>CM077080.1:102976051-104276271 GCA_039513925.1 Platanthera zijinensis
GGGGTTTATTAACAACCGATGCTTAGAAGTGTAGCCTCCCTACGGGTAGCATCGAGTGACTTGTTTTGGGGATGTGAGGTGCGACGATTCATCGTGTCGCGATATTGAGATAATGAATGTGGCAGGTCTACGGGTTCGCCAGTCGTCACACCGAGGGAGCCAATGGGTAGACCTTGGGCGGTAGGGTTAGATACTTGGTGTCCATAACCCGAGATCTCCTCCGCGCCATGAGAACGGTTGGGCTTGCACCTCGTGCGTTTCGAGGTTCCATCCGGTTCGAAATCAAAGGCCAGGTTGGGCTGTGTTCTTGGTGCACATCTACCCAAGACCCCTTCTGAGCCGTAGTACGCATGTGAGCTCCGCTGTTGTGTTCTTAGCGTTGAGGCGTACGGGGGCCTAGGATAGGTAGTGTGATACCACCTAGTAGTGGAGACGCCCGCTCCACTGTCGCCGTCTGGCCACGACGGACGACGCCTGAGAGGTTAGCTACCTGCTCGAAAAGTGGGAACTTAAGTCTGTGTCGACATAGCAACTTGCATGTGCGTGCGCATGATTCGGTCATAGCATAACATTCATATCATGTCATTCATTGCATACACAAGATCCTCATCGTATAAGTTTGTATGGGCACTCTTATACGATGAGTTACTTTACTGTTAAGCCGATCCTTAACTTATAAGTTTGTATGGGCACTCTTATAAGTTAAGTTACTATTCTGATTACTTATACCTGCTGACATATATTATAGATATTTGTAGAACTGCTAGTTGTGTAGCGTAGTTTATACTCCACCATATTTACAGTCACCTGTTTGTTTACTTGCTATATATATATATATATATATATAATATATATAATATATATATATATATATTGTACCTTGTTCCTTTCTCCGCCCGGTGCCGAGGAGTCGCGGGGGAGCGGATGTGAAGCCACTTAGTCTTATGACTAACGGTTGCTACGTCTTCCTTTTAGGAGGAAAATCCGCAGGTAGAGCAGCAACGGACTATGCAGCAGGACAGCCAGGCCCGGACGATAGGACCTGAAGTGGTGGTGCCATCGGCACCGTCAGTGACAGTCGTGAGTGTTTTCATGTAGCCGTTGGCAAAACATTTCTAGACTCTTATTCTTTTGTACAAGCCTGTTGTGCTTGTTATCTTCCACTCTTTTGGACTTAAACTTAGTTGTGAATTGAACTGCTTTACTTTTCTGATAGGTTGGGTTGGCATGGTTATGTGATATGGATTGTAGCCGGCAGGAATAGGCGTCTTATGGTAAGGCTAACCCGTGTGTTAGTGCTACCGCAAGGCGGCTATTTCGGGCATAAGACTCCCCTCGTGCCGTATGTTGTGTTCCGGGAGGGGGGTCTTACAAATGGTATCAGACTTAGCGATCTTCAACTAGAGAAGTCATGTAACAATAGGCCACCCGTTCGATTAGTCGGTTTGGGGACAAACCGACTTAGCGGAAGCAGTGGTGTGCCCATATGTAATTCACACTAAGTTGTCCAACTTTGACATTAGTTTTAGCCAACCTGACCCTAGTTTGTACCTTGCGTATAGGTCCCAGCGCAGGTGGAGCCAGTTGGGGGCACTCCTACCCCTTCCGTCCCTTCACAATTCCAGCAGTCGGAACTGGGACAAACGCTGTCAGCCATATTAGATGGCATTTAAAGCCCAGCAAGCTCCGGTGCAACAACAAGCGCCAGGCTCCAACTGATTGAGCACCTTCCGTGCCCTGTCCCCTCCTGCCTATCTTGGGACAGAATCGCCGTGCGCACCGAGGAATGCTTGATACCGTGCAGGAATTGATGGCTGGCATAAGATGTCCGACAGCATGGCGGTGACATGGTAGTGACGCTGCTAGAGCTGCACGCCAAAAGGTGGTGGAAGTCCCTCATGGGCTCCACCTTCCAGGGCGGTTGTACACGGACATCAGTTGGAACGAGTTCACCGAGGCTTTTCTGGATCACTTCATCCCTTCTTCTGCTCGGGATGAACTTGAAGAAAGATTTCTGCAGCTGAAGCAAGGATCGAAAATCGGTAACGGAGTACCAGAGGGGTTCCAACACCTCGCTAGGTTTGCCGATTCCTATGATTTGGACGATAGAGGCTACGCGAAGCGCTTCTACAAAGGGTTAAGGGACCCCCTGAGGCAGGCCCTTTTGTTTATAGCCGATGCAAGCCTGGCAGAAATCATCGACATGGCAAAGAGACTGGAGGCGGACCACATGGGATGTGGCAAGAGACCTGCGGAAGGAGTAATTGAAGTCGGCCCTAGTAATAGAAGGCGGAATGATCATGGCAGAGGAAGGGGAAACCACAGAGGCGTTCGGTGGGTCAACCGGAACTATCGGGTGGAGTACCCAATTCCGCAACCACCAGCTTTACCTCCACCACCGCAGCAGCAACATTATCAACAACCTGGGGGCCGACGTGAGGGTGGATATGTTTTGAGTGCAACCAACCGAGGGCATGTCCGACGATGTTTGCCCGACGACATGATCTGGCGGATGCTCTCTTATTGCTCTCCCTCCAGTAGCTCCACGGGGGCGAGCGGGCACATGCGTGGCCGAGGAAGAGGACCACCAGGGAGAAATCAAGGACATGCACGGGAGCATGTATTCGCATTGGATATATGACATCAGGAGAGAAAATCCGCAGGGAAGTCATCACCGGGTACGTGCAAAATTTATTAATAATATATGACTTGTTAGATTTACGATACAAATGATACGCGCAATTCTGGATAGTGATTACCCTTTTTTGGAACCTAGGCAACCGTCATGGTTAGCGGGAGCCCCGCCTATACGTTATTTGACACGGGTGCGTCTCACTCGTTCATTTCGGCGGACTTCGTGAAGGACTTGGAGGGAGTGCAACACTTCACGGGCACTACTCAAAGGGTGCGCCTTCCGGACGGCTCTGAGATGACGTCGTCAGCAAGTTGCGACTTGCGACACCCTTATTGGAGGAAAGTCCTTTGAAACTCCGACTACAGTGTTAAGAATTTCGGAGTTCGATCTCATCCTGGCATGGAGTGGTTGAACTGGCACCACGCCAGGATCAATTGTGCGGAGAAGCAAGTTATGTTGAGGCATGGAGACTCGGAAGTCATCTTCCAAGGTATTAGATTCGCACCCCGTAAATTATTATCTTCAATTCAAGTTATGAAATCTCATATGGAAGGGGACGAGGTCTATGTAATTTGCTTCGAGTTGAAGAAATTGACATTAGAGGTCAAGGATGTGCGGGTGGTGCGAGAATTTCCCGAGGTATTCCCCGAGAAATTGCTGGGACTACCCCCGCATAGAGAGGTGGACTTCCAAATCAAGCTAATTCCGGGTGCCAAGCCCGTCTCGCGAGCTCCATACCGAATGGCTCTGAAGGAACTTGCAGAGTTTAGAGTCCAGCTTCAGGAGTTGGTGGAAGCAGGGTTCGTTCGCCCAAGCTCGTCGCCTTGGGGAGCGCCCGTTTTGTTCGTCAAAAAGAAGGATGGCACCCTGCGGTTATGCATTGATTATCGAGAGTTGAACCGGTTAACGGTGCGGAACACCTACCCCCTACCGCGCATTGATGAATTATTTGATCAATTGGTGGGATCGCATTGGTTCTCCAAGTTAGATCTGCGTTCGGGATATTATCAACTGAGGATACAAGAAGATGACATTCAGAAGACGGCGTTCAGTTCGAGATATGGTTTGTATGAATTCACCGTGATGCCGTTTGGGCTCACAAACGCCCCTTCCGCCTTTATGAGCTTGATGAACAAGGTGTTCAGCCCTTATTTGGACATCTTTGTCATCGTGTTCATCGATGATATCCTAGTCTACTCTAAGACTGAAGCAGAACACGCCGAACATCTAACTTTAGTGCTGAGGAAGCTAAAGGAGCACACTTTGTTTGCCAAGTTCAGCAAATGTGAGTTTTGGCTTCAAGAGGTCGCGTTCTTGGGCCATGTGATTAGTGGGGCGGGGCTAGCAGTAGATCCGGCCAAGGTGCGGGCCGTGAAGGAGTGGTCGCCATTGAAGTCAGCGGCCGACATACGGAGCTTTCTTGGACTTGCCGGGTACTATCGCAAGTTCGTGAAAGGCTTCTCGAAGATCGCCCTTCCCCTTACTACGCTGACCAAGAAGGGTGTGCCGTTTGAATGGACACCCCAGTGCGAAGCTGCATTCCAAGAGTTGAAGGACAGATTGACGACCGCACCCATCCTAGCTCTTCCATCTGGGAAGGAGGGCTTTCAAGTTTACACAGATGCGTCGTATCAAGGGATGGGAGCGTGTTGATGCAGAATGGGCATGTGATCGCTTATGCTTCAAGACAGTTGAAGAAGCATGAAGCCAGCTACCCGGTGCATGATCTAGAGTTGGGAGCGGTGGTATTCGCCTTGAAGATTTGGATGCATTATTTATATGGCGTCCACTGCGAGATCTACTCGGATCACAAAAATCTGAAGTACGTTCACACCCAAAAGGAGTTAAACTTGAGACAGCGGCGGTGGTTGGAGTTCTTGTGCGACTACGAATTCACCTTGAACTACCACCCCGGGAAGGTTAATTCCGTAGCTGATGCCTTGAGCCGAAAAGCACCGGGAACGAGCACGGAATCCCGCTTGATGAGGATGGAGTTAATCCAGACACTGCAAGAGATGGAAGTCACTTTGGTCTTTAAGAATCAATCGGAAGAGTATACAGAATATTTGGCCGCGATGAGTATAGTTTGCAACATACGACACCGTATCCGGACGGAACAAAAGAAGGATGCGGCTTTAACCCCGGCTTTCAAGTCAATGGAGGATGGGACTACGGAAGAATACTCCCTAAAAGACGGCCTCGTCCATTTTCGTGGCCGGCTTTACATCCCCGAAGGTGACAACATTCGGGAGGATATTCTAAAGGAGGCTCATTGCTCCAAGTACTCGGTGCACCGGTGATCGCAAAGATGTACACCGATTTGAGAAAGACAATGTGTTGGCCGGGCATGAAGAGGGATGTCAAGTACTTTGTTACTCATTGTGTGGCCTGCCAAATGGTGAAGGCGGAGTGCAGAAGCCCCGGTGGAATGCTACAGTCGTTGCCCATCCCCGAATGGAAATTTGAGGACATCTCCATGGACTTCGTCCACGGGTTACCTCGCTCGCGCTCGGGGAATGATTCTGTGTGGGTGATAGTTGACCGGTTGACCAAGGTAGCCCGATTTATCCCAATGAAGAAGGAGGCACAGGTGGGCGTCTTAGTGCGTCTCTTTGTGGAGCAATTTGTGCGGTACCATGGTGTGCCAAAGACGATCGTCTCCGACCGGGATGGTCGGTTTACTTCAAGAGAATGGAGGGCTGTACAGGCTTATTTGGGCTCGCGCCTCGCCTTTAGCACAGCCTTTCACCCATAAACGGACGGGCAGTCTGAACGAACCATCTGAACATTGGAGGACCTTCTGAGGTTGTGTGTGCTAGATAAAGGAGAACTATGGGAGAGACTCTTACCTCTCGTGGAGTTCTCTTATAATAACAGTCATCAAGCCAGTATTGGAATGGCACCTCATAAAGCTTTGTATGGAAGGAGGTGTAGAACACCCTTGTCCTGGGTGCAAGACGAAGATCCGAAGACATTGGGAAATGAGTATATTGATGACACGGACACGGTGGTTAGGTTGATCCGGGATCGAATGCTAGAGGCTCAAAGCCGACAGGCGAAATATTACAACGCAAGGCACCGTATGGTGGAATTTCAAGTGGGTGATAAGGTGTTCCTGAAGATTCGACCGATGCACGGAGTGTCGCGGGTGCGTGGAGTCAAGAAGCTCAGCCCAAGGTATGTCGGGCCCTATGTCGTAGTGGAAAGGATTGGCCCTCTGGCCTATCGATTGGAGTTACCACCGGAGCTGGAGAACCTTCACGACGTGTTCCATGTATCGTCGCTTCGGAAGGCTTTGTTGCGGCCTGAACAGTATATCCCCACGACGGATGGTGCCGTGGCGTCTGATAGGTCTGTGCGACTGGAGCCGGTGCGGATCGTTGATAACGAGACAAGAACCTTGCGCCGCAAAAGTGTTCCCTTGGTGAAAGTGTTATGGTCTAATCATGGGAAGGAGGAGTTCACATGGGAGCCAAAGGATTTGATGCAAGGGCGCTACCCGGAATTATTTACCCCAGGTAAAAATTTTATTTGAAAGCATAGTTCCCTTTTATGTGTTTCACTCCCATAGCCTTACCCTGATTTCGGGGACGAAATCTTTTATTTTGTTTATAGGATTTGTAACGTCCCAATTCGCGCTAGGCCCCTTGATTGCGTATTTGAGTCAAGGGGGCTGTGGTGAGCCCAATGGGGGTGTGGGTGAACAGGTGCGAACGTACGGGAAATGAGGAAAACAAGGCAGAACGGTAATTTTGGCCGACACGGGTATGGACACGGCCGTGTCCATACCCGTGTGCCTCATGCCAAGATTAGGCTAATCAGTCAGAGAAGTACACGGGTGTTGAGACACGGCCGTGTCCCTACCCGTGTGCTGAGGACACGGGTCGAGACACCTCGACCCAGCTGTGTCTCTACCCGTGTGCCGCAACCCCAACACGGCAGAAAAATATTCTGGGATGAACACGGCCCTAAAAACGGCAGACGACACGGCCGTGTCACCTGAACACGGGTAGGAACACGGCCGTGTGCCTACCCGTGTCTGCGGTGTATAAAAACGAAAAAAGATGTAAAACCCTAGCATTTCATCCCCTTTCTTCTGCCCCGAAATTTCTGAGAGAGTTTTCTTGGCTGGAGGAGGAAGAGGCTTGCCGGAGCCATCCTTGGAAGAAGATTGTCGGGCCATCCTTGGCGGAAACGAAATGCCGCTACGAAGGAGTGCGAGGCTCATGGCGGCCATGGTGGTACCGCTGGACTTGAGGTGAGCTTTCTCCCCTCTCCCTTGGTGCTAGATCTGTAGTTATTTTAGGAGAGACATCGACTCCATAGAGTCTTGATGGTGAGGAGGAGAGTTCTTAGGATAAGCCATGCCTAGGTTTTCTAGGCTTAGTCTCCCTCAACCTTCTCATCATTCAAAGTGGAGATGAGAGGGGTTTTCGTTGAGGGTTTGTCTTTGAAAGGAGAAATAAGGTTGGGTGTGATTTCTGGAGAAGTTTATGCGAGGTCGTTGCAAGGAAGAAGATGAACGGATGTCGTTCATCTCGCCTTAAGATGCGTGCAGAAATCTGATTTCTGCACGCGGCGACCTTCGTGGCCAATTTCAGAGGTTTTTTGGCCAGATCTGGGTGATCAACTCAACACGAAAGTCGTAGCCCTTGAAATTACCTTTCCAACGAGTAGTTGCACGTTTCCATGCGATACCTGTAGCCACAGGAAAGCTGGTTCGAGTCCGCTGCGTTCGGGAAAATCCTGTACAGGAAACTGTTTCCTGTACGTATTCGAGTTGAATTTCTGGTATGTTGCGACCAGATCTGGGCGATCGACTCAACACGAAAGTCGTAGCCCTCGCGAATACCTTTCCAACGAGGGGTTGAGCATTGTGATCGGATTCCTGTAGCTCCGGGAATCCCAGTTTTAGTATCGGGCTATCCTATGTTAATGCACTTGTAATTTATAATGTTAGCACTCTTGCAATGGTTGTGATTTGCTCATTTGTTATCTTGCTCCCATATATTAATAATGTTGTAGTTACTGTAATTTAGCATGGTTACTCATTTGGTTGTGTAATAAGGAATAACCATGTATTGGTAGAGAAATGGATTGGATGAGAAGGCTAGAAATTAAGGGTTGAGATTGGTATAGAATATATTTATATAGTTTGGTGTTGAACATATCTATTACGCGAAGTGTTGAGGTGAATTCATTGAATAGATGGGCGTGAATATGATGAACACTATGTGAAGAGTATTTTGTAACCGTAATCCGAGCCCAAGGGGTTTATTAACAACCGATGCTTAGAGTTGTAGCCTCCCTACGGGTAGCATCGAGTGAGTTGTTTTGGGGCATGTGAGGTGCGACGATTCATCGTGTCGCGATATTGAGATAATGAATGTGGCAGGTCTACGGGTTCGCCAGTCGTCACACCGATGGGAGCCAATGGGTAGACCTTGGGCGGTAGGGTTAGATACTTGGTGTCCATAACCCGAGATCTCCTCCGCGCCATGAGAACGGTTGGGCTTGCACCTCGTGCGTTTCCGAGGTTCCATCCGGTTCGAAATCAAAGGCCAGGTTGGGCTGTGTTCTTGGTGCACATCTACCCAAGACCCCTTCTGAGTCGTAGTACGCATGTGAGCTCCGCTGTTGTGTTCTTAGCGTTGAGGCTTACGGGGCCTAGGATAGGTAGTGTGATACCACCTAGTAGTGGAGACGCCCGCTCCACTGTCGCCGTCTGGCCACGACGGACGACGCTTGAGAGGTTAGCTACCTGCTCGAAAAGTGGGAACTTCAAGTCTGTGTCGACATAGCAACTTGCATGTGCGTGCGCATGATTCGGTCATAGCATAACATTCATATCATGTCATTCATTGCATACACAAGGTCCTCATCGTATAAGTTTGTATGGGCACTCTTATACGATGAGTTACTTTACTGTTAAGCCGATCCTTAACTTATAAGTTTGTATGGGCACTCTTATAAGTTAAGTTACTATTCTGATTACTTATACCTGCTGACATATATTATAGATATTTGTAGAACTGCTAGTTGTGTAGCGTAGTTTATACTCCACCATATTTACAGTCACCTGTTTGTTTACTTGCTTATATATATATATATATATTGTACCTTTGTTCCTTTCTCCGCCCGGTGCTGAGGAGTCGCCGGGGGAGCGGATGTGAAGCCACTTAGTCTTATGACTAACGGTTGCTACGTCTTCCTTTTTAGGAGGAAACCCCGCAGGTAGAGCAGCAACGGACTATGCAGTAGGACAGCCAGGCCCGGACGATAGGACCTGAAGTGGTGGTGCCATTGGCACCGTCAGTGACAGTCGTGAGTGTTTTCATGTAGCCGTTTGGCAAAACATTTCTAGACTCTTATTCTTTTGTACAAGCCTGTTGTGCTTGTTATCTTCCGCTCTTTTGGACTTAAACTTAGTTGTGAATTGAACTGCTTTACTTTTCTGATATGGTTGGGTTGGCATGGTTTATGTGATATGGATTGTAGCCGGCGGAATAGGCGTCTTATGGTAAAGGCTAACCCGTGTGTTAGTGCTACCGCAAGGCAGCTATTTCGGGCATAAGACTCCCCTCGTGTCGTGTGTTGTGTTCCGGGAGGGGGTCTTACTTGATCCCCGTTCCTTCTTTCCCCCAATGACCTGGCCTCGAGGACGGTCTCTACGACCTCCAATCACTGCATCATCAACCTGTCTCTTCCGGCTCTTGACTGTAAGCTGATCCGCTTCTCTTTTCTTGGCCATTTACAGAATCCTGGCCAAGCTTCCTTCTGAGATGAAGAGGAGGGCGTGTCTCATGTCATCCTGCAGCCCCTTATAGAACCTCCTGGCATAGCCAGCATCATCCAACTGATAAGCATCTGCATAGCGGGCTAGGTGAGTAAACTCCTGATAATACTCCAGCACTGTCATGTTCCCTTGTCTCAGCCGTAAGAACCAATCCTCCAACTCGTCCCTCGCCTACTGAGGTACGAAATTTCCCAGGAGTGCCGCTCTGAACTCTTCCCAAGTGATATATGCGCAATCCATACCCGCAAAATTGGTGTCGAGCTGTGACTTCCACCACCTCTTTCCATGTGACTCCAGGCAGGAGACTATGAAAGCAACTGCCTCCTCAGTGGGGCATCGAATCCCTGCAAGCATCTCATAGATGGTGTATAAACATTCCTCCGTGCAAACTGCCGACTCCGTACCAGGGTAGGATGGAGGGGAAAGTCCTTGAAAGACACTCATCCAGTTGGCCCCGGGGTTTGGCTATGGAGTCGGGGCTTGCTGAGCTCTGAAGGCCTCCAAAATGGCCGTCAGTGTTTGCCCCATCTCCGTCTGCTGAAACAAAGCTGGAGCCGGCGGAGCTGGATTCATATTCAGAGCCTAAGGTGTCCCCTGCTGTGGAGTAGGGTCCGTCGCAGGCTATAAGGAAAAATTCCATTTGTTAGATAGCGTACGAATGGAATAGAAGAAAGGGATAAAATGGACTTTTACATGTGATTTCCCTTATGGGCACACCACTACTTTCGCTGCTAGTGTTCCCGCAAACTATGCTCGTGCGGGGGTGGCCTAAGGTTCTTGTGGACTACTTCTCTTTCGATCAAGATCTGCTCTGATACCACTTGTAAGACCCCATTTTTTTTCTTTTTAAACCACCGGGGTCTTATGCCCAGAATTGCCGTTTTGCAGTGGCACCGACACTCGGGAAGGCCGCCACTACAAAACACTAATTTTGCAAGCCTTTTCGATCACAAAAGAGAGAGAAGTAAATATAAACTGAATATAATCAAGTCCACAGATTCATATATAAATGAAAATCACAACAAGTCCATCAATATAGAAAGAAGAGAGTACTGCAAATGATCAGTACTGATGAACTATAAACGGGCTCAAGCCCAGTACATCAGAGTCCTCACGATATATCACTCATCGCGAAAGCTATAACAAAGACTAATCACTCACGGAGCTGGTCACAGGTGCTTCGGAACTAGACTGGCCCGTCTCCATGCGTACCGTGCTCCGCTGGTGCTGGTCCCTGGGCTGCTGGTCCTTGTCTCCCATCCAGAGCTCCTATAATGTTGTGGTCCGAAAACCATTAGTCATAAAGACTAAGTACTATCATCCCCTACCCCTTCCCCTACGTCTCTTAGGCACCGCGCGGAGAGGAGGAAAGGAAAGCTACAAGGGTGGAGAGTAAACAAAACAAATGACATTGGAACTAATCTAGCAGTTATATATATTGTATAAACAGCTAAGGTAGAAAGGTACAATCTAATAGTTCTACAATAGGGAGCAGTAAAGTAAACAAGTAAAGTAAGCAGCAAATGTAATAAAAGACAAGGTAGAAAACAAGTAAGTAAACTTAACTTATATGAATGCCCATACAAACTTATAAGTTAAGGGGTCTCCTGCAAGGCTTGCATCGTATAAAAAGTCTCATACCGATATATACGTTGGGGTGTCGGTTATAATGCAAATACAAGTGTAGTGAAATGCTATGTAATGATTCATGCAAGTGCAACTCACACACACGACTCTATGCACACAGACCTTTAGTTCCAGCTATTCGGGAAGCTAGATTCACTCTCAGGAACCTCTGTAGTGGCAAACAGAGAAAGTGGGTCGGGCCCCCCACTCTTAGGCGGGTATTCACACTACCAGGCCTAGCCCTTCCGTACGCCCCTAGAAGAACACAACCTAGAGTATCCGCATACTAATGCTGGCTATATCCACTAGACTTTCTTTGGCTAAGTATCCCACACTTCCGAGTCAACGTATCGATGTCGGTGTGAACGACCGTCCAATACTGAAGACCCACCACCTTATTTTGTATCCAAACCCTCAAGCACCCAACTCCCCGGACTATCCCGTCCGTGCATCTACCTTCAAGAGCTACTGTCCGGATGGCAATCAAAACAACCAAATCAACCTCCCTAGCTACTGGGTGTGTGAATGTGAAACCCCAGTTACACTAATTGCTCTTGTAGTTTGTTACTCCTACCGTTTACGTTAGCACAGGACTGCCAAAGTTATTCCCCGTGAAGGGTTCTCGAGGACACTAGGAACTACGATGGGTTGAAGCCTAAAGCTCCCTTTCGCAAGGACCTTATTTTTATTGGTTAATACCCAATTCCCAATCCCTTTCATGTTATGTTGGATCTAACCCTAGTGTATTTGACTCATTCTCTCCTACGAGGAAGACGATGTTTCGTCGTCCCCTAGCACCTCTAATCACTAGCCAGACTTCTCACTCCTCATCCTGACTCCTCATTTCACTTAACAGCCCATTACACTAATATCTCATCTCCCTAAGTTCATTTTGCACCATAATATGATTCCTGCAGTTTTTACTAAACGCAGACCATCCTAAGCTATATGATGTATACAATGGGAAGTACTCAAAATATTTATCCAAATCACCTAAGTAATTTACTGGGAGTCTATAATGTCATAATTAGACTAAATCAAGAAATTTACATTTTTCCTAATTTTTTGATAATTAATTAATTTCTTTCCAATCTAATCCATGCTTGAATTGAACGTGATGTACAATATTTTCTTAAGTAATAGACACCAGAAATTTATGAACACTAGATAATAGAGAATTAACAACAAATATTAAATTCCATGATTTTTCTTAAATTATTTGGCTTCTAATTAATTAATCCATTGTAAATCCAACAACCATAGATAAAGAATGGAGTACTTCAATTTATCATCAAAAAATTATAGAAAAATTACTGAACCTTAAGGATAACTAAATAGGAACTCTGAACAAATATCTAAATTTTTAAAGCTTGCTAAGTACCAATATTATTTCAAATTATTTTACAAGAAAAATATCACATTGTGAAGCAACCCATATAACTTGACTACCAACAATTCCATAAAAATCTGCATAGATATATGACATCATAAAAGGTCCTTTGACTAAATTTCATAAGATTCCAGTGAATGGTTAATTAATAATAAATTTCTAGGTAGAAAGTACAATATTATGGTTTGTAAATGAAGTACTAAATTTATTGATCTAAAATTCATAACAAATTTATCCAGATATGAATATCAGTATGAAAACACTTCTGCCAAAGTTTGACTAAGAATTAAGATCATATGACCCATTATAAAATTCCTAGGGTGTAAAGACCTAAATAATTATTATATGGTTTATGTGGGGTATTTGTGTCCAACTACTACCCACATCACTTCCGAGGGACTTTCACCACCCTACAATTACTTGTACTAAATACCAAGTCCATACAAGGACATTTCACCATATGTCCTTCACAAACCCCCAAAGTCCAACCTTAGGGTTTGAACTAGGATCCTAGTGCTAACCTACCCCCAATCCATCTCAAACTCCATGAGAGGGGGTGTTTAATGACCATGGGGCTCTGGCAAAGGTCCCATCCCATTTGGGTGAGAATTGGCCCTTCCATGCCCCAAATATTCCTTGCCCTAATTTATCCCTTAGGAGACCAACTTTGGTCACAACAAAACCTATTCAAATCAAACCCAATTAGGCTAATATTTTTACCAGAGCCTTATGATATCACCCAAGATCACCCTCCAAAATATTGGGGTTTTTGAGTTATTTGAGACACCTAAATATATTGTATATGGATTATTAAATTTTTCAAAAAACTATAGGAAAATATTTTCCAAAAATCCTCATTTTTGTATATGTTTTGGTTATATGTAATAGTAAACCCACCCAAAATTTCAAGTTATTTGGATTGCTGGATTGGTGGGAGCACTCAAAATACTATCTGGTCTAGCCTAGGTATAGGCCCCACCAAACATGGTTCTGTGGTCAAACCACTTACCCAAATGGGTCCAAATAAATTTTAAAATAAACTAAACTTCACTTCCTACAACTTTCATGTTGCTCACATTTCCTGTAGAGGAGCCTACCTATTTTTAATATTTATTTCAAAACCACCCAGTAAACGGGACAGAAAATAAACTAAAAGGAATTTTATAATTAAATCAGCACAAATCTTGAAGCAGATCCAAAGGCGCTGGGATCGTCTTCCTCCTCCAGCCAAGGGTCGTGATTTGCCCGACCTGGAGCACTTTCCAGATGCTACCACCGGCCATCCAGCCTCCTCCCTGGCCAGCCACCGCCACCACCACCTCCGTTGAGGTGGTGGCCATCGCCTGGCGGCGACGCAGCCGCTGGAGGGGCATTTTCCAGCGAACCTGACATGTTTTTTTTGTGAAAATAACCAGGAAGATCACCTCTTCCTGATCGGGCTCAGTTGAGCCTGATTCTTAATCTTAAGAGAGTTATGATCTACCCGTAGAGAGAGAGAGGAGGGGAGGACCTTGTTCGCGGGCTGGAGGCGTGTCGATCGACGGAAGGCCATGAGCGGTGGAGATATCGTCGGCGGTCTTCAATAGCATACATAAATCTCTTGTATCCTTCAGGCAAGGTGTGTAAAAAAGGCTTGAGGTATATGGAAGCTTTTAAATCAGTAAAAGGAGGGAGGGGGAGAGGTCTAACTGATGGTGGCCAGTAATTGTCCCTTAAAGCAATTTCGGCCAAGGTGATGGGGGGATGAATTTGGCTAAAAACCACCAAGGTAACGGCTGGAAACTCCTCCTATTCCCTAGGGGAGTTGAATCCAGCCATAAAAGAGGAGTGAAAGGATGCAAAGGCATTCAAGAGACATTAGTGGCCATGAAAGCCGACACTCGGTCATGGCCTTGGCTGTTCACTTTCATAATTGTCGGCCACGTGGCATTTCCTCCACTTGACCGGTCAATATTTATTTAAATAAGACTTAATACGGTTTTTAATAGAGAAACGACTAAATAACACATCCTGGCCCACTTCCCGAAACGGTACGGTTCAGCTGAACCAGCAAACAGACCAAAATCGCCAGGAAATAATCTAAGTACAATGGCGTTGAGTGAGCTCAGCTCACTCAACGCCATCTAGCCTTTGGCGTTGAGTGAGCTTAGCTCACTCAACGCCATTCAGCTTATGGAAAGATGGCGTTGAGTGCAGTCAGTGCACTCAACGCCATTCAGCCTATGGCGTTGGGTGTACTTGACGCACTCAATGCCATTCAGCCCAAGCAAGATGGCGTTGAGTGCAGCCATCGCACTCAATGCCATTCAGCTTATGGCATTGAGTGCACTCGACGCACTCAACGCCATTCAGCCCAAGTAATATGGTGTTGAGTACAGTCAGCGCACTCAATGCCATTCAGCTTATGGCATTGAGTGCACTCGACGCACTCAATGCCATTCAGCCCAAGTAAGATGGTGTTGAGTGCAGCCAGCGCACTTAATGCCATTTAGCTTATGGCGTTGAGTGCACTCGATGTACGCAATGCCATACAGCCTTTGGCGTTGAGTGCACTCGACGCACTCAACGCCTGCCCCAAAATCCTCCCTAAATATGATGGCGTTGAGTGCACTCGACGCACTCAATGCCATTCGGCCTATGGCGTTGAGTGCACTCGATGCACTCAACGCCCGAGCCCAAAGCCTGCCTAAATAAGATGGTGTTGAGTGCACTCAACGCCATTCGGCCCATGGCATTGAGTGCACTCAATGTCATTCGGCCCATGGCGTTGAGTGCACTCGACGCACTCAATGCCCGAGCCCAAATCCTGTTTTAAGTAAATTTCTGATCTACTATTTGCAGACCAAGGTGATTTTCACCTTGAGCCCGGGTCACTTGGCCTCCTTGGGCTTTCTAGGGTTTTGTCATGACTTGGTCATGAAAAAAACACTCCTAGGGGTCTGGTCGGAAATGGGTATTACACACACTAGGGAGCCCAAACTAGGGTTAAGAAAATATCACTCAAAAGCTACTCATAAACACTATATAAAACTATGTGGAACTCTATCAGTTCTCTTAAAACCTCTGTCATGGCCATTTATTTATAGCCAAAATTTTTGAGGTACATGCCCCGCTAGGGCGTGTCTCCTGGGCATGTCGCTGACGTGGCATCTTCGGATAGAATTTCTGGAGGCTTCTGGATTGGATTGAACAAGTACATGGGCATGATATTTGGGTCACGGGTGTGTTAACTGGGCATGTCTGCAAGGCGTGGCAGATTGGTTTCTTTGGGGCTTAATAGCTGGACTTCTGCTTGGTCACGGCTGATGTCACGGGCATGCCAGCTGTCATACGGGCATGTTGCTGGGGGTGACTCGAGTTTGCTGGCTTCAAGACTTCGGCATGGCGCGATATCTAGTTCATTGCTTGGTCACGGGTGATGTCACAGGCTTGACAGCTGGCACACGGGCATGACTGATCTTGCTGGCCGAAATCTGACGAGTTGTTGGAATTGTTGGTTTTAAAGTTACACGCCCTAGGTCACGGGCGTTACCTAGGGGCGTGACTTAGGAAATTTTTCTGAATTGCTCAAAAGCTGCATAAATACTTATACGACACAAAAAAAATAATTTAGAACCAAAAATAAAAAAAGAAACGAATTATTTAGGTATTTAAATAATAAAATTACATTTTTTATTAAAACAAAACAAAAATATAACCTAAAAATATGCATATTTTGCTACTCATCAAATACCGACATACTTAAACTTTGCTATTCTAGAGAAAAAGTCGACTATACAAACGGTAATAAAATTTCTAATTTAATTATCAATTTATTAAATCAAAGGAAGGTAGACATAAACATCCGGAGTAATAAGAGTTAAGTCCTACATTATGCAAATGATTTAGTCAGAAATAAGTGTTTGTAGCCATAAGACTCTTTAGAAAAGCAAATAGCAAGCAACATTGCAATCATTAGTAACAAGTTAGATTGGCATTATAAAGACCATACTTTGAAAGAGATAAGATGGAAAATAGACAACCTATTAAATATGCTCTCTCAAAATTTTAAGCAAAATTAGATAAATTTGTAGTGGTTTTATGGGGTATAAACTTGTGTTTGCCTATCCAGTAGGCTTGGATATAAGATGTGATGAATTTTATCGTCTCACCTTATTCTTGCTTTGTTACAACTGCTTAGGAAAATATTTTCCAAGGAAGAAAAAAATAGCAGAATTAAATTTTCTTTAAACCCAATGTATATGTTTAGGAGTACATACTCCATTTCATATCGTCTTTTAAAAATTATTAGATGCCTTTGTTTTCGGAATGAAATCTTATTCACATTGACATAAGATCTTTTCTTTTATAGGAGCACATACTCCTAGATGCTTGTCTGCGTAAGAAAACATGCCAAGCAAAAAAAATAGATATGGGCTTCAAAAGTAATTTTGATAAAAGATTTTGGAGAACGTACAACTGTAATAGCTTGAGAATTCCTATATTTTGATAAGAGTGAAGTTAAGATAATTACAGTCTACATATGTTTAGCTAATATAATATGTATGCCTCTATTTATCGTAAACCAGAAGTAGTGCTCAAAATAAATCTTCTAACTTTTAAATTAAATACACAAGATATTCTTTAAAACTTAACCCGGCTATTTAGATCCATCTATTTATGATAAATAAAAGACTAGTGTTGATGCACAAAATGCGCCTCTCTGCGCTTTAGAGAGGTGAATGCGTTCAATCCGAGGATGCTGGGGTAAAAGGAGGTTGATGAGGAACTGTCGAGCAGCTGGTTACTTTGACGGTTAGAAATAGAAGTTTAGGCCGAGAGAAGGGAGAAGGGAAGAAGAGAGGCTGCTTGCAGCGGAAACAATAGAGTTCGCCCGCCGCAGCTTAAACACCACTCCTGCGACGGGATTTCCTTTGATTATGAAGCTTGAGTTATAGTTACAGCATGAGTTTGCTCATTTACATGTAAAAAATATAAAGGGTACAAGGGGAAGCTGGCGGCTAGAAGAGAGAGGTTGCCAGAGGCTGCGCGGACTGATTAAATATGTCGGCAAACAATGCAGACTGCTAATCCCACAGCTCGATGCCTTAGGCCAAGCGGACTGCGCGATCAGGCAGGGAAGACCGCTAAGGGGGTTTGCTAGAGCCAAGTCCATGGACTAGGTCGCGAGGGTTAGCCGCTGAGACCATGTGCATAGGTGGTCAGCCTGCGAGAAGGGTTGGCGGATAAAAAGTTGTGTCCGTAGGGTTTTTTGCCAATGTTATTCCCAGATGCTTGTCCTCAAATGAGAGGTAATGGGGGCTATTTATTGGCTCGAGGAGGAGACGTTCTTGGTAACGTTACCCCCAGTATGTTGGTGAGCTGCAAACAAGTCCGCGATATATTGTGCGAGCTAAGAAGCTCCCCTGCTGAACCGATCTACTACTAGCGGACTAGAACGGGTCTGCCTCTACTGTGCGAGCTGAGGTGTAGCTCGCCTACTGCTGGGAAGAAGCCGGTTCTGGGAAGCTGAAGTGCTTCTAGCAGACTGAATATTGAGTCTACTTAGTATATGGCGGACAGGGTGAGTCCGCCTCTACTACGGGATGAAGTGAGTTTGCCACCTTCTGGCAGACTGGGGTTTATTCTGCGTTGTGTTGTGCGACATGATGATGAGTCGGTCTGCTTCTGGGCAAGTCCAACCTCAAGTAGACATAGATCAATTCTTCCACCTGCTGGCCGATAGAAGGCAGATCGTCCCTACTTTTGTGTGAGTTGGCGGACTGAAGGAACAGGTTGCCCCTACTACTAGGCGACCTGTAGGCTTGTCACCCACTATTGGGCGACCTGGAGAGTTCGCCCACTAGTTGGGCCAGAGAACAATCTGCCTCCCATTGGGAGGATAAAGGAACATTCCGCCTCTGTTAGGAGGACACAGAGAACTGGAAACTGCCTCTATCAAACAAAGAGACAAGCAGGTCGTGCCTGCTGCTGCGAGGACATGGCGAGCTGAAGCTCACCATTGATCAGAGAGATGGGTCTGTTTGATCCCTAGTTGGATTTGGGCTAGGTTCACTAAGTTAGGATATGACCCAACATGTATAGCAAGGGTCATGGTTGTGTCCTAAAGTCTAGGTCTAGTCCTTAGAGTCAATAATGCTAGGGACCAGCCTCCAACACTACTAGAGACTTAAGACTTAGAGAAAATTCAAGACTTAGAAAAAGAGCTCTATGTTCGTCGATCTTAGGTCGATGAAAGTCGTGCTCAGCTCGACGAATCAGAGACAATTCTATGAGCTGAGCTCGACGAACTTGGTTCTCAACTCGATGAACTCTGGACAAAGTGACAACACTTCTAAGTCAAACTTTAGTCGACAAACTTAGAACATAAGCTAGACGAACTCTGTTCTCTGGTCCCAGATCGACTAATTCTAGATCAGATGTTTCAATACTCAACGATAGAGAACATCACACTCAACGCCAAAATGATGTTTTAACACTCAACACCAGAAAACAGTCTAAGTCCAGAATCAAAACTCAAGTCTACGATCTTGGACCTCAGCTAGACGAACTCAGTTCTCAGGTCTCAGGTCGACAATCTTGGACATCAGCTCGACGAACAGCTATTCTCAGCTCGACGAACTTGGTGCACAGAATAGGAAAGTCGGCAAGCATCAGTCAGCCATTCATAGGTCTATGATCTTGGACCTTAGCTCGACGAACTATGGACTCAGGTCGACGAATCCAGACTTAGCTGTTTCCCTCTTCTGTTCCTATTATATTGCAATGATTCCTGAGTAATTAATGCTCTAATATTCTCTGAATATTACTGTTAGACAAGAGCATTAATTATGGTCTTCATCAGGATTATTGCCTGTCATTTTCCAAAGGGACAGTTGTGGAAACTAATTAATGCAAATTTTCCAAGGCCGTCAGCATTGATTACAGAAGAGATTTCAAAATTCAAATGGACTTTTACATGGAAAATATAAAAGGATAGATTCCTCTTCTTCTTAAAATACATAGCAGACGAGATACAACACAGTAATAGATATACAGAATACACGAGACACAGAAAATCAATCAGTCAAGAAATCAACAACTGCTAGCCAGAAGAAGAACAGTTTTCTAAAGAAGAAGAACAATTATTCAAATCAAGAGTCTTCTTCTGTCATCCTCTTAGGAACTTTCAAAGGACAACAACTACTGCATCTGTCAAGGAGTTCCTGAAGTTCTTCTAGTTGAAGTTGAAAGCTTGAAGGCCTATCACCCTGAAGCAAAGTTCCTTTCACCCTGAATAAATTTAGTATTTCAGGGGGAGCTTTTGCCACCATCAAATCCACAGAGTCTTCTCAGTTAAATACTTGAGAAAGATAAGACATCATCACTCTCTCACCCCCTCTATAAAAAGGGTTCTCTACTCCCTTCAAAAGTGATTCCTGGTTGCAAGTCTCCTAACCAAAAGACTTAAGGTTTGGTTTTTGGGCACCTTACTAAAATCTCATTGGTCGCAGTCACCTGAACAAAAACCTGAGTGGATTCCTACCAGGGTGGTAGAAGAGTGGATGTACCCAGGTTGGGGAACCACTATAAAATTCTTATGTTGTCTGGTTGCCTTTTTCTTTTGTTCTTGCTGTGGTTGTGATAGTTAAGATTCTGTGATTTTTATTAGTTTAATCTGCTATACTGTGATATAGCATCTGAGTTTAGGAACAAGTTATATTATTCTGCAAAAGATTTTAATTACTCAGAAATATTATATTCACCCCACCCCACCCCCTCGTATATTAGATCAAACCCTCACTTTCAGGGTCTATGCGGACTGGGCGGATACCTAGAAAACAAGTTTGCGGTTATCGTGCAAAGAAGGCCTGAATCCACCGCCTAGCTGGGCAGTCTGCACCTGTTGGAATAGAGAGAACTACTGCGCAGTTAGCCAAACAAACTGCACAACCTGCAAGGACAGACTGTGGAAGAATTCCGCACCCTTATAGAACACACAGCTGCTGCGCGACCTAGGCATTTAGACCAGGGAGACCGCTCTAGCCGCACAGCTAGAGCAGATAGAGAAGTCTATCTGCCCGACCCAAAAAGAGGGCTAAGATAGGCCGCAACCTCTAGGGGGAACATGGAGTGGGCCGTGACTTGCGAGCTAGCTACCTTAGGAGGGATCACTGATTTCTGGGTTAACATAATCACCGCGCTTTTTTAAGTCTCGTAGGGAACTTCAAAAAAGTAGGAGACCCACAAAAATCATGATCCACCTCTCGAAAGCTGGCCAAAAAGAGATAGAAGAGAGCAAGTACCTGATGTCTCTCCTACTGAGAGTCTATGAACACTTACTTTTCTTCTGAAAGGATAAAAGTCAGAGCAAGTGAAACATGCGTATCTTATATGTACCTGAATTGTTCTTGTAAAGTGAAGAAGACTTGTGAATGCCTTCCACTGAGCTCTGCAAAACAATGGTGAGAGGAGGTATAGAATAATAATAGCTTGCAAGTACCTGAAGGGAGCTTGCAAGCAGCTTCTAATCTCTGTAAATAAGAAGAGTAAGAAGCAAATATGAAAGAAAAGTAACTTATAAATACCTGAAGGGAACTTGCAAATATCTGTTGATCTCTGTAAAAAGAAGAGTAAAAAGCAGATATGAAAGAAAAAGAACTTGCAAGTACCTGAAGAGAACTTGTAAATATTTGCCAATCTCTAAAAAACGAAAAGTAAGAATCAAATATGAAGGAAAAGTAACTTGCAAGTACTTGAAGGAAACTTGCAAATATTTGTTGATCTCTGCAAAAAGAAGAGTAAAAGGCAGATATGAAAGAAAAGTAACTTGCAAATACCTGATGGGAACTTACAAATATCTGTTGATCTCTGCAAAAAGAAGAGTAAAAAGTAGATATGAAAGAAAAGTAACTTGCAAGTACCTGAAGGGAACTTGCAAATATCTGTTATTCCCTATAAAAAGAAGAGTAAGAAGAAAATATGAAAGAAAAGTAACTTGCAATTACCTGAAGGGAACTTGCAAATATTTTTTGATCTCTACAAAAAAAAGAGTAAGAAGCAGATATGAAAGAAAAAGAACTTGCAAGTACCTGAAGAAAACTTGCAAATATCTACTAATCTCTGTAAAAAGAAGAGTAAGAAGTAGCTATAAAAGAAAAAGAACTTACAAGTACCTGAAGGGAACTTGCAAATCTTTGTTAATCTCTGCAAAAAGAAGAGTTAGAAGCAGATATGAAAGAAAAAGAACTTGCAAGTACCTGAAGGAAACTTGCAAATATCTGCTAATCTTTGCAAAAAGAAGAGTAAGAAGTAGATATGAAAGAAAAAAACTTACAAGTACCTGAAGGAAACTTGCAAATATTTGTTAATCTCTGCAAAAAGAAGAGTAAGAAGCAGATATGAAAGAAAAGAACATACAAGTACCTGAAGGAAACTTGCAAATCTCTACAAAAAGAAGAGTAAGTATCAGATATGAAAGAAAAAGAACTTGCAAGTACCTGAAGGGAACTTGCAAATATCTGTTAATCTCTACAAAAAGAAGAGTAAGAAGAAGATATAAAAGTAAAAGAACTTACAAGTATCTTAAGGGAACTTGCAAATATCTACTAATCATTACAAAAAGAAGAGTAAGAAGCAGATATAAAAGAAAAAGAACTTACAAGTACCTGAAGGGAACTTGCAAATATCTGCTAATCTTTGCCAAAAAGAGTAAGAAGCAGATATAAAGGAAATACAAAGCATGGGTACCTGCTAAATGTTGAGGTGATAAGGAAGATATAATTGGACAATAGGAAGAATATCCAACAAACTCAGTTATCAACTGGGATAAAGAATGTGAAGAATCTAGTAGAGATCAAGCCATATCAATAATCTTCTTGCGTTGTCAGATATGATATCCACAATATGATCAGCCATCTAAAACCACTTTGATTGGACTTCAATAGCATTGCTTGTCGGTGAAGAGAACCAGATTCTTTGATTAAATAATCAGTGCCAAAAAATTATTCAATAAGTATAGTAGAGGCACTGCCTGCGGATCAAGCTTTATATGAACTGAGTATATATGATGAGTAAAGAAAGAAATAAGACATCACGAATCCTTCGGATAGATTGTATGTTTCCTGTTAACCTAGAAAAAGGAAATTTGAAAAAGATCCACACCCGAAGATGATCAATTAGGCCAGGTGCGCCAAAAGGTTTAATGCATTGCTCGCCCGATAGGATCATCAAATGTGTAGCTCTACCAAGGGCGGATTAACCTTGCTCCCTCGAAAGGGTACAAAAGATAAAATGCAAAACTCCTAAGAAGAAACAATGGACGCACTGCTCTCATGCCTTAGGTCTACGAGCTATGCTGATCAGTTAGACTAGGTATGCCAAGTGGTCTACAGCATTGCTCTCCCTAAAAGATCAGTGATGTTGTGGGTCCCCGGAAGAAACGGCTTGAGAATACCTTGGAGTATTCGACAAACACAGCGTGAGATGATCACAGAGAAGAGGCTACACCCGGGGGCGATTGCTTGCCAAGAAATAATCATCTTAGCTGTAATGTATCCTTAACAGAGCACAGTAGAGCTAAAACATGGGACCTCCCTTGATGCGCGCTTTATGTTAGATACCGACTAGGATCTGAAGCCCTGAAGTCTGCCTGCATAGATTGTACGGCTCCCACTGCACCTATGTGAACACTCCCAGCTATATGTGGTCATGGTGGTATTATGCCAGGGACTAATTTATGGGGGGATCAAGCAAGACTTGGCGATGTCTCGTCAGTTCAGCGATCCCTTTGGGAAATAGAAAATAGAGGAGGACGCACTCCAAAAAGGTAAATGTGTCAGTACGGGATCTCTGACGTAAAATTTATTGAAATGAATGAAAGAGTACTTAAAAGTGTTTCAGACAAAATGTTAAAAGAATGAAAAATAAAAAGAAAGCAGCTATGACTGCGAAGAGCTTTTGAAACTCTTTCATATCCATCTTCACCTCAGAATAAATCTACAAGGGTGCTTACGTCAGCCGCATCAATATTCTCACCAATAATGAAGTTAATGTCATTGCTTATTTGGCTCACAGCCTTTGAGCTGAAAGGAATATTCGCTACTTCTTTTCCTTGTGATGTAGACGGATCGGAGTGGTCATCCTTCTGGAATAAGTCACGTAATTTACCCTGCTTCAGCATCTTCTCCACCAGTTGACGAAGTGCTTGGCAGTTTTTAGTTGGATGCACTTTCTCTTTATGGAACTCGCAATAGGGATCCGAGTCTTTGGATCTTTGATCGGCGGGCTGATAAGGCCTTTTATAACCGATCTTGCTTTTCATGACTTGAATCACTTCTTACATAACTTGTTCTAGTTCATTTTCTGGCGAGTTATCACCCCACTGCTGGTAAACTGAAGCTACTAGTTTCGAATAAGCGGGAGGAACTGACAACTGTAATCTTTGACCTTAGAAGTGATCGTGGCTTGGGAAGAGGCGTTGATGACGTCAAAATTTCCTTCCCTTCCTTATTCGCGATTGAAAATCCTTCTAAAGAGACTTTGGAGGTTGTTCGTATGAAGAAGAAGGATATTTCTCTGTTACAAGCCTGTAAATATAGTTGGGATTTAGTTTTTTCACCCCATATATATAAGTTGGAAAGACTGATCATCTCCTAGTATGTCCTTGGCACTCAGACATTAGCTTCAAACTTAAGTGGTCCTTCTCTTAAACCACTTATCAGAGCAATTTGGTACATCTCTAGATCGACGTTTTTTAATGTCAAGAATCTCTCTTTGAAAACGATCGAAAAAATGAGCCCAAGTCTCATTCTCTCGCTGCCTGGTCTCAAATAGGGCTTCTGGCCCGCTCTTCCTCTTGGTAGTGGTATAAAACCTGAGTAGAAGCTCTCTTCGCAGATCAGCAAAGGAAGCGACGGACTGAGGCCACAGTTCGTAGAACATCTCTCTTGCTTGTCCATCAAAGTACGTTACGAAAAGCTTGCATCTGGTAGCATCAGTAAAAGTCTTGAGGGTGACGGCTGACTCAAAAGCTTATAAGTGTGTTATTGGGTCAGACTCCCCAGTGTAAGTTGGTAATTGCAGCTCTCTGAAGTGAGATGGAGTTAGTTCTTGCCAGATTCTATCTATAAATGGCGATGTCTCTTCCTGTTCTCCTAGAACATAAGGGAAAGGAAAAAAAATGGAGCATAAGCTGTAGTTAAAAATGAGCGGGAGGATAGAAAGGAAAATCTACTACGGGAGGAGCAACTGCGGGAGCTGAAGGGTAGGGATGACTTCCCTGAAAATTCAAGAATCTTGATGGACTTCCTCGGGCAGCTTCTCGGAATAAGTTTTGATGAGTAATGAACTCGTCATTTTGAGATCGCAATGGTGTTGCTGCCTGCCCTGGCAGATAGGTTGCTAGATAGGTCAGTGGACAGACAGGAGGTTAGACCGGCGGGTAAGTCAGCAGATAGGCTTACAGGTTCTCCACTCCTGGTGCTGGATTGATTGGAGGAACTGGCATTGTTGTGGGTTGTGCCTCTAATTGTTGTGTGATAGATGCTAGAGCATGGTTAATTGCTTGGAACTGCTAGGCAGTTTCCCGACGCGATTGCTCTAAGGATTCCCATAGAGGATCATCATTAGAACTTGAAGGAGTGAGGTTCTCGATAGTTGATGATCTGACATAGCTAACCGTTGGTTTTCACCATCTGTTCGAAATCTAAAGGTCACATGTTAACTATTGATGCACAAAATGTGCCTCTTCGCGCTCTAGAGAGGTGAGCGCATTCGATCCGAGGATGTGGGGTAAAAGGAGGTTGATGAGGAACTGTCGAGCAGTCGTTTACTTTGATGATAAGAAATAGTGGTTGAGGTTGAGAGAAGGGAGAAGGGAAGAAGAGAGGTCGCTTGTAGCGGCAACAACAGAGTTCGCTTGCCACGGCTAAAATGTCACTCCTGTGATGGGCTTTCCTTTGATTATGATGCTTGAGTTATAGTTACAGCATGAATTTGCTCCTTTACATTGAAAAAAATATAAAGGGTACAAGGGGAAGCTGGCGGCTAAAAGAGAGAGGTGTTTAGAGCCGTGCAGACTGATCAAACAGGTTGGCAAACCGTACAGACTGTTGATCTTACAGCTCGATTTCTTAGGCCGAGCAGACTATGCGATCAGGTAGGGAAGACCACTGAGGGGGTTTGTTGGAGCCAAGTCCAGGGACTAGGCTACAAGGGGTAGTCACTGAGGCCGTGCAGACAGGTGGTCAGTCCGCGAGCCGGGTTGGCGGATAGAAAGTTGTTTCTGCATGGTTTTTTGCTAATGTTGCTCCCTGATGCTTGTCCTCAAATGAGAGGTATGGGGGGCTATTTATAGTCTCGAGGAGGAGACGGTCTTGGTAACGTTACCCTAGTATGTCGGTGATTTGTGAACTAGTTTGCACCATACTGTGCGAGCTGAGAAGCTCGCCTGCTGAACCGATCTACTGCTGGCAGACTAGGATGAGTTTGTCTCTACTGTACGAGCTGAGGAGTAGCTCACCTACTGTTGTGAAGAAGTTGGTGCTGGGAAGCTGAAGTGCTTCTGGTAGACTGAATAATGAGTCCGCTTAGTACATGGAGGACAGGGTGATTCCACCTCTGCTGCTAGATGAAGAGAGTCTGCCATCTTTTGGCGGACTGGGGTTGAGTCTGCGTTGTGTTGTGTGAAATGATGATGAGTCCTTCTGCTGCTGGGCAAGTCCACCTCCCTCAAGTGAACTTAGATCGAGTCTGCCACCTACTATAGGATAGAAGGCAGGTCTTCCCTACTGCTGGGTGAGATGGCGGACTGAAGGAATAGGTCTCCCCTGCTGCTGGGCGACCTGGAGAGTTCGCCCACTAGTTGGGCCAAAGAACAATCTGCCTCCCGTTGAGCGGATAGAGGAGCAGTCCACCTCTGCTAGGCAGACACAGAGAACTGGAAAATTCCTCTGTCGAACAGAGAGACGGGCAGTTCGTGCCTGCTGTTGGGCAGAAACGACGAGCTGAAGCTCACCATTGATCAGCGAGATGGGTCTATGCGGACTGGGCTAATACCTCAAAAATGAGTCTGTGGTTACCACGCAAAGAAGGCATGAGTCCACCGCCTAGCTGGGCAGTCTGTACCTGTTGGAATAGAGAGAACTACTGCGTGGTTAGCAAAACTAACTACGCGCCATGCAGGGATGGACTATGGAAGCAGTCCGCACCCTTGTAGAGCACACAACTTTTGCACGACCTAGGCGGTCAGACTGGGGAGACCGCTCTAGCTACGCGGCCAGAGAGGATAGAGAATTCTATCCCCTATACCCAAAAAGAGGGCTAAGACAGGTCGCGACCTCCAGGGGGAACTTGGAGCGGGCCGCGACTTGCGAGCTAGCTACCTTGGGAGGGATTGCCAATTTCTGGGTTAATAACTAGTAAATTAAAAAACTAGATAAATGCATATATATCAACTCATCATTTTTTTTTGGTTTTTGGAAAAGAGATAAATAAAGTAGGGGTTTTAATTTTATTTCCGGATGATCGACTAAGAAAAAATATATATTTTAGGAGGATGTTTTTGTTTTTAAGTGAATATATACATGACTATTGAATAGAAAATATTTTGGTATAAAAACAAGACTATATATATATAATTTTTAGAAAATACTTATACATATAACTGCGGTTTTTAGAAAAGAAATATATCCCCCATACTTATGTTATGCATAAGAATGGAGAAAAAAAAGAAAAAATATATATATACAAAACTTTAAAGTATAATAAGATAAAGAGGTCTTCCTAATTGGAGGTCGGGGAAGTCATAAGCAAAAAACCAGCATATTTAGTACATCAAAATAGATAAAGCAAATAACTATTGGGAGCCTCTCACAAGCGCTTTGTTTATTTGTCACATAGTTTGACTTATTTAGTGGGATTATTTATATGTTATGAAGGGTGTGGGATTACATTTGTTTATTTGAAGAGTCCCTCGCAAGATAAAGTTTTAAGCGATGCTCGTTTACTTTAAAAGGGCCTAGTTTGGGGTGAGAAATAAGAACAGTCCCATATGGCCAAACCTCATTAACAGTAAAGGGGTCAAACCATCGGGATTTTAATTTCCCCAAAAAAAGTCTAAGGCATGGGTTATAAAGAAGGATGAGATTGTCCGGTGAAAAAGATTTTGGAAATTTTATTTTTCTATCATGATAAAACTTAGAACGCTCCATATAGAATTTATTGTTTTCTTAGGCATTGGCATGTCATTCATCAAGTTCATTTAATTGAATTTTTTTTGTTCAGAGGCTATGTTCTTATCTATGTTTAAAAATTTTAGCACCCAGTATGCGCGATGTTCTAATTCTACTAGAAGATAACACGCTTTTCCGTAAACTAAGAGATAAGGCATACACCCAATAGAGATTTTGTATGTCGTACGATAAGCCCAAAGTGTGTCATCAAGCTTAAGCGATCAATCTTTATGATCGATAGCTATAATTTTCTCAAGAATACGCTTCAGTTCCATATTAACTGCCCCAACTTGGTCGCTCATTTGTTGGTGATAAGCGGTAGCGAGTTTGTGAGTCACTCCATATTTAGCTAAAATTTTAGCTAACTGGGTATTACATAAATGTGTGTCGCGATCACTAACAATTGCACGAGGCATGCCAAAATGACAAAATAATTTTTCCAAAAATTTCACGGCAACTCTCGCATCATTGGTGGGCAGAGCTTGTGCTTCTGCCCATCTTGAAACGTAGTCAACCGCTACTAAAATATAATGATTTTTATAACATGGAGGTAGTGGGCCTATAAAATCTATTCCTCATAGATCAAATATGTCACATTCTATAAATAAGTTCTGGGGCATTTTTTCCTGATGGGAAATATTACCTGACCGTTGGCAGTTATTGCAAGTTCTTACCAATTTCTGAGCATCTTTGAATAAAGTGGGTCAAAAGAAGCCCGCTTCGAGCACCTTCCGCACAGTCCGATTTGCTTGATAATGTCCACTGATTTGTCCTTCGTAGCAGTGCCGCAAGATTTTGACACCTTTCTCGCCCGAAATACATCTCCTAATCACTTGGTCTGCATAGACTCGGAATAAAAATAGGTCTTCCCAAAAATAGTTTTCCAGGTCAGGAAAGAATTCCTTCTTTTGCTGACTTGAAAAACTTTTTGGAAGGACTCGAGCCACTAAATAATTGGCCAAGTCTACAAACCAAGGAGTAGAGGAATTTGTTACCATTTCTATGGCAAGGATGTGTTCTTCAGGGAATTTGTCCTCAATGTCGGTCTCCACTAGCGTATCTGTAGTAGTATTCTCTAATCGAGAAAGATGATCGGTCGCCAAGTTCTTTGCGCCTTTTATATCTCAGAACTCCAAGTCAAATTCTTGTAGGAGGAGATTCCAGCGTAGTAGAAGAGGTTTGGCATCTTCTTTACTTAATAAATATTTTAAAGCAGAATGATCAGTAAAAGCTATAACTTTAGATAGTGTTATATATGATCGAAACTTATCAAAAGCGAATAAAATTGCTAGCAATTCCTTTTCCATAGTGGTGTAGTTGGCTTGTGTAGATGTGAGCATTTTAATTGCGTAAAAAATATGATGAAAATACTTGTTTATGCCTTGTCCTAATACACCTCCTACTGCATAATCGCTCGCATCACATATTATTTCAAAAGGAAAGGACAAGTTTGGTGCTACTAGAATAGGAGAATTGATAAGTTTCTTTTATAAAATTGAATGTTGATAAGCATTCGCTATCAAAAATAAAAGGGGATTCTTTTTCTAGGAGGTGGGCAACGATTTTGTAATTTTGGAAAAAAATTTGAATAAACCATCTATAAAAACTTGCGAGGCCTAGAAAACTTCGTATAGCTCTTACGTTTGTAGATGGGGGAAGTTTTTTGATAATTTCTTTTTTGGCCTTGTCAACCTCGATTCCCTAGCCAGAAATTTTATGACCTAGAACAAAGCCTTCTTGGACCATAAAGTGACATTTCTCCCAGTTCAGTGTTAAATTCGTGTCTTCGCAGCATTGAAGAACACGAGCAAGGTTATCTAAACAAATGTGGAATGAGTCTCCGAATATGGAGAAATTGCCTATAAACACCTTCATAACATCTTCTACTAACTTGTCCAAAATGGCTAGCATATATCTTTAAAATGTAGCTGGCGCATTGCAAAGGCCAAACAACATTCTTCTATATGCGAAGGTGCTGAAGGAGCAAGTAAATGTTATTTTCTCCTGATCTTCGGGGGTGATAAGGATTTATAAATACCCTGACAGGCCATCAAGAAAACAATAATAAGAGTGGTCAGAGAGCTGCTCCAAAATTTGATCGATAAACGGTAGTGGAAAGTGATCTTTTCGAATAGCATCATTTAGTTTTCGATAGTCGATGCACATCCTCCAACTTGTAACAGTTCGAGTTGGAATTAATTCATTATTAGCGTTTGGCACTACCATTATGCCGCCCTTTTTCAGGACAATGTGCACAAGACAAACCCACGTACTGTCTGAAATCGGGTAGATAATCCTTGCATCCAGAAGTTTCATTACCTCAGTCTTAATGACATCCTTCATATTAGGATTAAGTCGTCGTAAAGGCTGGATGGATCTACGAGGATTATCTTCGAGAAAAATATTATGTGTACAAAATGAAAGGTTAATCCCCTGAATATCAGAAATTTGTCATGCAATTGCATGGCGATGTTGTTTTTACACTTCCACTAAATCAGAAGTCTCCAAATCGTTAAACTTTGAAGAGATTATATTAGGGAGTTTTAAATTTTCCTCGAGAAAAACATATTTTAGATGATCGTGAAGTGGTTTAAGCTCGAGATTTGGCAGTTCTTCGTAGGATTTTTTTATTTTAAAATTTTTAGAAGTAATGGTTTCAAAAGGCAAATTGTTAGATATTTCATTTGAAATAAGTAAGTTCACCAAGTCCATTTCTTCTAAAGTTTTAGAAAATTCGTCAGAAAGAGAAAAACTATTTTCCTCAAAAGAGGGTTTCACTTGAAAACAGGAATCGTCATTTGAAAGTGAATTCCGCATAGAGGGATTTATATTAATTGTAAACTCATCATATCCAACCTGAAGGAGGAGTCTACCGTTACTTACATCAGTTAAAGCATGGGAGGTGGCGAGAAAGGGGAGACCGAGCATAATGGGTACATCGGCGTCCTTCTCGATGTCAAGGATAGCAAAGTCTACTGGGAAGATAAACTTGTCAACCTTGACCAGAACATCCTCAACTATCCCTATCGGATATTTTATAGAACAATCTGCTAATTGGATGTTCATTTTTGTTGGGCTTGGAATACTCAATCCTAGTTTTTGAAAAAGAGAGTGCGACATTAAGTTAATACTAGCGCCTAAATCTGTTAAGGCGTCTTTTATTAATAAATTACCGAAAAGGCATAGGATTGAAAATCGTCCCGGATTGTTTAGTTTTGGGGGTAATTTGTTTAATAAAACTGCCAAACATTTAGCGTTAAGGGAAACTCGCGATATATCCTCGAGTTAATTTTTTTTAGAATGTAACGGTTTAAGATATTTTGCGTATTTCGGCATCTGTGCGATTGCCTCGCAGAAAGGAACATTAATTTGTATTTGTTTTAAAATTTGTAAAAAAAATTTATAATGCTCATCTTGTTGATCATTAATAAGTTTATAAGGATAGGGTAAAGACGATGGAGAAATACGCGCTAAAATAAAAGAAGGAGAAGAAGAAGAAATAGGAGGTGGGGTAGAAACTCTAACCTCAGATTCAGATTCAGCTTTATTGGGTGATTGTGCCCCCTTTCCACTTCGAAGTGTGTGTTGGGTTATTCTATGGAGGTGGGCACAACACTTGTGCACGCAGCAGAAGGAATAAAACAAGAACAACCCAAAGAGAAATGGATCGGGCCATGAATGTTGAATCAAGAAGTTATCAAAATAACAAGACAAAATTACCTCTTCGGTGTTGAGTCACAACTCAACAAAGGTGCTCCAAGATCTGAGTCCTGTCAGTGGGGAGTTCCACGTAGAATAATGTCTACGTCTCTGCAGAAATCCACACGAGCAGGAGAACACCTAGCTTCGTCGCACGAAGGGTCGGGAGGAAGATCGGTCGCACCTTGCGATTCCACGGACAGCTAGGTCCGCACCAGGAAAGGCAATACCGACGACGATCGTCGGAGAGGAGGAGGTTGGCGGAGCACACACGGCGGAAGAACACTTTCCGTCCGGCGGAATCGGGATTGGGCGGATCGGCGGAACAGTTCTGTCGGCTTCCGTTCGACTACAAAAATCCCGATGTTAGCCGATCGATTTTCCCAAAACCCTAAGTGTCTATTTATACTCAAAGCATAAATAAACCTAGGCTAAATCGCTATCCGCAGACCATAGCAAAATAGGGTTTCAAAATCGATCGGCGAGAATAACCTTGCAGAAACGGCGTTGAGAGCGTTGAGTCGTACTCGACGATTCTCGACGAATCTGCCTTGGCGTTGAGAGCGTTGAGTCATACTCGACGATTCTCAACGAATCTACCTTGGCGTTGAGAGCGTTGAGTCATACTCGATGATTCTCGACGAATCTGCCTTGGCGTTGAGAGCGTTGAGTCATACTCGACGATTCTCGACGAATCTGCCTTGGCGTTGAGAGCGTTGAGTCATACTCGACGATTCTCGATGAATCTGCCTTGGCGTTGAGAGCGTTGAGTCATACTCGACGATTCTCTACGAATCTGCCTTGGCGTTGAGAGCGTTGCGTCATACTCGACGATTCTCGACGAATCTTGACGAATTTGCCTTTGTCTCTAAGAACCTTCTTTGCCAACGTTTGCCCAACCCCATTCTGTGCGGTGATTGGTAACCCTTACCAACACAATCGGTCTTCCAACTTCTCCACATGCTCTTATGTGCGACCCTACAGGCTCATATCGTGTTGGTAGTGAGATTACATGTTTGACCACTTCTAGATCACCATGGTAACTCCAACAGTCTCCCACTTGATCTTGAAAGTATCAAACAAAAAACCTCACAAACAATGAGCGGCATCTAGCAATGCTTCATTGCTCCCAAAGTAATAAGAGTTTAGAACTCATAAGCCTTTATGACCAATGTTCCAGCATCGTCTTTGTACCTTTGTCCCTTACATCCGGAAAGAACTAGAGGCATGGACCGTGTCACCCTCATAATAGCTCAATCCAAGTTTCTTGATCTAGAACGGACTTCCAGAGAATGGTGAGTCCAATATCACATATTGACTCATCCAAGAATGGCCATGCATTTCTCAGTCTAGTTCCATCAAGGGGCCCATGGATGCAACTCCTGTCATATAGGAGGACAAATCCCATATCTGCTCACACACAAACACCCAAATGATTCGTAACGTGCCCAACAACCACCCTTATCATCAACCTTTCTCAAGGAAGACTTTAGATTGCATCAAAGCACGCTCTTCCTCACTTGATGAATTCTACGACGTCAGGTCAAATAACCACGACACCATTGCCAATAGAGACCTACTTGTGACACGATTAGATAACAATCCACAAAGTAGTCTCAGGAAGGGTCTGTCCAGTACAACTTGTTCATTAACAAGTACCCACGTGATGACTTGATATCACAATATCATGACCTGTGAGAACTGGTCATCAGTCAACGCACGTGCTATTCTTAAGGTATCATCATCACCCTTAGCTTCTATGATGATATAACGACCAGGGACCTTTTAAGAATGAAGCTTCAAATAAATCATAGGCTCTCACATTCAAGTCATGTACTTGATGTCCTATGGAAGCGAACACTCTAAGGATATTTATTATGTTACAATTTAACTATCACATAGGAAAATCATAATAAAAGAACTTGCCATTAATTGTAAAAAGAAATATTTGGTACGCAATTCATCATATGAATAAACAATAAACAGCCAACAGAATATATGTTTACATGTAACCCACAAGACTCCCACTAGAGTTGATCACTTAGGTATCGTATACCCATCGATCTAGTATGACCACCATGCTTTCTCTGTGCGAGAGGCTTTGTCAGTGGATCCGCAATATTCTCCTCAGTCGGTACTCTGCAAATGTTCACATCTCCTCGTTCGACAATCTCACGAATAAGATGGAACCGCCGAAGTATATGCTTGGAGCGCTGATGGGATATAGGTTCCTTAGATTGTGCAATTGCACCATTGTTATCACAGTAGAGAACTACGGGACCAACAATGCTAGGAACTACATCAAGCTCGCCGATGAATTTCCTAATCCATACAGCCTCCTTCGCTGCATTAGCTGCAGCGATATATTCAGCCTCTGTTGTAGAATCAGCAACTGTCTCTTGCTTGGAACTCTTCCAGCTCACAGCTCCTCCATTAAGGCAAAACACAAACCGTGACTGAGACTTTGAATCGTCCCTATCAGTTTGGAAGCTAGCATCCGTGTAACCACTTACAACGAGCTCTTCCTCTCCACCATACACCAAGAACACATCCTTAGTCCTTCTCAAGTACTTCAGGATATTCTTGACTGCAATCCAGTGACACTCACCAGGGTCTGACTGATACCTGCTAGTCATGCTCAAAGCAAAGGAGACATCGGGTCGAGTACATAACATTGCATACATGATTGATCCAATTGCCGAAGCACATGGAATCAACTTCATGCGGTCCTTATCTTCACAAGATTTTGGACACTGGTCCTTAGAGAGATTCACACCATGATACATGGGTAAAAATCCTTTCTTGGACTCAAGCATGTTGAACAGCTTCAACACCTTCTCAATGTATGTACTCTGGGTCAAACCCAGCAACTTCTTCGATCTATCTCTATAGATCTTAATACCGAGTATGTAAGTCGCTTCACCCAAGTCCTTCATAGAAAAGCAGTTCCCTAAGTTGTTCTTAACAACTTTCAGGGTAGGAATGTCATTCCCAATCAAAAGTATGTCATCTACATACAATATCAGGAAGACAACAATGCTCCCACTGATTCGCTTATAAACACAAGGCTCATCTACATTCTTGATGAAACCAAACTCTTTGATTTTCTCATCAAAACGAAGATTCCAACTTCGAGAGGCCTGTTTCAGTCCATAGATGGACTTATTCAGCTTGCATATTTTAGTGGCTTCATTTGGGGATACAAAACTCTCGGGTTGTGTCATGTACACTTCCTCAAAGAGGTTTCCATTAAGGAAAGCCGTTTTGACATCCATCTGCCAGATCTCGTAGTCATAATACGCAGCAATAGCAAGCAATATCCTTATGGACTTTACCATGGCAACAGGGGAAAAGGTCTCATCATAGTCAATTCCATGAATTTGCTTGAAACCCTTAGCCACTAGTCGCCATTTGAATGTCTGTACATTCCCATCCATGTCGGTCTTCTTCTTGAAGACCCATTTGCACCCTATGGGTCGTACCCCTTCAGGTTGTTCCACCAAGTTCCAAACTTGGTTTGCATACATGGAGTCCATTTCGGATTTCATAGCCTCAATCCATTTGTCGGAGTCTGGTCCATTCATAACCTCTTGGTAGGTCGCTGGTTCATCATCATGATCCATAAGCAACACATTACCTATTTGAGACATGAGAAATCCATATCTCTCAAGCTCAAACCTCGGTCTACCAGATCTACGTAGGACTTGTGTTTCTTAAGCAGGTTCTCTAGCTACAATATCTTGTAGTCCTGTCTCAGAATCTAATTCCAGTTCATTCACTACCTGTGGTTCTTGAACTTCTTCAAGTTCTACCTTTTCAGTCTTTCTTGATAAGAACTCTTTCTCCAAGAAGACGTCAGTCCTTGCGACAAACATTTTGCCCTCAGACGGTAGGTAAAAGTAATACCCTTTCGTTTCCTTAGGATATCCCACCAGACAACATTTATCCGATTTGGGTTCCATCTTGTCAGGCATTTGACGTCGCACGTATGCCTCACAGCCCCAAATTTTAATGAACGACATACTAGGACGCTTCCCAGTCCATATCTCATATGGTGTCTTCAGAACCGTTTTCGTTGGAGCGCGATTCAGTGTCATTGCAGCAGTCTCTAAAGCAAAACCCCAAAATGAAATAGGCAAGTCTGCATGACTCATCATCGAACGTACCATGTCTAACAATGTACGATTTCTCCTCTCAGACACACCATTATGATGTGGTGTTCTAGGTGGAGTGAGCTGTGATACAATACCACACTCTTTCAGATGATCACGGAACTCATGACTCAGGTATTCGCCACCTCGATCAGATCGGAGTGCTTTAACCCTTTTTCCCAACTGGTTTTCTACTTCATTTTTGAACTCTTTGAACTTTTCAAAGGTCTCGGATTTGCACTTCATAAGATATACATATCCGTATCTACTGAAATCATCAGTAAATGTAACGAAGTAGAAATACCCACCTCTAGCCATGGAGCTCATGGGTCCACATACATCACTATGTATAACACCCAAGAGATCCTCAGCCCTCTCAGTATAACCAGTGAAAGGGGCTTTAGTCATTTTGCCTAACAAACAAGATTCGCATCGCTCAAATGATTCATAATCAAATGAGTCCAAAAGTCCATCTTTATAGAGCTTGGATATGGGCTTCTCATTTATATGGCCCAAACGACAATGCCAGAGATATGTAGGGTTTGAGTCATTTGTTCTTAGTCTTTTATTATTTTCTACATTATAGATCTGATGGTCCAAGTTCAAAACGTAAAGACCATTAAACAATTGGGCTACAGCATAACAAACATCATTCTTAAATATAGAACAACAGTTATTCTTAATTATAAAAGAAAATCCAATCATGTCCAAGCATGAAATGGATATAATATTTCTAGTTATTTCCGGAACAAAATAACAGTTATCTAGTTCTATTACAAGCCCACTGGGCAAAGAAAGACGGTAAACCCCTACGGCTACAGCAGCAACTCTTGCTTCATTGCCGACTCGCAGGTCCACCTCCCCTTTACTCAGCAATCTTCTCCTTCCCAGTTCCTGCACATTTGTATAAATGTGAGAACCACATCCGGTATCTAATACCCAAGATGAAGGAGCAGAAAGGTTTATCTCTATAACGTAAATATTTGAAGCGGAAGTCATACCTCACTTCATTTTCTGCAGACCCTCAATGTACGAAGGACAGTTCCTCCTCCAATGACCAGACTTGCCACAGTGGTGGCATTTCCCCTCCTTCACCGTGCTCTTCTTTTTCATCAGTGCAGAAGACTTGGGCTCGGGATGTGACTTGGGTCCCACCTTTGTCTTCTTTGAGCCCTTGGCCTTGCCCTTTCCCTTATGCACCATCAGTATGGGGCTGGCAGGCTTGGCCTTCTTCATATTGATCTCGGCAATTCTCAACATGCCTAGGAGCTCGGGTAGTGTCTTGTCTATTTAATTCATGTATTAGTTCAAGACAAACTGCTCGTAACTGTCCGGCAATGATTGCAGGATCAGATATGTGGCCAACTCTTGACCCAGAGGAAAACCCAGTCTTTCAAGGTTCTCTATATACCCAATCATCTTGAGTATGTGAGTCCCTACTGAGTCTCGAACTCCCATCTTGCACTGAAACAACGCTTTGGTGACGTCAAACCTCTCTTGACGAGCTTGCCCTTGAAACATTTTCTTGAGATTCTCGTCAATCTCCTTGCACCCCATGTTCTCATGTTGCTTCTGAAGCTCAGAGTTCATGGTGGCAAGCATAAGGCATTCGACGTCCAAGGCGTCATCAGTATACTTCTTATAAGTATCTTTATCAGCACGGGAAGAATTCCCGGTCGGCACCTCGGGGGTTTCTTCTTCCAAGACATAGAGCTTTCGCTTTTTCCTGAGAACAATTCTCAGGTTCCTGTACCAGTCCATGTAGTTAGTCCCACTGAGCTTATCCTTCTCAAGGATGGCTCTCAAAGATAGAGTGGAGTGTGAACCACTTGCCATGGAATTCTACAAGAATTCATGCAGAATAAATCAGTACCAAAATTTCAAAATACAATTATTTTTCTTAATTTGGACTTCAATTAAAAAAAACTCCCACTATTCTATTCAAAATAATAGCCCTCAATATCAATTCGGAGAGTTCATGCGAGCTACTCTCTTAGTGGACAAGATCCGTATTTCACCAACACTATGAGTCAGCTTTGGCTTTCCTCTCACAATGCGGTTATATAGGTAGGCAACGCTTACCAATTGCATCCTCATGTAATTCTTGTATGGTTGGTGAATAACTCCTTATTCGCATCCATCATATGATGCATGCGAACCCTATGCCTCTAGGCACTCAACTTTTGAGGTCACCTAGTTAAGATGGACCCGATGTCGATAGTGGGATATCACAATTATCCACTCGCACCCTTACCAAGATAGATTAATGCACCTTACTTTGGCAAGCCCACACTTCATCGATCGAGGCAGGAAGAGTGTCATCCATAGGAAGGCATCCGAACACTTAATATTAGAGGAAGGGATTTTAATTATAGGTTAACAATTAACCACGATCAAAATTTGATCAATGTGCACATCCACAGAAGAACAATTCTAAAATCCACATGCATCCCTTATGTGCACAACCTGACATTATCAACAATTGATAGAAAGGAAGGGCTAAATCTGAACATCCGGACTCTTCCAAATCTTCAGATTTGCATGCATTGGACAAAAACAAAGACAACTCAACTTAAAGCAGTAGACAAGCTCGTCTCTCATTGTTGGATACAAAATCCAAAACAATACATTGGTTCACTAACCATTCAAGGGACGGTTACTGCTAAGGAGACAACAATTTCTAACAATTAGAAATAACCACGAAATTCCAGACGTTCCTGACAGGGTTCCAATGGGCAGAGCCCCTAACCTGTGGGTTATGGGCCCACCGATCACCCTTGGAAAAATAATCAACAATTGATGTACCAGGAATAAATCTAGACGCTTAGAACACTTCTAAATCCCTAGGTTTACATGCACTGGAATAACCTAACTTCCAAAACAACAATCATGGCCGAAACCTCCCACTGATACCACTGTTGGGTTATTCTATAGAGGTGGGCACAACACTTGTGCACGCAGCAGAAGGAATAAAACAAGAACAACCCAAAGAGAAATGGATCGGGCTATGAATGTTGAATCAAGAAGTTATCAAAATAACAAGACAAAATTACCTCTTCGGTGTTGAGTCACAACTCAACAAAGGTTCTCCAAGATCTGAGTCTTGTCGGTGGGGAGTTCCACGTAGAATAATGTCTACGTATCTGCAAAAATCCACACGAGCGGGAGAACACCTAGCTTCGTCGCACGAAGGGTCGGGAGGAAGATCGGCCGCACCTTGTCGATTCCACGGACTGTTAGGTCCGTGCCAGGAATGGCAATACCGACGATGATCATTGGAGAGGAGGAGGTCGGCGGAGCACACACGGCGGCGGAACACTTTCCGTCCGGTGGAATCGGAATTGGGCGGATCGGCGGAACAGTTCCGTCGGCCTCCGTTCAACTACAGAAATCCCGATGTTAGTCGATCGATTTTCCCAAAACCCTAAGTGTCTATTTATACTATAGCATAAATTAACCTAGGCTAAATCCCTATCCGCAGACCACAACAAAATAGGGTTTCAGAATCGATCGGCGAGAATCACCTTGCAGAAACAGCATTGAGAGCGTTAAGTCATAATCGACGATTCTCGACGAATCTGCCTTGGCATTGAGAGCGTTGAGTCATACTCGACGATTCTCGATGAATCTGCCTTGGCGTTGAGAGCTTTGAGTCATACTCGACGATTCTCGACGAATCTCGACGAATTTGCCTTAGTCTCTAAGAACCTTCTTTGGCAACGTTTGCCCAACCCCATTCTGTGCGGTGATTGGTAACCCTTACCAACACAGTCGGTCTTCCAACTTCTCCACATGCTCTTATGTGCGACCCTGCAGGCTCATATCACTTTGGTAGTGAGATTACATGTTTGACCACTTCTAGATCACCATGGTAACTCCAAAAGTGTGATGGCGTGGGCATTCTTCCACGGATTTGGCTCCGTATTTCCTGGTACAGTTCCAGTTTGGCGCTCCGACAGCATCTTCGAAATCTGTCCAATTTGAGTTTCTAAATTTTTTATTTATCCGGTTGAGTTCCGGATATTAAACTCATTTTTGACGACATATTTAGTAATGATGTCTTCTATCGGGGTAGGTCGTAGTGGTTGTGAGTGTGGTGGTGGTGGTTATGGTGCAAATCCAATTGGATTTGCAATAGGCGGTCGCTAAGCATTATTGGGGTTGCTCCATGATAGATTTGGATGATTCCTAAACCCTGTATTATAAGTATTATTATACAAATAAATATTTGGGTTATAGGAAGAAGGTCGATATAGATCCCCTATATAATCGACTTATTCTTCTATTATATTATTATTTGTTGAATTCCAAGGAGGAATGGCGGAGGAAGCAGACATCCCCGCTACTTGTCTAGTTAGATATTCTACTTGGAGTGCTAAACTGGAAGGAGCATCAAACTCGTAAAGTCCAACGGGTTTATTAGGGCGTGACCTAGGCACGTTCCATTGGTAGGCATTCATGGCCATTTCCTCAAACAAGGCTTGAGCGGCCTCGGAGGTTTTATTATTTAGCGTTCTCCCGGCGGAAGCATCAATCATTTGTCTGGTCTGGAAATTCAAAACATTATAAAATGTCTGCACTTGGAGCTAAGCCATCAGTGTGTGATGTGGACACCTTCGTAAAAATTCTTTAAAATATCCCCAAGTCTTATAGAGAGACTCAGACTCGCCTTGAACAAAGGAAGAAATATTCGCACGTAATTTAGGTTTTAGCAGGTGGAAAATACTTTGTTAAAAACTTTTCGGTCATTTTAGCCCAAGTAGTGATGGATCCTCTAGGTAGAGAACCTAACCACTGCTTGGCTTTCGTCTGTAATGAAAAAAGAAATAAGCGCAAATGAATGGCATCATCAGTGATGCCATTTATTTTAAATGTGTTTCATATTTCTAGGAAATTTGATAGATGAGTGTTATGATCTTCTTCAGGAAATCCGTCAAATTGTACTGAGTTTTGAATTATTAGGATTATACTAGGTTTGATTTCAAAATTATTTTTAACAACTGTGGGATGAACTATACTTGACCCGGTGTTGTCCAAGTTCAGCCGCGCATAATAAGACAGTCCTTTGTGGGGCCGCAATGTGAATTTGTTCTGCCATAGCTTCAACGTGCATGGTTCCGATAGACTCTTCCAGATTTAATGCTTGGTCTTGGTCGTGAGGACGAAGGCGCGTGTGATAAGTGCGGTTGATTTCAAGATCAAAATCAAGATTAAGATCAAAAGGAGAGTTTCGTCGGGTCATGCACTAAAAAATTATTATAAATATAAAAAATCTTTTTTTTTGGTTTTATTATTTTTTGTTCGTATTTTTTTTGTGTTTTTGTTTTTTGGAAAATAAAAGGACAAAAATAAAAGTGTTATTAATAAAAAAATATAGTTTTTATAAAAACAGTTTTTTTAATAACAGCTAAGATAAAAGTAATAGTGATTTCTTATTATTTCAAATATCAACACAAAATGATTCCTGGCAACGATGCCAAAAACTTGATAAGTAAAATTTGTGAGATAGTATTAAATTAAAACTAAGTTGGATTTATTAAGTAGGCGTTCTACGTGTTCTAGCTCTTTTTACTTATATACATCGATTAAGGCAAGTGTACCTATCGAGTAATAACATAGTATTTTAAAAAATCAAGGTCATATTTTTCCACGGATCTATGTCGAGTACTCTACTTTAAGGAATGGAACTATTATTTTATCAAAAAAATTTAAGGGTTGTTTTTTTTTGTTTAATGAAAATAAAAGTAATATGCAAGGTTTTGAAAATAGATGAGGTAAAGAGTCCTCGATTTTGACTTATTTTGGGAATAATTTTAAATAAGAAAAACTCTTCTTTTCTTTTAATTAATTAAAATACTCGATTACGTACTTTGACTGAACTTTCGTATCTAATCAAAAATACCTTAAAACACTTTACGTGGTGAACCCCGTTATTGACCTCCAACTACGATTCAAAGGTTCAACTCGGGAGGCTTACGCTCATCTCTTTTGAGAGTGAGGTGTAGTTTCTCTTTACCTGAGAATGATTAATTCCTGATAAATCTTAAGTTTTTATTAATTTAAAAAATAGGGTTTGAAATTGCAGAATTAATATCCTTCCCAAAGCTCATCTCAATCGAGTGCTAAAAGGTTCATAGCCTCTCATCGGGATGGGGGTGGTAGTAGAAAATTAAAAGACTTATAAAAGTGCAGAAATAATATCCGTCCTAAAGTATCTCGGTTGATGCTAAAAGATTCTTAGCCTCAATCAGGATAATGGTGGTAGTAATAAAATTAAAAGACTTATAAAATTGCAGAATATATGTCCCAACCTTCTTAATCAAGCGCTAAAAAGTTCTTAAGCTCTCATCCAGGATATGGGTGATAATAGAAAAAGAAAAACAGAAAGTACTTACACACCCTGTCTCAACATAAATGAAAGCTAAGTTAAAAGCAATAATAGATGAAAAATTACTAAAAACTAAAACTTTATTACTTAAAAAGTGTTACACACTAGAAAACCCAAACTAGGGTTAAGAAAATATCACTCAAAAGCTACTCATAAACACTATATAAAACTCTGTGGAACTCTACCAATTCTCTTAAAACCTCTGCCTTGGCCATCTATTTATAGCCGAAATTTTTGAGGCATGCTCCCCCCTAGGGCATATCTCCTGGGCGTGTCGCTAACGTGGCATCTCCGGATAGAATTTTAGGCAGCTTATGGATTTGGATTGAACAAGTACACAGGCGTGACATTTGGGTCACGGGTGTGTTACCTGTGTGTGTCTGCAAGGCATGGCAGATTGGTTTCTTCGAGGCGTGACAGCTGGACTTCTGCTTAGTCATGGCTGATGTTACGAGTGTGTCAGCTAGCACATGGGAGTGTTGTTGGGCGTGACTCGATTTTGTTGGCTTCAAGACTTCGGCATGGCGCGACAGCTGGTTCATTTCTTGGTCACGGGTGATGTCACGGGCGTGACAACTGGCACACGGGCGTGACTGAGCTTGCTAGCCGAAATCTACTAAGTTGTTGGAATTGCAGGTTTTAAAGTTAAATGCCTTAGGTCACGGGCGTAACCTAGTTGCATGACATAGGAAACTTTCCCAAATTGCTCAAAAGCTGCAGAAATACCTCTAGGGCACAAAAATAAATTAATTTAGAACTGAAAATCAAAAAGAAACAATTTATTTAGGTATTTACATAATATAATTACATTTTTGATTAAAACAAACCAAAATATAACCTAAAAATATGTATATTTTGCTACTCATCACGTTGCGAGGGATCGGTCTCGCACTGTTAACTCGTGGAGTTTCAATTTTTATTGGATGAAACCAATAATCTATGGAAAAGTGGCCAATCTTGTCGCAACACCAACAATCAAACCTATTGTACCTTCTCTCGTACTCCTACTTTACCTTTTGAAAGGAAGGTCTAGCAGGGGCAAGCGACTTGGAGGTGGAAGCCTCGTAATTGTAGCAAATACAAGGTTTCAGTGTCTCCTTAGCCTTGGAAGCAACAGTCTTGGCTTTCGGTGCTTTCTTGAAATTTGATCCATGATCATAGGGACCGCACTCTTAAAGAGTTACTTATTCATACGGTGCCTTAAATGCACTAGCACCAAAGTCTCGGAGAAAGGTCTATCATTGGTAATGCTTTTTAGGCTCCACATAAGTTGGCCTAGCAAAGTGACCATAGGATGTCTCAAAGTCGTATTTATTTGAGGGAAAGATTACCTTCTTAAAAGAGGGTTGACTTTGAGTTACCTTCCCTTTGCCTTTGGTATCGGCTTTCTTAGTAGCCTTACCTTTCTCAGCTATGTGGCCAAGACAACTACCCTTCTTAGGAGCAAAGAATTCATCGATGAGAGGAAGAATGGTCTTTGGCTTAGAGTAACTTTTAACAAGTTTCCATTCCACCAAGAGCTTTTCTTCTAGCTCATCTAAGTATTTCTCCTTCTGACTTAATAGTTCAATAGAGCTTTTTAAAATTTTTTCAAGGAGTGAACTTCATCTCTGAGAGGAGATAATTCAGCAATTTCATCCTGCAGTCGTGATTCCACTGACTTGAGAGAAGCAATCTCTTTTGATTGCTTTTTGACTATCTTGCGGCATTTATCAAAGGCTCCCAAAAGTTTTTGATGCTGAGCCATCAAGTCAAAATCATCTTCCTCAGAAGAATAATATTAATGACCATTAGTATAAGTTTCAGATTCAGAGAGCATTATGTGAGAGTTTACCTTTCCATGGAATTGGGAGTCGCCTACTTCCTCATCTGATTAAGCCATAAGCCAAAAGTAAGTTTCTTCATTTTCAGAGTTTGAATCACTTGAGTCACTGTCGCTAAAAGTCTTTGACTTTTTTGTAGTGAATCACTTTTCTTCCTTCCTCTTACCTTTGAAGGATCTCTTCTCTTCTTTCTTGGATCCCTCATTTTTATTATATGCACACTCCGCAATCACGTGTTTTGGCTTGTTGCAACAATAACAAACTATGTCAGAGAAAGAATGTTTGTTGGTTTAGACTTATATCTGTCCTCTCGGTTGTAGCTTTTCTTAGACCGATCACCATCACGATGTGATCTTTTGAAATCTAAGGAGGAGGACTAATTTTTCATTTGCCTCCTCTTGTTGAGTAGACTTTTGAATTACTTGTAGATTACCGAGAATTTTCCATCAGATAATTCAAAGCCTAACATGCTTGGCTCAGAATCTTCTTGGTCATTAGAAGCTCGTGTCCTTACAGGTGACACAGCTTTATATTTTTTATACCCTTTGGCCTTCAGAGCTACCGACTTCTCTTTGCTTGAAGTCTTGTTGAGTTGCTCCTCCTTCTTCCTAGTTTTCATTTGTAGTTCATAGGAAAGGAGCTTTCCAAATAGTTTCTGAGGATCAATCTCAGGCAACTTTCCAAATTCCCAAATGGCTAGTCTTTTGTTAGGGATCTTAGAAATTTGTCGTTGAGCTCACCATTAGTAAATGTATGACCATAATTTCTAAGGTCGTTGACTATCTTAAAGAATTTTTCAAAGCTTTCTGCAATTGTATCACTTGAGACTTACTTGAACGCATATTCTTGATTAAGTAGAGATCTCTGATCATCTCTAACTTCTTCAGTTCCTTCCATAAGGACTATGAGACAGTCCCACATCTCTTTGGCAGATTTATAGTAGAATAGATTTTGCAGCATTGAGTCGTCCACTGCACTTGCTATGATATTCTTTGCCTTTTATCCAAAGAGGCTGGAGTAATTTCATCTTTATTTAGATCCATCATTTTCTTTGGAACCATCACATTAGGATTTATGATAGATGATTGAGTCGGAACATGGGGGCCTTCTTGGACAATCTGAAATATGCAAGGATCAGCAACTTCCATGTAGAATCTGACTCTCTCCTTCCATATGGAAGAGTTCTTCTTAGTACACACAGGTAAATTCATTGAACACATGTCCTTCCTTCTATCCATTGTAGTAAAGCGGATTCTCTTGACAACTAGATAGAGATCTTGTTCAAGATGTTAACCTTATATCAAACAATCTAGCTGTTATACCAATTGATAGTATCTAGTAGTCAACCTAAATCACCTAGAGGGGGTGAATATGTGAGTTCTGCATCTTATAGCGGAATGAAAAATTATACAAAAATAAGCACACAAATACATAGAAAATTTATAGTGGTTCCCCGAGTTAAGTACGTCCATTGTCCCGCCTCGCCTATCTACCATGAAGGGCTAGATTCAACTACTTCACATTTATCTCAGATTGAACACAATCTTACACCTCGGAGCCTCAACACCTATTACTCTGAGACAAATCTCCTACTACTCGGAGAAGAACCGCTCCTACAACTCAATCCAAAACAACGATCTACAACTGATGAGTCCATTTTATATACCTATTTTTGGACTCATTTAGGCTAGTTTTTCTTTGTTTGCACTTCACTTTTAGTTTGTTATCATATATTTTTCTTATTATCCTTTATTTCCATTCGAAGTGCACTTTTACGCCCATGGTTGTGCAGCTTTATTTCTTTTAATAATTGTATCTATTATCGTCGAACGCCACCCTCGACAGCCGATATGTTTTCCTGTAGGTACGGAGATCGTGTGGGCGTCTGGCACCGAACTTGGCCATTTTCAGCCAAATAGTCAATGTTCGTGCGTTTTAACCCACGCAGGACAGAGAACCCTTTGGCGCACGATCATCGATCATGCGCGTTCATGCCAGGTTTGCATCAGTCCTTCCCTGGGCTATTGTACGATCTCCGGCTATACCTCGCACGATCACCGATCGTGCACTGTCAATCGTGCGTGTTCACGACTTTTTTTATTCCAGTTCTGCCAACCGCTATCGCACGAGCATCGCTTCCTTCGCGCACGGTCATCGATCGTGTGCCCATGCTCGTGCGCATATTTCTCTGACTTCTTGGGCAAGTTACAGGTTTCCATGAGTGTTACACACGATCATCGACCGACCAACTCGCACGACCAGCAGTCGTGCGCCACTGATCGTGCGCGCTCAATTCTATTTCGCGCCTATAAATACTGCTCGCGATTTTAGGTCAAAGAGAACTATTTTGGAGCATTGTTTTCCGCGATTTTCAGCAGGGCTCGCCTCCTTCTCCACTGCCCGCTATAGAGAGGGTCTCCAGGCAAGCTTACAATGCCAAATCAACGTCGGAGCATCCTCTCGGCCTCCTCCTTCATCCACGAGCTTCATGAAGATCTCGACCTAGATTTCACCAAGCTTGGAGCAGTTTGTGCCATTCTCCACCAGGTTGTGACACGAAGAAGACGGGTCCATTGGAAGGTATTGATAGCCTTCTCTACCCCGGACGCGGATAAGTACCGAGCTTGGATGCGGATTGACAACCTGGTGATTCCTTCCGTGAATCCTCAATAAGACTTCAGAGCCGGTCGATTTTGCACACTCACGTCCTCTTATATTGATAACATAGTAGAATTCTTTGTATTAATGAAGTGTATTTTGACTGTTAGCATGTTTAGTTAATCATGTCTATGTGATTTAATATTCCTGCTTATTTGTTTGAGGTGTGCTTTTGTGGTGTGGATGTGTTTTGTGCCGCACTAGCAATTGCTAGTGGTGTGCTTCATGAATAAGTGCATAGCGGCTTGCATAGTAAGATTTTCGCCATTCTCCCCACTTCATCCGCTAACCTACTCTTCCATCCGCCTAGCGATCCGGTGCATAGCGGCCCGTGTAGTCTTCCATCCCGCCTGACAAAACAGTGCATAGCGCCATTGCATAGGAGTATTTGTTAGTGTTTTACTTTCTTTTTACGCAAACCAAATCCAAGCCTGAAAGTGATGGTAAGATCTACTTTTACTCTAGAGGGGGGTGAATAGAGTATATTAAAATAATTTTCCAGATAAAAATTATTTAGTAGTGGAAGACTTGATTTAAGTATAGGTGTAATGTGCTTACAGAAAATAAAACTTAGGATAGCAAGAAAGCAAAAATCACAGCACAGAGCAAAGCAAAAACACAGCAACCAGAAGACACAAGGATCTATAGTGGTTCCCAATCAACCTGGGTACATCCACTCTTCTACCACCCTAGGTAGGAATCCACTGCAGGAATAGTTGATCAGGTGTCCTGGGCACCAATGAGCTTTTGATAAGGTGCTCAAAACCAAATCAGATTTTTTGATCAGGTGTCTTGCCACCACTGAGTTTTGAAAAGGTCTCAGAAACCAGCCACAAAACTTTTGAAGGGAGTTTTGAGAAACCCTTTTACAGCCGAATAAAGAAAGAAAGAAAAGTGTTTGTTGTTCTTCTCTGTCAACAGTCTAAGAGAAGACTAATGGATGATGTTGTCAAACTCCCCTTGAGATCAGCAGTTGTTCAGGAAAAAGATCTTTTCTTAGGGTGATAAGTCTTCAGTAACTTTAGATCTCTAGCAAAAGATGATTTCAGCAGTTGCTGAAATATGATGTGTCTGGAGTCTTTGATGAAGAAGCCTTTGAACACTTGAATCAAGAAGATCTTGAAGGAGTAGAATAGATGAAATCTTTTCTGATTGATGATCTTCTTCAGTATTATTCCTTGTGTTCTGTATGAATTCTAACTCAGTAATCCTGTAGACGTGTGTCTCTTGAGTCTATTCCCAGAATTCTTGATTAATATCTCTTGTTCTGTCTTTCTCAATTATTCTCTGGAGATATATTGAAAATTTGTCTTTGAGATAGCCGTTAACTAGTCATAAATGACTGCCTTAAATGACATTTGTCTTTGGAGGAAAGTCCTAAGAGACATTCCTTTTTGTCTTCCTTGAAACTTGCTCCAGATAAGTTGAAACGGCTACAGAATCCTTTGAAATAAATGTTGAATAATAAATCTGATTGAATTCCATAACTGTCTGAATTTGAATTCCCGAAATCGTCGATCTCTTTAGAAAAGCGTCGATCTGAGCTCAACTAACGTTGACCTGAGCTCAGAGACTGAAGCTAGACTAAAAACAGAAATCGTCGATCTGAGCTCAACTATCGTCGACCTGAGCTCAGAGATTTGGAATATAGCTAGAGACAGGAACGTCGATCTGAGCTCGAAGATCGTTGAACCGAGTTCGAGGACTCATTGAACTGAGCTCAGAGATAGTTGAACTGAGTTCGACGCCTCGTCGACCTGAGCTCGACGAAAGTTGTCCTAGTCTTTAGCACTTGAATTCTGATCTTAGAAGGTCTTGGGGGAAGCTTCCAAACCTTAGTTCTAACCCTTAGACTCATTCTAATTGACCTTTAAGACTATACAATAAGGTCAAAACAATTTCCTAAGAACATAGTGATCCTTGCCCAAATTAGTAATAGGGTGTTCCAACAATCTCCCCCTATTTCAGTTAGGATTACTATTTACATGACAAATAGGAAATAACAAGCATACAGGCAGAATTAAAAAAAATAGAAGCAACAATGCAGAGAAAAGAATTGCAGCATTGTAGAAGCAGATATAGAATCACAGCAGACAGATAGAATTAGATATATATTGTAAGCTTACACTTTTACTTCTTTTCATTGCCCTTCTTGAATAAGATTTCTCTGTTAGGGTTGAGAGCTTCCTTATTGGATCTCATGTCATCAGCAGCACCTAAGGAGGTTTGAGATTTGGGCCTGGGAACCACAGCCTTTGGGTGCAGCTTCATATAGCTTTCTGGATCAAAGAATTTTCTTGATGAGTATCTTTCTAGTTACTTCTTTCTTTGCTCAGATAAGGTTATGATGTTTGAAGTGTCTCTTCCCTGTTCCCTTGCCTTCTTTATCTGATCCAAAGCAGCTAGTTCTTTCATTCTGGCAGTCCAAGATAGTGTATTATTTTCTGGATCATCAAAGGGAACTAGAGGTTCATACCTATTCATTATATCTTCAGAAAGAGCAGTTCTTGAAGCAACAGTATCTTTCAGCTTATAAGGGAAAGGACCATAAGTTGAGTCAATGGATCCTTGTCCTTCCCTTTGATATGGATGTTGTCTAGATTGATCTTTAGAGTATACTTTATAATCTCTTTGCCTTCCTCTGTATTGACCTCTCCTTGATTGATAACCTCTATGTTGATATACTCTTGACTGAGATCTGTCTTGATATTGAGAGAAGCTTTGATTTGCAGCAGATGAGCTCTGAGAAGCAGAACCTCCACCAGTTCCTGAATCTGGAGGAGGAGGAGGAGGATTAAAGTGAGAAGATCCTTTATCATACTTATCATACTTCCTCTTTTTCTTCATGGCCTTGAGCTGGTTCTTTGAATATTGCATCCAGGGTTCAGAGATGGGGCAATCATGCAGAATATAGTATGGAATATCATTGTCATCTTTCACTTTCTTTGGAGGTACCCTCTTCAATTCTTTGCTTCTAGCTTTCCTCTTCCTTGCAATGGTTGCAGAGGAGTCATCAGAATCAGTTTGGAATTTGTCATTGTTTGAACTCTGAGGATTGTCATACAGTTCATCAATCCTTTTAATGTATTCCTTTTGTTGTTTTGATTGATCAGTAGAAATAACATCAGCAGCAGTAGCAGTGACAGAAGCAGCACTAATAGATACAACAACAACAGCAGGCTCAACAACAGCAGAAATAATTGGGGCAAAAGGAGCAACAGAAATAGAAACTTCAGCAATAGATTCTGGAATAACATTATCAGTAGCAGCAGGTTCTAAAATAATATCATCAGTATCCACAACATCAATAGAATGAATACTTTCCACAGCCTTGAATAACTTGATATATGAAGAAATCAGGCTGGGCTCACAGCTGGCAATAGGCACAATGGCCTTAGTAAGGTCTTCAGCTTCATAAGCTGGAAGAAATCTGCTATGAAGAGCATCAAAATCTGACAGTGGTGACTTAAAGTCAACTGTTCTAAAGAAAAGCACTGGAGCTGAAGTTGTAACTGGAATCTCTAGCAGGAAATCTTCTAAGGCAGGCACTATCTCTTCTTCATGAGGCATCTCCCCCTGCCTAGATTCAGTATACACTGGATCAAGGCACCCCCACAGAAGGGACTGCCTGAGGAGGAGAAAGGGAAGAGAGCCTGGCAGATAACTCCTGGATGGATTTCAGGAGTGGAGCCATGGAGGTCTCCAGTAGGAGTGTTAGCCTGGGAGCCAACATCCCATACAGCATATCTGCTAGGGCAGGAAGGTATACTTGCTCAAGTGAAACTTGAGTAGAGGTAGAGGAGAGAGTGACAGAGATTTGTGTAGAAGGGGCTGCAGAAGTAGAAATAGAAGATGTGGATGGTAGGATGGATGGTTGAGAGATTGGAATGGTGGAGATGGAAGTTATTGGAGTGGAAATGGATGGGGTGAAGGATGGTTGTGCAAGAATGTCTTGGAGTAGTTGTTGGTAGGAGGTAGAGGATGATGGGAGATCAAGAGGTGAGGAATGGGAATCATCCATGTAGGAATCATCCAGAAGACTAAAAGATGGAATGGATGAGTCAATATCAAGTGGTGGATAATAATGTAGGGGATGGAAAAGATCTACAGAAGTTGCTGGAGGAGGTGGAGTTGAGATTTGAGATGAAATGGTGATGGGGGAGGAGATTGAGGTAGTGATGGTGGATGAAGGAGTGGTTGAAGAAAAAATGGGTGGAGATGATGAGGAGGCAGGCAGTTCTTCCAATGGGGCAGTTGCTTGTGGGGAAGTGACCTGAACAGTCCTGGTGCCTGAAGTTGAGATAGCTGTAGGAGCTCTGCTAGGTTTGACAATCTTCCTGTCCCATTTACCAAATAGGGCACAGGACAACCTCTTAGAGGCATTAATGTGCATCCCACTAGACACAAGCAACTGAGGGCATCTGTTATGAAAAAACAGCCCTAGAATCCTCCCAAAATTAACAAAATTCTTATTCACCTTTTTCTTGATTAAATAAAAGAAAATCTCTCCCCAATTGAGATGCTTCTTATCCACTAAAGCAGCCATCAAACAAAATTGATACCTTGAAATGGTATCATGAGCAGAATTCTTGGCTAATAGCACCTTTCCAACAACATCAGCTAAAAATCTATATTCAACTGACAGATTCTTCTTAAGCAGCTTGTTAGGGTTTGTTGCAGAGTAACCCATTCTATCAAGTATACTTGCAAACTCTTCTCCAGATAACTCAACTGAATCCTTCCCAGTGCTTAATTGAAAAACTTCTGAAAGGAGGGCAGAAGTTAGGGATACCTGAGTACTGGCTATTGTACCAACCACTGTATTCTGATCCAGATTATGAGCCGTATACACCCACTCCTTGATTTCATCAGCAGCAAGTTTCATCCTTGTGGACATGATATACACCAACTGTTGTTCCTTGAATAATTCTAGAATGTCTTTGAATATTTGGTCACTGCCGTCAAAAGAGTCCATGTCAATGTCAAAACCCGTGTCAAATTTCATCGCGGCGAGAATTGCAACAGAAACAGCAATTGTATACCTGCAAAAACGAACAAACGAGACCAAGTGTAGAGAAGTTTGGAGGGAAAGAAAAGTTCTGCAGAGAGTATGAATGCGCAAAGGAGAACGACGGTCGAAAAATGAGTTTTATATTAGGGTTCGACGCTGAAAAGGAAAGATCGTTGAACTCTGTTCGACGATCTGGGCTTCTAAAGGAATCTGAAGAGTCTTCAACATTATCGATCTCCGTTCGACGATATTGGAGAGCATCGAGCTCAACTCGATGATCTCTGATCGTAAAAGATAGCTTAGCACTATCTGGAAAGCGATGAACTCCAGTCGACATTTTCTGAGAACGTCGACCTCCGTTCGACGATCTTGGGGAAAAATGTCGAGCGCAGTTCAGGGAATAGAAATACCCTATAGACACTAGAAAAATCATGTTTTAACCTAGTCTTTGTAAATTTTAGGGTTTTAAAATCTTGGATCTTATTTTAAGCTTCCTCCATCTAACATTCCTAACTGATTCAGAAAGAAGGTGTGTTTCTTTTCATCCAATGGTTTGGTGAAAATGTTTCCCGTTGCAAATCAGTTGGGATATATTGAAGTTCAGTTTTATTCTTCTCAACATTATCCCTTAAAAAGTGATGCCTAATCTCTATATGTTTTTTCCTACTATTGAGGACTGTATTTTGTGCTACAGAGATAGCACTAGTATTATCACAAAATATTTTTGACTTTTCTAAGTTGTAACCATAGTCTAGGAGCTGGTTTTGAATCCACAAAATCTGTGAGCAACAACTACCTGCTGCAATGTATTCAACTTCAGCAGTTGAAGTGGACACAGATGTTTGTTTTTTACAGAACTAAGAGACTAGTCTGTCACCAAGAAACTGGCAAGTTCCACTGGTGCTTTTCTTGTCTACTATACATCCAGCATAATCAGCATCTGAAAATCCAGTTAATTCAAATCCTGAGTCTTTTGGATACCAGAGACCTAGATTTGGACAACTTTTCACATACCTAAGAATCCTTTTTATTAATGTTAGGTGTGACTCTATAGGGCTTACTTGGAATCTAGCACATATGCATGTAGCAAACATTATGTCAGGTCTACTAGCTGTAAGATACAATAAAGAGCCAATCATTGCTCTATATGTTGTCTGATAAACAGGTTTCCCATGTTCATCAACATCTAATACAGCATTAGTAGGCATAGGTGTTTTCATACATGATGCTTCAGACATACCAAATTTCTTAACCAATTCTTTTGCATACTTGGTTTGAGAAATAAATATGCCATCAGCATGCTGTTTGACTTGCAATCCTAGAAAGAAGAAAAGCTCACCCATGCTACTCATTTCAAATTTAGAATGCATTAGATTAGAGAACCTTTTGCACAAATTTTAATCAGTAGATCCAAATATAATATCATCTATATAAATTTGCACTAGTAGGATATTGGACTTATGGGTTCTAATAAAAAGAGTTTGGTCTACTCTACCCCTTATAAAATCATTTTTTAGAAGAAAGCATGCTAAGGTCTCATACCATGCTCTAGGAGCTTGCTTGAGACCATATAATGCTTTATGCAATTTAAAAACATGATCAGGATGAGTTGGAGAGATGAAACCTGGGGGTTGTCTAACATAGACTTCTTCCTTGATGTCTCTATTGAGAAATGCACTTTTTATATCCATCTGATAGACCCTGAATCCTTTGTGAGCTGCATAAGCTAGGAATATTCTTATGGCCTCTAACCTTGCAATTGGTCCAAAGGTTCTGTTCATAGTCTTTTCCTTCTTCTTGAGAATATCCTTGTACAATTAGCCTTGCCTTGTTCCTGACAATGATTCCTTGATCATCCAACTTGTTTCTGAACACCTACTTTGTTCCAACAATGGAGTGATCTTTTGGCCTTGGCACTAGCTCCCAAACTTTGTTCCTTTCAAATTGATGTAATTCCTCTTGCATTGCAATGATCCAGTGTGGATCTTATTCTGCATCTTGTATGGATTGAGGTTCAATTTGAGATAGAAAGCAGGTGTGCATCAGGTTTTGGTTGACCTGATTTCTGGTTTGCACACCAGTTGAAATGTATCCAATCACTTGGGAGATTGGATGATCTCTTGATGTTACTCAATCAATAGGGGGTGTTGATATTTCACCAACCTGTGTTATTATTTCCTCTTGTGGAACAATAACTGGCTCTTTAAGATGATTCTCACCAAAATGTTGAGTGCCCTCTTCATCTTCACTACTTTCCCCTCTTTGTTGGATAGATGAATGTGTTGTATCCTTTTCTACAATATGTAACCTGTCCAAATTTTCTGAAAGAGAGTGTACCTGCAAAGGTTCTATGGTAGAAATATTCTTCTCCTTGTAACACATGTTAGTTTCATCAAAAGATACATGTACAGATTCTTCAATTTTAAGAGAAGTTTTGTTATACACCCTATAAGCTTTACTGATCATGGAGTATCCCAGAAACACTCCTTCATCAGCTTTAGCTTGAAATTTTGCTATATACTTCTTGTCATTATTGTGTATGTAACAAATACAACCAAAAAATTTAAAATAATCTACTTTAGGTTTCTTCCCTTTGAGTAATTCGTAGGGAGTCTTTCCCTTCAGTTTATGTATCAAACTTCTATTCAACACATAGTTTGAGGTGTTCACTGCCTCTGCCCAAAAGGATAGAGGAAGGTGAGCATCTGTCAACAATGTGATGGCAGATTCAATAAGGGTTCTATTTTTCCTCTGACAGAACTCTTGCATAAGAAGAGAATGAAACTCTGTCCCATGATCACTTCTGATCAGGGCAATGTGAGTATTGAACTCAATCTGTATGCATTTGAGAAACTCTGTCAAACACTTAAAGTTATAAGACTTCTTCCTTAAAAAGAACACCCATGTGAATCTAGAGAAGTCATCTACAATCACCAAAGTGTAAGATTTCCCTCCTAAGCTTTGTACTGTAATGGGTCCAAACAGGTCCATGTGTAACAGATACAAGATCCTAGGTGAATCACTCTTATTAAGTGACTTAAAACTATTTTTAGTTTGCTTGCCTAATTGACAAGCCCTTCAAAGTCCTTCCTTCTTGTAGGGGCCAGAAGGTAGTCCTCTAACAAGGTTGTCCTTGGATAGCCTATCAATGGTTCTAAGGTTTATATATCCTAATCTTTTATGCCACAGATCATTTGGCTTGCAAATAGAATTGAATAAACAAATATCTATCTTAGTTGAAAGAAAATCTACATGATAAATGTTACCTTTCCTTTTACCTATCAACATAGTTGTGTTATCCTCTGATTTGATTTTGCATGAGGATTTTTTGAATGTCACCCGGTAGCCTTCATCACATAGTTGACTGATGCTGATTAGATTGTGCTTTAGTCCTTCAAACTAAGCCACCTTCTTAAATGTGACTGAACCAATCTGGACAGCACCATATCCTTTTGTTTGTCCAAAGTTTGAATCTCCAAATATTACTTTGGGTCCAAGTTTGGTTTTGAAGGATGTGAGATTATCCTTGCTTCCTGTCATGTTCTTTGAGCACCCACTATCCAGATACCATTGTTGGTTCATTGCTGGATAGGTCTTCTCCTGCACATAAGAAACTTATATGTTTTTGACCTAGTTTACCTTGGGTCTAGGTTGATAACCTTTAAATTCTGAAATGAAAGACATCCCTGGATGACTCTTATAACCTTCAGGGTGATATCTCCTAGGAGGTATTATCCATTCAGTATAAGGGTTAAAGTTTTGGGATGTAGGACCTCTAGGATTGAAGTTTGATTTGCCTTTGAAAAAAATTTCAAAGCTCTGAGCTCCGTTCTACGATCTCTGAGCTGAGTTCGACAATCTTGGGTCAGATCATCGAGCTCCATTCGAAGATCGATTTTGCCAGAGTTCAGAGTTCGGCGATCGTCGACCTGAGTTCGACGATTCAGCTTGAGATCGTTGAGCTCTGTTCGACGATCGCCGAGCTCTGTTCGACATTTTTCGTTGAACTTTAGTTTTCTTAGGCAGATCAGAATTCTTCCTAGCCACCTCTACAGCTCCCTTCCCTTTATCTGAGATAAACTTTATTTGGGTTATTAACACTATAGGTTGGCTGGATGAAGCACCCAAGCCCAAGTGTATTATTAAGTCTTGAGTTCACTGTGCTTGTGATGTCCATCAGTTTGATGCTTCTTCCCATTGAGGGATTCTTCAAACTTCTTGTCCTCAGATAGTTCACTTTTATGTGAGGCTATCTGCTCCCTACAGCATTCCAGCTCCTCAGAGAGTTTGAGGTTATCTGATTTTAAGGTGCTAAGTTCAGATAATTGGTTTTTGAGAGAGATAATCTCTTTCTCAGACTTTAGCAGGTCTAAACAAAGTGCCTTAAATTCAAATTTAAAGTCCTCTGAATTAAAATCAAAGGAATCTATTACCTGGTCTTCTTCATCTTCATGTTCAGATTCTGATTCTAATTCATGTTTTGCATCAGAATTATGTTGGGAGGCATTGATAGCCATCATGCAAAACTCCTTCTATTCAGCATCATCTTCATCATCACTTGAGCATTATGAAGCCTCTGATTCTTCTTCAGTTTCTCCAGGTTTCAGCTACAAATCCCTTACTGGTGTGTTTGTTCTTGCTGGTGGAGGATTTGTCATTGTTGTTTCTCCTGGAATCCTTGTCTTTTCTCCTATCTTTCCTGTCCCTCTTGTCCTTATTCTGATTTTCTGGACAATCAGGCACAATGTGGCCTGGTTTCCTGCATCCAAAACAAATAATTTCTTTATTATTGGATTTGTCATACCTTGGCTTCTCATGCCCCATGGATGACCTCTTTCTGAAATCTTTCCTGGCCATCTTATAGAATCTTTTGGCCAGTAAGCTCATTAATTCTTCATTGCCTGTGACTTTATCTTCAGGCTAGTCTTCTGTAGCTTTGAATGCTATTGTCTTCTCCTTCCTGATAGCTAGAGAAGCAACCTTTTGTTCTTCCTCTCTATTCTTGATGAGCAGCTCATAGGACTTGAGCTTGCCCAATAGAGCCTCAATAGTAATCTCAGTTAGGCTTCTGGTATCCTTGATTGGCCAGATCCTTGAGTCCCAAGTGCTGGGGAAGCATATTAGGATTTTGTCATTGAGTTCAGTTAGTGAGATATCCTTGTCCAATGTTTTTAACTCACTAACTATAAGGGTTAGCCTGTTGTACATGTCAGCAACTGACTCAGTTTCTCCCTTTTTGAAGTTCTCATATTGGGTTATGAGATGGGATCTTCTGTCTTTCCTTTCATCAGCAGATCCTGATACAATTTCTGACAACTTGTCCCATATTTCTTTTGCATTCAGTCACTTTCTGAAATATTTCATTAGACATAGTCTGAGCCAGAATATTCATTGCTTTGGCATCTGCAACTTTCCATTTCTTAATTTCTGCATCTGTTCCTGAAGGAGGTGGAACAGCACTTGTACTTCTTGATGGAGACGACGGCCCTCAACAGGTTGAAGACGAGGACGGTGCGCTTACGGAAGATATTTCTCCGTCTCCAAGTTGTGGCGTGCGACGCCGTGAAGACTATGTGGTGCGCCGCCCAAATATCCGCCCGCGGCGCAAGCCTATATTTAAATAATTAATAATAATTATTACTAAAATTATTATTAATTATTTATGCATTTTGGTTCTATTTTATTTAAGCATTTTATTTAAATTTTCATAATATGTGGCATGGTTATGTTTTGAACCATGAGTAGTTGTATTTTAATTTTGGGTTGCATGTAGCCTTTTCCCTTGTTGTTTGATGTAAGCCTATATATAGGCATGGATATTTTCATTTTGAGTTATTGATTGATGAAATAAAATTGAAACCCAAATTGTCTCCCTCTTGAGATCTCTCTCCTTTCTCTCCTTGGCCAAACTTCTCCTTCCCCATCCTCCCTCTTGGTCGCCGGCCTCTTCCCATCTCCTCCTCCCTATCCTTTTCCCTCCTCCTCTCCTTGTTAAGGAAAACCGCCCCATATTCCCTCCTCTCAAAATCTGGCCACCTACATCATCTCCTACAACTCACCTTGTGGATCTCCAACCCGACGTGAAGCTATATTGGCGAGCGAGATTCTCGAGATTCTCCTTCCGGCGCGACTCCGGCGAAGCCGTTGGAGAACGATCCAAGTCGAGATTAATCGGAATCACCCATTCTGATTGGGTAACGAAATACTTCCACTCTTATGAGATTCTTTCTTTATAAATATTCAAGTGGTGGTTTTTATCGTAACGTTAACTATTGAAATATTCGGATTTCATCGTGGTTGATTTTATCTTGATTTGTTATTCTCTTTATTGTTATTTTTCATTCAAGAGGTTTGGCGAACCTTCGCAATCTTTTCGTTGGGGAGAGATCTACCATTCCGAATCGAAGTTTTTCGGTAGATCTCTTTTGGTACAACGCCGCTCGGTCTGCCCCAATATTGGTCCTTTTAGCTCGATCGAACATTGGCCCTATAGCCCTTGTTGGATCCAAACCGGTTTGGCTACCCGTATGCTAACATAATATTGATAGATTTAATTGCGTGGTGTCGCGCAGAGCGGTTGTGCGAGTGTAGGGATTGGATCGAAGAGTGGCGTGGCGTTAGAACGTAGTCCTACTCGATGTGAAACGTGCAAGCCTACATCACTTCTATTCACTGGGGGACTTGGACACACTGTCAAAACAGAATTGTAGATGTCCTCATCAATAGAATTCATATATAATTTTATCTTTGCCTTCCAAAGTGCAAACTAAGAAAGGTTGCACAATGGAGGTCTGGTGCTAACATAATCTTTGTTCTGTGTCATGGTTTTGTATGAAAATAAATATAATACAAATAATAACCCTCTATAGAAGATTGATCTTATCAGAGATCTTTTGGTTCAGGTATTAGCCTGTAGTAACAACCAATCTAATGAAGATTCAGTTGTTGATTAACCAACCTCGCTCTGATACCAATTGAAAGTTAGGGTAAGATCTACCTTTACTCTAGAGGGGGGTGAATAGAGTATATTAAAATAACTTTCCAGATAAAAATTATTTGGCAGTGGAAGACTTGATTTAAGTATAAGTGTAATGTGCTTACAGAAAATAAAACTTAAGATAGCAAGAAAGCAAAAATCACAGCACACAGCAAAGCAAAAACACAGCAACCAGAAGACATTAAGGATCTATAGTGGTTCCCCAATCAACCTGGGTACATCCACTCTTCTACCACCCTAGGTAGGAATCCACTGCAAGAATAGTTGATCAGGTGTCCTGGGCACCAATGAGCTTTTGATAAGTTGCTCAAAAACCAAATCAGATTTTTTGATCAGGTGTCTTGCCACCACTGAGTTGTGACAAGGTCTCAGAAACTAGCCACAAAACTTTTGAAGGGAGTTTTGAAAACCTTTTACAGCAGAATAAATAAAGAAAGAAAAGAGTTTGTTGTTCTTCTTTGTCAACAGTCTAAGAGAAGACTACTGGATGATGTTGTCAAAGCTCCCCCTGAGATCAGCAGTTGTTCAGGAAAAAGAGATTTGCTTAGGGTGATAGGTCTTCAGTAACTTTAGATCTCCAGCAAGAGATGATTTCAGCAGTTGCTGAAATATGATGTGTCTGGAGTCTTTGATGAAGAAGCCTGAACACTTGAATCAAGAAGATCTTGAAGAGTAGAATAGATGAAATCTTTTCTGCTTGATGATCTTCTTCAGTATTATTCCTTGTGTTCTGTATGAATTCTAACTCAGTAATCATGTAGACTTGTGTCTCTTGAGTCTATTCCCAGAATTCTTGAATGATATCTCTTATTCTGTCTTTCTCAATTATTCTCTGGAGATATATTGAAAATCTGTATTTGAGATAGCCATTAACCAGTCATAAATGACTGCCTTAAATGACATTTATCTCTGGAGGAAAAGTCCTAAGAGACATTCCTTTTTGTCTTCCTTAAACTTGCTCCAGATAAGTTTAAAACGGCTACAGAATCCTTTGAAATAAATGCTGAATAATAAATCTGATTGAATTCCATAACTGTCTAAATTTTAATTCCTGAAATCATCAGATCTCTTCAGAAAAGCGTCGATCTAGCTCAACTAACGTCGACCTGAGCTCAAAGACTGAAGCTAGACTGAAAATAGAAATCGTCGATCTGAGCTCAACTATCGTCGACCTGAGCTCAGAGATTTGAAATATAGCTAGAGACAGGAACGTCGATCTGAGCTCGAATATCATCGAACTGAGCTCAGAGATAGTCGACTGAGTTCGACGCCTCGTCGACCTGAGCTCGACAAAAGTTGTCCTAGTCTTCTTTTGATCTTAGAAGGTCTTCGGGCAGCTTCCAAACCTAAGTTCTAACCATTAGACTCATTCTAATTGACCTTTAAGACTATACAATAAGGTCAAAACAATTTCCTAAGAACATAGTGATCCTTGCCCAAATTAGTAATAGGGTGTTCCAACAAAGCCCTCCTTCGTAACTCCGACCTTGAGGACTTCAATCTCAAGTCCTCCTTGATAGTTACTCCACCTTACTGTGTTCCTTGAGAGATCGATACTTGGGAAAACTCGTCCATTTTATATTACTTGTGCGACCGGTTCACTGCCGTGATCTTTAGCATCAAGTTTTTGGCGTCGTTGCCGGGGAACACAGTCGTGTGAGTTTCTAGAGAGGGAGTCATGAGAAAGCCCTTTCTTTCATTTGCATATACCCTGTTTTATCTTTATTTTGATTTTTAGCTTTTGTTGTTTTAAATTTCTTTAATCCTTTTTCTAGTTTTTATACTTTCAGTAGCAGGTTTTCATTTTCTATTGCTTGCGTATAGTTAATTTTTGCTTAGAAAATTCTGTTGGTGAATTATTTATGGTTGCACCATGTATTCTTATATGAATATCCGATGTAGATGGTGTGGGGATTATAGACATGGCAGTGATGAGTGCCCCACTGAAGAAAGTGAGCATAATTCTCGTGGTCCTGTGTATGGAGCACCATCCTCTTACGGTACTTCATACACAATCCCCAATTCTTATGGTCACTCCTCTTCTCCACTTTCATCTTTTTATTCCTCTCCTATTCCACCAGGACCAAGGAGTAATGGAAAATAATGTTTGTGTTGTCACAGCACCGATTATGTGTTGAAAGATTGCGCAGAATTTCAGCGCCAGTTGGAGGAGGATGACGAGCCGGATATCCGAATCATTCCATCCACCTCTCAATCGATTGCTCCTGCTGATTCTGACGTTGATTTCGCAGTACCACCATGTTATTTTGGTGGTGCTGTGGATTGGTGTGATGACTTTGTGTGTCGTCTCTCCCCATGCCCTCTTCCCCTATTGTTGATTCACCTCCGGAGGAACCTGCACACATTTCCTCTGATATTGTTGTTCCTCCGTCCTCTTTACAAGAATTATCTACCCCATTTTCTTGTGAGTTGGCTGACAATATTGTGCCCGATGGTGATGTTGATCCTGAGGTTGTGTCATGGTGTGACGAGGACATTATTCTCATCAATGAAGAGTATTATGTCTTAGAACATAATGTCGCACCGAGGTGTGTTGATGAGGAGATCCTTTCTGATGAGGAAGTTTCCACTTCCTTATTGGATGAGGGGATCCAAACCACCACCAAGGAACTCCTATTCTCAGATCCCCATCATCATGACTCATATGACGCCAACAGTGATCATTGTTCGGAGCCTGCTGGGAGTGAGACCGGGATCACTCCCCCGATTATTTCTTTATGTTCTTCGTCTCTTTTATTTCTTGACCCTCCTTCTTTACTTGAGCCTGTGCAGGTTGAATCTCCACGGGTAAGTTGGGTTGACGTTGAGCCTTGTGCTCAGGCTGTCGACGAGTGCATTTTCTTGTGTAAGGAGGTTCCTACCTCCTTCATAGTGGAATCCCCTGTCGTCATCTTCGCCCCCAGCGAACTTGTGGTGGATGATACCTTGCTAGACAAGGATTTGTTTTATGGTGAGATGAGCGAGGACCAGTGCTCCTCCTCATCTTACTTCTTATTTCCTTTGCCTGCGAGGAGAAGGTATAATTATTTAGGCAGAGGGGTAACTGTTTTATCTCTGTATCGGTGTCCGTTATCGCAACAGATAATGGAACAGTTTCCTGTGCTTTTTTCTTTTCATAGGCCCATTAGCTAGAACTGTATAGAATTTAATAAGTCATGCTGGGATGACAATAACCCCAGTACTTATCTTTTATTTTCTGCATTTTATTTTACATGTCTATTTTTAGTTTTAGTATTTCCTTTTGTATATTTTTCTTTTTTATTTTTTCTTTTTGCGGAGCTCACCCCTGCAGGTGTTCTTAACAACTTCGTATTGGCGGGGTGTGATTCTTCGTATGGAGGGCCTGCTTCAGATTTCCACGCGTCTTCTGGTATGCTCATTAGCTGAGCATTGGGTAACTTCTCCCCTAGCTTTCTATTTTGATTTTCACTGTCATATCATTATGTTGTGCTGCTTAGATTAAGTCTGGGGGAGAGCTGATGTTTGTTACCTTTTGCACACATTCAGTTTATTTGCATACTAGAAGCTTTTATAGTTTTATTTTGATTAGTTCATTGCATCGCACACCACTACACCCACATGAGCGCGTGCTTAGCTGTTAGCATGCTGCGAGTTAAACTCGTGTCTTTGATAGATTTGGGAAAATTATGGTGCTGGCTTAGGATTGTGAGACAGAGTAAAATGTTGACCTTGTTGTGCTTCTAGTCAACTGCTCTCATCTCGTGTAGAAATTCGAGTAGATTTAATTTTTCTATATGCATATAGATTTATATTTTTCTATTTGCGTAAATACCTTTTATTCTACTCAAAGTTAGTGAATCTGGTGTGAATCAAACGGTAGTATAGGAATGTGTGTAGCCGTCACTGGACTCGTTTTGCTCGAGCCGGGAGGAAGGATTATCTTTCTCGGTGGCTAAGAACTTTCCCCAAGCTACTCTCGAAGAATTGGTACATGGTTAGTCTAGCGTGAGTGTGATGTAGGCCATCATTTTGGCCCAGTTGAGCTTTATACCGTTCCTAATGTCTTATCCTCGCTAGCCTCGTTGTGCCTACCCTTCTTTTGATTCATGTTGAAATTGAAAAATCGGTCCCTGAGGAGTTCGACCCTTGGGGAAGGGATGATCGTACACTTACTTCTCTCCCCACAAGCCCAAATGACAAAGGAAAAGTACCAGGGACAGACCCAAGGCTCCAGCACGGAGGTCCCACCATACACCCGGAAGATCTTAGAGCGCTTCCCCTCCTTAGCCAAGTGCTGAAGCTAAGGTACCTCAGAAAGCACTAGAAGACCGGGCACCAGAAAGCGTGTCCTTCTGAGGTACCCCTTGGGTCCTATTTATAGGAAAAGACGGTCTGTAAATATCCAATCTTCACTATTCTCGAGGACTATAGGCAGTCAAAAAAGGGGGTAACATGGTAAAAATACACCACTGCTGAGGGGCGAGCTGGCCCTGAGATAACGCCCACTTGGCAAGGGCGGCGAGTACTGGAGCGGGAGGGCTTCACCCCATGCCGAGGTAAAAGGTGGTGAAGGTGCTCGCCCCACTCAATGCCATGGGAGAAGGCGTTGAGTGAGCTCGCCTCTCTCAATGCCATGGGCCTGGCTCGCCTCACTCAACGCCACGGGAGAAGGTGTTGAGTGAGCTCACCGCACCAAATGCCGCGGGAGAAGGCGTTGAGTGAGCTCGCCTTTCTCAACGCCACCGGCCTAACTCGCCTCGCCCTGGGCCTGGGCGAGTTGGCTCTAAAGCCTCTGCTCGCGGGTGACGGATGTGCTGGCACTCGCCCGCCCCTTGTCTCTGGGCGAGCACGCACTCGGCTGGATCTGCTCGCCTAATGAACTGACTTCCTTCCGCCGGGCTCAGCTCTACGAACTTCGAGCTCGGCCCGACGATTGTCGAGCCTGTACTCGGCATGCTGGGCTCGATATGCCCTGCTGAACTCGCCTGGGGCTCTGGGGCGGTCTGAGCCGGCCGGTTTGGCTCATGTTAGCCCACTCGCTGGATACGGGGTTGTACACAATCCCCGCTCTTTGCGAGGTTGGCACAAACTCGGAAAGAAACATCTAACCCCCTAGGATCCTGCGAGTGTGACAGGAGCCAAAAGGAATCTCTTGGTGGGTCCCACCGATGGCTGTATATACATACCCAGCATACCCGGCTGACCTCCGCCCTTCCCTTTTCTTAAGCCCTACCGAGATGCCACTCCCCAAAGAGTTCATGGAGCGACTCGCGAAATCTCGCGAGGAGACCGCCCTTCGTGCTGCGGCCCTAACTGATCTGAACGTCCTGGCTCACTGCTTCACATAATTCGGCTCGATCAAAAGGGCGAGGCCCTTTCCTCCCGGGGCTGAGCACATCTTCGCTAACTTGAAGAGCACCCTGGTAAATGGCTCCGACTCCTCCAACCGTCCTGCTCTGGCTCCCAACGGTAAATACTTTGTGGACCTCACCACCGAACGAGACCATGGTGGCGAGGTATCCACGCCGAGGGTCAAGAATCTCCCTGCCAAGGCGCCCGAGGCATCTTCTGACCCACGTTCGTAAGGCTCGCTCCCTGCCACCGAAACCATGGGGCTGGACTTGCGGAAGCTGGGTTCGTCGGCTCGCACTCCTTCTCGACAACCCTCTTCCGCTCTCGCGGCTACTAGGGAGGATGCCGAGCACACATCCGCTCTAGATTTCCCCCCGAAATTCGAAGGTATGTCTCTGATCCCCTCACATTGTGTCTGATTCCAATTGGTGCTCGCTCCTCCCACTCGCTATCCTGACTCTCCTGTGCAGCAGCTACTCGCCTCTTCATCGCCGCGCGCTTTAGACATCTTCCTGGACTCAGAGGTGGATAGCCCCGAACGGTCTAGGCGAAGCCAACTGGTCCTCAAAAAGTTAGTGCGCGAGCTCCACGAGCTGAAGAAAGACAATTCTAGGCTGCAGGAGGAGTGCGCGCAGCTTGCTGACGAGGTGAGGGTCAGCTCGGCGTATATGGCGATGTCTTCCTCCATTCTCTTTGACGAGATTGATGAGAACTTGCGAGCGGCGAACAGGAACTTGGGGCAGCTTCGGCAACTCTTTGCGCAGTGGCTGGCGACATCGGGCCGGCGAGAACGGGGTAGTTAAGGACGGCTCCCTTGCGAGCCGACCGGCACTCGCCCCTGCTGTCGCCTGGTCCAAGCGTGTGTTTTTAACTTTCCTTGTTCTGGACAATTTGCTCTCTTTATGCTAATAAATTGTATAAGTTTTCGTTATGCGAGCGTGTTTAATTTCTTTTGAACGGTGTGTGTCTTTTCGAATTCCTTATCCAGACTCGTCGAGGTCGGCGAGCAGAGAGCGGCGACAGAGTAAGTGAGTCGGGCTGGTCAGTCGGCTCCGGTTCTCCTCCCCTTTTTCTATAAATAGGGATCCCCACCTACCCCTGGCTAAGCCTTTATTTGCCTTCTTATCTTTTCCCCTCCTTTCCTCCCTTGCCTTCTGCTCGCGTGCTTTCCTCCCCTCGGCGAGTATGGGAAAGGGACACCCCAATTCCGATGGTCGCATCAAATGCGCCCAGAACTTCGCTGACTATTGCTTCTTTGAGGACAATACTACGACGGACGAGCTCTCCGAGTTTGTGGCAGACTATGTTCCTGCCGGTTTCTTGGCCTGCCTCCCGACGGAGCATGAGGCCATAAACTCCTTCTTCGAGGATGAACTCGCCTTCCCCATCTCGCATTTTGAGGTGGGGTTGCGCCTGCCGCTATGGCCTGAGGTCCGTCAGGTCCTTAAGTATTACGGCTCCATGCCCGCGCAGCTCAACCCCAACTCCATCGCTATGGTAGTTGGATTTGCATGCTACCTCCGCCGAGAGTGGATTAAGTTCAATCTGAACGTCTTCCGCAAACTCTTTTCTTACAAGGCCAACGCAGACGGGGTCGCCTTCTTCGGTGGTTCTTCCATAAAATCCGTGAGGTCGCCAACAAGAACCACAACTGGATGTCGAAGATTGTCTTCATCTGGGGCGACCTCGGCAATATTCCCTTCTCGCCCTGTAGAAAAGCGAGGATGTGTACTCCCACCGTCCGTTTCCGGCAATAATGTCGAGCTTCATAAGTTCTTCCTCTACAAAGACTTTGAAGTCTCCTTCCTTCTCCGCAGCCTCGGGTCCCTGCCGTCTGTCCTTCCTGGCGAAGGTATGTCTCGCCCACTTTCTGCTCGTCATACTCAGCCTGATCGGTCAAAACCCTTTTCTTCGGCTAAGTCTTTTTTACAGTGGAGCGAATGGTCCCGGAGAACCCTCCCTTCGTTGACCCGGGAGTATTTTCGGACCCGCTCGAGCAAGCTTGGCTGCGGCCGAGGCGGTGCCGAGAAGAGAAGGTGAGAGGCAAGCCTTCCAGCAAGAGGCGGCTGGAGCTCGGAGGGCCAAGCTCTCTCCACCATCCCTCGGCCCCTAAGCAAAAAAGGTGAGGGTGATCTCGCGAGGCCAGCCACAGCAACCCTCGTCGCCTGTCAGATTTATGAGCTCGCCGAAGGTTTTTTCTGACGAAGCCCGCGAGCCCACTGAAGGAGGCATCAGCCCCCCGCGGGAAGAAGCGCGGGTCCTCCTCCCCTCCCTCCGTGGAGGAGGTTGTTCCCTGCGATCCGGGAATTCCAAAGGACCACCCCCACTTCGGCAAGGGGGGAAGAAGCAAGGACGCGGCCGGCGAGCCAATGTTGAGCTAGGACGAGGGGGCCAATCGAGTTTCTGTCTCTACTCGCGCCCCCTCCTGGGGAGCTCGCCGGCCTCCTACGGGCCACGCGTTCGCCCTGGGTTTCGGCCTTTATGGCCGGGATGGTGTCGAGGCCTACAAGAACATGACTCCTCGGCAGATAGGCCACGAGGGTCTGTAGGCCCATCTGAGGGCCTTCGAACTCCATCACATGATGGTTCGCCACGGCTTTCAGCTCAGCCAGCTCCTGCAAAAGGCTGAGCAGGAGCACGACCTGGTGACAGAGAGAGCTGCCGATGCGGAGCGGCGGTTCGGCATTGCCGAGCGCTTACTCAACGAAGCCTCGGGCGGGCTGGTAAGAACTAACCCACTCTCATTTTAACTTAGAAAAATATTTTCACCAAGAATCTGACCTCTTTGTCCTTCAGGATGCCGAGTCCGCCATGGTGCTACAAGCCCGTGCTAATAAGCTGGAGGGCAAGGTCGCCAAGCTGCGGGTCTGTCTCGCTGATCAGGAGGCCAGTTCGCGCAATCAGGAGTCCCATGTTGCCGAGCAGGGAGCTCTTACTGCTCGGTCGGCGGCTGAGTTTAAGGTGCTGAAGGAGCAGAACTGTGATCTCCAAGGCGAGGTCCATCGGTTGACAGAAGCCCTTTTCCCCCCGGATGGCGCTGAGCCCACTTTTCCCTATAAGCGGCCTCGGGTTTTCAGCGAGGGGGAGGTCATGGAGCGACTGCGAGTGAACTTGATCGAGTCTGTCGAATGCCTTCTGTGCACCATGAGGGGATCGAGGATCCTGGCCGAGGGCTATGAGAGAGTGGCGGTCTGAGACCTTCTTCTAAGCCTATTCCCGCCGTCACCGCCTAGCGGGAAAGAGGAAAGCTTCGGCTCCCTTTTCGATGAGGCGAAGGACAAGGAGCCGCTGATCGGAGGCGAGGAGGAGGACCATCCTTTGGGGGAGGAGGGCGAGAGCTGACCGGATCTCCTCCCCCACTTTCTGCATTCTTTGCGTAATCTATTTCCCCCCCCCCTTTTGTAATCTCGTCGAGGAGAGCCCCCTTTTTTGAAATTATAATGATAAAAAATTTCTATCTTCTTTTTATCTTCAGCGCTAGAATGCACGTGAGTTAGGATTCGCGCTCACCGAGGGGCCCTGAGCATCGGCTGCAGCCAGACTCGCGAACACTCCGCTCGCCTGCGAGCCGCACCTCGCTCTCCCTTGTTGAAAATTCACAAGAAAACGCATCTGGGGTCAGGCCACCGTCGGTGTGCGCCTAAGATATCGGGAAGTACCCTTTGTCGAGCAGAACCTTTGCGAGAATGGGCTCACCTGGGGGGGGCACTCCTCTCAACCAGAGATGGGATCGAAAATTCCCTTGACAAAAACTAAGGGGGACAGGGCCCCTTGAGCTCGCCTTTCTGACCGGCGGGTTCGCTTGTACATGTTTGCTATGTGTTAACTTTCAGGTCCGGCCCCTGGGTCATAACAACGTCCATCGAGACCCCGCCCTGCCACTTGGAGGGAGCCTGACAACGGGAGCAATCGAGACCTAACCCCAGAGCAGAGGACTTAGAACATTTGCCTCTCCCGGGTGCTACCACCAGGCTAGTCAGCTAGATTGGAGCCTGAGGGTGAGTGTTGAACATCCTCCGGGCTCAGCTCTAGGGTCATAATGACGTCCATCGAGACCCCTGCCCTGCCAACTTGGAGTGAGCCTGACAGCAGGAGAATTGAAATTTAACCCAAGAGCGAGAAGACTCAGAACATTTGCCTCTCCCGGGTGCTACCACAAGGCCAGTCAGCTAGATGGGATCCTGAGGGCGGGTATTGAACATCCTCCGGGCTCAGCCCCAGGGTCATAACGATGTCCATCGAGACCCCTACCCTGCCATCTTGGAGGGAGCTTGACAGCGGGAGAATCGAGACCTAACCCTAGAGCGAGAAGACTCAAACCATTTGCCTCTCCCGGGTGCTACACCAGGCCAGTCAGTTAGATAGGAGCCTGAGGGCGGTGTTGAACATCCTCCGGGCTCAGCCCCAGGGTCATAACGACGTCAATCGAGACCCCCTGCCCTGCCAGCTTGGAGGGAGCCTGATAGCGGGAGAATCAAGACCTAACCCCAGAGCGAGAAGACTTAGAACATTTGCCTCTCCCTGGTGCTACCACCAGGCCAGTCAGCTAGATGGGAGCCTAAGGGCGGGTGTTGAACATCCTCCGGGCTCAGCCCCAGGGTCATAACGACGTACATCGAGACCCCTGCCCTGCCAGCTTGGAGGGAGCCTGACAGCGGGAGAATCAAGACCTAACCCCAGAGCGAGAAGACTCAGAACATTTGCCTCTCCCGAGTGCTACCACCAGGTCAGTCAGCTAGATGGGAGCCTGAGGGCGGGTGTTGAACATCCTTCGGGCTCAGCCCTAGGGTCATAACGACGTCCATCGAGACCCCTGCCCTGCCAGCTTGGAGGGAGCCTGACAGCGGGAGAATCGAGACCTAACCCCAGAGCGAGAAGACTTAGAATATTTGCCTCTCCCGGGTGCTACCATCAGGCCAGTCAGCTAGATGGGATCCTGAGGGTGGGTGTTAAACATCCTCCAGGCTTATCCCCAGGGTTATAACGACGTCCATCGAGACCCCTGCCCTGCCAGCTTGGAGGGAGCCTGACAGCGGGAGAATCGAGACCTAACCCCAGAGCGAGAAGACTTAGAACATATCTTGAGGGTTTATGATATTATGCTATGAAAGTTCCGCAAAATCTCATGTCATTGTTACGATTTTCAGGCAAAAGGGACTCAAATGAATGAAACACATTATTACTAAAAAACGGAAGCACAAACAAATATTCAGGGATAGAAGCGTTTCAGGTCGTCGCCGCTCCAGGTGTGGCTCAGGGTATTGCCCTCCACATTTTGGTGGCGGTACCCCCCCCCCCCCCCGATCTTAGTGCCTCTTTTACGATGTATGGCCCCTCCCAGTTTGGATGGAGCTTGCCCACGGCAGCCGATCTTCCCTCCGCATCTACCTTCTTTAGGACCAAGTCACCTTCCGCAAACTGTTTGACCCGAACATGTTTGTCAAAATACTTAGCCATCCTCCGCTTGAATTCCTCTTGCCGAACTGCTGATAGGTCGCGCAATTATTCTACCAGGTCCAAGGAGAGTCGTTGTTCCTCCTCGTTTTCAACTCTCCACTCCTCTCTTCAAGCTTCCGCCTCAGTGACCCTGGGAGTACGGACCTCGAGTTCGATGGGGAGCACCGCCTCGCTTCCATGAGATAGTTTGAAGGGTGTCTCCCCTGTGGCGGTATTGGGGGTAGTCCTCAGGGCCCAAAGAACGGAGGGGAGCTGCTCCACCCAACTCCCTTTCAAAATTTCAACCTTCTTTTTCAGTAGGTTCACGATAACCTTGTTGGCCGCTTCCACCTGCCCGTTGCTTCTTGGGTGATGGACAGAGGCAAACCTAAGGTCAATCCCAAGCTCTCCACAGAATTTGATGAACTCGTTACTGGAGAACTGCGGTCCGTTGTCAGTGACGATGGCTTGGAGCATCCCATGCCTGCAGTTGATTTCCCCCCATACAAAATTTTGAATGATCTGCGTGGTCACCTTGGCCAATGCCTTCACCTCCATCCACTTGGAGAAATAGTCAATCATCACCAGCAAGAATCTTCTTTGCCCGCTCGCCTGGGGGAAGGGCCCTACCAAATCTATTCCCCAAATTGCGAAAGGCCAGGGGGCCGTGATACTCCTGAGTCGCTGAGCCGGTTATAGTTGGAGGGGGGCGAACAATTGGCACTTATGGCATTTTTTGGCAAATTCGAAGGCATCATGCCCCAAGGTGGGCCAGAAGTAGCCCTGCCTGATAATTCTTCCCTCCAGGGTCCGACCTCCCGAGTGACTCCCACACTCCCCGGAGTGGACCTCTTCCAAAATTCTCAGCACCTCCCCCTCAGCCACACAACGAGCCAGCAGCCCCGAGAGAGTCTTTCGGTAAAGTTGCCAGTCGCGCAAGAGGTAGTATACTGACTTGTACTTGAGTTTCTTTCTATCCATCCCCTCTGGATACTCTCCAGTGGACAAAAAGGTGGTGAAGGGGTCCATCCATGTGGGTCGCTGATCTATCTCCATCAACTCTCCTTCCTCCAAGGATGGGTGGAAGAGGTCCGTGATGGTGCCCCCCACTCGAGGGTCGTGCTTGGCAAGATGGTCGACCTGTTCATTTTCCCTCCGCGGCACATGTTGAATGGAGAAGGTTTGGAACCCCAATGATTCCCTTGACCTTGGCCAGATACCGTTGCAGGGTAGGTGATAACTCTAATTATTTCTATCTTTTTATTTACTATTTTATATTAATAGTTAGATATTTTATATCAATTTTATAATATGAAGTTTATTTTAACTTGTTTCTATAATTTATATCTATTTGTTCTAATAAAATCATTTTCAATCTTGCAAGGCTGATCTACAGGTTATTTGGAGCAAAACAAGAATTTTCCTGTTTTCTGCCTAGACACGCCCTCCATGGGTGTGACCAAGGGCATGACACACGCGATCGAAGCCATTCAGCGAAATCGTCGACAAGCGGTCGAAAAAGCTCGACACGCCCTCCGACACGCCCTCCATGGGTGTGTCACATAGGCGTGTCACCCTTCAACGGGGAATGCCAACCAGTGGAAAAACTGCCAGCCGTGCCACGTCAGATTAATATGACACGCCCTTGGTCACGGGCGTGACCCAGGGCGTGTCACGTACGTTTCCAGCCAATTATTCCTCCGTTCGAGGCGTTACCGCCAGAAGCCATTGCAGCTTTGACACGCCCCTTGTCACGGGCGTGACCAGGGGGCGTGACACCTCCATGATGATCAGTTTACTCCCGCCGTTTTCAGCTTGCCTCTGTTTTCCAGAAACAGCCTTGACACGCCCTAGGTCACGGGCGTGACCTAGGGGCGTGACCCGTCAGTTAACATATTTTGGCGGTTTCTCCTCCAACGTTCCCGGAGTTTCAAGACGACAGTTCCGAGCCTTACACGCCCTAGGTCATGGGCGTGACCTAGGGCGTGACCTAGGGCGTGACCAAACAGAAATTTTTCCTATAAATTCCAGACAGCTTCAAATGTTAAAGATTCGAATTTTAGGAGTTGGAGTCTTGTAATTTGCTATTTCCTTTTGCTATATTTTTTAATTTCTAGTCTAGATTTACTATTGTTGTTACTCTTAATTCTAGTTGTTTTTAATTCAAGCATGTTTTTCCTTACTTTATTTTGTAATTCCCAAATCTTGATAAGTAGCTAACCTTCTTTAGCACTTGATCATGATGAACCTTGAAATAAAATAAACTCTTCTACTTCTTTTATCAAATGTCTTATTCTTAATTTTTACTCGCTACGATTTGTCTTTTATTTCCATTTCATCGAATTCATATTACGCGTATATGGGTTTCAATCTTAGATCCGTATCCTAAATGACCGAGAGGTTGCGGATACGAGGAGATCACTCAAAGATAAAAGGAGGTTAATGCACTCCTCGAGAGAGGATGACGTAAATCTTCCGGGAGTCAAATCCAATAGTGGGGTTCACCGCCTAAAGCAAGCTTAGGGGTTTCGACTGTTCGAGAGATCTTAATCGATCAACCTAAGGTTAGTTAGAAGCATGAGCTCGAGAGAGACGCTACTATACTTTAGGAACCTCCACAGTCGAGTGAGTAGATAAGAGCTCGCATTGCTTTATTTTACAAGAAGGTTTATTTTATCCCAAGGGAATTCTAGATCAAGTGCTAGCTTCCTCAAAATCGTATTTCTATTTCTTAGTTTAACGCTTAGTTTTTCCTTTTCCATTTTTAAACAAAAACAAACTTTTCTGTCCGATAAGATAATAGTTTTTCTTGTGAGTACAAGTACTCGTCAGCCCCGAGTCGCAATACGACACTTTCTACACTGCATTTCGATAGGTACGTTTGCCTATTTGAGATTTTAGTTCAATAATATTTTAAAACTATAGAAAATCTCCATCAAATTTTTGGCGCCGTTACCGGAGACTTTCTTTGTCGATATTTTGAAAGCAAGAATCTATTAATCTTTTTTTTAAGGTTTTAACTTTAATTTTTTATAATTAAAATTTCTTGTGAAAGGGCCGTGCCGGATTTTCATCCCGCAATACCGCCTAGTACCTTACGAACCCTTCAATGGGTAGCCCTTGGGAAGTCGGGAAATATTATAATTTTATTTTATAAATTTTAATTTAAAAACTTTTATTTTATCATTCTCTTTCTTGACCCCTATTCATTTTTTTTATTTTATTTCTAAATTTCATTCTATTAAGTACCGGTTGTTTTCTTTTCTTCTTAAAATAATAAAAAAAATATGTTATCACAATTGGCCGCTAAAATTTTCGAGCTCCAACACAAAATTAATCTTTTGCAATCCGCAAGACAGCGCCAAGTTTTGTGTAATTTTTGCGGTGCCACTCATCGAAGTGAGGAATGTTATTATTTTTATCATCAAAATTTTTCTTATAATTTTCACAATAATTATGAAAATAATTATTCCTACTTTAATGAGAACCTTTATCGAATTTTCATGAAAATAACTTTTCCAATAATTTTTCCAATTTTAATGAAATTAATTTTTCAAATTTTTGTGAAAATAATTTTCATGAAAATACTTTTTCAAGCTTCAATGAGAACAATTTTTTTGATTTTAATAGTTTTTTTTTCTTCCTCGGATGTTTCTTTCCGGCATGATCACCCGGAAAGATTCCCAAGTAATGAGGATTTTTATTTGGATCCGACTTCTTGTTATTCTTTTTCAGAGCCGCAAGCCTTCTCTCATAATTTTGGGGATTTCTCTCAAATTTCATGTGATTCTTCTCCCCAAAATTTGGATGAGAATTTAATTAATTTTAGCGATTTTTCTCATTCTTCGGCTAATGTTGCTAATGCGGAATATGATTCTTCATGTTCTCCTTTAGTTTCTTATACCGAAGAAGAATAAAAACTTTTATTTCAAGAATTCGTTAAGTCTATGGACGCACTGGGGGGAGTAGAAGAAGAATATATTTCTCCTCCTACTACTCACAATTGTTCTCCTATTTATGAATTTGCAAACACAATTTATAATTATTTTGGAGCAAAAATTTATGAACCTGATGCGTCTGATGATTTAATTTTAAATCAATCTACGGAAGAAAAACTAATTTTTGAAAATAAACAAGCGGAGCTTGATCAATTTCTTTCACACGACCCTCCTCCGTGTGAAATTGTTTCTAATACGTTTCTTTTTGATTTTTCTTACTCTAATGATTTTCATGTAGACAATGAGCCGTTGCAATCCAATGTCGTATACAATCCCTTTGTCGCTCATCTGCAAAAATTCACGTCACCTCAGGTATGTATAGGTGATTTGAATTTACATCCTCAAGACCACCATTCCAAGAAGAAAAATCAAGAAGCAAGGGGAGGAGTAGCTGGGCAAGCGTCTTCGGCGTATTTACCCAAGCGGGAATTAAGGGAGTTGCCCTTACATTTAAATTTTTGTTTCCCTTTTTCCTAACCAAACCGTCTAGCTTAAAGACGGAAAAGAAAAGCGCTCTTGGGAGACACCCCTTACTTATCTTTAATTTTATGCATTTATTTTCTTTTCTTCTAAAAATTTCAATTTGTTTTTCTTTCCCCCCCTCGTACTTGACTTATAAACATTGGGGACAATGTTTATTTTTAAGTATGGGGTGGGTTCTTAGTTATTGTTTTTATTTAAAAATAAATATATATATATATATATATCTTTATAAATTTAAAAAATATTTGTTTTCTCATTTGTTTTTTTTTAATCAAAATTACAAAAAAAAATTAGAAAATCAAAAATTAAATTTTAATTAGAGAAGTCGTTATTTTCATATTTATTCACATGCAAAATCTCAAGTATTCAACTTGTTTATGGCGTTTAGAGAATTTTAATGTTTTAATTGAATTGTGAATTTTGGAGTAGAATTGTTGGACATGTTGTGTTTCTAGTTAAATGCACATGTAAGTAGAATTTAAGTAGAATTAAATATTCAGCATACAATTAAAGTTTTGATTTTTTAAATGCGTATAAACAACTTATTTTACTTTAATTATGAAAACCGGTAAAATCTAAAATACTTTAGGTGAGTAAGTAGAAGTTTGCTAGAGAGATATTTCGCGGATCAAGAAAACGGTATTCTTTCTCGATGTCTAGAACTTGCCCTCTAGCTATTCACAAGACTTTGCATAGGTTAAACTCATTAGCATAAATATGATTTAGGCACTTCTTTTGGCAAGTTTGAGCTTTTGCATCCATACCTAACGTTTTACCTTTGCTAAGCCAATTTGAGTCTCTTATCCTATCTTTTGTTTTAGCTCCACCAAATACTTTACCAAAGCCTAAAAAGCATCCTAATTACACACCTAAACCCGAGCTTGAAAGAACAAATGTAGAAATGTTTTGGGAGTGATGAGGAGTCACTCTATTTCGGTGGTTAATTAAAATTAAAAAAGAGTTGATTTATTTCTCCTCCTCTCAAAAAGAAAAAAAACTAAAAAAAACATGAAAAAACAAGAGAGTAGAAATTGGAAAAAAACTTCAAACATGATGGAAAAAAACAAAGGAATTTAAGGAATTTGGCTACGTTCTTTAAAGCCATGACAATTTATTTTTTGTGCAAGCTCTCTTTAGGTTTGGGTGGTGTCTAGCCATCATTTTTATCTTTGATTTTCCTCACCAAAAAAACCTAAGACTATTACATTTCAACCTAGTTAAGTCCTATTGATTTGCGCTTATGAGTTAGACTAGTGTCGTGGCGAGAGTGTGAAAGTGCAAGTCTATGGCCATCGACATTGATGGATTTCTTTGGAGGGTATCTTAATCTTCGTTAGTACAATGTTATCTTAGTACACACGCTACACTCTCCCTAAATATAATTTTATGATTTGCCGGATTTTCATTTTAAAAGTAGAAATAATAGTGGAAACACATTTTAAGAAAAATGAAAACCTAATTTGTATGCTGAGTAAGTCTTTCTACAAAAATATCTACAAGCATAGGCATAAGACTTCGCATTTTACTCCTTAGGTTTAATTTTCTTTTCTAGCATTTAAAATTTTTCTACTCCCTATAGGAAGTTGTTTGCTCGGGACTAGCAAACGGATAAGTATGGGGGTATTTGATAACTCTAATTATTTCTATCTTTTTATTTACTATTTTATATTAATAGTTAGATATTTTATATCAATTTTATAATATTAAGTTTATTTTAACTTTTTTCTATAATTTATATCTATTTGTTCTAATAAAATCATTTTCAATCTTGCAGGGCTGATCTACAGGTTATTTGGAGCAAAACAAGAATTTTCCTATTTTATGCCTAGACACGCCTATAACGTCCTAATTCGCGCTAGGCCCCTCGCACGTGTTCTGAGTCAAGAGACTCAACTCGGGCTCGGGGTGCACTGACGCGAGGTGTCAGGTGCATTGAATAAATGTAGGGTTGGGTTCAAGGATACCCCAACCAGTAGCCGAGATGAGGGATCTCAGCCAAGTAAAAATCGACGGGAATGGAGGTTGATGTTCGTCGATCGTCGAGAATGGAGGTTGATACTCGCCGATTCGACGGGTATCGGTGGTCGATACCCGCCGGACTCAGAACTGCAGTAGGCTAAGGGAAAATCGTCGAGAATGCCTGACGATTCTCACCGATCGCCGAGAATAACCGGTGATACCCACCGACCGTCGAGTATCGCCAACTGATACTCAACGCACACAACGACAGGATGTCCGATAAAACGGCTAAGGGAAAATCGTCGAGTATCATTGTTGATACTCGACGAATTCGTCGAGAATGACCCGCTAATACTCGCTGATCGACGGGAATCACTTGCTGATTCCCGCCGAATTTGACTTGTGCGTTTTCTGCGCCCAGGCAGATTCACCGGCTTGTACAGGCGGACCGAACCGGACTTCAGGATTCGTGCTGAATGATCATTGGACCGGTCACTTCAAATGAAACCTAATTTGGGAGGTCCAATTAGAGAGTGACACGTGGCGAAAGGGACTTAACCTAACATGTAATATAAAACGGAGTAAACCAAACCCTAGCCATCGCACCCGATCGTTCTTGTCGAGCCGTCACCGTGCAAAACCGACGGGTGAGGTAGAGGGGAATATCGCAGATCGCCGGAGGAGAGTTTGCTAGTGCGAGCTTTGGAGGCGGACTTCTCTCTCTCCTTCCTTTGCCGTGAAGAACAACTGCACCAAGGATGCCGCAACGAAGAGTAACGCGATCCATGGTCGGCAACGGAGGAAACGCCGGAAATGAAGTGAGTTTCCTCCCTCTCCCTTGGTGCTAGATCTGTAGTTATTCTTAGGCGATACATCGACTCAAAAGATCCTTGATGTGTGAGATGAAGCTTTCTAGGAAGGCCATGCTAGAACTTGTGTTCTAAAGCTTAGTCATCTTCAACCTCTCCTCGCTTCAAAGTGATGATAGGGGTGGTCTCGTGAAGAGGAAATGGCCTCAGAGGGAGAATAAGGGTGGAGGAACTTCTGGTTGTGATTTGGGGAAAATCGCTTGAGGAGGAAGATGAACAGATGTCGCTCACTTTGCTTCAAGATGCGTGCAGAATCTGTGTTCTACACGCAGCAACCTTCTTGGCTACTTTAAAGCAAGAAAGGGTCGGATCTGGGCTTTCGACTAAACACAAAAGTCGTAGCCCTTGAAATTATCTTTCCAACGAGTGGTTGCACGTTTCCAGGCAATACCTGTAGCCACAGGAAAGTCCGTTTGAATCCGCTGCGGTTGGGAGTTAATGCCCAGGAAATCTGTATCTTGTACGCAGCAGACTTCGAGTTGGATTTCTGGTATGATGTGACCAGATCTGGGCTTTCGACTAAACACGAAAGTCGTAGCCCTTGAAATTACCTTTCCAACGAGTGGTTGTACGTTTTCGGGCGATACCTTTTTGACTAACGGTTGCTACGTCTTCCTTTTTAGGAGGAAACCCCACAGGTGGAGCAGCAGGCTATGCAGATGGACAGCCAGGCTAGGGTGATAGGGCCTGAAGGGACGGTACCGTCGCTACCGTCGATTACAGATGTGAGTGAGAGAGAGATTTTGTTGTAGCCCTTCGGGCAATTTTGTTTACGTACTCTGATTTTGTAGAAGCTTGTTTCAGCTTCTCTTTTGATGTACTTATGGACTTATGCTTGGTGTGGATTTGACTTTCATATTATTATGGTTGGGTTGGCATTTATCTGTTGATATTATTGTTAGCCGGCAGAATAGGCGTCCTGTGGTACAGGCTAGCCCGAGTGCTAGTACTACCGCAAGGCGGCTATTCTGGGCATAAGACCCCTCTCGTGCCGTGTCTTGTGTTCCGGGAGGGGGGTCTTACAAATGGTATCAGCTTGCTACGATCCTCCAAGGCAAAAGTCACTTAACAATGGTGCCACCCCCATTTGATTGGTCAGTTTGGGGACAAGCTGACTTAGCGGAAGCAGTGGTGTGCCCATATGTAATTCACACTAAGTTGTCCATCTTTAACCTTAGATTAGCCAACCTAACCCTAGGTTTGTACCTTATGTGTAGATCCCAGCACATGTTGAGCCAGTAAGGGGCACCCACGCCCCGCCCGTACCTACACAATTCCAACAATCAGAGCTGGGGCAGACGCTCACAGCTATTCTGGACGCCTTTAGGTCCCAATCTCAGCAGACACCTGTACAACAACAGGGTCCGGGATCTAGTTGGTTAAGCGTTTTCCGAGCTCTCTCCCCTCCCGCTTATATTGGGATAGAGTCAGCAGTGCGTACAAAAGAGTGGCTCGACACTATATAAGAGTTGTTAGCTGGAATAAGATGTCCAAACAACATGGCGGTGACCCTTGTGGTGACACTCTTAGAGCTGCACGCCAAAAGGTGGTGGAAGTCCCTCATGGGCTCCACTTTTCGTGGAAGAGTGTACACAGACATTAGTTGGAGCGAATTCTCCGAAGCCTTCTTAGAGCATTTCATCCCCTCGGCCGCTCGGGATGGTCTGGAAGAGAGATTTTTGCAACTAAAGCAAGGGTCCATGTCGGTGATGGAGTACCAACGGGAGTTTCAGCACCTGGCTAGATTCGCCGACTCCTATGAGCTGGATGATAGAGGGTACGCCAAACGATTCTACAAAGGCTTGCGAGATCCCCTAAGGCCGGCCCTTTTGTTTATAGCGGACTCTAGTCTGGCGGAGATTATTGATATGGCAAAGAGATTGGAAGCGGACCACTTGGGAAGTGGTAAGAGGCCAGCGGAAGGCGTGATGGAAGCAGGCCCCAGCAACAGAAGGAGATTTGACAATAAAAGTGGAAGAGGATATCGGAGGGGTGGTGGGCGTTTCCCCCAGAATGTTAGAGAGGAGCGCCCGGTTCCACAACCTCCAGCATTACCTCCACCTCCACAGTTTCAGCAACACGGCGGAAGGCAGGAACGGGTGTGCTTTGAATGCAACCAACCGGGCCACATTCGACGCTACTGCCCGCAACTGTTTGGAGATGCGCCTTTCGCTCTCCCTCCAGCAGCCCCGCGGGGGAGAGGGTATGTGCGTGGTCGAGGACGAGGACCATGAGGAAGAAACCCCGGACCCGCTCGAGATCAGATGTATGCCCTGGACATGACTCAAAAGCGGAACCCTCAAGAGATGATCGCAGGTACGATTTGAATTAGTCATTTTGCTTCCATTAATATCCTCTAGTTGCTTGAGATATACTAGACGTCTAGCTTGAGTATTATTAATGACACTTAGGCACCGTGATGGTCGGCGGGAAACCGGCTTATACGTTATTTGACACCGGTGCCTCACATTCATTCGTGTCTGAAGACTTCATCAAAGATACACACGGAGTGCAATATTTCACTGGTATTGCTCGAAGAGTTCGCCTCCCAGACGGATCTGAGATGACGGCAACCGCAAAGTGTGAGTTAGAGATAACCATTGGGGGAAAAACCTTTGATACCCCTGCCACAATTTTGAGAATACTAGAGTTCGACCTCATTCTGGGTATGGCGTTGGCTAGATTGGCACCATGCAAGAATCGACTGTGCGGAGAAGCGTATCTATTTGAGACATGGGGATACTGATGTAGTCTTCCAAGGTATAAATTTTGCACCACGAATATTGTTATCCTCAATCCAGACCTTGAAAGCTCATATGAGAGGGGATGAAGTCTACATGATACGATTCGAACTAAAAGAGATGAAGGTAGATGTGAAGGATGTGCGGGTAGCACGGGATTTCCCTGAGGTATTTCCCGAGAAATTGCCAGGGTTACCCCCGCATAGAGAAGTGGGTTTTCAGATTAAGCTTGTACCAGGAGCTAAGCCTGTCTCCAGGACCCCCTATCTGATGGCCCCAAAATAACTTGCGGAGTTTAGAGTGCAATTGCAGGAGTTGGTAGAATCAGGGTTTGTTCGCCCCAGCTCGTCGCCTTGGGGAGCCCCTGTTCTATTCGTCAAGAAGAAAGATGGAACCCTTCGATTATGTATAGACTATCGGGAACTCAACCGATTGACAGTACGGAACACCTACCCGTTACCTCGGATCGATGAGTTGTTCGACCAACTGGTGGGAGCGCATTGGTTCTCCAAGCTAGACTTGCGCTCAGGGTACTACCAATTGAGAATACAGGAGGATGATATACAGGAAACGGCTTTCATCTCAAGGTACGGCTTATATGAGTTCACAGTGATGCCGTTTGGACTCACCAATGCCCCATCAGCTTTCATGAGCTTGATGAATAAAGTGTTTGAGCCCTACTTAGATGTCTTTGTCATTGTGTTCATTGACGACATCCTGGTCTACTCAAAGACGGAGGAAGAACATGCCGGACAATTGGCCTTGGTACTGGAGAAGTTAAAGGAGCACGCCCTGTTCGCCAAGTTTAGCAAGTGTGAATTCTGGCTTAGGGAAGTTGCTTTCTTGGGTCACGTAATCAGTGGGGCTGGACTAGCTGTGGATCCGGCCAAGGTGCGTGCTGTGAAGGAGTGGTCACCTTTGAAGTCAGCGGCCGATGTGAGGAGTTTTCTTAGACTTGTCGGATACTACCGCAAGTTCGTAAAAGGATTCTCCAAGATTGCCCTCCCGCTTATTTCCTTGACAAAGAAAGGAGTGCCATTTGAGTGGACACCCCAGTGTGAAGCGGCATTCCAGGAATTGAAGGATAGACTTACCTCCGCCCCCATCCTTGTCCTTCCGTATAGGAAGGAAGGATTCCAAGTTTACACGGATGCGTCTTATCAGGGTTGGGAGCGGTGTTGATGCAGCACGGGCACGTAATTGCTTATGCTTCAAGACAATTGAAGAAGCATGAAATCAATTACCCGGTGCATGATTTGGAGCTAGGAGCGGTGGTGTTCTCCTTGAAGGTATGGAGGCATTATCTATACGACATCCACTGCGAAATCTTCTCGGATCATAAAAATTTGAAGTACGTCCATACCCAGAAGGAATTGAACTTAAGACAACGGCGGTGGTTAGAGTTTCTATGCGGCTATGAGTTCACCTTGAACTACCACCCCGGAAAAGCAAACTCGGTAGCCGATGCGTTGAGTAGGAAAGTACCCGGCTCGAACCCAGAACCTCGATTGATGAGCATGGAGTTGGCACGGATGATCGAGGAGATGGACATCACCTTAATATTTAAAGCTTCTTCGGAATATACGGAGTACCTGTCCAGCATAAGCATAGTTTGTGATATCCGGGACCGGATTCGAGTGGAGCAAGGATTGGATGCGGCTTTGACCCCGGCAATAAAGTTAATCGAAGACGGGACTACCGACGAGTACACACTAAAGGACAGCCTCGTTTACTTTCGCGGCCTACTCTACATTCCCAAAGGTGGCAGAATCCGGGAGGATATTATGAGAGAAGCACATTGCTCTCAATATTCCGTGTACCCAGGAATTTCAAAGATGTACGCCGGCTTACGGAAGACGATGTGTTGGCCAGGGATGAAGAAAGATGTCCGGTACTTTGTCACGCATTGTGAAGCCTGCCAAAGAGTGAAGGCGGAATGTAGGAGCCCCGGTGGCCTGTTGCAGTCGTTGCCAATCCCCAAATGGAAGTTCGAGGATATATCCATGGACTTCGTACATGGGCTACCTCGCTCCCGCTCAGGGAATGATTCAGTGTGGGTGATCGTTGATCGCCTGACGAAGGTTGCCCGGTTCATTCCTATGAAGAAGGAGGCTCATGTGGATGTCTTGGTACGCCTGTTTGTGGAACAATTTGTACGGTATCACGGCGTACCCAAGACGATAGTTTCGGACCGTGATGGTCGTTTCACCTCCAAGGAGTGGAAGGAGGTACAGACGTATTTGGGCTCACGTCTTACCTTCAGTACTGCATTTCATCCTCAGACGGATGGACAGTCTGAGCGGACCATCCGAACATTGGAAGATCTTTTGAGGTTGTATGTGATAGATAGGGGAGAGCCGTGGGAAAGACTCTTGCCCTTGGTGGAATTCTCCTATAATAATAGCCATCAAGCTAGTATTGGCATGGCGCCCCATGAAGCCCTATATGGAAGGAGGTGTAGGACCCCCTTGTCTTGGGTGCAAGATAAAGACCCGAAGACTTTGGGAATTGAGTACATAGATGACACTGATGCGGTGGTTAGGCTGATAAGGGATCGCATGTTGGAGGCTCAAAGTCGGCAGGCGAAGTATTACAACGCAAGGCACCGTATGGTGGAATTTCAAGTGGGTGATAAGGTGTTTCTAAAAATACGGCCGATGCATGGAGTGTCACGAGTACGAGGAGTGAAGAAGCTCAGTCCACGGTATGTTGGGCCCTATGTCATATTGGAAAGGGTTGGCCCTTTGGCCTACCGGCTGGAGCTACCGCCCGAGCTAGAGAATCTCCACGATGTGTTCCGTGTATCGTCGCTTCGGAAGGCGTTGTTGCGGCCCGAACAATACATCCCCACAACTGATGGTACTGTGGCGTCTGACAGATCTGTGCGACTGGAGCCGGTGCGGATCGTTGATAATGAGATAAGAACCTTGCGCCGCAAAAGTGTCCCCTTGGTAAAAGTGCTATGGTCTAATCATGGGAAAGAGGAATTCACATGGGAGACAATGGATTTGATGCAAAGACGCTACCCAGAGTTGTTTGCTTCAGGTAATTTTATTTAAAAGCATTTTTTTTTTCTGTATGCTTTACTCCCCACGACCTCGGCCTGATTTCGGGGACGAAATCTTTTTATTTTGTTTATAGGATTTGTAACGTCCCAATTCGCGCTAGGCCCCTCGCACGTGTTCTGAGTCAAGAGACTCAACTCGGGCTCGGGGTGCACTGACGCGAGGTGTCAGGTGCATTGAATAAATGTAGGGTTGGGTTCAAGGATACCCCAACCAGTAGCCGAGATGAGGGATCTCGGCCAAGTAAAAAATCGACGGGAATGGAGGTTGATGCTCGTCGATCGTCGAGAATGGAGGTTGATACTCGCCGATTCGACAGGTATCGGTGGTCGATACCCGCCGAACTCAGAACTGCAGTAGGCTAAGGGAAAATCATCGAGAATGCCTGACGATTCTCACCGATCGCCGAGAATAACCGGTGATACCCACCGACCGTCGAGTATCGCCAACTGATACTCAACGCACACAACGACAGGATGTCCGATAAAACGGCTAAGGGAAAATCGTCGAGTATCATTGTTGATACTCAACGAATTCGTCGAGAATGACCCGCTAATACTTGCCGATCGACGGGAATCACTGGCTGATTCCCGCCGAATTTGACTTGTGCGTTTTCTGCGCCCAGGCAGATTCACCGGCTTGTACAGGCAGACCGAACCGGACTTCGAGATTCGTGCTGAATGATCCTTGGACCGTTCACTTCAAATGAAACCTAATTTGGGCGGTCCAATTAGAGAGTGACACGTGGCGGAAGGGACTTAACCTAACATGTAATAAAAAGGAGTAAACCAAACCCTAGCCATCGCACCCGATCGTTCTTGCCGAGCCGTCACCGTGCAAAACCGACGGGTGCGGTAGAGGGGAATATCACATAACGCCGGAGGAGAGTTTGCTGGTGCAAGCTTTGGAGGCGGACTTCTCTCTCTCCTTCCTTTGCCGTGAAGAACAACTGCACCAAGGATGCCGCAACGAAGAGTAATGCAATCCATGGCCGGCAACGGAGGAAACGCCGGAAATGAAGTGAGTTTCCTCCCCTCTCCCTTGGTGCTAGATCTGTAGCTATTCTTAGGCGAGACATCGACTCAAAAAAGCCTTGATGTGTGAGATGAAGCTTTCTAGGAAGGCCATGCTAGAACTTGTGTTCTAAAGCTTAGTCATCTTCAACCTCTCCTCGCTTCAAAGTGATGATAGGGGTGGTCTCGTGAAGAGGAAATGGCCTCAGAGGGAGAATAAGGGTGGAGGAACTTCTGGTTGTGATTTGGGGAAAATCGCTTGAGGAGGAAGATGAACGGATGTCGTTCACTTTGCTTCAAGATGCGTGCAGAATCTGTGTTCTACACGCAGCGACCTTCTTGGCTACTTTTAAGCAAGAAAGGTTCGGATCTGCGCTTTTGACTAAACATAAAAGTCATAGCCCTTGAAATTACCTTTCCAACGAGTGGTTGCACGTTTCCAGGCGATACCTGTAGCCATGGGAAAGTCCGTTTGAATCCGCTGCGGTTGGGAGTTAATGCCCAGGAAATCTGTATCTTGTACGCAGCAGACTTCGAGTTGGATTTCTGGTATGATGTGACCAGATCTGGGCTTTATACTAAACACGAAAGTCGTAGCCCTTGAAATTACCTTTCCAACGAGTGGTTGTACGTTTTCGGGCGATACCTGTAGCCACGGGAATCCCCAGTCAAAGTTGCTGACCAGTTTACATATAATTCTAGGTGATTACAATATGAACTTGGATTCGATGGAATAGATGTTGCAATCCATCTCGAGGTTGGGTGAATTCTTTTGTGTTAATCACCGAGGTAATGTGAGGGTTGATGTTTGAGGACTTGAATTCCTGTGCCGAGATGTGAATCAAGCCTAAGTGAAAGAAAGGCTTTGTTATATTTGGTAGATCACCATTATGCGCATTATCTATAATATGTTGAATTCATGTGGAAGGATTTGTAAATGATTAAACTATGGCCCTGATGTATAGTGAATTGATGGAAGGGAATGGATAGTCCAATGCTTAGAGTATCATCTCCCTACGGGTAGCATTGTGGAAGTTAACGAGTGCGGTGTAGACCGTCACTAATGGGAATGAGGTTGAGTTGGATAAAATTGGACGGTTGGGCTTGGTCCTCAGTGTTCATGTCCCGGGGCTCCTTTCGTGCCACGTGAACGGTTGGGCTTGGTCCTCGGTGTTCACGTCCCGAGGCTCCATCCGTATTTGTTGGATGGTTGGGCTTGGTCCTCGTGCTTTCTCCGAGGCTCCTTCCATGCCATGAATTGTAGAATTGCATGCGGTGTGAGTCGACACGCGGTGCCGTAATCCCGGGTTAAGGATAGTGTGACAAGTCTACGGGCTCGCCAATTGTCACACCGATGGGAGTTGATAGTTAGACCTTGGGCGGTTGGGCTTGGTCCTTGGTGTTCACGTCCCGAGGCTCCTTCTGTGCCAAGTGAACGGTCTGGCTTGGTCCTCGTGCTCATTTCTGAGGCTCCTTCCGTGTCATACCATAGGCCAGTCAGGGCTAGGATCTTGGTGCATATTTACCCGAGAGAACCCGCTGAGCCGTAGTACGCAGGTGAGCTCCGCTGTTGTGTTCTTAGCGTTGAGGCGTACGGAGGCCTAGGCCAGGTAGTGTGGAGACCATCCTAGTAGTGGAGATGCCCGCTCTACTGTCACCGTTTGGCCACGACGGTTGATGCCTGAGAGGTTAGCTACCTGCTCGAATAGTGGGAACTATAAGTCTGTGTCGACATAGCAATTGCATGTGCCTGATCATGGGTGTGTCATTGCATTGCATACATAGCATTGCACTTCATTACATACACAAGACCCTCATCGTATAAGTTTGTATGGGCACTCCTATACGATGAGTTACTTTTTGCTGAACGACCCTCAACTTATATGCTTGTATGGGCACCCATATAAGTTGAGTTACTTACTGTTCTAGATATATACTCTCTTGCTGCTGTAGATTGTAGATTTGTAAAATAAGACCTTGTTCATTTGTATACTGTTTCTATTGCTATTTATGATATGTACACATACTTCACCTGCTTGTACTACTGATACATATTTATTGTACTTGTTCCTTTCTCCGCCCGGTGCCGAGGAGTCGCCGGGGGAGCGGATGTGAAACCACTTAGTCTTTTTGACTAACGATTGCTACGTCTTCCTTTTTAGGAGGAAACCCCGCAGGTGGAGCAGCAGGCTATGCAGACGAACAGCCAGGCCAGGGTGACAGGGCCTAAAGGGACGGTACCGTCGCTACCGTCGGTTACAGATGTGAGTGAGAGAGAGATTTTGTTGTAGCCCTTCAGGCAATTTTGTTTACGTACTCTGATTTTGTAGAAGCTTGTTTCAGCTTCTCTTTTGATGTACTTATGGACTTATGCTTGATGTGGATTTGACTTTCATATTATTATGGTTGGGTTGGCATTTATCTGTTGATATTATTGTTAGCTGGCAGAATAGGCGTCTTGTTGTACAGGCTAGCCTGAGTGCTAGTGTTACCGCAAGGCGGCTGTTCTGGGCATAAGACCCCTCTCGTGCCGTGTTTTGTGTTCCGGGAGGGGGTCTTACAACGCCCTCCATGGGCGTGACCAAGGGCATGACACACGCGATCGAAGCCATTCAGCGAAATCATCGACAAGCGGTCGAAAAAGTCCGACACGCCCTCTATAGGCGTGTCACATAGGTGTGTCACCCTTCCACGGGGCGTGCCAAGCAGTGGAAAAATTGCCAGCCGTGCCACGTTGATGACTAGTTTTAGCCATCATTTTTTTGGGTAGTTTAGTACGTAAAATACTTAAGTTTATTTATATTTTATGCTTGTTATGCTTTTATTTCATGTTTAAATGTTTTTTTATAATATATTAATTCTTAGTTTGATTATGTGTTTTATGCATTTTATGTTCAATTTTATCTTCTATGTTTACATGTGTTTTGTTATGAATACAACTATTATTAGGCTACGTAATGTTTGTTAAGTTTAATAACTAAAGTTATGCTATCTATTTATGTTATGTTTTGTTATTTAACTAATGTTATTATATTTCTTTTGTTTGTAGGTGCAGCCCTCTACAACATGGTGCAACACTTCCACTTGGAGCAGCCCATGCAATCTGAGCCTCCATTTGGTGCAGCCCACCTTTGAATCCAAGTGCAGCCGGCCCTCTACAACATGTGAAGCAGCCCTCATGCCTACATGCAGCCCACAAGCCCCTACCCGAGCCTATGGTTCATCCCACCAAGCAGCCCCTAGCAACCCGAGCCCCTCATAAAGCCCATACAAGCAGCCCATTATGAATCCTTCATGTGGTCGGCCACCTCCCTCTCATCCCTCTCCATTTACATTGAATCTTCCCTCTCTCTCTCCATCATTTAATATATTGCATGCATGCATTCTCCCCCTACATGGCCGGCCTCCTCTCTCTTTCTCCCCACTTTATTCCTCATTCACCCCTTCTTTCCCTCTCTCTCATGCCCATTTAAGACTCATACATTCCCCCTCTTAATTTTATATTTTTATTTTCATACAATACATTGCATTTAGCCTTTTTTCTCTCTCTCCTCATTAATACTAATGCATGAACCTTCCTCCCAAGCTTGGCTGGCCACCCCCTTGGCTTCCCCCTCTTCATTTCCATCTAGAACCTTCTCCCTCTCCTATATAAAGAACTCATGTCTCAAGCATGAAAGGAGTTAGATTTTGTAGAGAGCAAGTGAGATAGTTTAGTTTTCTTCTTTCTTTGTGCTAAGTAGATCTCTTTGTTGTAATAGTCTTTTTATTAGTGTAATATTTTCTTGTCTTTATTATTGTGTACCCCTTTTTATTAAGCAATGCAAATGATTTCTCTTTATTTTTTTTTTGTTTACTCTCTCTTTAATGCGTAGCTAATTTTATTTTGTGCCCGATCGCGATAAGCTTTGCGATGAAATAACGCATCTTTTATTTTATGTTTGCATTTGTATTTTTCTATTTTTGATCCTTCTTTGATTTCTTTCGTATCGACTCCGTATTACTAGTATACGGTAGTAGATTCCGATCTCATATTTGAGTAGCCGAGAGGCTCGTGAATGTGAAAAATCACTCAAAGAAAGAAGGAGTTGCACGCAACCCTAGAGATAGGATGACGTAAATCCTCCGGATTGGAGTCAAATCCAATAGTGCGGTCACTCGGTAATGCGACTTTAGGCCCTTTTTGACTTGAAAGAGATTTCGGTCAAAACGTCTATAAGTTAGTGGATTTAATGCTCTAGCGAGATTACTTCCTAATATCGGATCCGTCACGGTCTTAATAGAATTGCAAATGTTAAACTAATTTATTCCGTTATTTTATTTCAAAGTGAATCGTCGATCGAGCACTCTTTTCGCAATATTATATTTCTCTTTTAATTAAGTTTATTTTATTTTATTTTCAAAAATCATCAATCGTTCGGTAGGATAATAGAATCGTTGTGAGTAATAGCACTTGTCTGCCCCGAGTTTTAATACGACCTTGATACTACGATTTGACAGGTACACTTGCCTGTTCGGGTTTTGGCCTATCAAGTTTTTGGCGTCGTTACCGGGGAGATTTTTGGCAATATTACGAAAGCATCGAATTTATTACTTCTACTAAAATTCAAAAAAAAAATATTATTATTATTATTATATATATTATAATCAACCCACATCATATAATTTCTACCCAACCTAAATTCTATCGAAAAGGGTAAGGGGCTTTAAGCGCCACCATTTTACCTAGTACCTTGCGAACCCTTCACCGGGTAGCCCTTGGGAAGTTCGGGAGCCAATCCATTAAAAAAATCTATTTTAAAAAAAAAATATCAAAAAAAATTTTTTTTTTTCCATTTTTGGTAACAGTTTATTTTTTTATGGAATCATCGTATTTTTGCGCTTTTTGCGGGTCACCCGACCACTTTTATTTTGAATGTCTTTCAGGAACCCCTCCCTCTTTTGATTTTAATTTTTCTGGGGAAGGTCAAAATGGCCAATTTGACCCTTACTCCAATTTTTATCCTACTTGGGAGATGGGGAACCCGTATTATTTTTCGCATGATTTTGCCCCGCAAAGCGTCGCGCCTCAAAATTTTAATTTTAATTCTATCAATAATGGGTTTCTTGAATTGAAAACTTCTATTGATAATATTAATTCGCTTTTCAAAACCATTATGGATTATCTTTCTCGTGAGGCCGCATATTTTTCTTCGTCTTCTTCTCTGTCTCCTCCAATTTCTTCATGTAATGAGTCACCGGATATCCCGGCTTGTCTTGTTCCTCTCGAGGAGGATAACTATTCGGATATCCCGGATTATTTCCTTCCTCCTTTGGAAGACACCTCTATGGATATTTCAGTGTGCTTCTTACCCGCTAAGGGTGACGAGACGTCTCCTATTTCTCCTTCTGAAGACGTTTGTGATTCCATTTCGCTTAAATTTTTAACTGTTCCAAATTTTTCTAGTTTTAGCGAGTCTTCTTCTTCTTCTTTTCTTTTAGATAATTCTTCTTTAGTTCTCCCTACCCTTTCTTCTCCCGAAATTTCACAAGACTCTTCTTCTCCTTGTGAAATTTCCTTTGATGAAAATTCTTTTTCTGCTTCTTTTATTCCTCTTTCTATTTATTCTTCTTTTTATTCTTCTTCTTTTGACGACCCATTCTTTCCCATTTTACATACGGCGGAGTTCTTCTATAACTCCGTCCGTTCTTTTGCGGGCATCATTCCCATGAAGATTCCACTGCATGTCGGGGCGATTCTTCATTTCTTCCATTTTTTACTTTACTCTCCTAAGCGCATACTTAGGGAGTTACCTTTTCACTTTAGTTTTTATTTTCCATTTAGCTAACGAATAACGTCGGGCTCAGCCGACGTTAAACAGAGAGCGTTCTTGGGAGGCACCCCTTGCTTATTCTTTTTGTTATTTCTTTTTCTTTTTGTTTTGTTTTGCATGAATAAAACCCCTGGCGGTTCGTTTGGCTCCATACTTTCCTCTCTTCCTTAGGCCTGAGCCGGTGTCCAACTCAAGCATGGGGGAGCGACATCTGCAATCGGCCTTATGAATCCGGGGAAGTCGTTTTCTTTTTATTTATTTACTTTATTGCATCCCCCCTCCCCTCTCTTCTTCCTTTTTCTTTCTTGTTTTTATTTTTAATTGAGGACAATGCAAAATTTAAGCATGGGGGAGGGTTTAGTTTCTTTCTTTGTTCTTTCCTTTCTAAAAAATGTTTTTAAAAAAAATGTTTTAAATTTCTTAAAATTAGTATAGTTATATTATGCCTTTTAATGCTTTTATTTAGCCTTATCAAAAACCCAAAAAATTAGAAAAATCAAAAATTCCAAAAAAGATCATATTTCAAAACCCAAAAAAAATGAAAAAATGTCAAAAATAAGAAAAATCAAAAAAATATAATAAACCTCATGTTTAGCTTTTTGTTATTTTCAGAAATTTAGTTTGAGTTTTTTGTTTATAAGCATTCTTTTTATTATTTGCTAATCTTTTATTTCATCATATTTAGTTAAATTTAATATTTAGTGATTTAGTTTTGAGGATAATCTTATGATTTTAAATTGCTTAGAGTAATTTATTTAGCAATTTGTCTCTTTTATTTTAAATAGTTTTCAATTTTGTAGTAATTTTGCTAAACAATTTTGGATTCCAATGATTATTACCTCATGCTTTTAGATTATTAGGAAATCTCAATCTACTAGTAGTTGCTCTCTAATATTTTAGTTTATTTTCTAAAATCTTGTTTAAATCCCATATCCTTACCCAATTCTCTTTTTCTTTCTTTTATTGTTAGATCATATGTCATGGGAATAAGGAGATGTTTGTTCCTTATTCTCTGGTACACATATGCAAACCAAAAATGAAGAGAGGAATTAAAAGTCCATATATGTCGGGGGAAGTAATAGAATGTTAGTCTATCATTTTCTGGTATTACATATATTATTTTTTTTAAAAACAAATTTGGTGGGGTGTGAAGAAAATATATATATAATGATGATCACCTCCAATCAAAGACCTCTTCATGTCAATTTCCTCCCTAAACCCCATAGCCAATATTATTGTATTAGTTTTTAAATTAAAATATTGGGAGAGCATAAGTAGTAGGTTGCAAATTTTTCCTTAAGTTTCTTTCAAGTTATGGTTTTTATAATTTCAATCTAACTTTGTTTGCAATTTACTCAATTTTGAGTGCTAGTTAATTTATTAGAGAATTTTTGGCTAAATATTTCTCTCTTTCACTTTAATTTAAAAATTTATGACTTAATTCGTAAATCCCTAAATTTTTATTTTCTGCTAGATTTTGGTGTAATTAAATTTTTAGTTTAATTGAAAATTTTGTAATGTCTTATAAATATTTCTCTTATTTTTGCTCTGGAATAGCAAAAGCCTAAGCATGGGGGAGTTTGATGACTAGTTTTAGTCATCATTTTTTTGGGTAGTTTAGTACGTAAAATGCTTAAGTTTATTTATATTTTATGCTTGTTATGCTTTTATTTCATGTTTAAATGTTTTTTATAATATATTAATTCTTAGTTTGATTATGTGTTTTATGCATTTTATGTTCAATTTTATCTTCTATGTTTACATGTGTTTTGTTATGAATACAACTATTATTAGGCTACGTTATGTTTGTTAAGTTTAATAACTAAAGTTATGCTATCTATTTATGTTATGTCTTGTTATTTAACTAATGTTATTATATTTCTTTTGTTTGTAGGTGCAGCCCTCTACAACATGGTGCAACACTTCCACTTGGAGCAGCCCATGCAATCCGAGCCTCCATTTGGTGCAGCCCACCTTTGAATCCAAGTGCAGCCGACCCTCTACAACATGTGAAGCAGCCCTCATGCCTACATGTAGCCCACAAGCCCCTACCCGAGCCTATGGTTCAGCCCACCAAGCAGCCCCTAGCAACCCGAGCCCCTCATAAAGCCCATACAAGCAGCCCATTATGAATCCTTCATGTGGTCGACCACCTCCCTCTCCTCCCTCTCCATTTACATTGAATCTTCCCTCTTTCTCTATCATTTAATATATTGCATGCATGCATTCTCCCCCTACATGGCCGGCCTCCTCTCTCTTTCTCCCCACTTTATTCCTCATTCACCCCTTCTTTCCCTCTCTCTCATGCCCATTTAAGACTCATACATTCCCCCTCTTAATTTTATATTTTTATTTTCATACAATACATTACATTTAGCCTTTTTTCTCTCTCCCCTCATTAATACTAATGCATGAACCTTCCTCCCAAGCTTGGTCGGCCACCCCCCCTTGGCTTCCCCCTCTTCATTTCCATCTAGAACCTTCTCCCTCTCCTATATAAAGAACCCATGTCTCAAGCATGAAAGGAGATAGATTTTGTAGAGAGCAAGTGAGATAGTTTAGTTTTCTTCTTTCTTTGTGCTAAGTAGATCTCTTTGTTGTAATAGTCTTTTTATTAGTGTAACATTTTCTTGTCTTTATTATTGTGTACCCCCTTTTTATTAAGCAATGCAAATGATTTCTCTTTATTTTCTTTTGTTTACTCTCTCTTTAATGTGTAGCTAATTTTATTTTGTGCCCGATCGCGATAAGCTTTGTGATGAAATAACGGATCTTTTATTTTATGTTTGCATTTGTATTTTTCTATTTTTGATCCTTCCTTGATTTCTTTCGTATCAACTCCGTATTGTTAGTATACGGTAGTAGATTCCGATCTCATATTTGAGTAGTCGAAAGGCTCGTGAATGTGAAAGATCACTCAAAGAAGGAAGGAGTTGCACGCAACCCTAGAGATAGGATGACGTAAATCCTCCGGATTGGAGTCAAATCCAATAGTGCGGGTCACTTCGTTAATGCGACTTTAGGCCTTTTTTGACTTGAAATAGATTTCGGTCAAAACGTCTATAAGTTAGGGGATTTAATGCCCTAGCGAGATTACTTCCTAATATCGGATCCATCACGGTCTTATTAGAATTGCAAATGTTAAACTAATTTATTCCGTTATTTTATTTCAAAGTGAATCGTCGATCGAGCACTCTTTTCGCAATATTATATTTCTCTTTTAATTAAGTTTATTTTATTTTATTTTAAAAATCATCAATCGTTCGGTAGGATAATAGAATCGTTGTGAGTAATAGTACTTGCCTGCCCCGAGTTTTAATACGACCTTGATACTACGATTCGACAGGTACACTTGCCTGTTCGTGTTTTGGCCCATCACACGTCAGATTAATATGACACGCCCTTGGTCACGGGCGTGACCCAGGGCGTGTCACGTACGTTTCCAGCCAATTATTCCTCCATTCGAGCTGTTGCAGCCAGAAGTCATTGCAGCTTTGACACACCCCTAGTCACGGGCGTGACCAGGGGGCGTGACACCTCCATGATGATCAGTTTACTCCCAACATTTTCAGCTTGCCGCCGTTTTCCAGAAATAACCTTGACACGCCCTAGGTCACGGGCGTGACCTAGGGGCGTGACCCGTCAGTTAAAAGATTTTGGCGGTTTCTCCTCCAACGTTCCCGGGGTTTCAAGACGACGGTTCCGAGCCTGACACGCCCTAGGTCACGGGCGTGACCTAGGGCGTGACCAAAAAGAAATTTTTCCTATAAATTCCAGACAGCTTCAGATGTTAAAGAGTCGAATTTTAGGAGTTGGAGTCTTGTAGTTTGCTATTTCCTTTTGCTGTATTTTTTCATTTCTAGTCTAGATTTACTATTGTTGTTACTCTTAATTCTAGTTGTTTTTAATTCAAGCATGTTTTTCCCTACTTTATTTTGTAATTCCCAAATCATGATAAGTAGCTAACCTTCTTTAGCACTTGATCATGATGAACCTTGAAATAAAATAAACTCTTCTCCTTCTTTTATCAAATGTCTTATTCTTTATTTTTACTCGCTACGATTTTTCTTTGATTTCCATTTCATCGAATTCATATTACGCGTATATGGGTTTCGATCTTAGATCCGTATCCTAAATGACCGAGAGGTTGCGGATACGAGGAGATCACTCAAAGATAAAAGGAGTTGAATGCACTCCTCGAGAGAGGATGACGTAAATCTTCCGGATTGGAGTCAAATCCAATAGTGGGGTTCACCGCCTAAAGCAAGCTTAGGGGTTTCGACTGGCCGAGAGGTCTTAATCGATTAACCTAAGGTTATTTAGAAGCATGAGCTCGAGAGAGACGCTACTATTCTTTAGGAACCTCCACGGTCGAGTGAGTAGATAAGAGCTCGCATTGCTTTATTTTATAAGAAGGTTTATTTTATCCCAAGGGAATTCTAGATCAAGTGCTAGCTTCCTCAAAATCGTATTTCTATTTCTTAGTTAAACGCTTAGTTTTTCCTTTTCCGTTTTTAAACAAAAACCAACTTTTTTGTCCGATAAGATAATAGCTTTTCTTGTGAGTACAAGTACTCGTCAGCCCCGAATCACAATACGACACTTCCTATACTGCATTTCGATAGGTACGCTTGCCTATTTGAGATTTTAGTTCGGATAATATTTTAAAACTATATGAAATCTCCATCAGTAGGCTCCCTTGCTTCGAACTCCTCGTTGACCTGGGAGGCTACCAACATAGAGTCGGTGAGGACCTTCACATCATGCACTCCCAGTTCCCTGGCTAGACGCAGCCCTGCGATCACTGCCTCGTACTCGGCCTGATTGTTGGTTATAAAAAAATATATTACCACTGTCTGCTCAATCCTGGTCCCTTGGGGGCTCTCCAAGATGACCCCGACTCCCAAGGAGTGCTTCCCGGACGCCCTGTCAACCATCACTTTCCAAGGGATGGGATAAGTGGGTTTGTCCTCTGCTACCTCGACCACATAGTCAGCCAGGAAGTCAGTCATCGCTTGTGCCTTGATTGTGAGTCGAGGGACAAAGGAGATGTCGAACTCGCTCAATTCTACCGACCACTTGGCGAGTCTCCCGGAGTGCTCCACCCCCTCGAAGATGTTGCGGAGGGGGTGGTCAATCACCACCTGGATGGAGTGTGCCTGGAAGTAGGGTCTGAGTCTCCGGGCCGAGATGATTAGTGTGAAGGCCAATTTTTCTAAGATGGGGTAACGGAGTTCCGCCTTCCTCAGAACCCTACTCACGTAATAGATGGGCAGCTTCTTCTTGCCTTCTTGCCTGACCAGGACCGAATTGAGAGCCTCGGCCCCAACCCCCAAATATAGGAACAAGTCCTCTCCTTCCTTGGGCCCTTGGAGGAGAGGGGGCTGGGTGAGTTGTTTTTTCAGTTCCTGGAATGCCTTCTCTCACTCCTCGGACCATTCAAACTTCTTGCCCCCCTTCAAGGCTCTGAAGAAAGGGGAGCACTTTTCCCAAGCCCTGGAGAGAAACCTGCTGTAACACCCCTATCTGTCACATAGCATATAGCAGTAGTCCGGCCGGGGCCCGACGCCGTATACTACGGACAGACCGGTTGGTTACGCGTTGAAACCATTCAACCAATCTTGTCGTCCTACACAACACCTAGCGGAAGCAAATTATTAAGTTGCAAAAGAAATAAGAACCCTGCTACAAAGCATGAATGTCCACTACCAACCCAGGAATGTAATCATACACAAAAGAGAACTGGCCTTAAGGCCTTACATTGTTCACTTAACAAAAATAGTGCTTTCATACTTCGGCTCGCAGGCCGGCCATACATGAAAAATGGGAAAGAAACATAAGCAATAAGGCCTTCGAGGGCTGGCACAGCAACAAGGGCTTTAGCCCGCTATTTCCTGCTCTGCTCCGCAGCACCTGCAAGCCACAAACCACCGCCCGGTGGCAAACAAAAGCAACGGTCAGCTATGCTGACTAAATTATAACGATCCCACCCCCAAGATCGGGGCGGCGATGCTCTTTCCCTGCACTTTATTAGTATATGCAATATATTAATGTGAACACACATCAACACAGGCGTAGGCTCGCACGGCCACACACCCCGTGCACTCAGGGCACATTCTCGACGAACCGGCCAACGTCACGTCAATTCAAGCCATAGACGTTCCCAATCCACCACCGCCTCCTGGACGGTCATCCATATGAGCATTTTGCCTTCCTGGCCTTGGTCGCGGCAATTAAGCCATAGACCGCCGAAGACCCTCATCCATGCCAACGGTCCTACCGAACGACATAGACCGGGTACGGTTCCGCCTGACCCGTGTTCATATCGCAACGGCAATTTAAGCCATATGCGCAGGTCAAGACTCACCAAATCCCGTTTCCGCCACAACAATCACATAACCCGGTTATGTTCACGTTGGCTCCCCGGCCACCGTGTTGGCAAAGCCCGCTTTTGCCCAGTTTTCCGGGTGCACCTTGGAGTTAATCTCCAAGGCTCCCTGATGTAATCTACCACGTAGAAAACCCGAAAAACACCCAAACACCCGGAGTCTTCCCCGGTTCATATGCAATGCAACATCACCGATCCGGCTCTACTTGTCCGGATAGGCTTCACACACAATGCCTATGCCCGTTTACGCATACGAACTCTACACAAGGGGGACTTCACATATCTACCCCAAGGAATGCTCCACTCTTCGCTCACTCGCGAGAGCGGGCTTCCTATGCAAAGGGAAAAAGGGCTTCACATGCCCAAGGATGAGAAATCGTTACCCTTGCATTCTTCCGCGGCGCCATCGAAAACTGTACGGTTGGAAAGCACCGCAACGGCGTCGCCTCCGCGGATCTGGACTCGGATCGCGATTCGGAGCTCCGATGCTCTTCCGACGGCCGGATCTTGGACTCCTCCTTCCTCCTTGCTCTCCCTTCTCTCTAACTTTTAGAGAGAGATGGGCCAAAGAAAAATGGGTTTCTAAACCCTATTTCCCAGCCATAACCACCCAGGAGCAGCCCCCCACCGTCGGATCCAAAGTCAGGGAAACAAACGGCCCAGATTAAATCCAAAATCATAAAATCTGGGCCGAACACGGGTTGGCACACGGCCGTGTGCCTGGCCGTGTAGCTCATTCGCCGTCTCGACCCAAATTGAAAACCAGCACACGGCATGTGACACGGCCTCCGACACGCCCGTGTCGCCTGCGACACGCCCGTGTCGGGACTCGTGTCACGCCCTCCGTGTGCAATAAATCAACACTTTGCAGTCAGAGGGGTACACGGCTTGGTGACACGGCATCGGACACGCCCGTGTCAAACTAGACACGCCCGTGTTCGTGCCCGTGTCACTACCCGTGCACCCAACCGCACAGCACAGGTGTGACACGGCCTGGGACACGCCCGTGTCCTAGGCCGTGTTCCACCACACGACCATCGTCGACCTGCGCTGGTCGACGACACGGCCCGAGCTCGACACGCCCGACACGGCCTCCGACACGCCCGTGTCGGGGCCCGTGTCACCTGCACCAAAAACTCGACTTGGCCAAAATCGATCCCCGTCGCTCTTAAAACAATTTGGGGTGTTACAATTGATATCAGACTACTGGTTTCGGTCAAGCTTAAATGAATTCGTGGATGAATTCACTTTAAGGGGTGGTGAGCACATATGTGCGTCATCGTTATAACATGAAAAGAACCCATGAATGTCCACTTAGGAATGAAAATATACATGTTTGAGGAACCTGTGTGTTCCTATAATTGCTGTTTGCAGTAATTTTTGGGTCGCTTATCGGTGTTTTGCACGATTATAGGTGACCAGAAGTGGTGCTGGGCCGTCTGAACGGCCAGGTTCTGAGGCGAGCAGTGCGCCAAGCGATGCGCCTGCAACACCTCCGTCTGCCGAGACCATTAGGTTGGTGGCAGAAGCGATCATGGCAATGATCAATGTGTAGCCTGCAAGGCAGGTGCAGCAGCCCGCTCCTGCTATGGAGCAAGTACCGCTTCAGACGGTAGAGCAAAGGAGGATTGAGCAAGTAGTGTTGGAGCCAGAGTTGCCTCGGAGAGCAACGGAAAGACAACTGAAGCACGTGATGGGCTTTCACCCACCGGTATTCACGGGGGCAGAAACCCCGACCCAAGCAGAGGATTGGCTCTCAAGGGTCAACAGGGTGATGACTGCGACGGAAACGGAAGAGTGGCAGAAGACCACTATAGCGACGTTCCTTTTGGATGGGGACGCAAGGTTATGGTGGGAAGGCCTAGAGCTACATCAGTTGCGGGGAAGGCCGTTGGCCGAAGTTTCGATGGAGGAGTTTGCGAGACTGTTTATGGCTCGATACCTCCCCTCGGCGCAGAGGATTGCGCTAGAAAGCGAATTTCAGAAGTTGGTGCAAGGGGATTGCACCGTTGATGAGTACCTCCACGATTTTACTCGGTTGGGGAGATAGTCGGCGCTACCTTCGCAGACGAGGAGCGCAAGACGAGCCACTTCTACGAAGGGCTAAGAGATGATTTAAGGTTGCTACTGTCGGGGCCCAAGGCGCAGGGTTTCATGACCCTGGTCAGTTCGGCCCGGTCCTTGGAGAAGGACATGAAGAATGTCCAAGCGAAGAAGGAATCCGGTAGTAAGAAAGCGGAGTTCAAGGCACCGACTACGTCGAAGTCGGGCTACCGCAGATTCTATAAGAAAGCTAAGACGTCGGGTCCAGCTGCTTCAGGTGCCTCGAGGGCAACTACCAATCGAACCCCGGGCGCTTGTTTCACTTGTGGAAAGACGGGGCACTTTGCCCGTGATTGCTGGAGTGGACGCTCAAAGTCCGAAAGGAAACAAGGAGCTACCTACGAGGAGAAGGGCAAAGCGGTGGAGTCGACCGCGTCCCACTATGCTCCGACTCAGCCTAGAGTCTATAACTTGGGCCAGCAGGAGACCATCAAGCAAGCGGATGTGGTGACAGGTATGAGTTAATTTATAGCAAGTTAGCTTTAATACCGTTATCTATTGCTTGTTAGCCTAATATTGTTTGTATAGGCTTTGTTGTGATTAGTGATAGTCCGGCACGGGCACTGTTCGATACGGGAGCTTCACACTCCTTCTTGTCCGAAAGCTTTATATCGCGCATCGGAGTCCCTTCTTCGATGGCGAAGGACAAGTTGGATGTGCTGCTACCGAATGGGTGCTCGATGCGTGCGGACAGGGTGTGCGCCGTAAAGGTTCACATTGGGAGCCAAGAGTTCGACTTGCTAGCGTCATTGCTGCCGCTAGTAGAGTTCGACGTGATTTTTGGGATGGATTGGCTGTCAGAGCAGAAAGCTTGGATTGACTGTAACCGAAAGGAGGTCAAGCTGGGTGTAGGGTGGGAGACTACATTCGAGGGGCTAAAGGGGTCGAGCAAGACACTGATGTCTGCTCTTCAGGTGGTAAAGGCGGTTCGTGCTGGTGCAGAGCTGTTCTTCGCAATAGTGGGGGCTGTGGAGCCAAAGTCCATGTTGGATAGCATTCCCGTGGTGTGCGAATACCCCGATGTGTTCCCGGATAGTCTTCCCGGAGCCCCACCGCAGCGGGAGATTGATTTCACCATCGAGCTCGTACCGGGGGCCAAACCGGTGTCACGTGCTCCGTATAGGTTAGCGCCTAAGGAGATGGCAGAGTTGAAAGTTCAGCTAGAGGAGCTGATGGAGCAAGGGTATGTGCGTCCAAGCTCGTCGCCTTGGAGCGCACCGGTCCTCTTCGTTAAGAAGAAGGACGGGAGTATGCGGCTGTGTATCGACTACAGAGAGTTGAACAAGCTAACGGAGAAGAATAAGTACCCGATCCCGAGGATTGATGATCTCTTTGATCAGTTAGTCGGATCGTCGGTATACTCCAAGTTGGACTTGAAGTCGGGGTACTATCAGCTGAGGATCAGGGAGTGTGATATCCCGAAGACGGCGTTCAGTACGAGGTATGGGCATTTCTAGTTCACGGTCATGCCGTTTGGACTGACGAATGCGCCATCGGTATTTATGGATCTGATGAACAGGACGTTCAGAGATTTCCTGGATCGCTTTGTGATCGTCTTTATTGACGATATTTTGGTGTACTCGCAGTGCGAAGAAGACCACTTCAAGCATTTGCATCTGGTGTTGGAGACTTTGAGGAGGAATGAGCTTTACACAAAGTTCTCCAAGTGCGAGTTCTGGCTACCCTCGGTAGCGTTCCTTGGTCATGTAGTGAGTGGGGAAGGTATAGCAGTGGATCCGGCGAAGATTGTTACGATACGGGAGTGGCCTGCGTTATCTTCTGTCGCGGAAGTCCGTAGTTTTCTCGGGCTTGCCGGATATTACAGGCGCTTCGTAGAGAACTTCTCGCGGTTAGCATTACCTCTCACGAAGTTGACAAGGAAGGATCAGAAATTCTTGTGGACGCAAGAGTGCGTGCAAGCTTTTGAGGAGCTGAAGAGACGGTTGACCACGGCGCCAGTGCTTAGTTCCCCGAGTGGGACCGAGGGCTTTGAGGTGTATAGTGACGCTTCGGGTAGTGACTTGGGATGCGTGTTGTTGCAGCATGGGAGCGTGATAGCGTATGGATCGCGTCAGCTGAAGGTGCATGAAAGAAATTATCCGGTGCACGACTTGGAGTTGGCGGCCGTGATATTTGCACTCAAGTTGTGGAGGCACTACCTATACGGCGTAAGGGTCGATATATACACCGATCACAAGAGCCTAAAATATTTGTTGGATCAAAAGGACCTTAATATGAGGCAGAGGAGGTGGATGGAGTTCCTGGGGGACTACACCTTCAAAATACATTATGTACCCGGGAAGGGCAACGCAGTTGCGGATGCGCTGAGCCGCAGGGCTCCCGCCCAAGCCAACTGGTTGTCGGTGCATGATGAGCGGCTAGTACGGGAGTTGGAGGAGCTTGAGATCTGTTGCGTTGACAAGCAGACGAGCGCCAAAGCAATGTTAAACTAGATAGAAGTGCAGTATGACCTAGCTGACCGGGTTCGGCAGGCATTGGAGTTAGATGACTCCATGAAGGAGCTTTTGGAGGCCGCTCTGGATGGGTCAAATTCCCAGTTCTCGGTGGAAGATGGTTTGTTAAGGAAGGGTCATCGGTTGTGCATCCCGAGTGGGGGTAACCTCCGGGCAGAGTTGATGTACGAGGCTCATCATACCAAGTACTCAATCCACCCAGGGAGCACGAAGATGTATCGTGATCTCAAAAATCTGTTTTGGTGGACGGGGCTCAAGAAAGATGTGGCGTTGTACGTGGCTAAGTGCCAAACGTGCGCCTTGGTGAAGGCGGAGTGCCAAAATCCGGGAGGATTTCTGAAGTCCTTGCCTATACCGGAGTGGAAATTCGATGATATATCTATGGACTTTGTGCACGGGTTGCCAAGGTCACAGAAGGGGAACGACGCCATCTGGGTGATCGTAGATCGACTAACCAAGGTGTCGCATTTCATTCTGCATAGGAAGGATGATCCAGTGGAGAAATTGGCAAAGTTGTATGTCGACAATATTGTTAGGCTGCATGGTGTGCCGCGTAGCATTGTGAGTGATCGCGATGGGCGGTTCATGTCAAATGATTGGAGGTTGGTGCAGTAGATGCTGGGAACAAAGTTAAAGTTCAGCACAGCTTTCCATCCGCAGATGGATGGGCAGACCGAGAGGGTCAACAGAACGATGGAGGACATGCTACGCATGTGTGTTCTGGATTTTGGTAAGCATTGGGAAGACCACCTTTATTTGGTGGAGTTCGCGTACAACAACAGCTACCAAGCGAGTATACAAATGGCGCCCTTCGAGGCCCTGTATGGTAGGAAGTGCCGCACGCCGTTATCGTGGCTTGAAACGGGTGAGGCAAGGTTGTACAAGAAGCAGGAGGTGGAGAGTGCTACCTCGTTAGTGCGGATCATTCGGGAGCGCTTGTTGATCGCTCAGGACCGGCAGGCGAAGTATTACAATGCCAAGCACCGGAACGTGGAGTTCGCGGTAGGCGATTGGGTATACCTGAAAGTGAAGCCGTTCAAGGGGGTTTCGCGGGTGAGACGCTTGAAGAAGCTGAGCCCAAGATACCTTGGACCTTTTGAGGTTCTGGAGCGAGTCGGCGAAGCTGCATACCGTTTGAAGCTATCGGTGGAGTTGAGTGGATTACATGATGTGTTCCACATTTATGTGTTGCGGAAGGCAGTGCAAGAGCCTTCGCAGGTGATCGCGGTTGACCAAGTACCGGTGGACGAAGGGTTGACGACTAGGGTCAAGCCCATTCGTATCGAAGATGTTGAGGTCAAGAGGCTTCGTAGCAAGGAGATCCGGATGGTTAAGGTCCGGTGGGATAATTGTGGGCGTGAGGAGCTCTCTTGGGAACGGGAGCAGACTATGCTCGAGGAGTACCCGAAATTATTCCGCTCAGGTACTGTTTTACGTTAAGTTCTATTTTTTCCTTTATTAATTTCGTGGATGAAATTCTTTAAGGAGGGTAGAATTGTAACACCCCAAATTGTTGTAAGAGCGACGGGGATCGATTTTGGCCAAGTCGGGTTTTTGGTGCAGGTGACACGGGCCCCGACACGGGCGTGTCGGAGGCCGTGTCGGGCGTGTCGAGCTCGGGCCGTGTCGTCGACCAGCACAGGTCGACGATGGTCGTGTGGTGGAACACGGCCTAGGACACGGGCGTGTCCCAGGCCGTGTCACACCTGTGCTGTGCGGTTGGGTGCACGGGTAGTGATACGGGCACGAACACGGGCGTGTCTAGTTTGACACGGGCGTGTCCGATGCCGTGTCACCAAGCCGTGTACCCCTCTGACTACAAAGTGTTGATTTATTGCACACGGGGGGCGTGACACGGGTCCCGACACGGGTCCCGACACGGGTGTGTCGCAGGCGACACGGGCGTGTCGGAGTCCGTGTCACATGCCGTGTGCTGATTTTCAATTTCGGTCGAGACGGCGAATGAGCTACACGGCCAGGCACACGGCCGTGTGCCAACCCGTGTTCGGCCCAGATTTTATGATTTTGGATTTAATCCGGGCCGTTCGTTTCCCTGGCTTTGGATCCGACGGTGGGGGGCTGCTCCTGGGTGGTTATGGCCGGGAAATAGGGTTTAGAAACCCATTTTTCTTTGGCCCATCTCTCTCTAAAAGTTAGAGAGAAGGGAGAGCAAGGAGGAAGGAGGAGTCCAAGATCCGGCCGCCGGAAGAGCTTCGGAGCTCCGAATCGCGATCCGAGTCCAGATCCGCGGAGGCGACGCCGTTGCGGTGCTTTCCAACTGTACAGTTTTCGATGGCGCCGCGGAAGAATGCAAGGGTAATGATTTCTCATCCTTGGGCATGTGAAGCCCTTTTTCCCTTTGCATAGGAAGCCCGCTCTCGCGAGTGAGCGAAGAGTGGAGCGTTCCTTGGGGTAGATATGTGAAGTCCCCCTTGTGTAGAGTCCGTATGCGTAAACGGGCATAGGCATTGTGTGTGAAGCCAATCCGGACAAGTAGAGCCGGATCGGTGATGTTGCATTGCATATGAACCGGGGAAGAATCCGGGTGTTTGGGTGTTTTTCGGGTTTTCTACGTGGTAGATTGCATCAGGGAGCCTTGGAGATTAACTCCAAGGTGCACCCGGAAAACTGGGCAAAAACGGGCTTTGCCAACACGGTGGCCGGGGAGCCAACGTGAACATAACCGGGTTATGTGATTGTTGTGGCGGAAACGGGACTCGGTGAGTCTTGACCTGCGCATATGGCTTAAATTGCCGTTACGATATGAGCACGGGTCAGGCGGAACCGTACCCGGTCTATGTCGTTCGGTAGGACCGTTGGCATGGATGAGGGTCTTCGGCGGTCTATGGCTTAAATTGCCGCGACCAAGGCCAGGAAGGCAAAATGCTCATATGGATGACCGTCCAGGAGGCGGTGGTGGATTGGGAACGTCTATGGCTTGAATTGACGTGACGTTGGCCGGTTCGCCGAGAATGTGCCCTGAGTGCACGGGGTGTGTGGCCGTGCGAGCCTACGCATGTGTTGATGTGTGTTCACATTAATATATTGTATATACTAATAAAGTGCATGGAAAGAGCATCGCCGCCCCGATCTTGGGGGCGGGATCGTTATAATTTGGTCAGCATAGCTGACCGTTGCTTTTGTTTGCCACCGGGCGGTGGTTTGTGGCTTGCAGGTGCTGCGGAGCAGAGCGGGAAATAGCGGGCTAAAGCCCTTGTTGCTGTACCGGCCCTCGAAGGCCTTATTGCTTATGTTTCTTTCCCGTTTTTCATGTATGGCCGGCCTGCGAGCCGAAGTATGAAAGCACTATTTTTGTTAAGTGAACAATGTAAGGCCTTAAGGCCAGTTCTCTTTTGTGTATGATTACATTCCTGGGTTGGTAGTGGACATTCATGCTTTGTAGCAGGGTTCTTATTTCTTTTGCAACTTAATAATTTGCTTCCGCTAGGTGTTGTGTAGGACGACATGATTGGTTGAATGGTTTCAACGCGTAACCAACCGGTCTGTCCGTAGTATACGGCGTCGGGCCCCGGCCGGACCTACTGCTATATGCTATATGACGGATAGGGGTGTTACACCTGCTAAGTCCGGTCAGCCTCCCTGTCAGCCGTTGGACATCCTTGGCGTTCTGGGGGGGCCCTAGCTCCATTATTGCCTTGACTTTGTCAGGATTTGGTTCTACTCCTGCAGGAGTGAGCAGATGTCCCAGGAATTTTCCCCTGCTGGCTCCGAAGACGCACTTCAGGGGGTTCAACCTCATCTTGTATTTACGCAGGGTGCCAAAGGTCTCCTCCAGATCTCGGAGGTGAGAGCCGACCTCCTGACTCTTTATCATCAGGTCATCCACGTATACTTCCAGGTTCCTCCCCTTTTGTCCCTGGAATACACGGTCCATTATCTTCTGGTATGTTGCCCCTGCATTTTTCAACCCAAAAGGCATCATCTTGTAGTAGTAGCATCCATCTCCTATGATGAATGAGACATCCTTTATGTCGGGAGGGTGCATCCTGATCTGATGATAACCTGAAAAGGCTTCTAAAAAACTCTTTACAGAAAAACCAACAGCTGAATCTACCAACGCGTTGATTCTAGGTAAGGGGTAACAATCTTTTGGGCATGATTTATTAAGAAGTGAAAAGTCTACACACATCCTCCACCGACCGTCCCCTTTTTTCACCATTACAACATTTGAGACCTAGCCGGGGTATTGAATTTCGGAAATGAAACTGTCCTTGAGGAGCTTGGCGACTTCCTCCCTGATTGGTTCGGCCAGCTTGTCCGTGATGGACCTCCTCTTTTGCTGGATGGGGCGAGCCTCCAGGTCCAGGTTGAGGCGGTGGCAGACGACGTCAGCATCGATCCCAGGCATCTCGGTCGCGCTCCAAGCGAAGACATCCACATTCTTCTTGATGCACTCCAGCATCCTGCCTTGATCTTCCGAGGTCAACCCCCCGCTGATGCGGACCTTCTCCACCCTGCCATCCTGGGTGAGAAATTCCATCTCTACCACTTCCTCGGCGGCCTCCAACCGGGACTGCTCCTCCCATTTTGCAATATCCTCCCCTCTTGGCGCAATGACCTCCCATCCTTCCACGGCCATCGCCTCGACCGACTCCTCAGGGAGTACCTCCTCGCGGGCCTCCCCCTCCATCCCTTCTTCCTCCCTGATTTCCTCTCCAGCTTCTTGCCCATCCACCTCTTCCATCCTCCTCCCCATTTCCTCGACCTCCTCCTGCCAAGAAATGGAATTTACTGCCGTCACGTAGCATTCCCGAGCTGCCTTGGGGTCGTCGTGGACTCGGACCTGGATCCCCTCCGCGTTGAACTTAAGGCATTGATGGAAGGAGGAGGGGATGCAGCGGAAGGCGCTGATGAGGGGCCATCCAAAAATGGCATTGTAGCTGTTAGGGGCCTCTACTATAACGAATTGGCAGTTCCTGGATTGCCCCCCTAAGCTGACATGGAGTCTCACTCCCCCCTCTACTTCTTTCCTCTCCTCCGAAAAACCAAAGAGAGGCCCATCGGAGGCCAACACCCTCTTGGCTTCTACCTGCATGGCGTCGAAGGGCTTCTTAAAGATGATGTTGACGGAGCTCCCATTGTCAATGAGGATCTGGGAGACCGTAAAATTCTCGATGGCCGTCTGGATGACTAGTGCATCGCAGAAGGGGTCCTCATGACCCGACATGTCCTCCCTTGAGAAAGTGATCCTCTCCTCTGGGGGTGGAGTCTGGGATGTGGAGCCGATGCTCCTTCGGTACATGGTGTGGAGGCTTGCTTTCCGGGAAGCTTCGACCTCCACCCACCCATGGATCACTCTGATCCCTCCTTGGGTCCCCACATCGGCCCGGTCTTCGCAACGATCCCCCTCCACCTGAGGCCGGACTTCCTCAATCCACACTTCTTAGCGGTTCTGCTATTGCTGATGTTCCCAGTTTCCCCGTATCTCAAGGAACTCTGGGCACGTGATCGTCGTGTGCCCCTCCTCTTGATGGTAGTCACAGTAGGGTAGGTCTACCCTGACCTCCCTCCTCCTCCTTAGCTGTCCTCTCCTTCTCCCTCCCAGGGCTATAGCCATGGCTTCCTCCTGATCGGGAAGGGGGGGTCTCTGACCCTGCCTCCCCCCTGGGGATAAAACTGGTCGCGCCCACCTTGGCGGTTATCTCCTCCCTGATAACCCCTTTGTGGCCCTTTATCTTGCCACTCCGGCCTCCAACCCAACCGGTTGTTTGGTTCCTAATGCCCCCACCTGGGCTGCTGCTGCTGCTTCTCTCTCTGCCGAGGCTCGACCCTTCTCTCCTCCTGGGCTCGGCCACCCCTTGGCTTCTCCTCCTCCACGGCCCACCTGGCCAACCTCCGGGCAAACTCTGGGTGTGATGCTTCTATGTCAGCCTCCCTCGCCTCCCTCTCCAGGAGCACCTCAAAAGACACTGGAGGCATCCTCTTCAACTCCATAGCGAAGAACCCGGGCTGGAGACCCAGGGTGAAGGCCACCATCATGGTGTGCCCTGGCATCTCTTGTACCTGGGACAGTTCCTCCTGAAACCTGTCCATGTAACTTCCCAGGGTCCCCCTGCTCTTTGTTTGATACGGAACAAGGACTCGGCCTCCCTCTTTCTTTTCTTTGAGGTGGTGAATCTAAACATAAACCCTCTGCGCAGGTCCTCGAAGTTGTAGATGGAGCCGGCCGGAAGCTGATGAAACCACTCTCTCGCTTTCTCCCTGAGGGTGATGGCGAAGAGCCTACACTTGAAGCCATCCAACATCTGTCGGATTGAGACCACGTCCTCAAACCACTGGACATGCTGAACTGGATCTCCCTTCCCTAAGTAGTAGGACATATCCGGCTCTTGGAACCCCTCTGGAACTGGGGCAGAAGAAACGAACTCGCTGAAGGGGCTTCCCCCCTCAGCTAGGCGTGTTGGGAACTCCCTCCCCACTATCTCGCCGAAGTGGTACTCGCCTGCCAAGCCCGGGAAAAGGACTCTCCCCCTCGGCTCGCGCTCCCCCTCACTCGCGACTTCCTTCCCAGCTCGCCTGATGGGCGCGTCGTTGCCCAGTGTCGGGTCAGCGACCACGGGAACCACCGGCGTCGTTCTCTCGGCTCGCATGCCAGTGTAGAGTTTGGAGTCTTGCCTGAACGTCTGCAGTTATCCCCTGCACGGCGTGGCATCACGACGTGTATTTTCCCCTTACTCTGATATAATTAAATTGTTGGGAAAAATGTGGGTTGTGACAGGAAGACTGCCGACGGCGTTCGGGGAGGGGGCGGTCCGGGCGTCCGCTCTCTTGGCCGCGGTAGGCGGCCAAGGAAGGGAGTGGCCCAGGCGGCTGCTCCTTAGGCTGCGGCCGAGGGAGAGAGCTGCCCGGGCGGCCGCTCCCTCGGCCGCGGCCGGCAGAGAGCGGTCCGAGCGGCCGCTCTTCCGGCCGCGGCTGGATGCTAAAGGGGAGCGGCCCTCACGGCCGCCCCCTCCGCCGCGGCCGGCGGCCGACGGGGAGCGGCCCTCGCGGCCGCCCCCTCGGCCGCAGCCGGTGGCCGAGGGAGGGCAGCCCGGGCGGCCGCTTTCCCTGCCGTGGCCGACGGCCGAGGGGGAGCGTCAGCCCGGGCCGGCTCGGCGAGAGAAGGCGGGCGGCCGGCGGCCGGGGAGAAGGCTTGCCGCCCGCTGCCGGCAGAGCGGGGCTCGCGGCGGTTTGCCAACTACGCGCGATGGGATCGGCGCGAGGGGGGATCGGGCGCGGTGATCGTGCGTGCGGTCAAACCCATGATCCCACTACTTTTGAGGTGAAGATCATGGGTGTGTGATTATGTGCACACCTATTCTTATAAAATGGGTCTCATCCCTAACAAGAATAATACATGTATGTTGGGAATTATTTCTTCTTATATTATTTGGAATATTTTATAATCCGGACGTAACATTTTGATTTGTTTTATCTACTCAAAGGATACCATCATAATCCATAATTAATCATGCATCTCCATTCAAGTTTATAAGGTTGATATACACGTAATCACCAAGCTTTAAAGCATCGTAAGTCTTCGTGAAAATGAAAATGCGCAATGATTTTGGAATAAGCTCGGCGTTCATAAAAGTTCATTTTGGTCTTCAAATTTTGAACAACCACAATTCACTTCTCAAGCTTTATGATGATTATGATTAAAAAATGAATTGGCTTGGGATTTGATCAAGTAATATACTAATATCACCAAGTAAATTTTGTGAAAATAGCATTGCCTGTGCAAATTCAACTGATTATAGATGAGTATGCATAATGATTAGATCTTTTTACTCGAAACTACATACACTGCTCGAATATCCTCCTCAAAAATTCAGTACATCTGCTTCGCAATTGGGCGCAACCAGCCACTTTGCACACCAACTCCTCAAAGTGGAGTTAAAACTTGTATCTGAATTGCCACTCCATGCTCTGCTCATGTGGTAATAAAATTCATCCTCTAAAAATTGAAATAAAATAAAATCTCTCAATCAACTTTTGAACCTGTATCTTTTAGTAAAAACTAAACTTGTGCCTCAAATATCGGAAGTACGGTAACTCAATCAACTCATCTAGCTGATTTTAGAACCATCCACATGATCTACGTAATGCACACAAATCATTCGTTTCCAATAGCTTCAACGAGGAAGAAATACTTTCGGCCAGATTTGTTTACAGTGATTTTTGTTTATTTGGACATACTCATTGAAGGCATTTTGTTGGTGTTCCTCTGGACATCAATTTTTATTTGACATAATATAAGTAAAATATATGAACTGTGATGACCAAAACCAAATGGTTAGCATTATAAAAATGAGAATAGCTATTGCCAAAAATCAAGGTTTTAAAAACCGGATCGGACCGACCGATCCGGAGCAGACTAACGTCTGGACACATCCAGGCACGTGGCGGGGATAATAGTTTTTCCAAAATTAAAATGGGGTCGGGGAGTGCAGTCTGCAGCCAGCGCCTTGCCGCCTTCGATTTAGATTTAGGTATGATGCGATATGTGCGCGAGGCGGCAGCGGACCCGGACAGCGGCAATGGGTTCTTCATCTATGATTGGAGCGCTAGGCGGGAGCCCCTAGGAGTCCATGTCTTCGTCGTTCTCATCTTCTGTGACGCAAGAACTAGGCGTCCGAATTTCTGAGTCAGGTAAAACTTCTCGTGCCCATTTTAATTACCCAAAGATGGTTTACGGATCTTCAGCCACACACCAAATGCTTGAATCAAATTACATTTAGCTAAATTGTGCTAAATCACATGGATTACGAAAGTTTAAACCAATTCTTGAATAGAGTTCTTCCATAAAGACATGAATTATGAAAGTTTAATCCGTAAACCATCTTTTATAGTATTTTTCCTTCTATTATTTGTATATCATTAAAATTAATGGTAGCCTTACTATTCATAAAACTAAAGCTTTTATTCTGATTTTGAATTGATCAAAATCTTTTCTGTAATTCATTTCATGAGAATATTAAGCAAAACAAACAAAATAATTGAGAAAAGCATAAATAATTTTTGTGCTTGAAGACTTGGAGTTGAATTTGATCCTATAATAGTTCTCATTTCTCAAAGGTATGTTTTAGTTTTATAATTTAATTTAAGATGTAAACAATATAATTTAATTAGTTAGTGTGCTCATGAATGTTAAATTCTTTTAACTATGTTTCAATTGTTGTGTTTTTTAATTGTGATGGAGTTTTTTTTTTCAAAATTAGCACAAAATAACTTAGTTTGCAATAATATATTTTAAATTTCTGAATTTTTAAAAAATCATAAATTTATATTTTTAATTGGTGCCCGGATCAGATGAAAATTCTAGGCCCGTCATTGCGACCAGTTCAACCGATCAGACCGCCGACCGGCCCACCGGGCGGTTCTGTCAAATCTCTAAAACCGGCACAGCTCAGAACCGGGTAAAAACCTGAAAACATCCAAGTTGAACCGGCCAACAGAAAATCAGGCCGATTTTACCATGACCGGGAAGGCGATAAAGCCCAAAATTTAATATCAGAATAAGCAGAAGTGGAGTGGGATTTAAACCCAGATCAATTCTAAATCAGCTATGGAAGCAAACCATCAAGCAAGCTAAGCATTGATGAATTCTATTGAAATATATTATATATACATAAATATTTATAAAGAATAAACTTAGTTATAATAACAAGATGCCTAAATCCTGCGCCAAATTCCCATAAATTATATTTCTGTAAACGTTATTGAATTAATATATTAAATTATCTAACAAAATAACTTGATTATAATAATAATATTTATCCCTGTTAAGCAGTATAAATAATTTATCAAAATAAAATTTATAAATAATACTCCTACTCATATTAATTATATTAAAATTTTATAATATTTCTACTCATATTAATTATATATAATATTAATTTTAGATAACACTTCAACATTAAATATTTATATTTCTAAAATTATGTTTAGTTTATCTTTCAAATATTATTTAATTACATTTAAGCTTAATTTTATATTTATATTTATATTTAAATAATTTTTCAAATAATATTTTATTTTCAAATTATCATAAATTTATAATTTGTTCAAAATATTTGTATATTTTATGTAATGTTGTTGTACAAATATTTGATATAATATTGATTATTTGTAATTGTACTGTCTTTGAACTAATATATATATATATATATATATATATATATATATATATATATATATATATATATATATATATATATATATATATAACACTTATAAAGATTTATGAAATGGTTTTTAAAATCATATTTTAAAAATTTCTTGAAGCAATTACATTTGACTATCTCATACATTAAAATAATAATCATTTGATCGGATCTGTTGGCCAAAACCGAAAAATTGTACCTCTCATGGCCTACAGCCCGTGAGAGAGAGAGAGAGAGACAGGGGCGGATCTAGGGGGGTCGATGGGGGCCCGGGCCCCCCCCCCCCCCCAAGGATTTTGGTAAAATAGATGATGAATTTGTGTTCCTCTCGTCGAGCCAATGGATTTTGACTACTTATACGTCAAAAACGGTGTCCGAATAAGGGAGAAAAGAGCCCGCGAAGTTCACCTTTTTCTTTACTCATAGCTTATTTGAAATCTCTGAAAGAAACACTATCGTAATCTTCAGCGCGATATAACACGATATCTTCTTTACTTAACTCCTGTAATCTTATTTATTTTCTCAGTGTCTCCTTTATTACATCCTACGAGTACACGAGATCAAAATCAATGAATTTTGACTATGCGTTTCTTTAACTTTTTGAATAGTTTGGGCCCCCTTGTTTAAATTCTCATTCTCTGCAGGAGCATACGTCCACACTTTTACTTTGAGTTCATTTTAATATGAAGTTCTCTTACTTTAAAGAGGAACTTTCATATGTCCTTAGGGGTGTTGACGAATAATGACGACAATGTGGTCAGTCGAAAGTTTAAATACTGATGATAACACTTTACACTTTTATTGCAACTCATACTTTGTAGCAATGAAGTCATCTTAAACATTTTCATTTCAATCAACATATTTTTTTCTTGGATTTATTTACTTCATCACACAAATATTTAACCTGAACACCTGAACAAATAATTCAAATTGGAATTGTTAATACTTTTTAAATTACCACATCTCAAATTATTGAAAAGTTATTCTTATGTATACTGCAACAAAGATCAGACCAACATCACACAATATTCCATTTATTCTAAAAACCGATAAAAGACCGAGCTCAGATGTCTCTAAATAGATAAGTTACAATAAGAAATAATTCTTTTTATGACCCAATTGTGATATCTCTGCTTGTGCAAATTTTGGTATAGACGTTGATCATACAAAAAATTCTTCGCCTTTTGTTTGGGCCCCCCTAGTCAAATTTCCTGGATCCGCCCCTGGAGAGAGAGAAAGAGAGATAGAGAGGAGAGAGAGGGCGGCGAAAGTTATGATCATGGGCGGAATTACTGTAGAGCGAGGGGGTGCGGCCGCACCCCCTGAAATTTTATAAAAAATTATTCATAAAACGAGGCCAGTTCCCGAGCTTCTTCATTCTCCCACCGCAAGCCGCAATAAGTTGTGCCATAAAATCGACGATGAATGACCTCCAGCCTTAAGCCCGCGGCAAGCCATTCCTTAGTTTCATCGTTGACGAAGATGATGTCGATGACCGACCTCTAGCGGCGACGCCGACGAGTGAGCTTCTCCCGATTCTCCAGCGGTTTCTAGTTCCTTATCTCCAGCTTACATCAATTTCCAGTTCCAGATATCCGGTGGCCCAAGCGAGCTTGTCCAGGTTCCATTCCAGATTTCCAAATCCATTCTAGTTTTCAATTTTCTTCCATTCTGCGCTTTTCTGATTCATGTGATTTCTGGTGTTGATTCATGTGAACTAGTTATTTATTCATGTGAGATTAGTTTTTGTTTCATTCTCTGTTTCTGAACAGGGATAAAACACTTGTTCATTTCCTTCCATTCATGCTCAGATTTCTGCCATTGGGCACTTTTTTGATTCATGTGAGCTAGTTATTTACTCATGCGAGCTTAGATTTTGTTTCATGCTCTGATTCTGAATAGGAATAAAACACCTGTTCATTCCCTTTATTCATGAGAAGTGTGTTTCACTAGTTCTCTTTAGGTTAGATTGTGTGACTCTGCCGATCTCCTCTTCTGAGTACCTGATTTTATTAATGCTCAGGAACAGTGGATGGGAAAGTCTGATAACAGAAGTCAATCTATTTTGTACCAAACATCAAATAGAAACTTTGGATATGAATGCTTCATTTCGAGGTTTGGGAAGGTCACGTCGTAAGGTTGAAGAGAGAACAAATTTGCATCACTATCGAGTTGATGCCTTTTATTCAGTAATTGATTTACAGCTTAATGAGTTAAATCACAGATTTAACGAGGTCACTGAACTACTCATTTGCATGACATGTTTTGATCCAAGTGAAAATTTCTCAGCATTTGACATACAGAAATTATTACGTTTAGCAAAATTTTATCCATATGACTTTACTCAAATTCAGCTTATGACACTTCAAAGTCAGCTTGAGACTTATGTTTTAGACGTCAGATCACGTGTTGAGTTTTCTGATCCTACTGGTATCAGTGATCTTGCTATTCAGTTTGTTAGAATGAAGCTGGATATCACATATCCTTTGGTATATTCACTGATAAAATTGGTATTATTGCTACCAGTTGCAAAAGCTACTGTTGAAAGGACATTTTCTGCTATGAAGATTATAAAGACCCGATTGCGCAATCGGATGAATGATGAATGACTTAATGACAGTTTACTAACATATATTAAGAGAGAAACATTCAAATTTGTTAATAACGAAGCAATTATTAAGCGTTTTCAAGCAATGAAGATTAGGATAGTACAAATTTGAGCATGTATTACAATGTAAGTGACTTTATACTTAAATATTGTTATTTTGCTTAAATTTATTTTGGATTATTCATAATTGATAAACCTGAATTTGAATTAAAAATATATAAAAATAAATTTAGCACCCCCTAAACAAAATTTCTAACTCTACCCCTGGTTATGATAATAGAGTTGGCGGCAAGAATTATGATAATATAAAGACAACGGCTGAAGTTTATGATGTATACATATATATATTTTTATCAATTATAAAGATATATGAAATAATTTTTAAAACCATGCTTTTAAAAGCCATTTGAGTAATCTCAGTCGTCGGATCATGGATGCAAAATTCAGCTGCCGTCCGATCAAACCGACCTTCTCTCCAGATTCTTTTGTAGGGCTCCTAAACCTACTGTAAGACAACCTACACCTATATTAAATATTTTAAAAATTAATTCTGAGTTCATCACGCCCGCCAGCCCGCCCCGCCCCGCCCGCAAGCCCGTAAGTAGCCCGCTAGCCCACCTAATTTCAATATCTGAATCCAGAAAAATCCTTTTTAAACCCAAAATTACCTCCTAAACTAGCGATATGGGACTAAAGGTCGGGAAACACGGCTTGAATACTGGCGTAAATATTCAATTAATATTTAAAGTTTTATTTAAAGTTTTATTCAATTAATATTTAAAAGCAGGCGGATTAACAGTGACTCACTGTTCATCCGCCTGCTTTTATTTAAAAGTTTTATTTTTTTTATTTCTTTAAATTCAATTAATATTTAAAGTTTTATTTAAAGTTTTATTCAATTAATATTTAAAAGCAGGCGGATTAACAGTGACCCACTGTTCAACCGCCTGCTTTTATTTAAACGTTTTATTATTTTTTTATTTCTTTATTATTTATTAAAATATTTACTTTTGTATTAATTTTATTATATTCTCTTTAATTGAACTGTCGGGGGATGGGCGGAGCCCGCCGCCACCCCCGTCTGGGGGCGGGCTTCGCCCGCCGTCGCGGGCCGAGTACTGTTGTGCGGGGTCGTATGGGCAGAGCCCCGTGTCGGGCACTATTTTTTTATATTCTCTTTAATTGAACTGTCGGGGGCGGGGGGTCGTATGGGCGGAGCCCCGTGTCGGTCACAATTGTTTTATATTCTCTTTAATTGAACTTTCGGGGGCGGGCGGAGCCCTCCGCCTCCTCCGCCTCCTCCGCCGGGGGGCGGGCGAAGCCCGCCGTCGCGGGCCGGGTACTGTCGCGCGGGGTCGTAGGGTCGGAGCCTCGTGTCGTGCACTCGTGTGTGTGTGTGTGTGTGTGTGTGTGTGTGTGTGTGTGTGTGTCTACTATTATACGAAAACTAATATTTGGTGAAACATTGCAAATCTCCCTATATTGCCCTTATAGTTGTATTCATAATTACACAAATATACATAACTTTATATAAATATATTATAAAGTCAATATCCTTTTAGGTAATTACACAACTTTACAATATTTAAATACAAAAAATAAAAATACTAGGTATCCTAAACCTATGACCTATAATTAGAAATGACAAAAGAAAGATTAATGTTTTAACGTTAAAATATAATTTGTTTTACAAAATAAAAATTATATTCTTGATTTATATTTTTTTACGGTCATTTTGAGTACTCATATGTATATGTTGCGGGCGGGTACTTTCCACGACAAATGTCGCCGCCCATGACAAATGTCACCGCCCCCGACAAATATCGCCGCCCACGACAAATGTCGTTCCCACGACAAATGTCGCACCACTACTAGAAAACTGACTTTTAGCCACGGCAGATTGCCGTGGCTAAAAGTCCAAAACTGTGACTAAAGACTTTTAGCCACGGTCTACCCACGGAAAATGGGCGTGGGCAATGCGAGCGTGGCTAAAAGTCCAAATCGTGGCTAAAAGTCCAAAACCGTGGCTAATACTTGACTTTTAGCCACGTTTTAATTGTCGTGGCTAAAAGTCAATACTGCACTTTTAGCCACGGTTTAATTGTCGTGGTTAAAGGGCCACTCATAACATAAAAAATTCAGGCCGGCCGCCGCCGGCCGGCCCGCCGCCGCCGTCGCTGCCGCGGCGGCCGCCGCCGCCCGGCCGCCCGGCCGCCACCGCCGCCCGGCCGCCCGGCCGCCGCCGCCGCCCGGCCGCCGTCGCCGCCGGCCGCCGCCACCGCCATATTTATTTCAAATACTAATTGAAATAAATTCCTTATAAACCCAAAATTTCATTTTATTTTGGCGGTGTGGGACTAAATGTACCCACGACCTTTTGCCACGGTTCAGGAAAACCGTGGCTAATACTAGACTTTTAGCCACGGTTCAGGCAAACCGTGGCTAAAAGTCTAGTATTAGCCACGGATTAGACAACCGTGGCTAATACTAGACTTTTAGCCACGGAATAAAAACCGTGGCTAATACTCACTATTAGCCACGATTTTTCCCCCGTGGCAAAAGAAACCGTGGCTAAAAGCCATTTTTCTAGTAGTGCACCGCCAACGAATGTCGCATCCCGCCGAATGTCGCACCCCGCCGAATGTCGGACCTCGCCGATTGTCGCACCCCCGCCGAATGCCCCCAGGGCCGAAGGCCCGTGCCTGTCACTTGTATGTATATATATATATATATATATATATATATATATATATATATATATATAACTTTTAAATAAAAGCAGGCGGATGAAAAGTGGGTCACTGTTAATCCGCCTGCTTTTAAATATTAATTGAATAAAACTTTAAATAAAACTTTAAATATTAATTGAATATTCATGCCAGTATTCAAGCCGTGTTCCCCCGACCTTTAGTCCCATATCGCTAGTTTAGGAGGTAATTTTGGGTTTAAAAAGGATTTTTCTGGATTCAGATATTGAAATTAGGTGGGCTAGCGGGCTGCTGACGGGCTTGCGGGCGGGGCGTGGCGGGCTGGCGGGCGTGATGAACTCAGAATTAATATTTAAAATATTTAATATAGGTTTAGGTTGTCTTACAGTAGGTTTAGGAGCCCTACAAAAAAATCCGGAGAGAGGGTCGATTTGATCGGACGGTAGCTGAATTTCGCATTGAATGTCACTCAAATGGCTTTTAAAAGCATGGTTTTAACAATCATTTCATATATCTTTATAATTGATAAATATATATATATATATACGAGTGACAGGCACGGGCCTCCGGCCCGATGGCTATGCGCCACAGTATCCGACCAGCGATGGCGGGCTTCGCCCGTCCCGGTGCACTACGCGACAGTACCCCCTCTGGCTTGATGGCTATGCGCCATAGTACCAGACCGGCAACGGCGGGCTTCGCCCGCCCTTGGTGCCCCACGCGACAGTACCCCTCCCCCAACGTGATCCAACCACCCCCGACACTGTACGACAATACCCGGGCTGCGGATGCGGGCTACGCCCCGCCCCCGGCACGCTTTTAAATTTTAAAATTAAATTTAATATTCAAAACATTAATTAATTAAATGGTTACTAACTGTTAATTAATTAAAATATCAATAAATAATACTGTTAATTAAAATTTTAAAAACTATTGAATAAAATTAAAAGCAGGGGGAGTGTGGCCCGTCCAGCACTCTAGCCACGCTCTGCCTGCTTTTAATGTTAATCAACATTTTTAATTAATATTTAATTAATTAATTAAAACGTGAATCACGCCTCTCTTTAGTCCCACACTCCCGGTCGAAATTTAATCTGTGTGTTTATAAGGCATATGCAGGATGGCTTTTCCGAATTCTTTTCCGTGGCTAAACTGGGCTTTTCTTGTACTGAGTTGGGCTGGCCAGGACGCTCTTTTTAGAGTGTGTTATCTGGAGCTTGTCGGTCCAGAGTTAGTCCGCCCGGTTTCACAGTCAGCCTTCCCTTATTTTTAAAACTATATAGGGGCAAAAACGTAATTTTACATAGGTTTAGACAACCTAGTTAGTAGGTTTAGGAGACCTATTAAAATGTGGAGAGATGATGCAGTATGATTGAGCTTGATCGGACGGCAGCAAAATTATCAAACCATGATCAGATGGCTATTCTAATTTCGAACTCATGAATTTATACTTTCTTTATAGTGGTAAATATATACATATATATATATATATACTAATAATATAAGCAAACGTTCTTCTGCTGCTGTCCGTTACTTTTGATCTACCGGTTTTGCCCCTCCGTCATTTCCAGTACTGCCAAAGTTTGTGTTTTTGCCTGCCCGTAACATTGGATATGCCCGTTTACCCCCAACTTGCATTCTCCTCACCGCTCTTGCCGTTGTACCCAAAACAAATAAATGTACTCGGACGTTTGTATATTAATATCAATAATATCCAACCATTTCCACCGCTTTAACCTCCACCACCGCTTGAAAGGCCACCTCTCCAGCCATTTATCCACCACTTTACCGCTTGAAAGTCCATCGCTTAGCGTTATTATATATTAGGAGAGAGACCGGGGAGAAGAGAGAGGGACATGGAAAGAGAGGGAGAGAGGAGAGGTCCGCTGCAGAGCTTGCGGCAGCGCAGGCTCGGCGTCGCGGTGAACGTCTTAGGAGAGAGAGCGGGGAGAAGAGAAAGGAAGGGAGGAGAGAGGGACAGGGAGAGAGAAGGAGAGAGGAGAGAGAAGGAGAGGTCCATTGCAAAGCTGGAGGCGGCGCAGGACCAGCATCTTTGTTCGTCGAAGCGTCGAACAACGGTCAAGAGAGGAGAGGTACGCTGCAGAGGTGGAGGCGGCGCAGGACCGGCGTTTTTGTTCATCGAAGCGGCGAACAGCTGCCGCAGGCTTCGCTGTCTCCACGGAGAATTAAATGTTGCGGAAGACTCAGTGATGTTGGAGCTCTGAAAGATCACGCTGAAGTTGAAATCGATCGACCCCGCTGAAAATACTGTAACGGGTTTTCTATTCCATGCTTAAGATTACAATAGCCTATATATATATATATATATATATATATATATATATATATAAGGCAGAGAAGTACAACCATAATAATAAAACATTGGAAATGATGGTAGTGCAGCCCTTGGTATTCTTTGTCAATGCATCATAACTGATGGCAGGTAGGTGGTCATTAAGAGCTTTGGGCAGAGCATTGATGGTTGCATTAACTTGGGTGTTTTTAGGTAGTGCAGCCCTTGGTATTCTTTGTTAATGCATCATAACTGATGGCAGGTAGGTGGCCATTAAGAGCTTTGGGCAGAGCATTGGTGGCTGCATTAACTTGGGTCTTATCACGCCCCCGCAAGCTCGATAGTGGCGGGGCAATGTTGAGCTTGAGACGGAGCTCGAGGAAGCGCTGCCGAGATAAAGGCTTAGTGAAGATGTCAGTACGTTGATCATGAGTGGAAATGTACGCAACCTGAAGAAGCTTGGCAGCCACCCTTTCACGAACAAAGTGGAAATCAATCTCGTTATGCTTCGTCCGAGCATGAAACACCGGGTTGGCGGAGAGGTAAGTTGCACCAATATTGTCACACCAGAGTATAGGTGTTGGAATGGAGAGATTGATCTCTTGTAGGAACGACTGAAGCCAGACGAGCTCGGCAGTGGCGTTAGCAACCGCTTTGTATTCAGCTTCAGTACTGGAGCGAGCGACAATTGGTTGCTTCTTGGAGCTCCAAGAGACTAGATTATGTCCGAGGAAGATAGCATAGCCACCAGTAGAACGGCGATCACAGGAACTGCCGGCCCAATCAGCATCACTATATGCTTGAAGACAAAGTGGAGAAGCCTGATAGAAGAGAAGACCATGTTGCGGAGTCCCTTTGAGATACCGCAAAAGGAGCTTAACCAAGGACCAATGATGATCAGACGGAGCGTGCATATGCTGACAGACACGATTAATGGAAAAAGAGATATCTGGTCTCGTTATCTGCACATATTGAAGGGCTCCAACGATGTTGCGATAGAGGGTAGGATCAGAGAGTGGGGTGGAGGTGGTAGCATCGACGAGCGAAGGAGTGGCCATGGGTGTAGAAATAGGGCGAGCGTCGTACATCTTCGACCGTTGGAGAATATAAACGATATATTTGCTCTGAGAAAGAAGGCACCCAGCAGGATGAGGGCAAAGCTCAATGCCAAGGAAGTAACGGGCAGGGCCAAGATCACAGATAGAGAACTCAGTATGAAGGGAGGAGACTACAGCAGCGACGCCCCCAAAATCAGAACCGGTAACCAAAATATCATCAATGTAAATAAGGACAAAGATCATGCGGGAGTTATTATTTTTAAAAAATATGGAGGTATCTGTTTTAGAGGCGGTGAAGTGAAGGTTGAGAAGGTAAGTGCTCAAGCGGTGGAACTAGGCACGAGGGGCTTGGCGGAGACCATAAAGCGAGCGACGAAGAAGGCAAACATGATCAGAATATTGAGGGTGAGAGAAGCCGTGCGGCTGCTCCATATAGACATTTTCAGATAAGTGACCATGGAGGAAGGCATTAGAAACATCCAACTGTTGAATGGGCCAGGAAGAGCTAACTTCCACAGAGAGGAAGAGGCGAACAGTGGTGATTTTAATCACAGGGCTGAAGGTATCAAAACAATCAATGTCCGGCTGCTGTTTAAACCCTTTAGCGACTAAGCGAGCTTTATGACGTTCAATATAACTATCAGATCGTTGTTTGAGTTTAAAAACCCACTTGCAACCAATGAGATTGAAGTGAGGCTGGCGAGGAACAAGGGTCCACGTGCCATTGCATAAGAGAGCATTAAATTCAGAAGACATGACAACCCGCCATGCAGGATCCCGGACGGCCTGAGTATAGCAGGTGGGTTCAGGGGATGTAGCAGCAAGGAGAGCGGCAGGGAGACGATGTGTACTGGTTTGCACAAGAAGCGGTGTTATGGCAGCATACAAATCAGTAAGAGAGTGGGTGCGAGGAGGTGGGGAAGCAGGTTGCAGAGGAGTAGCGTCCTGGTCGGAGGGCGGAGACAGTGGCATTGGTGGTTCCGCGGGAGACAGAGCTGGGGAGGTATCGAGCGGAGGAGTGGGGGGTGAGGGGGTTCTAGAGCCGCCAGAGGAGTTGGATGGCGGAGGATCAGGAAAGGGAGGCGGCCCTTGGCCAAGAATCCCGGCGCCAGGGAGAGTAGTAGTAGTGGAAGATGACGACGGCAGCTCCGAAAAGGGAAAACACGTTTCATCAAAAATCACATGACGAGAGATATAGACACGACCCGAGGGAATATGGAGGCAACGATAGCCATGGTGATACATGTTGTAGCCCAAGAAGACACAACGAATAGAGCAATTATCAAGTTTATGCTTGGCGTAGGGGCGAAGCAATGGATAACAGGCGCACCCAAAGATGCGGAGAAAGGAGTAATCAGGGTAATGACCGAAGAGTTTATAGAGTGGTGTGTCTTGTTGGAGGGACGGTGTTGGGAGGCGATTAATTAAGAAAACGGTCGTGGTGACAGCGTCCTCCCAAAAGTGACGAGGAATGGAGGCATGAGAAAGAAGAGCGAGGGCCGTTTCGATAATGTGACGATATTTTCGTTCCGCAATACCAGTTTGTTCAGGGGTGTGTGGACAAGAAACACGATGAAGAATGCCGTGTGAGTCAAGATGGCGATGAAGAGATCGGTACTCGCCCCCCAATCAGAGTGAAACATGCGAATCTTGCGACCAAAGAAACGTTCAACATGACGTTGAAAACGCAAGAAAATAGGAAAGACATCAAATGTGTTACGCATAAAAAACAACCAGGTAAATTTACTAAAAGCATCCACAAATACAACATAATAACGATAACCAGAATGAGAAACACAAGGGGCAGGTCCCCATACATCATGGAAGATAATATCAAGAGGGGCCGTACAGACAGAAGATGATAAATGAAAAGGTAACTTGTGATTTTTAGCGTGCATACAACTGGAACAAACAGAAGGAGTGCTAGAACCAGAATACGTAGGAAGACCAAATTTAGAGAGAATCTGCGACACCGTCTGAAAGGCAGGATGACCAAAACGAGCATGCCAAGAGGAAACAGTTGCACGCTCACCAAGGAGGGAGGAGCAGGGAGCAGGCTTTGTGGAAGTAGAGAGCTGGTAAAGACCATCTTTAAGATGTCCGTGGAGTAGAACTTTCCCCGAAACTGGATCCTTCACAAAACAATCATAAGGATGAAATTCAAAAAACACATTATTATCTTTGGTAAATTGATGAACAGAAAGTAAATTTTTTGCGATAGAAGGGACATGAAGGACATTTGATAATTTGAAGCGGTGCAAATGAGAAGGAAAATGAAGATGGTCATGATGTAAAATGGGTAAACCAGTACCATTGCCAATACGAACAGAATCTGTACCTTTGTAGGGCTCGACACTGAAGAGTTGAGAGTAATCTGGGGTGATGTGATGAGTGGCGCCGGAGTCCGGGTACCAGGGCGAGGAGGTAGTGCCAAGGTGTAAAGAAGAGAATTCATCAACCGGATATTGAGGATGGGCGACAGAAAGTGCGGATGGTGGAGCCACGACGGAGGATGGATAACGGGAAGGTGGACCAGATGGATATTGTGAGGAGCGGGGACCCCAAAGAAGGTATGGTTGAAGCGTTGCGGACAACCATTACCAAAATGCCATGTCTCCATGCAAATCTGGCAGCGGGGTGGGCCGCGACCACGGCTGCGGCCACGTCCGCGAAAACCGCTGCCACCTCGGCCGCCACGATCAGAGAAGCCCCTTGTCAAGGTGGCCATGTTAACAGAAGGGAAGGTGATGTCCTCCACCGTCTTTTCGTGATATTGGTGAAGAGATTCATGGGCAAGAAGCATGCCATGAAGATCTTCGAGAGAGACATCATCGAGTCGAGTGGTGATTGATGGGTCAAAGGAATCATAAGTTGGTCCAAGGCCCGCAAGAACCTGCATGACGAGGTCCGAATCGCTGATTTGGTGACCAATAATAGCGAGATTGTCAGCAATGGTTTTAATTTGTTGGATGTATTCGGTGATGGTGGAGGAACCCCGCTTGATATTATGAAGATTTGTCTTTAACTGGAGCACCCGGGCACGAGAATGGGAAGCAAAGGCTTTGGCAAGAGCGTCCCAAACAGCCTTCGAGGTAGGACATCCCACAACGTGGGAGATGAGTGGGTTAGTGAGAGTGGACACCAACCAAGTAAGGATCAGTTGATCCTTGCGAAGCCAGACGTCACGGGCGGTATTGGTTGTGGTGGGGGATGTTGTGGAAGAGAGAGATAATGGCGGGTATGGATCGGCGCCGTCGACGATCCCCATGTATCCATGAGATTTGAGGATAGCTTTAAACTGCATCTTCCACCCGAGATAATTGTCACGAGTGAGTTTGATATGAAGAAGAGACATGATATTGGTGCCGATGGGTAAAGACGAAGAGGTAGATGAGTTATCCATGTAGAGAGAAAAGAAGGTGAAGAAGAAGAGGTGGCGTTAGCCAAAAAAACCTCTGATACCATGAAAATACTTTAACGTGTTTTCTATTTCATGCTTAAGATTACAATAGTCTACATATATATATAAGGCAGAGAAGTACAACCACAATAATAAAACATTGGAAATGATGGTAGTGCAGCCCTTGATATTCTTTGTCAATGCATCATAATTGATGGCATGTAGGTGGCCATTAAGAGCTTTGGGCAGAGCATTGGTGGCTGCATTAACTTGGGATTTATCAGGTAGTGCAGCCCTTGGTATTCTTTGTCAATGCATCATAACTGATGGCAGGTAGGTGGCCATTAAGAGCATTGGGCAGAGCATTGGTGGCTGCATTAACTTGGGTGTTATCACCCGCCGCCTCTACCGGCTGGAAACCATCATTTCGCTCCCAGCCATCGCCGGTTAATTTGGCGTCCAAATTAACATTCTCGGAGAAGAAAAGTCTAGGAGGACTCTCCAACAAAATTCCTTCCGTCGCCATGGCCAAGTGAGAATCAAAGAAACGGGAAGATGAATTTGATGAGAGAGAGAGAGGAGAGAGAGGGAGGGGGAGGGTGTATTAGAGATTTGGGGAACAAGACACAGTTCACGGGAATCATGGAGCCAGCAGCAGCGTGCGATTGTCTAAATATAAATACAGGGGTGTCCACGGAACCAGTATTATTTGTCAAAATTATTGCAATTTGGACAAATAAATTAAGTACTATTTACTAAATAGAATGAGTCCTTTCAAAGTTCAAGCTCACCCTGTTTAATTTTTAAATATGTTTTTATTGTATTATTAGCGAAATGGGATTTTGTTTTTCATATGCTAAGAGCGGCATAGGCAGGACGCTAGCTTGCTCGATTTTTTATCCACCTTATTAAATTTTTTAAAATAATTTCCTGCCTAACATTTAAATATAATTCAAAAAAAGGTATATGTTCATCTCTTATCTCTCTATATATATACTAATTATTATCTATATTATGGATAACTTACCATTACTTAATCTCCATTGTCCGATCAATCCTGAACAAAATGACGCAATAAACTTCTCACCATCTCACAACCAGCCCCACCCCCGTCAATGCCATATTGGTTCTTTTACCCATCGGGGGCTTCTCCGATGGAAAATTACTTCCATTCTTGAAGACTACTACAACAGTCCCCACAGCGACGAAAAACAACAGCACCGGCCTGCAACTACGGTTGATAGGCCCACGGGGCACTCCACCCCAGATCAGTAGCTCAAAGCTCCAGATTTAGGGCGTTGACTGCACTGAACACCCCAGATCAGGTGCTTTGAGTGCACTCAACGCCCCGCATGCCGGGGACTTGCGACACGAATGCGGCCATAGCTCGCCGTCACCAGCCAGTTATTGTCGCGCCTTAATATGAGTGTCGAGCTCATCTCGACGAAACAGCGAGCTCCGCTCGACGAACACAACCTAATTATACAAATAATTTATATATATTAATTTTGAGTGGAGGGCAGCCTAAGGCCGCTTCTATGCAGCCTAAGGCCGCCCAGAACATCATGCACGGGCGAAGCCCGTTCGCAGACGGGCGAAGCCCGTTCGCAGACGGGCGAAGCCCGTTCGCAGACGAGCGAAGCCCGCCTGGATGCGGCCGAAGGCCGCCCGAGAGCATCGAGCACAGGCGTAACCCGTGCAAAGATGCTCATTTATATATGTATACATCATATATTATATTACATAAATTGGATAGAATGAGATAGAGTAGCAGAGAGATAGAAAGAGAGGGGGAGAGGGCGGCAGAGAGTTTAATAAAAATAAGATTGCAGGGGTTATGATATAATATTTATATTATATATCCGATTGAAAAGAGAGAGCGGGAGGCAGAGAAAGTGGAGCAAGAGAGAATAATTTTGGGCGCTGCTATCCGCACCGCAGTTTTGGCTATTCGCACCGCACTTTTTCCTAATTTTTCGTGTCTTTTGAAAATACGCCTTGTACATACATTTTTAAGAAAAGTGTTCAACACGAAAGTTTTAGATCTCGACGACATCTACAACTTTTGTGTTGAACACTTATCCTAAAAATGCATGTACAAAGCGTGCGTTGAAAATACGCCCAGATTTTGCGCCTTTTGGAAATACGCCTTGTACATGGATTTTTAGGAAAAATGTTTAACACGAAAGTTGTAGATGTCGTCGAGAACTACAACTTTCGTGTTGAACACTTTTTCTAAAAATGCATGTACAAGACGTATTTTCAAAAGACACGAAAAATAAGGAGAAAGTGCGGTGCGAATAGCCAAAACTGCGGTGTGGATAGCAGCGCCCATAATTTTTTGAGGTGAATACGTGTATTTTTTGTAAAATAAAAATTATAATAATGATTTCTATTTTTTGCGGTCATTTTGAGTACTCATATGCATACGTTGCAGACGCTGCCCACAAACGCATTAAGCACGGACGAAGTCCGCCTGAGTGCGGCCGAAGTCTGCCCGAGAGCATCAAGTCGGGCGGACGAAGCATGCCGTCGCTGACCGGGTACTGCAGCGCTTGGCCGTAGGGGTAGAACCCCGTGTCGGGCACTCGTATGTATATATATATATATATATATATATATATATATATATATATATATATATATATATATATATATATATAAACATCTTCGCACGGGCTACGTCCGTGCTCGATGCTCTCGGGTGGGCTTCGCCCGCATCTATACGGGCTTCGCCCGCCTCCGCACGGCTTCGCCCGTGCTCGATGCATCGTTGCAAGCTGCGCCCACATCAAGCGGGCTTCGTCAGTGCTCGATATTACAATTTTATTTTATAAAAAATTTTATTTTTTTGATGTAAAAACATTAATTTTTCACCCTCTTTCTCTTCCTATTCTCTCTCTCTCTCTCTCTCTCTCTCCTCCCCCCTCTCTCCGCCCCTTTCTCCTCTCCCTTCCGCCATCTCTCTCTTATTTTCTCTCCCTCTCTCCCCCTTCCGCCATCTCTCTCTTATATCTATATATCTATATATATATCTATATATATCTATATAAAATTATATATATATATATATATATTATATAAACCAATATATATATTTCAAAGCACACCAAGTTTTTATTATTAGCCACACGATGATCAATTAATCAAAGGTCACGGTTCGTCCACCTCATCAAATTCCCACGGATTGTGGTTCCTTCGTTCAGCGCACAGTTCCATCTTCCACGATCACTTTTCAAAGCACACCAAGCTTTTATTATTAGCCACACGATGATCAATTAATCAAAGGTCACGGTTCGTCCACCTCATCAAATTCCCACGGATTGTGGTTCCTCCGTTCAGCGCACAGTTCCATCTTCCACGATCACTTTTCGGATCACTGTTCAATTTGATTATTTAAAGGTTCAGCATTTCAGTCAAAGCTGGCCCGGACTGTTCCTCTTCCCCGACATGAACGCCACAAGGGCTTCCCGCGCCGCACCTTCCTCCGCCCACGTCCAGCCCCGTTGTGGCTTCCTCGCATCTTGATGCTTCTACCCCACCCCACGAGCAAAGCTCCCGGCGGTTCAACCAGCCACGACTGACTCCACGTTGCCTTGATCGGCGGTTTTGGCATCCACCATTCCGCCTTCCTCGGCTTCGACGACCTCTTCCACCTGCAGCTGTGGCCCTATAAAAAAAAGGAAGAACAGGAAATCAGGTGAATGAGAAAAAAAAGAAAATCAGGATTGCGATACCTGTTGTGAGTTTGATTTGTGTGTTCAGAATAATTGTGTTAGAGATTTTAAATTGTTAATTCTCCATTTATGAGTCCTGTTGGGGATGTTTATGAATATGGAGTTGTTGAATGTTGTTGTCATTAAGTCCTGTAGGAGATTGTTGTTATCGGTTAGAAGGTGTACTGTTCCTGTTGATTTTGCGAACATGGACATGGGAAGGCGTCGCTCATCCTCCTGCTCGAACATGGCGACGGGAAGGCGTCGCTTATTCTCTTCCGTCGGCAGAGCATCTCCTTCTACCCGCAAAAGGTATTCCACGGTTCTCCTTCTACACAGCTTTTCTCCCGCCTGAACAGAGCTTTTCTTCCGTCGGCAGAGCATCTCCTCCGCTGTGTGCCTCGCCGCAATAGCTTATCCTCCTCGAAACCCTCAACAGAGCTTCGTGCCTCGCTGCAGACCTTCTCTTCCGTCGGTAAGCGATTTTTCATATTTAGATATCCCATTTCCAGATCACGGTTTTGATTTAAGTGCTTTCTCCTCTCTTCCTACACCGCAGAAGGTATTCCACGGTGCTCCTTCTGCACAGAGCTTTTCTCCCGCCTGAACAGGGCTTTTCTTCCGTCGGCAGAACATCTCCTCTACCGTGCCTTGCCGCAATAGCTTATCCTCCTCGAAACCCTCAACAGAGCTTCGTGCCGACAACCATTACAAGAACATTATGCACATGCCATTTAGCCAATTCATTGATTAGCAGCCCTTATGATCTCTAAAAAAAAATTGAATATGAATAATAATTCCTATTTAGAATCCAACATAATAATCGTTCACTGACTAATGATTATTGATTTAATAAAATAAAACAAGTGATTGGAATTCAAATTAAAATACTAAAATGTTTCTCCATCTTACACTTCATTATAATAAATCAGGCAATTGCAGTTCTTCCTTTAACAAACAAGCGTGCAATGTGCTTATTAATGTTGAAAATCGTATTAGTTCTCTAATCTATAACATGTATATCTGTTGTATACGTTTTTTAGTTTATAAAATTCCTCCCAAAATTAGGAAATTAAATTCCTCATGTACAATGACTAAATACCAATTAAAAATGAGTGCTCTAGGTAGACAAAAATTATATACAAAGAGTCAACAAGCTATTGATAAATGGTTGAGAATCAAATTACAACCAATAGCTTAAATCATTGCTTTATTCTTTATTTATCAAATCACGCCACTGCCGAAACAAATCCAGCCAGCAGCTTTTTGCGGATTTGTTTATTCTTTATTTATTTATTAAATTTTGTGTGTTCTTGGAGGAGACGTGACAGGAGAGTTGTGCTGCTGCCCCAGTTTTCGGTGGATTTGATTGAAGTCGATCAAAAAGCTGTTGAAGAATCCATTCAACTGAGAATGTTCATTTTACATTCACGCTTCAACAGTGTAATTTTTAAATACGGGCAACGCATATGTACAACCCTGCGGAAAACCAATTTTGATTCATATTTGTTTTTTTTTCCACAAAATAAATCATGGATTATTAATCCATGCATTTTATGGTCATTTTATGTGCATGTGTAAATCAGTCTCTTTGACCGAGTTGGAGCGGGCGAAACCCGCAGCGCCGCATCGTGAACGGGCGAAGTGTTGCGTATAGGAAAGGACAACGTTACCCCCCACTCGAAAAATGTCGCTGCCCCCGAAAAATGTCGCCGCCCACGAACATTGTCACCGCCCCCGATCATTGTCGTCGCCCACGAACATTGTCGCCGCCCCCGAATAATGTCGCCGCCCACGACCAATGCTGTTACCCAAGACAAATGTCGCACTTACGACCAATATCGTAGTCCACGACACATGTTGCCGCCCACGACCTATGTCGTTGCCAAGCGGGCGAAGCCCGCTTGGTTGCGGGCGAAGCCCGCTTGGTTGCGGGCGAAGCCCGCTTGGTTGCGGGCGAAGCCCGCTTGGTTGCGGGCGAAGCCTGCTTGGTTGCGGGCGAAGCCCGCTTGGTTGCGGGCGAAGCCCGCTTGGTTGCGGGCGAAGCCCGCAGCGACGCATCGAGAACGGGCGGAGCCCGTTCGAAAATGCTAGTATATATATATATATATATATATATAGATATATACAGAGAGAATCAGTTCTCTGAATCTTATATAGAAAATCAGCAAATTGACGCCTAAATGTTTGGTCTTTCAAAAAGTGATCAACATGAAAGTTGTAGATCTCATCGAAATCTACAACTTTCATGTTGATCACTTTTTGAAAAAACACTGTTTAGACCCCCGATTTGAGCCCCGAAAAAAGTCAACACGAACATATGTATATATATATAGTTCGGTTTGACTTTTTTCGGGGCTCAAATAGGGGGTCTAAACAGTGTTTTTTCAAAACGTTATCAACATGAAAGTTGTAGATTTCGATGAGATCTACAACTTTCATGTTGATCACTTTTTGAAAAAACAAACATTTGAGTGTCAATTTACTGGTTTTCTATATAAGATTCATAGAACTGGTTCTCTCTGTATAATTACTCATATATATATATATATACACACACACACGTGAGCATCTTCGCACGGGCTACGCCCGTACTCGATGCTCTAGGGCGGCCTCCGGCCGCATCAGGCGGGCTTCGCCCGCCTGCACACGGGCTACGCCTGTGCTCGATGCTCTCGGACGACCTCCGGCCGCATCAGGCGGGCTTCGCCCGCCTGCGCATGAGCGACGCCTGTGCTCGAAGCCCTCGATCGAGCGGCCTTAGGCCGCATCCAGACGGGCTACTGGGGCTTCGCCTGCCTCCGCACGGGCTATGCCAAAATCTTGGTGATGAGTGCTCTCAAAGCCAAGATCCTGGCGTTGAGCCAAGATCCTGGCGTTGAGTGCTCACGAACAGGCGGCCCATGAACAGGCGTTAAGTGTGCACAGGCATTGAGTGCACACTCTACGCCTGTTCATCAGGCGTTGATTGCACTCCACGCCTGTTGAATGATCAGGCGTTGAGTGCACTCAAACGCCTATTGAGTGGTCATGCATTGAGTGCACGGGGGTTTGCGAGTTGCAGAAGCGCCGCCACGCCGGATCACTGTCAAGGCGGGGTACTATCGCGTAGGGCACGGGGGTTCGCCGTACTCCGGGGGCCGCGAGTGGCGGGTGCGATGCCGAGCTGGTGGATTGCGCCGAAGTGGGCGAAACCTGCCTCTATGCGGCTGAAGGCCGCCCAGAGCATCAAGCGCGCGCGGGCGAGCCTCCGCGAAGCCCGTGCGGAGGCGGGCGAAGCCCGACGGGTTGCGGCCGAAGGCCACCCGAGAGCATCGAGCATGTGCGTACCCCGTGCGAAGAAGCTCGTATCGTGGAGAACTATATATATTTTTTTCTTAATTCTCAAATCCCAATATTGTGCCATCACTTTGGTAGATGCAGCGGCGGATACAGAAAATTAATAATTGGGGTGCACAAATTGATAATGAGGGTGCACACAAATTTTTTTGAATGTGTCACAGGATTTTAAAAATTTTAACATGGAAGGCTAGACATCAACTTCCGTAAAATTTTTTTTTTTAAACGTTTCAATTTTATCGGAGCTGTTTCTCCCTCATCTGCCCACCGTTTTTTACGTATAAGTAGTCAAAATTCATTGCCTCGGCGAGAGGAATCCAAATACACTAACCATTTTGAAAAATAATGAGGGTGCCAGTGTCCCTCAGGCCCTCCTCTAGATTCGCCCCCTGGTTAGATGTCCATTAATTATGAATTATCCTAGGCAAGAAAATCATATTATTAATTTCTGTTGTGTAGCCGCTTCATTTATGCATTTTTTTTTATGTTTCAAGGACGGCGCTAGAGTTATGCTTCCAATAAACTTGATAAAACTAAAGTACTATTTATTAATACATAATGGAGCAAAAAATTTTGAATTTTTTTAAAAAATGAAGAGCAATAATAAATCAAGTGAAATATTTTTTTCCCTGCATTATGATTTATATTAATATGTTTTTGTGATATCATTTGTAATATAACACTTACCCAGTTTAATTTACCTAAGAAATTTTGATGCTCTCAATAGATAAAATAATTTGTGTTGTATACATCAATACACATAATTTATCATGACATAGTCAGTGTAATATGGATGCAACATTGATGTAAATGGAAGCGGGGTGAAGCATGGACGAAATCCGTGAGGAGGACAAATATCGTGCGAAAATGTTCGTATTTTATCCTAAAAAATCATCCTCATCGCACCCAATATATTATAATTTTCCAACCTAATTCTTTTGTCTTCTTTTAAGTATTTTGAGAAAGTTAGATAAATAGAATAATCAAAAAATTCAAAGCTCTATTTACCATGCCCAAAATTAGAATAAAATTTTGCTTCTAATTGTTAAATAATGTAATTAATTTTAAGATTTTACTATAAGAATATATTGTTAATATGTATACATTATACGTAGTAAATATTTTATCCCATCGCCTCCGTCGTGCCTTCGCCGTCCCCCGCACTCGAGCTTTCCGCTGTGCTTCCCCGCCCTCAAGATTTTTGTCGTGCTTCCTCGCCAGCAAGCTTGATCAGCCCAAATTTTCACTTTCAGAAATCACAGGGTTCACATATGCGGTCACGGTGGAAGCCTCCGTCACCGGCAAAGGTGGCGGCGGCCTGAGCGGATCCCACTTCTGGGATCGCTGGAGTCCTGCGACCCTATCGATGGGGTCAGGTCAGGCCGCCGTCGGCTCAGCAGGAGAGTTGAGGTCGCCTCCTCCGCCATAGCCACCGCCTCCCTAGCCCTACCAAAACTCACCTCCACCGCCACCTCTCTTCATGACTTCTAGCTCTGTAGCCGCCGCTGCTGCGCCGGCAGCCACTGACGAAGCTGACGCCCCTCGCGATGTGCAGGACTGGCGCTTCAGTGTTTGGATTCGGAGAGGGAGATGAGGCCGCCGATCAGCGATGCTCTCTCCGTGCCCTCCGTCGCCTATATACACATCATTGACTAATATCATGAAAACATTCTAATTTATATAACAAAAAAACTTACGAATCCCATAAAATATTTATGTATAAAAAAGAGAAATATTCCTACAAAAATAACATTAATTGCAATCAACCAACGCCAGCGAGAGAAGTGGTGGCGAAGGAGAAGACTGTTGCTAAATCGGGGAAAGATTTCAAAAAACATAGTGAAGCTGAGGTGGTCTTCGTCGGAGGGAGGGGGAGGTTGAGATGGGATCTGGGAGGCGTGCTTTGCTCGGAGTTGCGACGGGGTGGTGTGTCCAAGGAAGAGGGGGTTGAGCTTTGTTGAAGGGGTTGCGACGTTGGAGAAGGGAGTTGCTGGAGAGGGCGACGGAGAAGAGCGGGCCGGGAGGTTGAGATCCAGCGAAAGCCTGCTATTTTCCTTCAGCATCGGCTCCTGGTGGCTCGCCGGACGATGCCGCGGGAACATGGAGCTTTCTCTCAGTCTCTCCCCTCCCTCTTTCTTCTCCCCCTCTATCTTCCCTGCTCTCTCTCTCCCGCTCTATTCTCTCCCCGTCCCTCTCGCTGCCCCCCCACTCTCTCTCAATTTATATTAACTTGCAAGCGGTGGATGAAGAACGACAGTGCTTATCCACAGCTGTGGTTTAAATGTTTTTTAAGTTAGTTTTTTTATTAGGAAGAAGAAGGTGTTGTAGCTTGCAAAGGAAGTAGGCGGAAGGGGTGGAGGGGAAAATTCGGGAAATCGCGGCGTGACGGAGAAAACACAAAGAGCCTTATAATATAAGATATACGGGTACTGTTGCGCTTGGCTGTAGGGGGGAGCCCCATGTCAGGCACTTATATATATATATATACACACGATATATATATATAATACGCTCGAGCTTTTTTTTGGGTAAAAAAGCTCGAGTGTGTGGTGTATACACTCGATAAGTTAGGTTATATCGCGAGGGTTGAGCGATTGCAGCGTCAGATCGCCATTTTCGCTCCTATCGCAGCGCCGGAGGACGATTTTTTGCAGGCCTGTTGCCCAATTTCCTCCATCGTCGGCGCAACCACTTGCCATCGTGAAGTCGATGTTCTCCTCCTTACCGCTGTCGAAGCCAATCGTGAATCCTGGATCGCATTTTCCCCCCTATCGCATCGCCGGAGGGCGATTTCCTGCAGCCCCGCGTGCCCGATTTCCTCCATCGGCGGCGCAACGGCGTGAATCCCGGCTATTCCAACCCGGTCGTAGCTCGCCATCCTGGATTCCAGTGTTTTCCTCTGCGCCGCTGCCGGATCCAATCGTGAATCCCGACTATTTCCACCGCATTTGATCCCATAAACATTAACTGGTATGTCACAAGGGTTTACACTCAAGCTTTTGATCTCTCCCAGATTTAGGGTTTAACCATGCATTTTTTTCAGATTCAACATCAGGCTTATACAAGTTTTGGCTCAACCTTACCGCTGCGCCGTCCCTGTGGTATATTTTCATCTCTGCAATTTTTGTTTCTTAATTTTTCTGTGTATCTGAATTTGTGTGTGTGACCGGGTGTGGATTTCTCTGTGCGTGTATGTGATTTTATTTGTGTGTGTATGGATTTTGTGTGTTTGTACTTGGTTTTGTGTGTGTTTGTGGATTTGTGTGTGTGTGTATGTGGATTTATGTGTGTGTGTGTATGTGGATTCATGTGTGTGTGGATTTGTGTGTGTATGTGGATTTGTGTGTGTGTATGTGGATTCATGTGTGTGTTTGTGGATTTGTGTGTGTGTATGTGGATTCATGTGTGTTTGTGGATTTGTGTGTGTGTATATGTGGATTTATGTGTTTGTGTATGTGTACGTGGATTCATGTTTGTGTGGATTCATGTGTGTGTGGATTCATGTGTATGGATTTGTGTGTGTGTGTGTGTGTTTGTATGTGGATTGATGTGTGTGTGTGTATGCGAATTTGTGTGTGTATGTGGATTCATGTGTGTGTGGATTTGTGTGTATGTGTATGTGGATTCATGTGTGTGTGTGTGTGTGTGTGTGTGTGTGTGTGGATTTTTGTGTTTGTGTGTATGTGGATTCATGTGTGTGTGGATTTGTGTGTGGATTGATGTGTGTGTGTGTGCGAATTTTTGTGTGTGTGTGTGTATGTGGATTCATGTGTGTGTGGATTTGTGTGTGTGTGTGTGTGTATGTGGATTCATGTGTGTGTGTGTGTGTGTGTGTGTGTGTGTGTGTGTGTGTGTGTGTGTGTGTGTGTGTGTGTGTGTGTGTGTGTGGATTTGTGGATGTGTGTGTGTTTGTGGATTTGTGTGTGTGTAGATTTATGTATGTGTGGATTCATGTGTGTGTGAATTTGTGTGTGTAGATTTGTGTGTGTGGATTCATGTGTGTGTGGATTCATGTGTGTGTGTGAATTTGTGTGTGTATGTGGATTTATGTGTGTGTGTGTGTGTGTGTGTAAATTCATGTGTGTGTGTGTATGTGGATTTGTGTGTGTGTGTGGATTTGTGTGTGTGTTCGTGTTTTGTGTTTGTTTATATTTATAGTTTGAATACAAAATTATTTTTGAAGCATATACATCTACTCGTTTGGTACAGTTTTACGTCATTTGCAATGATGTCGGAGTCATCAAATTCTGAAAGTATGAATGTTGTTGTAGCTAAAATGAATACAGATTCTAATGAGCCCAGTATTAAAGAACCATATGTTAGTTTGTTGTTTGAAAGTGTTGATGAAGCATATTGGTTTTATAATAGTTATGCACTTAATTTAGGATTTGTAATTAAGAAAGGATGTATTTCTAAATCATTTACCTCAGGAGATGTTATTGGAAGAAGGTTCGAATGTAATAAATCTGGTTTAAAAACTTCAAAAGAGGGCGAAGTATCTTCAACGAGACCACACCGATTAACAAGAGTCAATTGCAAAGCCAAAAATAGATATTCACAAGAATAAGGATGATAGGTGGGTTGTCATTGGATTTATAAAGGAGCATAACCATGAGTTAGATACTCAAAGAAAAGCCAAGAGACATCGCTCACATAATGTACTTCACAAAGATAAGGAAGTTAAAAAATTGATGGATCAACTTTATAGTACTGGAGTGTGACCTGCTAAGATTGCAAGGATTTTAAATGCAACCAATATTAATAGCTCAATATCTGCAAAACAAGTTTCAATACATTTGAGTGAACACCGCAAGAATAACATAGGAAATGAAGGTGCATCAGTGTTTGCTTATTTAAAGAAACAACAAGAGTTAGATCCAAATTTCTACTTTAACATAGAATTGGATTTTAATTTAGTCCTTCGTTTATTTTTCTGGGCAGATTCTGTTGAGGTATATTGAAATAGGCGTGACGGGTGCTTAATGGGTTGCGGTTAGGATTCTATAGGAGTCCAACAACCCGTAGTCGGGTATTTAGGGTTTGTCTTTAAATACCCATGCTAGGGGCAACGAGTAGGCCGTTCCAAACTTGACGGTCATGCGGATGCTTCGAGCACTCTTAACATTCTCGAAGATTTTTGTCTTACCCTAGCTCTCATGTAGCCGACTCCCCTGATCCCGTTTTTCTCGGTGTCCTTCACGCATCCATCCCGCAGCTTGACAAGGAGGTGCGATCCCGCTCCTGCTCCGTCGCCAATTGAAAGGAGGAGCAACTTATTCTGTCGCTGCCGATCTAGGGCTCAAGATTTTTTGGTGCCGCTGCTCTCGTTCCGTCGCCGATCGAAAGGGGCGAATCATGCTGCTCATGCTCCGTCGCCGTTCGTTCGTGGAGGTAGCCCGCGACATTTCTCGATCGGGGAAGAGGAAAACTTCTCGTCTCCTGTTTCCAATCCCGTGCTCTCGCCGTCGCTCGTTAGTGGAGGAAGCCCGCCACTCTCTATTCTTCCATTGAGATTTCTCTGCTGCTTGCCGATCGTTGGAAAAAAATTAATCTTGCTGCTGGATCTGAAGGGCGATCTAGCCGTTCACCGATCTATCCCGTAGAAGCGCCATTCTTCCGCTGTCGCTCAAGTTCGAGGGAAAGGATCGTTGTTCTTCCTCTATTTGTCGTGTCGATCGGAGAGATTCAAATTGCAAAGGAGGAAGACATCCTTGTGGTTGATCTTCTCGTTCCAGATCAAGTTCCCATAGCCTGCATCGTGAAATTCTTTTATTATTTGCAAGCAATCTTTTAAGAGGAGCTGACCATCCTCAGTTGGAAGTACTGATCTAACCTAGTCTTTGGCGAGTACTCAGCTAGAAAGGGAGGAGCAAGCTATTTTTCTGGTTTGGATCCGAAGACTATCGTCAGCTCGCTCAGGTGATTTCTTTCTTGTTTTACTGCCCTCGTTTAGATTGCTAGTGGAGCTCCAGTTTTGTGTAAGTGTTAGAAACGAACAAGAATAAACCGGAAGTGGATTAACAGAAATTTTATTATCCAAAAAATGTATCTATTACAATGGTATGACCTCCCTTTTATAGAATGGAGAAGAGAGGAGAGAATATAAATTAGAGATGTGGGACTAAAAAAAACCAGGACTAAGCGGCTTATACAAAAAAACAACCCATACAAGCCGCGCGGTTAGATGAGAAGGGCTAATCGCTTAGCTACCACCAGAGAGAGAAGTCGCCATGGGAGACCGCTAGACCGCCCGGTCTCCAAGTCACTTGAGACAAACCGCTAGACCGCTCGGACACAAGACAACAACAGCCCAGCAACCAAACCGCTGAAGGGAAGCCGCCAGACCGCGCGGTCTTCAACCCGCCAAGACAGATCGCCAGACCGCCCGATCACCAACTCCAACACTCCCCCTCAAGCTGGAGCATATATATCAATCATGCCCAGCTTGTCGCAAATATAAAGGAACGAGGCGGATACTGGCTTGGTGAATATGTCAGCCAGCTCTTTATCAGAAGTGACGAAGGGAGTGCAAATTTATTCTTTCAAAATCTCTTCACGAATGAAATGACAGTCAACCTAAATGTGCTTGGTTCTTTCATGGAAGACTGGATTTTTGGAGATGTGTATGACAACCTTGTTATCACATAACATAGATATAGGATGTTTGTAGACCTCTCCTAAATCCAGCATGAGAGCCCGTAACCACTTTAACTCACAAGTGATTGATGCCATACTACGATACTCCGCTTCTGCACTCGACCTGGAAACAACAGACTGCTTCTTGCTCTTCCAGCTCACCAGATTCCCCCCAACAAAGGTGCAAAAACCCGAGGTTGACTTGCGATCCCCTTTGTCATCAGCATAACTCGCATCTGAGTATGCTTCAACCCTCAGATGACCATTCTTCTGAAAGAGTAATCCTTTCCCAGGCGCTGCTTTGACATACTCCAAGATCCTCAAGGCGGGCTGTAGATGACACTACCTAAGAGCTTGCATAAATTGGCTCACCTTGCCTACAACATAGGAAATGTCGGGTCTGGTCACTGTGAGATATATGAGCTTATCAACCAGACGCCTGTACCGCGTAATATCTGAAAGAGGAGGCGAATCATCTGTCCAGGTTTTGTCTTCTCTAGTTGTCATGGGGGTATCGGGCAGGTTTTACTCCAGTCAACCCTGCCTCTTTTAATAGATCAAGAGCATACTTACGTTGGGAGAGGACTAAGGAGTTGGGCTTCCGAGAGATTTCGATCCCTAGAAAGTACTTCAGAGAGCCCATATCTTTCGTGACCAGATGTTGACGATGATGCCGTTTTATCAAGACTACCCCTTCCTGGTCACCGCCAGTGAGAAGAATATCATCGACGTATACAACAAGAACCACCAGACCCGAGGAGGTTTTGAGAATTAATAGCGAGTGATTGGCAGAGCTTCGCGCAAAACCCATGGCTGTCACGATGCCGCTAAACTTGTCAAACCAAGCTCGAGGGCTCTGCTTGACGCCATAAAATGCCTTCTTCAGCCGACATACGCGTGTCTCCCCCTGAGCAACATACCCAGGAGGTTGCTCCATATAAACGGACTCCTGAAGATCACCATAAAGGAAGGCATTCTTGACATCCAGTTGGGAAATAGGCCAATCTCTATTGACTGCCATAGAGAGGAGAACCCGGATAGTGCTGAGACAAGCCACGAGAGAGAAAGTGTCAAAGTAATCAACCTCATAGGTCTGAGTAAATCCCTTAACAACAAGGCGAGCCTTATAACGATCCACAGGGCCGTCCGGGCCAAATTTGAACACAAAGACCCAGCGATAGCCGACAACATCTGTGTCGAAGGGAGGAGGAATAAGAGTCCAGGTACCCCGCTCAGTGAGGGTCGCCATTTTCTCATCCATGACTGTCTTCCAATAAGGAATAACAAGAGCCTCCAGGTAGGAATGAGGTGTGGCAATGGCAAAGATAGCTAGTGCAAAGGCCCTGCGAGAAGAGGTAAGACGATCATCTGAAACAACAGTAGCAAGGGGATGTAGGGTACACGTCCGCACCCCTTTGCAAAGAGCAATAGGAAGATCCAGGTCGACGGGTCCCTCTACATCCGGAGCATCCGTGGCGTAGAGAGCTGACCCGGGAGTAGAGAGCGACGGCGGCAGAGAGGAGGGAGACGGTGTAGGAGGTGAGGCCGCGGTAGGAGGCAAGGGGACGAAGGGGACAGCAGGAGTATCAGAAGTCGGAGGAAGAAGAGAAGAGTCATCCGAGAAGTATGAGGCATTCTCGAAGAAGGTGATGCCAGCGGAGACGAACTGCTTACGAAGAACGGGATCAAAGCAACAATAGCCTTTTTGAGTGGTGGAGTACCCCAGAAAGACGCATTTGGTAGAGCAAGAGGAGAGCTTATCACGGGTGGCAGATGGAGCATGTACAAAGGCAGTGCACCCAAAGATTCGGAGAGGGAGAGGAAAAGGCTCCTTGCCCGGATACAGATTTGAGAATGGGGTATGCCCGTGGAGAACCGCAGATGGAATATGATTGATGAGTTAGCAGGCAAGGAGAACATCATAGCTCCAATAGGAGCGAGAAACATGCATCTAGGTCAGCAAGGTGCAAGCGACATCGAGGAGGTGATGGTTTTTGCGTTCCGCCACCCCATTTTGCTGGGAGGTATAAACAAAGCTAGTCTGATGAATAATGGCATGTTGCACATAGAAAGAGGTAAAAACATGACTCAGATATTCTTTAATATTATCTAAGCGAAAGGTTTTAATACAAACACCAAATTGAGTTTTAATAATTGATAAAAAAAGAGTCATACATCAAAAAGTTCAGAGAGATCTCGTAAGAGATACACTCAAGTACATCTAGAAAAATCATCAATAAAGGTAACAAAATAAGAACTACCCCGACCAATGGTGAGGGTAGGAGCAGGTCCCCAGACATCGGAGTGGACTAGATCAAATGGACGGGTAGAACCCCGACCTTGCTTCTGCGGGAAGGAGGAACGGTGATGCTTGCCAAGCTGACAAGCGTCGCAGTTGAGAGGAGTACTGGGAGGAGGGAGGTGGGGCAGAAGCTGACGTAGAAGCCGTAGAGGAGGATGACCGAGGAGGAGATGCCACTGGAGAAGATCCGTATAAGAAGAGGAGAAGACGGACAAGGCAGAAACGTTGTCGAGGAAGTAGAGGCTGCCGCTCTCAGTCCCAGTAGCAATCGTCCGTTGGGAGCTCGGATCCTGAAAAGAACAAGAAGTCGGAGTAAACGTCACAGAGAACTGAAGCTGCTTGCATAAAGAGGTAACCGACAATAAATTGCACGGAAACTTGGGCACACAGAGAGTGTCCGCTAGGCGAAGAGACAGAGTAACATGAACCACTCCCGACCAATGAACCGGGGAGGGAGAACCGTCTGCAACGAGGACTGGGGGCAACCGATCATGCTGTTCGAGAAGAGAGACGCACTGAGGAGTGCCCGTCATACGATTAGTCGCACTAGAGTCGATAAGCCATTTACCTTGAGTCACCACGTGGGCACTACCTAATGATATGACCACGGAGGCAGACAGCTTGGAAGAGGAGGCGGAAGAGTCACCCGAGGGGCGAAGAGGGGGATACTTCATCCAACAACGATCCATAGTATGGCCGGTGCGGCCACAGTGAGAGTAGAGGTAGCGGGAAGGAGCATGCCCGCCGGACTGGTGACTGCGGCTACCAGAGCCACTCCGCTGAGTTTAGTGAGCATAGTTGTCCGGTGGAGGAGGAGCGGGCAGAAGAGGGCGCTAAAGGAGAGAGGTGACAGTGGCGATGCGGGCAGTAGTGGCATCTAAGGTAGGAGATTCCGCCTCACCTAGAATTTGCTGGCGGATCATATCAAAAGTATCAGGAAGCCGGAGAAGATAGAATACAACCAGAAGCTCCTAGAAGTGCTTGTGTTGTTGAGCCAAATCCGCAGAAAAGGGGCGATTCTGGAGAATCTCAGCGCCGAGAGCATGAACCTGTTGGTAAGCAGCAGTAGAAGACAAGGTAGGACGGGCAAAGAGGTCCGCATATAACGTATAGATGCGGGACGTCTGAGCTCCCTTGGAGTATAGAGCAGCAAGATGAAGTAAAGCTTCCTTGACCGTCTCATCATGAAGGATGACGGGAAGGCATTCATCGGATAGGCTGTCGCAAGCCAAGTACTCACAAGCGCATCATTCGCATCCCAGTCATCAAACAGAGGGGAAGTGGGAGGTGGAGGGTCATCAACGAGATGGTGGCGTTTGCGTTGCGAGCGAAGGAGAAAGGTGAAAAAGATACTCCAATCCGGGTAGTTGGAACCGACAAGCTTGGAAATGGTGCCAAGGTTCCCGGAAGGAGTAGGAGGAAGAGGCTGAGGCGAATTGGTGACATGAGTGATGGCAGTAGAAGCATCAGAAAGAGCCATAGGAGAAAACAAAAGGAAGTCGCGCGGTTAGGAGACAAGCCGTGCAAACAGGGAGAAATCGCGGCGGATAGGAGAAAGAGAGCTGCAACAGTCACGGTGTTAGACACCAGCGGTAAGAAGAACCACGACCAATCCGTAGAACCAAGCAGAGGGAAAGAAGTCGAGCGACTAGAATGCAGCCCACGCGAACAGATGGAAGAGAAGACCGCGCGAACAGAAAGGAGTTCGCGGGAAAGCTAACAGGGCGTGTGAGCAGAACAGAGGTCGCACAAAGAGGTCGTGCACACAGAGGGCTGCGACAAAAAGAAGAGAAAAGAGACCGCGCGAACAGACAACCAGAGAGGTACAAGCCGTGTGGACAGAAAGAGGAACCGAATCAGGCGGAAAAGATCGAGTTCTCTAATACCATGTTAGAAACGAACAAGAACAAACTGGAAGTGGATTAACAGAAATTTTATTATCCAAAAAATGTATCTATTACAAAGGTATGACCTCCCTTTTATAGAATGGAGGAAAGAGGAGAGAATACAAATTAGAGATGTGGGACTAAAAAAATTCAGGACTAAACGGCTTATACAAAAAACAACCCGCACAAGCCGTGCGGTTAGATGAGAAGGGCTAACCGCTCGGCTACCACTAGAGAGAGAGAAGTCGTAATGGGAGACCGCTAGACTGCCCGGTCTCCAAGTCGCCTGAGACAAACCGCTAGACCGCTCGGACACCAGACAATAACAACCCAGCAACCAAACCGTTGAAGGGAAGCCGCCAGACCGCGCGGTCTTCAACTCGCCAAGACAGACCGCCAGACCGCCCGGTCACCAACTCCAACAGTAAGGAACCCATAATGTCAAAAGCAAGCAATTTGTCGTCTCCTGTGTCGATGATCAAGCTGGAGAAATTCTCCAATGCTGAGTACAGTTCCTGGAAGAGGAATACGCAGTTCGACATCTATCTAGAAGAGCTAAGATTGGACCTAGAACGAACACTTGCGTCTATCTAGGATGTGTAGAGGATAGTGCTGCAGACAAATTTCTAGATCTCTCAACTAATACTGTAATAGAATCTAGAAAAGCAGTTTTCTTTGAGGATAAGTTCCTTAAGGATAAAAACCTAAAGATACCAAGTCTGCCAGTCACTAATACTGACACTATTGTTGAGCCAAAAATGAGAACCTCTGACACTTAGCCCATAGACACTAGTGAGTTAACATCTAAAAGGTTATCTAATAGAGAACGAGTTCTTAAAAGCTTCGGTACAGACTTTGTGACTTACTAAGTTGAAGCTGATCCATCGACCTACAAGGAGGCGATGCGGTGTAGGGATTCTCTGTTATGGAAAGAAGCATAGATGATGAGATGAACTCTCTCCTACAAAATCACACTTGGACCTTGGTCGATTTGCCCAAAGGGGCTAAAACCATTGGAAGTAAGTGGGTTCTGAAGAAGAAGCTTAATCCTGATGGGAGTATCGCCAAATACAAAGCACGTCTAGTTGCCAAGGGCTACACTCAAGTGAGTGGTATAGACTACTTTGATATATACTCACTTGTTTGTCATATTGCGAAAATTAGGATACTTCTCGCGTTAGCATATATTGAACATTTTGTTGTTCATCAGATGGATGTCAAAACTGCATTTCTTAATGGAGATCTGACTGAGGAGATCTATATGCACCAACCTGAAGGGTTTATCGTAGAAGGTCTAGAAAATAAGGTCTGTAAGTTGATTAAGTAACTCTATGAATTGAAGCAAGCACCTAAATTATGGCACGAGAAATTTGACACTTGTGTAAAAGAAATGGGCTTTAAGTCTAGTCTATCAGATAAATATCTGTACGTAAGAATGAGTTCAAATAAAGTCACAATTATTTGCTTGTATGTTGATGACATGCTAATTCTGGGCACTGATCAGTCTAAGATGGAAGGCGTGAAAGTCTCCTTGACGGCTAAATTTAGCATGACAGACTTGGGAGTGGTGAAGACTATCCTAGGTATGGAAGTGAACTTTACTGAAAAGGGTATAAACCTTAGTCAGAGTCATTACATTAGGAATCTACTAGAAAAGTGAGGTTACGTTAGTAGAAAAAAGGCTGAGACGCCATACGACTATAATAATAGACTGAAACCGAATGGAGGTTCACCTATAAGACAGTTGGATTACTCCAAACTCATAGGTAGTCTCATGTATGCTACAACCTGCACTAGACCTGGCATAGCCTTTATGATCGGCATGTTGTGTAGATTTACTAGCAACTCTGGGAAGGACCACTAGGCGCCTTAGAAAGGCTAATGCGATACTTAAAGTACACTGAAAAGTATGTTTTATGTTATAGTGGATATCCTCCAGTGTTTGAGGGTTATTCTAACGCCTCCCGGTGCTCAGAAATTGTAGACAGTAGATCCACTAGTGGTTATGTGTTTACCTTATGAGGAGTAATAGTAGCTTGGAAGTCTAAAAGGCAGACATGTATAACACTATTCTCTATGGAATCAGAACTCTATGCTCTCGCCTCAGTTGGAGAAGAGGTAGAGTGGATAAGAGACCTGATAATGGATATTCCAATGATGAGTCTGAAAATGCACTCTATTTCGTTATATTGTGACAATCAAGCCACAAAAATCATTGCTATAAATACGTTGTTCAATGAAAAACGAAGACAAATAAGGATGGAACGGAACTGGTTGACCTATCTCACCAGTCAGGGGATAATCTTCCTTTTGAACGTGATATCAAAAGATAATGTAGCAGATGTCCTTACTAAGGGCTTATGTAAGGTTCTAACAACTAAAACATCGGGGGAGATGAGATTAAAGTCCATCTAGGAAGACTTAATACCTTTCTTATGTTTTAAATTTTAGAACCGTTGTCTGCTTACATTCAAGCATCTAGAGTTGAGCACACTGAAGTATTTCAGATGCTATCTGATGAAAGCCAGAGGTGAATAGTTGTCAGTCATTCCAAATTTGATGACTTATACAATTATTTCATTCAAAGGCTGAATTGGGTATCATTCCAAAAAGGAATACTGAAGTTGCTGATATGAGTCCTGATATTATGAATATTAATTATATCATTCCAAACTTGATGATATGATGGTCACAGTTTGTTGTATCATTCCAAACTTGATGATATAACACAATTGTGAAATGATAATAATAATCTTAATAATCGATGGAACATGATTTGATTCTATAAAATCAATTTTCTAATTTTGTGTAAATTAGATAGAGATTCTGATACGATATTTCATTCTTCCTTGTTAGAGTATTACGTTCTTTTACTACTAGAACTATAACTTTATTTTTTATTGGCAAATGTTAGATTTCATAGAGATTTGTCTCATGACATTCTTATTGTGTTTGTTTGCAGATCACTGGAGATTGGAGGAGAGGAAGTTGATTTCGACCCAGATGAAGATGATATATTATTTGCATAGATCAATTTTCAGTTTTGAGTTTATTTCAGATTTCCTATTTCTATGTTTAGGACTATGTGTTTGAGTTTAGCATTTTGTTATCTAAAACTCATATTTATGATTTTTTCTGAAAAAGCTTCTTTTTGGTCGTTATTAACTATTATTTAAGCAACATGTATTGTTCTAACACCTATTTACAATATAGGAGGAGATTGTTGAAGTATATTGAAATAGGCGTGACAAGTGCTTAATGGGTTACGGTTAGGATTCGATAGGAGTCCAACAACCCGTAGTCGGGTATTTAGGGTTTGCCTTTAAATACCCATGCTAGGGGCAACGAGTAGGCCGTTCCAAACTTGACGGTCACGCGGATGCTTCGAGCACTCTTAACAGATTCAAGATCACGAAATGATTTTTTAACTTTTGGGGATGTTGCTGTGTTTGATGTCACTTATAAAACCAACAAACTTATGATGCCATTTGTACCTTTTAAAGGTATAAATAATCATAGACAGTAATTTTTATTTGGTTGTGCTTTATTAACAGATGAGACAGAAGAAATTTTTTATTGGTTATTCAATCAATGGTTAAAGTGTATATTTGACAAAGCACCTAAAGTTATAATTACCGATATGGATGGAGCTATGTATAATGCAATTAAAAAAGTGTTTCCGGACATGCGTCATAGATTTTGCTCATGACATATAGGAAAACACCTCGTTGAGCATGTTCTTGAAATCCAAGATAGTAATGAAGATTTAAAGAAGGATTATTATGAGTGGTTTAATAGCAAGGATGTGAGCTCAAGTGAACTGAGATGGAAATTGTTTGTTCAAAATTAAAACATTTAAGGTCATAATAATTGGTTGTTAAAGATGTGGGATCGAAGACAACATTGGGTTTCAGCCTTTTTAAAAGATCATTTTGTCGCGGGAATGACGTCTAGCGGTCGGAACGAAAGTATAAATGCATTTTTTGATGGTTTTGTAAATTCTAAAACATAATTATTAGAATTTATAACTCAGTATGAAAATCATTGCATTCACAACATCAAGCAGAAGAACAAGAAGATTTCACTACATTGAAATTAGTTGCTAAATTGTTAACAAGCTATGCTCTTGAGATTTGCAACACAATTTTACACCAAAAATATGTTTAAGCTTTTTCAACAAGAATTCAAGCAGAGTCTAGAATGTTGGTATGCGGAAGTAAATACAATTGGTTCTATTACAACCTTTAGAGTTGGTCTTTTTTGTGAGGATGCAAGCAATTGGAGCATTGTCATCTATGATGATTGCAATACAAAAGTAGTTTGTGAATGTGCTAAATTCGAGACAGATGGTTTTTTATGCAAACACATCCTGCACATAATGATTGCTAAGAAGCATCTACAAAGTATTCCTGACCTATATCTATCGAAGAGGTAGTCTATTTTTGCTAGAAGTAAATCAGACAATCAAAAATTGGTTGATAATAATGATATTGTGACGCCAATGATGAAATGGAAATTAACTAATACCCAAACAAATATTTTTAATCTTGCAACTGCATCTAAGGAAGCATATGACCTTGCTATGTCAACATTAAATGGATTGTTAGAGAATATAAGGAATTCATTCAATTACTCCGAACCAGCAAGTATTTGCTAGCCAGGTAGGTTCTACTCCAATTCATCCAGGTTCATATGGTATTTCAATTCGAGATCCTCCTATTGTGAAAACCAAAGGAAGAACAAAAATTGCATCAAGAATTGAATCGGGTATAGAGATCTCTCAAACACAAGTTAAAAAAAAGGACTTGTGGTACATGTGGCTGGAAAGGGCACTACTCAACAACATGTCCCCGAAAAGATCAAGTAATTTCGTCAACTTTTTCTTCATTTATTCTCTTAATTTTTTATAACTATATTGCTTAGCTCCATTATCTCTTCTTTTATTCTCTTTGAGCAGATTGATATTGTGAAGAAAGACCAAATCTGACTATTATTTCAAAGCACCAAACTTCAGTGTGATGTATGTATTTCAAACTCATCAGTCATATAATATTGATCTCTTCATGTAGTTATACAGTAATGATAAAATTTTTTTTGGGGCAGTAGGATCTGTCTAGAGATTGATGTTCCTGTAAAGTCGCGCTGAAGCGGAATTTTTATGGAATAACTCTTATCATATTTGGTTAGGGCTTTGTTCCCGGGGTTTAATTTGTTGTACGTCGTGAATGCTATACAAGCAAATGTTTTTACTTGTGGATTCTCGATGGTTGATTTGCTCCAATACTTATGGAAAGGGCTTTAATGTCATGACTTCATGTTTGTGTTTAGGCTATGCTTAATTTGGGTTTCACAGAATATATATGGTTGATTTGTTTATGTACGTCGTGAATGCTATACAAGCAAATGTTTTTATTTGTGGATTCTCGATATTTGATTTGCTCCAATTCTTACAGAAAGGGCTTTAATGTCATGACTTCATGTTTGTATTTAGGCTATGCCTAATTTGGGTTTCATGGAATATAGAAATTATTGTCAAAAAAGTGCTTAAAAGGGTTATATAAACACCCAAGCTTTCTTTCCCAAAAAAAAGCTTGAGTGTATAAATTCCAAACCCATATACAAGGAGCAAAAGAGTCATGGTATAACATTTGGATGCCCAAAATACCCTCCATAATGGTGTAACATTTATTCCCTAAATACCCCTAATATAATCAACTTCCTTTTCATTTGTTTGGGTCTTTTTAGTCATTTTTTTTATATTTAGAGAGGAGAAATAAATTACGTTTTGTATGTCAAAATGCATGTTTTTTACAAAATAAAAAATATAATCGTGATTTAGATTTTTTTACGGTCATTTTGAGTACCCATATGTATATGTTGCGGGTGTAGCCCGCAGCGACACATCGAGCACAGGCGAAGCCCGTGCGGAGGCGGGCGAAGCCCGCCTAGATGGGTCTGAAGACCACCCAAGAGCTTTCCCCTCCTTTTTATTTATTTGGGCTGGATCTAGGGTGGTCTTTTTAGTCATTTCTTCTTATACTTTGAGAACTCTTCTTATAGATGCGGTCGAAGACCACCCAACTCGCAGACGAAAAAAATGATTCAGTCTGATTTCGCCATCCTGTTCGGCAGACGGTAGATTTTGAGAACGAATGTCGCCCCCACAACAAATGTCGCCCCCACAACAAATGTCGCCCCCAAGACAAAGGTCGCCCCAACGACAAATGTCTCCCCCTTGACAAATGTCGCACCCATGACCAATGTGCCGCCTCAGCCAAATGTCGCCCCCTCGACAAATATCGCACCCTCGACAAATGTCGCACCCACGACGAATATTGCTTGCACGGGGTCCCCCGTGCACGACTGCTTGTATATATATATGAAATGGATTTTAAAACCATGCTTTTAAAAACCATTTTAGTAATCTCAGCCGTCGGATCAATAATGCGAAATTCAGCTGCCGTCCGATCAAACCAACCCTCTCTCCAGCTTTTTTTGTAGGGATCCTAAACCTATTGTAAGACAGCCCTAAACCTACTCTAGGAGAGTCCTAAACCTAGGCGAATTAATTTTAAAAACAGGCGGACCCGCAAGACGGCCAGCTCGCGAACAACCCGCAAGCCCAGCCCGCGAGAGGCTGCAAGCCAGCCCGCCCGCAAGTCAGCCAACCCACATTGCTTCAACTACTAAATGCGGAATATTGAATATGTACCCGAAAATATGCTTTGAACGGGTGGTGTTCACCCGCAAGTCCCACACCGCCCGTTCAAAGCATATTTTCGGGTATATATTCAATATTCCGCATTTAGTAGTTGAAGCAATGTGGGCTGGCTGACTTGCGGGCGGGCTGGCTTGCAGCCTCTCGCAGGCTGGGCTTGCGGGTTTTTTGCGGGCTGCCCGTCTTGCGGGTCCGCTGGCTTGCGGGCGGGATGGCTTGCAGTTTTTTGCGGGCTAGGCTTGCGGGTTTTTCGCGGGCTGGCCGGCTTGCGGGTCCGCTTTTTGTTTTAATATTTATATAAAATTTGGTACTATATATTTTATATATTTAAATTTATTAAATGTTTTATTATAAATAACAGGCGGGTGAAACGTCGCGAAGCCCGGCGACGGCGGGCGAGGACGGGGGCAGGCGAAGCCCGCCGTCGCCAGCCGGGTACTGTGGCGCGTACCCATCGGGCCAGAGGCCCTGCCTGTCACTCGTATATATATATATGTATATACATATATATACATGTATATACATATATATACATGTATATACATATATATACATGTATATACATATATATATATATATGTATATACATATATATATATATATATGTATATACATGTATATATATGTATATACATGTATATATATATACATGTATATATATGTATATATATATGTATATACATATATACATGTATATACATGTATATATATATATATGTATATATATGTATATATGTATATACATGTATATATATATATACATGTATATATATATACATGTATATACATGTATATATATATGTATATATATGTATATACATGTATATATATGTATATATGTATATACATGTATATATATATATACATGTATATATATGTATATATATATGTATATACATATATACATGTATATACATGTATATATATACATGTATATATATGTATATATGTATATACATGTATATACATGTATATATACATGTATATACATATATATATACATGTATATACATATATACATATATGTATATATGTATATACATGTATATATGTATATACATGTATATATATGTATATATATATACATGTATATACATGTATATATATGTATATACATGTATATATATGTATATACATGTATATACATATGTATATACATGTATATACATATGTATATACATATATATAGTGTTGAAACCGGGAACCGGTTTCTGTGGAGTTCGAGATCCCAAAAGAGGGGTGACCGCGCACCTACTACGCTCAAGCGAACAATCTAGGCACTAGACTATGAACGTAAGAGACAGACCCAAGGTCTCAACGTGGAGGTCCCACCGCATACCCGGAAGACTAACAAACTCTTCCCCTCCCAAGCCAAAGGCTGAGCTAACTTGGCACCTTTGGAAGGCTCTCTTGGCCGACCAAAACCTTTAGGGAGGATCTCCAAATCCATTCCCTCTTAACTAGAGGTGCCACCTCGGGTCAATATAAAATGCTCCTCGCCCGCCCGACTACTGACATAACATCGCCAAGTAATTCTGCGACACGCTGCCCAATTGGGCTGCAGACAGCGCAACTCCGCTGCCCGAAAAGGCACCAACAGGCCAACAGGGGCTTCTCGGCATAAACCTCGGGGCTCCCACGGGACGAGCGGTTCAAGAGCACACCACTCGCCCAAGACAAAAGGAGTAAAACATGCGCACACAGAGCATCACAGATTATAAATTTACAGGAATATAAATTCCATACATCGGCACGCAGGCCGGAAATATAAATGAACTGGGCCTTCGAGGGCCGGCACAAGCTTGGGCTTAAGCCCGCTATTCCTTGCTTGGTACTGCAACACCTGTACGTCAACGTCTCGACGAGCGGCGGCCAACGAAACATCGGTCGGCTAACATAAGCGGACCGAACACAATGCGCACACCCACTTGATGGGGGCTATAATGCGTATTCCCTGCAAGTATATAGTATACAACTCCCACAGAGTCTTCTCCGGGAACCCCAGAACATCACCGATCCGGCTCATACGTCCGGACGGGCTTCACACAGAACATCACCAATTCGGCTCATACGTCCGAATGGGCTTCACACAGCATGCCTAAATCCTTACTCACACTTCCGGATACTAAATGCAATTAATAGCGGGGACGTACACGTCGACCCGTCGGAGAGCTCCCTTTCCCCACCCATTGGTGGAGAGGGGCTTCCATGCAAATATGTAAATTGAGGGCTTCACCTGCCCGAGTAGAAACTTCGTTACCCTTGACGCGTGTTTGGCGGAGCCGCGACCGCGTGTCTTGCGCGAGGCTCGATGCCTAGCGACCGCCGCGACGGTCCATGTACTTATCCGATCTCCACGCGTGTTTTGGCGATGCCGAGAATGAAACTCCCGACCGTCCTCGCTGTAGGTGGCCCCGGGAGAGGAGCTCCCGGCCGGCCATGTTGTAGGCGGCGCCGGGAGAGGAGCTCCCGGCCGGCCATGTCGTAGGCGGCGCCGGGAGAGGAGCTCCCGGCCGGCCATGTCGTAGGCGGCGCCGGGAGAGGAGCTCCCGGCCGGCCATGTCGTAGGCGGCCGATCCGAGCTCCAGGCGGCCTAACCTTGCTCCAGGCGGCCGATCCGAGCTAGGGCTCGGGCTTGCCGGCGGCGGGAGAGGAGGAGGAGCGGCGGGCGGCGTCGGGGTAGGCTCCAAGCCGGTCGACGATGGGAGAGGAGGAGGAGAGGCGGGCAGTCGAGCTGGCTGCTCCCGGCGGCCGATCGGGCTTAGCCCTAGCCGCTTTTTCTTCTTCCTTCCCCCTCTTTTTCTTCTTGCTTTTTCCTCTTTTCCCTCCTCTCTGTCCCGAGCTACTTGCCCAACTCCCCCCCCCCCCCCCCCCCCCCCCCGCACCCAAAAAAAACCTGCTGTCCCCTTTCTCTTCTTCTTTTTGTCTTTTCTCTTTTGTTTTTTTCTTCACCCTTGTACCGAATCCCCTCCTCCCATAATAGGTATATTATATCCTATATATACTATATAATATGTATGTTATATAACACATATATTATATAATGTATTTTATATAATGTATATATTATATTATTTGTATATTATATTATATACATACATTAGAAAACTTGTGCCCGTAAAACCTCCGCACGCTCGCACGAGCACCCGCACGCCTTCAAGCGGGGCTGCACCAATTCGTTGCTCGTAGCATGTCCCGAGCCCGCTATTTGGGGAGGGTCCCACTCGCCCGGGTACGGGGTTGTACATATAGATATATATATAAATGTATATACATATATATATATATGTATATATATATATATATAGGGGAGATATAATATGCAGGCAAGTTTGCATGCAGACGTACGAATATGGCATTTTGGGAGTCTAGATGACTTCAAATTGAAAAGTGATCAACATGAAAGTTGTAGATCTCGACGAGATGAACAACTTTAATGTTGATCACCTTTTGATTTAAAGCCTCCTTGGCCCTCGATTTGGGCCCCAAAATATGGGGCGGCAAAGCCCGCCGTCGAGGTGCGGGTACTGTCGCATTTGGCCATAGGGGTAGAGCCCCGTGTCGAGCACTCGTCGTGGGGGGCGGGCGATGCCCGCCATCGCCGGGCGGGTACTGTGGCGCGTAGCCATCTGGCCGGAGGCCCGTGTCTGTCACTCGTGTGTATATATATATATATATATATATCTACTAATATACGAAAACTACTCTTTGGTGAAACATTATCTGATGTCCATATATTGCCCTTATAATTGTATTCATAATTACACAATTATATCAAACTTTATATTATTATATTATAAAGACAATATCCTTTTAGGTAATTACACAACTTTACAATATTAAAATACAAAAAATAAAAACACTAGATACCCTAAACCTATTGTCTCTAGCTAGGAATGACAAGAAAAAAATTAATGTTTTAACGTTAAAATAAAATTTGTTTTACAAAATAAAAATTGTATTCTTGATTTTTATTTTTTACGGTCATTTTGAGTACCCATATGTATATGTTGCGGGTCGGGCGGAGCCCGCCGGAAGCGAGCGGAACCCGCCGGAAGCGAGCGGAGCCTCCCGGGAGCGGGCAAAGCTCGCCATCATCGGTCGGGTACTGTCGCGCGAGGCCATAGGGGTGGGTACCCATATATATATATATATATATATATATATATATATATATATATATATATATATATATATATATATATATATATATATATATATATATATATATATATATATATATATATATATACGAGTGACAGGCACGGGCCTCCGGCCCGATGGCCACGCGCCACAGTACCCGGCCGGCGACGGCGGGCTTCGCCCGCCCCCGCCCGGCGGGCTTAAAAAATGAAACATTTGATTGCTTTTATAATTATATAATTGCATAATATAACATTATAAATAATTATATATATATATATAATTTCATAAAACATATAATTATATATATAAAAAATTATAATATAACAGGCGGGTGAACAGTGCGGGAGCACTGTTCACCCGCCTGACATTTCAAAATTATATTATAATTATTTTATAATTATATAATAATAATATTGTTTTATAATAATAAAAGATGCGGGTCCCGCACTATGCATCCCCCCTCTTTTAATCCCACACTGCCGGCTGGATTGAAATTTATTTGTTTAAATATAGAATTCGCATAAATGGTTTGAAATGAGGCTTGCTTCTAGGCTTACGGGCTGTGCTTAAACTGTGTAAATTGGCGGGCTTGTCTTTGCGGGTTGGGCTTTGCGGGAAATATAAAATTATTATTTAATTTTCTGTATTATTTAGGGGTAAAATTGTAATTTTACATAGGTTAAGGATACCCTAGTAGGTTTAGGAGAGCTACGAAAAAATGTAGAGAGGGAGCGATTAAGATCAGATGGCTGATGATTTATGTAATCAAATCGGACGGTCCTGATGATCTCAATGAATTTATATTTCATGCCCTACCATATTTCTTTATATATGGTAGATATATATATATATATATATATATATATATATATATATATATATATATATATATATATATATATATATACCCAAACCTCCCCTGTAAACTAGCATAATTAGTGAGAGCACCCCTCTTATTTTCGAAATTACAAAAAACTCCCCTTAAGTTTTTATTTCATTACAAAAACCTCCCCTGGTCTTTTCATTTCATTGCATCCATGAAGAAAAATACCCTCCTGAACACTGTTCATCGAGGGGGGTGTTTTTGTGCATGGATGTTATGAAATTAAAACTTCAGGAGAGGTTTTTGTAATGAAATGAAAACTTTAGGGGAAGTTTTTGTAATTTCGAAAATAAGAGGGGTGTTGTCAGTAATTTAGCAAAGTTAGAGGGGAGGTCCCGGTAAATGGCCCCATATTTGTATATATATATACAAGTGACAGGCACGGGCCTTCGACCCTGGGGGCATTCGGCGGGGGTGCGACAATCGGCGGGGTCCGACATTCGGCGGGGTGCGACATTCGTCGGGATTCCCTGTGCAGGACTGCGGCATTCGGCGGGGGTGCGACATTTGTCATGGGTACCGACATCTGTCGTGGGTGGAGACATTCATCGGTGACAGTGACATTCATCGTGGGGGCGACATTCGTCGTGTGGGCGACATTTGTTGTGGGAGGCGACATCTTTCGTGGGTGGCGCGACATCTGTCGTGGGCGGCGAGATCAGTCGGGGGCGGCGTCATCTGTCGTGGGCGGCGACATCTGTCGTGGACGGTGTCATCTGTCATGGACGGCGACATCTGTCGACATTTGTCCCACCCCAATGGAAAGGTAATTTTCACGGGCGCTACTTAAGACGTACCAAAAAATCACCAAAGATTGCAAATGATCAAACCTAGAAAACTATTTAAAAATTGGATCACAGATTTGAGTTCCCAGGCTTCACAAATAATAGTGACATAATAAATTAATTCAATTTTTGTAATAAAATTCATAATTGCTTCGTAATCTAAAATCTCCATGAGGCATTTAGGTTCTGTTTGGGACAGCTTATGCTGATCAATAATCTCTATTTAAAACGCAAAAGCAGTTTTATAGTTGTTTGTTTGTGCAGCTTATATAAAATCACTTATTTTAAAATTGATTATAAGTTGATTTTTAATAAGCTATCCGGGTCCAGCTTATGGCTTCCTATAAACGCTTATCTCTTAAAAAAGTCATATGAGTGATTTTTTGTCCATATATGATTTTTTCGTTCCGACGCGATTTTTTCACCAAGACGCGATTTTTTCGCCCGGGCGCGAACTTTTCGCCCAAGCGTGACCTTTTCGCCCGGACGCGAACTTTTCGCCCGGGCGCGAACTTTTCGCCCGGGCGCGATCTTTTCGCCCGGGCGCGATCTTTTCGCCCGGACGCGATCTTTTTTTTCGCTATGACACGTTTTTTCACCCAGAAGAGTTTTTTTCGCCCATGCACAATATTTTTCGCCCGGACGCGATATTCACCCGTGCGGGATTTTTTTGCTCGGGCGCGGTTTTTTCGCCCGGGCGCGATTTTTTCGCCCGGACGCGATTGTTTCGCCCGAGCGCGTTTTTTTCGCCCGGGCGCGTTTTTTTTTCGTCCGGGCGCAATTTTTTCGCCCGGAAGCGATTTTTTCGCCCGTGCGCGATTTTTTCGCTCGTGCGCGATTTTTTCGCCCGGGCTCGTTTTTTTCGCCCAGGCTCGTTTTTTTCGTTAGGGCGCGATTTTTTCTCCAGAGCGCTATTTTTTCGCCCGAAAGTGATTTTTTCGCCCGGAAGTGATTTTTTTGCCCGAAAGTGATTTTTTCGCCCATGCGCGGCGAGAAGTTATTTTTTCGCTCGGACGCGTATTTTTTTGCCCGGGCGTCTTTTTTTCGCCCGGGCATGATTTTTTCATCCAGGAGTTTTTTCTTTTTTGTCCAGGAGAACAAATTGCATCAGGGTGAAAAAATTGTGTTGGGGAAAAAATCGCGCCTACGAGAAAAAATTGCGTCCGGGACAAAAACGCGGCAGGTCGAAAAAATCGCGCCCGAGCGGAAAAAACGCGCCCCGACGAAAAAAACCGCGACCGTGTGAAAAACCGCGATCGGCCGGAAAAAAAAACGCGTTTGAGCGAAAAAAAATGTGCTGGAGTGAAAAAAACACGCCTGGGCGAAAAAATCGCGGTTGTGCGAAAAAATCGCGTCTGCGTGAAAAAAATGCGCCCGGTTGAAAAAAACCGGGCAGGCGAAAAAAACGTCATCGAGCGAAAAAACACATCCTGGCGAAAAAATCACGCCCGAGCGAACAAATTGCGCCCGGGCGAAAAAAATCACGTCTGGGTGAAAAAAATCGAGCTTGGGCGAAAACAATCTTGATCGGACGAAAAAAATCGTGACGGGCGAAAAAACACGCCCGAGCGAAAAACCGCCCACAGGCAAAAAAAATCATGCACAGAAGAAAAAAAAACACGTCCAAACAAACAGACCCTTATGAATAAATGAGAAATTTAGATAAACACTTATGACCAAACTATCCAAACAGTCGACTGCTTATTCGTCATTGATTTTATAAAATTTATATGCAAACATCAATTTTCAATTAGCGGCTTATTTATCATCATAAGTTGCCCCAAACAGAGCCTAAATCAGTCGCTTATCTTTAATTCAGATCTGATTTTAGTCCCATTTATAACTTTTATTAAATATTTGATGGCAAACTTTAGTAAATCCATAATAATTTTAAAAACAGAACTTGGAATCCGCACGTTGCATTGGTATTCTCGTCGCTAACCAGAAGAGCCATTTGGGGATGTCAAGTCCGTTGGTATTCTCATCATTGCGGCAGAGAAAAATGCGGCTTTCAGGGGTTCGGGGAGGGTAAAGTACAAAGAATGCACTGCACTGTAAAGTGCGGGCAATCCGATGGCTGCGAGCTCATCTTAGCTTGCGCGGATATGCGTGCATATCTTAACTCGCTTTGAGATGTGTGTACTGAGATGTGCACGCATCTCCGCGTTATTGCATCCATCAGACCGGTAAAGCGCAGCGACTCGCGTCCGTCGGATCGCGCTGCATTTTACCATCCCTCTTGGACCTTTTTTGCGCCTGCGGACCTCGGCGATCTCAAACTTATCCGAACTGTAGAGAGCATCGCCGGTGACCTTATTTCATGTGAAAATCCCGATGTGTTCCCACCCCTATTCCAGCGCAGGAACATCCAATCGCCTATTCGTAAAGTAGAGATCCTTCTCGCCCCCAAACTTCCCCGGCCATGGAGACTCCGCTTTGCAGATTTCTTCCTCTGTGACTACTTGCCCAAAGGAGCTCTATATTATGATACACCTGGCGAGGATATTCCTTGACTTCTGCTCCCAATCGAGCTGAGGAATTTGAGAAGGGTCAGGCACCCAAGGGATCCTTAGAAGAAGAAAGGAACAAAAAATAATTCTTTCTAGGTGATCAGAGAGTCCTCAATTTCAATTCCCAAGGATTTCTGCTGCCCAATTTCCCTCTATCTTATGAAAGACTTGGTGATCACATCTTCGGGACAAACTTATTGCACCGACTTCTAGCTCCAACTCTGAACGATCTAAGAAGAAACACAATTTAAAATATTTATGATCACGTGACATTATTTTGTAAATTTTCAAATCAATTTGTCAACATTTAAGTTGCTTTCCATTGGCATATTCAGTTAACCGGGCAGATTTCAGCATTTCATTCAAATTGGGGATTGATTTTAAACAAATACAATTTGAGGAACTGATTTCGTAAAGGAGGGTGACTTTGGAAACTGATTTATGGGGTTTACCTTAAAAAATAGAAGAAAAAAACATGTGAAATTGGTAGGGAAGAATTATTCTTTGTCAGAATCAATGTATGACAGAATGTAAGGAAGAGTTCAAAAGATAATAATACTTGCTTGTTACATTTTTGGTATGAGAGAAAGTAAATATTTCTAAATATCACTTAAAACAGAACTACCCAAGAAAGAGCCTCCGTATATAATCCTGGTGAAGGTTTGAAAGCATTTACACTATTTTATGCATTTAGCATCTCCGTCCAACAAAAAATAGGTAAATAATAACGCACTATACTATAGAATACAAGGAAATTTCGCAAGCATGATGCATAAGGGATATAAAATTTCTGAACCTATAAATATCATTCAAAGAGCTAGGCAATGCATTGTGCATATAAATATACCAGTAGGCCCAATAAAGGTTACTGAAAATCAGACACCAGCTGAAACTTCAGAAGTCGATGTTTCCTTCTTCTTCGATAGTTCCTGAGCTTTCTGCAGCGCTGCTTTATTGGGGGCTAGAACAATATATATATTCCTCTCGCTGAAGCTTTTGCTCTCTTCGATGGCAAGCTGGGGAATAATAAGAAGTTAGTGAAGCCTAAATCATTCATGAGATTTATATAGAGATGAAAAAGAAGTTTTGGTTTGTGGAGGGAACTATTTGACTGGAAATGGGTCAGACCAGGCAAGCCTAGTCGCTTACCTAATCCCATATATGAGGATCCCTTTCTCAAATGGGAACAAAGAGAGAAACCATGCTTGTGAAAGCATACAACTTAAGCTAGCTATCCAGTACAAAACTACTGCAACCCTTTTCCTCATAAAACTCTTAAAGTCCATTTTGTCAATGTCTTTAACAGGGCCTCCCATGGAAGTTTGCATAATTACAAGGACCTTCCGTTAGAACTCTGGATGGAAAGTGATAAAATCAACTAAGATATTTTTTGATTTCCAAGTTTATCCATTGTAATAACTTGGAAAGTGATCACATCACACAAGGCCTACACGATGATCGAAGCCATTAATATTGGATTGACGATCCTGACATTTGTTTTAATTTTTTTGAGCATGTTATAGATGCCATCATGATCGGAGAATCACGACCGTTCATAGCTCCAACTTAATCTGCAAATAGAGATAGGAGACTCATTTAGAAGGTATTGAAAGTTTGAGAGGAAACTCCTTTCGTTCATCGCCGCCAAAACTGGAGACCGAGTGCAACATTTGGACATCTCCCCTCTCCCACTTTGACCAGGCAAGCCTTTCTCTTCCAGTTTCCACCCAATTTCCACCCATCTCCTTCCCCCTCCACCATCTCCAACCACCAACCAACCTGCTGTATTCCAAAATCTAGGTTTATAATTTAAATAAAAAATTGAGAACCTTTAAAATATTGTGGTGCTAGCGAGGAGCTCACGCATAATTTCTTGCGATTATTAACCAAGGAATAGCTCAACTCGTGTAAAAGCCGAACATTTGCGCGCATTCCGCATTACGAAATAAATCTTCCACATGTATATAGTCCAAGAAATTAAAAGACACAAAATTTCAAATTAACGTCAAACAGGGGAAATGAAATTTGGGTAAACTCTGATTTTTAGATCATAAAAATATAAGCACAAGATTAAGCTAACATGAATTGAGCATTAGGATAGAAAAGGGGTTACCGGCAGGTGTCAGACATATTTCTCTTCGGGCAGCGGCTGGAGGATACGGGACTGCCGAAGGTTGGACAAATCTGAATGATGAAATCCAGGGAGACGTCGACAATGAGCAAGGAACGCAGGGGAGTGGACGCCGGATCTATTGTAGCCCGACGTGGATGCACTGGAGGCCGGGTGAAGTGGTCGGAAGGGTGGAAGTGACTTCCGAATCTCATGAGGAGCGCCGGTCTCGCCGGGAAAGGCTCGGGAGGGTCGTCAGGAGTAGAGAAAGTCTTGGGGGCGGCAGCGGAGCAAGAGGACCGGTTGTCGGGCGGCTAGAAGCATGACAGACTGGGGCCGGAGGAAACCAAACACAAAAGTCCAGTTCAGTTTCTCAATTCCTGGCTGCCTTTTTTTAACCAGAGGCTTATATATATATATATATATAGAAATAAGTACACAAACCTCTCTTGTAAACTAGCATAATTAGTGAGAGCATCCCTCTTATTTTCGAAATTACAAAAAACTCCCCTTAAGTTTTCATTTCATTACCAAAACCTCCCATGGTCTTTTCATTTCATTGCATCATTGAAGAAAATACCCCTGTACACTGTTCATCGAGAGGGGTGTTTTTGTGCATGGATGTTGTGAAATTAAAACTTCAAGGGAGGTTTTTGTAATGAAATGAAAACTTTAGAGGAAGTTTTTGTAATTTCGAAAATAAGAGGGGTGTTGTAAGTAATTTAGTAAAGTTAGAGGGGAGGACCCGGTAAATGGCCTTTATATATATATATATATATATATATATATATATATATATATATATATATATATACAAGTGACAGGCACAGGCCTTCGGCCCTGGGGGCATTCGGCGGGGGTGCGACAATCGGCGGGGTCCAACATTCGGCGGGGTGCGACATTCGTCGGGATGCGACATTCGTCGGTGGTGCGACATTTGTCGTGGGGAAGAAATTTGTCGTGGGCGGCGATATTTGTCGTGGGCGTTGACATTTGTCGTGGGCGGCGACATTTGTCGTGGGCGGCGACATTTGTCGTGGACAGTACCCGCCCGCAACATATACATATGAGTACTCAAAATGACCGTAAAAAAATATAAATCAAGAATATAATTTTTATTTTGTAAAACAAATTATATTTTAACATTAAAACATTAATCTTTCTTTTGTCATTTTTAGCTATAAACCATAGGTTTAGGATACCTAGTATTTTTATTTTTTGTATTTAAATATTGCAAACTTGTGTAATTACCTAAAAGGATATTGACTTTATAATATATTAATATAAAGTTATGTATATTTATGTAATTATGAATACAACTATAAGGGCAATATAGGGATATTTGCAATGTTTCACCAAAGATTAGTTTTTGCATAATAGTATATATATATATATATATATATATATCTGATTTCATTGGAAACCCCCCACCTCTTTAATATATATATATATATATATATATATATATATATATATATATATATATATATTAATATTAAAGAGGTGGGGGGTTTCCAACGGTGAAATCAGAGTAATATTAAAATCAATTTTCAATATTTAATGGGTGGGTGGGTGGGTGTGGGGGAGGTCCTAAGAATTTTTTAAAGTCATTTTCTGGCTCTTGCACACGTTGGCAGCCTATATGGGAGGTTAGACCTCATTAGCCGCAACTTTTGTGCTCCTGCTGCTTCCCTGTGTTTCCCCACCCCCACCTTTGCATATAATTTCCCCTTTGACGCTGGGCTTGCCTGTCTGTCGACCTCGGCGGTCTCTCTGTCTAGTCACCGTGGTTCGCTTTGTCTTCTGGCTAGACCTCATCAGTCTCCTACGGAGCTTCTCTTCTATTCGCAATTGCTGCTAGATTGCTCACTGTTTCCTACTCGACGAGCATTGTTTGCAACTTTCCGCTGGCTTGCTCGCCGAATTCCTGCTCACCCGTTAGTTCGCGCGTGTTGCTCGCTTAGCCACAGGTGTAACGCGTCAGGCTGCTTGTCCTTCCCGCCATTTGCGGACTTTCTCTTCGCCTTCTCGCAGTTGTCGCCTGTCTAGTCGTCAGCTCTTTTAATCGTCAGCTTGCCGCAGAAGTTCCTCCCCAGTTTGTCGTTGTAGCCTGCCCGCAGTTTCTCCTTCTGACAACTGACGGCAGGATCTTCTCCCACGTGTTGCTTCCGCCATCTCCTGTATCTAGCCGCACTGCTCGCTGGTCTTCTGTGATCTTCCTTCCCGACCACCAGTTTGTGGACGCCAAGCCTCCTACTGGCCTTTCCTTGTTGACAAGGCGTCTTCCTACGAGCTTCCTTCTTCGCTACATCCTCTGTTCGCATTAACTGGTTGTTGCTCGCCTACTCGCCGCTGGTAAACGTTGTCGGACGTCTTATACTTGACGGTCCATACTCTCCTGCGAGACGCAGTTCCTGCCCGCAGAGGTCTAGCCGCATCCAATGACAGTTGTTGCCTTCCTTTGTCTCCTAGCCGCAGATCGTAGGGTCCTTGCTCGCCTGACTGCTCTTGATCACAGAGATCCTCTCGTTGCTTGCTTGTCCGCAGAGCTCCTTTGCGAGCTCCTCCTGCTGCTCGCTTGGTCGCTCAAGTCGTCGTTTTCCTACTGTGCTGCTTCTTCTATCCGGTTTTTAGCTTGCGGTCTGCCAATCATGCGAACTCCTAGGGATCTTTCTAGCTCCCGTTCCAGCGCCGAGATCACTATTCTTCAGGATGAACTCTGGCGCCTGCGGGAGCAAATTGCTCGCACCTCTGGCCCCATGGCCTCTTCCTTCCATGCCAGCATTGTGTCTTACCCTCTTGGCTCCTCTTGAATTATGGACTCTGTCGCTACCAATCACGTCTCTCCACACAAACACGCTCGCTACACAGATGCTTATATTCCGAAATGTATCATAGTTGCGAATGGCACTACCACCCTTGTCTCTGGATGCAGAGATCTTGTTGTAACTCCTCTCTTGTTATGATTTGTTCTTTATGTTCCTGCATCTGCTTTTAATCTCCTCTGCCAGTTGTCTTACTCAGGAGCACGAATGTTCCATGACTTTTACCTCATCTTCCTTTGTGGTGCAGGATCGACGGACGCAGCGTGTCATTCGTACTGGTCGACTGTTGTAACAACCCCTAATACGAATAGTACAATAATAATAAAAAATATATAATATAAACAAAGACTTATAAACCGATCCCCCCCCCGGTCCAAAACCCGCATCCCGCATAAAAATTTCCCGATCCCGCCTCCTTCGCCTCGTCGGCCCCGTCTCCTGAGCACCCAATCGCTCTCTCCTCTGCCTCCAGTGGCCGGCAACACCCCCCTCCAGGCCCGGCGCCTCTTCCTCTTGCTTTCCCGTCGTCTTCGGCGCTCCCCTTGGCCGACAAATCCCGCAGAAACTCCTCTCTTGGCTGGCTGCATCCAGAGGGGGGGGGGGGGAGGGGCTACCTTCTCCCTTCCTCTTCTTCTTCTCCGGCCAGTGAGGGCAAGGGCAACGTTTCTTCTCCGGCAACCCTAGGTCCTCCTCGTTCCGGCCGGCTGATTTCGTAAGGGACTCCTAGGGTTTCGCTCGAAACCCCTCTTCGTGGATTTCTGAGCCCAGATCTGGTCTCCTTGGATAAGGAACCCCGCCTAACTCTCGTTTTCAGTTTGCCCTAATTTTATTACGCTAATGTTTCGCTCTCCGATCTAGGGTTTTTGGACGATCCAACCTATGTCCATCGTATAACCCGCTAATATCGGATTTGTGTGTGTTTTTCAGTGCGTGTCCTCAGATTTAGGTGGTGGAATCGCTCCAAGCCCTCTCCGAATTAGGGATTTCTGCTTCCAAACGCCGCCAAAACTCCCGATCCCTCGCGGTAGTCTCTTCTCCCCTCACTTTCGAGGGGGGTAAATTTTTAAACCTCTCTCCTGTTGTGTGGTGCGAATATCAAACGCATGTGCAAGTGTAGAAATCTTGTTTGAAATGCATTTTGATCATGAACAGGTTTAGCTCGAGCTTCTAACCACGCTTGCGCCACTTAGCTGTCACTAACATTTTCGAAGTCACCTTAAGGCAAGTAGAGACACCTCTCTCGCTTGGAAACATGAGATCTAATTTACTTCACTTTTTGTTATGAAGTGCCCCCTTATAGACTGGAATCATATAATTAATAACTTGCTCAAATTATTTATGAATCCCTAAGATTGTTGAATACCTTAGGCAAACATTGAGAGGAGAGTGTTGGTTTGGTGTGACACGTCAAATCGAGCTCCTGATTAATTGGTAACAGAAACCATTAGTCGACCATTGCAAACACCGTTGTTGATAAGCCTTGCATTAATTCATACATTAGAATCCTGTACACCAAATGACAACACCTTCACCCTTCAATGTATTCCGCTTATGGTATTGCAGCTAGGCTAAACTCCGGAGTAAGCTAATAAAGTAAAAACATCTTGTTAGACATGAATACTTGTCTGGTAGAAGGTTGCGACGTGTAAAATTAGTTCACTGAGCTCTTGTTTCTTCTGCTTACTTTTGTGCAAGTTATTAACTTGAATCTTTATGTGTTTTCATGATTTTCTTTCTGTTTGGATTTGCTTTAGGTTGCGTGACAGCACCGCCCGGTTCCTGAGTTTTTCTTCTTCCAGCTACAGTTTTGCTTGGAGGTTTCATTTTGTTTAATGTATCAGCAGGTTCTATGTATTTTGTTTCAGTTACTGTTGGATTTTTCTATTCATGTATTAGTTATCGTCAAACATTTTCTCTTGTATCGAGAACAACTTGTAGGATGAAGCATTGTACTAGTTCATTTCACATATGATATTTCTATTTTTGTGACTAGTTGCATTCATTTAATTTCAGTACTGCTTGTGGCTTAATTTTTATAAAAGAAATGCATGTACAATAGTTTTTTAATTATTTATGTATGGCTTCCGTACCAATTTAAAATCAATTAAAACCCTTTTCAAAAATAGCAAATTTAAAAACTAGTTGTAGAATTCTGGTTCCCCCTTAGCAGGCATGATTCCTCTCTGCATGCATGTGACATCACGATCCGCCCGAAGCGCACTCTGATCTTATTGAGACGGGTCGTGACAGTTGGAATAAGATGGAGGTTGGCCCCTAAAAATGAAGTATTTTGAAAGTATTACCTATTTTGGAACTTTATTATGTAAAAAATATCTATACATGCATCATTGCTTCGCTCACTCTGTCATCGTCTGTTGTTCGAGGTTGAAACGCGCACACACTCACTCATAAGCATGAGTAGTATGCGTGCAAATGTTAAGGGAGTATGAGAAAACTTAACATTTATATGCATATGAATTTCCACTAGGATATACAACGCTTGCAAATATTAAATTGTATGAGCGGATTAATATTTTCAAGTGTGTGACATTAGAATCATAATGCGCATTACATGTTAAGTGATATGGACGCTTAACATAGCATGTGTATCCATTCATGGACATTTTTAGGAATGCATTGTAGGCATAATTACATTGCATGCATATCATAACTCATTTCACAAGTATTAAGCTAAGAGCAACAGATGACGATTGTACACACATGGATTTTGCAATCATAGTTCTATCCATTGTTTTAAATGTCCTCCGACATGTCCGACATGTCTTTCGACATGTCATTTTTTAGAGAAAAACGATATGGTTTTCTCGAAATAATATATTATGTCCTTTTGTAAAATATAGGCCGACATGTCCGATCTTTTCCGATATATCAGCCGACACGACTTTTAAATATATGACCCGCTATTTTATTTTATGTTATATTTGCAGACAAACATCATATATTTAAATCACCTATGGATACTATATTATGTATGTTTAAATCGATTAAACTTATTATTTCAAATTTTTTACGTTTTATTCTTACAATCAATTTTGTAGAATTATTTCACAAATTTTTAATTTCATATTATAAAAAATAGGAAAATATTTAATACATTTATTAGGTGATTGTTTCATATTTTTAATATAAATTTATGAGTTTGAAAAAACTTATAATAAATCAAGTATTTTTAACTTTTAAATCTTTTTAATTTGCAATAAACTTATTGTTATCAAAATAAAATTAGTGTATAATATTAAATATATTTTACAATGTATCATTTTGTATTTGTTAATAATATATTTTTCTTAGATACTATTTAAATTTATTTCATAATATAAATGACTAATTTTTTATCTATTTGTTATATTATTTTTCTATTTTTATAACATATAATTATAGTTAGTATACATTAAATAAAAATTTTATTTATAATATATGAAATCCGATATTTTAAAATATCCCCGACATGTCTCCGACTTCCGACATCCGACATTTAAAAACACAATCCGATATGTGTCCGACATCCGATATTTAAAACATTGGTTCTATCGCACGTGAATCTATCGTCGCATTTACATTTGCATGGCTTTCACCTAGAGTTGTCCACTGAAAATGTTGTAACTATTACATGATTTATGTATCCAACGGTGTTAGAATGCTAGAAACTGTAGTCTCGATCCGCTACGCTTAGCTTGACTGTTTCTCTTACTCAATTCTTTTATGCTTCTTTTAGATGGCTTCTAAGCGATCACAGTGAAAGAAAGCTACCCCTTTTGCGAGGGAGGCCCCTAGAGATGAAACTGCCCAGCTTTTGAGACAGCTTCTGGAGCGTGTCACCCGTCTGGAGGGGGAACGCCAAACTCCTGATCCAGCCTCTGGTTCCGGAAACGCAGGGACGACGGGAGTAGCTAATACCACCACCCCTCATGCACCTGGATATGGGACCGGCTTGTCTGCTGGCACCCTCGAGGCCCCGCTCGTGCCAAGTCCGACTACTCCTATAGCGATGACAGACACACTGGCTTTCAAGAGACTAAATCCGCCTACCTACCACGACGACCGTGATTACTTCGTGATCACTGAATGGGTCTCTAAGATGGAGAAACACTTTGAGTATGCTGTATTTCCCGAGACCCAAAAGGTTCTTCTTGCGGCCTATCAGCTGACCGAGGATGCTTACACTTGGTGGCTTCAGCGACGCAGCCTCTCCGATTCTGCCACCTTGACTTGGGGACAGTTCAAAGATGCTCTTATGGAGAACTTCCACTCTTCTGTGGAGCGGGACAAGTTAGCTGAGAAGTTCCTGTCCCTTCAGCAGTTTGGCAAGACAGTGACCGAGTATGCGAGAAAGTTCTCCCGCCTATCCCTCCTTGCCGCGGAGTTCGTGCCGGATGAAGCCAAAAGGATCAGCTGTTTCGTGAAGGGACTCCGTCATGACTTCCAGCAACATGTGGTAGCCCATGGCGCAACCACCTACGCGGAGACCGTGGGAGCCGCCTTGAGGGTGGAAGCAATTGAGCTGGATCGTTCTGCCAAGAAAGTCCAGCATGGCACCAGCAATGCCGCAGCATCTGACCTCAAGCGCAAGAGTGCTCCATCTCAGGAGCAAGGTCCCGGGCCCAAGGAGGTGTGCGCCTTCTGTCACAAGGTGGGTTATGTTGCCCAAGTCTGTCGTTCTCTCTCGAAGAAGCAAAAGAAGGACATTCATGCTCCGCCGCCTCAGATGACGCTTGCCTCTACTTATATCGTTTGTGCGTACTGCAAGAAGCCGGGCCACCAGCTGAAGGACTGCCGTCGTAGGCAGAAGGCCTGTTTCAAGTGCGGGCAGGTTGGACACCTCAAGCTAGACTGCCCTATGAGGGAAAGCCCGATTCCCGCTCAGCCACCGCAGGTTGTCCCCGGAGCTCAGGACAGGGGTAAGACTGTGCTAAACGTCATCCCTCGGGGCGAGGCGCTCGCTTCGACTGACGTCATCTCTGGTATGTTGTTGTGTAAAATTTTAATTTTAATTTTTTTACATTCAAAAAACTGGTCTGTCTTAGTTTCGAATAATCTTGATATGCGTCATGTTTTTCCCTTTTTAGGAAGATTTAGGGTCAAGAATAAGTGGATGCAAATCTTATTTGATTCTGGTGCATCGCACTCTTTTATTGCTCGCAATATCGTGGACCTTCATAGTTATCGTGCATCGCACTCTTTTTATTGATTCCGGTCACTTTCGAGGTTTCTGTACCCGGTCATCTGCATCTCTCAACCAGCGGCGTTCTCAATTGCCCGATCCTGCTTAGAGAATTGCAAGTTTTCGTCGATCTCATAGTTCTGGAAATGTCAGAATTCGACGTAATCTTGGGAATGAATTGGTTGGTCGCGTATCGAGCTAAGCTGGACTGTGTGGCAAAGAGGGTCAATCTCAGTATTGGCGGCAAGGACTACAGTGTTCATGTTCAGACCCGCAGCCACCTAAAGGTAATTCGTGTTGTGCGCGCCGTTCACCTTCTTAGTCAGGGTTGTTCTGCTTGTTTCGTGTATGCTTCACATTCGGATGCTATCATACCGCAACTTAAGTCTATCCCGATTGCTTCCAAGTTCCCCGACGTGTTCCCCACCGAGTTGCCTGGAATGCCTCCCGATCGTGGTGTAGAGTTTTCTATTGATGTGGAGCCTGAAACGCGCCCCATATCTAAAGCTCCATACCGTATGACACCGCGCGAGTTGGAAAAGCTCAGATTGCAGTTGGATGAGATGCTTGAGCGTGGATACATTCGTCCCAACTCGTCTCCTTGGGGAGCCCCCGTCCTCTTCGTGAAGAAGAAGGATGGTTCCCTGAGGCTTTGTATCGACTATCAGGAGCTGAATAAGGTTACCATCAAGAATAAGTATCCAATCCCACGCGTGGATGACCACTTTGATTAGCTCAATGACAGTTCTGTGTTTTCCAAGATAGATATCAGAACGGGTTACCATCAGCTAAAGATCAAGGAATCCGACATCCCCAGGACAGCCTTCCGGACTCGGTATGAACATTTTGAATTCTTGGTGATGTCTTTTGGGTTGACTAACGCTCCATCTGGTTTCATGGATATGATGAACCGTGCATTCTGTGAGTTCCTATACAAGTTCGTCATCGTCTTTATAGATGATATTTTGGTCTACTCAAAAACTCGTGAAGATCACGCAGTTCACCTTAGACTCGTCCTCTCCACCCTATGCCAGCATCAACTCTATGTCAAACTGGCGAAGTGCGAGTACTGGCTGGATCGTGTTGCCTTCTTGGGGCATGTCATTTCAGGGGATGAGCTATCCGTTGACCCCACCAAAGTCTCCGCAGTGATGGGATGGAAGCGACCTTCTACTCCTACCGAGATCCACAGTTTCCTTGGGTTGGCTAGTTATTACCAGCGCTTCGTCAAGGGTTTCTCCTCCCTTGCCGCTCCTCTGACAAGACTAACTCAAAAGCATACGAGGTTTGAGTGGACAGATCAGTGTGAGCAGGCCTTTTCTGAGCTGAAGCAACTACTATGTTCCGCGCCAGTGCTAGCTCTTCCATCAGATGGGTTGGACTTTTCAGTCTACACTGATGCTTCTGGAGTTGGTTTGGGTTGCGTTCTGATGCAGGATGACCGTGTTATTGCTTACGGGTCGAGGCAGTTGAAAATTCATGAGCGCAACTATCCAACCCATGACCTGAAATTTGCTGCAGTGGTGTTTGCCTTGAATCTGTGACGTCATTATCTCTATGGTGTGAGGTGCCACTTTTACACCGACCATCAGAGCTTGAAGTACATTTTTGTTCAGAAGGACCTCAATCTTCGTCAGAGACGTTGGCTCGAGTTTGTTTCAGACTATAACTTGCAGCTCACGTATGTTCCTGGTAAGGCCAATTCAGTGGCAGATGCATTGAGTCGGCAGGCTTCTGTTGCCGCTTGTGCACCCATGTTAGCTATTCTTGCAGCCCTGATTGATGACCTCGACCGGATGGACATATCCATCGCACCCGAGGGTCATGAGGGGGTTTCTGGTCTGTTATGGGTAGAGCAGGTGAAGGATTTACAGCCATCTGATCCCGCAGTTCAGCGCATTCGTCGACAAGTTAAACTTGAGATTCTTCCAGATTTCTCCATCTCTGATGATGTTCTTCATTTCTGAGGTCGACTCTGCATTCCTAATGTACCTGAATTACTTCATAGTGTTTGCAGAGAAGCTCATAAGTCCCGCTCATCTGGGCATCCTGGCAACAAGATGTATCATGACTTGAAGCAGATCATTTGATGGCCTGATATGAAGAATTACATCGCTCGTTTCATCTCTCGATGCCTTACCTGGCAGAAGGTGAAAGCTCAGCGTCAGCGTCCTGGTGGTCTTTTAGAGCCTTTGCCTATCCGTGAATGGAAGTGGGAAGAAGTTTCTATGGACTTCATCACTGGATTGCCTCGCACTCCGAGAGGGCATGATCCGACTTGGGTTATTGTGGACCGCTTGACTAAAGTGACTCATTTTATTCCGTATAAAGAGGGTCATTCCACCGAGAAGATGGCCCGGATCTATGTTTCAGAGATTGTTAGACTCCATGGGATTCCTCTGCGAATCGTTTCTGATCGTTACTCGAGATTTGTATCGCACTTCTGGAAGGGATTTCAGCAAGCTTTGGACACTGATCTCAACCTAAGCACTGCTTACCACCCGACGACTGATAGTCAGACTGAGAGAGTTAATCAGATTCTTGAAGATATGCTTCGTTGTTATATTTTGGACTACAATGGAGCTTGGGATGAACATCTACCCTTGGTTAAATTCGCCTACGACAACAGCTATCAAGAAAGTCCTCAGGATGGCCCCCTTCAAAGCACTGTACGGGCGTCGCTGTAGAACCCCGCTCTACTGGTCAGAGGTTGGTGAGAAGGTGGTGTTGGGCCCAGAGTTACTTCTGGAAATGGAAGAAGCCACCAAGAAGACTCGTCTTCAGCTCAGTCGTGTCATTGAGAGGCAGAGAAAGTATGCAAATCAGCGCCGCCGTCTTGTTAGAATTTGTCGTGGGTGATCAAGTATTCCTGAAGGTTTCTCCTACTCATGGGGTGAAATGGTTCGGTCTCCATCATAAATTCAGCCCGAGGTTCGTAGGACTGTACGCCATCTCAGAACGTATTGGGGGATCTAACAATCGTCTGGAGCTACCTGCTTCTTTGGCCGGTGTCCATGACGTCTTTCATCTTAGTCAGCTTCGAAAATATATCCACGATCTTAATCGTGTTCTTGAATAAGTTCCAGTGATTCCTGAAGCCAATCTATCTTATCCAATCGAGCCTTCGAAGATCGTCGAATATCAAGAACGCAAGCTTCGCAAGAGAACAATTCTGATGGTGAAGGTACTTTGAGTGCATGACAAGTCTGAGGAGTACACTTGGGAACTCAAGTCTGACATGCGCAAAAATTACCCGCAACTCTTCTCTTGATTCTTGGTACGTCTCCAAGTTTGACTTCCTTGTTATTTCAGTGTCTTTCATGGTTAGCTTTTATGCGTTAATCTACAAACTTCTGTTTGAAGTGTATGTCATCTGAAACTTCGTTGTTTTAGTTCCATTCAGAGAATTCTCATGCAAGTTTCGGGACGAAACTTCCTAAATAGGGGAGAATGTAACAACCCATAATACGAATAGTATAATAATAATAATTATTAAAATATATATATATAATACAAGCAAAGACTTAACAAAGCCTTATAAACCGATACTCCCCCGGTCAAAAACCCGCATCCCGCAAAAAGATTTCCCGATCCCGCCTCCTTCGCCCCGTCTCCGCCTCCCGAGCGCCCGATCGCTCTCTCCTCCCCCTCCAGTGGCTGGCAACACCCCCCTCCAGGCTCGGCGCCTCTTCCTCTTGCTTCCCCATCGTCTCCGGCGCTCCCATTGGCCGGCAAATCCCACAACAACTCCTCTCTTGGCCGGCTGCATCCCGGGGGGGGGGGGGGGCTACCTTCTCCCTTCCTCTTCTCCTTCTCCGACCAGTGAGGGCAAGGGCATCGTTTCTTCTCCGGCAACCCTAGCTCTTCCTCGTTCCGGCCGACGGATTTCGGAAGGGACTCCTAGGGTTTTGCTCGAAGCCCCTCTTCGTGGATTTTTGAGCCCAGATCTGGTCTCCTTGGGTAAGGAACCCCACCTAATTCTCATTTTCAGTTTGCCCTAATTTTATTACGCTAATTTTTCGCTCTTCGATCTAGGTTTTTTGGACGATCCAACCTATATCCATTGTATAACCCGCTAATCCTAGATTTGTGTGTTTCCAGTGCGTGTCCTCGGATTTAGGTGGTGGAATTGCTCCAAGTCATCTACGAATTAGGGATTTCTTCTTCCAAACGCCGTCAAGACTCCCGATCCCTCGCGGTAGTCTCTTCTCCCCTCACTTTCGAGGGAGGTAAATTTCTAAACCTCTCTCCTGTTGTGTGGTGCGAATATCAAACACATGTGCAAGTGTAGAAATCTTGTTTGAAATGCATTTTAATCTTGAACAGGTTTAGCTCGAGCTTCTAACCTCGCTTGCGCCACTTAGCTGTCACTAACATTTTCAAAGTCACCTTAAGGAAAGTAGATACACCTCTCTCGCTTGCAAATATGAGATCTAATTTACTTCACCTTTTGTTATACAGTGCCCCCTTATAAACTGGAATCATCTAATTAATAACTTGTTCAAATTATTTATGAATCCCTGAGATTGTTGAATACCTTAGACAAACATTGAGAGGAGAGTGTTGTTTTGGTGTGACGCGTCGAATCGAGCTCCCGACTAACTGGTAGAAGAAACTATTAGTCGACCATTGCAAGCACCGTTGTTGATAAGTCTTGCATCAATTCATACACTAGAATCATGTACACCAAATGACAACACTTTCACCCTTCAATGTATTCCGCTTATGGTATTGCAGCTAGGCTAAACTCCGGAATAAGCTAGTAAAGTAAAAACATCATGTTAGACATGGTTACTTGTCCGGTAGTAGGTTGTTACGTGTAAAACAAGTTCACTGAGCTCTTGTTTCTTCTGCTTACTTTTGTGCATGTTATTGACTTGAATCTTTATGTATTTTCATGTTCTGAGGCATTTTTCTTCTGTTTGGATTTGCCTTAGGTTTCGTGACTGCGCCGCCCGATTCCTGAGTTTTTCTTCTTCCAGTTACAGCTTTGCTTGGAGGTTTCATTTTGTTTAATGTATCAGCAGGTTCTATGTATTTTGTTTCAGTTACTGTTAGATTTTTCTATTCATGTATTAGTAATCGTCAGACATTTTCTCTTGTATCGAGGACAACTTGTAGGGTGAAGCATTGTATTAGTTCATTTCACTTATGATATTTCTATCTTTGTGACTACTTGCATTCATTTAGTTTCAGTACTGCTTGTGACTTAGTTTTTATAAAAGAAATGCATGCATAACAACTTTTTAATTATTTATGTATGGCTTCCGCACCAATTTAAAATCAATTAAAACCCTTCTCAAAAATATCAAATTTAAAAACTAGCTGTAGAATTTCTGGTTCCGCCTTAGCAGACATGGTTCCTCTCTGCATGCATGTGACATCACGATCCGCCCGAAGCGCACTCTGATCTTGTTGAGACGGGTCATGATAACTGTCAAATGGGATCTACACTTTGGACATTCCTACCTCCGTATTCTCCTCGATGACTTCTGTTGACTGGCATCGTCGACTTAGTCATGCTCCTCTTTGTATCCTTCGTAAAGTTCTTTCTGATTTTCCGTTTCGTGAGTTTCAATGTGAAACTTGCATTTACAGCAAATAACACTGATCTGCTTTCCCGCATAATTGCTCTCGAAGCTCTGCTCCGTTTGAATTAGTCACTCAGATATTTGGGGTCCATATAAAACTGCAAGTTTGTCTGCCTATCAGTATATTCTGACCTTTATTGATAGTCATTCTCGCATCACCTGTTCATACTTCCTGCGTGATAATGTCCGTGAGTATATCAGTCACGAATTTCAAGATGACTATAATCCCCTCGGCATTCTTCATCAAACCTCCTGTGTTTATACACCACTAAGAAAATGGTGTCGCCAAGTGAAAGAACCGTCACCTTTTGGAGTTTGCTCACTCTCTTATGTTCCAAATGCACGTTCCCAAACAGTATTGGCACTTTGTTATTTCCACTGCGTGCTATTTGATTAATCGTCTACCGTCGGTCATCCTCAATTTTGCTACTTCATTCTCCTTTTTGTATCTGTAGAAGATTGATGTAAACCTTATATATATTTCTTGAATACCAAAATACAAGTATGAGTACAAATATATAGGGAGAAGAGAAAGAGAGAGTGATCCCATTTTCAAAATGTGGGACTATTACATGAGGAGGAAGAATGACTATAATGGGCCACTAAATGGGCCTTTACAAGATTGTTTTCTAACACTTTCTAATATTTTTCTAACATTTTTTAACATGAAATAGGAGTTTAGTTGTTATATTACTCAGAGTTTTCTCGGGGGGGGGGGGATAAAGATTTAAATTTTTTTCAAATAATTTGATTAATTTACAGAATTTACATTTACATAAACTATAAACAAGAATCAGATGCAGTTAATTAAAATCACAGCATAGCAACACAGAATAAAAAATAAAAGCAAAATCACAGAAAACAAAAGAATTATAGTAGTGCCCCCTCAATCTGGGCACATTCACTATTCTACCCCTTTGATAGGAATTCACTATCACAATGTCTGAGTCTTTTGATCAGGAGACTTTTAGAACCACACTAGATCTTTTGATAAGGAGATATTGAACTAATTATAATCTGAGTTTTTTCTTAAAGAGACTCTTAGAACCTCTCATTGAATCCTTTGCAGGGGGATTCTTAAAACTCTTTTTCTCAAATGTACAAAAAAATTTAAGAGAAGATTTAAGTTAGGATGATTCTTCTCTTAGTGTCGACTCTTCAGATTTCTGAGGACAATTAATGATGATCTATGTAACTTCTGATGAATCTATGAATATCAAAATAACAAAGATTATGAGCTCAATCTCCAGATGATCTTTCAAACTTTTTCTCTGAATATGTCGCAACTTTCTTTTTGAGAAGAAGAAGTACTAATTCTCTTAACAGATTCATCAAATATCAAAACCAATTGACTCTAAAAGAAATTCAATTACATATGATAATATTTCAAGCTTTCTCTATCAAATTCAATCTTCTCACGATCTGATATAATTTTTTTTATTGTTTGTTGTTGATGATTGATATCCTGTGATTCCTCCTTTTTTGTATCTCATCATATATATATATATACATATATATATCGACATCATCTTAAATCTCCAAGAATCTATTATGTAAACCCCTTCTTGAATTAATTCAGATTGAAACTACAAAACAAATTCTGTTAAGAAATCTAGTTGACATAACGTCGAGTTCTTGTCAAAGCAACATCGATTTCTGACTGTCTGTACGAACATCTATGTAGTCGACGTTCCGCTGATATCATATCGAAGCTTACGTTAATTTAATCCTTAAGTGTCGTCGACTTATCCAAATTAAGTTGCTCTGACTTCGATTCAAAATAACGTCGAATTGCAATCGATGTTGTGTCGAGATCTAATCAAAGTAACGTCGACTTCTACTTGACGCATGTTGGTAATTCATGACTTTTCCCATATATTCAGTATGCCTTTCTTATGTCTTTTATATCAATGACATCCTAGTGCATCTAATACCAAATTACCTTCATTATACATCATGGGTAATAAACCTAAGATGTAAAATCACTGAAAATAATTTGTTAAGATAAATCATAAGGATTTTTCTTAACATAACACTCCCCCGCAAGCTGGAGCGTACAAGTCGTAGGCACCAAGCTTAGATAAAAACTGATAGTATAACCGTTGAGAAAGGGCTTTAGTCAGAATATTAGCAACTTATCCTATAGCGGAAACATGCTCCAATTATATCTTTTTTGATTGAACTTTTTCTCGAATGAAGTGACAGCCAATTTCAATCTTCTACATGGTATTAGAACTAGGTTAACTCAGATACAACCACAGTCATAACCCGGTACTCGGCCTCAGCAAACTGTTGTTGCTCGTTTGTCTGCGGAGGCCAAGTATCGGGCTATGGCTGTGGTTGTATCTGAGTTAACCTAGCTCTGATACCATGTAAAAGATTGGTGTAAACCATGTATATACTTCTTGAATACCAAAATACAAATACGAGTACAAATATATAGGGAGAAGAGAAAGAGGGTGATCTCATTTTCAAGATGTGAGACTATTATATGAGGAAGAAGATTGGCTATAATGGGCCACTAAATGGGCCTTTACAAGATTGTTTTCTAACATTTTCTAATATTTTCTAACAGTATCCTTCCACACCTACCTTCTCCCTCCCTCCTCTGAGTGTTTGGATATGTCTGCTTTGCAAAACATCTCGGACCACCAGTCAAAAAGTTGGTTCATCGTGCTGCCAAATAAATCTTTGTTGGGTACTCTCGTACACAGAAGGATTATGTTTGTTATTCTCCTACTACTGGGAAAACAATCACCTCTACAAATGTTACCGTTTTTGAGGATCGACCATTTTATTCAGCTATGCCTGAGACTATGGCTCCGTTTGGGGGGACTTATTTTTACCGGTCAAGCGAATTAAGGTCCGGTTCATGCGGTCGTAACCGCTTGACCGGTGAAAATAATTCCCCCCAAACAGAGCATATATTTCCCACGGATCGCCCACGTCCAGATGTTCCCACTCCCACCTCTCCTCCCTCGATTTATATCCCTACTCATATGCCACCCCTTCCTTCATTGCTCCTTATACCTCCTCCCCCTCCTCCCCCCTCCTCCCCCCTCCTCCTCCTCTACAAGTCTACACTCATCGTCGTCCTCAGACTGGTGCCCTGCGACAGTTGACGACCATTGATGTTGCACCCCGGCCCAATGAACCGCATATGATTCCCTCTCAAGTTATGATTGCTTCTACCACTCACCCTCTCTATAACTGTCTCTTTGCACCCATCTCTCCTCTCCTCTTCGCAGGTTTGTGGCGTCTCTATCCTCTATCTCCACTTCGACTTCTGTGCAGGAGGCTCTTCAGCATCCGGGGTGGCAGACAACAATTGATGAAGAAATGACAGTCATATGGGCCAATCACACATGAAATTTTATTCCCCTTCTTCTTGGTCATTCTCCGATTAGCTGTAAAAGAGTTTTTACCGTCAAACATCAATCTGATGGAACGATCGAGCGCCTCAAAGCTTGTCTTGTTGCTCGTGAATTCACTCAACAATACAGTCTTAATTATGAAGAGACATTCTCTCTTGTTGGCAAGCTCAATACTATCTGCATCATTATCTCTCTCGATGTCCATCGACATTGGACATTACACCAACTCGACATTAAGAATGCTTCTTTCAATGGTGATCTTGATGAGACTGCATACATGCATCAACCTCCAGGTTTTGAGACCACGGGGTAGTCACTTGCATGCACCTAGAGAAATCTCTTCATGGCCTACAACAGTCCCCTCAGCCATGGTTTTACAAGTTTAGTTAGGTTGTTAGTGATGTTCGGTTTACTCGAATCTCGGCTGACCTCTCTCTCTTTACCCGTGATAGTCCATCAGGAACTGTGACACTCCCAGTTTATGTTGATGATATCTTAATTACTGACAATGATTCAAAAGACATCCATATGATCAAGGAACACTTGGCCTCCGTGTTCCAGACCAAAGATTTGAGGAATTTTCGATATTTTCTTGGCATCAAGGTAAACGTCGACCCGATGGTCTTATCCTATCTCAAAGAAAGTACTGCATTGATCTTCTTCATGACGCTACCTACTCTGATTGCAAGCTAGTTGACATACCTATGGATGCCAACCACAAGCTCTGTGCATATTCCTCCGACTCTGATACACTCCTACCAAACCCAGAATACTATTGTCATCTTGTGGGAAAGTTGATCTATTTGAAAGTTACAACACCAGATATATCATTTGTTGTTGGGGTTATTAGTAGGTGTATGCATGTTCCACGTGTTGGGTTTTCAATACATGAGTGGAACAACACATCATATGTGCGCAGCGGAATAAATATATAAGAAAAATCTAAAAGAGTAAAGGATCTTGCGATCTCCATGAATTAAGAAATAGAAGTACACTACAAGACATTGTACCAAAAAAGGATCAAGTCTTTGCACAACCAAGATGCTCCAAAGAACCAGTCCAGAAACAGGCAGCTGAGTCCACACAGAAATAGATCTGTGGCTTTATAGGTATCTACACAAATGAAGGAGAACCCCTAGATCTTCTATCAGAAGAACTAGGTCGAAGGTGGACTGCTCTTTGCATCTCCATCAATTGCTAGAATCATGTCCAAGAGAGGCGACGACAAGAAGAGATCACGACGAGTACTAGGGTTTGGCATAAGAGACGTCTTCAAAAGCATACACAGAACTCCCTTTTGGAAAACCATTTTCCAAGTCTATTTATACTCAAGGATATCAAACAAACAATAGCCCCCTTAGAAATCCGTTAAAACTCAACTTGTGTCGATACACATCGACTTGCAGTGGACGTACGTCGATAGGATATCGACGCAACGTCGATAAGCATTTGACGGCACTCGACGCAACCTGCTTCGAAAAGCAGTCGATGCACATGTGTCGAATAGAAGTCGACGTTACGTCAACATCTACTCGAAGTAGCGTCGACTAAGGACCTGCTTCGACATTGAGCTCGGCTGCGTCGACTTCTAGTCGACGTGCGTTAATACGCACTCGACGTGCGTCGATACGCACTCGATGCAACCCGTGAACTTTCTTCAAGTCATAGGATCCGCCCTTCACTCATATCCCTTATGAGTGAGACCAACACAATCCTTCCTCCAACTTCTCCAAACGCTCTTATGTGCGACCCTATAGGCTCATATCGTATTGGCAGAGAGACTAACTGTAAGACTACTTCCTGATCACCATATAAACACTAACAGTCTCTCACTTGATCTAAAACGTATTAACAAAAATCTCACAAACAGTGAGCAGCATCTAGCAATACATCATTGCTACCCAAGCAATAAAAGTTCATAACTCAACAAGCCTTTTGTGACCAATATATCAGTATTGTCATGTTACTTTGTCCCTTACATCTGAATTGAACTAGAGGTATGGACTGTGTCACCCTCATAATTATTCAATCTCAATTTATTGATCTAGAAAAGACTTATAAAAATTGGTGAACTCAACAACATAAATTAACTCAAACAAGTATAACAGTGCATTTCTACGTCTCATTCCATCAAGGGGCCCATGAATGTAACTCTTGTCATATAGGAGGACAAATCTCATTTATGTCTACACACAAACACTCAAATGATTCGTAACATACTCAATAACCACCGTTATAAACAACCTTTCTCAAGGAAGACTTTTGATGGCATCAAAGTACGTTCTTCGTCACTCGATAAATGCTGTGACTTCAGGTCAAAGGATCACAAATAACATTGTCACTTGAGATCTATTTGTGATACGTTCATATAATGATATAACAATACACAAAATAGTCTCATAGTGAGTCTGTCCAGCTCAACTTGTTCACTAATAAGTACTATGTGATGACTTGATATCACAATATCATGACCCGTGAAAACCGGTCATTAGTCAACGCACATACTAGTCTTAATGTAGCATCATCGCCCTTAGTTTCTAAAATGAGACTTCGACCAGGGACCATTTAAGAATGAAGCTTTTAATAAACATAGGTCCTCATATTCAAGTCACGCACTTGAATTCCTATAAAAGCAAACATTCAAGGAACATTTATTATGTTAATTAATCTATCATATAGAAATATTTGACATAACAAAAAAACTTACCATAAATGTAAAGAGAAATATAGAGTACTCTATTCATCACATAAATAACAACCGACACATATACAATCCAAAAGTCTCTCACTAGAGACGATCATTCAGGTATCTAATACTCATTAATTTAGTATGACTATCATTCTTTTTCTGTGCAAGAGGCTTCGTCAATGGATCCGCAATATTTTCCTCAGTGGTACTCTACATATGCTCGCATCTGCTCGATCGACAATCTTTCGAATAAGATAGAATTATCGAAGTATGTGCTTGGAGCGCTAATGAGATCTAGGTTTCTTAGACTGTGCAATAGCACCATTGTTGTCACAGTAAAGAATTATGGGATTAACAATGCTAGAACTACATCAAGCACGCCGATGAATTTCCAAATCCATACAGCCTCCTTCGTCATATTTGCAGCAGCAATATACTCGACCTCAGTTGTAGAATCAACAACAGTCTCTTGCTTTGGAACTCTTTCAGCTTACAGCTCTTTCATTCAGGAAAAAGACAAAACCTGATTGAAACTTTGAGTCATCCCTATCAGTATGGAAGCTAGCATCTGTGTAACCCTTTACAACGAATTCTTCCTCGCCACCAAACACCAAGAATACATCCTTAGTCCTTTTCAAGTACTTTAGGATATTCTTGACTGCAGTCCAGTGACAGTCACCGAGATCAGATTGATATTTATTAGTCATGTTCAAAGCATATGAGACTCGGGTCGAGTACATAACATCGCATACATGATTGATCCAACTGTCGAAGCATATGTAATCAACTTCATGGGGTCATTATCTTCCAAAGATTTAAGACATTGGTTCTTAGAGAGATTCACACCATGAGACATGTGTAAGAATCCCTTCTTGAACTCAAGTATGCTGAACAGTTTCAACACTTTCTCGATGTATGTACTTTGGGTCAAACCCAACAACTTCTTCGATTTATCTCTATCGATCTTAATATCAAGTATATAAGTCCTCTCGTACAAGTCTTTCATAGAAAAACAGCCTCCTAGATTGTTCTTAACTTGCATGGTCGAAATGTCATTCTTGATCAGCAACATGTCATCTACAAACAATAATAGGAAACCAACAATGCTCTCATTAATTCTCTTGTAAACACAAGCCTCATCATCATTTTTGATGAAACTAAACCTTTTGATTTTCTCATCAAAATGTATATTCCAACTTCGAGAAACTAGTTTCAATACATAAATGGATCTCTGCAGCTTGCATATTTTAGTCGCATCATTTGGAGATACAAAACCCTCGGGTTATCATATACACTTCCTCAATGAGGCCAATGGATGTCAAAACGACTTATACTTAATGAAAATCTTTTTAAGAAAGTATACATGACAATGAGGATTTTGTATCTTCAAATGATGTCATTAAAATCTGCAAGCTGCAAAGCTTGTAATCATAATACGAGACAATAGCAAACAGAATTCTGATGGACTTTATCATGTCAACAGGGAAAAAGGTCTTACCATAGTCAACACCATAAATTTTCTTGAAACCTTAGCCACTAATCGCCCTTTGAATGTCAATATATTCTCATCCATGTCAGTATTCTTCTTGAAGACTCGTTTGCACCTTATGGGTTGAACCCCTTCAGATGGTTCCACCAAGATCCAAACTTGGTTTGCATACATAGAGTCCATTCCAGATTCCATGGTCACAAACCACTTCTCGGAGTCAGGTCCACTCATAGCCTCTTGGTAGGTTACAGGTTCATCAGCATGATCTATAAGCAACACATTACCTATTTGAGACACAAGAAATTCATCTCTCGGGCTCAAATCTTGGTCTATCAGATCTATGTAGGACTTGTGTTTCTTGAGCAGGCTCTCTAGCTACAACAACTTGTAGTCCTTGCTCGGGGTCCAATTCCGGTTCATGTATTATTTATGGTTCTTAACTTCTTCAACTTCTACTCTAACAGTATTTTTTATAAGAACTTTTCTTAAAAAAGACATCATTACTTGCGACAGACAATTTGCACTCAGACGGTAGGTAGAAGTAATACACTTTGGTTTCCCCAGGATACCCCACAAGATAACACTTATCTGACTTGGGTTCCAGCTTGTCAGGCATTTAACATCGCATGTATGCATAACAACCTTAAATCTTCATGAAAGACATACTAGGACGCTTTCTGGTCCATATCTCATATAGTGTCTTAAGACCCGTTTTTATTGAAGCACAATTTAAAGTGAAAGCAACATTTTCTAAAGCAAATTCTCAAAAGGAAACAGACAAATCTGCATAACTCATCATCGATCGCACCAAGTCTAGCAAGGTATGATTCCTCCTCTTAGACACACCATTATGTTGTGTTGTTTTAGATAGAGTGAGATGTGATACAATATCACTCTTTCAGATGATCACGAAACTCATGATACAGATATTCGGCACCTCGATCAGACCAGAGTGCTTTTATCCGTTTTCACAGTTAGTTTTTTATTTCATTCTTAAACTCTTTAAACTTCTCAAAGGTTTCAGATTTGTTCTTTATAAGAAACACATATTCATATCTACTAAAATCATCAGTAAATATAACAAAGTAGTAGAACTCACCCCTAGCCATATAACTTATGGGTTCGTATACATTACTACGTATTATACTAAAAAGGCCAGCAACCCTCTCAGTATATGACCAGTGAAGGGGGCTTTAGTCATCTTGCCTAATAAACATGATTCACATCTCTCAAATAATTCATAATCAAATGAGTCAAACAATCCATCTGTATGCAGCTTGGGTATACGCTTCTCGTTTATATGGCCCAAACGACAATATCAAAGATATGTAGGATTCGAGTCATTGGTTTTGTCTCTTTGTATTTTTTACGTTATAGATCGGCTGATCTAAATTCAAAACATATAAATTATTAAACAGTTGAGCTATGTCATAACAAATATTTTTCTTATAAATAGAACAATAATTGTTTTTAATTATAAAAGAAAAATCATTCATGTCCAAATAAGAAATAAAAATAATGTTTCGAGTTATAGCTGGAACATAATAACAAATATCAAATTCAATAATAAGCTCAGTGGGCAAGGAAAGACAGTAGACACTTACAACAATGATAGTAACTCTTGCTCCATTTCCAACACGCAGGTCCACCTTTCCATTACCCTACATTCTTCTCCTTTCCAGTTCATGCACATTTGTACAAATATGAGAACCACATCTGATATCCAATACCCAAGATGAAGAAGCAGAAAGGTTTATTTCTATAACGAGTATACCTAAAGCGAAAGTCACCCTTCCCTTCTTTTTCTGCAGATCCTCTTGATAGAGGGGATAGTTCCTCCTCTAATGTCCTGTCTTATCACAATGGTGTCACTTCCCTTCCTTCGCCAGACCCTTCCTTTTCAGTGTTGAAGAATTAGAATCAAGATATGGCTTAGGTCCTACCTTGGTCTTCTTTGATCCCCTGGCTTTGCCTTTGCCTTAATGCACCATTAGTATGAGGCTAACAGACTTGACCTTCTTCATGTTGTTCTCGACAGTTCTTAACATGCCTAGAAGCTCGGACAATGTCTTGTCAATCTCATTCATGTTATAGTTCAGGACAAACTATTCATAACTGTTCGACAACAATTGTAGGATTAGATCAGTGACCAACTCTTAGCCCAAGGGAAAACCTAATCTCTGAAGGTTCTCGATGTACTCAATCATCTTGAGTACATGAGTTCTCATTGGGTCTCGAGCTCCCAGCTTGCACTGAAATAATGCCTTGGAGATGTCGAACCTCTCTTACTGAGCTTTCCCTTGAAACAATTTCTTCAGGTGCTCGATTATCTCATAACCACACATGCTCTCATGTTACTTGTGAAGCTCAGAGTTTAAGGCAGCAAGCATGAGACATTCAACATCCAAGGAATCATCTTGATACTTTTTATAAGCATCTTTGTCTGCTCGAGATGAATTCCTGATTGCCTCTTCGGGGGATCCTCTTTCAAAACATAGAACTTGCGCTCTTGCCTAAGAACAATTCTTAGGTTTTTATATCAGTCCAGGAAGTTAGTCTCATTGAGCTTGTCCTTCCTAAAAATGGCTCTCAGGGACAGTGTGGAGTGAGATCCACTTGCTATGAAATTTCTACAAAAATTATGTAAAGTAATTTTAGCACTATATTTTAAAATACATTTTATTTTAATACAGACTTTAATTATATAAACACTCGCTATTTTAATTAAATTGATAACTCTCAATACCAATTCGGAAAGTTTATGCAAGCTATTCTCTAGTGGACAAGATCAGTATTTCACGAACACCATAAGTCAGCTTTAGCTGATCACCCATAGTGTAACTATTTAGGTAGACAACCTTTGTCAATTACATCATCATGCAACTCTTGTATGGTTGGTGAATAACTCTTTATTCGCATCCATCATATGGTGCATGCCAACCTCATGCTTCTAGACACTCAAACTTTCACCTAGTTAAGTTAGACTCGATGTCGACAGTAGGATATCATAATTATCCGTTTGCACCCTTATCAAGATAGATTAATGCACATTGTTTTGACAAACTCACATCCCATCGATCAAGGCAGGAAGAGTGTCATCCATTAGAAGGCATCCACATACTTAATATTTGGTTAAGGGATTTATGATAATCGATTAACACTTAATCATGATTAACATTTAACCAATGTGCACATATACAAAAAAAATACATCATTCACATTCTAGATATATCTCAGATGTGCATAAAAGTAAAACCATCAATGTTGAAGCCAAGAAAATCTCGACTCCAAAATATTCAGATCAATGCAGCCTAAGGTAACTGATTCTAAGGTCCGATGCCATAATTCAGATTGTTAGCGCGGGAGAGAGAAAACTATCTATAAGCACACCCCAAGTGCTCCAGCAGGGAGGTCCCACCACGTATCCGGATGTTTGGGAGAAACTTCCCCTTCGCAGCTAAAGGTTGGGCGAGGTAATAGACAGACATGGACTTGGCGAGTGCCCAGCTTGGGGGGACCTCAACCTCTTACAAAAATATCATTTTTAGTACCCCTGGGGTGTAATTATAGAGATAATCCTAGGGGGCGAGTATCCAGCCTCTACTGGCAAGTATCAAGGGCTACTCGCTTATATTCACAAAGTACTCACCTCTTCTCACCCAAGCTCGCATCTACTCGTCCAAGCTCACCCAAGCTCTCCCAAACTCGCCTTTGCATGTGGTTAGGTCTGTGAAAAGACATCTCCTTAAACATCTCTGATCTCGATGAATTACGGGTTATACACAATCCCCGCTTTTTTTGAGCTCAACTCGAGCTTGAAAAAACAATGTAAGACCAGTAGTTTGGAAAGTAAGCGATAGACGATATGCTGCGTGAGTTCCTTCCCAGGACTGGAGCTCAACTGAAGGAGAAAAGAATGTCGACACCTCCCGAGAGCAGAACTCAACTAAAGGAGGTGGAGAAGAGGTCGACATCTTATAGGAGGAATCTCAACTGGAGGTGAAGAGAAGGTCAACGCCTCACAGTAGCGGAGCTCAACTGGGGTAGAGAAGAGGTCGACACCTCACAGGAGGAAGCTCAACTGGAGGTGGAGAAAAGTCGACACCTCATAGGAGGAAGCTCAACTGGAGGTGGAGAGAAGGTCGACACCTCGCAGGAGCCGAGCTCAACTGGAGGTGGAGAGAAGGTCGACACCTCGCAGGAGCCGAGCTCAACTGGAGGTAGAGAAAGTCGGAAGCTCGCAGGAGCCGAGCTCGATTGGAGGTGGAGGGAAGGTCGATAGCTCGCAGGAGTCGAGCTCAACTGGAGGTGGAGAGAAGGTCGGCAGCTCGCAGGAGCCGAGCTCAATTAGAGGTGGAGAGAAGGTCGGCAGCTTGCAAGAGCCGAGCTCAACTGGAGGTGAAGAGAAGGTGGACAGGTCGCAGGATCCGAGCTCAACTGGAGGTGGAGAGAAGGTCCACAGCTCACAGGAGCTGAGCTCAACTGCAGGTGGAGAGAAGGACGACAGCTCGCAGGAGCCAAGCTCAACTGGAGGTGGAGAGAAGGTCGATAGCTCATAGGAGTCGAGCTCAACTGCAGGTGGAGAGAAGGTCGACAGCTCGCAGGAACCGAACTTAACTGGAGGTGGAGAGGTCGACTCGGGGGGTAAGTAGCCGGTATGCAGGAGGGAAGCTCGTATAGGGGCCCGAATTACGATAACACCACACTCGATAACTTCAACTCACTCGAGAGGTAAAGTAGCTGATATGCAGGAGAGGAGCTCGTGCAGGGACTCAGACTACGACAACTACAGATCTCGAGGACTTCTGTTGGTGCTGAGGTCACTCGCCCTGTTACTTAAGAAATCAACAAAGAGTTAATTGCACCGACTTCTTTGATGGCAAAGAATCTTTCTAAGGAGAGAACGATCTTCTCTTCATCAAGTTGGGAGGTTGGCGTCCAAACATGTTCCTGATAGTTTCTCCAGTTAGATGAGAAGTGCGACTAGGTGGTGGCTAGACCAACGTACAAGGGGGGAGCTAATCTCGACCGACAATGCAGGGGCTTGGTCTTACAAGAACACCTTAAAACCCGACACAACGTCCCATCATCCGTCCTGGGCTTTTTAGGAGAATCAGGTCACAGACTCATTTTTCAACTCAATCATGGAGATAGTTTTATGCCTACCTCTACAAACTCCAGCTCTACCGCCTAGCTACTAAGGCCAGGGTACAAGTGAAGGGAAATGGCTCTAGAGGAGTCCTATAGGACACACGCACAAGGCCTCCATCCTCCATTTTGCTGAGGGGAAGAAAAAACATGGACATGGAGTCACATTGGGGGGGGGGGGGGTCCTCCTGGACGCACACACTCGAGGTCTTCATCCAGCCCGTTGCCCGCTCCACTCGGGGAGGTTCCCCACCCTGCTACTTAATAAGCAAAAGAGGGTTAGTTGCGTCTGTTATCATAAACCAAAAGTGACGCCAAGCCTTTAACTTTTAAGAAAAGTTCTCACCCCACGTCGAGCTTCTAGCTCTTCGTGGCTCGACGACATCTTTTACGGCAGAGGATTCCTCCTCAAGGCATAACGATCTTCTCTTTGCCGAGTTGAAAGATTAGCGTCCAGACTTTCTCATGATAATTCCTTCAGTCGGATGAGAAGTGTGATCGGGTGGTAGCTAGGCCAACGTACAAGGGGAAAGCTGATCTCGACCGACAATGTAGGAGTCTGGTCTTACAAGAACGCCTTCAAACACAACACACCGTCCCATTATCCGCTTTAAGTGTTATGAGAGTCAAGTTGGATGCTGGTTTCTCAACCGATCGTGGAGATCGCTTTCTCTGCCTGTTATGCCTGCTTGAGATACTTCTAAGAAGACAAATTTAAGTCCCCGTATTCCAGGGTGTCAGCTAAATATCCTTCATGTATAGGTGTAAACGAGCGTACCTTTCTCTCCTAAGGGTAAAACCTTTTCAGGTTATCACGGCTCCAGGTGTTTGAGGAGATGAAATGAATAACATAGCGGCCCGGTTGTTAAAGTGATTACCTCACGAGTATAAACTCGCAGAATTGAAGTGAACACCATAGTTGTTGAAGCAATGATCTCGCGAGTACGGAACTCGCAGAATTGAAGGAGAACACCGTAGTTGCTGAAGAGATAATATTGCGAGTATGGAGCTCGCGAAATTGAAGAGCACCATAGCTACTGAAGAGATGACCTCGCGAGTCCCGTGGAATTGAAGAGCATCATAGTTGCTGAAGAGATGACCGCGCGAGTATGGAGCTCACAGAATTGGAGAACACCATAGTTATTGAAGAGATGATCACGTGAGTATGGAGCTCGAGGAACCGAAGAGCACCGTAGTTGCTGAAGAGATGACCTCGCGTGTATGGAGCTCGTGAAATTGAAGGAGAGCACCCTATCTGTTGAAGTGATGAGCTCGCGAGTATGGAACTTGCTGAACCGAAGAGCACCATAGTTGATGAGGATATGACTTCGCGAGTATGGAGCTCGCGAAATCGAAGAGCACCATAGTTGATGAAGAGATGACCTCGCGAGTATGGAGCTCGCAAAATTGAAGAACACCATAGTTGATGGAAAGTAGGTTGTCGAAGGAGATCATCGCAAATAGGAGCTCGCAGAATAACAGCTTGAAGACGTCATGAGTAAGCCATCTCGTGGAATGTAAGCTCTTGGTGAAGATCATCGTGAATTGGAGTTCGCGGAATACCTCATATGTTTTTCTCTGGCGGTGATCTCGTCGTGAAATGCCCTGTTTGTTAGTTATACAAAAGGTACTCACAGGCTTTACTAAAGCACCTGCAAGTATGAACATGTACGAAAAGCATCACTATTGAAAAAAGAGAGAACTAGGCGGGGGGTAAGTGTTACTTCTGACATTAGAACCCCTGCGCAGAGGGTTTGGGGGTTGCGAGATTCTGAGCTCTCCCGTCTTTGCGAGTAGTTCACCAGCAGAACTCGCCTATGGGCGAGTAACAAAGATACTCGCCTCTTTGAAGTCGTTAATCCTGCATATACTCGCCTATGCGCGAGTACGAAGAAAGCTCGCTTCTTCGAAGTCGTCAATCCCGCATATACTCGCCAGCATATCGTCATCTGCAACTCGCCTCCATGAACTATTCTGCATATTCTCGCCTAGGATTGTCTTCTTATGGAACTCGCCTATGGGAAAACAACAAGGGAACTCGCCTCTTGCGAGTAGGACACCTGCGGGTTGATTTGGAACTCGCTGTCTGGAACTCGTCAAAGTATATCGCCATCTGCAACTCGCGTACTTGAACTCTTCCATGCATATTCGCTAGCTGAAATCATCTGGAACCCACCTAAGGAGGTCGTGATCTGGAACTCGCTTATGAGCGAGTAATAGGAAAGCTCGCCCCATGAAAGCGCCGAACTTGTAAGTCATCATCGTGAAGTCGTCTATGGGCGTGTAACCATGCAACTCGCACACCTTGTCGAGAACTCACCCACCTTGCCGAATGCTCGCGAGTTACTGCCTTTGGTCTCCAGCTCGCCATCTTAAGCTATGAAGTCTTCTCGCAAAAATTTCTTCCTCGTCTACGATCCACGCTCACCGCACCAAAGTGTTGAAGGCAAGAAAATCTCAACTCCAAAATATTCGGATCAATGCAGCCTAAGGTTACTGATTCTGCGGTCCGACGCCACAATTCAGATGGCTAGCGCGGGAGAAAGAAACTGCCTATAAGCACACCCCAAGTTCTCCAGCAGGGAGGTTCTATCACGTACCCGGAAGTTTGGGAGAAACTTCCCCTCCGCAACCAAAAACTGGGCGAGGTACTAGGCAGACATGGACTTGACGAGTATCCAGATTGGGGGGACCTAACCCTCTTCTAAAAGTGTCATTTCTAGTACCCCTAGGGGTGTATTTATAAAGAAATCTTAGGGGGGGGGGGGCGAGTATCTAGCCTTTATTAGCGAGAATCAAGCGCTACTCGCCCACACTCGGAGGTACTCGCCTCTGCTCGCCCAAGCTCACCCTACTCGCCCAAACTCGCCTCTGCTCGGTGTTATGTCTGCGAAAAGGCACCTCCTTAGACATCTCTGATCTCGACGAATTACGCGTTATACAATCAACACTTGATGTAAAAGGGTTAAATTTGAACAATCAAAACAATTCTAAATCCTCTGATTTACATGTATTGGACACAGACACAATCAATCATTCTTATGGCAGTTAACAATCTCGTCTCTCATTATCGAATTAAAAATTCAAGACAATTTGATTTCACAAACCACATAGAGGAACGATTACTGTCAAGAAAAAAGCATTTCTGAAACATGAAAATCGCAGCAAATCACAAGCGTTCCTGACGGGGTTCCAAGGGGCAGCTCCCTTGGCGGTGGTCTCGCTGACTGATCAGCGAGCGGGGTCAAGTGGCAGAGCCCTTGCCGAGTGCGGGCGGAGCCTTGACCAAATTTTTTCGAAAAACCGCCGATTTCATAAAGCAAATCATCAACATTTGATGTTCTAGGAATAAATCTGGATATTTAGAACAGTTCTAAATTTCCTGATTTACACGCTTTGGATCTGGAACCTACCTCTGATACTACTGTTGAATTTCTTTACATAAGTGGAACAGCACATCGCATGTGCGTAGCGGAATAAATATACAAGAAAAACCCAAAAGAGTAAAGGATCTTGCGATCTCCATGAATCAAGAAATAGATGTACACAACAAGACATTGTACATAAAAGGGGTTGAGTCTTTGCTCAGCCATAATGCTCCAAAGAACCAGTCCAGAAACATATAGCTGAGTCCACACAGAAATAGATTTGTGACTCTATAGGTATCCACACGAATGAAGGAGAACCCCAAGATCTTGTCTCATAAGAACTAGGTCGGAGGTGGACAGCTCTCTATGTCTCCACAAATTGTTAGATTCGTTTCCAAGAGAGGCGGCAACAAGAAGAGATCGCAACAAGTACTAGGGTTTGGCTCAAGTGACGGCTTCAAAAGCACATACAGACCTCCCTTTTGGAAAACTCTTTTCCAAGTCTATTTATACTCAAGGATATCAAACAGACAATAACCCCCATAAAAATCCGTCAAAACTCAACTTGCGTCGATATGCGTCGACTTGCAGTGGATGTGTGCCAATAAGATATCGATACAATGTCAATAAGCATTCGACGACACTCAACGCAACCTGCTTCAAAATGCAGTCGATGCACATGAGCCGAATAAAAGTCGACGTTACGTCGACAACTACTCGACGTAACGTCGACTAAAGAACTGTCGATATTGAGCTCGGTTGCGTCGACTTCTAGTCGGCGTGCGTCGATACGCACTTGATGTACGTCGATACGCACTCGACGTGCGTCGATACGTTCTCGATGTAACCCGTGAACTTTCTTCAAGTCATAAGATCTGCCCTTCACTCATATCCCATATGAGTGAAGCCAACGCAATCCTTCCTCTAACTTCTCCAAACACCCTTATGTGCGACTCTATAAGCTCATATTGCGTTGCCAGTGAGCTAATTCTTGGACTACTTTCAGATCACCATAGAAAGACTGTCACGACCCGTCTCGACAAAAGTCAGAGTACGCTTCGGGCGAGCCGTGATGCCAAAGGTATGAGCGTAAAGAAAACCATGTCTGTTAAGGCGGATGCAGAGAAACTGATTATAAGTAAAAAATGATTATTTTAAAGTAAAAATAGTTTGATTGTTTTTATTGCGGAAGCTTTTAGAGTTTAAAACAGTGAGAATTTTAAATGCACAGGAATTTGTAAAAATCATGTTTTACAGGGCACTGCTACAGATTTCATGCTTTTATGATTCAAAAGAGGATGTACATGCATTAATATCAAATTCTAGTACATAAAGTATTTAAATAACCTAGTAGTTGTTCATGATACCAGAGAAAATGTCTGATTGCACTTATTACATAAAAGAAATATTTGACAGTAAATGAAATGTAAAAATAGAACCTGGAACTTTAAGAAGATCGGGCTCGAGAACCTGGCTGCGCTATCACGAACGCTAAGACAATTTCAAAAAAGAAAGAAAAAGCCTCCAAACATTGAAATAAACAGGTGAGCAAAATAAAATACAGAACAGCAGAAACAGAAGTATACAAGTATCAGTTTTCATGAAGCGATGTTACCAAAACAGACAAGTAGAATAGTCAAACAAAAATAACTGAATTAAGCTTACTCCGGAACATAACATATAATAGAAAAAGTAATATCATAAGCTGTAATCAATGAAGTGTGTAGGTGTTTTGAGTGGGTGCGCATGGTTCACACTCAGTCCGGATACAAGTCTTATTAGAAAAAAAATCCTGCTTGTCGTAACCATCGTCACGGCTCAGGCCCAGCTCAAGGAGGCTTAGTGGTCCCAACTGTCACCGTGAAGGCTGCAACCCAAGTGACCCCAACACGTTTCAATGTTTGCTTATGATATTATGAATTACATGATTCATACTTTAGTGATTTTAGCGGAAACAAATTCACTTAAAAGTGAATGATCAAACAATGAACTGACTTTACTCAAGACTTACAACCAGACAGACATAACGAATCAGATTCGATGACATAAGAAAACTAGATTAAACAATTCTATGATATCGAGTACTCGTCTAGGTTAAACAATTCTATGATACAGTTATCTTCCTAGTAAACATGTATTCGATACAACCCTTTATATAAAATCACAGATCATCAATTTGTTTACTATTTAGAATCATTATCAATTACAATTAAGACACTTATTACACATGCCCAACAATCTATCGTTCATCCAGTTTTATCTTAATTGAGCAAATCCATCTAAGCAAGTATCCAAGTAAAAATCATATACGATCACAATTTCATGTAATTCCAACATATTAACCATAAGTTATTAAATTATCAGACTGGGCATTCAAGATTTAAATTCATTTGACAAACCAGACATTTCAGGGTAGAATCATAGAATCATAAGAACAGACAAAATAATTAAAATACCAATTCATTAGACAGATCAAAATATATACAGGAATGTAGTCATGAATCAAGGAATAGAGACATTAAATTAAACACAATGCTTGCAAGAGAGGGAGATCTCTCCTTGCCTTAAATAAGGCTGAATCTGACGGAGGAGGCTGAGCGGCGCAAGCAAGATTTAGAAACTCTAACTGGACCTGTTCATGGGATAGCAAGAATGATGTTTGACATAAATGAAACCAAACGCTAGCACAAACAATTATTCATTACATAACTGAATCAAGAGTGGCTAAGAGATTTACCTCCCTCATGAGTGAGGGGAGAAGAGACACTACGCGGAGACGAAGACTTGGCGGTGCTTAGGCTTGGGCAAACCTTAATTCGGAGAGGGATTCTGAGAGATTCTATCACGCGAGTCGAGGAGAGGCACTAGAAATCACAAATAATATGGGATTAGACGACTACAAAAGGGGGCAAAGATTATAGATCGCAAAAAAAGGCACAAAGAAAACATTAGGGTTATAAAAAAAATCTGAATAAGGGTGGAGGAGGAATCTTACCCCAAAAGAAGTCAAATCCGGGCTCAAGGAGGAGAGAGAACCAAACCCTAGGCATAAACGCAGCCAAAGAGGCGAGGAAGCTGATGTCGGCCCCTGAAGAGGAGGGATGGGGATGATTCCGGCCTCCAGAAACGGAGAAGAACGCTAGCTGGAGGAGGTAGGGTTGCTGTCGTCCCCGTAGGAGGAGGAAGAAGCGATGTCGGCGACCTTGTTGATGAGCAGAACCGTCGGCTAGGGCAGGATGAGAAGAGGCGCCGGCCTCAGAAAGAGGAATCGCCGGCCACAGCAGGAGCAGGAGGCGGGGACGGGAGGCACGAGAGCGGAGGGAGGCGAGATCGGGAGCAGGAGACAAGGCGGAATCGGGAGAAGGGCTTCGTCTATGCGCTTGAGGAAAATCGCGGAAACGGTAGGTCGGGCTTGCGGGTTTAGGTTTAAGAGGATTAGGTTTTTTTTTATTATTATTATATTATTATTAGTATTAGTATTATACTAAAAATCGGGTCGTTACATTCTCCCTCACTTGGGAAGTTTCGTCCCGAAACTTTCTGAGACTTCTCTGAATGAAGGCTAAAAATGGCGAAGATTTGGATGACCCACGTCTCAACAAGACTTGCAAATCAATGCATGAAAGTTAACTAGAAAGGAAAACAAGCGCGAAGGCTTACTATGATCAAGAGAAAAGTTATAGATACTTGCAACGCAGGTCAGATACAAGTTCTTAAGAGAACTCTTCAGACTTAGCGGGTGCGGCCAGAAACAAAAGATTGGCTACAAGGAGCACAATAATTTCTTCAATTAGCTCAAAATTGAAACGTAAGACTCAAAAATTTTAAAACGAGAAAATCCTTGCACGAAGGGAAGACAGGACACCAAAGAGGAAAAGAAACAGAATGATGATTGAGTATCGACAAAAGCGAGTCGCCTTAGGGATGAAAGAGCACAAAACAACGCTAAAGAAATTCAGCAGAACTATTTACAATAAGAATCTCATTTCTCACTAACACTTTGAGCTATCCAGAAAGAAAAACAAGAAGGCCGAATAATAAGATTAATAATCAGACAGAACAGGAAGACTGAATACGAATACCGGAGACTTAAGACAAGAGACTCTAACACATTTTCTACTGTCAGATACATAAATTATATAATAATTACAGCATTTTCATTGGACAACTCTAGCTAATGATCATGCAAGTGCAACAATGAGATCTTGTGCGATATCAAGTAATTAGTAAATCCATGCGTGTACAATCATTATTGTTGTTCTTGACTTCACACTTGTGTAATGATTTATGATATGAATGCAAATGAATGGATTATATGTCATGTTAAGCGTCTATATCACTTAACATGTCATGCATATTAAGACTCTAATGTCAACGCACTTAAAATATTAAATCACTCATACAATTTAATATTCGCAAGCGGTGTATATCCTAGTGGAAATTCATATGCAAAAAATGTTAAGTTTGATCATACTTCCTTAACATTCGTGTGCATACTACTCATGCTTATGAGTGAGTGTGTGCATGTTTTAGCCGCGAACAACAGATAATGACAAGTGAGTGAAAAAATGAAGCATGTATATTTAGTTTTATAATAAAATTCAAAATATTTAATAATTACAAAATATTTATGTTTTGAACTAACCTGACTCTGATACCAACTGTCACGATCCGTCTCGACAAAAGTCAGAGTGCGCTTCGGGCGGGCCGTGATACTATAGGCATGAGCGGAAAGAAAACCATGTCTACTATGGTGGATGCAGAGATATTGGTTATAGATTAAAAATAATTATTTTTAAGTAAAAATAGTTTAATTTTTTTTGTGTGGAAACTTTTAAAGTTTAAAACAGTTAGAATTTTAAATGCACATAAATTTTGTAAAAAATATGTTTTACAGGACACTGCTACAGATTTCATGCAATTATGATTCAAAAGAGAATGTACATGCATTAATATCAAATTCTAGTATAGAAAGTATTTAAATAGCCTAATAATTGTCCATGAGACCAGAGAAAATGCCTGATTGCACTTATTACATAAAAAAAATATTTGACAGTAAATAAAATGTAAACATAAAACCTGGAATTTTAAGAAGATCGAGCTCGAGGACATGGCGGCGCAGTCACGAACGCTAAGGCAATTCCAAAACAGAAAGAAAAAGCCTCAGAACATTGAAATAAACAAGTGAGCAAAGTAAAATACAGAACAGTAGAAACAGAAGTATACAAGTATCAGTTTTCATGAAGCGATGCTATCAAAACAGACAAGTAGAATAGTCAAACAAAAATAACTGAATTAAGCCTACTCCGAAGCATAACATATAATAGAACAAGTAATATCATAAGCTGCAATCAATGAAGTATGTAGGTGCTTTGAGTGAGTGCGCATGTTTTACACTCAGTCCGGATACAAGTCTTATTAGAAAAACTTCGTGCTTGTCGTGACCATAGTCACGGCCCAAGCCCGGCTCAAGGAGGCTTAGTGGGTCCCAACTAGCATCGTGAAGGCTGCAACCCAAGTGACCCTAACACATTTCAAAATTTGCTTATGATATTATGAGTTACATGATTCACACTTTAGTGATTTTAGCGGAAACGAATTCACTTAAAAGCGAAAGATCAGGAAAAAAAACTGACTTTACTCAAGACTTATAACCAGACAGACATAACGAATTAGATTCGATGACAAGAAAACTAGATAGAGAATTTGAGCCTCGCGAGTTCGAGAGGTTAAGGTCATAATAACAAGAAGATTTATCGAGTATATTGTAGAGGTAAGTTAACATGTGTCAGATCAGAGATACCGAGTACTCATCTAGGTTAAACAATTCTATGGTACAGTTATTTTCCAAGTAAACATGTATTTGATACAACCCTTTATATAAAATCACAGATCATCAATTTGTTTACTATCTAGAATCATTATCAATTACAATTAAGACACTTATTACACATGCCCAACAGTCTATCGTTCATCCAGTTTTATCTTAATTAAGCAAATCCCTCATCTAAGCGAGTATCAAAGTAAAAATCATCTACGATCACAATTTCACGTAATTCCAACATATTAACCATAAGTTATTAAATTATCAGACTGGGCATTCAAGATTTAAATTCATTTGACAAACCAGACATTTCAGGGTGGAATCATAAAATCATAAGAACAGACAAAATAATTAAAATACCAATTCATTAGACATATCAAAATATATACAGGAATGTAGTCATGAATCAAGGAATAGAGACATAAAATTAAACGCAATGTTTGCAAGAGAGGAGGATCTCTAATGCCTTAAATGAGGCTGAATCTGACGGAGGCGGCTGAGCGGCGCAAGCAAGATTTAGAAACCCTAACTGGACATGTTCATGGGAAAACAAGAATGATGTTGACATAAAGGAAACCAAACGCTAGCACAGACAATTATTCATTACATAACTGAATCAAGAGCGGCTAAGAGATTTACCTCCCTCATGAGTGAGGGGAGAAGAGACACCACGCGAAAACGAAGACTTGGCGGTGCTTAGGCTTCGACAAACCTTAATTCAGAGAGGGATTCTGAGAGATTCTATCACGCGAGTCGAGGAGAGGCGCTGGAAATCACAAATAATACGGGATTAGACGACTACAAAAGGGGGCAAAGATTATAGATCGTGAAAAGGGGCACAAAGAAAACATTAGGGTTATAAAAAAAATCTGAATAAGGGTGGAGGAGGAATCTTACCCCAAAGGAAGTCGAATCAGGGCTCAAGGAGGAGAGAGAACCAAACCCTAGGCATAAACGCAGCCAAGGAGGCGAGGAAGCTGATGTCGGCCCCTGGAGAGGAGGGATGGGGTTGATTCCGACCTCCAGAAACGGAGAAGAAGGCTAGCTGGAGGAGGTAGGGTTGTTGTTGTCCCCGTAGGAGGAGGAAGATGCGATGTCGGCGACCTTGTTGATGAGCAGAACCGTCTGCTAGGACAGGATAAGAAGACGCGCCGGCCTCAGAAAGAGGAAGCGCCGGCCACAGCAGGAGCAGGAGGCGAGATCGGGAGCAGGAGACGGGGCGGAATCGGGAGCAGGGCTTCGATTGTGACCTTGCAGGAAATTGCGAAAACGGGAGGTCGGGGGGAAGCGGCTTGCGGGTTTAGGTTTAAGAGGATTAGGTTTTTTTTATTATTATATTATTATTAGTATTAGTATTATACTAAAAATCGGGTCGTTACAAACACTAACACCACAGACTTCTCATCTTCAGGCAGTTGAGTGCATTCTCTGATACCTGAAGTCTCCTCCCGAACAAGAGCTCGTATATAAGTCCTCCTCGTCGTTATCTATCATTGCTTACTCTGATGTTGATTATGTTGGATCCCTGGATGATTGTCATTCCATAAGTGGTTTTTGCATATTCTTTGGTGGACATATTGTTACTTGGCGGAGAAAGAAGCAATCTGTCGTCGCATGTTGATCAGCAGAAGCTGAGTATCAATCAATGACCTCTGTCATCTCTGAACTCACATGGCTAAAAAGCCTTTGTGCAGACCTGAGTGTCAAACTCTCCTCTCCTGCCACCTTGTTCAGCGATAGTCAAGCTGCTATTCATATTGCCCAAAATCTTGTGTTTCATGAACGTACTAAGCATATAGAGGTTGATTGTCACTTTATTCGGGAACAGGTTCAACTCTGGAAATTGGACTCGAGACATATTTCGGCTACAGAACAAATCGCTGATATTCTTATAAAAGCTTTACTGCGACCATTATATTTTTAGTTCTTGTCTAAGTTTGGTTCCTACGACTTGTATGCTCCAGCTTGCGGGTGAGTGTTGAAAAATTTATGAAGAAAGGCCTATCTTGAAGGCAAATGTAAATCTTTCTTAGGGATTAGTCCCACATCTTAGGATAGAGTTTAAAATCTTCTCTCTCCTCCTATATATATGTACAAATATATGTAATGTAATGAAAAAATAATAAAATCATTGTTTTTATCTTCTTTAACTACTATTTCTACAATATGCAAGCTCCATTGTTAAATACATTTTTTGAAGACTATGAAACTGAAGAGTTATAAAATGTAAGTCTTCGTTAGAGAATAAAATTATAAATCAATTTATTTAATATGGCTTTACTCATTAATAATTAATCTAATTATATGGGTGATTATGTTTCTCCTGATGCATGCATACATATGGAAGTTATGCGTTGGGAGGTTCAATTTTATTTTGAGATACAATTATAATTTTTATTTCTATATGAGCCCACGGACATTATTATAGGGCTCAAGTATTATTAACTTTTTGTTAAGACTTTTGAGCTTATAATAGTTTTTTATTCCAGGCACGCACTAAATATATATATGTGTGTGTGTGTGTATGTGCGCGCGCGCGCGCGCCTATTAGATATATAGTATGATGTTTACTTACGTATAAAAAGTTGACAAAGTATTGTTTGGAATCTTTCAAAGGTTGGAAAGGTAAACAAAAATGTCAATTTTCTTATTTCATTCATTAGCATCTTGTTAACAAGTTAGCTTTGATTTTTTTTTTGGATATTTTTATGATGAGGAGATGAGAATGCTTAGGTGGATGTGTGGACACACGAGATTGGATAAAATTAGGAATGAATGTATCAGGGATAAGAAAGGAGTAGAACCAATTTTAGAGAAGATGCGAGAAGCTCGTCTAAGATGGTTTGGACAGGTACAAAGGAGACCATTAGAGGCACCTGTTAGGCGTTGTGAGAGTCTAGTCACTAAGGCATGTTAGACGAGGGAGGGGTAGACCAATAAAGACTTGGAATGAAACTATAAAGAAAGACATGATGTACTTAGGCATTAGTGAGACTATGACAAAAGATAGGGCACAATGACGACAAAGGATCCATATAGCCGACCCCACTATAGTGAAATAAAGGCTTGAGTGTTGTTATTTTTATGATAAGGAGAAGCTGAGAAAATGAGGGAACCTATTAGAAGACATCATGTCATGGAACTATTGGATGGTGGTAGTTGATTCAGAAATAATCATGCAAATAAACTAATAAAGGCAAGTTACTTTCTTTAATATTTAACATGTATTAATATGAAAATTTGTGTTTATTGTCCATAATACTTTATTTGTTCATTATAATTTTATTATTACATGTTCACTGCATAGTTTTTAAACATTGTGAGTACATTTTTGCTTATTTACAAAAAGTGTTTAATATACTATTAAAATTATTTAAATATTAAAAACCGACATTATAAATATCCCATATATATCCCCGCAATCCGACATACGACATTTCAAACTCAAACTGACATGAACCCGACATCCGACATTTACAACCTTGATGACAAGAAAGTAGAAATGCTGATAAATATAAAATTTTACTACTTATAAGCTCCAAATATTAAAAAAAATCTTAAAAGAAGGAATAAAATGTAATGAAAACCTCTCCGACATCATTTTGAAAGCGCTTAATTAGCTCGATCGCAAAATTCCTGAATTCATTTTCTCTTCCTTTCAAATTTACAATGACTTTAACCTGCAAGAGCATCAAAAAGAAATAATTCATAAACTAACAAGGCAGCAAGTAAATAAACTAGAATTTCTACAGTAAACATCATTAGCAACCTTATCTCCATCCCTTAAGAACTTCTGGGCAGCCTTCAACCTTACAGAATAATCATGGGAGTCAATATTGTACCTGTATTGGTACAAAAGGAATTTTAAGTACATGCAGTGGTGATTCAAGTAAGACTTCTGAAAAATATAAGACACCGAAAGTCAAAATAATATTTCCATATTATGTAACTGATCAAGTATGGTCACTCGTTAATCATGATTTTATTATTTAAAAAAATATATAAAAATAAACTATGCATGCACGCACCCCATTTTGAGCTCCTTGATATCCACACGATTAGCTGCAAAATCATCAAGAATGGAGAATTCGTGAGATAAAAAGCATAGACATGATTAAAAAAAGAAATATATGGTAGGTCATTTCCCAGAAAGTGGTTAAAAAACCTCAAGGGAGGAGACATTCACCAGCAGATCTTTTCAGTTGCACCCTCTTTTTCTTTTGTTGTTCATATTTGTGCTTTCTGCAACAAATTGCATTGCAGACTATTAGCTGACATAAAATGCATTAAAATCACTAAAGTTGTAATGTATAGAAAAAACTTTAATATCTGATTCAAAAACCAAAATGAAGCAGTCATGTGGAGACACCTTTCATTGTTTTGAAAGAAGAGGTTATAAGGAAAAGCTTTCCTGCCCCATCGTCTATCGTCTTATCCCGATGACTACATTGGGTAAACAGTATTCCTAGACTATATCTGCCATGCAAAATAGAAAGCTCTCTCTCGTATAGATCAATTAACTGCAGAGACAAAGTTCTGATAGACGACCAAGAGAAAAAAATGGCCTGATCCCCACAATCGAATAAATGGAAAATGCCACGAGATATAACTTTTTCTGATTGAAGAACCCAATTTATTTGTTATGCAAGAAAACCTCTTTTCTGTACTTATAATTAAAGACAATAATCAATGAAGTTACTACTTCACCAACAGAATTTTCACTAAGGGATCTTGCTACATCCACCTATTTTGAGTAGATCTAGCTATTTCACTTTGTATCTTTGCAGCAAAGATCAAAGAGACTTTGGGAGAAAAATATAAAGCCGTTGAACTGAAATTGAATGGTTGAAGATGGTGCAAGATACCAACAATCAATATATGTCGAGGAAAGAAAGTATGCGATGAATTATTTTGAAAGCAAGAGAAACATGGGATGCATGGGTTCTCTGGGGCTTTCCAGAGTCGGTGCTCCTTCAAGTCAAAAATAAAACAAAGCATAACCCTAGATAGCCAAGAAGTCCTTTATATACTTGAGCTCAAAATTTAAAATAGTTTACCTGTGAAAAACAACATAAAATATTATAATAATAATTTGGCGATCGGTAAATTTTTGGGGGCTTCTTAGCCTCTCGATAACACCATATTTATGTTCGTATCAATACCAAGTGGTGGAAGAATGAACTTTTCCTCAAGGACGAAGTAGGAAAACTATGTGACTAGATAGAATTTAGGTTGCCTTGTCTATGCAAAAGTCCTTCCACTAAATGAGGAGTAGTTTTGCCTCTTTGCCATCGATGCATGTGGTGAGCCTGGCATGTAAATGGCCTGTGATCAGTCTCAAGGGGCTTGAGAAGGGATGGTCCTCCCCTCGGAGTCGCTTGAATTTAGATGCGTGTAAGATTAGATGTATATGAGACCTTGGTAGTAGGCAGCTGGACACTTGTCCTATGCAATTCATACTGAAAAATGGCCAATAATACTAGCCGGAGAGCATGGGTACAATCAATGGGTGATTGAGGCTTCGGGATGGTCCACCATCATTCTCACCTCTGGCCGCTCCTCTGACAATTGTGGCATTCTACGGGCTTACCCATAATAACTTGGTATCAAAGTGAAGTCCTCTCCTCCACACGATATAGCAACATTCTCCCGAATAGCAGATGCCCTCATCTTGCTCGCGGTCACACACACTGGATCGTCTCCCTCAAGCTCAAACTCTACAGGAATCGTTTCTCAAGCTCGTTGAAATCCACTATCGCTTACTATTGTTCGCCTTTGTCAATCCCTGTCAAAGGAAAATCCCAGATCTTCTGCTGACGAGAGCCCACGACCTTGTCTCCAGCTCAGGACAACTCACCGTCATTCCCAGTAACAATCTGTAAGCCCCAGCAACCGCTCCTTGCTGTCAACGTCAGATGACACCTTTGTCGACCCTGTTGTCAACCAAGTTGATGATACCATACGGTACCAGCTTGCTCCGCCGTTGTCCTCAGGGCTGACTTGCAAGCTCGTTCGACCCTGTTATCACTTCGTTGCACCGATTTTGTCGTCCCCAGCATCTCTGCCTCTTTTTCACTTGTGTCGGAGCATAAATTTCATCATCCTATGCCTTATCTCCCTCATCATTGAGTCGTCTTCTCGAGCCCCGAGGTGTTATCCACGAGCTCTTTTTGTATCGAGCCACTCACAACCAACCAACATACTCTTTGTGTGCCATTAAACAATGCCTTCATCAGAAACCTTTCGAGCACACAGCATTTCAAGCTCTACGCAATTAGCCTATTTTTGAGTAAATAATTAATTAATCACTTAAATTATTAATTAATTGTGTGAGAAAGACATAAATAAAGGGATTTTTTATTACTCCAAAAGATGAATAATACAAGGATATGTCCACCTATTTATAGAAAACGGGGGATAGAGAGAGAATGCACAACGCATGTCACATGCGACTAGGCGGATAGATAAAAAACAGTCCGCGCGGGCTGTGCGGTTAGACAAGCTAACCGCACGGTTACATAGCTTCAGATATCAACATGTTCGCTCTGATCTCTATCCGTCTGGATGCAGCGAACTACTTTAGGGAGCAATAGTTGCGGTTAGACTGATTCTAACCGCCTTCTAGCCGCCTGGCCGCAAATGTGATAGCAGTTGGAAATCGCCAAACCTCAATGGCGATCAAGCCTTTACTGATCACCAACAGGCACAGTTGTGGTTATCATACAGGGCTACCAGGGGCGGTTAGGCAGGTACTAACCGCCAGACCGCAACTGTGACTATCATCAGCTATCCGCCAAACTCGGCTCTAACAGAATAGCAGGAAGACATTGACAACCATCAGACCGCACCACCATTGACCACCAGACCGCACCGCGATTAAACCTTACTGATCACCAGACCGCACTGTAGTAATCTGGTGCAGTTACAGAGGAAAAATGCCAAACCGACAGACAAGGTCGTCAGACCGCCAGAACCACAGTTCTATAATCCAAGCGGTAACACAGCAAAACTACAAGAGAGGCAGTCCGCCAGAACTAGAGCACCAGACCACCAAACCTGTCCGCCACTCATGTTCGCCAAATCGCCAGAACTAGAGCACCAGACCGCCAAACCTGTCCGCCACTCATGTTCGCCAGATCGCCAGACCGCCAGGACTCCATATTTTCTGACACTCCCCCTCAAGCTGGTTTGGTAAAAACATCGGCTAGCTCTTTGTCAGAAGTGACAAACGGAGTGTAGATTTGATTCTTTAATACCTCTTCTATGATAATGTCACGACCCGTCTCAACAAAAGTCAAAGTGCACTTTGGGGCGAGTCGTGATGTCACATGCATGGGCGGAAAGAAAATTCATGTTTGTAAGGTAGTAGCAGAGATACTGATAATTAGGTATAAAATAATTATTTTGAAGGAAAACGGTTTGTTTTTATGCATAAGCTTTTGAGTATAACAGTGAAATGTGAAATGCACATATATAAGTATATTTTACTAAAACTGATGGTACAAGACACTGATACAGATGTCATGCAATGAGAATTCCAAGGAACATGAACATGCAACATATCTAATTCCAATACATAATTTATTTAGCCTAGACGTTGTCCATGATTTACTGACCAGAACTATTACATAAAAGAAATGTCAGACAGTAAAGGAAATGAAACTTAAGCACAGAACCTGATGTTTGACGCAGATTGGTCTCGAGAAGCAGGCGGCGCAGACACGAACGCTAAGACAAATCCAAAACAAGGAGGAAAAGCCTCAAAAAATTGAAATAAACATGAGCAAAGTAAAATAAAGTACGAATAAAGAAAACAGAATGTACACGTGTACAAGTTTTCATGAAGCAGAACTAACAAGACAGACAAGTAAAATAGCCAAACAGAAATAACTTGAATCATTAGCTTACTCCAGAGCATAACATATAATTGATAATGTAATATCATAAGCTGTAATCAATGAAGTGTGTATGTGTTTTTAATGGGTGCACATAGTTCACATTCAAGTTCAAGTCTTATTAAAAAATTTCATGCTTGTCGTGACCATGCAAGCAAAGAGCTGCACCAATTAAACGCTACTTTTCAATGATTGCTTATGATATTATTGAGTTAAATGGTTTATATTTTAATGATTTTAGCAGAAAATAGAATCACGTCAAAGAGAAAGATCTGACTGTGAAACAAAATTTACTCTCAAGACTTACAACCAGACAAACATAAGAAATAAGATTCGATGACACAAAGAAACTAGATAGTGAACAATTCATATATTTACTAGCAATAAATCTTAACATATACAATTATAATAATTAATGTTTATGTTAACAAAGAGCTACTAGTCTCTCAATTATTCATCAAATAAGATACAATTCATCTAAGTGAGAATCCTATTAAAATCACTTTCATTTACCAACTCATCTTCCAATTATATCTCAATTGGGCAGATCACTCATCTAAGAAAATATCCAAATAAAATTGTCTGCGATCATAAACTCATGTAATTTCAAATAAATTAAACCCTAAATTATTAACTTATCAGATTGGGCATTCAAAATTTAAACTTATGTGACGAAACAATCATCCCAGGGTGAAATCATAGAATCATAAGAATAGACAAAACAATTAAATTTAATGTTTGTGTTAAAATAGCCCATGTAAAGGGCCCATTTATTGTTTTATCTTCTCTCCTCCTTTAGTCCCACATCTTGTATATGAATTTTCTTCTCACTTCTTCTTCCTATATATTTGTATTCTCTCCTTGTATTTAGACACACAAGCAATACATACAAGTTTTTGAGCTCTTTCAACATGGTATCAGAGGGAGCGGTCTTTCCGGTGCGGTCTCCTTATCTTTAACCGCCCAACCCGCCCCCGCTCGCCTCTCTCTGCTTCCCTTGCGGACTATGAGCCTACCCGCTCTGGTCTTCTATCTGCAGGCTCTGCGGTTTGCCTCTGCCTTCCTCTTCTCCTCTCCCTCTCCGTGGTTCCACCCTCTTCAGGCCCTTTTATAGCCACCATTCTCTTTAATTCGTGGGGTCCACTTCTTTTCTATCCGCTGTGGATTCCCCTTCTATCCGCTGCGAGTTCCTCTCCCTCTTGCTTCGTGCTCGGCCTCTGCTTCCTTGTCCGCTGCCAGTCCGCTGCGGCCTCGCCTTCTGTCCACTACGGCTTCGTCTTCTGTCCGTTGCGGCTTCTGTCTCCTGCGGCCTCGCCTTCTGCCCGCTGCGGCTTCGCCTTCTGTCCGCTGTGGCTCCTCCTTCTGTCTGCTACGGCTTCGCCGTCTGTCCGCTGCGGCTTCGCCTTCTCTCTGTTTCCTTCTTCTCGCTTGTTTTCTCTCGCGGTTTCCATCCGCTCTCTGACCGCTGCTGGTTTCACCTAGACCAGGGCGGTCTCTCTTTCGTTTCTGCCCTCTGGTCGCGAACTGACTACTCGCTGGTGTCCGGCTTGACAGTGCGGACTGCTTCCTATCCGCATTCTGGTCGTGGTCTTCCTCAGTCATTCTCGCGGCGGCATCCTTGTCTTCTCGCAGGCGGTTTGTCCTCTTCTCGACGCGGCCTTGCTCCCTTTTCGTAGCGGCCTCCTTGTCTTCTCGCAGGCGGTTTGTCCTCTCCTCATCGCGGCCTTGCTCTCCTCGCTGCGGCCTCCTTGTCTTCTCGCAGGAGGTTAGTCCTCTTCTCGCAGCGGCCTCCTGCCCTTCTCGCAGCGACCTCAGCCGGCTGCCTCTGCGGTCTGCCCTTATGGGCTCTTCCGGTAACTCCTCTGGCTCGATGGCCAGCCCGCTTGCTGACCGCCCGGCTTGTCCAACTGACCGCCCGACTTGCACTACATAAGTCCGTGACGAGCTGCGCATCACTACCATCTCTCTTTCTGGAAAGAAGAACTTCGTCCCTTGGGTACATTCTGTTAGACGGGTTCTTCAGGCCAAGGGCCTTCTCCCTCACCTTACTCAGGCTCCTCCCACCCCTCCTACCAATGACTGGCTCCGCAATGATGGCCGAGTTCAGACCTGGATCTTGAATTCTTTAGATGGTGAGCCATATCAAATGGCTATGTATCATGAGACTGCCAAAGATATGTGGACTGAGCTACACTCCTTATATTCTGGACGGGACAGCCTTCAGCATCTCTACGACATCCTCACTGACCTCTTTGCTCTTGACGCTGGAGGGGCTTCAGATATGACCTCCTTTGTTGCTCGTGCAAAGACTCTTGCTGAAGCATAGATCCAGCATCAACCCTTCACCAATGATGCTGCTGCTTAGCGCGCTCAGAAGGAAGCCGCCTGTAGTGCCATCATCATGGCCCGTCTTCCCCCTCACCTTCAGAGCATTCGTGCTCAGGTCCTGGCTTCCTCTACCACACCATCCTTTTTTGATGTGTGATCCATGATTCTCCGAGTATCACATCCTCCAGATACTCCGGCTCCTCCGGCCCTTCTTCAGCAGGCACCTCCGCTTCTACATTCCCTCCTCCTCCTTCTACTCGGGGGGTCGTTCGGGATCTCGCGACCGTGGTCGTGGTGGTCGGGGTCGGCCGAAGTGTTCCTTCTGTGGGAAAGATGGTCATCTCGAGGCAACCTGTTACAAGAAAGTTGGCTATCCTCCTCGCCCGACGGCTTCTGTTGCTACCGATGCTGGTCCTCCTGATCTTGAGAGTGTCCGTCTTCAGCTCCAGCATCTCCAGGGATTGCTCCACCCACCATCTGCCTCCATTGCCTCCGTCTCTAACACATGTACCGCTTGTCTCTCCACCGGCTTGGGCTGGATTGTGGACTCTGACACTACTCATCACATTACTCCACATCGACCTGCCCAGTACCTGACTTCCCCTTATCCACAGTCTATTACTGTGGCCAATGGAGCCACTGTTCCCATCTCCGGCTCGGCAGATCTTCCTCTCACCTCCTCCATCTCCCTTCGCTCGGCTCTTCACGTCCCGAGTTCACCGTTCAATTTACTTTCTGTTGGACGGCTTACTAATGATCTGGATTGTTCTGTTATATTCACTTCCTCTTCTTTTGTTATACAGGATCGGCGGACGCAGACTACCATTGGTAAAGGTCGACTGCAGAATGGGCTCTACCTTCTCGACGACTCTCCCACCATCCTCTCATCCGTCTCTTCAACTGATTGGCATCGTCTACTTGGGCATGCTCCTCTACCGGTCCTCCAGCGGGCTCTCCCCGATGTTTCTTTTACCCCCTTTCAGTGTGACTCATGTATCCTCGGCAAGCAGACTCGTTCATCTTTTTCTTCCTATTGTACTCGGAGCGCTGCTCCTTTTGATTTAGTGGATTCAGATACTTGGGGAGCATTTAAAATTACTAGTATTTCCGGTTTTCGGTATTTTATAACGTTTATTGATGATCACTCTCGCACTACCTGGCTATACTTACTTCGTGATCGCTCCGAGCTTCCCCGTGTCTTTCGAGCATTTGTCCTCGAAACCTGTACGCAATTCCACACGACCATCAAAGTCCTACGAACTGACAATGCTCGTGAGTACACTAGTCATGAATTTACTGCTTTATGTTCTGAGTTCGGGATTCTACATCAAATTTCCTGCGCTTACACGCCGCAACAAAACGGTGTTGCCGAACGTAAGAATCGTCACTTACTCGATGTTGCTCGTTCCATCGTGCTTCAAATGCATGTCCCCAAACCATATTGGAACTTTGCGGTCTCGACCGCCTGTTTTCTCATTAACCGTCTTCCTTCCTCTATTCTCAACTATGCTACTCCGTTTAGCATACTCTTTCCCTCCACTCCGGCCTTTCCTCTCCAACCTCGTGTATTCCGTAGCCTCTGCTATGTCCACCGTTTGGGGCCTTCCTCAGATAAGTTGGATCCTCGAGCGGCAGGGCATATCTTTGTTGGATATTCACGCACCCAAAAGGGGTATGTATGTTATTCTCCTGCTACACGCAAGATCTCCGTTTCTGCTGATGTCACTTTCCGCGATGATCAACAATTCTTTCCTGCTCCCTTACCTGACCATCTACCACCTACTCCTCCATCCATCCCCCGCCCAGTCATTCTCGCAACTACTCCTCTGACAGTCGTTCCCTCTAAACAGACTGTCGTTCCCTCCAAACCACCAGTTATCCGCGTCTACACTCGTCGCTCTACCACTTCCGTTGCCCCTCTGCCGTCGGTCTCTACCATGGATACTCCGCGTCCAACTGATCAGGTATCACCTTCCACTGCTCATCCGCTGGCAAACTACATCTCTATCGCCTCTCTCCCCATTTACACACTTTGGCTACTTCTCTCTCTTCGGTTGCTATTCTTAATTCTGTGCAGGAGGCGCTTCAACATCCAGGATGGCGAGCGGCCATGGAGGAAGAAATGTCTGCTCTCTGGTCCTAACCAGACATGGTCTGTTGTTCCCCTTCCACCGGGCCAGAAACCAGTTGGGTGCAAGTGGGTCTTTGTCATCAAACATGCTGCCGATGGGACAATTGACCGTCTAAAGGCCCGTCTTGTGGCTAGAGGTTTCACTCAACAGGAGGGGCTAGATTATGAGGAAACATTCTCTCCGGTTGCGAAACTTAATAGTGTTCGCGTCCTCATCTCTGTTGTTGTCCATCGTCGGTGGCCTCTCTTTCAGCTGGATATCAAAAATGCTTTCTTGAATGGGGATCTCCAGGAAACTGTCTACATGCAACAACCACCCGGGTTTGAGACCACGGGAGAGTCTCAGGTCTGCCATCTTAAAAAGGCTCTATATGGTCACAAACAATCTCCACGGGCATGGTTTGAAAAATTCAGCAAGGTCCTCCGTGAGATTGGCTTCACACGGAGCTCGGCCGACTTCTCGCACTTTACTCGTCACCAACCAACAGGAACGGTTATTCTGTTAGTATACGTCGACGATATTATCATTACTGGAGATGACTCTCAAGGGATACAGGCAGCCAAAGTCCATCTAAACTCAGTCTTCCAGACAAAGGATTTGGGACCTCTTCGCTATTTTTTGGGACTTGAGATTGCCAGAAGGCCGGATGGGCTCACTCTCTCTCAACAGAAATATTGTCTTGACCTTCTTCATGATGCGGGTCAGTCCGGCTGCAAGCCAAGTGATACTCCTATGAAAGTGAACCACAAACTGTGTGCCCAGACATCTAACTCTGATCTCCTTCTCCAGAATCCTGAATATTATCGACGACTTGTTGGAAAACTGATATATCTCACGGTTACCAGACCGGATATTTCCTTTGTTGTTGGTCTTGTCAGCAGATACATGCACTCTCCTCGAAAATCTCATCTTCAAGCAGTGGAACGAATTCTCAGGTATCTGAAAACTGCTCCTGGTCAGGGACTTGTCTACAGGACCTCCTCTTCTGCTCCAACATTGGTGGCATATTCAGATGCTGATTACGCTGGCTCTCTCGATGACCGGCGATCTACGAGTGGTTTTTGCACTTACCTTGGCGGACATCTGGTTACTTGGCGAAGTAAGAAACAAGCGGTCGTTGCTGGATCTTCAGCCGAGGCAGAGTACCGGGCAATGGCATCAGTTGTATCAGAATTGACATGGCTTGAGAGTCTTCTTACTGATCTGGGTGTAAAATTACAATCACCGTCTCTTCTCCTTTGTGACAGTCAAGCCGCCATACACATCGCAAAGAACTCGGTCTTTCACGAAAGAACGAAGCATATTGAGGTCGATTGTCACTTCATACGGGAAAAGGTTCAAATGAACAAGCTTGACCTAAAGCATGTCCCAGGATCGGAACAAGTTGCGGATGTCTTCACGAAGGCTCTTTCCAAGACACTCTTCTATCAATCCTTGTCCAAGCTTGGCGCATACGATTTGTACGCTCCAGCTTGCGAGGGAGTGTTAAAATAGCCCATGTAAAGGGCCCATTATTGGGCTCATTTATTGTTTTATCTTCTCTCCTCCTTTAGTCCCACATCTTGTATAGGATTTTCTTCTCTCTTCTTCTTCCTATATATTTATATTATCTCCTTATATTTAGACATACAAGCAATACATACAAGTTTTTGAGCTCTTTCAACAGTTTGCAAGAGAGAAGGATCTCTATTTGGCTTAAGGAAGCTGAAACTGACAGAGGAGGCTGAGCGGCACAAGCGAAATCGGGAAACTTATTTCAGACCTTCTAAAACACAATCATAGATGATATTGAATTATCAAAAACCCTAATGCTAGCACAAACAATATATTTCACAAGACCAAAACAAGACAGGGTTAGCGAACTATCTTCCTCAAAAGTGATGGGAGAAGAGATTATCACGCGGAAACGGAGACTTGACGGAGCTTGGTTAGGAGAAATCCTAAATCGGAGAGGGTTTTGAGCGAGATCCCACCAACTGAATCGAGGAGCGGCACCAAAAAAACACAAATACACAATAGTTAGGCGATTACAAGAGGAGCAAAAACTTGAATCCATAAAATATACGTAAATCGGAGCATATTTTTGCAAAATAGGATCAAGCAAATCTGAATAAAGAGGGAAAACGGGAAAACCTTACTCAAGGAGGTTATATCTGAGCCCGAGGAGAGGGGACGAAACCCTAGCCAATCTTCTTGAAATCCACGGCCAAATCGAAGAAGGATCAGAGGAATAAGGGTTGATGTTACTACCCAATGAGGAGGAAGAAGAATCTCCGGCTCTGGAGAGGAGATGAAGCTGTTGTCGGCTCCTTGGGAGGAAGAAGGGTTGTCGGCCCTTGGACCGGTCAGGAGAAGTGAAGGGGAGGAGCATGAAGAGGCGGGGAAGTAAGAGGAGACGCTAACTAGAGGAGGAAGAGGGGCAGGAGCGGTCGGCGGCGAGCAGGGAGGTGGAATCGGGAGTCGGCGCAGGAGAAGGAGGCGGAATAAGAAGCGGGGCATCGACAGGGACCGGGTTGCGGCTTTCGTACAGGAAATAGTGGGGGGCTGGATGCCCTGGGCATATAGAAATAAAAATGGGGGGGCTCAGTTGGTTTAGGATGAGGGATTAAAATTTGGGGGTATTTACCAAATTGCCATTACTATGAATATCATTGATTTGCTCATTTTTTTTGAACATGGGTCGTTACATTCTCACCTACTTAGGAAGTTTCGTCCTGAAACTTTCTGAGAATTCTCTGAATGTGGTCTCTTATGGCGAAAATTCAGATGTCATGCATTCCAACAAAACTTTCAAATCAAGGCAAGGAAGCTAATTATGAATATATTGGAACAAAATGGAGAACAAACACGGAGACTTATCAAGATCAAGAGAAAATTTGGGATACTTGCTACGCATGTCAGACTCAAGCTCTCAAGTGAACTCTTCAGACTTAGCGATTGGCTTCACGGATCACAAAAATTTGTTCGATTAACTTGAAATTGAACGGTAAGACTCAAGAACTCGCGAGCGGGAAATCTTTGCATGAAAAGAAGATAGAATACTAAAGGAGAAAAGAAGCTGAATGACGATTGAATGATGACAAAAGTAAGTCACTTTGGGGGTTGAAGAGCACAAAACAGCGTTGAAGGAATACAATAGAACAATTTACAAGAAGATTCACATTTATCTCTTATGCAACCAGAGAAAAATGCTTAGAATTGAATTGTTTGCGCACTGAGGCTTGGGAACTAACCAAAAGGAGATACTAGAGGACCGGATAAGGATTGATAGACAAGCAAAAACAAAAAGGACTGATTACAAATATCGGGGACTTGAGACTGGAGATTCTAACGCATTTCTTACTGTCAGATATATAAATCATATAATAATTATAGCATTTTTATTGGACAACTCTAGATAATGAGCATGCAAATGCAACAATGAGATCATGTGTGATGTCAGGCAAATAATAAATCAATGTGTGAAAAATCATTATTGTTATTCTTAGTTGAACACTTGCGCAATGATTTATGATATGAATGCAAATGAATGGATACACTTACCATGTTAAGTGCACATATCACTTAACATGTCATGCATATTATGATCTAATGTCATCCCGCTTGAAAATATTAAACTGCCCATATACATTTAATATTCGCAAGCAGTGTATATCCTAGTAGAAATTCATATGCACAAAAATATTAAGTTTGCTCATAACCCCTTAACATTCGTGTGCATACTACTCATGCTTATGAGTGTAGTATGCGCAATTTTCAGCCGCGAACAATAGATAATGACAAGGTGAGTGAAGAAATGATGTATGCTTACATATTTATATAATAAATTTAAAGTTATGATAATTACAAAATAGTTTCTCCATAGAAGCAAACCTTCCTCTGATACCAACTGTCACGACCCGTCTCAACAAAAGTCAAAGTGCGTTTTGAGGCGAGTCATGATATCACGGGCATGGACGGAAAGAAAATTCATCTATATAATGCAGGAGCAGAGGTACTGATAATTAGGTTAAAAAAATTAATTTGAATGAAACAGTTTGTTTTTATGCGGAAGCTTTTGAGTATGACAGTGAAAAGTGAAATGCACATGTATTTTTAATAAAACTCATGGTACAAGACACTGATACAAATTTCATGCAATGAGGATTCCAACGAACATGAACATGCAATATATCTAATTCCAGTACATAATTTATTTAACCAACAGTTGTCGATAATTTACTGATCATAACTATTACATAAAAGAAATGTCAGACAGTAAAGGAAATGAAACGCAAACAGAGAACCTAAAGTTTGACGCAGATCGGTCTCGAGAAAGAGGCAGCGCAAGCACGAACGCTAAAGCAAATCCAAAATAAGGAGGAAAAGTCACAAAACATTGAAATAAACAGAAGCAAAGTAAAATAAAGTACAAGCAGGGAAAACAAAAATGTATACGTGCACCAGTTTTCATGGAGGAGAACTACCAAGACAGATAAATAAAATAGTCAAACAGAAATAACTTGAGTTATTAGTTTTTTTTCTTCTCTAACTTGTGTTATTAGCTTTTTTTATCTTCTCTAACTTGAGTTATTAGCTTACTCCAAAGCATAACATATAATTGATCATGTAATAACATAAGTTGTAATCAATGAACCGTGTTGAAGTTTTTAGTGGGTGCACACGGTTCACACTCAAGTTTAAGCGCAAGTTTTATTAAAAAAATTCCTACTTGTCGTGATCATGCAAGCAAAGAATTGCATCAATTAAATACTATCTTTCAATAGTTGTTTTATTACTCGTGAACACTTGAACTCGCAAAATATAAAGTTCACTATCTAGTTTCTTTGTGTCATCGAATCTTATTTCATATGCCTGTTCGGTTGTAAGTTTTGAGTAAAGTTTGTGATTAAAAAATTTACTCAAAACTTACAACCGAACAGGCATATGAAATAAGATTCGATGACACAAAGAAACTAGATAGTGAACTTTATATTTTGCGAGTTCAAGTGTTCACGAGTAATAAAACAACTATACATCATTTCTTAAGATAACAAGTATTCAACTAGATTAATTCATTCCAAGACACAATTATCTTCTAAATAAATATGTGTATGATCCAAACATTTTATATCAAACATAATTCATATATTTTCTAACAAGAAATCTTAATATTTACCATTATAATAAATAATGTTCATGCTCACAAAGAGTTATTATTCTCACAATTATCCATCAAATGAGACACAATTCATCTAAGTGAGAATCCTATTAAAATCACTTTCATTTACTAACTCATCTTCCAATTAATTGGGCAGATCACTCATCTAAGCGAATATTCAAACAAAATTATCTACGATCACAAACTCATATAATTTAAAACAAACTAAACCCTAAATTATTAATTTATCAGATTGGGCATTCAAGATTTAAACTTATTTGACAAAACAATCATTTCAGAATATATCATAAAATCATAAGAACAGACAAAACAATTAAGTTCAATGTTTGCAAGAGAGAAAAATCTTTACTTGTCTTAAGGAAGTTGAAACCGACGGAGGCGGTTGAGCATCATAAAATCGGGAAACGTATTTCAGACCAGCTGAAGACCAATCATAGATGACATCGAATTATTAGAAACTAAAGCTAGAACAAGCAATAAATTTCACAAGACCCAAAACAAGAGAGGGTTAGCGAATTACCTTCCTCAAAAGTGACGGGAAAAGAGAACCACGCGGAAATGAAAACTTGGTGGTGTTTGGCTAAGAGAAATCCTAAATCGGAGAGGGTTTTGAGCGAAATCCCACCAACTGAATCGAAGAGCGGTGCCGGAAAAACACGAATACACAATAGTTAGGCGATTACGAGGGGCAAAAACTTGGATCCACAAAATATACATAAATTGGAGCATAATTTTGCAAAATAAGATCAAGCAAATCTGAATAAAGAGGGGAAACAGGAAAAACTTACTCATGGAGTCATATCGCCCAAGGAGGAGAGGGGAGAAAACCTTAGGCGAACTTCTTGAAATCCACGGCCAAATCAAAGATGGATCAGAGGAATAAGGGTTGAACTTGTTACCCTAGGAGGAATAAGAACCTCCGACTCTGGAGAGGAGATGGAGTTGTTGTCGGCCACCTAGGAGGAAGAAGAAGGGTTGTCAGCCCTTGGACCGACCAAGGGAAGCAAAGGGGAGGAGCATGAAGAGGCGGGGAAGCAAAAGGAGGTGTCGGCTAGAGGAAGAAGAGGGGCAGGAGGTGTCGGCTAGGGGAAGCAAAAGGGTTGTCATTACTATGAATATCATTTATTTGCTCTTTTTTTAACATGTTTCGTTACAGATAAAATGGCAGTTTACTTCAATATGCTTCGTCCTCTCATGAAACACTAGATTTTTCGAAATATATATAGTTGTCTTATTGTCACAGAACAATGACAGATGATGACCATAGACTTCTCCCAAATCAAGCATCACTGCTCGTAATCACTTTAGTTCACAAGTAGTCAAAGTCATGTTTCTTTATTCAGCTTCAGTACTTGACCTATATGTTGGAGTTATCATGGTTTTCTAGAAGTGGTCAAACATGTAATCTCACTGCCAACGCGATATGAGCTTGCAGAGTCGCACATAAGAGCATGCGGAGAAGTTGGAAGATTGACTGTGTTGGTAAGGGTTACCAATCACCACGTAGGATGGAGTCGGGCAAACGTTGCCAAAAGAATTTCGTCGAGAGTCGTCGAGTTTGACTCGATGACTAAGGCAAATTCGTCGAGAATCGTCAAGTATGACTCGACGAGTTCGTCGAGAATGATTCGTCGAGAATCGTCGAGTATGACTCGACGACTCTCGACGAGTTCGTCGAGAATCATTCGTCCTGAATGATTCGTCGAGAATCGTCGAGTGATACTCGACGACTCTCGACGAATTCGTCGAGAATCAAAAGTGTTTGATTTCCGGCGATTGGTGATTCTCGACGATTCTATCCTTGATTCTCGACGAATCGGCAGATGATTCTCGCCGAATCTGTCTGCTGATTCTCGCCGAATCTGGATCTGATTCTCGCCGAACCTGTGCTGATTTTCGCCAAGTGACTCTGAAACCCTAACTTGGGTGGTCTGCGGATAGCGGTGTTCTTTGGACTGTTTATGCATTTATAAATAGGGGACTTAGGGTTTGAGGATTCATAGATATAATCAGGATTTTCCTGTAGACGAATCGAGCCGACGGAAGAGTTCCGCCGATCGCCCGATCCGCCAAATCCCGACCCCGCCGGCCGGAAACGTTCCGTCGCCGCCTGTTCGCTCCGCCGACGACCTCATCTCCGGCGACCGTCGCTGGTCTTGCTTTCCTTGGCGCGGACCTAGCAGTCCGTGGGAAGTGCAAAGGTGCGGCTGATCTTCTTCTCGACCCTTCGTGCGACGAAGCTCGGGGTTCTCCCGCTCGTGTGGATTTCTGCAGAGACGTGGACGTTATTCCACGTAGAACTCGGCACCGACAAGGACACGAAACTTGGAGCATCTTCGTTGAGTTATGACTTAACGCCACTAAGGTAATTTTTGCCTAATTATTTGTTAACTTCTTGATTTAACATTCATGGCCCGATCCATTTCTCTTTGGGTTGTTCTTGCTTTATTCCTTCCGCTGCGTGCACAAGTGTTGTGTCAACCTCCATAGAAAACCCAACAGTGGTATCAGAGGGAGGTTTCGGCCATGATTGTTGTATTGGAAGTTAGGTTATTCCAGTGCGTGTAAACCTAGGGATTTAGAAATGTTTTAAATGTCTAGATTTAATCTTGGCACCCCGCCGGGAACGTCTGGAATCTTGTGGTAATTTCTAATCGTTAGGAATTACTGTCTCCTTAGCAGTAACCATCCCTCGATTTTGTTTTGGATTTTGAATCCAACAAGGAGAGATGAGCTTGTCTACTGCTTTAAGTTGAGTTGTCTTTGTCCCTTGTCCAATGCGTGTAAACCTGAAGATTTGGAAGTGTCCAGATATTAAGATTTATCCATTTCCTTCTATCAAATGTTGATAGTGCCAGGTTGTGCACATAAGGGATGTATGTGGATTTTAGAAAATTTTTTCTGTGGATGTGCACATTGATCAAATGTTGATCATGGTTAATTGTTAATCAATAATCAAAAATCCCTTCCTCTAATATTAAGTGTTCGGATGCCTTCCGATGGATGACACTCTTCCTGCCTCGATCGATGAAGTGTGGGCTTGCCAAAGCAAGGTGCATTAATCTATCTTGGTAAGGGTGCGAGCGGATAATTGTGATATCCCACTGTCGACATCGGGTCTAACTTAAATAGGTGACCTCAAAGGTTGAGTGCCTAGAGGCATAGGGTTGGCATGCACCATATGATGGATGCAAATAAGGAGTTATTCACCAACCATGCAAGAATTGCATGAGGATGCAATTGGGAAGCGTTGCCTACCTAAATAACCACATCGTGAGAGAAAAGCCAAAGCTGACTCATTGTGTTGGTGAAATACGGATCTTGTTCACTAAGAGAGTAGCTCGCATGAACTCTCCGGATTGATAGTGAGGGCTATTATTTCAAATAAAATAGTGGGAGTTTTAATTGAAATCCAAATTAAAATAAATTGTATTTGAAATTTTTGGTACTGATATTATTCTGCATGAATTCTTGTAGAATTCCATGGCAAGTGGTTCACACTCCACTCTGTCTCTGAGAGCCATCCTTGAGAAGGATAAACTCGGTGGGACTAACTACATGGACTGGTACAGGAACCTGAGAATTGTTATCAGGCAAAAGCGAAAGCTCTATGTCTTGGAAGAAGAATCCCCCGAGGTGCCGACCGGGAATTCTTCCCGTGCTGATAAAGATACTTATAAGAAGTATACTGATGACGCTTTAGACGTCGAATGCCTTATGCTTGCCACCATGAACTCTGAGCTTCAAAGGCAACATGAGAACATGAGGTGCAAGGAGATTGACGAGCATCTCAAGAAAATGTTTCAAGGGCAAGCTTGTCAAGAGAAGTTCGACGTTACAAAAGCGTTGTTTCAGTGCAAGATGGGAGTTCGAGACTCAGTAGGGACTCACGTACTCAAGATGATTGGATATATAGAGAACCTTGAAAGGCTGGGTTTTTCTCTGGGTCAAGAGTTGGCCACAGATCTGATCCTGCAATCGTTGCCGGACAGTTACGAGCAGTTTTCTTGAACTACAACATGAATGAAATAGACAAGACACTGCCCGAGCTCCTAGGCATGTTGAGAACTGCCGAGATCAATATGAAGAAGGCCAAGCCTGCCAGCCCCATACTGATGGTGCATAAGGGCAAGGGCAAGGCCAAGGGCTCTAAGAAGACGAAGGCGGGACCTAAGTCACATCTCGAGCCCAAGTCTTCTGCACTGATGAAGAAGAAGAGCACGGTGAAGGAAGGGAAATGCCACCACTGTGGCAAGGCTGGTCATTGGAGGAGGAACTGTCCTTCTTTTATTGAGGGTCTGCAGAAAATGAAGGGAGGTATGACTTCCGCTTCAAATATTTACGTTATAGAGATAAACCTTTCTGCTCCTTCATCTTGGGTATTGGATACCGGATGTGGTTCTCACATTTGTACAAATGTGCAGGAACTGGAAAGGAGAAGATTGCTGAGTAAAGGGGAGGTGGACCTGCACGTCGGCAATGGAGCAAGAGTTGCTGCTGTAGCCGTAGGGGTTTACCGTCTTTCTTTGCTCAGTGGGCTTGTAATAGAACTAGATAATTGTTATTTTGTTCCGGCCATAACTAGAAACATTATATCCATTTAATGCTTGAACATGATTGGATTTTCTTTTATAATTAAGAACAACTGTTGTTCTATATTTAAGAATGATGTTTGTTATGCTGTAGACCAATTGTTTAATGGTATTTATGTTTTGAACTTGGACCATCTGATCTATAATGTAGAAAATAATAAAAAACTAAGAACAAATGACTCAAACCCTACATATCTCTGGCATTGTCGTTTGGGCCATATAAACGAGAAGCGCATATCCAAGCTCCATAAAGATGGACTTTTAAACTCATTTGATTATGAATCATTTGAGCGATGCGAATCTTGTTTGTTAGGCAAAATGACTAAAGTCCCTTTCACTGGTTATACTGAGAGGGCTGAGGATCTTTTGGGTGTTGTACATAGTGATGTATGCGGACCCATGAGCTCCATGGCTAAGGTGGGTATTTCTACTTCGTTACATTTACTGATGATTTCAGTAGATACGGATATGTGTATCTTATGAAGTGCAAATCCGAGACCTTTGAAAAGTTCAAAGAGTTCAAGAATGAAGTAGAAAACCAGTTGGGTAAAAGGGTTAAAGCACTCCGATCTTATCGAGGTGGCGAATACCTGAGTCATGAGTTCCGTGATCATCTGAAAGAGTGTGGTATTGTATCACAGCTCACTCCACCTATAACACCACAGCATAATGGTGTGTCTGAGAGGAGAAATCGTACTTTGTTAGACATGGTACGTTCGATGATGAGTCATGCAGACTTGCATGTTCTTTTTGGGGTTTTGCTTTAGAGACTGCTGCTTTGACACTGAATCACGCTCCGACGAAAACGGTTCTGAAGACACCATATGAGATATGAGCTGGGAAGCGTCCTAGTATGTCGTTCATTAAAATTTGGGGCTGTGAGGCATACGTGCGACGTCAAATGCCTGACAAGCTGGAACCCAAATCGGATAAATGTTATCTGGTGGGATATCCTAAGAAAACGAAAGGGTGTTACTTTTACCTACCGTCTGAGGGCAAAGTGTTTGTCGCAAGAACTAGCGTCTTCTTGGAGAAAGAGTTCTTATCAAGAAAGACTGAAAAGGTAGAACTTGAAGAAGTTCAAGAACCATCAATAGTGAATGAACCGGAATTGGATTCTGAGACAGGACTACAAGATGTTGTAGCTAGAGAACCTGCTCAGGAAACACAAGTCCTACGGAGATCTGGTAGACCTAGATTTGAGCCTGAGAGATATGGATTTCTTGTGACTCAAATAGGTAATGTGTTGCTTATGGATCATGATGATGAACCAGCAACCTACCAAGAGGCTATAAATGGACCGGACTCCGACAAATGGCTTGAGGCTATGAAATCTGAAATGGACTTCATGTATGCAAACCGAGTTTGGAACTTGGTAGAACCACCTGAAGGGGTACGACCCATAGGGTGCAAATGGGTCTTAAAGAAGAAGACCGACATGGATGGGAATGTACAGACATTCAAAGGGCGACTGGTGGCTAAGGGTTTCAAGCAAATTCATGGTATTGACTATGATGAGACATTTTCCCCTGTTGTCATGGTAAAGTTCATAAGGATATTACTTGCTATTGCTGCGTATTATGACTACGAGATCTGACAGATGGATGTCAAAACGGCTTTCCTTAATGGAAACCTCCTTGAGGAAGTGTACATGACGCAACCCGAGGGTTTTGTATCCCCAAATGAAGCCACTGAAATATGCAAGCTGAATAAGTTCATCTATGGACTGAAGCAGGCCTCTCGAAGTTGGAATCTTCGTTTTGATGAGAAAATCAAAGAGTTTGGTTTCATCAAGAATGAAGATGAGCCTTGTGTTTACAAGCGAATCAGTGGGAGCATTGTTGTCTTCCTGATATTGTATGTAGATGACATACTTTTGATTGGGAATGACATTCCTACCCTGAAAGTTGTTAAGAACAACCTAGGGAACTGCTTTTCTATGAAGGACTTGGGTGAAGCGACTTATATACTCGGTATTAAGATCTATAGAGATAGATCGAAGAAGTTGCTGGGTTTGACCTAGAGTACATACATTGAGAAAGTGTTGAAGCGGTTCAACATGCTTGAGTCCAAGAAAGGATTTTTACCCATGTCTCATGGTGTGAATCTCTCTAAGGACCAGTGTCCAAAATCTTGTGAAGATAAGGAACGCATAAAGTTGATTCCATATGCTTCGACAATTGGATCAATCATGTATGCAATGTTATGTACTCAACCCGATGTCTCCTTTGCTTTGAGCATGACTAGCAGGTATCAGTCAGACCCCGGTGAGTGTCACTGGATTGCAGTCAAGAATATCCTGAAGTACTTGAGAAGGACAAAGGATGTGTTCTTGGTGTATGGTGGAGAGGAAGAGCTCGTTGTAAGTGGTTACTGATAAGTCACAAATTATAGATCTTTTTATATAGTTTTTATTTAATTAATAATAAGATTATAATTATATTTTAGTAATTATGGTTCTAATTGTTTTATTTTCATATTTCAGGTCAATATGAGCTGCGAATAACAATTTGGAGCTTGCTGGACTGATCAAGAGTTGAAACGGAGAAAATGACCATTTTTGGTCACGGATAGCTGAACTTCAAATGATCATAACTTTCAAATCAGGAAGAGTTATGGGACGTGCAACCAGTCAACGGAAAGAGGACGACGTCCTCTACAAATCTGGAGAGTTTCAAAAGTACACGCCCCTGAGACACGGGCGTGTCTAGGGCGTGAACACGGGCGTGTCTAGTTCAAAAAAATAATTTTCTCCAGAAATCTTCCCGGGACAATTCTGTAACATTTCTCAAGTACACGCCCCCCTGTCACGGGCGTGACCTAGGGCGTGACCTATCCGAAACTGCCAAATTAATCCCAGATTGCGCCGTTTCCAACCGTTTTGCTGACCCAGTCCGACACGCCCTAGGTCACGGGCGTGACCAAGGGCGTGACCACTTCAGCAACGCCAGAATTACTTCCTGCCGTTTCAGCTTCCCGCCGTTTTCCAGAAACAGCCTTGACACGCCCTAGGTCACGGGCGTGACCTAGGGGCGTGACCCGTCAGTTAACAGATTTTGGCGGTTTCTCTTCCAACGTTCCTGGGATTTCAAGACGACGGTTCCGAGCCTGACACGCCCTAGGTCACGGGCGTGACCTAGGGCGTGACCATCCATAAACTTTTTCTATAAATTCCAGACTGCTTCAAATGTCCAGATATAGAATTTTAGGAGTAGGAGTCTTATAGTTAGCTGTTTTATTTTGCTATACTTTTCATTTCTTAGTCTAATTTTACATTTTGTAAGTTTCAATTCAACTTTACCTTTCCTTTTAATCATGTCTCTCCTTTTCTTATCTTATAATTCTCTAATTATGATGAGTAGCTAGTTTTCATTTAGCACTTGATTATGATGATGCTTGGAATAAAATAAACGTTCCTTTTTTCTCGAATATTTTGTTCTTAATCTTCATCGCTACGATTTATCTTTGATTTCTATTTCATCGAATTCATATTACGCGTATATGATCTTCGATTTAAGATCCGTATCCTAAATGACCGAGAAGTTGCGGATACGAGGAGATCACTCAAAGATAAAAGGAGTTGAATGCACTCCTCGAGAGAGGATGACGTAAATCTTCCGGATTGGAGTCAAATCCAATAGTGGGGTTAACCGCCTAAAGCAAGCTTAGGGGTTTCGACTGGCCGAGAGGTCTTAATCGATACCCCTAAGGTTAGTTAGAAGCATGAGCTCGAGAGAGACGCTACTATACTTTAGGAACCTCCACGGTCGAGTAAGTAGATAAGAGCTCGCATTGCTTTATTTTACAAGAAGGTTTATTTTATCCCAAGGGAATTCTAGATCAAGTGCTAGCTTCCTCAAAATCGTATTTCTATTTCTTAGATTAACGCTTAGTTTTTCGTTTTCCGTTTTTAAACAAAAACCAACTTTTCTGTCCGATAAGATAATAGCTTTTCTTGTGAGTACAAGTACTCAACAGGCCCCGAGTCGAATACTGCATTTCTATACTATATTTCGATAGGTACACTTGCCTATTTGGGATATTAGTTTGGAATATATTTAAAACTATAGAAAATATTCATCAAGTTTTTGGCGCCGTTGCCGGGGATTTTCTTTGACGATATTTTGAAAGCAAGAATCTATTAATCTTATCATTTTTTTTATGTTGTTTGTTTTTCTTTAAAAGTTTTAACTTTAATTTTTTATAATTAAAATTTTTTGCGAAAGGGCCGTGCCGGGTTTTCATCCCGCAATACCGCCTAGCATCTTGCGAACCCGTCATTGGGTAGCCCTTGGGAAGTCCGGGAAATTTTATTTTATAAATTTTTAATTTTAAAACTTTTATTTTATCATTCTCTTTCTTGACCCCTATTCATTTTTTTTTTCTAATTCCATTATATTAAGTACCGGTTGCTTTATTTTCTTTTTAAAATAAAAAAAAATATGTTATCACAATTGGCCGCTCAAATTGTCGAGCTCCAACACAAAATTAATCTTTTGCAAGCTGCAAGACAGCGCCAAGTTTTGTGTAATTTTTGCGGTGCCCCTCATCGAAGTGAGGAATGTTATTATTTTTCTCATCAAAATTTTTCCTATAATTTTCACTATAATTATGAAAATAATTATTCCTACTTTAATGAGAATCCTTTATCGAATTTTCATGAAAATAACTTTTCTAATAATTTTTCCAATTTTAATGAATTTGATTCTTCAAATTTTAATGAAAATAATTTTCATGAAAATTCTTTTTCAAGCTTCAATTCGAACGATTTTTCTGATCTTAGTAAGTTTCTCTCTTCCTCGGATGTTGATTTCCGGCATGATCACCCGGAAAGATTCCCGAGTCCCGAGGCTATTTCTTCAGATCCGACTTTTTGTTCATCTTCTTCCGCACAGCAACTTTTCTCTCCTAATTTTGGGGATTGTTCTCCATTTCCATGTGATTCTTCTCCCCAAAATTTGGAAGCGAATTTTATCGCTCTTACTGATTTTTCTCCTTCCTCGGAAAATAATTCTAATAAGGAACATGACTATTCATGTTCTCCTTTAGATTCTTATTCCGAAGAAGAAAAAGAAATTTTATTTAAAAGGTTTGTTAGATGTATGGATGCGCTGGGATGAGTAGAAGAAGAACATGTTTCTCCTCCTCCTCCTCCCAAATTTTCTCCTATTAATAAATTTTCAAACACAATTTATGATTATTTAGGAGCAAAAATTTATGAACTTGATGCGTCCGATGATTTAATTTTAACTCAAACTACGGAATAAAAATTAATTTTAGAAAATAAACAACCGGAGCTTGATCAATTTCTTTCACACGACCCTCCTCCGTGTGAAATTGTTTCTAACACATTTCTTTTTTATTTTTCTTACTCTAATGATTTGCATGTAGACAATGAGCCGTTGCAATCCAATGACGTCAACGATCCATTTGTCGATCATCTGCAAAAATCCACATCACCTCAGGTATGTACAGGTGATTTGAATTTACATCCTCAAGACCACCGTTCAAAGAAGAAGAATCAAGAAGCAAGCTGAGGAGTAGCTTGGCGAGCGTCTTCGGCGTATTCACCCAAGCGGGAATTAAGGGAGTTGCCCTTACACTTAAAATTTTATTTCCCTTTTTCCAAACCAATACGGTCTAGCTTAAAGACGGGAAAAAGAAAAGCGCTCTTGGGAGACACCCCTTGCTTATCATTAATTTTCATGCATTTATTTTCTTTTCTTCTAAAAATTTTTCAATTTGTTTTTTTACCCCCCCCCCCCCTCGCACTTGAATTATAAACATTGGGGACAATGTTTATTTTCAAGTATGGGGGTGGATTCTTAGTTTTTGTTTTTATTTAAAAAATAAAATATATATATATATATATATATATATAAATCTTTATAAATTAAAAAAAAAATTGTTTTCTTTTTATTATTAAAAAAAAACGAAAAAAAAAGTAGAAAATCAAAAATTAAATTTTTAATTAGAGAAGTCTTTATTTCTATATTTATTCAGATGCAAAATTTCTAGTAATTCAACTTGTTTATAGTGTTTAAAGAATTTTAATGTTTTAATTGAATTTTGATTTTTGGAGTAAAACTGTTGATCATGTTGTGTTTCTAGTTAAGTGCATGTGTAATTAAAATTTTATGTAGATTTAAATATTCAGCATACAATTAAAGTTTCATTTTTCTAAATGCGTGGAAATGTTTTATTTTACTTTAATTATGAAAACCGGTAAAATCTAAAATACTTTATGTGAGTAAGTAGAAGTTTACTAGAGAGATATTTCGCGAATCAAGAAAGAGGTATTCTTTCTCGATGTCTAGAACTTGCCCTCTAACTATTCTCAAGACTTTGCATAAGTTAGACTCATAGCATAAATATGATTTATGCACTTATTTTGGCAAGTTTGAGCCTTTGCATCCATACCTAACGTTTTACCTTTGCTAAGCCAATTTGAGCCTCTTATCCTATCTTTTGTTTTAGCTCCACCAAATGCTTTACCAAAGCCTAAAAAGCATCCTAATTACACACATAAACCCGAGCTTGGAAGAATAAATGTAGAAATATTATGGGAGTGATTAGGAGCCACTTTATTTCGGTGGTTAATTAAAAATTAAAAAAGAGTTGATTTATTTCTCCTCCTCTCACAAAGAAAAAAAAACAAAAAAAACATGAAAAAAAAGAGAGAGGAAATTGAAAAAACTTCAACATGATGAAAAAAAAGAAAGGAATTTAAGAATTGGCTACGTTCCTTAAAGCCATGACAATTTATTTTTGTGCAAGCTCTCTCTAGGTTTTGGTGTGCCTAGCCACCGTTTTTTATCTTTGACCATCCTCACCAAAAACCTAAGCCTACATTTCAACCGAGTTAAGTCCTATTGATTTGCGCTTATGAGTTAGACTAGTGCCGTGGCGAGAGTGTGAAAGTGCAAGCTTATGGCCATCGACATTGATGGATTTCTTTGGAGGGTATCTTAATCTTCGTTCGTGCAATGTTATCTCAGTACACACGCTACACTCTCCCTAAATATAATTTTATGATTTGCCGGATTTTCATTTTAAAAATAAAAATAATAGTGGAAACGCATTTTAAGAAAAATAAAAACCTATTTTGTATGCTGAGTAAGTCTTTCTACAAAAATATCTACAAGCATAGGCATAAGACTTCGCATTTTACTCCTTAGTTTCAATTTTCTTTTCTAGCATTTAAAATTTTTCTACTCCCTATAGGAAGTTGTTTGCTCGGAACTAGCAAACGGATAAGTATGGGGGTATTTGATAAGTCACTAATTATAGATCTTTTTATATAGTTTTTATTTAATTAATAATAAGATTATAATTATATTTTAGTAATTATGGTTCTAATTGTTTTATTTTCATATTTCAGGTCAATATGAGCTGCGAATAACAATTTGGAGCTTGCTGGACTGATCAGGAGTTGAAACGGAGAAAATGACCATTTTTGGTCACGGATAGCTGAACTTCAAATGGTCATAACTTTCAAATCAAGAAGAGTTATGGGACGTGCAACCAGTCAACAGAAAGAGGACGACGTCCACTACAAATCTGGAGAGTTTCAAAAGTACACGCCCCTGAGACACGGGCGTGTCTAGGGCGTGAACACGGGCGTGTCTAGTTCAAAAAAATAATTTTCTCCAGAAATCTTCCCGGGAAAATTCTGTAACATTTCTCAAGTACACGGCCCCCTGTCACGGGCGTGACCTAGGGCGTGACCTACCCGAAACTGCCAAATTAATCTCAGATTGCGCCGTTTCCAACCATTTTGCTGACCGAGTCCGACACGCCCTAGGTCACGGGCGTGACCAAGGGCGTGACCACTTCAGAAACGCCAGAATTACTTCCCGCCATTTCAGCTTCCCTCCGTTTTCTAGAAACAGCCTTGACACGCCCTAGGTCACGGGCGTGACCTAGGGGCGTGACCCGTCAGTTAATAGATTTTGGTGGTTTCTCCTCCAACGTTCCCGGGATTTCAAGACGACGGTTCTGAGCCTGACACGCCCTAGGTCACGGGCGTGACCTAGGGCGTGACCATCCAGAAACTTTTTCTATAAATTCCAGACTGCTTCAGATGTCCAGATATAGAATTTTAGGAGTAGGAGTCTTATAGTTAGCTGTTTTATTTTGCTGTACTTTTCATTTCTTAATCTAATTTTACATTTTGTAAGTTTCAATTCAACTTTACCTTTCCTTTTAATCATGTCTCTCCTTTTCTTATCTTATAATTCTCTAATTATGATGAGTAGCTAGTTTTCATTTAGCACTTGATTATGATGATGCTTGGAATAAAATAAACGTTCCTTTTTTCTCGAATATCTTGTTCTTAATCTTCATCGCTACGATTTATCTTTGATTTCTATTTCATCAATTTCATATTACGCGTATATGATCTTCGATTTAAGATCAGTATCCTAAATGACCGAGAGGTTGCGGATACGAGAAGATCACTCAAAGATAAAAGGAGTTGAATGCACTCCTCGAGAGAGGATGACGTAAATCTTCCGGATTGGAGTCAAATCCAATAGTGGGGTTAACCGCCTAAAGCAAGCTTAGGGGTTTCGACTGGCCGAGAGGTCTTAATCGATCAACCTAAGGTTAGTTAGAAGCATGAGCTCGAGAGAGACGCTACTATACTTTAGGAACCTCCACGGTCGAGTGAGTAAATAAGAGCTCGCATTGCTTTATTTTACAAGAAGGTTTATTTTATCCCAAGGGAATTCTAGATCAAGTGCTAGCTTTCTCAAAATCGTATTTCTATTTCTTAGATTAACGCTTAGTTTTTCCTTTTCCGTTTTTAAACAAAAACCAACATTTCTGTCTGATAAGATAATAGCTTTTCTTGTGAGTACAAGTACTCAACAGGCCCCGAGTCGAATACGACATTTCTATACTATATTTCGATAGGTACACTTGCCTATTTGGGATATTAGTTTGGAATATATTTAAAACTATAGAAAATATTCATCAATTACACGGACGCTAGCTTCCAAACTGATAGGGACGATTCAAAGTCTCAGTCAGGGTTTGTGTTTTGCCTTAATGAAGGAGCTGTGAGCTGGAAGAGTTCCAAGCAAGAGACAGTTGTTGATTCTACAACAGAGGCCGAGTATATCGCTGTGGCTAACGCAGCGAAGGAGGCTGTATGGATTAGGAAATTCATCAGCGAGCTTGATGTAGTTCTTAGCATTGTTGGTCTCGTAGTTCTCTACTGTGATAACAATGGTGCAATTGCACAATCTAAGGAACCTAGATCCCATCAGCGCTCCAAGCACATACTTCGGCGGTTCCATCTTATTCGTGAGATTGTCGAACGAGGAGATGTGAACATTTGCAGAGTGCCGACTGAGGAGAATATTGCGGATCCACTGACAAAGCCTCTCACGCAGAGAAAGCATGATGGTCATACTAGATCAATGGGTATGCGATACCTTAATGATCAACTCTGGTGAGAGACTTGTGGGTTGCATGTAAACATATATTCTGTTGGCTGTTTATTGTTTATTCATATGATGAATTGTGTACCTAGATTTTTCTTTTTATAATTAATGACAAGTTCTTTTATTATGATTTTTTTATGTGATAGTTAAATTGTAACATAATAAATACCCTTAGAGTGTTCGCTTCCATAGGACATAAAGTACGTGACTTGAATGTGAGAGCCTATGATTTATTTGAAGCTTCATTCTTAAAAGGTCCCTGGTCGAAGTATCGTCATAGAAACTAAGGGTGATGATGATACATTAAGACTAGCACGTGCGTTGACTGATGACCAGTTCTCACAGGTCATGATATTGTGATATCAAGTCATCACGTGGGTACTTGTTAATGAACAAGTTGTACTGGACAGACCCAACCTGAGACTACTTTGTGGATTGTTATCTAATCGTGTCATGAGTAGGTCTCAATTGACAATGGTGTTGTGGTCCTTTGACCTGAAGTCACAACATTCATCAAGTGAGGAAGAACCTAAGTTATCAAAGGCGCACCGAGGCGCAAAGGGCCCCTGGAGCCTAGGCGCAAGGCGCAAGGCGCAGGCGCGCGCCTGAGGCACGTGAGGCGCAAAAATTGGGGAAAAAGAAAATTGAGCGAATTGGGCGCCCAATTCGCTGAAATTGAGCGAATTGGGCGCCCAATTCGCTGAAATTGAGCGAATTGGGCGCCCAATTCGCTGAAATTGAGCGAATTCGGCGCCCAATTCGCTGAAATTGAGCGAATTCGGCGCCCAATTCGCTGAAATTGAGCGAATTCGCTGAACTTCAGGGAATTGGGAGCCCAATTCGCTCAATTTCAGCGAATGGGCGCCCAATTCGCTCAATTTCAGCGAATGGGCGCCCAATTCGCTCAATTTCAGCGAATTGGGCGCCCAATTCGCTCATTTTCAGCGAATTGGGCGCCCAATTCGCACAATTTCAGCAAATTGGGCGCCCAAGTGCGCCTAGGGGGTGCCTCGGGTGCGTCTAAGATCATGTTTTTGCCAACATCAAAAAAAAAAATTTTTAAAAAATACCTTAAAAGGCCCGGGCGCGCCTTTGGCGCGCCTGGGAGCCTGTAAGGCGCGCGCCTAGGCGCGCCTGGGCGCGCCTGAGGCGCGCCTGGGGCACATCGCCCGCCTCAGCTGTGCCGCGAGCTGAGGCGCGGCGGGCTGCGCCTGGTGCGCCCGGCGCCTCAGGCGCGCCTAGGCGCGCGCCTTGACAACTTAGGGAAGAGCGTGCTTTGATGTAATCTAAAGTCTTCCTTGAGAAAGGTTGATGATAAGAGTGATTGTTGGGTACGTTACGAATCATTTGGGTGTTTGTGTGTGAGCGGATATGGGATTTGTCCTCCTATATGACAGGAGTTGCATCAATGGGCCCCTTGATGGAACTGGACTGAGAAATGCATGGCCATGCTTGGTTGAGTCAATATGTGATATTGGACTCACCATTCTCTGGAAGTCCGTTCTAGATCAAGAAACTTGGATTGAGCTATTATGAGGGTGACACGGTCCATGCCTCTAGTTCTTTCCGAATGTAAGGGACAAAGACAACGTTGTGACATTGTTCATAAAGGCTTATGAGTTATGAACTCTTATTGCTTGGGGAGCAATAATGCATTGCTAGATGCCACTCATTGTTTGTGAGGTTTTTGGTTTGATACTTTCAAGATCAAGTGTGAGACTGTTGGAGTTACCATGGTGATCTAGAAGTGGTAAAACATGTAATCTCACTGCCAACGCGATATGAGCCTGCAGGGTCGCACATAAGAGCATGTGGAGAAGTTGAAAGATTGATTGTGTTGGTAAGGGTTACCAATCACCACGTAGGATGGAGTCGGGCAAACGTTGCCAAAGGAATTTCGTCGAGAGTCGTCGAGTTTGACTCGATGACTAAGGCAAATTCGTCGAGAATCGTCGAGTATGACTCGACGACTCTCGACGAATTCGTCGAGAATGATTCGTCGAGAATCGTCGAGTATGACTCGACGACTCTCGACGAGTTCGTCGAGAATCATTCGTCCCGAATGATTCGTCGAGAATCAAAAGTGTTTGATTCTCGGCGATTGGTGATTCTCGACGATTCTATCCTTGATTCTCGACGAATCGGCAGATGATTCTCGCCGAATCTGTCTGCTGATTCTCGCCGAATCTGTCTGCTGATTCTCGCCGAATCTGGATCTGATTCTCGCCGAACCTGTGTTGATTCTCGTCGAGTGACTCTGAAACCCTAACTTGGGTGGTCTGCGGATAGCGGTGTTCTTTGGACTGTTTATGCCTTTGGTATAAATAGGGGACTTAGGGTTTGAGGATTCATAGATATAATCGGGATTTTCCTGTAGACGAATCGAGCCGACGGAAGAGTTCCGTCGATCGCCTGATCCGCCAAATCCCAACCCCGCCGGCCGGAAACGTTCCGCCGCCGCCTGTTCGCTCCGCCGACGACCTCATCTCCGGCGACCGTCGCTGGTCTTGCTTTCCTTGGCGCGGACCTAGCAGTCCGTGGGAAGTGCAAAGGGGCGGCTGATCTTCTTCCCGACCCTTCGTGCGACGAAGCTCGGGATTCTCCCGCTCTTGTGGATTTCTGCAGAGACGTGGACGTTATTCCACGTAGAACTCGCCACCGACAAGGACACGAAGCTTGGAGCATCTCTGTTGAGTTGTGACTCAACGCCACTAAGGTAATTTTTGTCTAGTTATTTGTTAACTTCTTGATTCAACATTCATAGCCCGATCCATTTCTCTTTGGGTTGTTCTTGTTTTATTCCTTCCGCTGCGGACACAAGTGTAGTGTCAACCTCCATAGAAAACCCAACACTGTAGACAACAGACTGTTTCTTGCACTTCCAGCTGACCAGATATTCTCCTGCGAATGTACGAAAGCAAAACGTAGACTTTTTATCCTCTTTGTAATCAGCATAGCTGGCATCAAATGATTATTCTTCTGAAACAGAAGTCCTTTTCCCGGAGACCCTTTCATATATTCCAAGATTTTTAGAGTTGATTGAAGATGACACTCTTTGGAGGCTTGCATGAACTGGCTCACCATACCTACCGCATAACATATATCTGGTCTCGTGACTGTCAAATAAATGAGTTTTCTTACAAGCCGTCTGTACCTGGTGACATTTGAAAGAAGGGGTGAATTCTCACTCCAACACTTTTCATCACCAACGAACATTGGACACCGAGCTGGTTTAGCCCCAAGAAGACACGTCTCTTTTAAAAGATCCAAGACATACTTCCGCTGTGAAAGCACTACAGAATTGGGCTTCCGAGAGATCTCAATCCTTCTGAAGTACTTGGGAGACCTCATATTTTTTATAACAAAATGTTGAAGAAGATGTTTCTTTGTTAGGTCAATGCTCTTCTTATTATCCCCTATAAGAAGAATATCATCCACATAAATAACAAGAACAACTAGCCCTGTAAAAGTCTTTCGTATGAATAGAGAGTGATCTGCAACACTTCGAGCAAACCCAATAACAGAGATAAATTAGATTAACTTCTCAAACTAGGCCCGCAGGCTTTACTTAAGTCCATAGATTGTCTTCCTCAACCTACACACTTGAGACTCCCCAGAGCAACATACCCAGGAGGTTGCTCCATGTAGACTATTTCCTGTATATCTCCATAAATGGAATCATTCTTGACATCTAACTGAGACATCTTCCAGTCTCTGTTGACGATCACAGAAAAGAGAACACGGATCATTGTAATCCGAGCAATTGGAGAGGTGTCAAAGAAGTCCACATCACAGGTCTGAGTAAAACCTTTGGCAACTTGCCGAGCTTTATAACGATCGATAGTACCATCAGGAAGAAACTTGATCGCAAAGGCCCAGCGATAGCCAACCACATCAGCTCTTGGAGGGAAAGGGACAAGAGTCCAAGTACCCCGTTCAGTCAGAGTTTTCATCTCTTCATCTATAGCGGCTTTCTAATGTGTAATAACAAGAGCTTATTGATAGGTGGTCGGAATAACATTGGCCGAAAGAGCGAGAGTAAAACTCTCGTAGGAAGGAGACAGTCGAGCATAAGAAACATCATGAATAGAATGCTGAGTGCATGTCTGAACTCCCTTCCGAAGGGCAATCGGAAGATCAAGGTCCGACTTGTATGTAGTATCAGATCCATCCGTCGGAGAGAATACTGGCCCGGGAACTGTTAGCAACAGCTCAGGTAGAGAAGCGGTATCAGGAGAAAAAGAAGTAGAATCAGAAATTGATGTAGGAGAAAGGAACATAGTTTCAGGTAAAGGTGCAGAGAGAATAGGTAGAGAATAGGAATTATCAAGCGGTGGGAGGGTAGAGGGGCGAGAAAAATAAGGAGCATCTTCAAAGAAATTGACATCCGCGGAAACATGTTTCCGGAGAAGAGGATCATAGTACCGATATTCATTTTGTGTCGGACAGTATCCAAGAAAGATGCACTTAACGAAGCGAGGAGAGAGTTTGTCACGACTAGAAGAAAGAGAGTGAACAAATGTCGTGCAGTCAAAGACACATGAGATAAATGAAATGGTGTGGCATCGGAATACAGAATGGAGAAAGGAGTTTTGTCATTAAGAACCGAAGAAGGAATTTGGTTGACGAGGTAATAAGAAAGAAGAACGGCACGACTCCAATAGAACCAAAGAACACTCATCTGAGTGAGAAGAGTGCGAGCTACATCAATGAGATAACGGTTTTTGCATTCAGCAACCTCATTCGGTTAAAAGGTGTAAGGACAACTAATTTGATGTATAATGTCACGATGCATACAAAAGACTGAGAATTAATGACTAAGATACTATTTGGCATTATCAGTGCGAAGCATATTAATAGGGAGATCAAACTGAGTATGTATCTCATTATTGAAGGTATTGAAAATAGAAAAAAATTCAGAACGTTCTTTCAACAAGTACAATCAAGTACATCTAGAAAAATCATCAATAAATGTGACAAAATACAAACTACCCGGACCAATAGATTTAGTAGAAACAAGACCCCAAATGTCAGAATGAAAAAGTTCAAAAGAACGAGAAGAATTACGTCTTTGTTTTGCTGGAAAAGACAAACAGTGGTGTTTGCCGAGTTCGCAAACTTCACAATTGAGAAGAGCCTCCACGAAGTAGATGAGAGAAGAGCTGGTAAAGAAGGCGAGGAGCAGGATGCCCAAGGTGAAAATGCCACTGTAGAAGAGAAGTATAAGCAGAAAAAAACAGACACATTATTAAAATAGAATGAGCTGTCACTTTCAATCTCAGTAGCAATTGTCTCTTTGAAGTGAAGATCCTGAAAAAAATAGCCGAGGTAAAATAGTCGTGCAATTTAGTTGTTTACATAGAGAGGTAACCGAAAGTAAGTTGCATAGAAAAGTTGGGACGTAGAGTGTGTCCTCAAATTGGAGAGATTGAGTGATATGCACTATTCCAGATCCGCACACAAGGGATAAGGAACCATCCGTAATAAAAACCGGAGGTGACCGGTTATGTTTGTCCATACGAGAGAAAAGATGAGGATAGTCCGGCATATGCTTAGTAGCATCAGAGCCAATGAGCCACCTGTAACACCCTCATCCGTCACATAGGATATAACAGAAGGTCCAGCCGGGGCCCCACGTCATATTCTACAGACAGTTGACAGAGTTACGTATTGAGATCATAACCCATTTCGCATCCTAACTTAGAGTACATTCTAGCGGAAGTATTATATTGAATTAAAAACTCAACCATACGAATGTTTATTAAACCAAAGCAGGAATGATAAATCAAATACACAAATCGATAGACCTTACAAAAGTTTCCTCTAATAGAAGTGTTTTACATACATCGGCACGCAGGCCGGCCATAAAAGAAACAGTAAATAGTAAACATAATTTCGCTTTGGCCTTCGAGGGCTGGCGTAGCAACCATGCGTTTCAGCCTGCTATTTCTCGCTCGGCTCAGTTGCACCTGCACAAAAGCATTCCACCCCAACGGTGGCAAATAAAGCAACGGTCAGCATTAGCTGGCCAAATTATAATGACCCCACCCCTCACTCGGGGTGGCGATACTTCTTCCCTGCAAGCATTTAGCATAGATATATAATGACATCAGAACGTATAATTTAAGCACCATTCATCACAGACGTTGGCGCGCAAGACCACACGTCCCATGCACTCAGGGCACATTGTCGGTGTACCGAACATAACCAGGGTCCCACCTCCGTTCTCAGCGACGGTCAGCATTCTTTGAGACTTAAACAGTCTTTCCGGCCCGAAGCCCAAGACTCACTCTTATGGCTACGACAAAGTCAAGGTGATCTACAAGATTCACTCACTGTCTCACTCCAAGTCGAACGGCATAGGGCTGGGTACGGTTCAGCTCTTTACCGATGCTCAAATCGTCGGGCGCAACAAACTGCGACGCAGGTCAGACTCCCCTTTCCCATACGTTATGTTCCAAGACTGGCTTTCACGACCACCATAAAGGAACAATCTAAGCTCACAGTTCAATCGACATACCCACAAGTCTCCACGAGACAGGCCTCACAATCATTGCTCACTGGGCGCTACCGCCGCGCGGTAGGGGACAGGCCATCGTTTCTTCCCCAAACGGGCGTTGTCCTGGAGACCCTTTCCAGTACTCTCACTGCAGCAACTTGCACACCCCGGGACTCCGTAAATTACACGATTATCACGGAGTATTCTCTGGCATACAAAACAATCATCACCAATCCAAACCAACCTGTCCGGATGAGCTTCATACAGCATGCATATTCCGTACTTTGATTTCGGATTCTAAATGCAAAGATATCAGGGATATAATTGATCAACCTGTCGAAAGACTCGCTTTCATGTGTTTGTGGAGCGTCTACCCTCTCATGTCAAAACAAAGGACTTCACATGTCCAAAGAGCAAGATTGTTACCCTTGAAGTCCTCTTTGGAGTCATAGACCAAAATCCACTCGGATGGAAAGAACTGCATCGGGCCGCTCTTCGTAGATCTGGACTCGGTTCGTGCTTTGGCACTTCAAAGCTCCAGCAATGGCAAGATTCCTCTTCTCCTTATTCTTCCTTGCTCTCCCTTCTCTCTAACTCTTAGAGAGAGAACACTTGGGTTTAGAATGAGAAGATTTACCCATCCCACGATTTAACCCAGCAGCAATCGCAGCCTACCGTCGGATCTTAGGGAACGACCACAATCTAAAATGCTTCCTGTACAGAGCGTTACCGTCGCGCGGTAAGAAGATACCGTCGCGCGGTAGCCCCACTCGGTAGCTTCTCCGACAATCCACCGTTCGAAATCTCCAATCCCGCGTCGACACGTGGCCGCGCCGTAACTGCAATATTAATGTCGCACGGTAGCTGCCCTGCTACCGCTGGGCGGTAACTCGCCGAGGGCTTTACTAAAGTAAATAGTCCACGTTATTGCCAGCGCTAATGCTACCGTTGGGCGATAACTCCCCGAAAGCCCTGCCGATAAAACGACCATGCTACCGCGGCACGGTAACTCGCTATCTCCGCGCGATACCATTCGAAGCATCGGTTCGTAGACTGCGTCGAGTGGTACAGCCGCACGGTATCAGCCTACCGCCAGGCGGTAACTCGCAGAGAACTCCGACACCAATTCCATAACACTATCGCCGACGATAACCATACAATCGAGCATTAACTCACAGAACCAATCTCTTGGCTATGGGAAACTTGGGGCGTTACAAATCTCCCCAACTTAAAGAAATTTCGTCCTGAAATTACACGTAACAGGGAAACACAAAAGTATCAATATTACAAAAGTATACCTCAAGGAAACAGCTCGGGATACTCTGCTCTCATGGTTTGTTCGCGCTCCCATGACAATTCTTCACGGCCACAGTTGTCCCATCGGACTTTGACCATCCTGGTCAACTTATTTCGCAGCTGCTTGACCTCCATGTCTTCGATTCGAATGAGCTTGACCTTCATTGTCAACCCACTATCGATCGGCACTTGATCCGCAGCGACTACTTGTGTAGGCTCTTACACCGCCTTCCGCAATACCGATATGTGGAATGCATCGTGCAGACCACTTAGTTCAGCCGAAAGCTTCAATCGACGGGCCGCTTCATCAATGCGCTTTAATATCTCAAACAACCCAAGGGATCTCGGACTTAGCTTTTTCAAGCGTCGAATCCTCGACACGCCCTTGAACGATTTGATCCTTAAATAAACTCAGTCGCCCACGGTGAACTCGACATTTTTGTGCTTGGCGTTATAACATTTGACCTGCCTATCCTGAGCGATCAACAATCGCTCTCGGATTATATGTATAGTCAAAGTAGCATCTTCCACTTCCTTTCGCTTAAATAACTTCGTTTCGCCCATCTCCAGCCATGTCAGGGGAGTACAACACTTTCTATCATAAAGGGGCTCAAAGGGCGTCATCTGAATACTCGTTTGGTAGCTATTGTTGTAGGCGAACTCGATCATATAGAGGTGGTCCTCCCACCTCTTCTCAAAATCTAGGGCGCACATGCGGAGCATATCTTCCATCGTCCTGTTTACCCTCTCGATCTAACCATCCGTCTGAGGTTGAAAAGTCGTACTGAACTTCAGCTTGATACCCAACAGTTGATGAATAAGTCTTCAAACATTAGATGTAAAACGCTCATCTCGGTCACTAACGATGCTACGGGGCACACCGTGCAATCGTATAATATTGCCAACGTAAAGCTTCACCAACTTTTCCACTGAATCGTCATTCCTATTCGGAATGAAATGTGATACCTTCGTTAAACGATCAACGATCACCCAGATGACATTGTTCCCCTTCTGCGATCTCAACAAGTTGTGCACGAAATCCATAGATATGTCATCGAACTTCCACTCTGATATAGGTAATGACTTCAGAAATCCACCGGGCTTCTGACATTCGGCCTTTTTTAAGGTACGGGTCTGACACTTCGACACATATAGAGCTATGTCATTTTTCAATCCTGCCCACCGGAACAACTTTTTCATGTCCTTGAACATCTTGGTGCTACCCGAATGGATTAAGTACTTTGTGAAATGTGCCTTGTGCATCAATTCCTCACGTAATTTGTCCATATTTAGGACGCATAATCGACTATCCTTCCACAACAGGCCATCATTAACAGAAAACCGGGCATTTGACCCATCCAGAGACTCTGCTAAGTAGCGTTTCATGCTGTCATCCAGCTCCAACGCTTGCCGAATTCGGTCTGCGAGATCATACTGCACCTTCGTCAAGTTCAAACACATTTTAGTACTAGATCTTTCATTAACGCAAGAGATCTCCAAGGCCTCCAAATCTCTAATAAGACACTAATCATGTATCTGTATACAACCTATGCAGGAGCCCTACGACTCGGCGCTTCCGCAACAACAATTTCTTTGTCAGGAACGTAATGTATCTTGAAGGTGTAGTCCCCAAGGAACTCTATCCACCTCCGTTGGTGCATATTTAAGTCCTTTTGATCTAACAGATATTTCAGGCTCTTATGGTCCGTAAAAATATCAAACTTTACGCCATACAGATAGTGCCTCCAAAACTTCATAGCGGTTGCTAACCCCAAATCGTGGACCAGATAATTCCTCTCGTGCACTTTCAATTGACGCAAGTCATATATTGTCACCTTCTCATATTGAAGTAAAACGCAGCCTAAGCCGCTCCCTGAGGCGTCACTGTAGATTTCATAGCCCTCCAAACCACATGACGAGCACAAAATAGGCGTCGTGGTCAAACGAATTTTCAATTCTTCAAAAGCTTGTGCGCACGCGAACGACCAAATAAACTTCGGATCCTTCTTCGTCAGGATAGTGAGGGGTAACGCTAACCGTGAGAAGTTCTCTACGAAGCGCCTGTAGTAGCCGACAATCCCCAGAACAACACACGCCACTCCCGTATCGCAACTATCTTTGTCGGATCCACCGCAATTCCCTCTCCACTAACTATATGACCCAGGAACGCTACCGAAGACAACCAAAACTTACACTTAGAGAACTTAACGTCAGGCTGACTCCTCCTCAGGGTCTCCAAAACAGTGCGTAAATGATCCGCATGTTCTTCCTCAAACTGAGAGTACACCAGGATATCGTCAATGAAAACTATAATAAACTGGTCTAAATACTCTCTGAACGTCCGGTTTATCAAGTTCATAAACACGGATGACGCATTCGTTAGCCCAAACAACATGAAAGTGAACTCATAATGCCCATAATGTGTACTGAATGTCGTCTTGGAAATGTCACTTTCCCTGATTCTCAACTGATAATACCCAGATTTCATATCCAGCTTCGAGCACACGATCGAACCAACTAGCTGATTGAATAAATCATCGATTCTCGGAATCGGATACTTATTCATCTTTGTCAGTTTATTCAATTCCCGATAATCTGTACACAGTCGCAGACTTTCATCCTTCTTCTTCACGAAAAGGACTAGTACGCTCCCGAACTTGGACGCACATAACCTTGATCTAGCAGCTCTTGAAGTTGAACCTTAAATTCCGTCATCTCCCTTGGTGCTAAACGGTACGGAGAGCGTGACACAGGCTTGGCACCTGACACTAGCTCAATGGTGAAATCGATCTCTCGATGAGGAGGAGCTCCAGGGAGATCTTCAGGGAAAACGTCAGCAAACTCCGATACCACTGGAATACTAATCAAACTGGGCTTGAGATTCTTAGCCTCTAATAGAGTGAAGAATAACTCTGTAGCCTCACGAACTGTTTTGACTACTTGGAGAGCAGACATCAGCGTCTTGCTAGATCACTTCATACCAGAGAAGGTAGTTTCACAATCTGTATTCAGCCCCGATTTGACCATCTTGAGACTGCAATCGATGTACGCACGTTGCTCCAAGGGTCAATCCATGTCAAAGATCACATCAAACTCTACTATCGGCAGTAGTGACGCTTCCAAGTCAACTCTTGACTCCCTATCCGCACCTTTACGCAAAAAACTCTATCCGCGCGCATCAAACATCCGTTAGGCAGTAACACATCATGTCTATCCTTCACCACAGAAGAAGGTACTCCGATACGCGACACAAAGTCCTCAGACAGAAAGGAGTGTGAAGCTCCTGTATCAAATAATGCTCTCGCCGGACAGTCCAAGATTAAGACAAAGCCTAATATAAGACAGTCATACAACAAATGTATAGGGCGTAAGGTATAGAAAGCAATAAAGCTAAAATTTAACTTATACCTGTAACCACATCGCCTTGCTTAATGGCCTCCTGTTGGCCAAGATTGTAGACTCTGGGTTGGGCTGGAACATGATGGGACGCGGTTGACTCCACCGTCTTTCATTTCTCAGCATAAGATGCTCCTGTCTTTTTCTCCGTGTTTAGAGGGTCACTCCAACAATCGCGGGTTAGGTGTCCCGGCTTGCAACAATTATATCAATGAATTGAGCCCCCTCTCCCAGACATTCCCCCAGAAGTAACAGATGAAGAAGCCTATCCAACAAATTTGGGCTTCTTGTTCCACCTTCGGTACCCAGTCTTCGATGAGTTTGGTACCTTAAACTCTGGCCTTTTTAACGTTGAGTTATTTTTACGTTGTACGCGCTTCATGTCTTGCTCTAGGGATCGGGTTGTATTGACCAAGGTCAGAAAACCCTACATCATTAGACCTGAGAGCAGCAACCTCAGATTGTAGCGCAGTCCTTCATTGAACTTGTTGATCTTGCGCTCATCATCAGCAATGTTGCAGATGTCGGATGTCGGGGACACGTCGGTTTGAGTTTTCATGTCGGTTTTTTATATATCAGGAGATATATCGGGGATATTTCATATATCGGGGATATTTCATATATCGGATTTTAATATTTAATTAATTATATATGTAATTAAATGTTATTTTTTAATTTTTATACATATCACAGTACTATCTATTCTACAACCTATTGAACTTTTAAATATTAAAATTTATATGTAGCATTTAACATACAACACTTTAAAGATGAAAATTTACAAAACTAGTGATTTTAAGATTAAAATTTCAAACATACCTCATTCTTCATCACCTAAAAACTCATCTATAGTCGGCAGAGTAGATAGAATATAATCTTCATCCGATGAATCCTCTAGATCTCCCTCGTCCACTTCAGATATTTTTCTTTTTCCTCTTCTTTGATAACTAATTGCCACTTCTTTGCTTATATCTAATCTTTGAGGTCTCTTTTCATCATGATCAGCGTCGACTATATTGCCAATTTGTGCCCATGTCAGCCCCTTGCAAGGAAAGACTTCATCATCGTCATCTTCATCTTCATCCTCCTCAGGATCAACATTCACCATCCACTCTTGTACCATTCCAGAATCAACATTCTTAGCTGCCAATGGATCCCGAGATGTCTCTGAATATTTCGACTTTAGCAAAGCATTGAACTTTACAAATACTAAATCGTTCAATCTCTTGCTATCAAGTTTATTTCTCTTTTTAGAATGTATCTGTAAATTTTTAAAAAAAGTTAAATAATGCATACAATCATATAATAAGATATAAATGTTTAACTACATAACTAAATTAATGTATAACATCTCGAAGGTGCTCCAGTTCCTCTCACAGTCAGAAGACGAAGTAGTCAGACTTAAAATTTTCATGGTCATAGTTTTAAGGTACGGCGTATCAGCACCGTTAAGCCGCCACCAATGTACTGTGAAAATTAAAATGACAACACTATGTATTAAACTATTAATTATTCATTTATTATAGATAAATACATCATTATTGTTAATAAATATATATATTAAAATGTACCTGGATTTAAGTTGGGATTTTGTAGCTGTCTCTTTGCCATCTCTTTACCAAATAACCCTTGTTAGTATTGGTAAACATCAAGCTCAGTACTGATGTGATCCTGTGTAGAAGGATCTTTCCTATATATCCTTGAGAGACACTCAACAAAACCACTCATAAACCTTCCTTCAGCCTCAATCTCCACTCGATGAGAATAATAAAAATATGGATTTAAGTAATAACCTGCAAAGTGCATAAGACTGTTCAATCTGCACTCGACAAAAATAATAAAAATTTGGGTTTAAGTAATAATCTGCAAGGTGCAGAGGGCTGCTCATCTTCTTCTATCATCTGCTATCAATCAACTTCCATATAGGAAGATATTTGTTCTCTTGGTGATCGAGAACTACAGCAATCACTTCACCATATAACCACCCCATGGATGGTGTATCCCCGTCAACTCTTCTCAAAACTCTCACAAATGGTGTGAATATACCAACAGCCAGCTTGATATTCGCCCAAAATCTAGCGCTCATCACTATCATTGCAGTCTACCATATGCAAAATAAAATATTAAGAAAATACTATAAAAGGGCAACTTTCAAAATATATATTTTAAATGAAATGAATAAAGAAGCAATAGTTTTACTTGCTTTCCCCCAGCACTACTAGCAAATTTTGTTGCAGCCCACTTTGTAGATGTGAATAAACCCCTCAATTGATTTTTCTTCTTTAAGATGCTCTCTAAAGAAAGAAATGTTGTAGCGAATCTAGTCACACCTGTTCGAATAAGCTCATGAGAGTCCAAGTCCTTTGTTGACTCTCTAAACATGTCGAGCGAGATGGTGTGACCATAGATGAATATAGAGAGTCGTCGGCCTAAGGAGATAGCACTCTTTATTGGCTTCAATTTTCCTATATCTTGTAACAGTAGATAATAGTGTGAGCCGCACAACAAGTCCAAAAAATCGTAGGTCCTTTCAAAGTCATAAGCTTTGCAGTAGTCATATTATTGGACGCGCTATCCGTCACAATCTGCAAGATACTGTGCTCTCCTGGGCTCTCAGGGCTATCAATCGCCTCATCCAAGAAGTCAAAGATGAACTTTCCATCGTGTGTGGAGGAGGAGACATTCTTCGAAATCAAGAATGCCACTCCGGAACTACAATGTATCATGATATTCATCGCGCTCCTACCCTTCCGATCTGTCCACGCATCGGTCATGATAGTGCAACCATTCAATTTGCAGGTCTGCGTGAATATGCCCAACATCTCCTTCGTCCTCTCCACCTCCCCTCGCAAAATTTTCTCTCTCAACTCATAAAATGTTGGGATCTTCATCCCAGGTCCGCATAAACCAATGACATGAGCCATCTGCTGAAAGGATGAATTACATATGGCGTTAAACGGGATCTCGTTTTCATATGTCCATCTACCTATGTACACGGCAGCATCATCTCTGGCTTTCTTTTTGCACTTACTCTCTATCGTGCTCTGTTGGGAATCTTTTCCCTCGGCAGCTGAATGAACAAATTGGTCTATTGGACCATTTGAACCTGTGCTCCTAAGTATGCTAGTGTCCTCTTCTTGATCAACATGAACTCCTCCAATAACCACCCCATTCAAGATTGCTTGAAACTTAGCACTTTTAGCTCTCTTACTCTCTAAATTTGAGTTTAGGGTTGACTCCGCTTTAGCCTTAACGTCGGCGGGAACTTGAGGGCATGACTTAACATTACCCTTCCACCCAGCCAAGTGATGCTTGAAACGTGTAATTTCGTCATTCACTGTCTGCTTGCAGTAGTTGCATTTGATTCGGTTTGTGTCGTTTGCAACCTTCCAGAACGGATCTCTACCGGTTGGTACCAGTGATACGGGAACCTCACTAGAACAAGCAGAAGAACTCGTTCTAATAGGACAAGAAATGAAAATAATATTAGTTAGATGAAATGAAAAAATATTTTACATGACTATATCACGAGAAAAATTACTAGTTGAAAAAAATCAACATCATAAAAGCTCAATAACTTCATTAGATCGTTAGATCTTTAGATATATTTTATATTATCAATGCAATATTTTATTTATCCAACAAAATTTTGCATTCTCAGTAGTATACTAGTATACAAAGTTATAACTATCATTCAAACTTTCAAAGTATCCAACAAAATGAATAAAACATTCAAATATCATTCAAATTTTCAAAGCATCTCACATTTTATTTATTAAAAGCCACAAAGCAGCAGGGCAACTACAAATGTGATTGGATATACATGCATCATTGATTGCAAAATGAAGTTGGATAAATAACTATTAATAGGGGTATTTCAAATCATTTGTTGATTAATAAACGTGTCAAATAAAAATAAAGCAGCAACTAATAAGACAAATAAAGCAACAGCGCAGCCACTATGCTATAACCAGAAAGGCAACCACAAATAAAATAGCGGACCGACATGTCCGACAACATGTCTCTAGTTCTTTCTTTTAGCCCAGAAAGCACCAACGAGTAATAACCCACAAGGCAGCTTGAATGCTTCCAGTAACAACTAATAAGACAGCTAGCACTACAAAAAAAGCAACATGCTACAGCCGACAACAACTAAATGGGTCAGCAGCTAACATGCTACAGCAGACAACAACTAAATGGGTCGGCAGCTAACATGCTACAGCCGACAACAACTAAATGGGTCGGCAGCCACCAGTAACAACCCACAAGGCAGCTAACATGCTACAGCCAACAGCTAGCACTACAAAAAACAAAATGCAGAGCGATAGAATGAGAGGGGGAGGTAGGGAAAAGAATGAACCAGCCGAGAGAGCCCCAGCGAGCAGGGAGAGGAAAGGACCAGTGAGCTAGAGAGCACCAGAGAACGAGAAAACCAGAGAGCACCAGCGGGCAAGGAGAAGAAAGAACCAGATAGATAAAGTGCCGACAGCGTGCGAGAGAGGGAGAGCACCAGCAAGCTAGAGAGCACCAGATAACTAGAGAACCGGAGAGCACCAGCGAGCAGGGAGAAGAAAGAACCAAAGAGAGAGTGCCGACAGCGCGCGAGAGAGGGAGAGCACCAACGAGCTAGAGAGCAACGGAGAACCAGAGAACCAGAGAGCACCAGCGAGCAGGGAGAAGAAATAACCAGAGAGATAATGTCGTCGGTGCGTGCGAGAGAGCTAGGGCAGGAGCGACGGGGAGAGCTAGGGCAGAGTGATGGGGAGAGATAGGGCAGCGGGATAAAATGAAATGAGCTCAACCCCGAGCTCATTTTATCCCATTCCCTAATAATAAAATAATTTATTTAATAATAAACCTAAACCTAAATAACGCCCGATATGGGCGATATTTGGTTCCGACATGTCGGACCGATATTTTCAAACCGGCACAAAGAAAATTTATGTCGTTTTGTGGCGCTTTTGCTCCCAAAACTTCATGTCGGCCGACATGTCGGCCGATATCCACAACACTGCTCATCAGTAAAGGTAGAGCCTGCATATCGCCTCAACCTAGTGAACTCATGCAAGCAGTCGTCCACACTACTCTCGCCCTGAGTTAACCTCTAGAATTGATTCTCCATAGCAATTTTCTGCGCTTAAGGGATATATCGAGCCAGAAACAATCTCGAGAACTCATCCATCGAGATATTTGTGAGCTGTCTTCTAGCAAAATGATGCAAATCCAATTCGTCCCACCATAACCTTGCCTCTCCGTCCAATAGGAAAGTGGCTACGGTGACTTTCTGTCACTCCTCCGTTTTCGTTGCCTTCATGACTCTCTTAATCCGAGAGAGCCAGTCTTCGGCTTGCGTTGGGGTTCCAGTCCCCACAAACACTGGAGGATTGAAGCTCATCACATGCTTGAGCTACTTCTCAGTGCCCTTCTTTGCACTACAGACTCTGCAGCTACTTGATCTGTCATTATAGGCTCAGCCACGCCAAGCAGTACTTGGCCCAATTCAGGAGAAGGAGGTTGCACTTGCCTCCCTGGTTGGGCATTTATCATGGAGAACACGGCATCAGCCACCAGCCTTATAATTTCAGCAGAAGGAGGGGTTGCCGGCACGTCGTTCGGCGCACTACTCTCCGAAGAGTGTTGACGTTGGGATTGCTCTGCACCACTCCTAATCTCTTATAATCGTGAAACACACAATTAAGCGACTAAACACATTGCCAAAAAGCAATTATACTCTCGCCGAGTCACCAGCCTTATAGTTTCAGCAAAAGGAGAGGTTGCAGGCACGTCGTTCGATGCACTACTCTCCATAGAGTGCTGACATTGGGATTACTCTGCACCACTGCTAGTCATCTATAATCGTGAAACACATAATTAAGCGACTAAACACATTGTCAAAAAGTAATTATAGGAACACGCAGGTTCCTCAGACATGTATATTTTCATTCCTAAGTGGGTATTCATGGGTTCTTTCATGTTATAACGGTAGCGCGCAAAGAGTTCAATTGGTGATGAGATGTTGAAAAACTTCATAGTTAAGCGTGCTTGGGCAAGAATAGTACTGGGATGGGTGACCTTCTAGGAAATCCTCGTACGACCTAACTTAACTATCGAGTTCGCTCATCAAAAGGAGATTGTGGCCACCAACAATACGCCAGTGGGCTGGAGAGGGGTTGCGGTGCTTGGGAAGCAACCCAGTAACGTCGCCTGGAGCAGAGCCGTGTCGTTGTCCCATTGGATCGGCTAGGGTGGTTACAATAAAAAGTGTACTTTTTATGTAACGACCCACCGAGTACTCTCATTTCCTCATGGTACTCTAATTTCCCCCTATGGCGCCGTTATCGGACTGCAACCCAAGCACCCCAACCCCTCTTCATGGACTGCCTCAATCGGCGCCTCTGCCCACTAGTGAGTTATTGGTGGTCACAACCTCCCTTTGATAAACGGAACTCTCCAGTTAATCGGGCAGTACGGGGACTTCCCAGGAGGTCACCCATCACCGAGCCGATTGGAAATGAGAAGTCGAAAAACTCTATTATTAAGCGTGCTCGGGCTAGACTAGTACTAGGATGGACTTCTTCGAGGTAGTGTCACCCGCAGCAAGTCGAAGATGAGGATGTTTGACCCAGAAGCGATCAACAAGGTGACCGGTCTTATCATAGTGAGAGCAGAGATATCTAGAGGGACCACGTCCACCAAACCGGCCTCCAAGGCCACTAGGAATGTCATGACGAGCTGGATGAGCCACAGTGTCAAGAGGAGTCGGAGAGGCAAGCAAAGGACACTGAAGAAGAGTGATAACAGCTGAAATACGCACAGCAGTGGCATCCAGAGTAGAAGTATCAGTCTCTCCAAGAATTTTTTGGCGAATCAGATCATAAGAGCCTGGCAAATGAAGCAAATAATACACCACCAGCAGTTCCTGAAAGTGTCTATGTTACTCAGTAAGATCAGAAGAAAAGGGGCGACGCTGAATAAGTTCAGCACCAAGAGTTTGTACTTCCTGATAAGCAGCAGCAAGAGTCATGATGGGTCGAGCAAAAAGATCTGCATACAACCTATATATGCGCGAAGTTTGATCTCCCTTGGAGTACAAAGCAATAAGATATGTCCAAGGAGCCTTAATTGTCTCATCATGTCGAATGACAAAAAGACATTCATCAGAGAGACTATTTGCAAGACATGTACGGACCAAAGCATAACTTGCGTCTCAGTCATCAAAAACAACAGATCAACGTGTAGGAAGGTCATAAGTAAGATGATGACGTTTGCGTTGAGACCGAATAAAAAGGTGAAGGAAACACTCCAGTCCGGATAATTGAGACCAATTAACATGGACGCAGTTCCAAGATTGCCTGAAGAAGTGGAAATAGAAGCAATGGTAGGAACCGGTTGCGCGAATAGAGTGAAGGAAGAGGTCGGAGTCTCCATAAACAACCCGCGCGAACATAGCGAAACCGGTCAAAGAAAGCGAGGCTGCACGAACAGAGCAAGAACACACAAACAGGGAGAGACCGCGCGAACAGAGCGAACAGAGTAGAAGTCGCAAACATGACGAGACCGTGCGAACAGAGCGAAACTGCGCGAACAAACCAGAAGCCGCAAGAAGGATGTAACTTGCATGAAGAGCGAGGAGCAAAGGGAGGGGGGGAGGGAGGGCGGCAAGAAACAACGGACAGAGAGACCATGGAAAGAAGAAAGAAGAAAATCGCGGAAAGGGAGAAGACCGCGGTTAAGAGAGAAAAACCGCGGAAAGAGAAGAGCAGGCGGTTAAAAAACTGGAGACTGCTTGCACCGCACCACGCCCGAGAAAGCAGAAAACAGATCAAATTGACCGATAAGCTTTGATACCATGTGAGAAAAGCGTTAATAAAGGGATTTTTTTATTGCTTCAAAAGATGAATAACACAAGGGTATGCTCCCCTATTTATAGAAAACGGGGGATAGAGAGAGAAAACAACAGAGAGAATACACATCTGTCACATGCGACTAGGTAGCTGGATAAAAAAAGTTCGTGCGGGCTGTGTGGTTAGACAAGCTAACCGTACGGTTACACTGCTTGAGATATCAACATGTTCGCTCTGGTCTCTATCCGTCTGGAAGCAACGGACTACTTCAGGGAGCAACAACTGTGGTTAGATTGATTCTAACCGTCTAGCCTCAAATGTGATAGCACCTGGAAATCGCCAAACCTCAACAGCGGTCAAGTCTTTACTATCACCAAAAGGCACAGTTGTGGTTATCATACAGGGCTACCAGGGGCGGTTAGGCAGGTACTAACCACCAGAACGCAACTGTGACTATCCTCAGCTATCCGCCAAACTCGGCTCTAACAGAACAGCAAGAAGACCTTGGCAGCCATCAGACCGCACCGTCACTAACCACCAGACCGCACTGCGACTAACCCTTGCTGATCGTCAGAACGCACTATAGCAATATGGTGCTGTTATAGAGGACAACTGCCAAACCGCCAGACAAGGTCGCCAGACCGATAGAACCACAGTTCTATCATCCAAGCGGTAACACAGCCAAACTAACAGAGAGGCAACCCGCCAGAACTAGACTGCCAAACCTGTCTGCCACTCCTGTTCTCCAGACCGCCAAGACTCCATATTTTCTGACAAATTGTAAACTCATTTCTATTCAAAAAGGGGGTGTTTCATTTTTGGATGGCATCATACGGAAGCGTCGAGGTCTTGCGATAACTCGAATATCCCAACCACTTCGGGGGAATTAAGTCGTCTAGTCACCCACTTCGTATCTCGTGTTCCCACCATTTTATCTTCGACAGTGAGCAACACTATAGGAGATTCATATGATTAAATGAGTACACTGATGGACATGATGCAAACGTTCATGACATCCCTAGCCTCCACTGAAGTACGCCATCAAGAAGTTGAGGCACGCCACAGGGAAGACATTGCCACCATCTCCAATTGGCTAAATGATCTTACACTGTCATTCATGTCATCAATGTCCCAGCACAAGACCAAGTCTGTAGCAGTCAGATGCCTCCACCTCCACTTATAGGCAACAATTTGTTGACTCTTGTATGACTTGAAGCTATTATTATGTTGTGCTATAGCAAGTTGAAATTTCCACTTAGGATGGGAAGAGAGATCCATTGGGTTGGCTAACAAAGTGCGAGTAATATTTTGGCGACCAACAAACACCGATAGCGGAATTGATTTGGCAAGCATCCTTCCACTTTATCGACTCAGCTCAGTTATCGTTCGCTCGTTTGCAAGTCGATCATCCAGGGATGACTTAGGATGTCTTCAAGAGGCTCTACAACATGCGATTTGATCTTCCCATCCACAAAAATCCTCTTGGCTCGCTCACTACATTACGACAAAAAGAGTTTGTGGATGTATATCTTGAACTGTTTCATATTCATCTAACACATGTTATGATACACCCAAAAATGTAGGTCACCACCATCTTTGCGGCCAGGCTTCGTGAACGACTATGACTGAACTTTGAATTTGAGGCTCCACTAGATTTGGTGACTGCTCTGAGTTTAGCAAGATTGTGTGATCGTCAACTTCAGATGGATCAGTGTGCCTATATAACAACAGGTGCACAGACTCGGGACGGACGACCCAAGGGTACCAAAACCCCACATATCCGTTAGTTGTCACGTGAAAAAATGTCTAACCAACGCACAAAAGGGTTAAGTTATAACTGTGATGATCATTATACTAGCAAACATTGCTGCAAGAGGCTTTAAATCTAAATGTGGAGGACTCTGATGATGAGAAAATTTGGTGAAGTGGGCACCGATTTCGATATCCTATGAGCTTGAAGACAACCTCATTTTGAACAGCGGGACGGATGTTATGGCCTTCATGCCCAGTTATCGAGTCGTGTTTTATCGTCGAGTCATTAAATTGTCTTTATTTAACTGTTGTCTTTAATTATTGCGAGAGTCATGTAATACTTCTTAATGGCAAGTTGCGTGTTGAAAGAGTATTCAAGAATTTAGTTCATTCTTCTTGCCTGTGTATGAGATTGTTGTCTCTCTCTCCTGAGCACATCCTGCCTTGGTAGTCGCAGTTCTGGCTTCGTAGTATCCTCCTCCGTCACCCCCACCTCCGGTCACTCCTCCAACTAGACTCCGACATTTACAAGCTTGTCAGTAACACAATCTCGTTAACTTTAAACTTCAACAATTTGATCTTTAAAACTATGGTAATCTTCACGAAATTTAATTTAGCAATCACATAAAGCTGTGTAAAACAGACTCAGCTTCAAGAGTATGCAACAATGTAAAAGTTAGAATCAACATAAAGTGAAAATAATGAAGAGACACATACTTGTAGTCAGAACTTTCAAAGAGTCTAAGCACCGGAGGATCGGCATCCGCAGATAGTATTGCCTGTAATAGAAAGAACAAAGAGCCATCAACATGCAGTTTTAAATCTCTTACGGTACATAAGGTTCATGATCAATATTGAAAAAAGTTAAATCTGATATTCCCATTTTTCATAATTTGCAACGCATATAAGTCCACAAGTTACCGGACCCCCAGCCTGACAAAGCCCAAAACTAGCAATTACAATAAGGGTCTACACAATGAAGAAGAATCTGCATGGGGAGGCATCAAAAGAGTGCAGAAGAGGATCAGTAAAATAACAACTCCTGAGAATATAAGCACTTAATGTAATACCTAGCGGCATTGGGAAGAAGGAAGAGTAATAAATAATAGGGTGCTGATGGTTAGTAGGAAATAGAATGAAGTACTGAAGCATCAAATGCTTGGGGGAGGGGCAACTACTATTTATAGTCTCTCATGGTTGTATGAAAGAAAACTCAGAATTTTCGGGCCAGCACTCGGCAAAGTGTTCATCCTTGTATGATTCTTTTATTCCCTCACTTAGCCACCTCTTAACTCTAACTTGGTATGACCTGCTCACTGAAAACTCTCCCCTTCTGCATGAGCATGAGTCAACTAATGGACAAATGAACAGATGAGTTATAGAAGACGGTGTCCACTGAGTTTGGTGAGTTCGCCACGACAATCTTGATCTCTTTTGGACTTTCCTCACGTAGCACCTCAAACAATGACATGACAGGTGCCTCTCCGATAAAGCTTTACGAAGGGTTTGTGTTGTTAAACAATTCAGCAACATAGACATGTACATTGATGAGTTCATCGAGTTCGTCGTTCATATTCATTACTAATCGTTATTTGAGATATTTAACGAAAAGTATTCGTCTCACACTGTGAAGGTGCATGCTGGATATCGACCTAAAATCACTTGACAAAGAATTGATCAAGGCTCAACTTGTTGAAGCAGAACTTAACATCACACTCCCACTGATCATCCATCTGACAATAACCAGATTTTCACCATGATAATCCGCAACTACCTTCAAAACTAACCTTCAACTCAAGCCCCCATAAATCAAAGCCCAACAGCATCGAAACCCCAACCCACTCCACAACGTCAATCAATCCCCAACCTAAATATCTCCCAACTTGATACCTCTCTAACTAAGAATATAATGACCTTTGGATCTTGATCGACGGTGGTTTCTCAAAAACTACCTTTCGAACTCAAAACAGGCTCTATGAATTTTTGGCCATGTTTGGCTTGACCAATGCAAAACGACCATCCAAGAAACTATGAAAGCCGTGTTCCACCGATACTTATGTAGGTCCGTCATTCGAAGATATTTTAGTTTATAGTAACAATTGGCAAAACCACCTCATCCATTGGCAAAATCACATCCAAACCCCAACACACTCCACAACGTCAATCAATCCCCAACCTAAACATCTCCCTACTTGATACCTCTCTAACTAAGAATATAATGACCTTTGGATCTTGATCAACGGTGGTTTCTCAAAAACTTAATTTCCAACTCAAAACATGCTCTATGATTTTTGGTCATGTTGTTTGGCTTGACCAATGCAAAACGACCTTCCAAGAAACTATGAAAGACGTATTCCACCGATACTTATGTAGGTCCATCATTCGAAGATATTTTAGTTTAAAGTTACAATTGGCAAAACCACCTCATCAATTTGAACTCTGTTTTGGTGATACTACGGCAGAATCACCTCCACATATATCCCAAGAAATGCTTCCTCGGGTTACAACAAGTGGAATACTAGGCCATCTCATTATACTTCGGGGGTCGCTTTGGACCCATCTAAAGTGGCGGCAATGCTACGTTGGTCGATCCCAAAATACCAATGGGGGTCTACAGATTCCCCGGACTCACCGGATATTATCAGAAGTTCAACCAACACTACAATTTTTGGCGCACTCTCTTATTGAGCTACTTTAAAAAAGAAGCTTAGAGATGTTTCATTGGACCGTGATAGCATACAAACCATTCTCCGCATTTAGCGAGTGTTGATTTTAGCATCAATAATGTCCTGGCACAATTTCAACAAGAAATTTTTCATGGAGAGTGATGCATCTGATATTGCTTATTTTAACAAAAACTAATCAATTGCACCCAGTCTCACTCCACGTATGAGTGTGAACCCATGGCCTTCAGTTCTCACTATCATATATTAGCGACCATGCTTACTATGGTATCATTTCTGAATAGAAATTGATCGTCACAGTTTGTGTATTTATGGGATCAAGAATTACAACCTTGAGCAATAATTTTGGATAGTATAGCTCTTGTCTAACACTTCTCCATCGAATATACGACCGACGCATGAACACGGAGGTCGATGCTCCTACGAAAAAATTAGAAGGTCAAGCTCCTCGCTTGTTCTGTTACAAGATTGCCAAAGTTGCCACACTCCATGTTGAAATAACCAAAGACTCATATTTAGCCCTATTAGATGTCGCTCTTCTCAACAATCCAACTGATCGATCACCTTTTGCATTGCTCGATCGGAAACTCCATTAAAAGGAGAGATTTATTATGGATGCATCCTCCATATGGATAGTCAAACTTCTTTAAGAGTATAATTCCACGGCTATCAACAGGCATCCCAATTGCTTTCGTGCTTACCAACTGCTGGTTAATGCTCTCTATTGGGGCACCATTATGAGATCAGCCCACAACTGGGTTGCGTCTTGCCATATCACTGAAATATATGGCCACCTCCACCTTGCTAGCAGACCTTCTCCAACCCTTGTGAATTCCTGACAACATTTAGGAAGACATTGACATAGAATCCACACCCCTGTTCTTCATTCCCATGATTACAAAGGTGATAGATATGCTATTCAAATATTGCCACAATTTTCCACTTGGCACCACTTCACGATGGCAACTATAGCACACTTGTTCATCTGCAAGATCTTCCTCATGGCCTCTCTTATTCAATGATAAGTCATCGAGATTCGATCTTTCTAAGTTTACCCAGCAGTGAGTCCTTCTATATCAAGACATCCCACAAACATCCCAAATAGCCATCACAAGCTCTTTTCCCACTACTACTGTCCATTTCTAATAATTAAGTGCATTCGCCAAGTCACCGACAAAAATTAACGACAGGCTCATTGTCTGATTCACACAACATTTCATGTATCACAATTGAAGAAAATGATGGGAAACATGCAAGTCAAAGAACTTCCCACAAACATCCATACCATACCACGACAATATTTGAACCTGAAACCATCTTGAGTCACCATCTTCATCGGGATGGCTATGCATTTCTACTAGTATTAGTCTTATGGCACAGTTTATTTACAAATAAGGTTCTAAGGGTGAACTTGGAAGACTCAAGCCAAAAATTCCCTTTCTTCTCAGAAGAGCTCTAGTGGGTGGTATTGTTACGCATATAGCCCAACGAAGAACATGACAACAAATGCAACCCAGCTAGATAGTGCCCATACAGGTCTACACAAGAATGAAGAATCAAAAATGGGGGAGGTATCAAGAAGAATGTAGATGAGGAGTTAGTCTCTTTACTGACTCTTCCCTGCAGCTTCCTATTGCCACTTGTAAAGGCAACCACATATGTTTGACTACTCACCATGTTGCCAAGTATATCTTTTATCAAGATCTCCTGCTTGGCTCCACTACCCTTCTCTCAACTATTGATGATACACTTATACCTCGCATTGTGAGAACAGCTCTTCCTCATCAAGCTTCGAAGCATGCGATATCTGAAGATATGGAAGCCTTCTTCAAAACCAAACATGGGACTTGGTTTTAGTGTCCATTGGAAAACAAGTAATCGCCTATCATTGGGTCTTCAATTTCAAGTATCACTCTGATTGTGGTGTAGCTCAGTACAAAGCTCGATTTGTTACTCTTGACTTTACTCAATCATATGGAGTGGGTTATTGTGAGACGGTCGCTCATGTTGCTAAGCTTACAATTGTTCGAATTGTAATCGTTCTTGCTGCCTCTCTTTAGTGACCTCTTCATCATGTGGATATCAAATATATCTTTCTCCATGAGCTTCTTGATGAAGCATAAATTTCTCCTCCACCGGATCTCCAACTTTTTGTGGGTGGGTGGAAGCATGTGGTTTCCAAAAATTCATTTATGGGCCGAAGCAGTGGACTCAGACATGGTTTCAACGGTTTAGTAGAGATTTATGTGATATGGGATTCACACAATTGCAATCCAATCATACTTTGTTTACACATGCTACTAACTATTGGGCGAACTATTCCTCTAGTATGTGGTTGATATTATTGTGATGTTTATTTCTCATATGAAGAAAGTACCGGAGACTTCATTGATATTAAATATCTGAGTGAGCTTCATACTTTCTAGGTCTAGAGATCTCTAGATCATCACAGGGGATCTCTGTGAACCAACAAAAATATGCCTTAGGTCTTATATCTGATGCGAACATGTTAGGTTGCAAGCCCTCACATACTCTAATGGATTAGTGTACCCTGCTTTCTACTAATGATGGTGACCATCTTTGTGATTTTCACTTGTACAGAAGATTGATTAGAAAATTAATTTACTTACGATCACCCAACCAGGTATAACATTTGTCGCAAGTATTGTCACAATTCATGAAATCTCTATATTCTAGTCACTTGGTAGACGTGCAAAAGATCTTTAAACATATTAAGGCGCATCCTGGAAAAGGACTTACGTATAAAAATACTGGAAATTTAAAAATCTAGGTCTACTGATTCTAATTGTGATGGGTCACCTTCTAAAAGACGATCATCTAGTTATTGTAGCTTGGTTTCATGGCGTAAGAAACAAATGGTTGTTGCCAACTCAAGGCGTGAAGCGGAATATCGTGCTCTGGCTCAACGAGCATGTGAGATTGCGTAGCTTAGATCCATCATCACTAAACTGGGTTTTAGTGTGAGATTACATGTCCTTGTCATGTGATAATCTTGCAATTCAAATCTGAAGCAATTTGGCTCTTCACGAGATGACAAAGTGGTGGAGAACAACCCCGATCAGGTCGACGTAAAATTGTTTGATGCCGCACCTGTCCGGACCTATATCGACCCTGAGTAGCATGTTTTATTTGTGCCATTTGTTTTTGTTGTATTTTGTTGTACTTAAGCATGGCTATATATATATATATATATATATACACACCAACACTCAAGCCTTTATCCCACTATAGTGGGGTTGGCTATATGGATCCTTTGTCGCCATTGTGCCCTTTCTTTTGTCATAATCTCACTAATGGCTAAGTACATTATGTCTTTCTTTATAGTTTCATTCCAAGTCTCTATTGGTCTACCCCTCCCTCGTCTAACAAGCCTAGTGACTAGACTCTCACAATGGTCTCCTTTGTACGTGTCCAAACCATCTTAGACGAGCTTCTCGCATCTTCTCTGAAATTGATGTTACTCCTGTCTTATCTCTGATACTTTCATTCCTAATTTTATCCAATCTCGTGTGTCCACAAATCCACTTAGCATTCTCATCTCCGCAACTCCCATTTTTTACTCATGTACATAATTCACTGCTCAAAACTCAGAACCATAGAGCATCGTGGGTCTAATTGCAGTACGGTAAAACTTGCCCTTAAGTTTTAGTTGTACTTTACGATCACATAAGATCCCTGACGCGTCTCTCCACTTCAACCAACCTGCTTGGATTCTATGTGTCACATCTTTATCAATACCTCCGTCTTTTTGAACTATCGATCCAAGATATATAAAACACTCACTAAGGGAAATATCACCCAACTTAATAATGAAGTCATCTGTCCTTGTACTGCTAAATTTAAGCTCCATATACTCTGTCTTTGCACTACTCTACCTAAAACCCTTCTTTTCTAAAGTATCTCGCCAAGATTCAAGTTTTGTGTTTACACCCTCGCGCGTCTCATCAACCAAAACAATATCATCCGCAAGCAATAAACACCAAGGTATTGCTTGTTGGATGTCTGGTGAGCTCATCTAAGATAAGGGTAAAGAGATAAGGGCTTAAAGCTGAACCTTGATGTAATCCAACAGTAATAGGGAATTCATGTGTTAATCCTCCAGATTTCTTCACCCTTGTCACTGAATTTGTATACATGTCTTTGATTATGTCAATATATGATACATTTACACCTTTCTTTTCTAAGACTCTCCATAAGATCACTCTTGGAACTCTATCATAAGCCTTCTCAAGATCAATAAATAGCATATGCAAATCTTGTTTTCTTTCTCGATAGTTGTCAATGAGTCTCCTCAAGAGATGTATAGCTTTTCCATAGTCGACCTCCCTGACATGAATCCAAATTGATTCTCTGATATGTTAGTCGCTCGTCTTAATCTTCTTTCTATTACTCGTTCTGATAGTTTCATGGTATGACTCATCAATTTAATTTCTCTCTCTCTCTATATATATATATAAGTTCTGTTAAAACATATATATATAATACATAATATATATATATGTATAACAAATTATGTGTTGATCGTTGAAGTTGCCGGTTCAGCCCTCTCCCAGCCGATCCCGCACTGTGCATCTTCCCCAATTTAGCCGCATGGATGTCCCCGGTCAACTTTAAGAAAAAGAAGTCATGGGTTTATTTTGGGTTCCTCCCTGCCTATGCTAGGGTTCCAGCCGCGTGCTTCCTTCTCCACGTTATCGCCACACGTGGCCTACAACACGATGCGTGACTTTCACCATGATCCAGCCGCGTCCAAGCTTGGCAGAGCAGGGCGCCTCCTCTCCGGCAGTTTTGGCCGTTGATTCAGCGACATTCGCTGCCACGTCCCTCTTTCCCGGTGATTTCATCCATGTACAAGCTTCAGGCCACGTTGCCCCTCTTCAGGTTCAACCGATTAGATCTGTGGAAGTTGTGTTTTCGTTTTGCCCTATAAAAGGGATGTAATTTGTTTATGAAAACGGGTGAATGATGAAAAATTGAGTGTGCTGCTGTGAATTTAATTCCCAATTAAGTTAGGTTTTAGTTGTTGCTTTGTTGATGTTGATGAGAAAATAGAAGATTGCTGCTTGTATTCCCATGTGAGGGCTTGCGTTTTTGGACTTCCTGTAAGTGTTGTCGTTGAAAATGATTATGTGATATTTTGGTTTAGGTTTTTGTGGTGTATTGGTTTACTGTTTCCTTAAATAGTGGAGTGAATTGATGTTTGCAGTTTTGTGATCTGCTTCCCTGGGTTTAGAGATAGGAAAATTTGTGCTTGTTGTTCTAAATCCGTGAACAGTGAACTGAGATTGTGTAGTTTAGTTCCCGTGGCTATTGTCTGAGAGTTAGCTTAGGAGTGTTGAAAGAGATGATGAACAGTAAAGGCTTGATGTTACTGTTGGGTCATAATTTTTCCCATTGATGATTAATATTGTGCATGTTGATGAGTGAAATTTTGTGGATGTTGTGTGAGTTTGTTTGCTTGTTTGCTCCCGTGAACAGCATTGTGAAGGTGTGATTAATCTGTTGAGTGAAATATTGTCTTTCTAGCGATAAAGATTTCGTGGAACCACTTTCATGTGAGAGTAAGTGAATTTTAGGTGGTTTAGTTTGTGGCTTCCTTACACTGTTAAGTGATTGAGGTTTCGTGGAGCCACTTGTGTGAGGTAAAGAGTGAATTAATTTCGTGGTGCCCGTATGTGATAGCGGCCAACCTCGGAGCGAGAGATCGAAGGTGACGAGGAGTTCCTCACGGGATCGTCATCGACTTGGAATATGGAAAAACGCCTTTTCTGTGAATAACTTGATTCTTCCCCCTCCTTTGCGTGTCTACATTTTCTCTTAGGATTTTAGATTCATTGCTGGGTTTTCGCTCGAATTTTGTCAGCGAACGCTACGTCCAAAACTCCAAACAGAAACGTATTTGGAGTTCACGATTTTCATTTTGCTACGACAAGGGGAACAGAACGAAAGTCGCAAACTTCCTTCCCCGGATTTTGATTTGAATCATTTATTTAAGAAAATTCATTTTTTACAAAATAATTTTGTGTGTTTTACAAAAACTAAAAGTTGTTTATTTTTCAAAATTCATGCAATTATCGCTTAAACCATTTGCATACATTTAGGGTTTCCTAGAAATAGCTGACAGACGCGCAAACCCTACGCGTTGTCCTGCATCAATTTGGTATCAGAGCCAGGTTCTGAAATTTTTTTGAGTTTCGGAATCCACTCTGCGTAGAATAGGAACCCGCATAGCATTTTATTTTTCAAAAAAAAAAGAGAATTGTTTGTTAGCATAAGCATACATCTGCATTTTACTTGACTGTTTTGCATGCATCTGCCTAGTGGTAAGTTAGTGAGTATGAGTTCACCCATCACAATTCACCACATGAACACCCTCAAGAGGTAAAACTCTGAAATGCGTTGAGTTGAGCGTGGTCAACCGAGTTGTGGAAACGAAGGGAATGAACTACCCCCATAGTTTCTACCATTCGCCCACCAAATGACGGCGTTAGCCGAAAGTATACACCAAATGCGAGATATGTTCGAAAACCTTAGTGTTATGGTGAATAATCTAGAAGTTTCCACTCGAGCTACCATGCCACTTCCAATTCGAGATGAACGTTTCATTAGACCCCATCACGAAACCGCACACCACTACTTAGAAAGACCTACATTTAGGAGGAATCCTCTATTTGAGGATTACGATCCACTTACATCCATTCCCATAGAGATCTCGTTGACCCACCAATACGATCTCATTATGCTAGAGACGATCAGTATGATGATAGTCATCGTTCTTATTCTCGCACTCGAATGGATCATATTGGTCCTTTGGCACAATATTATGATTATAGAGTTCAGTATCACGGCAGTTATCGACACTATACGTCTCATATATACAAGGAACCTGAGTATGTATATGCGCGACCACCACCACACGTTCGTAGAACTCGCATCCAACCACGAGCATGACAGGATTATGTTATGGACGATCGTCACAATTACCCTCAAGAATCCTATAGAGGTCAATCTCCTAAAGATTATATCATACCTTGTGACCATCCTAGTGTTCCGAAAAAGAACATGACGATGATCATTAAGGGTTGGCGAGAGCACTCCCCATCCCAAAGCAGGGAAACTTCACCCACTCTGTCTGATGTTCTAATATAGGATGTGTGGAGTCAACCCCCACAAGAGTCTGTTCCACTTAGTGAACCCGCCCTCGATTTTAGGTCTATTAGCTCTCTAGTGAGTGAAGATTTGTTGCACTCTTCACCTGATGGTGCACCGATTCATATCACAATTGGGAGCCAAGAGATTTGTAGTGATCTCGAGGTTGCCACCTCTTCCCTTTCCGGGAGCACGACCCCTTCTAATGGTTTGCTTCTGGAGGATCATCACTCTACTGATGGGTTCTTTGACAACCCTCCTATTGAGCCTCCAGATGAGCCACCTTATCCTTGTGTGGATGAGATTTATGTGAGTAACGCACTTATTAATTTTAAGACATTGACACATTTTCTATTATCGCCTGAATTTTGTCAACGAACGGTACGTCGAAAACTCCAAACGGTAACGTATTTGGAATTCACGATTTTCGTTTTGGTACAACAAGGGGAACGGAACGAAAGTCGCAAACTTCCTTCCCTGGAATTAGAATTGAATCATTTATTTAAGAAAATTCATTTTTTTTGACAAAATAGTTTTTTTGTGTTTTACAAAAACTAAAAGTTGTTTATTTTTCAAAGTTCGTGTAATTATCGTTCAAACAGTTTGCACACATTTAGGATTTCCTAGAAATTACCGACAGACGTGCAAACCCTACGCAGCGTCCTGCATCACTAAGCATATTGAATTGGATATCCATTTTGTGATGGGGAATGGCGGCGCGAACCCGCGGTGGAGCACGAATTTTGGGTCTGTTCGGGGTCAATTGGCCATCTGCCATATTTAACATCTTTAGATCGATGATCCGACCTAGCGAATGTGTCCGAATTTTTCTTTACCTATTTTTTATATATTACTTTGTAATTTTCAGTGTTTATTTAGTGAGATTTGGCGCTTGACACTCTCGATCAATAACAGTCATTAATGTCAGGGTGCCCTAAAGTCCTTTTATTATAAATTGGAATAGGGGGCAACCATCCAGGTCATTGTAGATTTTGGAAAAAATAACTTCCCGAAATCCAACAATCTCTCGTAATGCGACGTCGCAAAGCCCTGAGGACTCCGTAGGTTTTTATCTTGTATCCCTCGATTTTCCCTCTTACCGTTGTAGCCTGCCTCTTGAATATTCCCTGTAAGCATCCCAACAAGCCACTCCAAGATTTCCAATGTTTTCATGTCCCATAATTATTTCAGCAGGTTTCCCCTGATTTCCCCCTCCTCGCTTTTCATTGCCCATAAACATCTCCTGCAAGCAGCGCCCAACCTTGTTCCCCCAATTTTCAATTTTTGGGAATCTTAGTAACTCCACGACTCAAGCTGTTGGGTCCATTGATCTCAATGTCCCTGATTTGTAAGAAGTCAAACAAGTCAATGATATACACCAAGTTGTATTTGATATGGTTGCAAGTTAATGCATGCAGGTTGGTTCTTGTTACAATGATAAGACATGTCGACACAAAGGAGTTAGCTGGATAGGCAAGAAATTGTCTAAGTCCACAGGCGTTGAGTGGAGCAAGCTTACTCAACGCCAGATGGCTTAAGGAAGGAAGCTGGATAAAGAAATACAGCTAAGTCCACAGGCGTTGAGTGAAGGCAGTTCACTCAACGTCATAGCACAAAAAGCGCTGAATAAAGCTGGGTCTGTCAAAGCCTAAGCAGTGGAAGCCAGAAAAACAGCTAAGTTCACAGGCGTTGAGTGATGTCAACTCTCTCAACATCATGCGACATAATTTGTCGAGTATTACTGCCTAAGTCAAAGCCGCAGAGTTTCTGTCAAAGAAAAATTAGCTAAGTATAAAAGCGTTGAGTGAAGCCAGTTCACTCAACGTCATACTGATTCTGTCAACGCCATAGAAGATAGACTGAAAAATTCGTCTAAGTCCACAGACATTGAGTGAAGCCAGTTCACTCAACGCCAGATGACAGAAGGCTTTGAGTCAAGCTCCAGCAGTCAAAGCCAAGGGCAAAGAGTGAAACAGAAAAATGGTTAAGTACAAAAGCGTTGAGTGATGAAGCTACACTCTAAGTAATCAAAGGCGCAAGGCGCACCGAGGCGCAAAGGGCCCCTGGAGCCTAGGCGCAAGGCGCAGGCGCGCGCCTGAGGCACGTGAGGCAAAAAAATTGGGGGAAAAAGAAATTGAGCGAATTGGGCGCGCAATTCGCTGAAATTGGGCGAATTGGGCGCCCAATTCGCTGAAATTGGGCGCGCCAATTCGCTGAAATTGGGCGCCCAATTCGCTGAAATTGGGCGAATTGGGCGCCCAATTCGCCCAATTCGCTGAAATTGAGCGAATTCACTGAATTTCAAGGAATTGGGAGCCCAATTAGCTGAATTTCAGGGAATTGGGAGCCCAATTAGCTGATTTTCAGGGAATTTGGAGCCCCATTCGCTGATTTTCAGCGAATTGGGCGCCCCATTCGCTCAATTTCAGCGAATTGGGCGCCCCATTCGCTCAATTTCAGCGAATTGGGCGCCCAATTCGCTCAATTTCAGCGAATTGGGCGCCCAAGTGCGCCTAGGGGTGTCTCGGGTGCGTCTAAGATCATGTTTTTGCCCATATTAAAAAAATAATAATAAAAAATATCTTGAAAGGCCCGGGCGCGCCTTTGATGCGCCTGGGAGCCTGTAAGGCGCGCGCCTGGGGCACATCGCCCGCCTCAGCTGTGCTGAGGCGCGCCGAACTGCGCCTGGTGCGCCCGGCGCCTCAGGCGCGCCTAGGCGCCTTGACAACTATGGCTACACTCAACGCTCTCAACGCCATGCAGTGGAGCAGTTGCAGCCAAGTACAAAAGCGCTGAGTGATGAAGCTACACTCAACGTTCTCAACGCCTAGGATGCAGAAAGAGCAGAAAGTTAAGCTAAGTATAAAAGCGTTGAGTGAAGGTGATTCACTCAAAGCCACTCAACGCCAAGGAAGCTGCAAAACGACTAAGTACAGAATTGTTGAGTGAAGGTCATTCACTCAACGCCACTAAACGCCTGAGTGGATTCTGAGAATTTGGCTAAGTCCACAAAGGGGTGACGTCAGCAAAAGTCAACAAAGTCAGCGCAGTTCAAAATAGTTACGAGAAAGCTGCAGAACAACGGTAATGACGTCAATGGCCAGCTAGTTGTCTTCTTGTGTAAAAGGAAGGTGATATTCCAGCAATTAAGGCTGGGCCCACACAGAAAAGAGCCGTTGATCAGCGTACAATAAAAGGGGAAGATTGGATGAGTCGACGACAACAATTAGGGTTTTCTGTTTACGTATTCTTGCGGCTGAACATCGTCTTCTTCCTCGCCTTCTTGCCGAGCCTGAAGAAGAAGTTCAGATCAGTGAACCTGAAAGCGAATCGAGATAGCTGAACCGATTTTTATCAGCTAGTTCGAAATCATATTCTAAAAAAGGTGAAGGAGCAGAGTTCTCAAATATCTGCAGAGAAGAAGTTGGGGCTAAGATAATCTCTATCCAGGAAAGGCAAACACAGAGAAATCCTCTGGTGTCAAAATCAACACATCTATTGTTTATTCTGTAGGATCCTTTTGGGATCTGAGTGTAGGCCAGATCTATAAAGGCTGAGAGGTAAGATTTCTGTGTGAATCCGAGTTGTAGGCTTGTGTTATAAAGGTCGATGTTAACCCAGAAATCGGCGATCCTCTCCAAGGCGGCCATTTTCTACTTTTCTTCTACAGGTTGCTCGGCTCAGAAGGTCTAGTCCGCCCACAAAGGGGAGACCTCCCTTCAGAGCCCGTCCAGCAGGGGCGGTCTGCTCTTCTGAGTCCGCCCAGCAGGGGAGGCCTGCCTTCTGAGTCCGCCCAGCAGGGGCGGCCTGCCTTCTGAGTCCGCCCAGCAGGGGCGGTCTGCCTTCTGAGTCTGCCCAGCAGGGGCGGCATCCTCTTCGAGTTCGCCCAGCAGGGGCGGCCCGCTTTTCCTGTCCACCCAGTAGGGGCGGCCCGCTCTTCCTGTCCGCCCAGCAGGGGAGGCCCGCTCTTCCTGTCCGCCTAGCAGGGGCGGCCTGCCTTCCAAGTCCTCCAAGCAGGGGCGGCACATTGTCCGCCAGCAGGGGTGGCCTGCTCTCCGAGTCCGCCCAGCAGGGGCGACCTCCTTTCTCAATCCGCCCTGTAGGGGTGACCTCTCTTCCGAGTCTGCCCAGCAGGGGTGACCTCCATTCCGAGTCCGCCCAGTAGTAGGCGACCTCTTCTCCAGTCCGCCCATAAGTGGGCGACCTCTTCTCCAGTTCGCCCACCATAGACGGACTCCATTTCTATCCGCTCAAACCGTAGGGGTGACGTCACTAGGCCCAGTTCTAGAAGATTCCTCCTCAGACCTATAAATAGGTCATCATACCTCTTTAGAAGGGGACAACAGCCAGAGGGGACCAAGGCTGCGGCTACAAAAAGTCAGTTCGCGCATGTTATTGGCGACCTCAGCAGGCAGGTCGCGCGAGCTAGTCCAAAGCCTCCAAGTAGTCCGCGACGACCTGAGATCAGTCCGCGACGACCTCGGAAGCAATCCGCGAGACCTGGGCGGACTGGGCGACCTGATCGAACCTTGGCCCAAATTGCCAATTTCTCTTTGTAGCCCCCCGTTTTTTTTTGCTTATATGTATTTGGACTTGGTCTGAACTGTACTAAACATTTGATATATTAATGGAAAGCCTACCGCAAGAGAGGCATTTGCCGCGGTGGGCGAAGTCTGGTCTCGCCGCATGCTAGCGGCCCTCTATTTTTTCTCTCTTTATCTTCACTTGCGGCTCAGAGTAACCAGCTACTCGGCAGTCTCTTCTCCTCCCCTTCTCCTCATCCTCCCGTGAGATTTCGAACACCGTTATCTGGTGGTGTCATTTCTGCATCAACAGTTAACACGCGACATTCAGATCTTGAGCAGTTGATGAACAGCGGTTGCAACGAAGATATGAGATTATGCTCAAAATACACCCAAACTTCAAACAGTCATAACTTTTGAGTAGTTAGTTCGATTTCAGAAATTCAAAGTTTGTCAGAACCGGCTCAAGGAGATGTACCCCCCCCCCCCCCCGGCGAACCGGGAATCCGTTCGGACGCTTTTTGTGACCTCGGATTGCCCAAATTCCACTAAGTTATCCCAGTTTTTTTTATTTCGGCAATTCCTGTTTCCATGGATCATCCGTCCGAAGACCTCAAACACCCCTCCAATCATCAAAAAATGGCATTCCGAAGTAGCGACTATAATCACCTGCTATCCGTAAGGAATCTACTAAATAGACAAAATGGTCCTCACCCTGATGCTGTGGCGTTTGACGGTAGCAATGAACCTTCTGTCGATCGAGTTGAGCATGAGCTGCAACCTGAAGCGGAAGAGATCTTCAACCCTCCTCGCGAGCGCCATAAAAAGAACATGACCGCTTATCCTAATCAAGTTTATGAAGAGAAAACGCCTCCTTTCGAAGAAGAGGAAGACACTTCTCCGTTCATTGACCAAATTCGTTGGGATACTGTTACTGATGATTTCAGAGAGCCTCGTCTGCCAGATTATTCTGGGTTTAGCGATCTGATCTCTCATCTACAAACTTTTGAAGTGGCTATCTCATTGAGAACCGCATCAGATGGGATCAAGTGTAAACTTTTTCTAATGTCCTTTGGCGACCTTGCTAAAGAGAGGTTCCATGATTTACCATTTCGATCAATCACTTGCTTTGGGGATCTTCGAAAGCGGTTCCTCTTAAGGTTTGATACCTTCAGGAAGCGGAAGAGAAACCCAGCAGCTCTTTTCCAAATCAAGCAAGAAGATAATGAGTCGACTGCAAATTTCATTGAACGGTTTCAGAAGAAAACGCTTGATGTTGTTAACGTTCATCCAGATTTTTACAAATATGCCTTAATAAATGGACTTCAAGAGGGTCCTCTCAAATTTAAAGTCAACAAAAAGGAGCCAAAGAGTTATGGAGATCTTAATAAAATAGCAAATCAATTCATAATAGGTGAAGCAGCGAACACCAACTATATCTCTTTTTTGAATCAAATGGCTAAGCAACCTCGGAAGAACTATTGTCATCAACATCCTAGTTCCTCGCAAAATGCTTCACAATTCAGAAGTCATAGGTCTTCTCCTCTCCCTCATAGTAGGCCTGCAGAGCCTCCGCAGTAGGAAGGCATCAGAGTTCATAGAAGCATGCCCTATTTCGTCTTTTGATCCTAAAACACTCAAGTATGAAAGGTATTCAGACAGGTATGTCAAGTTCAAAATTCCTATGGAAGATCTTCTGCCAATTCTTATAAGAATGTCAGAGTTTGAAAAGCCTCAGCGTATGAAATCTAAGATTAAATATTGACATGAAGAGCTTTTCTGCAAATATCATAAGGATATTGGTCATGTCACGGAAGATTGACGAGCTCTTCGGAAACTGGCAGATCAATTTGCAAAGGCAGGAAAATTGCAAGATTATGTTGTCCTATGATCCTCCAGCGCATTTCCCACTACTGACAAAGTCGATGGTGCAAACGAAGATTTTGTTTTTCAATAATGAAAGTGCTTGAAATTGGAGTAGTATCTTGTTTGCCTTTTACATATTTCATGTATCTCCCATTTGTTCGGAGTTTCCTACATTTTTTCCTTTCTTTGTCAACATTACTTGTAACAGATATAGCAGCAAATCAGGTCTCACCAACATCCATCTTCATAAAGACCTCTCGGCAGTTGTCAGCAATTGGGTTCAATCAAGCTTCAAGTCCATATCCTTTTGCTATATCATCCACTGCAAACAAGCATTCATATGCCCTTTAAATCATGTTTCTTAACTTTTCATTTAACATTAACATACACATGTGGATATACGCCTATGTCGAAAGTGATATTATTTTCTTAGGCCCTCCACATCCCGCTCGACATCAGTTGCAGATGTGTAGTGGCAATCCCGCTCGACATCAGTCGCAAATATTAAGAATTAGCCCTGCTCGACATCAGTCGCGGAAGTTAAGAGTTAACCCCGCTCGAATCATTCGCGGATGAGTTATAATAAAAAGTTTCTCTATTAGAGATGTTTCTCCTCTTTTTATTTAAATTTATAGCTTATGTGACCTTCGTGAGGAAAGCAATGCACCGCGCACCTGCCCACCTGGTAACATAAGTCTGTGGCTCCTCCTGTTCTTTGCAGGTTATAATTCTCGATTTCTCACATCACAAGATCACAACTCTTGGTTTCTCATATTGCAAGATCAACTTGCCCAAGTTTACAGCTTTGGTGACCTCGTAAGGAAAGCAATGCACCATACGCGCACCTGCCCACTTGGTCACTTAAGTCTGTAATTTATTCTACAGTTCGGAATGGTTTTCTCTTCAAGGATACGGTAGTCACCAGCTAAAAGTATAAAGATCTGACGATCATCTAAGCGCGGATGGCATTCTGTATCTGCACAAGTCGCACCATTAGCTTTATCCAACGGACCAGGTTTTTGCGGCGTCATATTTCCTGGCTCTTATGTTTGCGGCCTGACATATCTGGTCTATCTGGCAAAGTTATCAGTCAGATTATTATCCGGCTTATTTTCTGGAGTCCGCAGGCCGCGCAGTTATAGGTTTTCGGTTTGATGTTCTCGACTAACATTCTATACAATCAAGAGGTTGTGCGGTTATACTTCTGCCAGATCGATTCGGCCTGAGACAGCTGAGTTGTATTATTCATTCATAATGACCTGCAACGTGTCGCTTCAAGGTTTATACGTTTGGTCTACAACTAGTCGGCTTATATTTTTGTTGCTCGTGCTGTTAGCAGAAGCATTTCGGGTGATCTATTTAAATTCTTATATCAGATGCTATCCAAGAAGCCGCAGCGGTTAACGCACCTAGCCGCACGGCTTGATATTCAATATGTATATACTATCAAAGATGCTACAGGTTGTTCCTTCTCACAATCAAAATACCACCTACTTCGGTTTTCATCAAAGCCAAAGCCATCAGTTGTGTTATCTATCTTTATGGCTTATCAGCGGTTAATCACACTAGTCGCGCGGCTTGAATTCAATGTGCATCTTACCAAGTAATCTGCATGTTGCTTATACCAACAAACCTTCTCGCAATACAAATGTGGTCTGCTTATCGGTTTTCAAATAAGTCGCAACCAACAATTGATTTATATTAGTAATTATCTTATTGGCGACTACTCACCTAACCGCCCAGTTTGTGGCTCTACGATATATTTTCAAGGACCATCGGATTGCTAAAGCTCGCAAGCATCTGCTACAGTGATTGATCTCTTTTTGCGGCTAACTGGAAGGAAGACGCAGAGTTACGTTGATTTTCATTCGGTTAATTCTTTAGTTTTCCTATTTAATCGGAAGCGAGAAAGAAAGATAAAACCGCGCGAATAGACAAGTAAAATCATAACGGAATGCACAATGAAGAAGGTAAAGTGTACTTTCATTTTTTAAGTGTATGGTTAAAATGAATATCAGATTATCATCTTGGTTGAGGCTCATAAGAATTTTCTTCTGTAAACGTCTATATATATGTTTACCTGCATAGATGAGCAGGAGTTCGCGAGTTCTTTTCAGGTACTAGCATTATATGTTCTCAGTTATCTGCTTCTTACTCTTTTGCAGAGTTTAGCAGGTATTCGTGACTTCTCTTCAGGTACCCGCGCTCTATTTGTCTTTCATATCTGCTTCTTACTCTTTTGCAGAGTTTAGCAGGTATTCGCGAGTTTCTCTTCAGGTACTCGCGTTTTCATTTCTTTTTACCTGCTTTCACTTCTCTTTTGCAGAGATTAGCAGGTGCACGCGAGTTCTCTTCAGGTGCTCGCGTTTTCATTTCTTTTTACCTGTTTTGACTTCTCTTGTTCAGAGACTAGCAGGTGCTCGCGAGTTCTCTTCAGAGATCAGCAGAGATTAGTAGGTGCGCGTGAGTTCTCTTCAGGTACTCACGTTTTCATTTCTTTTTACCTGCTTTGACTTCTCTTGTTCAGAGATTAGCAGATGCTCGGGAGTTCTCTTCAGAAATAAGCAGAGATTAGTAGGTGCTCGCGAGTTCTCTTCAGGTACTCGCGTTTTCATTTATTTTTACCTGCTTTGACTTCTCTTTTGCAAGATTAGCAGGTGCTCGCGAGTTCTCTTCAGGTACTCACGTTTTCATTTTTTTTTACCTGCTTTGACTTCTCTTTTGCAGAGATTAGCAGGTGCTCGCGAGTTCTCCTCTGATACTCGCGCTTCATTTTGTTTCTAGTACTTGCTCAAATTTCTATTTTGCAGATCATAGCAAAAAGACGTTCGAATGTCTTCTTCACTTCGCTGGTTCATTTCAGGTAATCACGAGATACGTCTCTTTTATACTTACTTTGACTCTTCTCCCTTGCGGAAGAAAAGGAAAGTGTTCACAAACCCTTTTTAGGAGAGACATCAGGTACTTGCTCTTTTTTTTGTACACCTTCTTTTCTGACAGTGTTTGAGGGACGGATCACGATTTTTGTACGTAAGTCCTACTTTTTAGAAGTTCTTTTCGGAACTTAAAAAAGTGTCGGAATTATGTTAACCCAGAAATCGGCGATCCTCTCCAAGACGACCATTTTCTACTTTTCTTCTACAGGTCGCTCGGCTCAGAAGGTCTAGTCCGCCCACAAAGGGGCGACCTCCCTTCAGAGCCCGCCCAGCAGGGGCGGCCTGCTCTTCGAGTCCGCACAGCAGGGGCGGCTTGCCTTCTGAGTCCGCCCAGCAGGGGCGGCCTCCTCTTTGAGTCCGCCCAGCAGGGGCGGCCCGCTTTTCCTGTCCGCCTAGCAGGGGCGGCCCGCTTTTCCTGTCCTCCCAGCAGGGTCGGCACGCTTTTCCTGTCCGCCCAGCAGGGGCGGCCTGCCTTCCGAGTCCGCCCAGCAGGGGCGGCGCATTGTCCTCCAGCAGGGGTGGCTTGCTCTCTGAGTCCGCCCAGCAGGGGGGCGGCCTCCTTTCTCAGTCCGCCCTGTAGGGGCGACCTCTCTTCCGAGTCCGCCCAGCAGGGGCGACCTCTTCTCCAGTCCTCCCATAAGTGGGCGACCTCTTCTCCAGTCCGCCCATAAGTAGGCGACCTCTTCTCAAATTCGCCTAGCATAGACGGACTCCATTTATATCTGCTCAAACCGTAGGGGTGATGTCACTAGGCCCAGTTCTAGAAGATTCCTCCTCGGGCCTATAAATAGGCCCCCATACCTCTTTAGAAGGGGACAACAGCCAGAGGGGACCAAGGCTTCGGCTACAAAAAGTCAGTTCGCGCATGTTATTGGCGACCTCATCGACCTCAACAGGCATGTCTCACGAGCTAGTCCAAAGCCTCCAAGTAGTCCGCGACGAACTGAGATCAGTCCGCGACGACCTCGAAAGCAGTCCGCGAGACCTGTGCGGACTGGGCGACCTGACCGAACCTTGGCCCAGACTGCCAATTTCTCTTTGTAGCCCCCCTTTTTTTTGCTTATATGTATTTGGACTTGGTCTGAACTGTACTAAACATTTGATATATTAATGGAAAGTCCACCGCAAGAGAGGCATTTGCCGCGGTGGGCGAAGTTTGGTCTCGCCGCATGCTAGCGGGCCTCTATTTTTTCTATCTTCACTCGCGTCTCAGAGTAACCAGCTGCTCGGCAGTCTCTTCTCCTCCCCTTCTCCTCATCCTCCCGTGAGATTTCGAACACCGTTATCTGGTGGTTCCATTTCTGCATCAACGGCTGAGGTAGGATCATTTCTTGATTTAAGTGTAGGATCCATTTTGGATCTGAGTGTAGGGCTTAGGCCTGAGTTGTAGGATCCTTTGGATCTGAGGTAGGGCTTAGTGTCTGAGTGGTAGGTCTTGGAGAAGACTGAGAGGCCCTGCGGGATCTGTGTTTTAAGCTCTTAGGAGCCAAGTGTTGGTGTTGTGCCTCATCTAACACACTGTTAGAGATGCGGGAGGGACAGTGGACGTACCCAAGATCGGGGAACAACTATAAACCAACTGTCATCTGTGAGTGATCTTGAAAGCCAAACTAACCTAATCACTAAGCATAGCAAAATCAGTTAAGATCTAAATAAATCAAAAGGAGACCAAAAACCTATTCACCCCCCTTCTAGGTGTTTAGCTGACCTTGAAAACAAGACTTTCACAAGCCTCCTCAAAACCCAACCCAGTCCACAAAACCCCCCTCCCTCCCTTGCAGACAACCAAACATCAGGCCCCATTTTCCTTCAAAAATCCTCATGTGACCCCCAGTAACCCCACGTCTCTAGCCCCCAAAAAACCTAACCAACCCTCAACTGAAATCCCACTTATCATCTGTAAACCCACGCACTTCCTTTAGCAAGTCCACCCCTCCAATTCAACCCAACTACCCACCCACCAACTCCACCGCATTCCCCTGACCACCACACTCCCTTCAAAGCTCCGCCATCATTCCGTTGACGCCGCCAACTCCAGGACAGCACAACAAGATCACCAACTATCGGATCTACCACGACTATGGTTGCCCACTTGCTCTGTGAGTATTATTTTGTTGTATGAAACTTTAATTCTCATTATTAGTATATGGTATTATGATTTCTTACTCGCTTGGATCTATAGTATCGTTGTCATTGCTTTGGATTATTCTAGTGATTTGAATGATCTATTCTCCGTGCATTTTTGCATTAGCCCCTCCACGCAGAGGAAAGACCAAACCGGCTCGCTAAAAGAAATAATTTTGCTTGGCTTAAATTATTTAAGTACAATTTAATTATTTATTGCTTGGTTTGATCTCTTCGTCAAAGTTTTGTATGTGCCGCATTTAGCTGTAAAAGGACATAAGCTATTCTCAAGCACACCTCATTAGGATCGCATTCTAGTATTCACACACTCATAGTCTACCCTACATCAGTTGGTATCAAAGCCCAAGGTTTGAGCAATGTCTATATACGTAGTGGTAGATCGTATATAATTGATAGGTTGTCCATGGCTAGTCATAGCGTTTGTTTGATGCGGTTTTGTGGTAATAGGGTAGAGTATCATTCGAGTCATCATCTTTGACACCAGATAAGTTCTTTCTTAACGAGTCACCATCTGACCACTTGTACTCTTGATGAATTTTAGGACACATTGTTCACCCACCAGATAAGTTCTTTCTTGTCAGGGGCACTCACCACACTATAGAGCCGCATCGGATCGCCAATGTCTATGGTTTTCACTTATGTGAACGTCGCACTCGCGAAAAGTTATCGTGCATGCCTCCTAGCAAGTCCCCTAACGTGTCACGTTAGCCGAAATACATTTGGCACTTTATGATCTCGTATTTTAGTACCGAGGTTCTCTTATTATTATAGGCGCAAAGGGGTCCTGGATCCTAGGCACAAGGCGCAGGCGCGCGCCCGAGGTACGTGAGGCGCAAAATGAAAAATAAAATAAGTGAATTGTGCGCCCAATTCACTGGAAAAAGGTGAATTGTGCGCCCAATTCACTGGAAAAAGGTGAATTGTGCGCCCAATTCACTGGAAAAAGGTGAATTGGGCGCCCAATTCACTGGAAAAAGGTGAATTGGGCGCCCAATTCACTGGAAAAAGGTGAATTGGGCGCCCAATTCACTGGAAAAAGGTGAATTGGGCGCCCAATTCACTGGAAAAAGGTGAATTGGGCGCCCAATTCACTGGAAAAAGGTGAATTGGGCGCCCAATTCACTGGAAATTTTCAATAAATCCTGACCCAATTCACTGAAAAAAACTCCAATTACGCTCACATCCAAATGAATTGCAAGTGAAACTTAGAATCTTCATAGCATATTTAGTTAGATTAGTAGTATCGGCTCTATATAATTGTCACCAATTCACTGAAAATTATCAGTGAATTGGGCACCCAATTCACTGAAAATTATCAGTGAATCCCGACCCAATTCACTGAAAAAAAACTCCAATTATGCTCACATCCAGATGAATTGCAAGTGAGACTTAGAACCTTTATAGCAAATTTAGTTAGATTACGAGTATCGGCTCTAGAAGATTGTCATCATTCAGCTGCATCATAATAAAGCATCTTTAATAAACAAATTGTAAGTTTGAAACTTTGAATAATGTCTAATTTACTAACCTGGGGACTTTGTTTTATAGTGAACTGGAAGCCCAGTTCACTGTAAATAGTGAACTGTGCTTTCGGTTCACTATTTTACAGTGAACTGAAAGCTCGGTTCATTGTAACACAGTGAACTGGGTTTTCAGTTCACTATTTTACAGAGAACTGGAAGCCCAGTTTACTGTAAAATAGTTGAAGCTCAAGAAACAAAAACACCTTAATCATTGTTCCATACTAAATCACCTTAAAATAGTTATAGCATTTCATTCACATTATAAAAAGAGACATCCAAGTTTCAAACCAAATTGGTTGTTACAGCATTTCACAAGAATGTATTAACAACATGAATGTAAGAACCAAATCTGTGTAATTGTCAAACCAAATGTGTGTAATTGTATATCCCAGTTCACTGTAACTTGATTTTTATGCTCATGCATGTGATTGCAAAAACTGAGGCAATTGTATCTTTGGAGAGTACAGAACAACATGAATGTAAGAACTAAGAACCTCCTTAATAGGAAGAAATTATCCTCTCAATCATCATATGTCAACAACATACCCTATTCCTCACCTTCCACAATATTTCATCCCACTAACCCAACTAACCCATTCTTTGTAGCATGGTGCATCATTCTTAAATGAGGAACTTTGGCGTTTTATACTAACTTAACAACTAATTGTAAAATTTCTACCAAAGTTAAGGGAAGGATCCAAATATTTTGAATTTCCATATAACTAGATGTGAGAAAATCCAAATAAGAGGATTTTCATTTCACAAAAGATTAAAATACATGAGTATGACCCCCTATCTATAGGGGAGAGAAGATAGAAAGATAATATAACAGACGATGTGAGACTAAATTACAACAGGCTGACTAGGCGAACTGTCATTTACAGAACGCATAGAGCTGAGCGGTTAGACAGGCTATCCGCTCCTTAACAAGAGTTCGTCGGTCTCTTCTCCTCAGATCGCCGCTGACCACCAGAAGCGGTCAGTCATCTATAAACTCCAGACTGCAACGGCCACAGCATCCTGACCGCCAAACCACAACATTGGTTAGCTCACCTTGCTTCCTCTATCCACAGCAGCCTCAGCCTCCTGACCGCCAACTCGTAACAGCAGATAGAACTCTAAGCCTCCCTTGTCCTACTAAGGAGGCAGTCTCAATGACCCTCAAGCTAGATAGACTGTCAGACAAGTCCGTCAGACGCAGACCGTCATAGCAGTTGCCAAACCTTCAGAACCAGTCCTCTAGAAGTCTGTCAACCGCAAACGATAAGACCGCTAGACTGCCAGACCGTCAGACAATAAGGCAGACCGTCAGGCCACACGGCAGACCACAGGACCAGACCGCCAGTCCGCCAAACCACAAAACCGTCAAAACCAAACCGCCAGACCGTCAATATCACAAGTTCCAACACTCCCCCTCAAGCTGGAGCATATATGTCAACCATGCTCAGCTTGACACAAACATCTGAAAAAGAAGCGAAAACAGATTTGGTAAAGATATCTGTAAGTTCTTTGTCGGAAGTGACAAACGGTGTACAGATTTGATACTTCAATATTTCTTCTCTGATAAAGTGGCGGTCAACTTCAATGTGTTTTGTCCTTTCATGAAAAACTGGATTCTTCGATATTGTTGGAAAAACCTATGTAAAGAGGCCCATGATGGAGTCCATTTGTTTATCTTTCTTCTCTCCTCTTTAGTCTCACATCATGTATAAGGATCTCTTCTCTCTTTCTCCCTCCTATAAATGTGTATTCATACCTTGTATTTGATTATTGAGAAAGTATATACAAGTTTCAAGTTTTCTCCGCATGGTATCAGAGCCAGGTTGGTCCTCCGTGCGGTTAAGCCTTCTCTAACTGCTGCTTCCCGTACGGTTAGGCCTTCTCTAACCATTGAATCCCGCGCGGTTAAGTCTTCTCTACTCGCTCCTTTTTACTCGATGCGGTCTCCTTACGTGATATATCTTAGTCTTCTCGCCTTGACCGTCGTGATCTCCTTGTCTACTCGCCTTCTCGCCACGTGCTTGCCTTCTCGCCACGTGCTTGTCTACTCGCCTTCTCGCTGTGGTCTCCTCTTTCTTCTCGCTGCGATTTCTCTAGTCGGTACAACTTCTTTAACCTCTACGGGCTCCGCATCTTGGTCGCGGCCTCTTTTCTTGTCGTTGGTGTGTTGTCACCGTGACCGTGCGGTCTTCTCGCGCGGTTTATTCGCTGCTTGGTCGTTGCGACTTCTCTAATCGTTGCGGCTTCTCCTCTCTGTTGCGGGCTTCGCATCTTGGTCAATGCCTCTTCCTTGCCCCTGGTGTGTTGTCACCGTGACCATGTGTCTTCTCCTCTTCTCTAGTCGCGACGTCTTCTCCTCTCTGCTTGGTCTTCTCGCACGGTTTACCGTGCGACCTCTTTCTTCTTGATGTGTTCTGCTCGCATGGTTTCCTCTCTGATCGTTGTTGTTCTGTTCGCGTGGTCTGCTCGTCGTGGTTTGATCCTTTGTTTGTTGTTCTGATCGCCCGGTCTGCTCACGCGGTCTCCTCTCTATTCGATTGACTACTCGACGCCGGTCTAGCCTCTTGATCGTCTTGTCATGGGGTCTTCTCTTGATTCTACCGGGCAAGCGGCTTCCTCTCCTGCAGACCGCTCGGCCCTTGTTCCTGAACTCCGGGATGAATTGCGGATCACCATTATTTCTTTAGCCGGGAAAAAGAACTTTGTGGGTTGGGTGCACTCTATTCGCCAAGTTCTTCAGTCCAAAGGCTTTTTACATCACATAACCCAAGTTGTTCCCGCTGCTCCTACTGAAGACCAGTTGCGCAACGATGGTTGAGTTCAGACTTGGCTCCTCAACTCCCTTGATGGCGAACCTTATCGCATGGTCATGTATCACGAGACGGCTAAGGCGATGTGTGGTGAGCTCCATTCTCTCTATTCTGGTAAAGAAAGTCTCCAGCACATATATGACATCATCACAGATCTTCAGACTCTTGACGTTCGCGGGGCCGCCGACCTCACCTCTTCTGTTGTTCGGGCTAAGACTCTGGTTGAAGCCTGGATTCAGCATCAGCCCCCTATGATGGATTTTGCTGCCCAATGTGCCCAAAAAGAAGCTGTCGGTGTTGCCATGATGATGGCTCATGTCCCTCCACATCTTCAGAGCGTTCGGGCTCAGATCCTCTCCTCTGTTGCTACTCCGTCACTATCTGATGTGTGTTCCATGTTGCTCAAGGTCTCACCACCTCCTGGCAGTTCTGGACCTCCGTCACCGGCCCTACTTCAGCAGACTCCTGCGCCCTTACTGCCTCTCCCTCCTCCTGCTCGTAGGGGACGTTCAGGTTCTCAGAGCAGAGGTCGGGGTGGCCAGCCACGACCTAAGTGTTCCTTTTGCGGTAAGGGCGGCCACCTTGAGGCCACTTGCAACTGCAAGCATGGGCTTCCTCCTCGTCTGCTTGCCTCTGTTGCTGTCAACGACTCATCTGTCACTCGTACTGACCTTGAAGAGGTCCGGCTTCAGCTCCAACAACTTCATGATCTGCTTAGCTGCCCACCTGCCTCTGTTGCCTCCATTGTCTCCGCTGCCTCCATCTCAAATGAAGGTATCGCTTGTCTCTCCATTAGTCCGAGCTAGATAGTGGATTCAGTCAGGTGTCACTCATCACATAACCTCATTGCGGCCACATCAGTACTTGGATTCTCCTCATCCTAAGTGTATCACAGCGGCCAATGGGGACACTGTTCCAATCTCTGGCTCTGTTGATATCCCTCACTTCTTCTTTATCCTTACGTTCGGCTCTTCATGTTCCGGGTTCTCCGTTTAATTTACTTTTTGTTAGTCGTCTCACTGCCGATTTGAATTGCTCCGTAATATTTACATCTTCTTTTCTGATACAGGATCGACGGGCGTGAAATATCATTGGTAAGGGGCGACTGCAGAACGGGCTCTACCTTCTTGATGACTCTCCTACTATCCTCTCCTTCGTCTCCTCCGTCAATTGGCATCGGCGTCTTGGGCATGCCCCTCTACCAGTCCTCCAAAAGGCTCTACCAGATGTATCTCTTCATTCTTTTTAGTGAGAATCTTGTATTTTCGGCAAACAGCCTCGTTCATCTTTTTCATCTCATTGTACTCGGAGTTCTGCTCCTTTTGTTTTAGTACACTCTGATGTTTGGGGTCCGTACAAAATCAATAGCCTTTCTGGGTATCGCTACTTTTTAACTTTTATTGATGATTATTCTCGGATGACGTAGCTATATTTACTTCGTGATCGCTCTGAACTTCCTCGTGTCTTTCGGGCATTCATCTTTGAGACCCGCACGCAATTCTCCGCGAACATCAAAACTCTTCGCACCGATAATGCTCATGAATACACTAGCCACGAATTTGCGAATCTCTGCTCTAAATTTGGGGTCGTTCACCAAATATCATGTGCCTATACCCCCCCCCCCAACAAAACGGAATCGCGGAACATAAGAATCGACATCTGCTTGATGTTGCTCGCTCTCTCATGCTTTACACGCAGATTCCCAAAGTTTATTGGAACTTCGCGCTTTCAACGGCATGTTATCTGATTAATCGTCTTCCCTCCCCCATACTCCACAATGTCACTCCGTTCAGCCTCCTGTTCACCTCTACTCCGGCATTCTCTTTCACACCCCGCATCTTTGGTTGTACTTGCTACGTTCACATTCTTGGTCCGTCCACGGACAAGTTAGATCCCCGGGAGGCCAAGCACATCTTCGTTAGCTATTCACGAACTCAGAAAGGCTACGTGTGTTACTCTCCTACTACTCGCAAGGTGATTGTTTCTGCTGAAGTTACCTTTCGGGAGAATCTTCCTTTCTTATCCGCTCCAGATCCAACTCCTCTACCACCACCCGTCCTACGACCTGTCATCCCCGTTACCACTCCACCACCACCAATTCCTGATCGGGCTCCCGCTCTTCCCAAGCCACCTCTTATACATTTCTACACTCGTCATCCTTGCTTTGTTGCCCCAATGCAGTCGGCTTCAACTTCTGACGCTCTGCGTCCTACTGATCCAGCACCAGAATCAATCGCTCATCCCATGGCGAACTATGTATCCTTACATCGCCTATCCTCACAACTTCAAACATTTGTCACTTCATTATCCTCGGTTTATGTACCTAACTCTGTGCATGAGGCTCTCCAACATCCTGGCTGGCTGGCAGCCATGGAAGAAGAAATGGCTGCTCTTTGGGCTAACTAGACATGAAACTTGGTACCTCTACCTGCCGGCCAGACACGTGATGGGTGTAAATGGGTCTTTGTCATCAAACATGCTCATGATGGGACAATTGAACGTCTGAAAGTCCAACTGGTGGCTCGTGGCTTCACCCAACAGCAAGGTCTCAATTATGATGAAACATTTTCTCCAGCAGTCAAGCTCAACACCGTTCGTATCCTCCTCTCAGTGGTTGTGCATCGCCACTGGCTCTTAAATCAACTGGATATCAAGAATGAGTTTCTGAATGGTGACCTCCAGGAAACAGTTTACGTGCAGCAACTTCCCAAGTTTGAGACCACAGGGGAGTCCCGAATTTGTCATCTTAAGAAGTCCAGCTTTGGTCTCAAACAATCCCCTCGGGAATGGTTTGACAGGTTCAGTAAGGCAATTCGGGGAGTTAGCTTTACTCGGAGCTCAACAGACTTCTCTCTGTTCACTCGACATCGGGCAATAGGAACGGTTTTTCTGTTAGTATATGCTGATGACATCTTAATCACTGGAGACGATTCAAAGGAAATCCAAGCGGTCAAACAGCATCTTAGCTCCGTCTTTCAAACAAAAGATCTGGGGTACCTTTGATACCTCCTTGGTCTTGAGGTCGCGAGACGTCTGGATGGACTTGTCCTCTCCCAACGGAAGTACTGTCTCGATCTCCTTCAAGATGCTGGCTACTCTGGATGCAAGCCGACCATTACTCCAATGGATGCAAATAATAAGTTGTGTGCACATGCTTCCGATACAGATCTTACTCTCCAAAATCCTGAATAATAACGACGAATTGTAGGAAAATTGGTCTACCTAACGGTCACAAGACTGCATATACCCTTTGTTGTTAGGGTTGTCACTTGTCAGTCAGTTTATGCATGCTCCTCGAATATCTCACCTTCAAGCCGTCGAATGCATCCTAAGATATCTTAAAACAGCTCCAGGTCAAGGGCTGGTATACAAAACCACATCCTCTACTCCAACGTTGGTTTCGTATTCTGATGCAGATTATGTTGGTTTCTTGGATGATCGGTGGTCAACCAGTGGTTTTTGTACCTATTTTAGAGGTCATCTTGTTACCTGACGGAGTAAGAAACAAGCAGTGGTTGTTCGATCCTCAGCTGAAGCAGAATACCGATCAATGACATTGGTTGTCTCTGAGCTCACATGGCTTGAAAGTCCCCTCGCCGATCTAGGAGTAAAACTTCCCTCACCAGCCATCCTATTATGTGACAGCCAAGCGGCTATACACATAGCAAAGAATCTGGTCTTCCATGAAAGGACGAAACATATTGAAGTGGACTGTCACTTTATCCGGGAGAAAGTTCAAATGAAGAAGATAGAATTGAAGCATGTTTCAGGTACTGAATAAGTTGTTGATATCCTCACAAATACCCTACCAAGTACCCTATTTTATCAGTTCCTGTCCAAACTGGGCGCTTATGACTTGTACGCTCCAGCTTGCGGGGGAGTGTTGGAAAAGCCTATGTAAAGAGGCTCATGATGGAGTCCATTTGTTTATTTTTCTTCTCTCCTTTTTAGTCCCACATCATGTATAGGGATCTCTTCTTTCTTTCTCCCTCCTATAAATGTATATTCATACCTTGTATTTGATTATTGAGAAACTATATATAAGTTTCAGGTTTTCTCCACAGATATATATATATATAGTAGTTTTGTTGTCACAGGACATCGGTAAGAGATGATCATATACCTCTCTTAAATAAAGAATAAGGGCACGCAACCATTTCAATTCGCAAGTGGTCGAGATCATGCTTTTGTATTCAGCTTCAGTACTTGATCGAGATACAACAGTCTATTTTTTGCTTTTCCAACTAACAAGATTTTCTTCCATAAATGTGCAAAAACCAGATGTATACTTTCTATCTTCTTTTTTGTCAGCATAGCTGACGTCAGAGTAGACTTCAATTTTCAGATGGTTATGCTTTTGAAATAGTAACCTCTTTCCTGGAGACTCTCTCAGATATTCCAAAATTTTCAAGGCTGAACGAAGATGACACTTTCTAGGGGGGCTTGCATAAACTAACTAACCTTGTCTAATGCATAGCAAATATCTGTTCTGGTGACAGTCAGATAGATGAGTTCTCCCACCAGTCGTCTGTGCATAGTACTATCTGGAAGAAGAGACGAAACCTCAGTCCAACTCTTGTCATCACCAACGGCCATCAGACAACGAACGGGTCTTGCCCCAAGAAGACCAGTTTCTTTCAGAAAATCCAACGCGTATTTTCGTTGTGAGAGCACTACAGAGTTGTGTTTTCACGAGATTTCGATTCCCAGAAACTACTTAGGAAATCTCATATTCTTTGTAACAAAATATTGCTGAAGGTGTCTCTTCGCTAGATCAATTCTCTTTTCATCATCACTAGTAAAAAGAATGTTATCCACATAAACAGCAAGAACAGTGAGCCCTTTAGTAGTTTTGCGTATGAAAAGAGAATGATCTGCAAAACATCGGGTAAAACCAACAAGAGAGACAACTTTGCTGAACTTGTCGAACCGGACCCGTGGACTTTGCTTTAGACCATAAATTGTCATTCATAACCTGCACACCTGAGACTCCACCTGAGCAACATACCCAGGAGGTTGCTCCATGTATACCACCTCTTGTAGATCACCATTAAAGAAGGCATTCTTTACATCTAACTGAGACATCTCTCAACCTTTATTAACAGTCACAGAGAAAAGAACACGGATTGTGCTAATGCGAGCAACCGGGGCGAAGGTGTCAAAGAAGTTCACACCATATGTCTGAGTAAAACCCTTGGCAACCAGTCTTGCCTTATAGCGATCAATAGTTTCATCAGAAAGAAACTTGATGACAAAGACCCACCGACAACCAACCACATCCGCTCCTTGAGGAGTAGGGATAAGAGCCAAAGTACCCCTTTTAGTCAAGGTCTTCAATTCTTCGTCCATGACAGCTTTCCAATGAGGAGAATATCAAGAGTTTCTTGATAGGTAGCCGGGAGAACAGTAGCTGAGAGAGCAAAAGCAAATTTCCTTTCGGCGGGTAAAAGACAAGCATAAGAGACATCATAAACTGAATGTTTAGTACACGTTCTAACCCCCTTTCGTAGAGCAATAAGAAGGTCAAGATCCGACTTGTCTTTTGTAGTAGATCTATCCATCGGAGAGATTATTGGCCCAAGAACTGTCAGCAACGGCTCCAAAGACAAAGAAGAATCAGAAGACAAAGATGGAGATAGAGGAACTGGTATAGAAAGAGAAGATAGTGGCATAGGAGAAGGAGAAGGCTCGAGTGGAGGTGCAGAAATTATGGGTATAGATGGAGAATCATCAGATGGTGAGAGAGTGAAGCTCGAGAAAAATAAGCCACATCTTCAAAGAATGTGACATCAGCAGAAACATATTGTTTCCTGAGAAAGGGATCAAAGCACCGAAACCCCTTTTGGGTCAGACATTAGCCTAGAAAATGCACTTTACCGAGTGAGGAGAAAGTTTGTCACGACCAGGAGAAGGAGAGTGGACAAACGTTGTACAGCCAAAGAAACGCAGAGGTAAAGAAAATAGTTGGCCTCATGGATGTAGGATGGAGAATGGGGTTTTGTCTTGAAGAACCGATGAGCGAATACGGTTGATGAGATAATAAGAGAGAAGCACAGCATGATCTCAATATTACAGGGGAACATTCATTTGTGTGAGAAGGGTACGAATAACAACCAGGAGATGTCGATTTTTACGTTCAGCAAACATCATTTTGCTGAGAAGTGTATGGACAAGTGATTTGATGAATTATGCCACGATGCATACAAAAATCCGAAAATTGTTGACTAAGATATTCTCTAGCATCATTAGTACGAAGTACTTTAATAGAAACATCAAACTGTGTACGTATCTCATTGTAAAACATAGTGAACACAGAAAAAAGTTCATAACTTTCTTTTAACAGATATAACCAAGTACACCGAGAGACATCATCAACAAATGTAACAAAATATAAACTTCTCCTACCAATAGACCTAGGCTTCGTTTGGCGCAATATTTGAAGCTCTCCGTTTGGGACAAATGCCGATGCACGGCAACCAAATGGTCAGCGACGACATTTGCACCAGCCGTGCCATGGGAAATGGAGGAAAACGGAGGGATTCGAATCGCGGCCTCCTCCCTCCGATTCCAAAAGCCCTACTCCTCCCGCCGTCGAAGCAAAATGCCAAACAAAACGAAGATCTGGTAGGAGGGCCCCAAATATCTGAATGAACACGATCAAAGGGAAAAGAAGAACTAAGTCCTTGTCTTACTGGATAGGAGGAGCGATGGTGCTTACTGAGTTGACAGGCTTCACAGTTTAGAGAGGAGTCCTCTGGAGATAAATCCGGTAGTAGTTGGTAGATGAGGCGAGCAGGAGGATGACCAAGGCGAAGATGTCATTGCAAAAGAGAAGAAGAGAAAGCAGTGACATTGTCTAGGAAGAAGAGCACATTGTTTTCGGTCCCAGTGACAATCTTCTCCATGGAGTGAGGATCCTGAAAAGAACAAATATTGGATGTAAATGTAACCGTGCAGTTTAGTTTTTTACAAAGAGTAGAAACAGATAATAAATTGCACGAAAATAATGGGACATAGAGCATGTCCTCAAGCCACAGAAACGGAGTGACATGGACTGTATCAATCTCGCGCATAGGAGACGGAGTACCATCCGCAACAAAAACTGGAGAAAACTGCATATGCTAGTCCAAACAAGAGAACAAATGAGGATTGTCTGTCATGTGATTAGTATCTCCTGAATCAATAAGCCACTTACACCACATTAGCGCTTCATGAAGAAGAAGCAATGGATGTGGATTTCTTTGTGATGTTACCCACGAACGGACGAAGATGAGGATATTTGGCTCAGCAACGATCAACAAGATGTCATGTCTTTCCACAATGAGAGCAAAGATGGCGAGACAGACCACGCCCACCAGAGTGACCTCCACGGCCACTATAATTGCCAAAACAAACTGGATGAGCAAAGGTGTCGGGATGAAGTGCAGAGGCAAGTAGAGGACACTGAAGAAGAGTAGTAACAACGGCGATACGGGCAGTAGTAGCATCAAGAGTTGGAGAGTCAAATTCGCCAAAACCTTGTTGCCTAATCATGTCATAAGACTCTGGAAGTCGAAAAAGATAACACACAACCAGAAGTTCTTGTAAGTGTTTGTGTTGTTCTGCAAGATCAGCGGAGAAGGGACGAAGCTGAAGAATTTTAGCGCCAAGGGCTTGCACCTCCCGGTAAGCAGCAGCAAGAGTCAAGGTAGGACAGGCAAACAGATCAGCATATAACGTGTCTATGCGTGAAGTCTGAGCGCCCTTAGAGTACAGAGCGGCAAGATGAGTCCAAGCAGCATTGACCGTCTCATCATGGCGAACGATGGGTAGGCACTCATCAAACAGATTATTAGCAAGTCATGTCCTGACCAAAGCATCACTGACATCCCAATCATCAAAAGCAGCAGACCCTCAAACTGTAAGGTCATCAGTGAGATGATGGCGTTTGCGTTGAGATCGCAGCAAGAACACAAATAAAACACTCCAGTCTGGATAGTTTGGGCTAGTCAGCTTGGAAGCAGTTCCAAGACTACCAGAAGGAGTGGAAACAACAGGAGCGATCTGAGGGGAGGATGCAGACAAAGTGGAAGAAGAAAATTCTGTAGTCGCCATAAAAAGGGTGGGCAGAAAAAGAAACCGCGCAACAAGACAGAGTTCGCAGCACAAAGAGCAAAGAAAAAGCTTAGCAGGCGGTTAGAAAATTGAAGCCTGCAGAGGCCGCAGAAGAGCTTAGCGGGCGGTTAAAAACCAGAATCCGCAGAGGCCGCAGAAAAGCTCTGCGGACGGTTAGAAAACCGAAATCCGCAAGGATCGGGCTTCCTTTGATACTATGTGAGAAAATCTAAATAACAGGATTTTCATTTCACAAAAGGTTAAAATGCATAGGTATGACCCCCTATTTATAGGGAGAGGAGATAGAAAGATAATACAATAGACGATGTGAGACTAAATTACAACAGGCCGACTAGGCGAACTGTCATTTACAGACCGCATAGAGTTGAACGGTTAGACAGGTTATCCGCTCCTTAACAAGAGTCCTCCAATCTCTTCTCCTCAGATCGTCGCTGATCACTAGAAGCACCAGAAGCAGTCAGACGTCTATAGCTGCCAAACTACAGCGGTCTCAGCATCCTGCCCGCCAAACCGCAACAGTGGTTAGATCATCTTGCTTTCTCTATCCACAGCGGCCTCAGCCTCCTGACCGCTAAGCCGCAACAGCGGATAGAACTCCAAGCCTCCCTTGTCCTACCAAGGAGGCGGTCTCAATGACCCTCAGGCCAGGTAGACTGTCAGACCAGTCCGCCAGACTGCCACGCTTCCAGGACCAGACCGCCACAGCAGTTGTCAAACCTTCAGAACCAGTCCTCTAGAAGTCTGTCAACCGCCAACGATCAGACCTCCAGATTGCTGGACCATAAAGCAGACCGCCAGACCACACGGCAGATCGCTAGACCAAACCGCCAATCCGCTAAACCATTAGACTGCTAAAACCAAACCGCCAGACCACCAAAACCAAACCGCCAGACCGCCAAAACAAATCCGCCATACCACCAACACTAGAGCATTCCTAAAAGCTATGCTCCACAACATTACACAAAATATATCATGTTGTTTCACAACATTAAGCAGTTACAAAGCATAGCTTACTTACACACACATTCGTGTTGTTTCACCAAATATTAAGTGTACGTGCATAATTGACATTTGGTTTCACAGATAAACACACATCAAACATAAGACACTTTAAAACAAAAACTAAAAAATTGCATCATAGATATTTCTAAGAAATTGCACAGATATTTTTATGCTCAACATTTCAAAAAATAGCATTAATGATTCAGTAAAATGATGCCCTAAATTGAATTTTTGTCCACCGCTCTAAAACAAAAACAAATCTATGTTTTAGATTTTTTCCTTTGATGAAACATAGAAAGAAAAGAAAAGAAGAGGAGAAAGAAGAAAAAGATTCTTACAATGAAAAGAAGAGATGAGCGGATAGAGGAGTGTCCGTGACTCCGAAAAGAAGAGCGCTAGAAGAGTTGAGGCTTCCTTCTGCGTCTCCGGCGAGTATAGAAAGCAAGAGGACTAGAGGAGCGGTAGTGACTCCGGCGAGAACAACGGAGGACAGCGAGAGCCTGGAGGAATAGAGGCACGATTCCGGAAAGAAGAGCGGGCCGACAAAATGCTCGATTCTTAGTTGATGCCCTAAAATGGGCTACGGGAAAATGAACCGGTTTTTTTTGGTTTAGACCGGTCCTGGGTTGAGGCGTGCCTGAGCTGCGCCTGGACGACTAGCGAGACGCGCGCCCGAGGCACAATGCCCGCCTTGGCCTTGCCAGGGCACAGCTGCTTGCGCCCCATGTGCCCGGGGCCTCAGGCGCACCTTTCAAAACTGTGCAATCATTTTGATACATGTTGCACAAGCGATGAGTATTTTTACATTCCACCCAAAGAGCATCTTGATAGGCCGCCTCATTTTAGAGATATTTAGGTCATTCTCCGACTTTCCCCTAGAGAGCGTGTTGTGTTTGTCATATTTCATTTGCATGAGTCTGTTAAGTCATTTATTCATCATTTGTATGTGTTACATGAGTCGGTTCAACGGAGTAACAATATTGGTAATGACTACTATAAATCTCAAGTAGATAACCACATTCTGGAGCAAGTATTTCATGATGTTGAGCAAGTGATGGTGTGATTCCATGTTGAGAGGCTCCTTCGGGGGCTTGCTGAAAATTTGAGTGTCGGGTGAATGGGTTCCTATACAATCATGAGAAGGATCAGGGCAACTGCCTATGAGCTTGATATCCCTAAGAGTATGAATATCTATCTCATATCTAATATTGAGGACTTGACACCATGTTATGAGCCTCCCTAGTATGTGGACTCGTATTATGGAGACCTCCCGGGCCCTATACCACCACACCCCAGCCCTACACCCAGCTCACTCTTGAGCCCCATCCGCGTTTGGGCCAGTCTCATATGGCTTTACCGTCTGCACCAGCGATCGCACCGGGACTACCATCACATCATTGGACTATTGAGAGCATTACTGATATTATGGCCCACGCATGTATCCACGCCTGACGGACAGACACAGGAGTACCATTGAAGGGGATGCCTCATCATCGACAATACTCTGATGACTCACGATGAATTGCATCGATTTTACCCGGCATACACCGAGAGAATTTCGATCTATTGATCAGGAGGTGAATTCTTTCAAGCCGGTGAGAATGATGTGGAACGTCCGCGCAAACCCGCGGTGGAGCATGATTTTTGGGCCCGTTCAGGGACGATTGGTCATCTTCCATATATTTGGCATATTTAACATCTCTAGATCGACGATCCAACTCTGGAAAAGCGTCCGAATTTTTGTTTACATGTTTTCAAATATTACTTTATTATCTTCAAGATTTATTTAGTGAGATTGGGCACTTAATACTTTTGATCAATTATAGTCGTTAATGTCAAGGTGTCCTGATGTCCTTTTATTATAAATAGGAGTAAGGGGAGGCCATCTTGATCATTATTGATCTTGGAGAAACGATTTTCCTGAAATCCGGCAATCTCTCGTAATGCGACGTCGTGAAGCCCTAAGGTGGACTCCTTAGGGCTATATCTTATATCCCAAGATTTTTCCCTCTTACCATTGCAGCCCGCCTCTTAAAAATCCTTCTTAAGCATCCACCACTCCACGATTCCCCTATTTTCACCTCCAGATATTATTTCAACAGGTTACCCCCGATTTTCCCCCTCCTCGATTTTCATTACCCGTAAACATCTCCTACAGGAAGCACCCAACCCCACTCCTTTCCCCCTATTTTCATTTTTTTTGTGAACCCAGTAACTCCACGACTCAAGCCTTCTCAAAACCCAACCCACTCCACAAAACCCCCCTCCATTCTTCACAGACAACCCAATGTCTGGCCCCTTTTTCTTCCAGAAATTCCTCCTGTAACCCACAGTAACCCCACATCTCTGGCCCTCTAAAAACCTACCCAACCCTCAAATGAAACCCCTTATATCATTTGGAAACCCATGCAATTCCTTCAGCAAGTCCACCCTTCCGATTCAACCCAACAGCCCACCCATCAGCTCCACCTCATTCCCCTGACCACCACCCTCCCTTCAAAGCGCCTCCATTATTCCAATGGTGCCGCCAATCCGGGACAGCATAACAAGATGACCTACCATTGAATCTACCACGACTACAGTTGCCCCCTGACTTCGTGATTATTATTTTTTTATATGGAACTTTAATTCTCATTATTAGTATGTGGTATTGTGGTTTTATACTCGCTTGAATCTATAGTATCGTGATCATTGCTTTGGATTATTCTAGTGATTTGCATGATCCATTCTCTGCGCACTCTTGCATTTGACCCTCCATGCAGAGGAAAGCTTAAACCGGCTCGATTAAAGAAATAATTTTGATTGTCTTAAACTATCTAAGTGCAATTTAATTATTTATTGTTTTGTTTGATCTCTCTGTCAGAGTTTTTAATGCGTTGCATGTAGTCGTAAAAGGGAATTGAGTTATTCTCCCACACATATCATTTGGATCGGATTCTAGTATTTACACACCCGTAGTCTGCCCTACATCATTTTGTTTGTGAGAAAGTTCAAGACGGGCCTCTTGTGATACCCTTTGTTAAATCTACCAACCAATTAGCAGATCTCCTCACCAAACCCATTAGATCTACTGTCCTACAAAGCCTATATCTGAGAGACTTGGTCTCTATGATATCAAATCTCCATGAAAACTCTTACAAGAATCTCACAGCCAATATACAAAAATGAGTTAAAATAAATCACGTACAAAAAAAATGAAAATAAGCTATTTTGAGAAGTATCAAAAAATACTTAATTCCATATTAACAATAATCAATCAACTCAAGCAAAGCACACTTGTTGCTTGTTAGAACAATTCATAAAAAAAGGAAACAGTATTAACGCTTAGAAAAGTTAAAACTTAAATTTTGCAGCTTATTTTGTTGGTATGTACCAATATTAGCTCCGCATCCTCAGCCATCTGAATGGCCTCACCTTTTGAATAAATGCCCACCTGCCATTAAAAAAAATTAATTATGAAGTAAAAAAGATGGAGCCTTAAAAGTGCACTAGCCAAATAGAACAGAAGCAAGGGAGAAAGACAAACCATGTTCTGTTGTTCATCTAAGAGCCTTACAGAAGCTGACCTGGAGCAAGAAATGTAATGTTAGTGAACCAAAAAAACATGAAAATGAAATGTTTTGACAAAATATATGGAACTAACAAGTTTTTTTACTGAAGTGATCTCAAAGCTGACTCATTTAAATGAATTAAAAATTATTCCAATGCATAACCTCATATAGTGAAAACATTTTGTAAACTTAAAATATACACAAATACACAAATATCTATAAAGGGTGTAGAAAACAAAGGGTCAACCTTATATATACTTCTTTGTGTATGAAATACAAAAAATAATACAAATATATAGGAGAAGAAAAGGAGAAAGAATCATATACAGGAGATGTGGGACTAAAGGAGAAAGGAGAAATGAGCCTATAAATGGGCCTTTACATTATTTGTCCCTATATCATCTAACACTCTCCCGCAAGCTGGAGTGTATAAGTCATATGCACCAAGCTTGGACAAGAACTGGTAATACAACTTGTGAGGCAATGCCTTGGTAAGGACATCAGCAACTTGCCCAGAGGCAGGAAGATATTCAAGCTTTAGCTCCTTTGCTTGAACATTTTCTCGAACGAAGTGACAATCAACCTCAATGTGTTTAGTCCTCTCATGGAACACAGGATTCTTTGCAATGTGTATTGCAGCTTGACTGTCACAGAACAGTGTTGAAGGTGAGGACAATTTGACTCTCAAGTCCATCAGAAGACTTTCAAGCCAGGTTATTTCAGATGTAACAGCCGCCGTCGCACGGTACTCGGCCTCAGCAGACGAGCTAGCAATCACCGTCTGCTTCTTACTTCGCCATGTGATAAGATTTTCTCCAAAGTATGTATAGAACTCATTAGTTGAACGTCGATCATCCAACGAACCAGCATAATCCGCATCCGAGTATGCAATAAGAGAAAGGGAGGAAGATGGCTTGTACACAAGTCCTTGCCCAGGGGAAGTCTTCAGATACCTAAGGATGAGTTCCGCTGCCTGGAGGTGAGAGACCCGTGGGGTATGCATAAACCGGCTGACCATACCAACCGCAAATGATATGTCATGTCTTGTAACTATTGGGTATATCAGTTTTCCCACAAGACGACGATAGTATTCCAAGTTCGGAAGAAGAGAACCATTCTCAGATCCCTGAGCACACAAGTGATTGATTCCATCGGAGTTTCCGCAAGTTTGCAACCCGAGAGGCCAGCATCTTGCAAAAGGTCAATACAATACTTATGCTGGGATAAGACGAGGCCATCAGGTCGTCGTGCTACTTCTAGTCCAAGAAAATAGCGAAGATTGCCCAGATTTTTGATTTGAAAGATAGGGTTTAAATGTTGCTTCACATGGTGTATCCCAGCTGAGTCCATCACCAGTGATAAGAATATCGTCCACATAGACCAGAAGTATTATAGTCTCAGTTGGTTGGTGACGAGTAAAGAGAGAGGAATTTGTCGAGCTTTGTTTGAAGCCAACCTCACGAACAGCCTTGCTGAACTTTCCAAACCACGCCCGTGGAGATTGTTTGAGACCATAAATAGACTTGCGAAGTAGACATGTCCGAGACTCCCCCGTGGTCTCAAACCCGGGCGATTGATGCATGTACACTGTTTCAAGAAGATCGTCATTCAAGAAAGCATTCTTGACATCTAGCTGATGGAGGGGCCACTGGCGATGAACAGCTAAGGAGAGAAGGACCCGAACCGAATTCAATTTTGCGACTGGGGAGAAAGTTTCCTCATAATCAAAATCGTACTATTGGGTAAAGCCCCGCGCCACAAGCCGAGCCTTTAAGCGATCAATTGTCTCATCCGCGGCATGTTTGATAGTGAAGATCCACTTGCAGCTAACACAACTGTGACCAGGAGGAAGGGGCACAAGATGCCAAGTATGATTACCCTACAGAGTCATCATCTCTTCATCCATGGAGGTGCGCCACCGCGGATGGCGGAGAGCTTCCTGCACAGAGTTAGGTATAGAAATAGAGGATGGAAAGAGAGAGAGCAAAGGTACGAAGAGGCGGAGAGAGCCGATATAGAGAGACATAATTGGCCATGGGATGTGTCGTCGAAGATGATGTCGGATCAACATGCCGCGAGATCACACCGATAGAGGGAAGCTGCTGCAGGGCATCTGGACGTGGAGGACGACGAGTGCACACCATTTGGAGGGGACTATTGGTGTTGGGGTGTTCGGAATGATAGGAGATTTGGACTGGTGGGGTAGAGGGGGTAGGGAGAAGTGGTGGTAATGGAGATGTTACGGGTACGGAGGGCCGAGCTAGAGGAGGAGAAAGGGGATCAGAAGGACTGGTGTGATATGGTTGGTCTTCATGGAAGGAGACATCAGCAGAGACAACCATCTTACAAGTAGTAGGTTCAAAGCAGACATACCCCTTCTGAGTGCGGGAGTAGCCAACAAACATCGCCTTGGTAGCCCGAAGGGACTAGCTTGTCAGTGGAGGGACCAAGGTGATGGACATAACAAGTACAGCCAAATACACGAGGTATTAGAGAGAAGAGAGTCGTGGATGGATAAAGGAGAGTGATGGGTGCCACAAAGTTGAGGACAGGTGAGAGCATGCGGTTGATGAGGTGACAAGCTGTAGAAACGGCAAAGTTCCAATAAAGAGGAGGAATCTGCATTTGGATCATAAGAGATCGAGCCACATCAAGGAGGTGGTGATTCTTTCGTTCCGCTATGTCATTCTGTTGGGGGGGTATAGGCACACAAAATCTGATAGAAAATACCGAACTCAGCGCAGAGATTGGAGAAGGTGCGACCAGTGTACTTGCGAGCATTGTCGGTACGAATTGTTTTGACACAAGTAGAAAATTGAGTGCGAGTTTCGGTAAAAAACGTACGGAATGTAGTTGTGAGTTCAGTTCGATCACGAAGTAAATACAACCAGGTAGCTCGCGAATAATCATCGATAAATGTAACAAAATATCGGTAACCAAAAACACTAGGGACCTTATAGGGCCCCCAGATATCAGAATGTATTAAAGATAAAGGAGCATCGCTCCGAGTACATGAAGAAGGGAAAGATACACTGTGTTGTTTGCCGAAAATACAAGATTCACAAAAAAACTTTTGGAGAGAAACAGTAGGAAGAGCTTTATTGAGAATCGGAAGGGGGCATGTCCCAGACGATGATGCCAATTAGTTGTGGAGACGGTGGTGAGAGCAGTGGGAGAAACGTCGAGGAGATACAGCCCATTGGACGGTCGACCTCTACCAAGTATGGTCCGCGTTTGTCGATCCTGCACAACAAATGAAGAGCGTGAGAAAGTAACGCAGCAATCAAGATCTTGTGTAAGACGACTGACAGAACCGAGGATAAGGAGAGGGAAGGAGTAAGCGGCAGATTGGCAGTGCCAAAAATCGGGATCGTGTCACCATTAGCCACAGTGATGTTCTTGGGGTAAGGAGTAGCTAAATATCGAGGAGGCCGCTATGGAGAGAGATGATATGTAGCACCCGAGTCCACAATCCAGTGAGAATTGTGTGAGAGACAAGAGCGACTAACCGCGGACTGAAGCTGTTGGAGTTGAGCCCGTAATGCAGCAATATCATCACTAGTTGTGGAGGGAGGTGAGGGAGCTACTGTTGCAGTAAGATGAGGAGGCGGGTCATGTTTACGGTAGCAGGTGGACTCTAGAATTCTAGATGGCTATCTCTGTCGCAGTAAGAGCACATAAAGAGAGTTCGACCACCACGACCGCGTCCCCGAGACTGGCGACCACTACGAGCTGGTGGACCGCGAGTAGATGGAGCGAGAGTGGCCACGGGCTGTTGAAGGAGAGCGGGAGACGAAGTCGGAACATCCGGAGGTGGATTAACCTTTAGGAGCATTGAGGACACATCTGAGACGGATGGAGTAACAGTGGATGATAGAACATGAGCGCGGACACTATGAAGATGTGAGGGGGCACGCGCTATCAACATTGCAATCCCGACTGCCTCCTTCTGCTGTCGTTGAGTCACCAAGTCCGTAGTGGGAGGCTGATGCTGGATCCAAGCCTCAACCAGAGTTTTAGCCCGTGCAATAAAGAAGGTAATATCTCTGGTAACTCCAGCGTCAAGGGACTGAAGATCAGTAAGAATGTCAAACAAGTGTTGAAGGTTGTCCTTTCCAGGATAGAGGGAATGAAGATAAGCCCACATAGTTAAGCGGTCTCATGGTACATAGTCATACGATAGGGCTCAGTTTCCAGAGAATTGAAAAGCCAAGATTGAACTCGCCCGTCGTCACAGATCCACTCATCAGTAGGTGCATTGGGTGGTGTCTTGGTAAGATGATGAAGTAGACCTTTAGTTTGTAGGACACACCGTACGGAGTGTACCCATTCCACAAAGTTTTGTTTTACACGAAGAGAAATAGTGGTAATGCGCAGCTCATCCCGAAGCTCAGAAGGAGCAGCACGAGGATAGCCTGAGGGAGGAGTAGAATCAGCAGCAGTGGTAGAATCGGAAGCCATAACCCTGGCGGCTAGGCACAATAACCAGGCGGTTAGAAGCACGCAGCTAGCCGGTCAGCACCAGTGGCTAGAGACGAAGCCGTAGCGAGTAGAAGCCGCGGGAGCGGTGAGCCGCAGCGAGGAAAAGAAGCCGCTGCGGGTTGAGGAAGCCGCTGAGAGAAGAGATAGTCATCATGAGTAGAAGAAGTCGCCGCGAGTAGACGAGGTCTCCGCGAGTAGAAGAAGCTGCCGTGGCTAGAGGAATTCGCGAAGAGAAGAGGTGGCCTCCACGGGTAAAGGAAGTCGCCGCGGGAAAGCAGGTAGCGACTAGAAGAGGTCGCTAGAGAGACTGAGAAGAAGCAGGCAGCGAGAAGAGGCGGGCGAAAGCAAGTCTCCACGGAGAGAATAAGAAGGCAAACCGAGACGGTCATACCGGCCAGCAAACCGAAAGAGCAGACCGCGCGGTTACAACAGGGGAAAGCAGTAACAGACCGTGCGATTTAGCAAAAGACCGCACCAAAGCGGAGGCTGAGCGATTAGGAGCAGACCGCAGCGGTAGGGAGAAGAAAGGAGAGACCGCAGCAGATAAAGGACACAGAGGCGGTTAGAAAAAAAAATAACCGAAATGAGGTGGGATCCACGAGTCAGAGAGAGGAAGGCTATAAAAAAAGGGGGCGGAGAAGGAGAGAGGTGGATCCACGGGAGATAGGGAGGCGGGTAGAGAGGGGAGAAGCCGCAACAACAAGCAGTAAGGCGAAAGACCAAGCCGCCCGGTCAAAAAGAGAAACCGAGCGGTCAGAGAAGCTGAGCGATCAGAAACAGACCGGACAACTGGCTCTGATACCATGTAGAAAACAAAGGGCCAACCTTGTATATACTTCTTTGTGTATGAAATACAAGAAAGAATACAAATATATAGGAGAAGAGAAGGAGAAAGAATCCTATACAGGAGATGTGGGACTAAAGGAGAAAGGAGAAATGGGCCTATAAATGGGCCTTTACATCATTTGTCCCTATATCATCTAACAAAGGGAATTAGCCTATCCACAGTCCCCAGAAAAAGTTCTGTTTTTTATATATTTTTTTAATTGAAAAATATAGACCCTTTTAAATTAAATTCAAACTAATATTATAACATTCAATCCGGCTATCGAATAGTAGTGTTCTTATTATGGATATTGATAGTCTCGACGAAATCTATTCAACTACTTATTGATTCTAAGTTCTGATGGTGGATAAATCTGGTATGTTTAAAATATCTTGCATCGATAGTTCAAAAAGACAGAGGTATTGATAAAGATGTGACACATAGAATCCAAGCGGGTTGGTTGAAGTGGAGAGGCGCAACAGGGATCTTATGTGATCGTAAAGTACCATTAAAACTTAAGGGCAAGTTCTACGATACTGCGATTAGACCAGCGATGCTCTATGGTTCTGAGTGTTGGGCAGTGAATTGTGTACATGAGCAAAAAATGGGAGTTGCGGGGATGAGAATGCTTAGGTGGATGTGTGGGCACGCGAGACTTGATAGAATTAGGAATGAATGTATCAGAGATAAGACAGGAGTAACACCAATTACAAAGAAAATGCAAGAAGCTCGACTAAGATGGTTTGGACAGGGGCAAAGGAGACCATTAGATGCACTTGTTAGGCGTTGTGAGAGTCTAGTCACTGGGCATGTTAAACGAGGGAGGGGTAGACCAATAAACACTTGGAATGAAACTATAAGGAAAGACATGATGTACTTAGGCATTAGTGAGATTATGACACAAGATAGGACACAATGGAGACAAAGGATCCATATAGTCGAGCCCACTATAGTGGGATAAAGGCTTGAGTGTTGTTGTTGTGGTATATTTATATAAAACACTATATATATGAGTGGCAGCGCATGGGGGACCCCCCATACACCGCGCGACAGTACCCCGGCCACGACGGTACCCCCGCCCTTACTCACCTGCTCTCAGGTGCACGCGCTTCGCACGATGGCACTCCCGCCGTTCCCAACCCCTTGATTGTATTACGTCGGTTGTTGTTCGATTTCCCAACATGCTCGGGGGGGCTACGAGCAGTGGAAGTGACCTCACGCAAAGCCCATGCGTCGGAGAGTAGGTGAGCATAGGTGGAGGTACCATCGTAGCCGGGGTATTGTCGTGCGGGGGCACTCCGCACAGGGGCCCTTTGTGCACTGTCACTCTATACACAATTAAGATAATATCAAGAACTAATTCTTCTGGAAAGTAATTACATGCCTCCAGAAAACATATATTAAAGAGGGAAAATTTTAAAAATGGGAGGCCTAGCAACACTTCTGATTTATAAATCAACTAACTGAACTACAAGGACCGTTTCTAATTTCTTGTCATAATACTTTTGCAGATTGCATTTAGATACTTTAGCTAAACGACGACAAAAATGACAATAGATTCCAATATGTAAGATAAATAAGTAACATCTTGTGTATTGGCTATATATCATAAATTATACGACTACCAAATTATCACTTTCTAGCATACTAATTCTCCAATCTTGTGTTATTTGCTCAGGCTTCTGACAACGCTTTTTATCGCAATTGAGGTGAACCAGTTTAACCCAGTTTTGTGGTGTCTTAGGTGGGAATACTAGTAGAATATGGGTGACTAGCAGACAGTGTCTCCCAAACCATCATTCTGACTAGATGAGGGTAGTGGATGAATTTTTGAATTTGTTAGGGCGGGGAAAAAGTTGACCTACAATCCATGTTGCCCGAAAGCTATAAATTCCATGGTAAAATGGGGCTATCGTGTTGTCAAGCGTTACACCCAATGACGTGAAGGAGAAAACATGGTTGCATGCACGCAGATGTTGCCTGAAATGCTAACCTTCCTCAGATTGGTTGGTGTAGAGATTGAGTAATTCGGTTGGTGTTAAGATTTTAGGTAGGGATATTCTTCCTTTACTACAACACATTGAGCTTGTCTCTCATTGAAATAGTCTATCACGACAGTGGGGACAGTTTGTCGGTAAATGTAGTTCAAAGCACGTTTCAGTGTGCGCTGGATAGAAATTTCTAGTGCAATTGCGTTGAATATGCGTCCTTGTGGTTGCATTAAAATTGGCCTCATCGTCTTCTGCACTACCATTTTCTGAGTCAGAACTATCTTTGTTGATTGGTGCAGCAGTTGGGGTGAAGTATTCTTGCATTTAGTGATCATTTAGAAATTCAAATATGTGAAACAGTGAACACACAAAGATAATTAGTTTAGTATAGCTTGAGTAATTATTGTAGCCGGCGTTGATGTTGAACTTTCGGCTCTTTCAAAAGTTGAACGCGTGTTCACAACATTGGACGTTGTTCTTTGTTGATCTTCACGAGAATGGCGTTGTTCTCGTCTTCTACTATTTTCCAAAGCACGTTGTTGAACAGTCATATTACTTCTCCGTATGCGGGTAGAATTGTGGTGCAATAAGCGAGTATGACTTTCTGGAAGTTGTGTTAACAAAGTGTTACATTCACATGTATATTCCCTTGTGTTGAGGGATCTTTCTAAATTTGGGTAGGTAGTACCTGAAGTTAGTAAATTATGAAGTAGTTCTTTACTTGTAATTGTTGGAGGTGTCGTTGCTGTTGAACTCTCGTCTCTTTCAAAAGTTGAATGCATGGTCACAGTGTTGGGCGTTGTTGGAGAACAAAGATAACGAAGAAAGAGGCATGTGATGCCCTATCGGAGAGCTTCTATCGGGCTTGAGGGAAGGGTGGCGGCTTCTATCGGGGTTGAGAGACGGAAAAACACCAATATATTGAAGAAGCTAAAAAAGATTTTGAATAAAAGTTGAAGACAGTAACAGTAAAGATGAAAAGACATAATCCCTAGATTGTCTTGCAATGACTTATTCCTCTCATGAGATGTATCCGTAACTTTAAAACAGGTTGATTGCCTAAGGTAGAATGGAATACCTTGAGGCCATCAAATCATATTTCAATTTGTTAATCAACCAAACCTGCACTGTGTATGATGTAGAGTTCCCTTCCAATACATTTCAAACTAAAGTAAATGACATTATACTACTAAATCTTAGAAGTCATTATTTGTGTTTCTCAAATATCAAGGGCATCTCATATGTTATCTTTTTCAGTCAGCTTTTCACTAATTTACTCACCATGTTTTTCGATGAAAAATATGACATTTACAAATGGTATTTGATATCTTACAAATGAAAGTTGTATAAAAAACTAATTGTAGGAACTATAAATATGAAGGAACTATTGTGCTTATGGAAGGAACTAATTGCAGCACCCAATATAGCTAAGCATATGGAAGGAACTTGATAAGTAAAGTTTGGTTTAAAGAAGATAGATTTGGTTTTATAAATCTCATGCACTTGTTTACTTACTTATATCCTGTGGATTAAGGCAAGAGTACCTATCGCAAAGGAGTATAGTATTTTGTAGAAAATATCAAGGTCGTATTTTTTTCGGGATCTGTTAATTATTCTACTTTTTAGAACTGACTATTATTTTAGCGAAGAACAGTTGGGTTTATGTTTAAAAACTAAAGATAGAAAAATAATTACGTCAGAATTTAGTCCTTGATTTCAGAATCAATTTGAGTGGATATTAATTCGATGAAATTTATTTCTTAATTATCTAACTTAACGAGAGGGTTCCTTTGGTAGCATCACTGATAAAGTACGACCGGGAAGGCTTGCGTTTAAACGGGTTAACGTAAACGTAGTTTCGTCAGGTATATGATCTTAAGAAAACCCTGTTAGGATTGAAAGTAGAGTGATAATAGTTGAAAATAGCCACATTTGACCAAGTTAAGGGTTCTTAGGTGGGGGCGGTATAAAGTACAGAAATTATATTATATATCTCAATCCAGGATTTAGCTTTCGCTTCAGTTGTTGAAAGGGTAGTAAAATTTTGCAGCGCTCACTATCTTAATCCAGGACTTGTTTCGCCTCGCCTTTCATTCGGGATAGTATGAAAGAATAGGGTTTGAAAATAGATTTGAAAGCAGTATTTCCAGGACATATAACAGAGCTTCGCCTTTCATTCGGGATAGTACAAAAGTACTCAGTTGAAATTGAAAGAGTCTATTTTATAAAGAAAATATTACAACTTTCTAAAAAGCTGAAAATATTTATTAGAACTTTAGAATACTTGAGCTAGTTCCTTGTCAAAGCTGGGGAGAACAGAAGAGAGTTCATAATACATGCCGGCCTAAGAAAAAAATGGTGACTAAAGGGCGTGTCGGGTAGGAGAACAGGGACAAATGGAGAACAAGAACCATGGCATGTACTTCAACAGGCGGCACGGGGCGTATGCTGGCCCCTTCGCCTACATGACCATCAATTTCCTGGCTTTTCTGTCCAACAGAAAAACGGGATTAAAAAGAGCTGTCACGCCCTAGGTCACGGGCGTGACCTAGGGGCGTGACCTAAGAAAAAATTACAGAATTTCAAAAAAACTTAAAATTTAATTTTAAAACAGAAAAATACAATATAATAAAAATAGTTAGTTTTATATAATAAAAACTAAGGTTTTTATTTATAAATATGTATATTTAATATGAAATAAAATTGTATATTTTTATACTCATCAGAACTAATTACATGGATAACTCATGCACTTGAGTAAATCACTCGGCTAGTTGAAGCAAAAGATTAATTATCAAGAAAACGAAGATGAAATTTGATAATATTGGGTTTAGCTGTGAGTTGTTGATAAGGAAAGCCACATTTTTGGTAGTTTATATTATATATCTGTAGAGAAACTCAAACTTGTAAATACTATTTCTATATCTCAATACAAGGTAAATAAGGAGAGAGAAAGAGAGAAGAGAGTGAAGTTTAAACAAGAACCATGGGCTATATGGGCCCCTTTACATGGGCTTTTCTAACACTCCCCCGCAAGTTGGAGCGTACAAGTCGTATGCACCAAACTTGGACAACAACTGATAGAATAAGGTGTTTGGTAGAGCCTTTGTGAGGATATCAGCGACTTGTTCAGTGCCTGGAACATGTTTTAGTTCGATATTCTTCATTTGAACTTTTCCCGGATAAAATGACAGTCTACTTCAATATGCTTTGTTCTCTCATGGAAGACTGGATTCTTTGCAATATGTATAGCTGCTTGGTTGTCACATAGCAGAAGGGCAGGTGATGGAAGTTTTACCCCGAGATCGACAAGAAGGCTTTCCAGCCACGTTAGCTCAGAGACAACCGAAGCCATTGATCGGTACTCTGCTTCTGCTGAGGATCGAGCCACAACGGCTTGCTTCTTACTTCGCCAGGTGATGAGATGACCCCCAAAATAGGTACAAAAATCACCTGTTGATCGACGATCAACCAAGGACCTGGCATAATCGGCATCAGAATAAGCAACTAATCTCGGAGTAGAGGATGAGGTCTTGTAGACAAGTCCTTGACCCGAAGCAGTTTTTAGGTATCTGAGGATGCGCTCAACAGCATGAAGGTGCGAGGTGCGCGGAGCATGCATAAATCTGCTGACCACTCCAACGGCGAAGGATATATCTGGTCTAGTAACTGTTAGGTAGATTAATTTCCCAACAAGTCTTCTATAGTATTCCGGATTTTGAAGAGGAAGATCAGTGTCGGAGGCATGAGCACACAACTTCTGATTTGCGTCCATTGGGGTGGTAGTAGACTTGCATCCGGAGTAACCAGCATCCCGAAGGAGATCCAGGCAGTACATTCTCTGGGAAATGACAAGACCGTCTGGCCGTCTCACAATCTCAAGGCCAAAGAAGTACCGGAGTTGACCCAGATCTTTAGTTTGGAAGACTGAGCTAAGGTGCTGTTTAACTGCTTGGATGCCCTTTGAGTCGTCTCCAGTAATAAAGATGTCATCAACGTATACCAATAAGAGAACAGTTCCAGTTGTTCGATGCCGCGTAAAGAGGGAAAAATCCACAGAGCTTCGAGTAAAACCGACTTCCCGAACTGCCTTACAGAATTTATCAAATCATGCCCGAGGAGATTGTTTGAGACCATAAATGGACTTTTTCAGATGACACACTCGATACTCCCCCGTGGTCTCAAACCCGGAAGGTTGCTGCATGTAGACAGTTTCCTGAAGGTCGCCGTTTAGGAAAGCGTTTTTGATGTCCAGTTGGTGTAATGGCCATTGCCGATGAACCGCCACGGAGAGAAGGACACGGACGGTATTCAGCTTCGCGACTGGAGAAAAAGTTTCCTCGTAATCAAGACTGTGTTGTTGAGTGAAGCCACGAGCCACCAGTCGGGCCTTGAGACGGTCAATCGTCCCATCTGGAGCATGTTTGATTACAAAGACCCATTTACAGCCAACGGGTCTCTGACCTGGAGGGAGAGGTACCAGATTCCAGGTCTGGTTCGCCCAAAGAGCCGTCATCTCTTCGTACATGCCCGCCCGCCAGCCAGGATGATGCAGAGCTTCCTGCACAGTGTTAGGAATAGAAATAGAAGAGAGGGAGGTGGCAAAAGTGTGGAGTGCTGGAGAGAGGCGATGTAAGGATACATAGTTCGTCAGGGGATGATCGGTAGAATCTGGTGCCGGATCGTCAGAGCGCGAAGCATCAGAGGTCGAAGCCGACTGCATTGGGGTAACGGAGACAGGGTGGCGACGGGTGTAAACTCGTATAACAGGTGGTTGGGGAGGAGGGAGGGCCTTGTTTGCCAAGGGAACATGGAGGGCCTTGTTTGCCAAGGGAACAGGGAGGGCCTTGTTCGGACATGGTGGGGAGGACGGAGTGGTAACCGGAACAGCAGGACGTATGACGGCGGGTGGGGAAGGTGTAGGATCGGAGGTAGAGAAAAAAGGGAGATCTTCCCGAAAGGTCAGATCGGCAGAGACAGTCACCTTCCGAGTAGCTGGGGAGTAACATACATAGCCCTTTTGGGTCCAGGAATAGCCAACAAAGATCTGTTTGGTTGCCCGGGGGTCCAACTTGTCCATGGAGGGACCAAGAGTGTGGACATAGCAAACGCATCCAAATATGCGGGGTGTAAGGGAGAATGGAGTAGAAGGGAACAGAAGGTTGAATGGAGTGGCATTGTGGAGAATTGGTGAGGGAAGACGGTTGATGAGGTAACAGGTCATGGAGAGAGCGAAGTTCCAGTAAGATTTAGGAACTTGCATTTGAAGCATGATGGAGCGAGCCATATCGAGTAGATGTCGATTCTTACGTTCAGCTTTTTCGTTTTGTTGCGGGGTATAGGCACATGATGTTTGGTGAATAACCCCGAATTCAGAGCAGAGGTTTGCAAATTCATGTCCAGTGTACTCGTGGGCATTGTCCGTTCGGAGAGTTTGGATAGTGGTGGAGAATTGGGTGCGGGTCTCGAGGAGGAATGCCCGAAAGACCTGGGGAAGCCCAGGGCGATCACGAAGTAAGTAGAGCCATGCCATCCGAGAGTAATCATCAATAAACGTTAAAAAATAACGATAACAAGAAATGCTAGTAACACGGTACGGTCCTCAAATATCAGAGTGAACTAACATAAAAGGAGAAGCGCTCCGGGTACAATGAGATTGAAAAGATGAACGCGGTTGTTTGCCATAAACACGGGTTTCACACTGAAAAATAGGTAAAGATACATCGGGAAGAGCCTTCTAGAGGATGGGTAAAGGGGCATGCCCAAGACGGCGATGCCAATCAACGGAGGAGACAGAAGCCAGGATAGTTGGAGGGTCATCAAGGATGTAGAGCCCGTTCTGCAGTCGACCCTTACCAATGATAGTCCGTTTTTGTTGATCATGTATCAGAAAAGAGGAAGAAGTAAAGGTTACTAAGCAGTTTAAATCTGTAGTAAGGCGATCAACAGAAAGAAAATTAAAGGGAGAGCCCGGCACGTGAAGAGCGGAGCGAAGAGAAAGAGACAGAGTGAGAGGGATATCAGCGGAGCCGACAACAGGAACCGTGTCCCCATTAGCCACGGTAATACACTTGGGATGGGACGAGTGGAGGTATTGTTGTGGTCGTCGAGAAGTAATGTGATGAGTAGCACCAGAATCCACTATCCAATGTGGACTTGTGGAGAGATGGGCCATACCTTCATGGGAGATAGAGGAGGCAGAGGCAATCGAGGCCGGAGGGCGACTAAGCAAACCATGAAGTTGTTGCAGCTGAAGGCGGACCTCGTCAAGATCAGACCGAGAAGAGGAGTCGGTAGCAGCAACAGTAGCCTGTGGGCGAGGAGGAAATCCATGCTTCTGATAGCAAACAGCCTCGTGGTGACCATCCTTCCCGCAGAAAGAACACTTTAGGGGCGGTTTGTCGCGACCTCGACCTCGCGAGCCAGAACGTCCCCCACGAGTAGACGGGGGAAGTGGAGAAGGGAAGCCGAAGTTTGCTGAAGTAGAGCTGGTGACGGAGGGGTTGGATAATCAGGAGGAGGCGAGACCTTGAGCAGCATGGCACACACATCGGACAGTGAGGGAGTAGCCGTGGAAGAGAGAATCTGTGCCTGAATGCTCTGTAGATAAGGCGGAACACGAGCCATCATCATGGCTACGCCAACAGCCTCTTTCTGAGCACGTTGTGCCGCAAGATCCAGCGTGAGAGGTTGATGCTGAATCCATGCTTCGACCAGAGTCTTGGCCCGAGCCACAAAGGACGTGAGGTCGGAGGCTCCGCCACCATCCAGATGTTGGAGATCAGTGATGATATCGTAGAGGTGTTGTAGACTGTCTTTACCAGAGTAGAGGGCTTGGAGCTCGTCCCACATGGCCTTGGCAGTTTCATGATACATGGCCATGCGGTATGGTTCACTATCCAGAGAGTTGAGGAGTCATGTCTACACCCGACCGTCATTGCGTAGCCACTCATCCGTTGGAGGAACCGGAGCAGCTTGGGTTAGGTGATGAAGAAAGCCTTTCGATTGAAGGACACGGCGAACCGAGTGCACCCACTCCGTAAAGTTCTTCTTTCTGGTCAAGGCGATAGTCGTAATCCGCAATTCATCGCGAATTTCATTTACAGGAGCCGGGCGGTCAGTAGAAGAGACTGGCGGAATAGAAGAATCAATAGAGGAGCCCATGACCGGGAGGGAAGAGAAGCAGGACGCGGTTAGGCAAGGAGACCGCGCGAGAAGACCACCTGAAGCGGACAGACAGAAAGTCGCCCGAGCAGGCTAACCGCAGCGGTTAGGCAAGGAGACAGCGCGATAAGACCACCAGAGGCGGACAGAGATAGGAGGAAGCAGGAGAGGCCGCACAGTCATGGTGAAAGAAGACCAGCGGCAAGAAGCCACGACCACGTGCTAAGCCCGGAGCGGTTAGAGAGACTGATGCAAGAGGCGATAAGGCAAACCGGACAGGAAGAAGCCGCGAGAAGAAGAAGCAACCCGGACAGAGGCAGTCCGCACGGTCAAGTGAGAACACTAGCGGCAAGGGAAGCTGCCATGACCACGTGCGAAAGCCGCTGCGAATAGAGAAGAAGCTGCGAGTAGAAGAACGCGAGCGAGCGAGAAGAGGAAGTCGCGAGTAGAGAACTCGAGCGGGCAAAAAAGGAGGAAACAGCGAGTGGGCGAACTCGAGCGGTCAGAAGACGAATCCGCGAGTTGAGAGAACTCGAGCGGGCAAAAAGAAGAGGAGACCAGGCGAGTAGCACCGGAGGAGGGGCCCACGGGTCAGAAGAGAAAAAGGCTATAAAATGAGGAGAGGGAATGAGGAGGAAGCTGGCTCCACGGAAGGAAGGAGGCGTGAGCGGATAGGAAGAGGAGGTGGCGTAGCCGCGCGCCTAGCAAGAAGAGGAAGGCCGCCCGGTTAGAACGAAGGGAGGGCGGTTAGCAAAAATTCTAGCCGCCAGGAGAGACCGATTCCCTCTGATACCATGTAGAGAAAAACTCAAACTTGTAAATACTCTTTCTATATCTCAATACAAGGTATGAATACATATTTATAGGAGGGAGAAAGAGAGAAGAGAGTCCTATACATGAAGTGGGACTAAAGAGGAGAAAGGGAAAATAAACAAGAACCATGGGCTATATGGGCCCCTTTACATGGGCTTTTCTAACAATATCTATCCTTTAAAAGGGACAATATTGGGTTTAGCTGTTATTTGGTTTAGTTGGTAGTTTATCATTTAAAACAATTTTGAGTTTATATATCTCCCGCAATCATGACATGGTTTTGATTTGTGCTATTCTTATTGATAAAAAAAGTTAAGATTTATATATGAGGTAGTCCATTCATAGTAGATTAGACATTGACTTCACTCAGAAGTGTTATGCAAGTTACGATATTAATTCAGTAGAGGACAGAACGCAAAGAAGCAGATGAGAGCAGAGTTATAAAGCTATAAAACATAATTCTGCAAATAAATCAAGCTTTATAATATTGCATAGTAGGAGCTAGGATGAGTATAAGCTTCTGCAAAATAGATTAACTAAGCTGTTTGAAAGTCTCTGCTTCAACAACAAAAACGAACCAACCACATCAAGAGCAAAAAAAGGCCAAACTTATAGTTTTACTGAATTTGAATAAGACTGAATTCTTTTTTCATAAGATAACTATAAATGTGAAGGAACTATAAGTATGAGTATGAATAATATTACTGCTACTGAAGATTGCATATGGAAGGAACTATAAGTATGAAGCACCTGGTACCGAAGATTGCTGAAAGATGAAAAAGGGAGTTGCCTTCACACTGCTATCCCTAATGATTTTATGTAAGCATCTGTGTGAAAAAACAGAGGAAGCTTTAGATCCGAAGCTGGGAGGTGAGTCGGTTGGAGAAGAAGATTCAAAAAAAGGCATACTTACCAGAGGTGCCAATTGATGATGCCCTCGGCATCTGCGGGAGGAAGGTTCAAATGCGTGTTTGGTGATGCCCTAGGTGTCTGCGGGAGGAAGCATGAAGCGGGAGGGGGAAATGAATTAGGGAGTAGCGTAGCGGAGGAGTTGTTTTAATTGAAGAGTGACTACTTTCGGCAGGTGGTAGTCGAGAAACGCAGGAGTCTGTTGTCGTGCGGGAGGAGATTTGCTGCTGCTTTTGGCCTGTGCGGGAGACGTGGGAGGAGACATGATAGAGAGAGCTATGTTGTTGTCGTTGCTTTTGGCGGAATAGAAGGAAGCGTGTCAAAAAGCTGGTTGGAGGAGCTGAGCCAAAAAAATGCAGAAATCAGAAAGGTTGGATGCTTTCGGTGGGAGTAGAGGTGAGAGAGAGAAGCCTTTGGGGTACGGGAGACGTGTGCGGAATAGAGGGAAGTAGCCTTGGGGCGGAATAGCTGAAAGAAATCCTTGTCAATCGAACAGCAGTTACTTGAAGTTGAGATAATCGGGTGGCTGATATTAAAACTATGGTGTGACTTTGAAGATATGTATATTGATTTATATAACAAAGATATATATATGTGTGTGTGCATACATATATATATCTATATATATATATATATATATATATACATATATATATATATATATATGTATGCATATGCATACTTTTATATATATATGTATGTTCATGTAATTATGTGTACATATATATATTTATGCATGCATTTATATAAATGTTCTTCTCAAACTTGATCCATGCATTCTAAAATGGAAGTCTTTGTCAATATGGTCCAATAGGAGAGCTTCATTTCTTGCCACCAATAACAGCAATAATCACCAAAAACTATACTTCGGATCCGCTATACATTACAGTATATTGTTCTTCGCTCGATGCATAAGTGAATTAATGCTCAACCAATCCTTTAACTATTGTCGATCGTTGCTCAATGATCCATTATAGTCTATTATTCTTTATTCGATGCATAAGTGAATTAATTCTCAACCAATCCTTTAACTATTGCCGATCGCTGCTCAATGATCCATTCTGTGCTCGACGATCCATGGCTTTATCATCACTAGCACGATGCACCGTGATCTTTTATCTGATTGACAAACGACTTAGTATAATCTCTTGTGATAGAACCTCATTATTCATTGAGTATGCTCGACACATATGTCATTGATCAACGACTTATGCTTTACAAATCAGAAAACAAACCATAATAATAAATTCTCCTTCCTATACATAAACTCAAAGGGCAATAAGATAAACGTATTTCATCAGTAAGAGTAATCTCTCTAACCAAATCACCAGGGATTCCCAACATAGTATACAGCAAATTCGATCTGTGAGTGTTGTTCTTCTTCCTACAAAATGTGTTAGAATAAAATTATCAATGTAACCCCCCCCCCCTCTTATATATAAGAGGGTTCTATTGATGAAATTAATAACTATTATTTTTCTCTCCATTAACATGGTATCAGAGACGTAACATAGGCGCTCTCTCTCCCTCCCGTCGGTTAAGCTCATTTTTTGCTCACTGCACGCCTCCCACCTCGCCTATTTCCTCCCTCCAAGCGCCAGTCCTCCCCGAGCCCTATCCCTCCCAGTGAGCCTCCTTTGCAACACCGATCGTCGCTCGACTTCTTTGCTGGACGATCGGCGTTGGGCTGTTGGGATGGATTCTCCAACGGGTTTCTGGCGGTCTAATTGACTCCAAACTTTGGGGAAAGTTTCGATTTGGCCCTCTTATGGTTCACCGAAATTTTTTTCGAGATCCTAGCGATTGAAGGCTTCCCAGTATTGGATCTCGTGTTTCTTTTGTTCAAGAGGAAGAAGTCTTCTAACGCTCCAATGATGCTATATTTCCCTTCAGTTCTTTGAAAAGGTGTTCTTCTCTACTCACCATTCTATTGGCGGAGTTTGGTTGCATTTTTTTCCTTATGTCGGACGTAGTTGATTATAGTAGCTCTGTGACCCCCGCTAGATCTACCCGGGTTGGTCAGGATCACCACTTCTCTCATATCACAACGATCCGACTTGATGATACCAATTATTTGTCCTGGTCTCGCTCCATTACTCTCGTCTTAAAGAGTCGACGTCTTTTTCTCTATATCAGTGGCACCACCCGCACTCCAACCACGACCTCTACTACTTTGCCTCAATGGGAGTTGAAAAACTCCCTTGTCAAGTAATGGCTCACAAATTTCATGAAGGAATCTATTGCTCGGAATTATCTTTTCCTGGACACTACTGCAAAGATATGAAAGCACGATGAGTCTACATATTCCCTCAAGGGGAATGCAGCCTAGATCAACCAACTACGCCGCAATATTTTTCTTCTTCGACAGAGTGAACGGCCTCCTTTTGTCTATTACCGTGAGTTTATTCAACTATATCAAGAGTACGACCATTTTGAATCCCTCATCATGGTTTGTAATGTGAATGCACTCTTGTTGAGGGGTCACGAGGATCGTAATCGGGTATTTGAGTTCCTACATGGCCTGCACAGAGATTTTGATCAGATTACTGTCAATATATTGGGACGTGTCCCTATTCCCTCGCTTCTTGAAGTTTACAACATTGTCCAACAGGAGTTTGACCGCAGGCAGTCCTGACACACCTCCACCCTTCCAAAAGGATCCGCTCTAGTGGTTCATCAGCCCAACTTTGGAGGTCGAGTTCCTCGTGATTTCAAGCCTAAACCTACAGACAAGGATCGACTCACTTGTGATTATTGTGGCAAGCCTTGTCATACTCGGGATACGTGCTTCGGCCTACATGGCTTTCCTCCTCCCAATGGTGGATCGAGTTCACGTGGTGGTTGCGGTCGTGGTAGAGCTCCAGGGAGACCCTATCACTCTGCTCATCTGACTGAGATTCCCGAGAACTGTCCTCCTCAGTCGTCCTCCTCTGTTGAAGAGATGTATCCCCTTCGTTGATTGATGCATGGCCTTACTACTGAGCATGTTTTTATCTCTATGTCATCCTCTTCCCTTGCCCACACAGATACACTGGGTGCCCACTCTGCGACTACTAGCCCTTCTACTCATTGGATTATCGATTTTGGTGCCATTGATCACATGAACGGTTCAAATTCAGGTTTTGTGTTATATTCTCCTCTTTCAGGCAGAGATAAAGTGAGCATTGATGATGTCTCTTTCTCCACCATTGCAGAAAAAAGGTTTCATCCAATCTTCTCTCACTTTATCTTATGTCTTTCATATTCCAAATTTTACTCATAGTTTGTTTTGTATTAGTCATTTGTCTAATTCCCTTCAATGCTCAGTTACCTTCTTTCCTTCACATTGTGTTTTTCAGGAACTAAAGACGGAGAAGGTGATTGGCTATAGTAGCGTGCAGGATGGCATGTATGTGTTTGACTCCTCTTGTGGGTCTACCTCTTCGCAAGCTCTCCACTCTTCGCAGACCTCCTGCTCACTTGGCGCCGTCAGCATGGTCATCCTTCTATTGTGACCATGCAACATTTATTTTCAACTTTTTCTTCTATATGTTTTAAAAATCTTGTTCTTGATGTCCGTGTTGTTGTCAAACATCAACGTCTTCTTGTTAATCATGTTTCATTTCCTAGTACAATTCATTTTCATACTAATGTTTGGGGGTTCTGCCCTGTTGCGTCAATCTCTGGATGTTTTTGATGTATTACCATCATTGACTATTTCTCTCGCACAACTTGGGTTTATTTGAAGAATTAGAATGAAATGTTTTCTATTTTTCAAAAATTTCATAAAATAGTTTCTACTAAATTCTCTACTACTATCAAAATTTTACTAGTGATAATAGTTGAGAGTATATCAACTCTTCCTTTGAACATTACCTCGCAGATCATGTCATTCTCCATCAAACTTCATGTGTTTACTCCCCGTCTTAGAATGGGCTCACCGAGCGAAAAACCTATCACCTCTGGAAGTTTGCTCAATGTATACTCTTCACTATGAACCTCTCTAAATACTATTGAGGTGATATTGTTCCCATGGCTGTCTATCTCATCAACCACTTGCCATCTCCATTCTTGGGGCATCAAACCCCTCTATACTAGCATGGGGTTACACCGACCTTTCTCCACCCAAAAACTTTTGGTTGTGTCTACTTCTCATATACACTCTTCGGGTCGGTCTACACTTGACCCTCGGGCTCTTAAGTGTGTGTTCCTTGGCAATTCTCCCACTCAGAAGGGATATAAATGTTAGCATCCCCCGACTAAGTGGATTTTTGTCACGGCGAATATCACATTTCGTGAATCTGAGCCTTATTATGTGACCTCACTTAAGGGAGAGTATGTACATACGCAAGAAGTGAGCCCTCTACTCTATCCTTACTGATTGTTCCATCATACTTCATTCCACCACATACTTCGACTTATGATGACTCCCAATCAGGGGAAGATTCCAGGTAATGAACAGGAATTACAGGTGTACACCAGACGGAGTAAAGCCCCTAGCACACAGACTCATCACACGCTACCAGTCTCAGTGCCAACTCCGTCATCAGATTCCTTTGAACTTTTCATTGCCAATCGCAAAGGTATCAGATCTTGCACCCAACATCCATTATTTCATTATGCTTCTTATGACACTCTAACTCCTTCACATACAGTCTGTTTCTTCTCTTGCATCTGTCTCTATTCCATCCACATAACAGGAGGCTCCTGGACATCAAAAGTATAAAGAGGCAATGATTGAGAAAATGACTGTTTTGGAAAAAAATTGCACATGGGATCTAACACACCTTCCCCACGAAAAAGAAGACAGTTGGCTATAAGTGGGTGTTTATTGTGAAGTGGTACTCTGAAGGCTTGGTTGAACGGTTTAAAGTAAGGTTGGTGGCAAGGGGGTATACTCAAACCCTAGGGATTGATTATCATGATGCTTTTGCCCCTATTGTAAAAATGAACTCTATACGAGTATTGTTATCGTGCGATACGTGCAAGGATTGGGGTCTCAACCAATTGGACTTAAAGAATGTATTCCTTCCTGGGAATTTAGAAGAAAAGGTATATATGCCTCTCCCCTTTGTTTTTTCGCTTCCGGCTCTGAGGGGTAAGTGTGCAAGTTAAAAAAACGCTGAGCTGAAGTAATCACAGAGGGCTTGGTTTGGTCGGTTTCACAAAGTCATAATCTCTCTTGGATATAGACAAAATCATGTCGACTACACTCTGTTTATAAAATGGAGGGATAGTAAGTTAACGACCATCATTGTCTATATTGATGACAACGTCATAACCGGAGATGATGTTGAAGGGGAATTAGGCAAATGAGTTTGAAGTGAAGAATCTTGGGGAACTTAAATATTTTGGGGGGTTGAAGTAGCTAAATCTAAATGTGGTATTTTAATCTCCTAGAGAAAATAAATCCTTGTTTTGTTGGAACAATCCGGTATGAGTAGGTGTAGACTAGTCAGTATCAATACCCCTATGGAGGTCAACCACGGCCTTGGAAGAAATGATGGGATCATATTGAAGATGTTATTGGTTACCAACCACTTGTCGGGCGATTAATCTATCAATCTCATACTTGCCCCGACATAGTTTTTCTTTCTGTTAACAATTAGCAGCCACATATATGATTAGTTCAAAATTCTTTGCTTCAATCTTTGATTATTTTCTTGAAATAGTCATTGTCTAAGTACTAGATAAACTGATGTAAGCCTTCAGGCATTCCCCGCAAAATAACCTAAAAAGATTTAGGTGCCCAACAAGTATTGGGTCATCTATAGTCAATAACTAGGTATTCCAGAGCTTTTTCTTCTTGTGGAAATAACTTTCCTCAAAGTAACTATTTGGATTGTATTATATAACCCTGAAAGATCTCCTATTTTACCACAATAGAAGCATTCATACTTGTAAATACTAAAGAATTCATAGGCATAACAATAGCTTGTAAATGGCATAACCATAGGTGATGGAGATGCAAGTCAAGCCAACAACCCTGTTCTAAAAAAATCATCAATGCCATCATTCTCGCGCCAAATCCACTTCCAAAAAAACAATTGGGCCATCATAGCTTTATTGGAAAGCCTAGACTAATAAGGAAAGAAAAAAAACACTTGGAGGAAAAAAAAACACTTGGCGAAAGATGAAGCCTAATTTATCACATGCATGCAAGGATAGATATAAAATCCGAAAAGGAAGGTCATGACTAAAGTAAACTTTTTGTAGGAGCATAAGGGAAGATCTATGTTCTAGGAGGCAATACCAAGATTATGGGAGCTTCTAGAAGCATCCAAAAAGATGAAAAAATTAATAATGATCGCATACATGCATAAGAGACTATTGTTCCACCGTCAAAGGAAGTAACCCTCGCTTTCCTTACAACATCATCTCTCTACCCAAATCTCCCACAAGAGGAAAACCTTAATCTCCACAATAAGCCCTAAACACCAATTTCCTGTTGATTCATATGACTAGTATCATTATTTCTGAATAGGCTAAGATCATGCTGTGATTGTAATGTGGTGTCAGATCATTTATGGCCATACTATTATCAAAGTAATCAAACTATCGGTGAACATGAACTGATGCGAGGATATGATAACTTACAGAAGTGAAATCCTCGGCTCTTAGCTGGTAGCTAAGATGAGTATTGTCAAACAAATACTACAACCATAGTATTGCCATCAAACAATTTTGTTGGATGCCAACAGTAGGACAATGAATCCACACTAATGTATGATAATCGCTATCCTGATTCTAAGGCTCCGTTTGGCACAGTGGTGGCGGTTATGAACATTGGGGTTAAATTGTCATTCGTTAACGCCCACCTAAGGAACTTCATCCACTTTTATGTTCAAACGGATGAAGTTTGTTAGGTGGTTGTTAACAAATGACGGTTTAACCCATGCGTTTACGACCGCTACCGTTGTGCCAAACAAAGCCTAATTCACCTTAGATGATCATTCTGAATTTTATGTTAACTCCTCTATCCGACTTATCAGAGGTGCTTTTATAGCTGAGCTCTTTTATGCAACTTTGTTATGAATAGGCATCCTCCCGAGTGGACCCCCTCGGAAGAGTCACTGAAAGCGCATATGGAAGCCTTCTTGAATGCTCATATACAAAGATATAATTTTATAACTAATTAATAATTTAGTATTAATGGACTAGTTAATATTGATTAAATATCATTAATTGATGTTAAATTAATTAATTATATTAATTAACATATCTTATATTTTCTTATTATGTCTTCCTCATCTATATAAGGGCGAGAGGTATGACAGTATAGGACCATCTTGAGGAATCATAGTTTTTTGGGCTCTCTTTGGAGGGGTGATTTGGAGGACTCATTGATGGCGATCGACTGCACACGCACGTCTATTTCTGCAGGAGGCGGTGATCGGCGACCCATCTGGGCGATCTGAGTCCGCAGATGCGCCCAGAGGGTAGTTCCGAGCCAGTTTTGTATATTAGTTCTTATTTTTTATGACGTATACAGCCCCTGATCGGCCTGAACGTTTATAGCCATCCGACCGGAAGCCCTAATCCTGTTTTAGTATATTTTCTCTATATATATGCACGTTAGCAGCGGGTTGAGGGATCGAAGGTTTGCATCATGCATCCTGTCGGTCCTCCTCTCGGTGGATTCCGAGGGTTCTCCTTCCGCCGCCTGAGATTGTCGCTTCCCCGCCCTGCTCCGTCCTTCTGCCCTCCCCCACTGACCTCGCCCAGCCTTTCCCCTGCAATCCCGTCGCCGATCCTCTGCTCGCCCAACACCGACCGCTCTCTGACAGCCGCCTACTTCCCGCCACCACCCCTCCTCGTACCCCGACGGCCCTCTCCAGGTCGCCTCCACCTCTCCAGCCTTCTCTCGTCAGCCCTCCTTCAACGGCCCGACAACCTCCCTGCTCCAGAGCCACCACCCAAATCCACCCCTCCATCACCGATCCCGCCAGCCCTACTCCCTGGTCCCCATTCCTCGATCGAGCCGCCACCTTCCCCCATTCTAGATCAAGATTCGGCCCCCTCCCCATTCCGTAGCTGTTCGTGGAGCCACCTCCGAGCTTGGATGCAACCCCGCCTTCGGACATCCATCCTAAAGCCGAGTCGCTACGTGCATAAGCAAATCTAAGTAAGGTTGTTTCATCTTTCGTTGATTACCTGGTTTAGACTCTTGCCCTGGGTATTTATTTATCGTACGCATTTGTTATCATTATTTGTGGTGTAACTTGCTGGGCTCATTCGGCGCCCTTTGACGGTATTGCGCTTCACTTCGTTGGTTGAATATAAATGTTCTCTATTCTTCAGAGCTTGTTAACAAATGTGCAATTAGTGTTTTGATGCTTTTTAAATTTCAAGTGTGCAATAGAAATTACACCGGGTGCAATTAGGTGGTTATATTGACCGAGCTATTGTATGCAAACTCCTCCAATACCAAAAATGATGCAGTGGTAGGCGAATAGAAATTACACTAAATGGAAATGCGGTCTAAATGAAGTGCACGTGTGAACATGAGACAAGCGCCTCATTTAAGATCTGCTAACGAGTAGTAGAAATTTAGAATGCATCAAAACACTAATTGCACACTTGTTAACAAGCTCTAAAGAATAGAGAACATTTATATTCAACCAACGAAGTGAAGCGCAATACCGTCAAAGAGCGCCGAATGAGCCCGCAAGTTACGCCACAAATAATGATAACAAATGTGATAAATAAATACCCAAAGCAAAAGTCTAAACCAAGTAATCAACGAAAGATGAAACAACCTTACTTAGATTTGCTTATGCATGTAGCGGCTCGGCTTTAGGATGCAGGTCCGAAGGCGGGGTTGCATCCGGGCTCGGAGGTGGTTCCACGAACAGCTACGGAATGGGGAGGGGGCCGGATCTGGATCTGGAATGGGGGAAGGTGGCGGCTCAGTCGAGGAACGGGGACCAGGGAGTAGGGCTGGCGAGATCGGTGATGGAGGGTGGATTTGGGCGGTGGCTCTGGAGCAGGGAGGTTGTCGGGCCGTTGAAGAAGGGCTAACAGGAGAAGGCTGGAGAGGTGGAGACGACCTGGAGAGGGCCGTCGGGGTACGAGGAGGGGTGGTGACGGGAAGTAGGCGACTGTCGGAGACCGATCGGCGTTGGGCGAGCAGAGGATCGGCGGCGGGATTGCTGGGGAAAGGTTGGGCGAGGACGGTGGGGGAGGGGAGAAGGCCGGAGCAGGGCGGGGAAGCGGCAATCTCGGGCAGTGGAAGGAGAATCCTCGGAATCAACCGAGAGGAGGACTGGCAGGATGCACGATGCAAACCTTTGACCCCTCAACCTTTTGCTAACGTGCATATATATAGAGAAAATCTACTAAAACAGGATTAGGGGTTCCGATCGGAAGGCTATAAACGTTCGGGCCGATCGGGGACTAAATACGTCATAAAAATAACTAATATATGAAACTGGCTCGGAACAACACTTTGGGCGCATCCGCGGACTCAGATCGTCCAAAAGGGTCGTCGATCACCGCCTCCTGCAGAAATAGACGCGTGTGTGCAGTCAATCGCCATCATCGTTCCGAGCCAGTTTCACATATTAGTACTTATTTTTATGACGTATTTAGCCACCGATCGGGCCAAACGTTTATAGCCATCCGATCGGAAGCCCTAATCCTGTTTTAGTAGATTTTCTCTATATATATGCACGTTAGCAGCGGGTTGAGGGATCGAAGGTTTGCATCGTGCATCCTGCCGGTCCTCTTCTCGGTGGATTCCGAGGATTCTCCTTCCGCCGCCCAAGATTGTCGCTTCCCCGCCCTGCACCGGCCTTCTACCCTCCCCCACCGACCTCGCCCGAACGTTTATAGTCATCCGATCGGAAGCCCTAATCCTGTTTTAGTATATTTTCTCTATATATATGCATGTTAGCAGCGGGTTGAGGGATCAAAGGTTTGCATCGTGCATCCTGTCGGTCCTCTTCTCGGTGGAATTCCGAGGGTTCTCCTCCCGCCGCCCGAGATTGTCGCTTCCCCTCCCTGCACCGGCCTTCTACCCTCCCCCACTAACCTCGCCCAGCCTTTCCCCTGCAATCCCGCCGCCGATCCTCTGCTCTCCCAGCGCCGACCGGTCTCTGACAGCCGCCTACTTCCCGCCACCACCCCTCCCCATACCCCGGCGGCCCTCTCCTGGTCGCCTCCACCTCTCCAGCCTTCTCCCGTCAGCCCTCCTTCAACGGCCAGACAACCTCCCTGCTCCAGAGCCACCTCCCAAATCTACCCCCCCCCCCATCACCGATCCCGCCAGCCCTACTCCCTGGTCCCCGTTCCTCAATGGAGCCGCCACCTTCCCCCATTCCAGATCCAGATCCGGCCCCCTCCCCATACCATAGCTGTTCGTGGAACCACCTCCGAGCCTGGATGCAACCCCGCCATCGAACCTCCGGCCTAAAGTTGAGCCTCTACGTGCATAAGCAAATCTAAGTAAGGTTGTTTCATCTTTCGGTGATTACTTGGTTTAGACTCTTTCTCTGGGTATTTATTTATCGTACGCATTTGTTATCATTATTTGTGATGTAACTTGTGGGGCTCATTCGGCGCCCTTTGACGGTATTGCGCTTCACTTTGTTGGTTGAATATAAATGTTCTCTATTCTTCTGAGCTTCTTAACAAGTGTGCAATTAATGTTTTGATGCTTTATAAATTTCAGCTACTCGTTAGCAGATCTTAATTGAGACGTTTGTCTTATGTACACACGTGCACTTCATTTAGACCGCATTTCCATTTAGTGTAATTTATATTCACCTACCACTACATCACTCATCCTCCAACTGTTTGGCGGGAGTTTATCTTTCGAGCTTGTATCTGTCGTTCTAAGAAATGCAATTTCATCATTTTGTATTTGTGGTCTTGATCGGCGCAGTTGTTATTTATCAATTGGTTCGACCTGCCCTTTTTCGGCCACGGTTTCCTTCGTCAGATTTCCACCAGCACTTCTATCGTCCGCCGGTCAACAATCATCCTCTCTGGTCATGCCCTCAACCGCCACCCCCTCCACGAGAGCCTCGATCAGCACAAAGTTATGCTCATAACTATCCTCGCCATGGTGCACTGTCTCAAGACCAAACTCGATCAAATCACTGGAGCGGTATCTATCTTTAGTTCACTACCCTCACCGTCGTCAGCCACGAGCTCCTCCATCACTGAAGGACAAGCTCTAGGCTTCTCCTCAGTCGCAGCCACAATCGCATCATCACATCCACCAGCGCAGGAGTCCCGCATCCTGATGCACCCTCGCTTACTCTGGTGACTAGCAAGCCACCCCCGATGGATTTTCTTTCTCCGTTACTGTCTGTCCCTTTGTGTAGGGGTCCTCCGACAAGGCTGCCAAAGAGAATGGATGTCAGGGAGCCTTCCCACGTGTCTCTCTCGACTGCCACAGAACCTGGGACGCAGGAAAAAGTCGTTGTTCCCCAAGGCCCTTCGCGCTACCGCCGACAATCTTTGGCCACGACTCCTACCAATCTTCTCTTCCAATGCCTCCATCTCAATCGCTGAGAAACCTGCCATTACGCATCACCCAACAACCCCACAGCAATCGGCACCTTCCCGCTCGTCGATCCCCTCTTATGCCAGGCTTGCCAGCTCCATCGCTCAGTTTCTCTTCCCCCTCGCCACGATCTGATAGCTTATCCCTTGCTCTCCCCCTCGCCCCCACTGCTTCACCTTTTCTGCGCCCCCTTTCTCGAGCCACATCACCGCCATCACTGACAATTGTATCCCGGGCAACGCGCCTCTGCCCCACACGCTTACATGGTGACTATCCCCACGCGCCCCTGGCCCCACTTCCCTCGATTCTTTCTTTTTTTTCTCTCCTCTTGGACCCCACATGGGTTGCCATCTTTTGTTTTCTATACCCAGTCTTATATTACCTATTTCGGCCTTCCCTTACTTACCCTCTCCCTTTTCCCCCAATCAACATCAATGAACCTTGCGATTTCATCCACCGCTACACTTATCATTTTCATCAAGTATTATCTCTCCTCCTTTCTGCTCATCAAGCTTCTCCATGCCACTGATATTATTAAAGACCCAGACAAATATTTATATACACCACCACCACTATTAAGGATCTCACAACTTGTCGGTGACTTGGCCTTGAGGGCAAGGTCAATTTTCAAGGGCGGAATAGTGTTGCGAATTGACCCGAGCGGACCCACTCAGAGGAGCCACCGAAACTGAATATGGAAACCTCCTTGAATGCTCATATACAAGGATATAATTTTGTAAGTAATTAGTTAATATTGATTAATTATTATTAATTGAAATTAAATTAATCAATTACGTTAATTAACATATACTATATTTTCTTGTTGTGTGCCTCCCTCCTCTATATAAGGGGGAGGAGTATGGGAGCACAGGATTATCTGGAGGAATCATAGTCTTTTGGGCTCTCTTTGGAGAGGGGTGCTTTAGAGGACTCAGCCTTCGAGTGTTTGGCGGGAGTTTGCCTCCCGAGTTTGTATATGTCGTTCCATACAATGCAACTTCATCATTTGTGTTTGTGGTTTCTTGATCGACGCATTTTTTATCTATCAAACTTGAATCATTGTTACATTCATTTACAGAAATCACCCTATTTGGTTGTGCAGGCTTATTCATCTCAATCTTAGTGAATAAATTGGATAATTTTATGAAAATTTGACTTATCAGCCCAACCTAGGAGAATGTGGTATAATACAACTTCACCCATTTTTTCCTTCAAAGCTTAAATTACAATTATGTTGTCTTATTCCTCATCGATAATAATAAAACAATACTCATAAATGAAGAGAGAAGACAACATTTTAACTGCATCCAAGACAAATTATAGGGACACTATTGCACGACATGATCAACAAGATCAGATTGACCTTTAGAGCAATCCTACTCAACATTGTGGAACATAGGATGTAATTAACCTCTGCAATCTAAAATGTAAAGGCATTGATTGGTTGGACAATCAGCCTTGAAAAATTTTACAGAGAATTTTTATAGTATTTCTTTGATCACATAAAACAAATCATTTCAAATTGGATATTTGGAGCAAGAGTGAGGAAAACAATGAGGGAGATAGTCTAGTGAGATGAGAGGTTCTTAAGCTAGAGGGAAGAGAGAGAGAGGCTCAAATTGGATGTTCAGTCAAGAGCGAGGAATAACAAGTGTGAGATGGTCTAGTGACATGATAGGTTCTTAAGATGAAGGGGGGAGAGAGAGGAGCTAGCTGAAAGGCATTCATCGTGGTATGGTACCTGAGTACATCTGCATGAGACAAGCATATTTTTGGTGCAAATAATCTAATATAACATAACCATTGTGCAACCTGCTCTTATGCATTCCGTTTTGAATCAAGCTTGCAGACATCCCTTTTCCTGTCAAACATTTTTGCAACCACACCTCAATTAAAGGATGTTGGATCAATTTTATTCAATGTATATATAGGTCAAGGAAAGTGCAATAGGGTTGGAAGTTGGAACTAGAAGGATAAGTACTTGCCTAAGTAGTCTTTCATGTAGCTGAGCATGGAAATTTGCCTGGATGACTACTACGAAATAGATTCTTCTAGGATGGATACTTGGGGTGAGTATTGTTGGATGGTGCTCCACAATGCGTACCATATTATTCAGATATCAGGACTTTTATCTTTTAGTTGGTCGGGTACACCAATCGAGTGCAATGAGTCAGGTGCAAATGTCCGAGAACTATTATCCATGTTTTAGTGGGACATTCTGTTGGAGCATAAATCAACACTCTCTTTGTTTTAGAATAACAAATACTAGTAATTACTAATCATACTTTCAAGTTTTCACGTATACAGATAACATCAAGATGGACGCATAGAAGGAAACCAAATATACAACTCATTTTCATGTGCAATATCTAAATGGCCATAATTTTTATGCGGGAAGAATTTCAAGACCCGTAACACCAATTTGGAAAGGTCATAAAGTTATCAATGTAATGAGATAGACATAAGCATGAATTGTCAATGTACATGAGAAACACAAAAATATTTATTCTGTAACACCATCTGATAGTTGCTAGTGTAGACCGATAGCGAAAAAATCTGCAACCGATTTCCAGAGCCGCTAACGAAAAACTCATTAGAGCTATATCAGGATTTCGATAGCGTATTTATACTAGAACACCATTCCAATAGCGCTATCGCAGGATTCTGATAGTAATGCCATCGTCAAAGCTAATCAAATTCTACATTAATGTCATTCTGATAGCGCTAATGTGGTCTGATAGTGCTTTGCGCGCAGACTTCCTAATATATAGTAGCCGGGTTTTTGGAAATAACTCGTTTTGGTATGACATCATTGGAAGGACATAACCTTCTATCCGTAATGAATCACGGGACGTGTAATCCTTTTTGGAAATGCTATAAAAAGTACTGCATGCCTAAAATAATATATCCAGGCCATATTTTGTTGGAGGGGGGCAAAAATTGGAAGAATTTGATGCTACATATTTGAGAATATATAAAATAGAAACTTGTTTCCTTGAGGAGTAAATCAAATATTATTGAATAGGTCTTCCACCCTAATCTTGTTGAGGTCGTTATTTTATGTAAGAGAACTATGAAGACTATCTCTTAGGGAGAAAGAAAGCATTGAAAAACCAAAGACTCTGAAGATCAAAAGAATAACTCTGCGGAACAAATCAACACGTATGTTATTGCAGATCATCATCTTGAGGGAGACAAAGAAGAAGGTTAGACCATGAAGATGGAATATCAAAGGAGGAGTCTTTGATTCAGGGAAACCTTTTTTTCTATTCATATAATTATCATTTTAATTGTAGGTTCTTGAATATTGTCGATCACTATGAAGTAAACCTCTCTTTTCTTTTCTTTGGTATCGTTGATGTAAGTCGTGTTTGCAAATGTGGGAAATCGTCCTTGCGCGAGCGTCTAGATCAGGGTTGATCTCAGAAAAGATATCGTTGTAGCGGGAGCATAAATCTGGGTAAGGTCTAGTGAAAAGAAATCATTGTTGCGGGAGAATCTAGACCAGGGTAGGTTTAGTGAAGAGAAATCGTCCTTGCAGGGGCTTCTAGATCTGCGTAGGTCTAGTGAATAGAAATTATCCTTGCATGGGCATCTAGATTGGGGTAGATCTAGTGAAATAGAAATCTTCTTTGGGAAGACATATATGTTAGGTTGACCTAGTTCTCTCGAGGGTGAAGAGTGCTTGCCGTCATTCGAGAGCGGATTGACAGGAGCCAACCAGATTAAGAGGATTCGGTATAGAAATGCAAAAGAGTTGGAGTATTTCCTTCGATCTTAGCATTATAAGATCGCAAACATTCAACCTGTATAAAATAATTTTTGCACTTTTATTCATAGCTCGTGTAGTCTTTGTGTTTGTGATTGATTGTAATTTCCATTGTGCATAACTCTTTAAGAACAATAAAATACCTTATTAACCCCCCAACCCCACCCCACCTCACCCTCTAAGGTTGACATACAATCCAACAAGAGGTATCAAAGTGGTTTCTCTGATTTTAGGTCTAACAACCTAGAGATTTTATAATGGCTACCTTTAGTGAAAGGAACCCAGACGGAGTTAATCATAGGCCTTCATTATTCTCTGATGCATTCTACAGGTTAAGCTTGCAATGTCAATAAAGTAATGATAGAAACATCCATCAATGCTCACTTTAACTTGATATTGTAGCAAATTTGGTTGTTCAGTTATGATGCAATCTAACCTAAATGTAAAGTGCAAAGTGACAAGAAAGAATTTGCTGAATTAGGCATCATCTCCGGGTACCTCCATGAAATAGCAATCTTCAAGAGATAATTTTATTTTATCACCATATTTAAAACAAGGATTAATGTGGTTCATTTGACTTCAATACCATGCTAAAATAAACATGAATATCAGAAGGATTCATTATAATAAAACCAGTAAAATATCAATAATAAGGTACCTTCATCCAAATATGGAGAGTATAATATATTAAAATTCTTAAACTAGAAGGATTTACATTTCAAATCAAACAAGCATTAGCATTATAGTATTGTTGGTTTTTACATGCAAAGGCTTCTTTGTAACGCACTAATTTAGATTCTTTTCATAACTAATTAATCATATGAAGTGACCATCTAAATTTTGTTAAAATTTGATTGATGTCCATCATTCTTGATTCACTATTAGCCCAAATATAGGGAGGCGCAAGAAATGTCAACAAGGAACACATAGAAGAATGTTCTACTTTTCATATAAACTCTAGCTCTCCCATCAATCTGTAGCATCCAAACAACACAGCCAACTGAAACCATCAAAATATCATTAAGCGAGATAATAAACCCGCACAAAGACACTAATCTAATGAGTTTGCAATCACAATGCGTGAACTTCACAAATTTCAATTGCTTCGGAAAACAAAAAGTTGAAATAGTGCATCAAAGCAGAGAGAAATCTCACTGAACCCTGTCTAGATCGAGTCCTGGGTCATAATCAGAATCTACGATGCGGGGTGTGCGTGGACTTCTTCGCGAGCCGCCAGAAGGTCTGGGCCTATAACCGTTGCTGCCGAGCCGAGCCACTATCCGCGCTTCTCGGGGAAGCTTGCGTAAATGGAGACTTAATGGGGCTCTCTGTAAAACTTTCCTCAGTGAAAACCCACCGGAGACAAAGGTAACCCTGGAGGCTCGGGCGGAGAACAGACAGGTGATTCCGTCCATGAGTACTTCAACTAAAATTGGATAAAGCGAAGTCAGAGACGTGGTAGAACAAAAGTAAGAGTAGAGGAAGTAAGGAAGTAACTGGATAGAAGACTCTCAATCCTTGTTGCTACAGGACTCGAGAAATCGGGAGTGGAGATGCGAAGTTTGCGAAGCCGACAGTAGAGACGGGTCTCGAAATCTTATCCATCCAATCTCGATCAAGGGAGAAAATTTTAAGTGACTTAGGGTCTGTTTGGGGCAGCTCTGGCGGCTGGAAAATCTCTATTCCAACCGCCAGAGCTGTTTTTTAACTGTTTGGGACAGCTTCCTGTAAGAGCAGTTTTCAAAAATCTGGAGCTGTTTTGCAGCTTTTCAGAAATCTCTCCCTCCCCAGCTTCTGCTCCCGCAAAATAGCTTTCTCTCTCACATGTTTTGGAAATCTAATGGAACATGCTCAGAGGCCGAACGGCCTTCCTCCGGCGATTTCGAGCCCCGGACGGCTTTCCTCCGGCAATTCCAAGCCCCCGACGTCCTTCCTCCGGCGATTCCGAGCACCCTTAGGGTCTGTTTGGAACAGCTCTGGCGGATTGAAAAGCTGCTGTCCGGATAGAGCTGTTTTAAAATAGATCTTTGGGGAGCAGTTTTGAAAAGCTGCAGACTGTTTGGATGTTCTCTGCAGAAGTGCGCTCGGAATCGCCGGAGGAAGGACGTCGGGGGCTTGGAATTGCCGGAGGAAAGCCGTCCGGGGCTCGAAATCGCCGGAGGAAGGCCTTCCGGCCTCTGAGCATGTTCCAACTGAAGAAACCATTAGATTTCTAAAACATGTGAGAGAGAAAGCTATTTTGCGGGAGCAGAAGCTGAGGAGGGAGAGATTTCTGAAAAGTTGCAAAACAGCTCCAGATTTTTGAAAAGCTCTTCACAGGGAGCTGTCCCAAACAGACTGAAAGCAGCTCTGGCGGCTGGAATAGAGATTTTCCAACCGCCAGAGCTGCGCCAAACAGACCCTTAGGCTCTATTTGTTTGGGCGTTTTGATTCTCCGTTTCGGGCAAACGCCGCTGGAAGGAGGATAAACAAATGAACCTCCGGCGGCATTTGCTTCGTTTCCACCCGCCGGATCGACCCGCCACCGCCGAACCAAATGAAATTGCCGGAGGTTCATTTGTTTACCCTCCTTCCGGCGGCGTTTGCCCAAAACGGAGCAGCAAAACGCCCAAATAAATAGAGCCTTACTCCCTCCTAAAATTAGGTGGGAGAATAAATAGCAAAATTTGAAAGTGGATCCCGCCTCTTTCTTCCTCCAAAAATTTTCTTGCACCCCCCCATCTTTCATCTCCCTCCTGGCAAAACCCTAAGGTGGCTCCCTCCTCCCACGGAGATCACGGACCTCCTCCTCCCATGGAGATCCCCGACCTCCTCCCACGGCGATCCCCGACCTCCTCCCACGGCAATCCCCGACCTCCTCCCGCGGCAAACCCCGACCTCCTCCTCCTCCCGCGGCGAAAACCCGGCATCCTCCTCCTCTAGCTACCAAACCCCCCGACCTCCTCCCGCGGCGAAACGCGGGCCTCCTACTCCTCTCGCAGGGAAAACCCAGCCTCCTCCAGCGGTGAAACCCCAGCCTCCTCCCCCAATGGCGAAACCATGACCTCCCAGTTTTTTGGTGAAATGATGAGAGTTCTGATAGTATTTGACCAAATATCATCAGAACTCTCAGTATTTCACAAAAATACTATTAGAAGTCTCAGTATTTCACCAAAATACTGTCAATATATTGTTCAATATCGTGCATAATACAATTCAGAAATTAGATATTTTATTTCATAATGTTGGAACCCTAGCTCTGATTTGGGCAAGGATCACTATTAGGATGTTTAGATTGACCCAAATGTATAGTCATGGGTCATAGGATTATTTCCAGGTTTGTTTCTTCAGAAAAATTCCAGAGAAGTTCATAGTTGAAGTTCAGAAATTTGCTGGAAGAAATTCTCCGAGCTCAGTTCAACGAACTCTGAGCTCAGTTAAACGATCTCTGAGCTCAGCTCAAAGAAAGCTGTAAAACTCAGTTCAAAGATTTTGCAGTTCACATTCTCTGAGTTCAGCTCGACGAACTCCGAGCTGAGCTCAACGAACTCCGAGCTGAGATCAACGAACTCTGAGCCCAGTTTGAAGAAAGCTTTAAAATTGAGATCAACGATTCATTTACAGTATGCAGGCAGAATTATTTACAGCACGCCGAATTAATTAAGGCTTAATTAAATGCGATTATAGCTATCAGATTTAATGCTATATATTCTTATGAATATAGTCATTTGGAGGCTGCATTAATTATGGATTAAATCAAAATTTAATGCTAATTGTCTCCCAAGACAATTACCTTTCTCGGAAATGATTATGACATTACAGTTAAAGGAAATTTCAAATATTCTTCAATAAAAGAGATCAGACAATAGACTTGCATATATACATATAAAACAAAGAGAGAATTAGAAAAATATGAAGTAGAAGAAGAAAGAGAACACCTGCAAACAGAGAACAAGAAACAATAACAGAGTTCTTCACCATCAGCTTCAAGCTTTCAAGGAACAACCATTCAATATCAGTCCAGAAAGCTGCTGAAGATCTTCTTCAACCTGAAGTCCTATACCCTAAAGCAAAGCTTCCTTTCCTGAACTATTCTACAAAATCTCAGGGGGATCTTTGACATCATCAACATCCACTAGTCTTCTCTCAGATCATTGACAGAGAAGACAACATCATTTCTTTTTCCTTTCCTGTGTACAGGGTTATTACTCCCTCAAAAATAAAACCTCTTGGTGGCAGGGCACCTAATCAAAAACCTGTGTGTTAGTTTTTGGGCACCTGATCAAAAGCTCAAATGGTTGTCATATCTCCCTTAGAAAATAGATATTGTGGCGACAGGGCACCTGATCAAAAATCTGTAGTGGATTCCTACTAGGGTGGTAGAAGAGTGGATGTACCCAGTTTTGGGGAACCACTATAATCTTTGTGTCATCTGGATTGCTTGCTTTCTTTCTTTATTTTTGCGTTGTGCTTACTCTTTTTTAATATATATGTATATATATATATAATTAGAATAAATAAGATCTATCCCCTTCTTTCAATTGGTATTAGAGGGTCGTTTCTTTGGTTGTACATGCTAACACCTGAATCAAAATGATCTAATAGATCTCATTTTTCTTAAGAGTCTTCATGACACAAAATGAAGAGTTTTCAAGCACTAGACCTCCTATGTGCAATCTAGATAAGCTTGCACTATGGAAGGCAAGGACTAGGCTTTTTATAAACTCTATTGATGAAGAAATTTTCAATTCTATCTTGACAGGTCCATTTCAATCTCAAGCAACAACAAGCACAAATTTTATTCCATCATCTAAGTGGATAGATGCCCAGAAAAGGCTAAAGATTGTTAATGCAAGATCAATGAACATTCTTTCTCAATCTATGTCTGATGACATTTTTTTAGGAAATTGCTGAATGCTCCTCAGTAAAGGATATGTGGGACTCCCTCACAGCAATGGTTGTTGGATCAGTTAAAAAGAGAAAACTTGATGCTGGATCATGGTGTGACTCTGACTCTGAAGCTTCATCCTGTACAACTGAAGATGAAGAAGAGTTAAGAGCAAGAGAATTTTATCTGATGACAATCAATGCCTCATGCAGTAATTCTGAAGAAGAATCTGAATCAGATGATGACGAAGATCAGGTAATCTCTTCCTTTGATTTTTCTTCAGATCAATTTAAAGATGATTTTAAAATCCTTTGTAGAGATTTGATTCAATCTGAGAAAGAAATAAAACTTCTCAGAAAGAAATTAAATATTTTATCTTATGAAAATATAGAACTTAAAGAAGATTTGAAAATGTTTTTAATCAAATAGTTTCTTTAGAAACAATTAAAGGAAAAGAAAAGTCAAAAGGCTTAAATAAAATAACTGAAGTTTTACAAAATCCTAAACAAAAACAAATCAAGAAATTTCAGAAAAACTATATTCAAAATATTTCGTCGAACCGAGATCGACGAAATCGTTATGGTTCGTCGAACTCCGATCGACGAACTCTGAACAGAAATTTTTGGTCAGGAAATTATGATAGACGAAATAAATCCACTTCGTCGAACCGAGATCGACGATCGTCGAACTCCAATCGACGAAAATATTTTACTTCGCCGAACTCAAAATCTCAAAATAGAAAGTTTTATTCTTTTCAAAATTATAATCAAACTCAAGATTTTATAAATCCTTTTACCAAGTGGTTCATCCCTTCTAGGAAATTTCATCCACTAGGTTATAAAAATAATCCTGAGTGTTCTTTTATGTCTTACTATTATAAAGAACCAGGACCCAAGATAATCTGGGTCCAGAACTACTAACCTCTCTTTTCAGGAAAAGACCTATCTTACCACAAAGAATAGTGGTATTTTATAATAATCAAGAGCTATAGTCTCAGTCAGTACAGAGGATTCATCAATAGCTTTATTTTATTTATTTTATTTCTCAAAGTACCCTTGTACATCTGCTGAAAAATTTATAATTCAGGCAGATTGTTTTGCTTTGTATTTTATTTATTTTTGTGTAAATAGTGTCCTCACCCAAATAGGGGGAGATTGTTGGAACCCTAGTTTTGATTTAGGCAAGGATCACTATTAGGCTGTTTAGATTGACCCAAAATGTATAGTCATGAGTCATAGGATTATTTCCAGGTTTGCTCCTTCAGAAAAATTCCAGAGAAGTTCAGATTTGAAGTTCAGAAATTTGCTGGAAGAAATTCTTCGAGCTCAGTTCAATGAACTCTGAGCTCAATTCAACGATCTCTGAGCTCGGCTCAAAGAAAGCTGTAAAACTTAGTTCAACGATTTTACAGTTCACATTCTCTGAGCTCAGCTCGATGAACTCTGAGCTGAGCTCAACAAACTCCGAGCTGAGATCAACGAACTCCGAGCCCAGTTTGAAGAAAGCTTTAAATTTCAGTTTGACGATTTCTTTGCAGTATTCAGACAGAATTATTTACAGCTAGCAGAATTAATTAATGCTTAATTAAAGGCAATTATAGCTATCATATTTAATGCTATATATTCTTATGAATATAGCCATTTGGAGGTTGTATTAATTATGGATTAAATCAAGATTTAATGCTAATTGATTCCCAAAGCAAATACCATTCTCGGGAATATTCAGCCATTGTAGTAAAAGGAAATTGAAAAGCTTTTGAATTAAGATCAGTCAATACATATAGATTCTCTCTTACAGAAGAGATGTTACAGGAGAATTCTCAGATAAGAGGAGAGACAACAATAGACAAGAAAAGAACTCTGCCTTCTTCCAAAAATCTAAGTATCAGAGTTCTTCATCTGCTCCAAGCTTTCAAGAGACAAAAATACAAAATCAATCTAAAAGGCTTGTTGGAGATCAACATCAATCTGAAGGTCTACACCCTGAAGCAAAGCTTCCATTTCCTGATCATCTACAAAATCTAAGGGGGAGCTTTGACATCATCAACATCCACTAGTCTTCTCTCAGATCATTGACAGAGAAGACAACATCATTTCTTTTCCCTTTCCTGTGTACAGGGTTATTACTCCCTTCAAAAGTAAAACCTCTTGGTGGCAGGGCACCTGATCAAAAACCTGTGTGTTGATTTTTGGGCACCTGATCAAAAGCTCAAAGGGTTATTATATCTCCCTTAGAAAATAGATATTGTGGTGATAGGGCACCTGATAAAAAATCTATAGTGGATTCCTACCAGGGTGGTAGAAGAGTGGATGTACCCAGTTTTGGGGAACCACTATAATCCTTGTGTCATCTGGATTACTTGCTTTCTTTCTTTATTTTTGTATTGTGCTTACTCTTTTTTAATATATATATATATATATATATATTTAATTAGAGTAAATAAGTTCTATCCCCTTCTTTCATATAATAAATATAATAGTGGGGAGAAGATGTTAATACGATTACATAATGTAACATTATATCATTTTGATAGATTGTAATGTGTTTGTTATTGACTTTTTTGTCACAATACTGGCATGATATATAGTATTTGATCAAATACTATCAGAACTCTCAGTATTTCACTAAAATACTGGGAGGTCGGGGTTTCGCTGTTGGTGGAGAAGGAGGTCGGGGTTTCGCCGCGGGAGGAGCAGGGGGGTCTCACCGCGGGAATAAATACTACCAATAGAAGTGGAGCAGGGGTGTCTCGCTGTGGGAGTAGGAGGGAAGGTCTCCGCGGAAGAAGGAGGATGGGTGTCACCGCGGAAGGAGGAGGGGGAAGGTCGCCAATGGAGGAGGAGGAGGGGTGTCACCGCGGGAGGAGGGGGAATGTTGCCGCTGGAGGAGGGGGTGTCGCCGCTGGGAGCCGCCGCTGGAGGGGGGAATTTCGGGACTGAAAATCCCGCACAATTTTTGGGAAGGATTGGGGAGTGGGGTCCAAATTTTGATATTTATTCTCCCACCAAGATCTAGGTGGGAGCAACCCACCTAAAATTTTCTCCCATCAAGGGCGGAGAAATTTGTGTGTCCGGGCTCACCCGTTGTTAACACACAGAAATGTGCTTAGAAATTGCAAAATTATGTACAAGTTCAATATCTTAGGAGACAAGCATTATCTTAGATATATCATAATAATCTCGGAAAAAAATTTATTACCTTAGATATAATTCACAAATTTCGGAGACAAGTGAGTAATCTCGGAAATAGGTGGATTATCTCATTGAAATAATATTTCTTTATTTCATCTTCAACAAGAAACTCATCCCTCTTATTTTTATCGTTATTCTAAATTAAAAACTTTGTAATCGTTCTAGAAAAGATAAAAATAATCATCTTTGAAAATATTGCAATAACGGTGAAGTAGTTTTTTTTGTATTTTGGTACTTTAAAAATGAAAAAGTAATTGAAAGCATATTTTTGTATATTTATGTTTTCAAATTTTGTTGTTAATTTTTGAAATGATATAAAGAAAGAACATATATATGAATTTGTTATTTAAAAAAAAATATTTTTTTGCTAATTTTCTGGTGGGACAAAAAATGACTAAAATAATGGAAAATGAAAAGCAGAACAAATCAGATTTTATACTAGCGTCAGTGTTAGCGATAACGCCTAGCCGTAGTAATAGAGATTCAGTTTTTTAGTTAAAATCCATGTTTTTTCAATATTTTTTGCATTCAATTTTTTATGATTATGATTTTGCAATATAATGTCTATCTAGTAGTGCAAAGAAATAAAAAAACACAAAAATTACAAATTTAATTTGAGATGTCCAAAACCCTTTATTCTAGTCTAAGCATTGTGATGTGTGCATCAGGAAGATGTTTGATAAAGATATTTGCTAGTTGTGAGTTGGTTCCTATGAAGTTAACATGAACATTCTCATTTTTAATATGATCCCTAATGAAGTGATGATGCACGTTTATGTGTTTCGATCTAGAGTGACGCACAGGGTTGTTCGTTAAATTTATAGCGTTTTTTTTGTCACATCTGATTTCTATATTAGTGAGATGAACCTCGATGTCTTATAGAGTTTGGGTCATCCACAAGGCTTGTGCACAATAACTTTCTAGTGTGATGAATTTGGCCTCAGCAGTGGAGAGGGCAATAGAATTCTGTTTCCTGCTCGACCATGCTACAAGTGAAGGCCCTAAAAATTATACGTGACACTAGTAATTTTACTATCTAACAAACAACTGACATAATTTGAATTAGAATAGCCGTGCAAAATAAAGAAATCATTGCATGGATACCATAGTCCTAATCTAGATATGCAAATTAGATATTTAAAAATTCGTTTCACTACCTTTAAATGATATTCTTTTGGATTAGCTTGAAATCTAGCACATAAGCATATGATGAACGTAATGTCGGGTCTAGATGCACTAAGGTATAATAGGGATCCTATCATTCCTCTTTATAAAGTTTGGTCTATTGAAATCCCAACCTCATCCTTTCCTAATTTTAGTGACACACTCATTAGCGTACTAGCTTGTTTTAAGTTTTCAAATCCAAAATGTTTCAGCATATCATAGACATATTTAGTTTGATTAATGAAAATTTCATCATTTTTTGGTAATTTGAAATCCTAAAAAGTATATTAATTTGCCAACCAAGCTCATCTCAAATTCATTTGCATCATTAATTTTACATCACTACATAACTCTTAATTAATGACTCCAAAAATAATATCATCTACGTAAATTTGTAAAATTATTAAATCATGATTATTATGCTTAATAAAGAGTGTGGTGTAGGTACTTCCCATCTTATATACGTACTTTAACAAAAAAAGATGTTTGTCATTCATACTAAGCACGGGGCACTTATTTTAAACCATAAAGCGCATTTCTAACTTATAGACATGATCAAGATTTTTTTTCATTTACAAAACCACATAATATAGACTTCTTCTTTTAAAATCCCGTTTAAAAATTATTTACATCTATTTGAAATAAATTAAATCTTTTAAAACTCACAAAGGCTAGTAAAATTCTAAGGGATTCTAAGCGAGCAACGGTGCAAAAGTTTCATCAAAATCTACCGCCTCAATTTGAGAATAACCTTACGCTACAAATTTAGTTTTATTTTTTGTAATATGAGATTCACCATATATTGGCTCTGTTTGGCGCAGCTCTGGCGGCTGGAAAATCTCTATTCCAGCCGCCAGAGCTAATTTTTAATCATTTGGGACAGCTCCTTACAAATAGCTGATCGGAAATCAATTTTATTGGAGAGCTATTTTGGGGTCTTTTCAGAAAGCTGCTCAGCCCCTGCGTTTAACTCCCGTGAAATCACTTTTCATGTTTTTTTCTTTCCCGTCTTCTTCCCGATCCCTAGCGAGCGAACGAGCACCATTTTTCCCGTCGTACTAGACCCGACCGCATCTCTACCATTCTAGCAAACTTCGGCGACTTCCAACTCCGACACTGGCGACTCCAACTTCGACACCAGTGGCTTCGGGGCGACATTCAACTTTGGCGACTCCGACACCTTCGGGGCCGCATTCAACTTCGGCGACTCCAACTTTGACTCCGACACAAGCGACTCCATCCCATCAGATCCCAGTATACGGGCTTTCGATGAGACCCAACGATCCGCCTCTCCCCTTCCCGATCCCAGGCGACTTTTGGTAGACTCGATTTCGAGCCCTGCTCCACTGCTTCCCCCTTCCATTTTCGACGCCGACGACGGGATATCTCTCGATCACGAGCGAGGTAGGTGTCTTCTCTCATGCCCTAGCTTTCCATTTCAGTTCGCCGCTAATTGAAGGTCCTCCTCCTCCCGATTCCAGTTCGCCGGTTGCATCGCATTAAATATTCCAGTTCACCGGTTCACAAAAAATCTCCTCCTGATTCCAGTTAGCCGGTTCGCCAGCAGTTCCCATAGAAGCTCCTCCCGATTGGAAACTCTCTGATTCCAGTTCGCCGGCTTCCTTTCAGGTTTTTGTGTTTATGGATTTATATGTGCTAGGAATGTGTTATTTTGTATGTGTGCTTGGATTTATATGTGTTATTTTTTTTTGGTTTTGTAGGGATGTGTGTGTGTGTGTGTGTGTGTTTGTGTATGTGTTTTTGTGTATGTTTTTGTGTGTATATGGATGGATGGATGTGTTATTTTTTCGTTTTTCTTGGTGTGGATGTGTGTGTGTGTGTGTGTGTGTGTGTGTTTTGTGGATGTGTGTGTGTGTGTGTATGTATGTGTGTGAATTTGAGTTTGTGAATGTGTATGAGTATGGATGTGTGTGTGTGTGAATTTGAGTTTGTTTATGTGTGTGTGTGTTTGTTTTTTTGTGGATGAGTATGAGTGTGTGTATATGACTTTGTGGATGAGAATGAGTGTGTGAATGAGTAAGGACATGTGTGTGTATATATTTGTTATTTTTTTTGTGTGTATGGTTGTATGTGTGTGTGTTTTTGTATTTTTGGTTGGGTATGTATATGAATGTGTGTGTGTGTCTATGAATGTGTGTGTGTGTGTGTGTGTGTGTGTGTTTATGTATGTGTGTGAATTTGAGTTTATGAATGTGTATGAGTGTGGATGTGTGTGTGTGTGTGAATTTGAGTTTGATTATGTGTGTGTCTGTGTGTTTGTTTTTTTGTGTGTGTATGGTTGTATGTGTGTGTTATTTTTTTGGGTTTGTGTATGTGTGTGGTGTGTGTTATTTTTTTGGGGTTTGTGTATGTGTGTATGAATGTGTTTGTGTTTGTGTGTGTATGTGAATGTGTGTTTGTGTGATTTTTTTGGGATTTATATGTGTGTGGTGTGTGTGAGATTTTTTTTTGTGTTTGGTTTTTTTTGTTCAATTTTGTGTATATAACTTTTGGGCTAGGATTTTGAATAGTAATTGTTATTTTAATTTTATTAGTTTATAGCATAATGGTAAAACCAAAGGAAGGAGGAATCATAGCGAGTTGTGAGTCAGGTGAAGTGATGTTATTTTGTGATCTCTGCATAAAAGAGATTGGTTTGGTGCATCGACCCACCACCCGCTTTAGCAAAGAAGGGTGGAAAAATTTGATTATGGGGTTTAAAGAACGATCCGGGAAAAGCTACGATTGATTGCAAATGAAAAATAAATGGGATCATTTGAAGAAGGATTGGAAGTTATGGAAGGAGCTGAAACATGGCGAGACTGGTTTAGGTTGGGATCCAGAGAAGAGAACAATTGCTACATAAAAAGAATGGTGGGCAGAGAAGATTAAGGTCAGAACAAATTCATGTTTCATTTCATAAAATTAATTCTTATTTTGACAGATTTTAATATTGATATATTGATTATAACAGGTTATTCCAGCGGTGAAAAAATTTCGATACGAAGGTATTGCACCTGAGTTGGAGGAGAAACTGAACACTATGTTCAGTCAGGTTATCGCAACTGGAGAAGACTCATGAGCTCCTTCAATTGGGAGTTTGCCACCAGATGTGGGGAGGATTCAGTTGGAAGATGATGATGTAGTAGATAACATGGAAAACCATCAAGGTGGTCCTGAAGAGATAAGAGGTGCTTCAACACCTCCTGGGAATGCATCCTCCTCGACGAGTAAAAGAAGAAAGATCGGGAAGAACAAAGGAATGGTATTTTCTTTGATTTCAGATTTACATCAATCCACCCTAGCTGTGAATCCTCCACCAGTTATCACAGTCAAAGAGGTAGTGGAGTTGATTTCTAGTAGCCCAGGGCTACGGGAAAACCTAGATCTATATTACTTTGCTCTCGACCACATCAGGGACAAGACCACTAGGGAGATCTTCATGAGTATCCCAGAAGATATGCGGGTTTGGTGGATTATGAAGGCATACAAGAAGAGGGCTCAGAGATACGGGCATACCTCGATCTATATTTCCTTTTGTGTTTTGCATGAAGAACACTATGATGTTTTTGTTTACTTTTTGATGTTGTACCTCATGATGATTAATATTGGACCTCGAAACTATAATAACTGTTTTGTTATTATCTTTATATAGATTATGATAAATGTTCTATGATGCTTTAAATGCAGGTACGATAATGGAAGAGCATGACTCCTCCCCTGAAGATTCTGGGGATTCAACAAGTCTTTCGCCGGAGTGGACGTAATATATAGAGTATTGCTGTGTAGTTATGTCATCGATCAAGAGGATGAATTATCATGTTCGAGACACATGCCCATGCATGACATCTACCCAAATAGGTGCGAAATGGATCAAAGAGTTACTAGAAGGACATACAGATAGGATTCATGATGCATTTAGGATGTCGAAAAGCATTTTCATAGATTTACTTCATAAACTGGAAGTAGATCATGAACTTCAAGGATCACAACGGACGTCCTCAAGAGAAGTCCTAGGGATTACATTGTATATCTTAGCACAAGGAGGCTCCGTTAGATTAACGAAAGAACGGTTCTAGCACTCGATCGAAACAATTAGTAGATATTTTTCGAAAGGGCTTAGATCTCTTTTGTTACTCTCAATTGATGCTATAAAGCCTATTGGCCATCAGTTCAGAGATATTCCGGCTGAGATAAGGTATGATCTTCGTTACATGCCATTCTTCAAGGATTGCATTAGTGCCATATACGGTACACATATTGATGCGAGGATACCCGTAGAAGATCAAGTACGATACATAGGACGTCATGGAACGACGACGCAAAATGTAATGGAAGTCTGTGATTTTAACATGTGTTTTACAATTGCCCTGGCTGGATGGGAGGGATTTGCTTATAATAATCGCATCTTCACGCGCGCATTGGCAGACAATAGATTGCATTTTCCGCATCCCCTTCAAGGTATACTAATCAATATATTTACATTCATTCAAATTTTTCGTATTTCATAATGTTTACCTATTTTACAAACCAAATAAATGCAGGTAAATATTACTTAGTGGATGCTGGATACCCGTTAAAGATTGGTTATTTGAAGCCGTATCCATAAACAAGATATCACTTGGCAGAGTTTGCCCGTGGGAGTTGGCCTGTATAAGGAAGGCAAGAACATTTCAATAAGGCGCATTCATCTCTTCGCAGTGTGATCAAGTGAACGTTTGGAGTATGAAAAAAAAAGTGGCACATTTTGAGCAAAATGCCACAGTACAACTTCAAGAAACAGCGTTCCATAGTGCTAGCGACAATGGCCTTACATAACTTCATTCAGAGACATCCGTCTTGCTGGGACCCTGAGTTTAATGCTTGTGATGCTGATAAGTCTTCTTTCGTTCCCTCAGAGGATGAAGACCCTGCGGTAGAGGATGATATTAAAAGTGATATGTGTGATGCTATTGGAGCAGAATATATGTCTACAGTACGAGATAGCATTGTCGAAAAAATATACAGTGCGTGTAGGTAAAAATTTGATCCCTCATTTACTAAAAATTTAAAGGATTTAAATTAATAAAAAATTGATTCATATCAATTTATTTTCGAACAGGTGATCGGAAGGATTGGAAAAAGCAGTCGCCGGATATTGGAAGACCTTTTTTTTTTCTATTTTCTAGAACTATGTAAAAGACTCCTGTCATCAGTTATTTTTATATATTTATATATTTTAGTTTTTAAAAAAACAGCTTCCAAAATTTATTTCTCCAAACAGCTAAAAATAGAAAATCGCTCTTTAAAGCGCACTTCTGCACAGAACACCCAAACACTCTGCAGCTTTTCAAAACTGCTCCCCAAGGATCTATTTTAAAACAGCTCTATCCGCACATCAGCTTTTCTAGCCGCCAGAGCTCTCCCAAACAGAGCTAATATATTTTTAAACATCCATTTTACGCCTATAATAGGATGATTAGATGGTCTTTATATTAGTTTTCAAACCCTATTACATTAAAATTGATTTGATTCTTCATTCATAGCAATAAACAAAAATTCATCATTTAAGGCGGCGGGAATATTTTTCGGTTCAATTTTAGAAGCAAAGCATATATTTGAAAAAGTTTCATGCAAGGAAGAATGAGTGGTTACCCCTTTTAATGGTTCTCTAATTACAAGCTCCCTTGGATAGTGTTTTTAGAATCTTAGCATATTTGGAGGCACAAACTCTTCTTGTACTTCTTCTTTCTCTTCATCAACTACATGTGGTGCATCATCCTAATGCTCCAAGGGGGGAAGAGGGTTCCTTATAATTTCCTGCCACTTTAGGATCAAATATGCTTTACTAGTAGAAGAGTATCCAAGAAATATTGCTTCATCAGATTTTTCATCAAATTTTCCTAATGCAACTTTGGTGTTTAAAATAAAACATTTACATCCAAAAATATGAAAGTATGATAATTAGGTTTCTTTTGATAGTAAAGCTTATAAGGTGTCAATTTTAAAATTGGACGAAGCATGACTTGATTTATTATATAATAAGATTTGTTTACCGCTTTAGCCCAAAAATGATCAAGGCAACCCATACTTGGATAACATAGTCCGTGCTAATTCATGAAGTGTTCTATTTTTCTTCTCCTCCACACCATTTTGTTGTGGGGTGCATGGAGAAAAAAAACTCGTGTTTGATGCCTAGATTGTCATAGAATTAGTAAATTTTTTGTTTTCAAATTCTCCCTATGATCTGATTAGATATATTTAATTTTTAAGTCATGTTCATTTTGTATTTGATTGCACAATTTTGTTAGCTCAATAAAAGCAACAAATTTGGTAGTATGAAATAATGTGTAACAAAACCTAGATTAATCATCTATCAAAACATAAGCATACTTTTTACCACCTAGACTAGAAGTGTTAATTAGTCAACATAGATCTATGTTAATTAATTGAAGTGGTCTAGAAGTAGAAATATCATTTTGTTTTTAAAAGATGTTTCAGAGAATTTTCCTTTTTGACATGGCGGATAAAGTGAAGATAAATTTCCATGTAATGTTGGTAAACCCATAATAAATTTATTGGTGTAGTGAGCACAACTTCATTAGACTTAGGATTTAAAATTTTACATAAACTTGTAGTTGAATCGAGCAATATATTTAGACCTTTATCACAAAGTTAGCTAATAGATATTAAATTGTGTTTCAAGCCTTCTACTTATAAAACATTTGTAAGGGAAAAGAGTTGTTACCAATTGTACCAATTTCCATGATTCTTTCCTTTCTATTGTTGTCAAATGTCACCATTACTCCTTTCTTCTTTGCTATGATAAGGGACTTTGCTTTGTCGCTTGTCATGTATTTAGAGCATTCAGAGTCCAGGTACCAGATGTCTCTTTTGTTTTTAGCCTACCAATACACCAAATAAGAAGTTGAGAGTAAAGATCTGGATACCCAAATAGTTCCTCTCATAGAGTATGTGGAAACCTTAGGTACCCAGATTTGCTTCAAGCCATATTGTCACATTCTCTTGTAAGACCCAATGGTGTGACTAAAGTGAAGCCATTTGGCACACAAAATAAAGGGGGTTGAGACCCTTTTTTATTTTGGATTCTTGCTCGAGGACTGGGAGTAATCATAAATATAAGAAGATTTTTTACAGGACGGGATATTGTTTCTATCACTATCATTAGCAGTAGATGTTACTGCCGGGAGATAGTGACAAAGACCATAACTAAGTCCGCATTTAGTGTTCCTATGACGCTAGTTGGTCAGAATCATGTCCTGCATTTTCTGAAGAAATTCCCGTTTTATAGCCATAGTTAGATCATTGATTTGGGCTTTTAATGAGGTGTTTTCTTTGACTAGGACTCCGCACCTATTCACAAAATTTTTCTTCCTTAGATCGGTTTGGATGAGAGAAGTTTTTAGGCCCTTTTCTAAGTCCTCTTTTTGATGTTTGTGAGATTTCACATCGGAATGGGCCTTAAATAGGGCATCTTTGAGTTCATTTATTTTTCCCAAAGAGTGCTCGCACTTTTAAACCATCCTATACTGGTCCCAAGCCTAGATGAAAAATGTTGAGGGTTGTGTTAGGTAGATGGCCAGCGTAAAATTTAGTCACCCTTATTAATATAGATCATTTGAGAAATTGTGCAAAAACTAGGTTATTCCACTTAAGGAACGCATCACATGGTCTGAATATGACGTCTTGGCAAGGACTGTTGCATCTCCAGGACTTGGATGTAGTGTTAAATATGCAATATTTCTCGTTGTATGGTCCGAATGCGGTGTCTTGGCAAGGATCACTACGCCTCCAAGAGGACTTGGGTGTAGTGTTAAATAGGCAAAAGTCTTCACATATTTGATTTCTTAGGAAGGTATGTAATAGGATTTGTGATCAACTTAGGTTTTGAAGTTTGAACATAGGTACGCTAACGGAAAAAGCGATGGAAGTAGTGGATATGATGATTAGGAGAAGGATAAATATTTTATGCCTCCAAGAGACTAGATGGGTGGGCGAGAAAGCCAATGATAATTCAGGTTTTAAATTGTTGGAACCCTAGGTTTTGATTTGAGTTCAGTCCTCTTTTTCTGTCTCTTGACCCAAGTTTTATCTATGGTCAAAGGTTAGTTGATAGGTTAGATTCTCTAGTTGTGTAGAATTGCCTTTCCAAATGAATATTTGGTTAAGTAGTTTTTCGTTCGACTATAGTCGAACGTCGCTCGACTATCGTCTATCGGCTGATCGACGATCGTCTATCAGTTGGTCGACGTTCTGTCTGCGTTGATAGCTCGACTATCTGTTGATAGGTCGACTATCTGTTTGCTTTGATAGTTCGACTATCTGTCCTGATAGTTCAACTATCTGATAGCTCGACTATCTGTTGATAGGTCGACTATCTGTTGTCTTTGATAGTTCGACTATCTGTCCTGATAGTTCAACTATCTGATAGCTCGACTATCTGTTGATAGGTCGACTATCTGTTTGCTTTGATAGTTCGACGATCTGCTTGGATAGTTCAACTATCTGATAGTTCGACTATCTGTTGATAGGTCGACTATCTGTGTTGCTTTGATAGGTCGACTATCTGTTGATAGGTCGACTATCTGTTTTCTGTGATAGGTCGACTATCTGCTTGATAGGTCGACTATCTGTTTTGTTTGGTAGTTCGACTATCTGTCCGGATAGATCGACTATCTGATAGCTCGACTATCTGTTCTGATAGGTCGACTATCTGCTGAGGTAGCTCGACTATTTTCTTTAATAGTTCGACTATCTGGATCGTTCGACTATCTGCCCGATAGGTCGACGATCTCCGTGCGTCGGTCGACGATCTCCGAAGGTCGTTCGACGTTTTGCTGTATGTTTTAAAAAGTTTTGTCGTCTTCTGTGATGTGACTAATTTCATAATTATTTTGGCATATTTTATGAAAGATTATCTGAGTAAATTGTGGTAACTCTTCCATGCAATATCTATTCTATTCTTTATGCATGAGCTAATCTTTTCTGACAAAGTTGTTTGTCTTATAGCTGAGATATGATTTCTGCCAGGCTGTCCTTTATAGCCGTTAGACTCAAAAAGTCTTCTTTGGCTGTAAAGAGTCTTTTCTGATGTGACTTTCTCTTATATTATTTCATCAGAAGTATTTGCAGCTTCTTAGAAAGCTTTATCCTATTATAGGATATCTGTCTGCAGTATTTTTGTTTTGCTTTATGCTTTTTGCAGCCCGGCTTGCAGAGTTCAGAAGAAGATAAGATTCAAACTCAAGTAAGAGACGTTGCTGCTGCTGCTATATAAAGACCTTCTTGAGGAAAGAAATGAACTAGTCCACATAGCAAAAATCAAGTTCATCCAAGAAAAAGGAATTCAAAAGCTAACAGCAGCATTCAAGCTTAAGAACTTACAGTCTCCAAACTGCTCTCAGCACATTCACATCTAACTGAGAAGAAGTTCAAGTTCTTCTCTCTTCTTCAACCTGAGTTCTCCTGCTTACAGGAAGATCTTCACTCAGAGCCTTTTGAAGAAGAAGAAGAAGAAGATAGCTGCCTGAAGAAGAAAATCTTATTTCATATTATTTGTCTTCTTGTAGCTTTTTCCTTCAGTAATTTCTGAAGTGTTTCTGCACTGAAGCAAGACTTCACCTGGACATTCTTTTAGCCAGGGGGAGCCTTGATTCTTTTAGAGCCTTCTAGCTCAGTGCAAGTTATTGTGCTTCTCTAATTTATTGTAAAATAGAGAAGACACCTTAACCTTCTTTCCCCCTCTGTACAGGGTTATTACTCCCTTCAAAAGTATCCCTTGGTGGCAGGGCACCTGATCAAAAACCTGTGTTGGTTTTTAGACACCTGATCAAAAGTCTAAAGGGTTTCTTGATCTACCTGAAGCAGATCTTGTTGGTGGCAGGGCACCTGATCAAAAACCTGAGTGGATTCCTACCTTGTTGGTAGAAGAGTGGACGTACCCAAGTTGTTTGGGGAACCACTATAAATTCCTTGTGTCGTCTGGATTGCTTTATTTAATTACTTGCATTGTGGCTGTGATTAGATCTTAACTAGGTTTGCTAGTTGCTGTTTAGGTTTCCAAGCCTTAACTGTAATTACAGTTGGCTGCCTTTCTATGCACAACACTTGTGTTAGGCTTTAAGGTTTAAATCTCAAATATCTATAACCTTCATTCCGCATTTAACTCCAAGGGAGTTGAGTAGAAAGTCAACTTTGCCAGTGCAATTTTTGATTACTCTATTCACCCCCCCTCTAGAGTAGTATCTATCCATTCTCTTTCAATTGGTATCAGAGGGAGGTTGACTGACTGAATAGGCTAACACCTAAGTCACAAGATCCTGATAGATACCAAAGTTTATAGATATTCACTTTCACTATCATGGCCCAGTCCAAGGATTATTCTAGCACCAGACCTCCAGCATGCAACTTAGCTAAGTTCAGCATCTGGAAGGCAAGGATCAAATTATATATGAACACTATTGATGAAAGTATCTTTGCTTCTATTTTGACAGGACCACCAAGAGCACATGCTGCTGCTACTTGCCTCATCATCATCTGATATGAGTGCAGTGCCTCCTACAGACTACAATGATGAGTACAAAAAAGGCAAAGATAGCAGATGCCAAGGCAATGAACATTCTGGCTCAGACAATGTCTGATGAAGTATTCCAGAAGGTTGCTGACTGCTCCTAAGCAAAAGCTATGTGGGATACACTGAACCAAATTGTAACTGGTTCAGCTGATGAAAGGAAGGACAGAAGGTCCAACCTTATCTCACAATATGAGAATTTCAAGAAAACTGATGCTGAATCAGTTGAAGCTATGTACACAAGGCTCAGCTCAATCATCAATGAGCTGAGGACCCTTGATAAGGATATTTCATTGACAGAGGTCAATGATAAGATTCTTATGTGCTTCCCTAGCACATGGGATCTAAGTATCTGGCCTATCAAGGAGGCCAGAAGCACAAATGAAATCTCAACAGAAGCCCTTCTCGGAAGCTCAAGTCTTTTGAGTAAGTGCTGAAGTCCAGGGAAGCTGAAGCTGAAGCAAAGACCCCAACTCCTACAAGAAAAGAGCAAACCATTGCTCTCAAAGCTGCTGACATTTCTGAAGGCAGCCAGTCCAATGAGGAACTGATGGCATTATTTGCCAAAAGGTTTCTCAAGATGGGAAGGAAGGAATTCAGAAAGAAATCTTCAAAGTATGAAGATAAACCAAGGTATGATCGTACCCCCTCTAAAGAAATAATCTGTTATGGTTGCAGGAAGTCTGGACATATTCTTCCAGATTGTCCAGAGGAAAAGAACAAAGATAAAAGAAAAGACAAGGATCAGCATAGGAAGCATTCCAAGACATCCTCCTACAAGAACAAAAAGAAGGAGAGAGGCTTTGTTGCTGAAACCTGGAGCGATTCTGATGAGGAATCCTCTTCCTCAAGCTCCAGTGAGGATGAAGAAGAAAAGAAGGCAAAGGAAGTTTGCCTGATGGCAATTGATGCCTGCAGCAATCACTCAGCTGTAGAGAATTCAAATTCAGATGAAGAGATGCCAACAGAAGATGAGGTATTATCTTCTTATGACTTTACATCTGCTGAATTTAAATCTAATTTTAAATCTTTATGTTTAGATTTAATTAGTTCTGAAAAAGAAATAAAAGAACTTAGAATTAAACTAGCTGAATCAGAATTGATTGCTGATGAAAACATTAAGTTAAAGGAAGATCTCACTAATTCTAGTGAAGAAATTAAATTTCTTAAGAATGAGTTAGCTAAATCCAAAAGGTTAGAAGAGTCTCTGAATGGTAGAAGCCTTAAGTTGCTTGAAATAACCAGCATGTCTAACACTAGGTCAGACAATAACAAATTAGGCTTAGGAGCATCTTCTAGTGAGCCCCCAATCATTCTTAAAAATCAACTTTCAACTCCAGTGAATTTTATTTCATCTAGTGGAATAAAAAACACTGAGCAAGTCAATCAAGTAAACAGAGCTTTAAATAAAGCTAAAAGAGAGAAAAGAAAACAGAAATTTAAGGAATTACAAAGGGCGTCGAACGCTACTCGACGATCGCAGACCCAATGGTCGAACGAAGATCGACGATCTGGGTACCAATCATCGAACGTCGATCGACGCTTTCAACAAGAATATCAAAATTCCACTCAGAACGTTAAAAACCCGAATATGAATAGAAACCCTAGGTTCATTGACCCATCATCTGCATGGAGAATCCCACCTAGGAGATCTTACCCATTAGGTTATCACCCTCAGCCTGCTTATTCATTTATTTCTAGTTTTTCTTATGTAAAAAACAAGGGATCCAAGGTTACCTGGGTCCACAATGTTTAAATTGATTTATTTATAGGCGAAGACCTATCCTATCACTCAAAATAAGTGGTATTTGGATAGTGGTTGCTCCAAGCACATGACAGGAAATAAAGAACATCTGTCAAGGTTCAAGGCAAAGCTTGGCCCAAAGGTAATCTTTGGAGACTCAAGCTGTGGTCAAACTGAAGGCTATGGCAGGATGACAATTGGAGCTGTTACATTCAAGAGAGTTGCTTATGTGACTGGACAGAAGCATGATTTAATTTCAGTAAGTCAGTTATGTGATGCTGGATACCAGGTATCATTCTCTAACTCTCTTTGTAATATTACTTTAAATAATAGTGTTGTATTAGTAGGTATTAGACAAGGTAACATTTATTTAGTAGATTTTAATTCAACTCACTCTGAAATCTGCTTGTTTAATGAAGTAACCAATAACAATACTCTATGGCATAAAAGGCTTAGTCATGTTAATCTCAAGAATATATCTAGGTTATCTAAACACAACCTTGTTAGAGGCTTACCTTCTTGCCCCTACAAGAAGGAGAGCCTATGCAAGGCTTGTCAACTAGGCAAGCAAACCAAGAACTCATTTAAATCAGTAAACAAAAGTGATTCTCCTAGAATCCTGTATTTATTACATTTGGACCTATTTGGCCCAATAAATGTACAGAGTTTAGGAGGGAAGTATTACACCCTAGTCATTGTAGATGACTTCTCCAGGTTCACTTGGGTGTTCTTTTTGAGAACTAAGGCTGATAACTTCAAAGCCCTTACAGATTTTCTATTATGTGTGCAGACTGAGTACTCTACTCATGTGGCCTTGATCAGAAGTGATCATGGTACTGAGTTTGACTCTCTTCTCATGCAAGAATTCTGTGAGAGAGAAGGTATCAAACATAGCTTCTCAGCTCCTAGAACTCCCCAATAAAATGGGGTAGTTGAAAGGAAAAACAGAACACTAATTGAAGCTGCTGGCACATTGTTGGCAGATGCTAATATGCCTCTTTCCTATTGGGCAGAAGCTGTTAGTACAGCCAACTATGTCTTGAATAGAAGTCTGATACACAAACTTAAGTGTAAAACTCCTTATGAGTTACTTAAAGGAAAGAAACCTAAAATAAATTATTTTAGAGTGTTTTGTTGTATTATTTATATTCATAATAACAATAAAGAATATCTTAGAAAGTTTGAAGCAAAGGCTTCAATGGGAATTTTTCTTGGATATTCCCAAGTAAGCAAAGCTTATAGGGTTTTTAATAAATCATCTTCTAAAATTGAAGAGTCTGTTCATGTATCCTTTGATGAATCTCAAATGTTTTACAAGGAGAAGGAAACTTCCCCTTCCTCAAGTTCATTACAGGTACAAGAATCTACCAAAGATGTCACTCAAGAAATCCTCCATCTTTCAACTCTTCATATCACTGAATCAGACAGTGATGAAGACATTGCAGAAGTTGTTGATGTTCCACCAATAGTAGATCAAATTTCTCCTGAGGAATTAATCCCAACTATTGCTGAAGATCACATCCCACCTGCTGATGTTGTCACACTTAGAGATCATCCTACATCTCAAGTGATAGGAGACATATCAGCTGGTGTTCAAACAAGACATCAGTTAAGACAGGATGTGATGCATGCTTGTTTCCTCTCACAGATTGAGCCCCTCACCATTAAAGATGCTGAGCTAGATCCCCATTGGATCATTGCTATGCAAGAGGAACTCAATCAGTTTGAGAGATGTAAAGTATGGACTTTGGTTCCAAGACCTAAAGACCAACTGATCATAGGCACCAAGTGGGTGTATAAAAACAAGTTGGATGCAAATGGAATCATTGTAAGGAATAAAGCTAAGCTTGTAGCTCAGGGCTACAGACAGGAGGAAGGCATAGATTATGACCAAACCTTTGCTCCTGTTGCAAGGCTAGAGGCAATAAGGACCTTCTTAGCCTATGCAGCCTATATGAAGTTTAAGGTTTTTTAGATGGATGTCAAAAGTGCTTTTCTTAATGGTGAGCTAAAGGAAGAGGTGTTTGTTGAACAGCCACCCGGTTTTGTTTCTTCAACTCAGCCCTCACATGTATTCAAGTTGCAGAAAGCTCTTTATGGACTAAAACAAGCACCAAGAGCCTGGTATGAGACTCTAGCTAGTTTCCTGTTAGAGCACAAATTTGTTAGGGGAGTAGTTGATAGAACCCTCTTCGTCAAGCACCACAAGGACACAATCCTGTTAGTTCAAGTGTATGTGGATGACATTATTTTTGGTTCCACTGATCCCAAACTATGCAAAAAGTTCTCCAACTTAATGCATTCTAAGTTTGAGATGAGTAGTATGGGTGAGCTATCTTACTTTCTTGGTCTCCAAGTAAAGCAAGATGCTGATGGCATCTTCATCTCCCAATCCAAATATGCCAAGGAATTGGTAAAGAAGTTTGGGATGGCAGATGCTTCAGCAATGCATACACCTATGGCTACTAATGTAGTTATTGATTCTGATGATCAGGGAAAGCTTGTTGATCAAAAGAATTATAGGGCCATTGTTGGTTCCCTATTGTATTTAACTACAAGTAGGCCAGACATAATGTTTGCTACATGCCTTTGTGCTAGATTCCAGGTCAACCCCAAGGAATCTCATCTGATTCTTCTCAAGAGAATCTTGAGATACCTGAAGGGATGTCCAAATCTAGGACTTTGGTACCCAGCTGAGTCAGAATTTGAATTAATTGGATATTCTGATTCTGATTATGCTGGTTGTCGAGTTGACAGGAAAAGTACCTCAGGAACTTGTCAGTTCCTGGGAGAGAGATTGGTCTCTTGGTTCTGTAAGAAGCAGACCTCTGTCTCAACTTCAACTGCAGAAGCTGAATATATAGCAGCTGCTAGTTGTTGTTCACAGATCCTGTGGATACAAAATCAACTTTTGGATTATGGGTACTCACACAAGAACACTAAAATCATGTGTGACAGTACAAGTGCTATCTCCATTGCACAAAATCCAGTGCACCACTCTAGAACGAAGCACATTGAGATTAGACACCATTTCCTGAGAGATTGTGTGGAAAAGAACAAGATCAGCCTTGAGTTCATATCCACAGACCTTCAGAGAGGTGATATATTCACCAAGCCTTTAGATGAACAGAAGCATCTGTTCTTTTTAGTTCAACTAGACATGATTAATGGAAAAGACTAAGTGTGACGTCTGCCTTGTTGAAACTTGTTCGAAGATAGTCGAACGAAGTTCGACGATAGTCGAGCGGATCAAGCCTATCGTCGACCTATGGTTGAAGATAGCTTATCTGCTTGAAGATCGTCGACCGACGTTCGAAGATAGTCGAACAGGTCGAGCTTATCGTCGATCTATGGTTGACGACAACTTGCTGTTTGTGAAGACAGAAATAGTCGAATGATTGATCGACTACTCTGCTTCAGGACCGATCATCGAACGACCGTTCGACCATCGTCTCCAGTATCTTTTAAGGAGATCGACGATCGCTGTTTTAATATAAAGCCGATGGTCGACCTAGGTTAAAAGATAGTTGCTCTTATCGTCGACGGAAAGCGTCTTTTCGCATTCCGTCTTCCCGCTTGCTCTTTGTCTCGCGTTTTCTGCCGCTCCATCCTCGCCGTCTCTCCCTCGTCTTCTACAGCGTTTTCGATGGCGATTGCTCCAGCTCTTCTTGCAGTAGTGAAGTTTGATGCCGGTTTCAGCGTTGATTTCGACGCCTTCAGCTGCTGTGAACTAGGAATAGTGGAGATTCTGAATCTGTGCAGAGATCAAGGATTAGAGAAACTCATGTCCTACAGAATAAAGATAAACACTCAAGAAATCAAAGAGTGGGCTTTCTCTTCGTCTTCTATTGATGATTCGATGACTGGAACAATTAGCGGAGAAGAGGTAATATTGACTCCCGCTATTCTGACTGAAATTTTTGGTTTGATTAATGGTGAAGAAGAGTATGAGCAAGATGCTCCTGAGTTCGGAAGAATATTAACTGAGCTGGGACATGCCGAAGGCATTCCCTCCAAGCTGCTCAAAGTGAATTTCCCGTTTAAGATCAAGTTTCTTGCGGAAATTGTTGGAAAAGTGCTACTAGGAAAGCACTCCGCCCACGATAATATAACAAGGCAGCAATTTGCACTAATGTGTGCAATTGTTAATAAGAAGCAGATAAACTGGGCAGGCGTTCTCTTTGATTTAATAAGGAAAAAGAATGGAAAGAAAGAAGTTACCCTAGGAAGGGTAGTTGGAATTTTTCTAAAGGAGAAATACCCTCACCTGCTTGTGTCAGCCGCCACCTCCATCAACGCAAGCAAGAAGATGGATCCATCGCTATTCGCCAAATGGAAAAGGACCTTCCTGAAGCCCGCTCCCGCAGGGGTTGCTCCAGTTACTTCTGAGAGCACCAGGACTGTCGCAGTCACTCCCCCCCTTCTAGCAGCTGGCTCAGCAAATTTATCTCTTCCATCTTCTTCATCAGTTTTACCGTCTACTTCAGTTGAAGTTCCTTAAACTTCAATTGAAGTACGAAATTCTGCTTCTCCTCCTGCATCTCCTCTCCCGACTCATCTTGCTGGGATTTCTCATCCCAGTTTTGATTTGTTGGTGTCTGAAATTTCTACCCCAGTTCACTCTCCAATTCCCTCTTCTGATCATCTTGATCACCCTGCATCCACTCATGTATCTCCAGCTCCATCTCCAGTTCCATCTCCAGCTCATTCTCCAGCTCATCTTGTATATACCATCCCTGCTGTTCTCCCATCTTCTGAAATTCCATCATCATCATCTTCTTTTGAAATTACTCCTGCATTTATATCTAACATTGTGGAGTTAATTACCCCCTCAATCAAAACTATGATTGATGAGGCAATTGCTCCCCTTGCTTCCTCTATCTCCTCTCTAACTGCTGCTATTATGAAACTCTCTAAGTCTGCTGAGCCCTCTTCTTCTAGGGGCCTGGTTTCAGTTTCTACTGAAATCAGGCAGGGGGAGATGCTTGATGAAGACGTCTCTGAGCAGCCCTTGGCCTCTCCTCCAGCAGTTCATCTTGCAGTAATAGAGAAAGCAACAGTAGATTCAGCTCCTCCTTCTTTATCTGAACAAGAAATTTCTGATGCAGTGCTGAAATCTGAATTCATTGTTAAAGCCTGTTTAGAAGAGTGTTCTACTCCCTTGGTTGTCCTGTTCCTAGAAGGAATCATCACCTCCTTTCTAGATGAATTGTGGGAGTTAGGACATGCTGTGGTCGATTCTGAAGGTATTCCCTTTACTTATTTTTTAGACTTGTTAACTGATATGATAGTTTGGGAATATCTGGAAGGCATGATTAGATGTCATTTAGAACAATTTTATTCATAAAACTACAGATAAATTGGAAGAAGTTCTAGATGCTCAAGAACCTGTTATCCAAATCGCTCTAGAAGCTCAACCAGAACCTGCAGTTCAAGTTTCTGAAATTGCTCCAGAAGTTCAAGCAGAACTGGTCTCTATGACAGTCTCTGAGATTCAAGAATCAGCTGCAGATGCCCAGATTGAAAAATCTACTGTATGGGATGATTCCCCAGGCTTGGATTTAGATGCTCTATTGGCACAGGATGCCATAGAAGAAGAACGAGAAAGAGCTGCTCGAAAGGAAAAAGAAAGAGCTATAAAAGATGCTATTGACCCATATGATCTACCTATCTCTTCTAATTCTGAAGATGAGATCGACTCTGATGAGTCTGCTGAGACTAAAAGAAAAAGGATTGCTAAGAAGAAAAGAAAAGCTGTTGCTCCTCCTCCTGCTAATCCAGACAATGATACACCATATTATATACTGAAAGGGATTGATCCAAAGTCAAAAGACTTCCAACATTGGATGTTATTCTCTAAGAACCAGCAAAAGCAAAGGAAAAAGTCAAAGAGGTATGACTCTCCTGTTCCTAGATGGAATCCTAGAGGTCCTCCTCCTCCACCTCCCGGTGCAGGAGCCTCAGGAAATTTATCTTCAAAATCTGCCTCTCAATCTGAAAGATCAAATCCATCTCAATCTGCTCAAAGGAGAAGTTCGCAAGGATTTCAAGGTAAAAGTCAAACTGGACATCAAAGACCTGATGTTGTTAAAGAACAAGTTAAGGAGGTAGTATATCAAAGACCAACCTTCTCTCCTCCTCAGTCTAAAGAAATCAAAAGCTCAATCTCTAAGCCAGATCTCTCTGAGAAGGATGCTCCAAAAGGTAAGCAATTTATTTTTATATGAAAATTCTAGCAAGAACTTTGCTAAGTCTGCTCCCTCTTGTTATCTAGTTAATCAGGATAAAGAACCAGTTGACTCATCTTCTGAGAATGTTTATGAAAGCCCAGAGCTTGATCCTTACTTTAGGATGGCTCGTTTTCTTGAACTGGTTGGAGCAGCACAAATTAAGAAAGCTAAAGCAGAAGGAAAGGACACTGCAGGCTTGACCACTATGTTTAAATTCAGAATGAAGGAGCTAGACAAGTTCCAGGTTAGACCTGAGATATTTGACCCTTCAAAGTATATGGAAAAGCATCCTGAGGCAGTGGTCCCAAGGACAACAGAATTGAAAATTTTTGGAGAGCAAGACTTGAAGCTATCGAAAAAAGAAGCTCTAGATCCTACAAGAAAAATTACTTTTGTTTCTAGCTCTTCTAATCCTAAGCCTGACTCTTAAGCTCCTTATTTTTTTCATTGATTGACAGTTAATTTCTTATCTGATTGATTGATGATATCTGCTTAGTTGTTTCTCTTTATGCATTTTATGTTACTTTCAGTAATTAGTTTTGTATGTTTTAATTGTTGAGAGACTTAACTCAAATAGGGGGAGATTATTGGAACCCTAGGTTTTGATTTGAGTTCAGTCCTCTTTTTCTGTCTCTTGACCCAAGTTTTATCTATGGTCAAAGGTTAGTTGATAGGTTAGATTCTCTAGTTGTGTAGAATTGCCTTTCCAAATGAATATTTGGTTAAGTAGTTTTTCGTTCGACTATAGTCGAACGTCGCTCGACTATCGTCTATCGGCTGATCGACGATCGTCTATCAGTTGGTCGACGTTCTGTCTGCGTTGATAGCTCGACTATCTGTTGATAGGTCGACTATCTGTTTGCTTTGATAGTTCGACTATCTGTCCTGATAGTTCAACTATCTGATAGCTCGACTATCTGTTGATAGGTCGACTATCTGTTGTCTTTGATAGTTCGACTATCTGTCCTGATAGTTCAACTATCTGATAGCTCGACTATCTGTTGATAGGTCGACTATCTGTTCGCTTTGATAGTTCGACTATCTGCTTGGATAGTTCAACTATCTGATAGTTCGACTATCTGTTGATAGGTCGACAATCTGTGTTGCTTTGATAGGTCGACTATCTATTGATAGGTCGACTATCTGTTTTCTGTGATAGGTCGACTATCTGCTTGATAGGTCGAATATCTGTTTTGTTTGGTAGTTCGACTATCTGTCCGGATAGATCGACTATCTGATAGCTCGACTATCTGTTCTGATAGGTCGACTATCTGCTGAGGTAGCTCGACTATTTTCTTTAATAGTTCGACTATCTGGATCGTTCGACTATCTGCCCGATAGGTCGATGATCTCTGTGTGTCGGTCGACGATCTCCGAAGGTCGTTCGACGTTTTGCTATATGTTTTAAAAAGTTTTGTCGTCTTCTGTGATGTGACTAATTTCATAATTATTTCGGCATATTTTATGAAAGATTATCTGAGTAAATTGTGATAACTCTTCCATGCAATATCTATTCTATTCTTTATGCATGAGCTAATCTTTTCTGACAAAGTTGTTTGTCTTATAGCTGAGATATGATTTCTGCCAGGCTGTCCTTTATAGCCGTTAGACTCAAAAAGTCTTCTTTGGCTGTAAAGAGTCTTTTCTGATGTGACTTTCTCTTATATTATTTCATCTGAAGTATTTGCAGCTTCTTAGAAAGCTTTATCCTATTATTGGATATCTGTCTGCAGTATTTTTGTTTTGCTTTATGCTTTTTGCAGCCCAGCTTGCAGAGTTCAGAAGAAGACAAGATTCAAACTCAAGTAAGAGCCGTTGCTGCTGCTGCTATATAAAGACCTTCTTGAGGAAAGAAATAAACTAGTCCACATAGCAAAAATCAAGTTCATCCAAGAAAAAGGAATTCAAAAGCTAACAGTAGCATTCAAGCTTAAGAACTTACAGTCTCCAAACTGCTCTCAGCACATTCACATCTAACTGAGAAGAAGTTCAAGTTCTTCTCTCTTCTTCAACCTGAGTTCTCCTGCTTACAGGAAGATCTTCATTCAGAGCCTTTTGAAGAAGAAGAAGAAGATAGCTGCCTGAATAAGAAAATCTTATTTCATATTATTTGTCTTCTTGTAGCTTTTTCCTTCAGTAATTTCTGAAGTGTTTCTGCACTGAAGCAAGACTTCACCTGGACATTCTTTTAGCCAGGGGGAGCCTTGATTCTTTTAGAGCCTTCTAGCTCAGTGCAAGTTATTGTGCTTCTCTAATTTATTGTAAAATAGAGAAGACACCTTAACCTTCTTTCCCCCTATGTACAGGGTTATTACTCCATTCAAAAGTATCCCTTGGTGGCAGGGCACCTGATCAAAAACCTGTGTTGGTTTTTAGACACCTGATCAAAAGTCTAAAGAATTTCTTGATCTACCTGAAGCATATCTTGTTGGTGACAGGGCACCTGATCAAAAACCTGAGTGGATTCCTACCTTGTTGGTAGAAGAGTGGACGTACCCAAGTTGTTTGGGGAACCACTATAAATTCCTTGTGTCGTCTGGATTGCTTTATTTAATTACTTGCATTATGGCTGTGATTAGATCTTAACTAGGTTTGCTAGTTGCTGTTTAGGTTTCCAAGCCTTAACTGTAATTACAGTTGGCTGTCTTTCTATGCACAATACTTGTGTTAGGCTTTAAGGTTTAAATCTCAAATATCTATAACCTTCATTCCGCATTTAACTCCAAGGGAGTTGAGTAGAAAGTCAACTTTGCTAGTGCAATTTTTGATTACTCTATTCACCCCCCCTCTAGAGTAGTATCTATCCCTTCTCTTTCATAAATTATGGTATATAAAATAAACAAGCAGTAGAGTAGGTAATATTATGGATACTACTTGGAAGGGTGAAGTTGTTGGAGTTCGTAAAAAAAGGTAATAGAATCTTAGCTCTTAAATTGGTCATAAGAAAATAAACTATTAATATGATCAGTGCTTACGCCCCACAAGTAGGATTAAGTAAATCTATTAAAGCGCAATTTTGGAAAGACTTAGATGATCTAGTAAGAGAAATCCCACAAAGAGAGACGATTTTCATAGGAGGAGATTTAAATGGATATATATGGAAGAAAAATGTAGATTATACATGATCCGTTCATGGAGGGATTTGGATATGGAGAAAGAAATTAAGAAGGATGAACCATTTTAGACTTTGTTGTAGCACATGATCTAATTGTGTCAAATACGTTTTTCACAAAATGAGAAGAACATTTAATTATATTTAAAAGCGGATCAAATAAGTCACAAATTGATTATTTTATGACTCGCAAAATGGATAAAAATATTTATAAGGATTGCAAAGTCATACCAGGAGAAATTTTGACAATATAACATAAATTGGTGGTGTTTGATGTATAAATTAAATATAATAAATTTAGGACAAGAATAAAAATATTGCAAAAAATTCGGTAGTGGAACTTGAAGATGGAAAAATAGGTTGCTTTCAAGACAGTAGTTATGGAACAACTAGTTGATGACACTTATATTGATCCTAGTGTTTCATGGTAAGTTATGTATTCACATTTAAGGATAAGTGGAAAGAATGTACTTTGAGTATTAAAAGGTCATACACCCCCAAGTAAATAATCTTGGTAGTGGAAAGAGGAAGTGCAAGACAAAGTGAGAGTAAAGAGGGTCAGCTATAAAAGAAGCTAAACATATAATAAGTAAAGCAAGAAGTCAAGCTTATGCAGAATTTTATAAGCAACTAGATACCAAATATGGAGAGCGTGACATATATAAAATTGCTCAAGCTATAGAAATGAAGACAAGAGATTTAATTCAAGTAAAATGAATAAAAGATGAGACAGATATGTTTTTGACGAATGGTGTTGATATTAAAGAGCGATGGAAAAGATACTTTTATCAATTCTATAATGAAACAAAAGACAATGAATTGAACTTGGAAGAGTTAAGTAAATCAGAGGAGTATAGGAATAGAACTTTTTATCATAAAATTAAATTATTAGAGGTAAATTATGCTCTAAAAAGATGAAAAATGGAAAGACAGTTGGGCCAGATGATATACTCATTGAAGTATGGAAATGTCAAGGGAATGAATGAATTTTATTGCTTACATGTTTTTTCAATAAGATACTGAAGTCAAAGCAAATGCCAGACCAATGAAGAGAAAGTATCTTGGTACCTTTGTATAAGAATAAAGAAGATATACAAAATTGTGTTAATTATAGAGGAATTAAATTGATGAGCCATGCCATGAAATTATGGGAGCGAGTAATATAAAGAAGAGTAAGACGAGAGACTAACATCTCAGAGAATCAATTTGGATTCATGTCAGGGCGATCGACCATGGAAGCTATACATCTCTTGAGGAGACTCATTGACAACTACCGAGAAAGAAAACAAGATTTGCATATGCTGTTTATTGATCTTGAGAAGGCTTTTAATAGAGTTCCAAAGGAGATCTTTTGGAGAGTCTTGGAAAATAAAGGTGTAAATGTATCATATATTGATATAATCAAAGATATGTATATAAATTCAATGATAATGGTGAGGACATCTGGAGGATTAACACCAGAATTCCCTATCACTGTTGGCTTACATCAAGGTTCAGCTTTAAGCCCTTATCTCTTTACTCTTATCTTAGATGAGCTTACCGAACATATCTAACAAGCAATACCTTGGTGTTTATTATTTGTTGATGATATCATTTTGGTTTTCTAAAAGCGCGAGGGTATAAACGCAAAACTTGAATCTTTTTAAGACACTTTAAAAAAGAAGTGTTTTAGGTTGAGCAGGGAAAAGACAGAGTATATGGAGCTTAAATTTAGTAGTACAAGAAGGACGTATGGCATCATTATTAAGTTGGGTGATCAAGATATTTCCTATAGTGAATGTTTTAAGTATCTTGGATTGATAATTCAAAAAGACAGTAGTATTGATAAAGATGTAACACATAGAATCCAAGTGGGTTGGTTAAAGCGGAAAGGCGTGCCAGGGATCTTATGTGATCGTAAAGTACCATTAAAACTCAAGGGAAAGTTTTATCGTACTGCAACTAGACCAACGATGCTCTATGGTTCTGAGTGTTGGGCAGTGAATTGTGTATATGAGCAAAAAATGAGAGTTGTAGAGATGAGAATGCTTAGGTGGAGGTGTGGATTCACGAGACTGGAAAAAATTAGGAATGAATGTATTAGGTTTAAGACAGGAGTAGCACCAATTGCATAGAAGATGAGAGAAGCTCGACAAAGATGGTTTGTACACGTATAAAGGAGACCATTATAGGAACCTTCAAGGCATTGTGAGAGTCTAGTCACTAGGCATGTTAAATGAGGGAGGGGTAGACCAATACAGACTTGGAATGAAACTATATGGAAAGATATGATGTACTTGGGCATTATTGAGATTATAATGAAAGATAGGGCACAATGGCGACAAAGGATCCATATAGCCGACCCCACTATAATGAGATAAAGGATTGAGTGTTGTTATAGTGATCACACTCATGGCAAGATATCTTCTCTTTCCCCAAAGTTTTTTACTTTCTTAATTATTTTTTGATTTTGTTTCAAAAGGATTTTGTTTTCTGACTTTAAAAGATCAACTTCTTTTAAATGTTTATCAAAAAATTTGCAAATTTTTTTATGTATTTAATATAAATATCATCATAAGAGGAAGATAGTTACTGAGTGTTGCTCTGGACACTACACTCGTTGTCAGATGTTTCGTGGCAGTTTCCCATAGGGCACAAATTAGCCTATTCCTCATCGCTAGATGCGGTCCCGCTTGATTCTTTGAATGAGGAATCATCCCAAGTTGATGCTTTTAGAACTTTCTTACTTTCTTTACCTTTGCGTCGCTTCTCATTCTGCTCTTTCAGTTACTTTGGGCATTAACTTTTGATATGACTGGTCTTCTCGCAGTAGAAACATTCTCATGGAGCTCGCTCGTCTTCATCATCGATGCATTTCTCCTTCTTGGATGATGATCCTTTCCTCCTTGCATCCTTGTTGAAGTACATGTAAAAAGAATTCCTCCTCTCCAGATTCTTCATAAATCTCTTAAAATTTTTCACGAAGAGTCTTTCTTCGTCCTCCTCGTCATTATCATCATCTTCTCTCCTTTACTTAAGTACCAATGCCTTTTTCTTTGGTTCCTTACTATATTATTCATCTTGGATCTTGAGTCCGCCCTTATGGGGTTTTAGGTTCCCAATAAGGCTCTCAATCTAGAGTTGTCACAAATCGTGTGATTCAGAGATTACAGTCACCTTTGGATTGAACTTTGGAGAGAGTGATCGAAGAATTTTTTGTATGAGATCGCCATTAAAGAAGGTTCTCCCAAGAATTTTTAAAGCGTTGATGATCTTTGTGATCTGTGTACATCAAATCAATGTCTGCATCCTCTTCCATAAGGAATTTCTCATATTTTGACTCGAGTTGAAATAGCTTTGAATCCCTTACCTGTGAAGTATCTTCATGTGTTAGTTCCAAGAGATTCCAAATATCATAAGCAGTAACCACATATTATTAAATTCTGTCTTATCTAGAGCACAATATAAGTAGGAGTCGTATACCTTGTGTCTATCATACTCAAGACCTTAATGTCTAGAGTCATTAAAACACATTGCATGCATGCTCTCTTGTAATTATAATTTTTTTAGTAAAAGGTCGAGGTCTACTTATTTGTTTCCCCTCTTAAAAAGCGAGATCATGTAGCGCCATTATTCTCGGTTGTTAAGCCGATTTGGAACAACCTAGATCTGATACCACTTATTGGATCTTACAGTACCCTTAGGGGGGGGGTGAATAAGGGTTTTTTTTAGTAATTTTCAACTTAAGGAAAAGAATTAGTTTGATTCTTATTTTCATTTCATATCGTCAGCAGTAGCGATACTACCAAGCATTAGTAATAAAAAATTCTCTTTCTTTTAAAACTCAGAGTAAAAAGCTTGTAGATATGTGAAGAGAGAAAAAATAATAATTTTAATTCAGAAGTTATGATTACAAAACTGTGATCCTAATCACGCTTGGGATTATGATGATAATAAAATTCTTTTCCTTTTCTATATCGACCCTTCTCCCAAGGACTAGTTAGTTCCAGTCTATCTCTCCCAAGTAAGGCTTTGAATCGGCCCTAGATCTATCCTAGACCTAGTCACCACAACATATGATAAATTGCAGAATCCTCCCAAGAAACTGACATACACACCGAATTATTTTGTCGCCTAAGTCTCGTAAGACTTAGTCACCTTTACCTATGGTGAATTTACAGTACTCAGAAAAATAAAGGAAATAAAAATATGACAATAATAAAAAAACTCCCTCAAGATGATGGACTCGACGGTGAATATGCGTGATCAATCTTTTTCTAAGTCCGTATCCTTCACAAGTGTTGAGAGGAGCTCTTATCATTAAGGAAGAGGCTCCCACGTAAGTATGAGAGTTCTGGCTTCAGTTGAGGCCTCCGTCTGGGGTCTCTGCATCTCTCTCAATTAAAGTAGGAGGACTACTCTTTTGATAGCCATGAGACCTACCGCCACCAGTAGCTCTACCGCCTGATGATAACTACTTTATGTAGCATTCTTCTCCCTTTGGAAATCAGCCTTTTAGGCAACTTACCATTGCAAATTTAAGAAACTTTTCCTCTCCATTTTAGGAAACTTTTGATCTTTGGAAATCAGCATTTTGAGTAACTTTAACTTCTGAAAATGGACTTTCCAAAAGATATCTCATGGTGTTAGTGATACCGTCCGACGATAGTACTTTCCTTTTTAGTAGCTTCCTTCCAAGTTTGGTATCCTTTATTTTCTGTCAGATTGCTAGTGCTAACGCTAGTGGTAGCGATACTGCCCGGCAGTAGCAACATAAATTATGTCATTCTTATCTTTTTGACTTATCTCCCAAGGGTTACTGAACCTATGGTTCCTACATACTATAAACACACAACAAACATGATCAAATACAAACTGAGATTTATTATCTCAAACCAAGAGATGCAGAATACATGTTCCAACACTCAACATTTAAACTTAATTACTGATTCATAAACTTTGAATTGATTGTAGGATTAGTTTTAAGAATTATGTTATAATAAAGATAGTTGAAAATCGATTTAGAATGTTTTATTCATAGATAACATAGTTTTTAAATTCCAATAAAAGATATTACAAGGAATTGTTATTACATGTTTCTAATATAATTCCAATATACTTTTCATAGACTAAGAAAGATTTGACTAATCTTTTTGATTTGTTGTGATACATGCATGATTGATTCTATGTTTTAGATGAAAAATGAGATACATGCAATTACAAGAAAATGCATTCACAAAATAATCATGACCTAAGATGCATAAAACAAACATTGAAATCAGTACGTATTTATTTCAATTGTAAACATTATGAGAAATCTATATGATCATTGATTTTACAAGATAATTCTTTGTGATGTTTTTAAAATTTAAACATAATAGAAATAAATTATCTCTTACTTTATCATGCGATAATTTATTCATATTCATCCTTTTTAATTAATTATAGTGAAACCTTTCTAGGTGAATATTGAATATTCACCTAGGTGAAAGCTTTCTAGGTGAATATTTTTAGGTGAATATTTTTAGGTGAATATTTTTTAATTTATTCATATTCATCCTTTTTAATTTATTCATAGTGAAAGCTTTCTAGGTGAATATTTTTTTGGTGATTTTTTAATTATTTTGTAAATTTTCTATTTTGCTTTTATTTTACAAAAAATGATCCGAAACATATCTAAATGTTTTGAAAGTAGAAAAGAATAATAAGTAAAGCAATAAAATAATTTTCAAAAGTAAAATTTGGAGAAAATCCAAACTTTTAAGAAAATAGAGCTACCGTCGAGCGTAAAGCTTTGTGGTGGGTGGTAGTAGACAAAGACTTAACTTTCATCAAAAAGTATGTTTTTGTGATTTTTTATTCTAATTTCTCTTCAATAGGATTTTTCATTATATGGGCTATCAAATGTAGCAAAAAAAAATCAGAAAAATAATCAAAAAGTTGTGGTTTTTAAATTTTAGCCTAAGAAATCTAATAAACCATTTAAATCCCTTTTTGTGTGTAACCAATTTGCACATACATAATACAAATTACCCTTAAACATGAAAGCAACTTTTGAATAGTCAATTTATAAAGTTAAGGATTTTAACTTTTAGCTAATGAGTTCAAAAAGGTTATTTTTTAATAAGCGTAAGATTTTAAAACAAAGCAAAGTGAATGTGCAATAATTTTAACTTTTAAAATATACCAAATGTAATATTTTTTGCTCAAAAAATAAAGACAAAACACACAAAATTGTATAAAGCAAAAAAGAAAAGAAAAAGTTTTTTTTATTATTTTAATTGATCAGGGAGCAAAAATAGGTTTGGAAAATAGTATTTATTCTAATGAATACAAACCATATTAAGATAAAGCATCTCCCTAGACAATTAATAGTCTCGTGGTACATGAAGACAAGATTTGGGAACCCATATAGATCCAACATTTTTGGATAATAATTTTTGGGAACCCAAATTTTGTGAGATGTGCAAGGTTTAGATATATTCTAACAAGTAGATGACATGTGTCCAAATTTGGAACATATGTTGCACTAGATGTAAGGTGTGCTTATATGATTAATTATTTTGTTATGTATATATTTTATAAGGTCTGTAACACTAGTACTTGAGACTGTGTGCAAATTTGTTAAAAAACTACAAATAAAGGATTTTTAATGACTTGGAAATTTTTGAATAAATAATTTTAATCAATCTAGTTTATTTGTTAGAGTATTATTTTCATTAATCAATATTTCACTATGTGCATAACTCGTGTTTAGTGAGCTTAGTGTAAATTTCACTCAGGGAGCTCTAGACAGAAAGCCCGGACTAAGCGACTTCAAGCTTAGTGAGCTTGGACTAGGCGAGCTCAAGTCTGGCGAGCTCAAGCCAAGCGACTTCAGGCCAAGTGACCTCAAGCCTGACAACTTCATAGTTAGGAGAGCCTTAGATAGAGGTGAGATCAGATCAGGTGAGTGTAAGCCTTCTCAGTCTCGGAACTTGCCTAGACCCAGCAGGTCTTAATCTATAGGTAGTTAGTTGCTCGAAGGCCATCATGGTATGCTTATAGTATTCTCAAAAAGGAGGAGGCCACTGTCTGCAGGCTAGTTTGGGCTGCTAATATCACAAATGAAAAGGCGGAGGTCACTGTCCAAAGTCCATGAAAGATCATTATGCCCTCGATAAGAGTTTGTCTATAAATAGAACTCATTACACCTCAGAGAAGGTAGAACGAGCCTCCTAGAGCTCTCCATCTCAAGCTTTTTTCTCCTACATTCCGAGGTGCTGAGCTCAGGTTTAGCTTTGGGAGGGAAGTAAAAAAACTTCATGGGTCTGTGCATATGCAAACCACTCTTAACTTAATGAGGTCATCTCTGGGCTCAGAATTCCCTAGTCATGAGCATGCGATGGCGAGTCAAGTTGCGCAAACTTCCCCTCTTAATCCAAACTCAGTTGAACTGATATTCATGTTTCAACATCTTTGGTACAATGAGCATAGATTGGAGGTTTGTGTAGAAAAACTCACACAACGATGCCATGATGGGACATGGAGAGCACATAGATGACCAAGGGAACTTAAACCCGTCCAATGTATTTATCACACAAAGCGATTTTGTAGAGTTCAAGAGATCAGAGAAGAAAATGTTGTGGGCACTACTAGCCCCACGCGGCATGGTCGTGACACCTATGCCGCTAGTTGTTGCCTTCCCTGGTGAGGCGAGCCACAACCAATGACCCAAAAATATGGTAGCCTAAGATAAAGAATACCAAGTACTTCACCCGCGATTTCACTTTACGAGCACTCCAAAAACTCGTAGCTTGATAGGTGAATTCAAGCGAGCTTATGCGAATCATAATGTTGTGCTTGAGATTCCTTTCTGTGAGTTGGTGCTGGTCGCTCCCATTCTTGCCAGATTTATGGAGCCTATGATGAACTTTAATTCTAGGAGGGATGATCCTATCCAGTATCGGTAATAGTTTGAGGACATGATGTCAAACTGATAGATGAAAGATGACTTCTGTACAACTCATATTTAGTGAGCTTAGTCCAAATCGCACTAAATGTATAAATGAGATGGTTATGTACTACCCCTGTATTTATAAAAGGGGAAGCAATCAAGCTTGAAAAACCCGTCAGCTCATGACCAGTAACTTTCTAAAAAAGGCTGAACGATTCTTTTCGATCTCTTGAGAGATTGCAAAGAGGGAATATTATGTACAACACATGTTTAGCGAGATTAGTCCAAACCGCACTCAATGTCTCGATGAGAAGGTTATGCACCACCCCTATATTTATAGTAGGGGAAGTGAAAGTCTTTGTTTTCAAGGTAGCTTGCAACCTAGAAGGGGGGATATGTTTATTGATATCTTATGACTTTCTTTAAGTTTCTTCTTTAAGTGCTTAGTGGGTTAATGGTTATTAGCTTTTAAGAACCTGCAATAAAGAACCATCATAAAAAAGCACACACAAAAAAGCACACACAAAAATTATAGTGGTTCCCCAGATTATGGGTACATCCACACTCCTCCCACCTTTCTAACTTTTAGTTAGACAAGACAATTCTCCAAAATTCAGCTCAAAGAGCTTACACCTCAGATACCTCAGGATCTCTCTGTCTCCTCCAAGACTTACAACTCAAGCACTAGGCCCTATAACTCAGTGATCAACAGATCACCTACCTTAGGCCAAAGGCCCTATAAATCGGGCTGGGAGGACAACCTTACCTCAGATCCACAAAGGATCCTATCTCATAGAGAATGACTCTCCTACAACTCAGGCACAAAGGCCCTACCTCAGATCAAAAGGATCCTACTGCTCAGGCACAAGTTCCCTACAACTCAGTGAGAATGACTCACCTGCATCAGGCCTAAAGGCCCTACAGCTTAGTGATCAAATGATCACCTACCTCAGATCCAAGCTGTATCCTACACTCAGAGAGTATAACTCTCCTACAGCTCAGGCAAATTTGCCCTACCTCAGGCCAAAGGCCTTACAGCTCAGATCCAAAAGGATCCTATAGAAAATAGTAGTTTAATTAATTTTGATACAGAGAAATTTCTCTGTGTCAACTATTAGAGATGAGTTATCTCAGCTCTAACTTTCCTCACAGCAACAAAAAGAAGTTCTTCAAGAAATGACTGCTTCTGCTGGGGTAACTAAGAATGTTGCTTCTGAACTTGCTGTAGAAGACTGAAGAACAACTAGGTCTTGAGATCTTCAAACAACTAAATAAACCTATAGAAAACTGAAGGCTCTCCTTTATTTCTTTATCAGAAGTATTTTTTATCTTGCTATAGTAGAAGAAGATTCTACAGCTAATTGAACTTTTTGTTCTCCTGGAAGATTTCAAGCTTTTCCTCGGTAGCAATGACGAGTAAGATGAAGTCCAGCCATTCTTTTTCATTTTGGTTTAAACCCTAAAAGTTTAGTTCAATCATCCAAATCTGCCCCTTTATATCTTCCGCCAATCAACGACTCCAAGAAGAAGTGAGGACCACCTGCAGCATACAACTGCACCTTGCTTTAACGAAAGAAGACATACAGTAGCTCACCGGTAATATTTGTCGTGTTCTGTAGCTTTCCCGTATATAATTTGAACTCTATTGACTTTGATGACGTCTTCATCTGTGGACTTAGCCAAAATCAAACATCTTTAGGCTCTATTTGGCTCAGCTGCAACGACTGCAGAAGCAGTGGTGGGATGCAGTGGTGGAATAATCAGCTATTTTGCAGAGTGGTGCCAGAATCTGTGAAACTGTTTCGATGAACAGCTTTTGCAGAGCTATTTCAAACTATTACACATTAACATACATAAACATACACAAATATACACACACACACATACATACATATAAACATAAACACTCTAAACTATTACACATTAACACACACACACACACAAAAACATACACATACACATAAACATACAACATGAGTTGGAGAAGAAGAGTTGGACAATAAAAGCTCTAACTAGTCAGCGTCCTTCGGCAGAAGAGTTGGATAAGAAGAGCACTTTCGTCCTCCAGCCCCCAAATATTCTCTGTTTTCAAGCTACAGGAAGCACACAAGATGCACTCCGGTTTCACCCTTTCTGGCTAATCACGAAGGATGGATTTCTCCGAGCAGGACCCGGACATCTTCAGATATTCGCGGAGAGGAGGAAGAGGATGAGCAGCGTCGACGAGGAGAACGGTAGCCCAGATTCCTCTGGCAAGTCCTCAACTTCTTCGTCATTTTCATCCAGCGGAAGCAGCAGTGCCCAGAGTCGCAGCTGGAGTTCCAGTGAAGGCGGAGGCAGCGTGCGATGTCATCCCAGCACGGAAGGAGTTCTGTGAATCGCAACCCGCAGTTTTGAGTCGTGAAATTTTTTCACGACTGTAAATCGCTTGAATTTCGCGATTTCAGGGTGGGGGATGTTTGCACTGGAAGGGGAGGAAATGTTGTTTGGCGCGACTTCTTGATAATTCACGGTGTACAGTTCCCAAAACTCCGTGCCAAACAAAGCCTTAGTATAGGCGTTGAGTGAGTAAGATTCACTCAATGCCAAAACACTTAGATTTTTTGTCACTAGGCATTGAGTGAGCAACCTTCACTCAACGCAAAAAGACTTAGAATAATTTCTTTACCATTAGGCATTGAGTGAGCAACCTTAACTCAACACCAAAACACTTAGAATAATTTTCGGTCACTTGGTGTTGAGTGAGTAAGCTTCACTCAATGCCAAACTACTTAACAGATTTCCTTCTATTATTTGGCGTTGAGTGAGTAACCTTCACTCAACCCATTTGAACTTAGCCAAATTTCTAAGAAATCACAGTCTCTGACTGACTAAGGTTCAGTCAATGCTTTTTATCATATGTCATTGAGTGAGTGAGTTTCACTCAACGCCTGTGGACTTAGTCAAATTTATACACAGATTTTCTGTGGCGTTGACTGTCTAAGTTATACTCAATGATTTTTGCTATATGACATTGTGCGAGTAAGCTTCACTCAACGCCAGTGGACTTAGCCACATTTCTGCCTGTTCCTTTTTAGGCTTTGACTGTCTTAGCCTGTCTTATAGCTTTTTGCTGTATGGTGTTGAGTGAGTAGACTTTATTCAATGCATGTGGACTTAACTACATTTTCAACTTGCCAATTGTTTGGCTTTGACTGTACAAGCTAAACTCAGTACTTTTACTCACATGGCATTGAGTGAGTAGACCACACTCAATGCATGTGGACTTAGGCAATTTCTAGCCAATCCATCATCTTTACTTTATGACCACCTATCACATCACTTGGAATACCTGTCCTATTACTATTTTAAGGACTAACCTGCATGCATGGACTTATGCATATATCAATTACAACTTTGTTTATATCATTGATATGATTGACTTCTTCAAATATTAGACATTGTGGGTAACAGACCCAACAGGAAGCAAGCAGACTCAAAAAGCCCATCAAATCACAACCTGTAACTCGCTAAAAAGGGTAAATGATTCTTTTTGATCTCTTCTGAGCTCATAAAGAGCAGGGATTTTGTATAACCCATATTTATAGAGCTTAGTCTAAATCTCACTCAGGGAGCTCTATACATGTAGCTTGGACTGGGCGAATTCAAGCTTGGGGAGCTTGGACTGGTAAGTTCAAGTTTGGCAAGCTCAAACCAAGTGACATCAAGTCGGTGAACTCGAGCACACAAAATCATAGCTAGGCGAGCCCTAGCCAGGGGTGAGCCTAGATCAGACGAGTACAAGTCTTCCCGATCTGAGTACTTGCCCAGACCCAACACGTTTTAATCTACAGGCAGTCAGCTGCCCGCAGACCATCAGGGACTGCTTATAGTATTCTCAAAAAGGCAGAGGCCGCTGTCCTCTGGCCAGTTTGGGATGCTAATATCACAAATGAAAATACAGAGGCTGCTGTACATAGGCCAAGAAAGACCATTACGCCCATGATAAGATTTTTCCTATTACTAAACCCCATTGCACCTCGTAGATGGCAAACCCAGCCTCCTAGAGCTCTCTATGTCGAGATTTTTCTCCTTGCCATCTGAGTTATCGAACTCAGCTTTGTTTTTAGGAGGGGAAGTAAAAAGAACTTTTGATTATTTGGTAGGACCTTCTCACTACAACTCATGACTCTATATATAGGAAAATTATGCTTTACTTTATGAGGGTCATCTCTAGGCTCGGAATACCCCAGTCTTGAGCATTCGACGGTGAGTCAAGTAATGCAAACTGTCCTAAAAGTGTAAATAATTAAGTAAATCCTCATAAAATAATCTAAAGGGGGGGGGGAGGTGGGGGGAGTGAATAGATATTAAATTTTTTTTTACTTTGGTTTTCTAAACACCTTCAAATTTGCATGAACAATCTCAACCACAAAAAAATAAAGAAAAGCAGAAATTAAAGTGCAAAAAATAAATAGGAGACAACATAGAGAATCACAACACATAAGAAACAATGTTAGAGTTGTTCCCCAAAATTTGGGTACATCCACTCTTCTACCACTCTGGTAGGAATACACTATCCCAACGCCCAAGTCTTTTGTTCAAAAGACTCTCAGAACCAAACTAGATCTTTTGGTAAGGAGATCTTGAACAAACACTAGATCTTTTGGCAAGGAGATTTTGAACTAAGGACTGATTCCTTTGATGAGGAGACTCTTAGAACTAGGGACTGAATCCTTTGAAGAGGGATTATTAATACTCTTTACTCAGTTTACATAGTGAGAGTATTAAAGAGAAGAAGAAGAAAAAGTCTTCTAATCATGAGTCCTCTCTAAGCAAATTTATGTGGACTGTTTGTACTAGGTGTATTAGATCTTCTATATTTGATAAATCCTTGCTAAAAGTGGTTGCAAGGATTATAAGCCTTTTTGTTTATCTCTTTAGAATCTATTATTGTAGCAATAAGGAAAAAAGAAGCAGAAGATGAGAAGACTGTTATCTGCTCTATATTTTTTGGTATATTCTATATGTTCTATTTTTATGTATGTTTCTTCTTCTTCTTCTTCTGAATTTTGGGTATATGAAAACTTTTGGAGATTTTGAATTTCTCTTCTTTTGGGAAATTGTCTTTAGAAGGAATACAATAATATTCTTCCATGTTTGTCATAATGAATTCTGAATTATTCTTCATATTTCATCCATATAAACTCCTCTATAATTGATGTAGAATTCTTTCCTTAGGCTCTTTGATGAGTCAGATATTTATAGGCTTTTTCAAACTCATTTGGGTTCACACACATGCACTTCACTTTTAGTTCTTTAATGCTTATATTCTACTTATTCACAAATCTCACTTGAAGTGCACATTTTGGCCATTGCGGTGTGGAATTGCGCACTATTTTGCTGGGGGTAAGCACATTGTGCTCTCCATTTATTTTGTAAAACCCCCTTCCATAACACAAGACACGGTCGAGGGAACTTTTATGCCCATAACAGCCGCCTTGCGGTAGCATCAACACGCGAGCTAATCTATACCATAAGTGGCATATTCTGCCGACTAATCTCTGACATCACAAAAGCCAACCCAACCAAAAGATCACATAAGTCATATATCATAATAAGTAAATGTCCAAAATAGTTCATCAATAATAAGGAACTACATCAGTTCCTATAATATCAAAGTACAACAAAATTGCCCGAAGGATATATCATAATGCTCACAACTCACATCAGTCACCGAAAGAAGAGAGGGTATCATCGCATTAGGCCCTGTCCCCTAGCCTGGTTGTCCTCTTGTGTCAGGTGCTGCTGCTGCTCCAACTGTGGGATATCCTCATAAAATGATAGACGTAGCAGACGTTAGTCATAAAGTCTAAGTGGCTATCACATCCACTCACCCCAGTGACTCTTAGGCACCGAACAGAGGAAAAGAAGGAGGAGCTAAATATAACAGTAGTATATAAAACAAATCAAATGACAGGAGAGCGTTATTAATCAACAGTTTGTGTATATCAGCACATTCATTTTAAGTAAGAATCAGCACATTCAAATCAAGCAAGTATCAACAATAAATATCAACATGTGAAGAGGTAATCTAAACTAACAACATATCAATCGTAAGTATAAAATTTAACATAACTTATAAAAATGCCCATACAAATTTATAAGTTAAGGATCAGGTGCATCAAGTAACTCATTATATAAAAGTGCTCATATAAATTTATATGATGAGGATCTTATGCGGTGTAATGCAATGATATGAAATGAATGCAGTATGATGACTCACCCATACACGCGCACCCACACACACACACACACACTCTGCTATGTCAACATAGACCTTTAGTTCCCACTTTTCGAGCAGTTGGCTAACCTCTCAGGCATCAACTGTCATAGCCAAACAGATACAGTAGAGCGGGCATCTCCACTACTAGGAGAGCATTTACACTACCAGGCCTAGGCCTCTGTATGCCTCAATACTAAGAACACAATAGCAGAGCCCCTGCATACTATAGCTTAGAAGGGGTCTTGGGTAGATGTGCACCAAGAGCCCAGCCTAACTGGCCGATAACTAGCACAGAAGGAGTCTTCAGGAGAATATCACTAAAGAACCAAGCCCAACTGCTCACTGACACGGAAGGAGCCTTTGGGAGTGAGCACCAAAGGACCAAGTCCAACCGCTCGAGGTCTATCTACCAGCTCCAGTCGATGTGATGACTGACGAGCCCATAGACCTGCCACCAAATCCTCAACATAAGATTATATACCGTGTGTCAAAACACACCCAACCCATAAAATTCACATCTACCATGCCATCATGCATTCAAGGGCACCAACCGAGTCCATTCACCTCATACCAACATCATGCTCCAAAGCACACAAAGGTCCACATTTAACACAGGATGACAATCCATCCGAATTATTACCCCAATCACTCACTGCAACCCGTAAGGAGTTATTGTACTCTAAGTAGTGGATTATACCAGTCATTCCTTCAATACTTGAGATCAAGGTTAAGATCCACATGCGGCCATGGGTATAACTCATCCAACCCCATCTAATATTTATCACCTGCATATGCATCATAATTATTCAATCATCTCTACCGAACTTTGTTTCACAAACCTCCAAGTACTAGCAACAAGTACTCTTTCCAAATCTTATTGATCATGCAAGGGGTGATCACATTATCATCAACTATTCACTATCTAGTCTCCCAAGTGATCAATTCGTAGAACAAAGAATTCATCAAATATTCATAAGTCACAGTTACGCGCCATTATTTACTAAAAATTGCATTGGGAAGCTACAATCCACCAAAAGTCAAATCAAAAAGGTATTTTTAAGGACTAAAACTTTCATGTTGATACCAGGGTTTAAATCAAAATCCATTCCATCTGAAATTGAGCTTCAGTCCAGCCAGCTACACTTAGACAGAAAACCTGCACATATATTAATACAGTGCATCAACTTTGACTGAACATTCTTGGAGCTATGGAACTCTCCTGAAAACGTGCAACCATCCGTTGGAAAGTTCTTTCCGAGGGCTACAACTTCTATGTTGAGCTCGATACTTGAATCAGACTGTATCATACCTGAAATCGGCCTTGAAGTCTACTGTGCACAAAAAACAGATTTCTGTACAACACTTTTGTACACATCGTAAAGATGTATGAACGACATCAGTTCATCTCCTTCCTCCTGCCATCACACAAAACACAACCAAAATCTCTCTTCCCTTTCTCCCTCATTAGACCACGGTTATTCATGAGATCAAGTCCGCCATCTTTGTAATGAAGAGAGGAGATGATTGAAGATATTCATGCGATGATCGGCGCACTAGAACAAAGCTCTAGCGTGATTCTTTCCTAGGAAATCTTCATTAAACTTCCAAATCAAGCACTCTTGAGCCGTTGTATCTCTTATACTTTGGATCTAAAGATCTTGCACCAAGGGAGAGGGTAGGAAGCTCACCTGGTTTCCAACCATGGATCGCGGCCTTCTCTTTGGCAGCATGCTCAGTTTTCCTCATCGGTATCATTCTTCAGGAAGAAGGTTCAGTCGGCTGAAAGAAATGATGTTTGTGGCTACGTTTCAGATGATACTTTATAAAGGAAAGACTTAGGGTAAATATAACCTTGCCACGTGTCACTTCCCCTTTAGACCGCACTTTATAAGATAAAATAACCGTTCTGTACAAATCCAAAAATTCAAGCCAAAACCAAACAGGACATATAGAAATGCTAAGTCCATTCGTCGAGTATACTCGACGAATCGTCGAGTGCATTAATTCCATTACATGAGTCATCTTGACAAATACATGAGTCCACGTGACGAATCTCTTGGCAAATTTCACAAGTCCACTCGAGTTAACTCGACAAATTCGTCGAGTCCACTCGACGAATTCACGTGTCTTCTCTATTCCTTTCGATGAATCATCCCGATAGATTTTATAAGTCCACTTGAATATATTCGAAGAATTTGTCGAGTCCTCTCGATGAATTCTCGAGTCCTTTTGATGAATCATTTCGACAGATTTCACAAGTCCACTTGAGTTCACTCGACGAATTTGTCGAGTCTTCTCAAGTTCACTCGATGAATTCGTCGAGTCCTCTCGACGAATTCATGAGTCATCTCAACTATTTCTTGAGTCATCTCAAAAAATTCACTCCAGACCTGTTCTATCTATCGTCTCAAGTCACCATAGTGACATCAGAACACGCACGAGGGGTCTAGCCCGAAATTGAGCTAAGTCTATGGATAATAGATTACGAAGGGGCTTTTGCTCTATTTTTCTTCCTCCTTCCACTAGGGCTTTGCCCTAGGCCACCTCACATCATCTAAGAGCTTCAAGAAAGTAGATTCTAGTCCTACCTTCATTGCCATGCTAGGAGAGCTTTACATTGAATGAGGCCTGATCATGAGACAAAGATGACGAGCATTTCAGAGGAGAATGACACTCTTTTTGAGCTTGGACATAGTTGGAGACCGAGCTAGGATACAGAATGATGACCCAACAATTCCTACCATGAACCTCAAATGAGACTTCAGATTTGGTTGTAGTTCTTGCTTCTCTCCACCAAGTTAGATGATGGTAGTTATTTTCTCCATATTTTGATGATGTTTGCACTCTACATTTGATTTAATCTTTATTTCATTATTATGCGATATTATTATTCTTATATGAGTTGCTTGAGGTGTACTCTTGTGGTGATTGTAGTGTGTGAAAGTCTTTAATTTCAAGGATAGCTAAATCACCTAGAAGGGGGGAGGTGAATAGGTTTCTTAGTCTCTTGTAACTATCTTTACTTTTCTTCTTTAAATGCTTTGTGAGTTTGTAGTTTTTTGCTTTCAAGCAACACTCAACCTGCAATAAAGAAACAACACAAGGAGCACAAACGGAATTTATAGTGGTCCCCGGATTATGGGTATATCCACTCTCCCTCCTACCTTTCTAACAGCTTGTTAGACAAGACACTTCTCCAATCTCGGCTCCTAAGATCTTACAACACGTTCCTGTAGGACCACTCCATCTCCTCTAAGACTTATAGCTCAAGCATAAGGACCTACAACTCAGTGATCCAAAGATCACCTACCTCAGGCCCAAAGGCCCTACAACTCAGACAGGGAGGACAACCCTACCTCAGAGAGAATGACTCTCCTACAGCTCAGGCACAAAGGCCCTACCTCAAGTCCAAAGGATCTTACAACTCAGGTACAAGTGCCCTACAACTCAGAGAGAATGACTTCTCCTACCTCAAGATCAAAAGTCCTACCTTAGATCCAAACTGGATCCTACTCTCAGTCTAAAGCCCTACCTCAGATCCATAACTGGATCCTACCTCAGGCAAATCTACCCTATAACTCAGATCCAAAAGATCCTACAGAGTGGAAGTGGGTTGTTGAGAAGATTTGACATAAGAGAAATTTCTCAATGCCATGCTTCTTGGACTGAGATAAACTCAGCCTAACTTTGACTCTAGGAAAATAATCCCAGAGCCTACTGATTCCTGAACTGAGAAATACTCAGCCCTATCCTCTTCTTCTCAGCTCTAGAAATTTTTCCTGTTGGAATTGAGAAGTAAATGCAGCTTGCCTTGCTGCTACCTGAGCTGAGAGAATCCCAGCCCCCAACTTCTTCTCAGCAACAAGAGTGTTAATTTTGCATGTGCTAGAAGTAACCTGAGAGCTCAGTTCTGCTTCTGCTGGAAGTACCTTGTAGATATGCTACTCTGTACCTTTCTGAACTGAACAAGAAGACCAGTCCTATATTCTCCTTCACAACTCTCAGAAAATGTTCTTCAGGATAAATCGGCTGGAACTATGAAGGACTTGACTGCAGAAATCAGTTATCTCCGCTTCTTCTTCTTCTTCCTCAAAAAGTAAACTTTCTGAACTTGCCGGTGCAGGTGAGAATGGCACAAACTATCTCTTTGAACTCTTAGATATGAAGCTTGAACTTCTTCTTCAGGGCTCTACAATAATGGCGAGGAAGAAGATGAAGTCCAGCTGTCTTTTCCAAAAGATAATTTCTTCATTCCGCACTCTGCCTATTTTTATTTCGCCGATCAACGACTATTTTGACCCGTGGGCCCACCTGAATTTGATAGCTGAACCTTTACTTTAATAGCCAAAAGTCATACTGTAGGCCTGCAATGCCGTTTGTCGTGTATTATAGCCATCACACCACATTTTGAATTTTGTTGACTTTTGCTGACGTCAGTATCTGTGGACTTAGTCAAATTCAAGCACATTAGTATAGGCATTGAGTGAACAAGCTTCACTCAATGCCAAAACACTTAAAAAGATTTCTGTCTTCTCAGGCATTGAGATCATTGAGTGACCAAACATCACTCAACGCTTTTGCCTTAGCCAATCTTTCTGTACTAGTAGGCATTGAGAGCGTTGAGTGAACAAGCTTAATTCAATGCTTTTGGTCTTGGCCAATATTTCTATGAACTGGCATTGATAGCGTTGAGTGAGTCTTCATCACTCAATGCCAAAACACTTAGGCAGATTTTCTGTCACTAGGCATTGAGTGAGTAATCTTGACTCAATATAATCTAGACTTTTGTAGTCTTAACTTCTTAGGCGTCATGTGAGCCTTCATCTCACTATGCATTCTCCTCAGGGTGTCAAGTGAGTTGTTTTCACATGATGCTTCTGGGCTTAGTCGAGTTTTCTCCTTGCCAATGCATAAGCTTTGACAACACATGACACTTCTTGTTAAATATCATTGAGTGAATTGCCTTCACTCAACGCCTATGGACTTAGCTGCAGAATTGCTTTACAGACTGCAAGGCTTTGTTTGTCCACACCTTTACTCGACACATTTTGGCATCTGGCATTGAGTGAGCTTGCTTCAGTCGACTACTGTAGACTTAACTATATTTCCTTACATCTGGCATTGAGTGAGCTTGCTTCACTTAATGCCTGTGGACTTAACCATATTTCCTTGCATCTAGCATTGAGTGAGCTGTCTTCACTCAACGCCAGTGGACTTAGGAAAATTTTCTATCTCTCCACCTGCCTTCCTTATGACCACATGTCACCGTCACTTAGACAAGTTGTCTAACCTTGTTCCAAGGAACATCATGCACATGATGAGCTTAAACAATCATCAAATACAACTATGCTCTTATGGTTGATGGTGATGCCTCTTCAAATCATGTCTAGGGAACATTGAGGGCAATATTCCCAACAATCTCCCCCTATTTGAAGAAGGCAGAACACCCAACAATACTAAGAGGCATTTACACATAATGTATAAAAATTTAGAAGCAGCTATAAGATTTCCTACACCACTTGAAAAATAAAGGTAGCTTACAGCTCTCCTCACTACTTAACATTTAAGTTGAGGTCTTTCCTCAAGCCACTTGAGGGTGGAAATATAACATGCAATGGCTCACCATTACTCTCTTCATATTACTTGAATGTTTCTAAGTAATATGCACTTCTCAGTATTCTATTTCTCCCCCTGGGCATGTAATGTCCACCATCTCCCCTTTAGGGTTTAGGATATTATAATGTACACCATCTCCCCTCTATGGTTTAGGATATTTCCTACCTCTCCTAGTAGGATCTTAATATATCATCTACACCTCCCCTTTAGGGTTTAAGGTATTGCTTACCTCTCCCCCTTTCTGGCTTCTTAAAAAAGAATTTTTAATGAGGGAGGTGATAGCATCAAGGGAGAGATTAACTCTTAATGTTATACCACTTGATAAAATCCAGTGTTGATATCACTTGAGAAATTATCCTACTGAACAAACTATTTGACTTAGAGTTATACCTTTTATGTTGATACATTGATACAACACATCACTACAGCTACTTGAGCTAGCTGTAGACATTATTCCATTGATCCAATGCCACTCCTATACCACTTAAGCTTCATGCAACTATATTAAGGGTGGTGCTAGATTTTCATGAGAACCTACTGATCAGCTGTGATGATCTTTGATCCACTACAACAGCTGGCCGCTACTTAACAGGAAGTTGAACTTGTTCCTGCAACTTATGGATTTTCTCCCCCTCAACAGGAGCATCTACTATCTTCTCTCTACTGGACACTTGAGTCCATCTTAATCTTGATACCATTTGATATCACTTGAGAGACTTGATATCAAGTGACAAGCCTTACAGTCTTGATACTATATTGGGGACTTGTCACCTGCAAGAAAAGTAAATCCTGCAACAAAAGTATTACAGGGAGCAACTGAAACTATACCAAGTTCAACATACCTGACTCAACCTTGAAGGTGTTGAACTTGACTTCATCTAGTGGCTTAGCAAAGATGTCTGCCACTTGTATGACTGTGGAGACAAACTCAAGACCGAGTTCTTCCTTTTGCACATGCTCCCTAACTAACTGATACCTAATCCCTATGCATAGTCCTGTTATGAAAGATATGATTCCTAGTAATGGGGATTCAGCTAATACATGAGAATGTTACTTATCTCAATATAGTAGACCTGGAGCTGATGTTGGATTCACAACAACTGTGTATAGCAGCTCCCGACAAATATTTGATCTGATTCTATAGATGAGATTGCAAGACTGGTTTCTTTCTTGCTGCTCCAAGTATTCAGTCTTTTTCCTAGGATTTGATAGGTTCCATCCTAACTTATCCTATCTTTCTTGCACCCTATCTCCTTTCATTTAACTGGGTTGTCAGCACTGATATGCCCAGCCATGCTACAAGAATAACATATTATGTTAGAGAAATATGTTTTCTGGGTTTAGGATCATACCTGTCTCCTTTGGAGATCATCTTCCCAGATTTATTGTGATCCTTCTTGTAGTGTGAGTAGGAGGAAGATTTGATCTTTCACTACTTCCTCCTCTTGCTGGGCCAGATCTCTTCCACTTCTCCAATAACAGATTTTCCCCTGGCTCTAGCTATCTTGATACACACACAAAAGCCTGATTAGGAAAGTAGGAAGTTTGTACTGTATACCACTGATGGAATATGCTTCTTCTTTATACCACCTGACTTTTGGAGTTGGCTGTATACCACCTAGAATGTTTGTCTCTTTTGTATACCATCTCTGCTTGCACAACATACTCCCCCTTGATCATGGCCATCTCCTATTGCCTTCCCCCATTATTACTTCTTTAGTAAGGGAGACTCTTCAAATTGGACAGGGAGATCTTGGCTTGATCTATCTCTTCATTCAGATAGATCACTATCCTTAGAAGCTTCTATTGTCATTCCAATGACACTCTTTTTATCTTAAGCAGGGATATTTGTTGGAATCTCCCACTAAATCTTAGCATTATTTATAGGGACCTTGTTGAATTTTAGCAGTATTGCTGATCTATTTGGTGCAGGAGATTCTTTGACACCAATACTTTAGGAAGAACTTAAGCTTTCCAGCTTACCAGAATGTACTATCTTTCCCTTAGTATTTGCACAAATCTTATACACAATACCCACAGTCTTGGACATATTTTGCTGCAGGTTTAGAAGACATTAAGCCCTGAGTAGACATTTTTCTTCTTGTTTCTTCAGAAGAGACTGACAGCCGAGGATACCACTTGACAGTCTTTTCAGCTGAGCATTATGCGCTCCTTGCTCAATGATGAGAACAACCTCCTTGTTCTTCTCCTCACTATTCTGCTGAAGTGACAGCAACACTATGTCCCATCACTCAGACATCTTGAACTTTGATGGATGGATCCAGCTGGTTTTCATCCATTGTCTGTTTAGTTTATCCCTCTTTAGAAGAGATCACAACATCATTCCATCCTTTTCCTTTTGGTGAGTAGGAGGAACTTGAATTTCAAGTTATCCATCTTCAACTTCTCACTGAAGATCTTTAGTCCATTCCTTACTAGAATATAATCCTCAAGCTAGCCTCTTGTTATAGTCTAATTCCTGGAGCAACCTCTGTCTAAGTACCACATGGGGGTATAGGCACTGAGACTACCCTGTAAAAGAGAGTTTACCTTACCTTAGGATCCCAATAATTATTGGGTCCTAGGTTCTGATTAGCATAAAAATACACATGCCTTCCTGCAGATATTCTGACAGGAAGACTAACACTAGCCTTGTCAGGAAGACTTACCCTTGCCCTTGGCACACTAGGGTTGTGCCAATAGTCTTTGGCAAAGTGGCTCACTTTACCATAGAACCAACACTCATAAATATTATACCTTCTTTTCTGAGCAGGTCTGGTAGCATCTAACTATTCAAAAAGTGGAGCAGCTTCCTTTATCTTATTTCTCCCAGCCATAATCTGACTGAAGGTGAGTCCAGCAGTAGAAGAGCTTGGTTTTTCTTGAGATCTACCAACAATGATCTTCTTTGAAGAAGATATGTTGTCGATGGCCTTAGAAATGCCCAAATCTGGCTTGCTGACTGACTTTCCCTTGGTCTGAGTATGGGCTGGGAGATCTTGAGAGAAGGCTACTGCCTTACTCTTGAGTGTGGGGGATGGAGCACTAAATATAAATGGTCTATGATGGGTCATTTAGACTTCTTCATGGGGAGCCTTCTGTGCACTCAATCCCATGCCCTTCCTTCTTCCATTGCAAGGTACACTTGTACTCTTATAAGGATAATTGCTATTCCTCTAGTGACCATACATGCAGTCCTAGTCATACCTGTTGGAAGAAAGGATTACCTTATGTAAGGTTAACTGAGGCACTACAGGAGCTTTGCCTTTTCCTTTGGAAAGGATAACTTAAGAATTCCACTTTGACCCTAAGCCTCTCTCATCTTTTTGAGAGGTGAAGGAGTCAATTAGTGGCAGCACAATTTTGGGCTTATTAAATTCAACCTCAATCTTTCTCTCCCTTAGGAGCTCCTCTTCAAGATCCAAGATGATCTTGTTCTTCTGACTTATGGTCTCAATTTGGATGATTGAGATGGCCTTTAGTTGGCTGACTTCCCTAGTATTCTAATCCAGTAAAGATGTCTCAGCTTACTGGGCAACAACTAGCTGAAGGGAGGTAATCTCCTCATCTTGCATCTTAGCCAACTTCTTGCTTCTTCTCAAAGCATCCAGCATTTCACCATACTTGTCAATCAATATATTGACATCTACTTCAGACTCGAAGACATCTTCATCACTAGATGAGGATGCATCAGAATTTGGAATGGTCTCATAATCTGAGCAATAAGAAGAACTAGACAGAGAATGTATTTTTGGACCAGGCTGATCTTGGCAGGATTCTTCTTATATCATTGATATTAGCCCATAACATCTTTAGTCATCTACTACATCATCATTCTCCTATAAATCACTATCTGAATGTGATAGAGGCCCCCTGATCTCTATTCTTGTATCTACATAGACACTATCTGATGTATTGATGACATCTTCTTCCTTATCATCCTTCTCTTTGTCTTCTATGTAGACAATCAAAGTGTCCCATATTTCTATGGCAATCTTGCAGTGGACCAAGTTCTGGAAGGTGGATTCATCCATGACACTTACCATGATGTTTTGTGCCCTCTTATCTAGAGTTGCCAAGATGATTTCATCTTCATTCATTTCAGTATAACTCTTTGGAGTCTGGAATTCCGCATCTAAGACAGAGACCTTCATGGGGATGAAGGGTCCTTCTTGAACTATTATAAAGAACCTAAGATCCGAGGCTTCCATGATCTGCCTAACCCTCTCTTTTTAGGTCCCAAAGTTCTCTTTGCTCTAGACTTTAAGCTCCATTGAGCTCCATATCTTTTGGTTCACTCATGTACCTATAAGTACAAACCTTTCAGCTATCCTTGGAGATCACTCAGACTGTTAAGTCCTTTTTGAGTAACCTAGCTTTGATACCACTTGAAAGTCTTTATTTTCAAGGATAACTAAATCACCTAAAGGGGGGGGGGGGGGAGGGGTCAATAGGTTTCTTAGTCTCTTGTAACTATCTTTACTTTTCTTTTTTAAATGTTTTGTTAGTTAGTAGTTTTCTGCTTTCAAGAAACACTCAACTTGCAACAAAGAAACAACACAAGGAGCACACACAGAATTTATAGTGGTTCCCCAGATTATGGGTATGTCCAATCTCCCTCCCACCTTTCTAAAAACTTGTTATACAAGACACTTCTCCAATCTCAGCTCCTAAGAGCTTACAATACGATCCCGCAAGACCACTCAGTCTCCTCCAAGACTTACAGCTCAAGCACAAGGCCCTACAATTCAGTGATCCAAAGATCACCTAACTCAGGCCCAAAGGCCCTACAACTCAGGCTAGAAGGACAACCCTACCTCAGAGAGAATGACTCTCCTACAGCTCAGGCATAAAGGCCCTACCTTAGATCCAAAAGATCCTACAACTCAGGCAAAAGTGCCCTACAACTCAGAGAGAATGACTCTCCTACCTCAGTATCAAAAGTCCTACCTCAAATCCAAATTGGATCCTACTCTTTAGCCAAAGCTCTACCTGAGATCCATAACTGGATCCTATCTCAGGCAAATCTACCCTGCAACTCAGATCCAAAAGGATCCTACATAGTGGAAGTAGGTTGTTGAGTAAATATGACACAAGTGAAATTTCTCTATGCTAATCTTCCTGAACTGAGATAAACTCAGCCTAACTTTGACTCCAGGAAAATAATCCCAGAGCCTACTACTTCCTGAACTGAGAAATACTCAGCCCTATCCTCTTCTTCTCAGCTCCAGAAATTTTTTTTATTGGAATTGAGAAGTAAATGCAGCTTGCCTTACTGCTACCTGAGCTGAGAGAATCCTAGCCCCAACTTCTTCTCAGTAACAAGAGTGTTGATTTTGCTTGTGCTGGAAGTAACCTGCAGAGCTCAGTTCTTCTTCTGCTAGAAGTTCCTTGCAGATCTGCTACTCTGCACTTTTTTGAGCTGAAAAAGAAGCTCAATCCTATCTTCTCCTTCACAATTCCTAGAATATGTTCTTCAGGATAAATTGGCTGGAACTGTGAAGGACTTGACTGCAGAAATTAGTTATATCTACTTCTTCTTCTTCCTCAAAATATAAACTTTTTGAACTTGCTGGTGCAGGTTAGAATGACACCAGCTATCTCTTTGAGCTCTTAGATATGAAGCTTGAACTTCTTCTTCAGGGCTAAAGAATAATGGCGAGGAAGAAGATGAAGTCCAACTGTCTTTTCCAAAAGCTAATTTCTTCATTCCGCACTCCGCCTATTTTTATTTCACCGATCAATGACTATTTTGACCCGTGGGCCCCACTGAATTTGACAGCTGCAACTTTACTTTAACAGCCAAAAGTCATACTGTTAGCCTGCAGCACCGTTTGTCGTGCACTGTAGCCATCCCGCCACATTTTTTGTTTTGTTGACTTTATTGACTTTTGCTGACGTCAGCATCTGTTGACTTAGTCAAATTCAAGTACATTAGTATAGGCATTGAGTGAACAAGCTTCACTCAATGCAAAAACACTGAGACAGATTTCTGTCTAATCAGGCGTTGAGAGCGTTGAGTGACCAAACATCACTCAATGCTTTTGCTTTAGCTAATCTTTCTGTACAAGTAGGCATTGAGAGCATTGAGTAAACAAGTTTCACTCGATACTTTTGGCCTTGGCCAATCTTTTTGTGAACTGACGTTGAGAGTGTTGAGTGAGCCTTCATCACTCAATGCCAAAACACTTAGACATATTTTGTATCACTAGGCGTTGAGTGAGTAAGCTTGACTCTATGCCATCTAGACTTCTGTAGTCTTAACTGCTTAAGCGTCGTGTGAGCCTTCATCACACGATGCATTCTCCTCAGGGCGTTGATTGAGCTATCTTTACATGGCACTTCTGGACTTAGTCGAGTTTTCTGCTTGCCAATGCAGAAGCTTTGACAACACACGATGCTTCTTGTTAAATCTCTTTGAGTGAACTGCCTTCACTCAACGCCTATGGACTTAGCCACAGAATTACTTTGCATACTGCAAGGCTTTGTCTGTCCACACCTTTACTCGACGCATTTTGGCATCTGGAATTGAGTGAGCTTGCTTCACTCAACGCCTGTGGACTTAGCTATATTTACTTATATCTGGCGTTGAGTGAGCTTTCTTCACTTAACGCCTATTGACTTAACCATATTTCCTTGTATCTGGCGTTGAGTGAGCTGTCCTCACTCAATGCCTGTGGACTTAGACAGATTTTCTATCTCTCCACCAGCCTACCTTGTGACCACATGTCACCATCACTTAGACAACTTGTCTAACCTTGTTCTAAGGAACATCCTGCACATGATGAGCTTAAACAATCATCAAATACAACTATGCTCTTAGTTTTGATCGTGATTCCTCTTCAAATCAAGTCTAGGAAACATTGAGGGCAATATTCCTAACAATCTCCCCCAATTTAAAGAAGACAGAACACCCAACAATACTAAGAGGCATTTACACATAAAGCATATAAATTTAGAAGTAGTTGTAAGCTTTCCTACTCCACTTGAAAAATCAAGGTAGCTTACAGCTCTCCTCACTACTTAACATTAAAGTTGAGGACATTCCTCAAGCCACTTGAGGGTGGAAATATAATATGCAATGGCTCACCAGTGCTCTCTTCATATTACTTGAATGTTTCCAAGTAATATGCACTTCTCAGTATTCCATATCTCCCCCTGGGCATGTAATGTCCACCATCTCACCTTTAGGGTTTACGATATTGTAATGTCCATCATCTCCCCATTAGGGTTTAGGATATTGCCTACCTCTCCTAGTATGATCTTATCAGATCATCTACACCTCCCCCTTTAGGGTTTAAGGTATTGCTTACCCCCCCTTTATGGCTTCTTCAAAAAGAATTTCTAATGAGGGAGGTGATAACATCAAGGGAGAGATTAACTCTTAATGTTATACCACTTGATAAAATCTAGTGTTGATACCACTTGAGAAATTATCCTACTGAACAAACTATTTGACTCAGAGTTATACCTTTTGTGTTGATACATTGATACAACACATCACTGCAGCCACTTGAGCTAGCTGTAGACATTATTCCACTTGATCCAATGCCATTCCTGTACTACTTAAAGCTTCATGTAGCTGTATTAAGGATGGTGCTGGATTTTCATGAAAACCTACTGATCAGCTGTAAAGATCTTTGATCCACTACAGCAGCTTGCTGCTACTTAACAAGAAGTTGAACTTATTCCTATAACTTCTGGATTTGCTCCCCCTCAACACGAGCATCTACTATCTTCTCTCTACTGGACACTTAAGTCCATCTTAGTCTTGATACCATTTGATATCACTTGAGAGACTTGATATCAAGTGACATGCCTGACAGTCTTGATACCATATTGGAGACTTGTCACCTGTAAGAAAAGTAAATCCTGCAACAGAAGTATTATAGGGAGCAACTGAAACTATACCAAGTTCAACATCCCCAACTCAACCTTGAAGGTGTTGAACTTGAATTCATCTAGTGGCTTAGCAAAGATGTCTGCCACTTGCATGTCTGTGGATACAAACTCAAGACCGAGTTATTCCTTTTCCACATGCTCCCTAACTAACTGATACCTAATCCCTATGCATAGTCCTGCTATGAAAGACATGATTCCTAGCAATGGGGATTCAACTAATACATGAGAATGTTACTTATCTCATTATAGTAGACCTAGAGTTGATGCTTGATTCACAACAACTGTGTATAGCAGCTCCCAACAGATATTTTATTTGATTCTATAGATGAGATTGTAAGACTGGTTTCTTTCTTGCTTCTCCAAGTAGTCAGTCTTTTTCCTAGGATTTGATAGGTTCCATCCTAACTTATCCTATCTTTCTTGCATCCCGTCTCCTTTCATTTAACTGGGCAGTCAGCACTCGCATGCACAACCATGCTATAACAATAACATATTATGTTAGAGAAATATGTTTTCTGGGTTTAGGAGCATACCTGTCTCCTTTGGAAAGCATCTTCCCAAATTTGTTGTGATCCTTCTTATAGTGTGAGTAGGAGGAAGCTTTGATCTTTCACTGCTTCCTCCTCTTGCTGAGCCAGATCTCTTCCACTTCTCCAGTAACAAATTACCCCTGGATCTAGCTATCTTGATACACACACATAAGCTTGATTAGGAAAGTAGGCAATGTGTACTGTATACCACTGATGGCACTTGTTTCTTCTTTATACCACCCGACTTTTGGAGTTGGCTGTATACCACTTGGACTGTTTGTCTCTTTTGTATACCATCTATGCTTGCACAGTATACTCCCCCTTGATCATGGCCATCTCCCATTGCCTTCTCCCCCATTATGACTTCTTCAGTAAGGGAGACTCTTCAAATAGGACATGGAGATATTAGCATGATCTATCTCTTCATCTAGATAGATCACTATCCTTAGAAGCTTCTACTGTCATTCCAATGACACTCTCATTATCTTAAGCAGGGATATTTGTTGGAATCTCCCCCTCAATTTTAGCATTGTTCATAGGGACCTTGCTGAATTTCAGCAGTATTGCTGATCTATTTGGTGCAGGAGATTCTCTGACACCAATACTTAAGATAGAACTTAAGCTTTCTAGCTTACTAGAATGTACAAGATTTCCCTTAGTATTTTCTCAAATCTTGTACACAATACCTCTTGAACATAATTTACTGTAAGTTTAGAAGACATTGTGCCCTGATCATACATTTCTCTTCTTATTTCTTCAGAAGAGACTGACAGCTGAGGATACCACTTGAGAGTCTTTTTAGATGAGCATTATGTGCTCCTTCCTCAGTGATGAGAACAACCATCTTGTTCTTCTCCTCACTATTCTACTGAAGTGACAACACTATGTCCCATCACTCAGACATCTTGAACTTTGATGGATGGATCCAGCTGGTCTTCATCCATTGCCTATTTAGTTTGTACCTCTTTAGAAGAGCTCACAAAATCATTCCATACTCTTCCTTTTGGGGAGTAGGAGGAACTTGATTGTCAAGATATCCATCTTCAACTTCTCACTAAAGATCTTAAGTCCATTCTTTACTGGAGTAGATCCTCAAGCTAGCCCCTTTTTACAGTCTAATTACTAGAGCAACCTCTTTCCAAGTACCACATGGGGGTATAGGCACTTGGACTACCCTATAAAACAGAGTTTATCTTACCTTAGGACCCCAATAATTATTGGGTCTTAGGTTCTGATTAGCATATAAATACACATGCCTTCCTACAGATTTTTTGATACGAAGACTAACACTAGCTCTGTCTTGAAGACTTACCCTTTCCCTTGACACACTAGGGTTGTGCCAATAGTCTATGGAAAAGTGGCCCACTTTACCGCAGCACCAACACTCATGAATATTATACCTTCTTTTTTGAGCAGGTCTGGTAGTAGCTAACTGTTCAGAAAGAGGAACAACTTCCTTTATCTTATTTCTCTCAGCCACAATCTGACTGAAGGTGAGTCTGGTAGTAGAAAAGTTTGGTTTTTCTTGAGATCTACCAACAGTGATCTTCTTTACAAAAGATATTCTGTTGATGGCCTTAGAAATTCCCAAATCTGTCTTACTGATAGACTTGCCCATGGTCTGAGTATGGGCTTGGAGATCTTAAGAGAAGGCCACTGCCTTACTATTGAGTGCGGGGGATGGAACACTAAATACAAATGGTCCATGATGGGCCATTTGGACTTCTTCATGGGGAGCCTTCTGTGCACTCATTACCATGCCCTTCCTTCTTCCATTGCAAGGTACACTTGTACTCTTACAAGGAGAATTGCTATTCCTCCAGTGATCATACGTGCAGTCCTGGTCATACCTATTTGAAGGAAGGATTACCTTATGTAAGGTTGATTGAGGCACTATAGGAGCTTTGCCTTTTCCTTTGGAAAGGCTAAATCTAGAATTCCACTTAGTCCCTAAGCCTCTCTCATCTTTTTGAGAGGTGAAGGAGTCAATCAGTGGCAGCACAATTTTGGGCTTATTAAATTCAGCCGCAATCTTTCTCTCCCTTGAGCTCCTCTTCAAGATCCAAGATGATCTTATTTTTCTAGCTTATGATCTCAATTTGAATGATTGAGATGGCCTTAGATGGCTCACTTCCCTAGCATTATAATCCAGCAAAGATGCTGTGTCAGCTTACTAGGCAGCAACTAGTTGAAGGGAGGTAATCTCTTCAGCTTGCATCTTAGACAACTTCTTGCTTCTTCTAAAATCATCCAACATTTCACCATACTTGTCAATCAATTGATTGACATCTACTTCAGACTCAGAGATATCTTTATCACTAGAATAGGATGCATCAGAATCTGGACTGGTCTCATAATCTGAGCAATAATAAGAACTAGATAGAGAATATATTTCTGGACCAGGCTGATCCTCGCAGGATTCTTCTTCTGTCATGGCTATTAGCTCATAATATCTGTAGTCATTTACTACGTAATTATCCTCCTCTAAATCACTATCGGAATGTGACAGAGGGGCCCTGATCTCTATTCTTGCATCTACATAGACACTATCTGATGGGATGATGACATCTTCTTCCTTATCATCCTCATCTTTGCCTTCTATGTAGACAATCAAAGTGTCCCACATTTCTTTGGAAATCTTATAGTGGACCAAGTTCTGGAAGGTGGAGTCATCCATGACACTTACCATGATGTTTTGTGCCCTCTTATCTAGAGTTGCCAATTTGATTTCATCTTCAGTCATTTCAGTATAAATCTTTGGAGTCTGGACTTCTGCATCTAAGACAGAGACCTTCATGGGGATTAAGTGTCCTTCTTGAACTATTACAAAGACCCAAGGATCCGAGGCTTCCATGATATGCCTAACGCTCTCTTTCTAGATCCCAAAGTTCTACTTGCTGCAGACATGCAGCTCCATTGAGCTCCACACCTTATGGTTCACTCCTGTACCCATTAGTACAAACCTTTTAGCTATCCTTGGAGATCACTCAGACTGTTAAGTCCTTTTTGAGTAATCTAGCTTTGATACCACTTGAAAGTCTTTATTTTCAAGGATAACTAAATCACCTAGAGGGTGTGGGGGGGGGGGGTGTATAGGTTTCTTAGTCACTTGTTACTATCTTTACTTTCCTTCTTTAAATGCTTTGTGAGTTATTAGTTTTCTGCTTTCAAGAAACACTCAACCTGCAACAAAGAAACAACATAAGGAGAACACACAAAATTTATAGTGGTTCCCTAAATTATGGGTACATCCACTCTCCCTCCCACCTTTCTAACAGCTTGTTAGACAAGGCACTTCTCCAATCTCAGCTCCTAAGAACTTACAACACGATTCTACAGGACCAGTTAGTCTCCTCCAACACTTACAGCTTAAGCATAAGGCCCTACAACTCAGTGATCCAAAGATCACCTACCTCAGGCCCAAAGGCCCTATAACTCAAGCTGGGAGGACAAACCTACCTCAGAGAGAATGACTTTCCTACAGCTCAGGCACAAAGGCCCTACCTCAGATCCAATGGATCCTACAACTCAGGCACAAGTGCCTACAACTTAGAGAGAATGACTCTCCTACCTCAGGATCAAAAGTCTTACCTCAGATCCAAACTGGATCCTACTCTCATGACAAATCCCTACCTCAGATCCACAACTGGATCCTACCTCAGGCAAATCTGCCCTACAACTCAGATCCAAAAGGATCCTACAAAGTGAAAGTGGGTTGTTGAGTAGATTTGACACAAGAGAAATTTCTCTGTGCCAATCTTCCTGGACTGAGATAAACTCAGCCTAACTTTGACTCTAGGAAAATAATCCTAGAGCCTACTACTTCTTGAATTGAAAAATACTCAGCTCTATCCGCTTCTTCTCAGCTCCAGAGATTTTTCCTGCTGGAACTTAGAAGTAAATACAGCTTGCCTTATTGCTACCTGAGCTGAGAGAATCCCAACCCCCCAACTTCTTCTCAGCAATAAGAGTGTTGATTTTGCTTGTGCTGGAAGTAACCTGCAGAGCTCTATTTTGCTTCTGCTAGAAGTACCTTACAGATCTGCTGCTCTTAACCTTTCAGAACTAAACAAGAAGCTCAGTCCTATCTTCTCCTCCACAACTCCCAGAAAATGTTCTTCAGGATTGATCAGCTGGAACTGTGAAGGACTTGACTGCAAAAATTAGTTATCTCTGCTTCTTCTTCTTCCTCAGAAAGTAAACTTTCTGAACTTGCTGGTGCAGATGAGAATGACACCAACTATCTCTTTGAACTCTTAGATATGAAGCTTGAACTTCATCTTCAGGGATCTACAACAATGGCGAGGAAGAAGATGAAGTACAACTGTCTTTTACAAAATATAATTTCTTCATTCTGCACTCCGCCTATTTTTATTTCGCCGATCAATGACTATTTTGACCCGTGGGCCCACCTGAATTTTACAGCTGCTATACTTTAACAACCAAAAGTCGTACTGTAGGCCTACAGTGCCGTTTGTCGTGTACTGTAGACATCACACAACATTTTGAATTTTGTTGACTTTGTTGACTTTTGCTAATGTCAGCATCTGTGGACTTAGTCAAATTCAAGCACATTAGTATAAGAATTGAGTAAACAAGCTTCACTCAATGCCAAAACACTTAGACAGATTTCTGTCTACTCAGGCATTGAGATCATTGAGTGACCAAATATCACTCAATGCTTTTGCCTTAGTCAATCTTTCTGTACAGTAGGCATTGAGAGCGTTGAGTGAACAAGCTTCACTCAATGCTTTTGGCCTTGGCCAATCTTTCTGTGAACTGGCGTTGAGAGCGTTGAGTGAGTATTCATCACTCAATGCCAAAACACTTAGACAGATTTTCTATCACTAGGCATTGAGTAAGTAAGCTTGACTCAATGTCATCTAGACTTTTGTAGTCTTAACTTCTTAGGTGTCGTGTGAGCCTTCATCTCACTATGCATTCTCCTCAGGGTGTCGAGTGAGATTTTGAAAGTGAAGGGATAGATACTACTCTAGAGGGGGGGGGGTGAATAGAGTTATCAAATTTTGCACAAGACAAAACTTAATGGTCTATCCAACTCCCTTGGAGTGAAATGTGGAATGAAAAGATTATAGATATAGAATTAACCCTATAGCCTAACACAAGTGTTGTGCACAAACTCAAGCTAACTGTAATTACAGTTAAGGCTTGGAAATCCTAATCAGCAACTAGCAACCTAGTTATATCTATTCACAGCCACAATGCAGGAATTAAACAAGGCAATCCAGACGACACAAGGAATTTATAGTGGTTCCCCAAACAACTTGGGTACGTCCACTCTTCTACCAACAAGGTAGGAATCCACTCAGGTTTTTGATCAGGTGCCCTGCCACCAATAGGATCTGCTTCAGGTAGATCCAGAAACCCTTTAGACTTTTGATCAGGTGTCTAAAAACCGAACACAGGTTTTTGATCAGGTGCCCTGCCACCAAGGGATACTTTTGAAGGGAGTAATAACCCTGTACAGGAGGGGGAAAGAAAGTTAAGATGTCTTCTCTATTTTACAAAAGATTAGAGAAGCACAAGAACTTGCACTGAGCTAGAAAGCTCTAAAGAATCAAGGCTCCCCCTGGCTCAAAGATGTCCAGGTGAAGTCTTGCTTCAGTGCAGAAAACTCTTCAGAAAGATCTGAAGGAAAAACTACAAGAAGATAATAAATAATAAAATTAGAGATCTTCAAGCAGCTGTCTTCTTCTTCTTCTTCTTCAAAAGAACTCTGAGTTTGAACTTCCTGAAAGCAGGAGAACTCAGGTTGAAGAAGAGTAGAAGAGCTTAACACTTCTCAGTTGGATGAGTATTGCTGAGAGTAGAAGACTTGATCTTGATGAAGGCTTGAATGCTTAATTGAACAACTAGATAGCTAGTTAGCTAGCTTGAATCCTTCTTCAAAGGATCCTTTTTATAGCAGCAACAAGCAACGGCTCTCTTCAATTTGAATTGCTTGTCTTCTTCTGAAACTTGAGACCTGGGCTGCAAATATCAAAAAGACAAAACAATCTCTGCAGCAGGAACATTCTATAAAAGGGATAAACCTCTTTCGAAGAAGCTGCATGAAGCAATCTGATAATAAAGTACTAAATAAAGTCATATCAGAAACAAACTCTTTATAGCAGAAGAAAGACTTTTCGGTCTAACGACTATAAAGGACTGACAGCAGATAAAGTAAAATACAATGTCAGCTAATAAGACAAGCAACTTTATCTAAAAAGATTTTACTCAGGCATAAGGGATGGAGCAAATATTGCCTGGAAATATTATCATAAAACAACTGAAAAGATATGCCAGATAATGTATTAATTAATTAAATATAATAAATAAATACAAAATATAAAGGCAGACAGAAAACGTCGAACGACCCTCGGAGATCGTCGACCGATGCACGGAGATCGTCGCACTATCGGGCAGATAGTCGAACGATCCAGATAGTCGAACTATCACAGAGGATAGTCGAACTATCACAACAGATAGTCGAACTATCAGAAGATAGTCGAGCTATCAGATAGTCGACCTATCAACAGATAGTCGAACTATCAAGGCAAAACAGATAGTCGAACTATCGACAGATAGTCGAGCTATCAGATAGTCGACCTATCAACAGATAGTCGAACTACCAAGCGAGAACAGATAGTCGACCTATCAACAGATAGTCGAACTATCAACGCAGAACAGATAGTCGAACTATCAACAGATAGTCGAACTATCAAAACGAAACCGATAGTCGACCTATCAACAGATAGTCGAACTATCAACGCAGAACAGATAGTCGACCTATCAACAGATAGTCGAGCTATCAGATAGTCGACCTATCCAAGCAGATAGTCAAACTATCAAAGCACACAGATAGTCGAACTATCAACCGATAGTCGAACTATCCTCGCAGACTGAAAGTCGAACAACTGATAGACGATCGTCGAACAGTTAGTCGACGATAGTCGAGCGGCGTTCGACGATAGTCGAACGAACAAACTACTTAACCAAATTCTTCATCTGGAAAAGCGAGGACTCTACAGCTAGACCACTAACCATTGACCATAGATATTTCTTGGGTCAAGGGACAAAAGGAGACGACTAAACTCAAATCAAACTAGGGTACCAACAATCTCCCCCTATTTGAGTTAAGTCTCTCAAAAACTAAAACAAGAACTAGCTAAAGAGCAATAAAATTAATACAGGAAATAGATAAACAATTAACTAGCAGTTATCAAACAGATAAATAACAGTCAAATATATATAATAGCAGTTAAGCAAAACTAAGGATCTATAGAGTCTGGCTTAGGGTTAGAAGAGCTAGGAACAAAGGAAACTTTTCGCAAAGGATCAATAGCCTCTTTCTTAGACATCTTCAAGTCTTGCGCGCCAATAATCTTTAATTCTGCAGCCCTTGGAACAACGGCTTCCGGGTGCTTTTCCATATACTTTGAAGGGTCAAAGACCTCAGGATTAACCTGGAACTTTTCGAACTCCTTCTTTCTGAATGTAGACATGGTGGTTAATCCAGTAGTGTCCTTTCCTTCAGCTTTTGCTTTCCTGATTTGAGCTGCTCCAACCAATTCGTGAAAACGAGCCATCCTAAAGTTAGGATCAAGCTCAGGACTTTCATAAACAGTCTCAGAAGGAGTATCATCTGATTCTTTATCTTAATTAACTAGATAAGACAGAGGAGCAGACTTAGCAAAGTTCTTGCTAGAATTTTTAAACAAAATAAACTACTTACCTTTTGAAACAATTTTTTCAGAATGCACTTGCATTGGAGATGAAACTCTTTTCTTTGGAGAAGGAGGAGGGGAAAAAGTTGGTCTTTGAAACACAACCTCCTTCACTTGTTCTCTCACTGTATCAGTTCTTTGATGGCCAGAATATGATTTACCTTGAAAACCTTGAGAGCTTTTCCTTGAAGAAGACTGAGACGGAGCAGATTTTGCTGCCGGAGCAGAAGGATTGGCAGATAAATTCCCAGAGGCTCCTGCACCAGGAGGTGGAGGAGGAGGACCTCTGGGTGTCCATCTAGGGGTAGGACTATCATATCTCTTAGCTTTCTTTCTCTCTTTCTGCTGGTTCTTGGAGAACCACATCCAATGTTGAAACTCTTTTGACTTGGGGTCAATTCCTTTCAGAATATAATATGGAGTATCATTATCACGATTGGGAGGAGGAGGAGCAACAGCTTTTCTTTTCTTTTGGGCAGCTTTCTTTTTCTTTGAATTTTCAGATAAATCTGAATCCTCTTCATCTTCAGAGTGAGATGATTGAGGATTGTCATATGGATCTTAGGCTTCAGAAACAGCCTTTTCCTTTAAAGCAGCTTTCTCTTTTTCCTCTTCTATGGCATCCTGAGCCAGAAGGGAATCCAAATCAAGTCCTGGGGAATCATCCCAAACAGTTGACTTTTCAATTTGTAAATCTTTTTCTTTTTCCTCTAACAAAGATTGAACTCTTTGATTCCAAGCATCTCTTGCTTTCTCTTCTTGATTTTCAGACACATCTTCTATATCATCTAAAAATGAATCCAGTTCAGGATCTACTTGAACATCAGGAACATCTGGAGCAGCTTCTGAAACAACTGCTATAACCTGAGCAGCTATATCTTCTTTAATATAATCTGTAGATTTATGAACACAAATCTGCTAAATAAGCTAAAATCATTCCTTCTAGGTATTCACAAGCTAGCAAATTAATTGACTCGTCAATAAAGCGGATGAGTGAATTACCTTCATATTTTACCAACTCCCAAGATTCATCTAGGTAGGATGTAATAATCCCTTCTAGGAAATGGGCAACCACGGGAGTGGTGAGATCTTCTAAGCAAACTTTCACAGCAAATTCAGATAGCATAATTGCATCAGATATTTCTTTGTCAGATAACACTGAACCTGATTCATCTTGAGCTTGAACTGCATCAGTCTTTTCTTGAACTGCTGGAAGAACTGCTGGAAGGGAGGCTGGAGGCTCTGAGACATCTTCACAGAACATCTCCCCCTGCCTGATTTTAATGGAAACTGAAACCAGGCCCCTTGAAGAAGAGGGCTCAGCAGATTTAGAAAGTGATTGGATGGAAGCAGTCAAGGTAGCAATAGAGGAGGCAAGTGGAGCAATTGCCTCTTCAATCATAATTTTGATTGAAGGGGTAATCAACTCCAAAATGCTGGAAATGAATTCTGGGGTGATCTCAAAAGATGATGGAATTGCAGTGGATGGAGATGCAGCAGAGATGGTTGTAGTGTTAGGATGAAAAGTGGTGTGGACTGGAGATCGAATTGGAGATGGAGCTGGAGAGTTAACAGGAGTGTTAACTGGAGAATGAATAGGGGACTGAATAGGAGACTGAGGAGGTGTTGGAATCCTCTCAGATCCTAACAGATCAAAACTAGGAGCAGATATCCTAGCCAGATGAGAAGGAAGAGGAGATGCTGGAGGGGAAGGAAGAACAACCGTGGTTGTTTCTCGAACAGGAGAAGGAGAAAGTCGTACTTCAGCTGAAGTTGATGGAACTTCAACTGAAGCAGACTGCATAGCAGAAGAAGATGAGGGAAGGGAAAGAGCTGAGCCAGCTTCTACCAGGTGAGGAGCGACTGAATCAGTCCTAGTGCTCTCTGATGTCGCTGGAGCAACCCCTGTGAGAGCGGGTTTCACAAAAGTCCTCTTCCACTTGGAGAACAGATTTGGGTCCATCTTCTTGCTCGCATTTATTGTTGTTGCAACGGAGACCAGCAGCTGAGGATACTTTTCCTTCAGGAAAATTCCAATAACCCTGCCTAGGGTAACCTCTTTCTTATTGTTCTTTTTCCTTATCAGATCAAACATTACTCCTGCCCAATCAATCTTTTTCTGATTAACAATTGCACACATCAGTGCAAATTGTTGCCTTGTAATATTGTCATGAGCAGAGTGCTTTCCAAGGAGCACTTTTTCAACTAACTCAGCGAGAAATTTAATCTTAAAGGGGAAATTGACCTTGAGCAGCTTGGTGGGAATGCCCTCCGCATGTCCCAGCTCAGTCAGCATCCTTCCAAACTCTTGAGCATCTTGCTCATAATCTTCTTCACCATTTATTAATCCAAAAACATCAGTCAGAATGGCCGGAGTTAAAATTACCTCTTCTCCGCCGATGGTGCCAGTCATCGAATCGTCAGAGGATGACGAAGTGAAAGCCCATTCCTTGATCTCAGGAATATTTAACTTTATCCTTGTCGACATTAATCTTTCTAGACCTTGATCTCGACACAACTGAAGAACTTCCACAATCCCTGCTTCACAGCAACTGAAGGCGTCAAAATCGACGCTGAAGCCTGCATCGAACTTTACAACAGCTAGCACTGCGGGAGAAATCGCCATTGAATTGCTGGAGAATGCGCGAGAAAGACGACGAAGACGAAGGAGACGAAGCGGCAGAAACTCGCAAGCGGGAAGACAGAATGCGAAAAGTCACGCTCCGTCGACGATAAAACAAAAGATCTTTTAACCTAGGTCGACTATCGGCTTTATATTAGACCGGAGATAGTCGGTCTATTAAAAAGATACTAGACCCGATGGTCGAACGGCCGTTCGACGATTGGCCCAGAAGCAGAGTAGTCGATCAATCGTTCGACTATTTCTGGTTTCTCAAACAATAAGCTGTCGTCATCCAGAGATCGACGATAAGCTCGACCTGTTCGACGATCTTCGAACGCCGGTCGACGATCTTCAAACGGATAAGCTATCATTAACCAGAGATCGACGATAGGCTTGATCCGTTCGACGATCTTCGATCATCGTTCGACGATCTTCAAGCAAGTTTCAACATAGGCAGATATAGTCACACTTAGTCTCGTCCATTTATCATGCCTAGTTGAACTAAAAAGAACAGATGCTTCTGTTCATCTAAAGGCTTGGTGAATATATCACCTCTCTGAAACTCAGTGGATATGAACTCAAGACAAATCTTGTTCTTTTCCACACAATCTCTCAGGAAATGGTGCCGAATCTCAATGTGCTTCGTTCTAGAGTGGTGCACTGGATTTTGTGCAATTGAGATAGCACTGGTACTATCACACATGATTTTGGTATTCTTGTGTGAGTAACCATAATCCACAAGCTGGTTTTGAATCCACAGGATCTGTGAACAACAACTAGCAGCTGCTATATATTCAGCCTCTGCAGTTGAAGTTGAGACAAAAGCCTGCTTCTTACAGAACCAAGAGACCAATCTCTCTCCCAGGAACTGACAAGTTCCTGAGGTGCTCTTCCTATCAACTCTGCAACCAGCATAGTCAGAGTCAGAGTATCCAATTAACTCAAATTCTGATTCTGCTGGGTACCAAAGTCCTAGATTTGGACATCCCTTCAGGTATCTCAGGATTCTCTTTAGAAGAATCAGATGAGATTCCTTGGGGTTGACCTGGAATCTAGCACAAAGGCATGTAGCAAACATTATATCAGGCCTACTTGCAGTTAAATATAATAGGGAACCAACAATGGCCCTATAATTCTTTTGATCAACTGGCTTGCCGTGATCATCAGAATCAATAACTACATTAGTAGCCATAGGTGTAGGCATTGCTGAAGCATCAGCCATCCCAAATTTCTTTACCAATTCCTTGGCATATTTGGATTGGGAGATGAAGATACCATCAGCATCTTGCTTAACTTGGAGACCAAGAAAGTAAGACAGCACACCCATACTACTCATCTCAAACTTAGAGTGCATCAGGTCAGAGAACCTTTTGCAAAGTTTGGGATCAGTGGAGCCAAATATAATATCATCTACATACACCTGAACTAACAGGATTGTGTCCTTGTGATGCTTGACGAAAAGGGTTCTATCAACTACTCCCCTAGTAAAGTTGTGCTCTAAAAGGAAACTAGCTAGAGTCTCATACCAGGCTCTGGGAGCTTGCTTTAGTCCATAAAGAGCTTTCTGCAACTTAAACACATGTGAGGGCTGAGTTGAAGAAACAAACCCTGGTGGTTGTTCAACAAACACCTCTTCCTTAAGCTCACCATTCAGGAATGCACTTTTGACATCCATTTGGAACACCTTAAACTTCATGTAGGCTGCATAGGCTAAGAAGATCCTTATTGCTTCTATCCTTGCAACAGGAGCAAAGGTTTGGTCATAGTCTATACCTTCCTCCTGTCTGTAGCCCTGAGCTACAAGCCTTGCTTTATTCCTTACAATAATTCCATTTGCATCCAACTTGTTTCTGTACACCCACTTGGTGCCTATGATCAGTTGGCCTTTAGGTCTTGGAACCAAAGTCCAAACTTTACATCTCTCAAACTGATTGAGTTCCTCTTGCATAGCAATGATCCAGTGGGGATCTAGCTCTGCATCTTTAAAGGTGAGGGGCTCAACCTGTGAGAGGAAACAAGCATGCATCACATCCTGTCTTAATTGGTGTCTTGTTTGCACACCAGCTGATATGTCTCCAATCACTTGAGATGTAGGGTGATCTCTAAGTGTGACAATATCAGCAGGTGGGATGTGATCTTCAGCAACAGTTGAGATTAATTCCTCAGGAGGAATTTGATCTACTGTTGGTGGTACAACAACATCTTCTGCAATGTCTTCATCACTGTCTAATTCAGTGATCTGAAGAGTTGATAATTGAAGAATTTATTGAGTAGCATCAGGTACCTGCAATGAACTAGAGGAAGGAGAGTTTTCCTTCTCCTTGTAAAACATCTGAGACTCATCAAAAGATACATGCACAGATTCTTTAATTTTACAGGTTGATTTGTTATAAACCCTATAAGCTTTGCTTACTTGGGAATATCCAAGCATGATTCCCATTGAAGCTTTTGCTTCAAATTTTCTAAGATATTCTTTATTGTTATTATGAATATAAACAATACAGCCAAACATTCTAAAATAATTAATTTTAGGTTTCTTTCCTTTAAGCAACTCATAAGGAGTTTTACACTTAAGCTTGTGTATCAAACTTCTATTCAAGACATAGTTGGCTGTACTAATAGCTTCTGCCCAATAGGAGAGAGGCATGTTAGCATCTGCCAATAATGTGCTAGCAGCTTCAATGAGCGTTCTATTCTTCCTTTCAACTACCCCATTTTGTTGAGGAGTTCTAGGAGCTGAGAAGCTATGTTTGATACCTTCTTTCTCACAGAATTCTTGCATGAGAAGAGAGTCAAACTCAGTACCATGATCACTTCTGATCAAGGCCACATGAGTAGAGTACTCAGTCTGCACACATAGTAGAAAGTCTGTAAGGGCTTTGAAGTTATTAGCCTTAGTTCTCAAAAAGAAAACCCAACTGAACCTAGAGAAGTCATCTACAATTACTAAGGTGTAATACTTCCCTCCTAAACTCTGTACATTTATTGGGCCAAATAGGTCCAAATGTAATAGATACAGGATTCTAGGAGAATCACTTTTATTTACAGATTTAAAAGAATTCTTGGTTTGCTTGCCTAGCTGACAAGCCTTGCATAGGCTCTCCTTCTTGTAGGGGCAAGAAGGTAAACCTCTAACAAGGTTGTGTTTAGATAACCTAGATATATTTTTAAGGTTAACATGACTAAGCCTCTTATGCCATAAAGAATTATTATTAATTGTTACTTCATTAAACAAACAGATTTCAGAGTGAGATGAATTGAAATCTACTAAATAAATATTACCTATTCTAATGCCTACTAAAACAACATTATTATTTAAAGTAATATTGCAAGAAGAGTTAGAAAATGAAACCTGGTAGCCAGCATCACATAGCTGGCTGACTGAGATCAAATTGTGCTTCAGTCCTGTCACATATGCAACTCTCTTGAAAGTAACATCTCCAATTATAATCCTGCCATAGCCTTCTGTCTGACCACAGCTGGAATCTCCAAAGATAACCTTTGGGCCGAGCTTAGCTTTGAATTTTGACAGATTATCTTTATTTCCTGTCATATGCTTGGAACATCCATTATCCAAATACCACTTATTTTGAGTGATTGGATAGGACTTCACCTGCAAGACATTTATTTAGACAGAGTGGACCCAGGTAACCTTGGGTCCCTTGTTTTTCACATAAGAAAAGCTAGAAATAAATGAAAATGCAGGCTGAGGGTGATAACCTAATGGGTGAGATCTCCTAGGTGGGATTCTCCATGCAGATGATGGGTCAACAAACCTAGGGTTTTTATTTTCATTTAGGTTTCTATGGTACTGATGATGATTTTGAAAATCATATTGAAAACGTCGATCGACGTTCGACGATGGGCGCTCAGATCGTCGAGCTTCGTTCGACCATTGAGCTTCCGATCGTCGAGCGGCGTTCGACGCTCTTTGCATTTCTTTAAAAAATTTCTTTCTTTTCTCTCTCTTAGCCTTATTTAAAGTTTTGTTAACTAGGTTTACTTGCTCAGTGTTCTTCATTCCACTAGCTGAAATGAAGTTCACTGGAGTTGAAAGATTATTTTTAAGAATAACTGGGGGTTCACTGGGAGAAGCTCCTAAGCCTAGTTTGTCATTACCTGACCTAGTGTTAGTCATGCTGGTAATCTCTAACAACTTAAGGCTCCTACCATTAAGTGATTCTTCTAACCTCTTAGACTTAGCTAACTCCATTTTAAGAAATTTAATTTCTTCACTACAAGTAGTGAGATCTTTCTTTAGCTTAATATTTTCTGTAGCAATTAATTCTGAGTCAGCTAACTTATTTCTAAGTTCTTTAATCTCTTTTTCTGAACTAATCAAATCTAAGCATAAAGATTTAAAATCTAATTTAAATTTTTCAGAAGTGAAGTCATAAGAAGATAGTACCTCATCTTCTGTAGGCATCTCTTCATCTGAATCTGAACTCTCTGCAGCAGAGTGGTTGCTGCAGACATCTATTGCCATGAGGCAAACTTCTTTTTCCTTCTTCTCTTCCTCATCCTCACTGGAGCTAGAGGAGGAAGATTCTTCATCAGAATCACTCCAGGTTTCAGCAATGAAACCTCTCTCCTTCTTCTTGTTCTTGTAGGAGGATGGCTTGGAGTGCTTCCTGTGCTGTTCCTTTTCTTTTCTCTTGTCTTTGTTCTTCTCCTCTGGACACTCTGGTAAGATGTGTCCAGGCTTCCTGCAACCATAACATATAATTTCTTTAGCAGGAGAACGGTCATACCTTGGTTTGTCTTCATAGCGTGAAGACTTCTTTCTGAATCCCTTTCTCCCCATCTTGAGAAACCTCTTGGCAAATAATGCCATTAGATCCTCATTTGATTGGCTGCCTTCAGAGGCATCAGCAGCCTTAAGAGCTAGAGATTGCTCTTTTCTTATTGGAGTAGGGGTCTTTGCTTCTGCTTCTGCTTCCCTTGTCTTCAGCACTTGCTCAAAAGACTTGAGCTTGCCGAGAAGGGCTTCAGTGGAGATCTCTGTGGTGCTTCTAGCTTCCTTGATGGGCCAGATCCTTAGATCCCATGTGCTAGGGAAGCACATAAGAATCTTATCATTGACCTCTGTCAATGATATGTCCTTGTCAAGGGTCCTCAGCTCATTGATGATTGAGCTGAGCCTGGTGTACATGGCTTCAACTGATTCAGCATCAGTTTTCTTGAAGTTCTCATATTGTGAGATAAGGTTGGACCTTCTGTCCTTCCTTTCATCAGCTGAACCAGCTACAATCTGGTTCAGTGTATCCCACATGGCTTTTGCTGAAGAGCAGTCAGCTACCTTCTGGAATACCTCATCAGACATTGTCTGAGCCAGAATGTTCATCGCCTTGGCATCTGCTATCTTTGCCTTCTTGTACTCATCGTTGTAATTTGGAGGAGGCACTGCACTCATATCAGTTGATGATGAGGCAGTGGCAGCAGCAGGTGCTCTTGGGGGTCCTGACAAAATAGAAGCAAAGATGCTTTCATCAATAGAATTCATATATAATTTTATCCTTGCCTTCCAGATGCCAAACTTAGCTAAGTTGCATGCTGGAGGTCTGGTGCTAGAATAATCCTTGGACTGGGCCATGATAGTGAATATCTATAAGCTTTAGTATCTATCAGGATCTTGTGACTTAGGTGTTAGCCAATTCAGTCAGTCAACCTCCCTCTGATACCAATTGAAAGTGAAGGGATAGATACCACTCTAGAGGGGGGGGGGGGGTGAATAGAGTTATCAAATTTTGCACAAGACAAAACTTAATGGTCTATCCAACTCCCTTGGAGTGAAATGCGGAATGAAAAGATTATAGATATAGAATTAACCCTATAGCCTAACACAAGTGTTGTGCACAAACTCAATCTAACAGTAATTACAGTTAAGGCTTGGAAATCCTAATCAGCAACTAGCAACCTAGTTATATCTATTCACAGCCACAATGCAGGAATTAAACAAGGCAATCCAGACGACATAAGGAATTTATAGTGGTTCCCCAAACAACTTGGGTACGTCCACTCTTCTACCAACAAGGTAGGAATCCACTCAGGTTTTTGATCAGGTGCCCTGCCACCAACATGATCTGCTTCAGGTAGATCCAGAAACCCTTTAGACTTTTGATCAGGTGTCTAAAAACTGAACACAGGTTTTTGATCAGGTGCCCTGCCACCAAGGGATACTTTTGAAGGGAGTAATAACCCTGTACAGGAGGGGGAAAGAAAGTTAAGATGTCTTCTCTATTTTACAAAAGATTAGAGAAGCACAAGAACTTGCACTGAGCTAGAAAGCTCTAAAGAATCAAGGCTCCCCCTGGCTCAAAGATGTCCAGGTGAAGTCTTGCTTCAGTGCAGAAAACTCTTCAGAAAGATCTGAAGGAAAAACTACAAGAAGATAATAAATAATAAAATTAGAGATCTTCAAGCAGCTGTCTTCTTCTTCTTCTTCTTCAAAAGAACTCTGAGTTTGAACTTCCTGAAAGCAGGAGAACTCAGGTTGAAGAAGAGTAGAAGAGCTTAACACTTCTCAGTTGGATGAGTATTGCTGAGAGCAGAAGACTTGATCTTGATGAAGGCTTGAATGCTTAATTGAACAATTGGGTAGCTAGTTAGCTAGCTTGAATCCTTCTTTAAAGGATCCTTTTTATAGCAGCAACAAGCAACAGCTCTCTTCAATTTGAATTGCTTGTCTTCTTCTGAAACTTGAGACCTGGGATGCAAATATCAAAAAGACAAAACAATCTCTGCAGCAGGAACATTCTATAAAAGGGATAAACCTCTTTCGAAGAAGCTGTAGGAAGCAATCTGATAATAAAGTACTAAATAAAGTCATATCAGAAACAAACTCTTTATAGCAGAAGAAAGACTTTTCAGTCTAACGGCTATAAAGGATTGACAGCAGATAAAGTAAAATACAATGTCAGCTAATAAGACAAGCAACTTTATCTAAAAAGATTTTACTCAGGCATAAGGGATGGAGCAAATATTGCCTGGAAATATTATCATAAAACAACTGAAAAGATATGCCAGATAATGTATTAATTAATTAAATATAATAAATAAATACAAAATATAAAGGCAGACAGAAAACGTCGAACGACCCTCGGAGATCGTCGACCGACGCACGGAGATCGTCGTACTATCGGGCAGATAGTCGAACGATCCAGATAGTCGAACTATCACAGAGGATAGTCGAACTATCACAACAGATAGTCGAACTATCAGAAGATAGTCGAGCTATCAGATAGTCGACCTATCAACAGATAGTCGAACTATCAAGGCAAAACAGATAGTCGAACTATCAACAGATAGTCGAGCTATCAGATAGTCGACCTATCAACATATAGTCGAACTACCAAGCGAGAACAGATAGTCGACCTATCAACAGATAGTCGAACTATCAACGCAGAACAGATAGTCGAACTATCAAAACGAAACCGATAGTCGACCTATCAACAGATAGTCGAACTATCAACGCAGAACAGATAGTCGACCTATCAATAGATAGTCGAGCTATCAGATAGTCGACCTATCCAAGCAGATAGTCGAACTATCAAAGCACACAAATAGTCGAACTATCAACCGATAGTCGAACTATCCTCGCAGACTGAAAGTCGAACAACTGATAGATGATCGTCGAACAGTTAGTCGACGATAGTCGAGCGGCGTTCGACGATAGTCGAACGAACAAACTACTTAACCAAATTCTTCATCTGGAAAAGCGAGGACTCTACAGCTAGACCACTAACCATTGACCATAGATATTTCTTGGGTCAAGGGACAAAAGGAGACGACTAAACTCAAATCAAACTAGGGTACCAACAGATTTTTTCACACGATGCTTCTGGACTTAGTCGAGTTTTCTGCTAGCCAATGCAGAAGCTTTGACAACACATGACACTTATTATTAAATGGTGTTGAGTGAACTGCCTTCACTCAATGCCTATGGACTTAGCTGCAGAATTTCTTTGCAGACTGCAAGGCTTTGTTTGTCCATACCTTTACTTGACGCATTTTGGCATCTGGCATTGAGTGAGCTTGCTTCACTCAACGCCTATGGAATTAATCATATTACCTTGCATATGGCATTCAGTGATCTTGCTTCACTCAATGCCTATGGACTTAACCACATTTCCTTGCATCTGGCGTTGAGTGAGCTGTCCTCACTCAATGCATGTGGACTTAGACAGATTTTCTGTCTCTCCACCTTTATATCTTGTGATCACCTGTCATCATCACTTAGACAACTTGTCTAACCTTGTTCCAAGGAACATCCTGCACATGATGAGCTTAAACAATCATCAAATACAACTATGCTCTTAGTGTTGATGGTGATGCCTCTTTAAATTAAGTCTAGGGAACTTTGAGGGCAATATTCCCAACAACGTGAGTGGTTGGGTTTGCTACACTAGAAATTGCTTGGTGTGAGCTAAGTGATGAGGTGATTACGACCCTCAATTCCACAAAGCATTTCCATTCCATCCATAAGCCTTCTTCTCCATCCGCTTTGTAAAGTGGTGCATATCGGCCTGCATAATCTCCATCCCGCCAAGTGTAGCGGTGCATAGCTCTTGCATAGGAGTAGTTGATTTAGTTGTTTTATTTTGTTTCCGCAAATCAACCCCTTCATAATCCCGACCTAGAGGACTTCAATCTCAAGTCTTCCTCGAAAGATAACTTCACCTTACTGTATTCCATATGAGATCGATACTTGGGAAAATTTGTCCATTTATATTACTTGTGTGATCAGTACACTTGCCGTCAGCGCATCACTCCTTTTTTAATAGCTCTACAGATTCAACAAAATTATATTTTGATCTCCTTTAAATAATTCTGGACAGATCTTCTATAATTTCCATTCTTAGTTCCATTTGACACTTCGTCTACTTCTAATAGAAGGTGCATTGAGACCTACCTCTAAATTGATGTCTAGTCGAATAATACAAATAATAGACATGACATTGATAACTTAACAACACATGCGTCATCTTTTACCTTAAAGTAGCATCGACTCATCTCTTATTGTTGCTTTGATTTCTAGTTAAAGTGACGTTAACTTCCAGTCGAAGTGATGCTAACTTCCAATCGACGTTGCATCGACTTTTAGTCAACATATATTGACGTTACTTGTTTTTCTTTCTCTATTCAGTGTGCCTACCTCATTATCTTTACTCAACTAACTTATCAGGACATTTAGGACCATATTACACTCACTATACAACATGAGTAATAATCCTAGATTGTAAAATCACTTATAATTTAAATTGTTAAGTTATTTCATATGTTTTTTTCCCAACAATTTCCCTTTATTTAGCTTAATAAATTTTACAAACCTCTTAATATGATTTTATAAAATAAAGAAAGAAAGAAAATAGATAATTTATAGCATTTATGAATCAAGAAAACAAGCAGAAACATGAGCAAACAACTGAAAGCTTTCATCAATTGGACAACTTATACTTTAAATCCACACTTTTTATCAGTAAGGAATCGTGAAAAGGCAATATATAATTTTCTAGAAATCTTTTCAACATACTGAAACGAGTAGATCTTGCTTTGTTTGGATGCTCTTGAATGTCATGATGAATTTTGAATAACTTCTGAACTTCTGCCTCGACATTATAAGATGTTGCATTAATTGTAAAGCCATGTCTTAGAGTCTTGGCTAAATGCTCATTAATTGACTTAAGAATATCTTTAGGAAATTCATCCCTTTTTTGATCACCAGCTATAGGTCTTGGGCATTAGAGGCTGTAGCCTTTTCAAAACTAATCAATCTATTCTTATCAATTCTATAGGTAATATGATCATCTTGATGGAAGTCAAGACCTTATGCTCTTTTGTAACAATGTCAAATAGTATCAATAATTTTTGCTTTGGGATGCTTCTTGCATTGGTTTTATAATCAAAGTCTGCTTCTGGTGGTTGAATTAGTTTTTTTAGTAATGACATCCTCCTTAGATCGCCCTATCACAAGTTTATTAAGAAATATTTTCTTCTTATCAACCAGTTCTTTTCAACATCTTCAAACTCAACTCCATCTCTTTCTCTTATCTCATCAAGAGCCTTTCTAACTTCGGGTCCCTATATGCTTCCATTGTAGTTTTAGGAAGATGACCTTTGGGATGTGTCTTCTTGTACAATCTATCCTTTTTATAGTGTCTTCTTTGAGCCTTTATATATTTCTTCCATCTTATCAGAATTTTTTTTGTATACCCTGTTGGAGATAGAATTTCTAAAGATCCATACATAGGGGTCACTTTTTATATCTTAGATTCTTCAAATTTTTATTAAAGTAATTCATTAGATAGAAGCACCCCCTAAGTGGTTGGCTCCTCCCGAGAAACATGAACCATCATCCCAGCCTCAGGCTCTAGTATATATAGAAGCATCCTGGACTCTATGGCTGGCTCTCCCTCAAAAGTATAAGGAGAGCTTGGGACAACCATAATATATATGGCGTCCATTTGTTTTTCTAACACAATATGAACAACATTAACCACTTCTGTATTCTGATCATGTCATTTTTCATTATCATCTAATTGATTAACAATCTCTTCATTATTAAAATGCATAAATAGATTACTTACAGTACATTAAATTGATTATTTCAATTCTTTGTTTTTCATGTATTTATTCATTAGAGAACGATGGTTTTCAAAAAAAGATATTGTTTGCATAATATGTGAATTTGTAGTCCTTTTTTGCTAAAATAAAAATCAAATAAAAATTGACAAGGAAAACTCCACCAAGCACTACTCACCCTCTTAATAAGTCTTAATGAATATTATGAAGTTGAGCACATTGGAAAAAGAATTGTAAAGTGTCTTGTAGCAACCAAAATATTCACTGTTTCTCTTAGTACACAAGATAAAAAATAATAAAAATAAAATAAAAATAAAAAGAATAAAAATAAAAAGAATAAATGTGATCATGCAGTCAAAGCCTCAGAGTTGTTGTCAAAGAAATTGGCTAAGTCCAAAAGCGTTGAGTGAAGGCAGTTCACTCAACGCTTAGAAGCAAAAGCGTTGACAGGACTACATCTAATCAAAGCTGCAGTGTTGCTGATAAAAAAACTGTGTAAGGACAAAAACGTTGAGTGAAGCCAGCTCACTCAATGCCTACTCAATAGAATTTTTATCCAAGTCATAAAGCGTCGAGTGAAGACCGTTCACTCAAAGCCAAAGTGAATAAGCATTGAGTGAAGCCAGTCCACTCAACGCCTACACAATTGGATTCGAGATGAAGTACAAAAGCATTGAGTGAAGCCTGTTCACTCAACGCCTTATCATGAGAGTCAAGAAGCAAGAAGCATTGAGTGTTGAAGCTACACTCAATGCCTTCAGGTAGAGAAATTTCAACTAAGTCCAGAAGCATTGAGTGATGAAGGATCACTCAACACCTAAACGGCTAGACTACAAAAAGTCAAAAGCATTCAGTGTTGAAGGCCACTCGATGCCTCAAGCTCCATAATTCTGCTAAGTATTTTTGTGTCTAGTGACAAGGCTTCACTCAATGCCTAAGCAGGTTGTCTGAAATTTGCTAAGTCTACAGGTGCTGTGTCACGCAGACGTCATCAAAAATTCAATAATATGAGAACGCAATGCTAGATGACAAAAGGCATCGCTTGCCTTATATATAGCTGGTAAAGCAAAAAGAGGAGTTACAGTTACCAACTTCGGCTGGTCCATACTGCAAAAAGATCCATTGGACGGCGGGATACAAAAGAAGTGTCCTGAGAAAAAAAAGGAGCTTTTTGAGAGAGAACCTTTTTGAAGTCATCTTCTTCCTCTTGACAAAGTTGAAGCTCTCAAAAAATGAACTTGCTCATACTCAAGATCAGAAAGTTTCTCTTTCTGAATCAAGAAGCAGAAGCAGAGCTAAGCCATACAGTTATTATTCTTCAAGATCACTGAAATCATCTCAACCATTCTAAAGGCTTAAAGGAATAGAGCTTTGCAGATATCTTTTCAACACAAGCAGAAATATCCAGAAGATATATACTTGGTGTTGTGAAGAAGATAGGACTGATCCATCTCAGTTCAGGAAGAGTTAGGGCCGAGTTTTCTCATTCCAGAAAGGCATACTCAGAGATCATCATCTCTAGAGTCATTCATCAACAACACACTCTCTCTATAAGATTTGAGTTAGATTTGAGTTGTAGGAGATATATTCTCTGAGTGTAGGGCTAGACTTCTAGCCTGAGTTATAGGGCACTTGGTGGTGCCTGAGATAGGTAATCTAGTGGATCACTGAGTTATAGGGCTTCTTGTAGTGCCTGAGGTAGGTGAGCTGGTGGATCATTGAGTTGCAGGGCCTCTTGTAGTACCTGAGGTAGATGATCTAGTGGATCAGCGAGTTATAGGAGTAGAAGTTACTCTGAGGTGTAGGGCTGTGGCATGAGATAGGACTTGAATGGACTCTGAGAGATCCAGTGGGATCTATGTTATAAGCTCATTAAGCTGAGTTTAGAGAAGGTTACCTTGTCTAACATACTGTTAGAAGGGTGGGAGGGATAATGGATGTACCCAAACCTTGGGGAACTACTATAAATCTTATTGTGCTGTGTCTCATTCTTGAAAGCTAACTTAAATAACTGAGTACATATCACACCTAAAAAAGAAAGTAGTCAAAAAGACTAAGAAACCTATTCACCCCTCTCTAGGTGTATCTCTTAAAACAAAGACTTTCAAGTGATATCAAAGCTAGGTTGTTCAAAAAGGACTTAACAGTCTGAACAGATTTGAAAGAGTAGCTAAAATTTGTCCCTATGGGTTCAAGTGAGAACCATAAAGAGTTGAGCTCAATGAAGCTCCCTTTCTGGAGGAAGAAAAACTTTAGGATCTGAAAAGAGAGGGTCAGGCTATTCATAGAAACCTCCGACCCAAGGATATTCATTACAGTATAAGAAGGACCATTCATCCCCATGAAGATATCTGTCCTAGATGCAAATGTCCAAACCCCTAAGAAATATACTGAAATGACCAAGGATGAAGTCATCTTGGTAACCATGGATAAAAGGGCTCAGAATATTATTTCCAGTACCATAGATGACTCCACCTTCCAGAACTTGGTCCATTGCAAGACAACTAAAGAGATGTAGGATTCTATTATTGTCTATATGGAAGGGACAGAGGGGGTGAGGGATGACAGGAAATCCCTCCTGAATTAATAATATGAAGCCTTGATGGGTAAAATTCTGGATTAAAAATATTTCCAAATTCTACGAACTACAAGCAAGAGCACCTATCGTCATAGTATAAGATATTTTTAAAATATCAAGTGTCGTATTCTTACGGGCCTGTTGACTACTTCCACTCACGCAAATTAATATTATTTTATCAAATATAAAAATAGGTTAATTAAACTATGAAATAAAATAACACTTGATCTAGAATCCCTTTGGATTAAAATACACTTTTATAAAACGCAAGCTTCTAAATTATCTACTTCGACCGTGGAGGTTCCTAAAATTCAAAAGTGCCTCTTTCGAGAATATGCCCTCGAGTAAATTTAGGTTGATCGATTAAGACCCCTCGGTCAGTTGAAACCCCTAAGCTTGCTTTGCACGGTGAATCTTGATATTGGATTTGACTCCAATCCAGAAGATTTATGTCATCCTCTCTCGAGGAGTGCATGCAACTCCTTCTACCTTTGAGTGATCTACTCATATCCACAACCTCTCGGTAAATCTAGGATACGAATCTAGGGTCAAAAACATATTCATGAAAAGTGAATTCGACATAATTGAAATCAAAGATAAATCAAAGTGAAAAGTAGAGCATGACAAAAAAGAGAAGTTTATTTTATCTAAAGTTCGTCATGATCAAGTGCTAATAAAATTAGCTACTTAACATGATTAAGAAAATACATAAAAAGGAAAAGAAGAACATGATTGCATGAAAGAAAGTGCTTGAATTAGAAATTAAACAAAGCAACTAATTATGAAATGGAAAATACATAAGGAAATGTGAAAATACTGAAAACTAAACTACTAGAACTTCCTAAAATTCTTCTCTTAAAGCTCTTGGCATAGTTTGGAATTTATAGAAATTTTTCTGGAGAGTCACGCCCCTAGGTCACGCCCATGACTAGGGGGCGTGTAAGATGCAAAACCGTCCTCTTTAAAGCCCAGGAACGTTCAGAGAAAACTGCAAAAATTTATTGTTCTGTTGGTCACGGCCCTAGGTCTGCCCATGACCTAGGGCTTTTTAGGTACGGAACTGTCGCCATAAAAAGCCCAAGAAAAACCGCCAAAATCTATTAATTTTCAGGTCATACCCCGAGGTCACACCCATGACTTGGGGGCGTGTACTGATCGGGTCAGCAAACGGCTGGAAACGGCGTAATATGGCATCAACTCGACAATTTTCGGGTAGGTCACGTCCTAGGTCACACCCGTGACTTGGGGGCGTGTACTTAGAAAAAGTTTTAGAATTGTCCCGGGAAGCTTTTTGGAGAAAATTGTATTTTTTCCCGAGAAACGCCCATGTTCACGCCCTAGTCACGTCGATGACTTGGGAGAATCTACTTGTGAAACTCTCCATATTTGTAGAGGATGCCGTCCTCTTTGAAAGTCTTTGTTTTAAAGGTAAGCTAAACACCTAGAGGGGTGGGGGTGGGGGGTGGGGTGAATAGGTTTTTTATCTTTCTTTTAATTTCTTTTAAAAATTTGTTCTCCTAGATGTAAGTTGTGATTAGATCACTTAGGATTTCAAGACATTTACAGAAGACATAAGCATTTTATAGTGGTTCCCCAAATTTTGGGTACATCCACTGTCCCTCTATGCCTTTCTAACAGTGTGTTAGATAAGGCTCTTCCCCAATACTCGGTCCTTAAGAGCTTACAACTCGATCCCGTAGGACCACTCAGTCTCCTTCAAGGCCTACAGCTCAGGCACTAGGCCCTACAACTCAGTGATTAAACAATCACCTACCTTAGGCTCAAAATCCCTACACCTTTGGCTGGAAGGACATCCCTACAACCTCAGATCCAACTAGATCCTACACTCAGATTAGCAGCTGATCCTACCTCAGTCTTTATAACACAGGCTTACAACTCAGATTCTTACAAGAATCCTACACTCAGATATAAGATTGGATCCTACAAAAAATAGAAATGTTTTGAATCAATTAGACACCAGAGAAATTTCTCTCTATCTATCTTCCTAGGCTGAGCAGATATCAACCCTATCTTCTTCACAATAACAAGTTGAAGTGATCTTCAGTACTGGGCTGCTTGTGCTGGAAGTAACTCAGTATCAAGATTCTGATCTGCTATTGAAGACAATGGATCTGAAGGTGTTGTATCTTCTTCAAATAGCTACCAAGACTAGCAGACTCTGAAGGCTCTGCTTCTCTTCTCAATCAGAAATAGATTCTGAACTTGCTATTGCTGATGAACATCACAATAGCTATCTCTTCTTCCTTTCAGGTCAACTGATCAAAACTTATGCTTCAGGATCGATGTTAATGGAGAGGAAGAAGATGAAGTTCCGCTGCTATGCGTAAACAAAAAACCCTAAAAAGCTTCCTTCCTTTCATCCAAACTTTCCCTTTTATAGACAGCAGATCAACGGCTCTTTGTGCAGTTGGCCCATCCTTAAAGGATGAGTTACCACCTTCCTTTTGTAGAACACGACAACAGCTGGCTGCCAGCTCCATTAAAGGCATACTGATCCTTTCCCACAAAGAATTTGAAATACGTTGACTTTGTTGACCTTTATTGATGTCACCATCTGTGGACTTAGCCAAAATCAAGCATCTTTAGTATATGCGTTGAGTGAGCAAGCCTCACACAGCACAAAAACACTTAGATAGATTTTCTATCACTAGGCGTTGAGTGAGTAAGCTTTCACCCAATGCCAAACTACTTGGATAGGTTTTCTGTCACTTAGCATTGAGTGAGTAAGTTTCACTCAATGCCAAACTACTTAACAGATTTTCTTCTGTTACTTGGCATTGAGTGAGCAGCCTTCACTCAATGCATTTGGACTTAGCCAAATTTCTATGTGAAATCACAGTATCTAACAGACTAAGGTTTAGTCAACGCTTTTTATCACATGGCATTGAGTGAGTAAGCTTCACTCAACGCCTGTAGACTTAGTCAAATATCTAATCTGATTTTCTGGGGCATTGACTATCTGAGCTATACTCAACGAATATGAAGTTATGGCGTTGAGTGAATGGACTTCACTCAATGCCTATGCACTTAGCCACATTTATGCATGTTTCTTCTTAGGCTTTTACTACCTTAGCCTATCTCACAGCTTTTTGCTGTATGGCACTGAGTGAGTAGACTTCACTCAATGCCTATGGACTTAGCCATATTTTCAGCTTGCCAATTGTTTGGCTTTGACTATACAAGCTGAACTCAGCGCTATTAATCATCTGACATTGAGTGAATAGACTTCACTCAATGCCTGTTGATTTAGATAGTTTTTTGTCTTTCCACAAGCTTGCCTAGTCATCACCAGTCTAGGACCACTTGAATCAACCTATCCAATCAATGCATAGAAGGTACCCTGCATACATGAACTTATACACACATCAAATACCACTATGTGTATATCATTGACTTGTTTCACATCTTCAAATCAGGGCCGTTGAGATCAATGGACCCAACAATCTCCCCCTATTTGAAGATGTCAAAACCATTGATCAAATTACTTAATCAATGACATACATACCATATAAGCAATAAGAACATAATATTGTCAACTAGATGAAGGTTACCTACTCCCCCTGTTTTGCTGTATTATTTGAGCTTGATTAATCCTTTCTTGAGATTGATCAATCCTTTCTCTCCCCCTTTTTGACTTCTTCAGATAGTCAGGGAGGTGCTTGAATGCTTTTTGAAAGACTTTATTTTAAGAGCCTAAACACCTAGAGGGGGGGTGGGGGGTGGGTGAATAGGTTCTAATCTTTTTGTGTCTTTTTAATTCTTTAGGCTAACAGTTATTAGACTTTTTTCAGCACAGATTAATCAATCTAAAAAAAATAAACACATCACAGCAAACACCAGACTTATAGTGGTTCCCCAAGATATGGGTACATCCACTTTCCCCCTTCGCCTATCCAGCAGATAACTGAATTCAACCTAACTTCCTTCCACTGGCTTAGATCCTCAGATCATACAATCTCAGAACCAAAGATGGTTCCTAAACCTCAGACTTAACACAAGTCCTACCTCAGATTCTTCTCCAGAATCCTACCTCAGGCCTCAGCCCTACCTCAGCCTTTATAATTAGGCTTACAACTCAGACTTTCCACAAGTCCTACCTCAGGCACACAACCCTACCTCAGCCTTTATAATTATAGGCTTAAAATCTCAGATCTAATAGTAAATCCTACAAGAATTTGTGAGTAAAGAGTAATAAAAAACTTCACCACCTAGATTTCTCTGTTGATGTTGTCTTCTTGATTAGTTCTTGTACAGACTGATCCTTTTGATCCAACCAATCTTAGCTTTTCAAAGCTTCTTGATTAGAACAAAATAAGGTGGATCTTCTCTATTGATGAAGATGATCTTCAATCAGCTTCTTCCTTAAATTCAGATTGAACTCTGAATCTTTCTTGCAGACAGCCCTTGATCTGACAGAAATCTTCCCTTTTTTTGATTACTCTTTTTTTCATCGATTCTGATCTGTCTCTTATATAGAGCTTGCTCCACGGTTACTGGCTGATCCGGTTCATAACAAACTTCTGACAGTTCTGACAGTGGTGTCAGACCGACTAGTTATGACATCTGTCAAGTCACCAGTCATGCCACCAGGTTCTTCAATGTCTTTTCAACTCAGCACAAACCACTCAGCAGACTGTTTCACATGTGTCGACACATATAGATTAAGTGTCGGCATAAGTCTTCATGGTGTCGACACAATTACTCCAAGTGTCGACACAGTCATACTCCCGCTTCTCGACACTGCTTTTGTTGTATGTGTTAACACAAGTCCTGTGTGTCGACACAGTAGATTCTTGTCTCGACATTTCTGTTGCAGACAGTTGGCGTTGAGTGTGTGTGTCGACACAAGTCCTGTGTGTCGACACAATTGCTTCAGAACTCGACACAGCCTTATGAGAGTTGGTGTGTCGACACAAGTCCTATGCGTCGACACAATTGCTTATGAACTCGACACAGCCTTTTGAGAGTTGGTGTGTTGACACAAGTCCTGTATGTCGACACAATTGCTTCAGGACTCGACACAGCCTTTTGAGAGTTGGTGTGTCGACATAAGTCCTGTGTGTCGACACAATTGCTTCAGAACTCGGCACAGACTTTTGAGTGTCGACATTGCTTATTTATAAGTGTCGACACAATTTGCCTGTGTGTCGACACAGCTTGCCTGAGTGTCGACACAAGTTTCCTTAGTGTCGACACAGTTTCTCCACAAGTGTCGACACTTGTACTTAGAAAATTTTCCTCCAAATACTTAAACCTGCACAATGAAACTCAAACTTCTATCAAATACAAATTAATGCATATCATTGACTAAGTTGTGGCTTCTTCAAATCTGGTACACATTTTCCAATGTACCCAACAATCTCCCCCTATTTGGAGAAGTCATAACCCTTAGTCAAAGATATACATCTCTTAAGATAAAACAAAATCTTAATAGATGTAAAAACATTTCAGAGCAGGTTATCACATAATCATTGTAAACAACAAAAAATTAATACTGAAACAAATTTCATTAATCAGTAAAATTTTGGTTTACAAGAATTTCTTATAGAACAAAAGAAACAAATTAGTACATTTAGAGCTTTCTTTTCCAGAGTTGATTTTAGCCTGCACAGAAGGTTCAACAACCTCAGCTGGCTTTTTCCCATTTAGAGCTTTCTTCTTTAATTCTTCAGCCTTGATCTTCTGTCTTTCAAAATAGTGGAAAGGTTTAGGGAAGTACTTGCTTGGCTCTTGAGCATTAGCAGGTAGCTTCCCAGTCTTAGCACTTCTTCTATGTTGAAGAATTGCTTCTTGTCCTGCTTGATATTTATTCCACTCTTGTTCAGAATACCACTTACCCCTGTCATGGGTTTTATCCTTTACAACTTTCCAGACAGTAAGCATGATGTTTCTAGAAGTTGGGCTCCACTGCTCAAAATCTGACTTCAGCTCAACCTGCTCTCTAAATCTCTTCTTGGAAAGTTAAGCTTACTTTTGAGCTTCTAATGCAGCTTCTGACATCTCAACCTTTTCTAGAATTACATTTTGTGCCTCTGGTGGAGGACTATACATTTTCAGCACTTCTTCTTGAACCATCTCAAAATCAGCTGGGGGTAGATCACCTGAGCAACTTCAGGCTGTTCACCTTCAAAATATGCAGGTTGTATCCCAGACTCAGCTACATTATCATCATCACAAAGAGGAGGATATCCAAGAGTAGCTCTGATCTATTGGTAGTCCATTTAGCATGATCAGAGATGGCTTTGACTAGTAATCTCTCCCCCTTTATGACTTCTCTTGCAACATGATCTCTCAAATCTTCTTTCTGGAATCTGACTTGATCAGCTGCTACATATTCAGTTCCCTCTTTAAAATAAGCTCTGAATTTTATCAAGAAAGTTTTAATTTTATCCTGAGATTCTTGAAATGTGGCTTTGACAGCAGATATATCTTCCTGGATTTGATTGGAGATTTCAGCCTTCAGAGCAGTGCTAGAATTAGTGAGCTTTGTTAATATTGCATGATGTGAATCCTTGAGATTTCCATTCATCCTTAACTGATTCTCCAGTACATATCCCTGCTTTACTGCAATTTCATCAACTTTAGCTCGGATATTTTGTTGTTGATTGGCCAGGAACACCACAGCATTACCTCATTTATGGAAGCAATCTGTCATCTCCTTCTTATTTTGATTCACTTCAAATCTAATGGATTTGATATCCTTGGCCAATTAAAACTGTAACTCCTTATGAGTTTCATCCACATATTGCTCTATAGACTGTCTTTGATTATCCAGTTTTATTTGCATCTGGACCAGTAAAGAACTGAAGTCCATACTTGATGTAGATGGTGCTGTTCCCATTTATAAAGACTTCTTGTATCCAGAACTCTTTTTCTTTAAAACAGTTAGCTTCCTTTTCTTAGCCAATGTGGCTTCTTCATCTTCAGAAGATTAAGTTGTACTTTTAATATTAACAGTATTCTTTTCAGCTAGGGCATCCTCCTCAGCATCCTTTGATAACTCCCCCTCAGCCCTTAGAAAATCTTTTCCTTTCTCAATATGCTCCCCCTTAGTCCTATCTAGAGGAAGATCAGGAAACAATTCTTCCATTGTAAATTCCTGCTGAACTTGTACAAAAGGAATAAGATTAGTTTTGGTTTAATGACTTTATTTTTACACAAAAGTTTCCCCCTGCACAATTATTGAGAAGAATACCATCATATATCACTAGACTGTGGAGAAGATACTTACTGACTCATTTTGAGCATCTATCTTATCAGTTTCTTCAGCTGCAGTGTTGATTTCAGATACTACATTCATGATTGTGTCTGCAGCTAAGTCACTGTCTAGGACAACATCATCAATACCTCTCCCTTGGGCAGGCAGCTCAGTTTCTTGTTCTAAGTGTTCTCCCCCTTGAGTGGAGACAACTTGTTGCTCCTGGGGCTCGCTGTCCTTTACTTGATCATGAGCATCCTATTGGTGCTGGTCTTCATCAGAACTAAAGACCACTTCCTCTTCAGAATCACTAGAGGAGTCAGTCTGTACAACCACTTTCTTTTTCTTCTTGTCTTTCTTTGTTTGCTCCTTAGGAGCAGGGACTTCCATGGTCAGAACTTTGTCCCATCTTGACAGTATCCTCACATCCATTTTCCTCATGTGATTTACCTTAGAGCCATTTGCTTGTTTCAGAACATCTGAAATTACTGATGTTAAGCATAAACTGAGGATCCCTCCTAGGTTAGGTTTCTTAATTCCTTCTTTTATTTTATCAAACACCACTGCTGCCCAGTCAGTATTTATCTTGAATATAACCCTCACCATAAGATTGAACATGTGAGCAGAAATCCTATCATGTCCACCAGTTTTGTAGATAATCACTTTGCCCACAACTTCTGAAAGAAATTTTCCTTGGGAATTCATCCCTTTTCTATTGATAGATGTTCCAATCTTAATACTGGGATTTAGTCTACACCAGCATAAAGCTTTAGTTATCTGGGAAGGAGTTATTTCGTCTGTATCCTTGATCAAAGGAAGATGTAGTGCTTTCTTGATAGTTTTCAAAGTGAGCTTCACCCGGATATCTTGAATAGACGCCTTGATTTTCTTTCTTTCTGCGTCCATAGTAACGGTTGTGTAGAACTCCATGACTTTCTTTTTCCATATTTTGGTCGGTTCAGAGACCAAAAATTCTAATCCATTTTCAGAAATTAGGGCAATAACTCCCTGAATTTCATCAGAAGCAGTCATGAAACCTTCGCGAACCAGTTCATAACCTTCATTAACCTTATCTTCTTGGTGTGGCGCCATTGACGTAAGTGCTAGAGGAGAAGAGAAGAGAATGTCTATGTCGACAGAAGGTGTAGAGTAAAAAATTCTGATAGCGTAGTCGACCAAATTTTGGCTTCACCTATTTATAGTACTTGAGTCAATGGCAGTTCAAAAGTCGGGCCTAAGTCGACAAATCAGTAATTGTGTCGACAAAAATGACCTAGGTCTTGACAAAACTTAACTTAAGTCGACACAACTATGTGTCGACATACTAATGTCTAAGTCGACAAAACGTATTTTAAGTCGACACATTTATGTGTCGACATACTTGAGTCTGTGTCGACATACTTGCGTTTGTGTCGACACTGACCACTATAGACTCAACAGAGTTATATTGACACCAAATTTTTGTGTCGACACAAATATCCTCTCGACATATAGTATCGACAAGGTTGTGTCGACACCTATTCTTTTGTCGACATAGATTTTGTTTCTGTGTCGACACATCCTTTTTCTGTGTCGACACAACACACTGAGTGTGTCGACACAACTTGCTTGTGTCGACACAAACTTTGTACTTAGATAAATTTCAAGAGAAATTTGGTGCTTACATATGCTACTAATGGATACTTGAGTTAACCTATTCTAGGTTCAACATAACTAATTCAATTTTGAAATTATTGAATTTAGTTTCATCCAGAGGTTTTGTAAAAATATCAGCTATTTGATTATCAGGTTTCACAAACTCTAGGCTAATATTTTCCTTCTCTACATGTTCTCTGATAAAATGAAACTTAATATCTATATGCTTGGTCCTACTGTGTGATACAAGATTCTTAGCAATAGAAATAGTACTTATAGAATCACAGAATAATGGTATTCTATTTACCTGGATGTCATAATCTTCTAGTTGATGCTTTATCCACATCAATTGTGCACAGCAGCTACCTGCAGCTATATACTCTGATTCAGCTGTTGATATAGCTACATTTTTTTGCTTCTTGCTGCTCCATAACACCAGCCTCCCACCAAGGAATTGACAGGTTCCTGTGGTACTTTTTCTGTCTTCTTTGCAACTAGCAAAATCTGCATATGAGAAACCTATTAATAGAAAATCTCTATTCTTAGGGTACCAAAGGCCTAGACATTGACTCATCAAATATAACATGTACAGATTCTTCTACAACTTGAGTAGTCAAGTTGTAGATTCTGTATGCTCTACTATGGTTACTATACCCAACAAATATCCCTTCTAGGGATTTGGCAGCAAACTTAGTTTGGTAGTGTTTACCATTGACTAGTACAAAACACTTACTACCAAAGATTCTAAAATAAGATATGTTTGGTTTTCTTTCTTTCAAAATCTGGTAGGGAGTCATCTTGTATTTTTTGTTGATGGAGGCCCTATTAAGCACATGACATGCAGTATTTACTGCCTCAGCCCAGAAGTATTCAGGGAGAGTAGTGTCATTCAGTAGAGTTCTACTGGCCTTAATTAAAGTCCTATTCTTTCTTTCAACAACACCATTTTGCTGAAGAGTTCTTGGTGAACAGAATTCCTGATGAATCCCAAGTTCTTCACAGAATTTTGTCATACATTCAGACTGAAATTCAGTTCCATGGTCACTTATGATTTTGACCACTGAGCTGTTGTTTTCATTCTGTATTTGTCTGACAAAAGTCTAGAAAATAGTTGGGGATTCAGATTTCTGCCTCAAGAAGAAAACCCATGTAAATCTAGAATAGTCATCAACAACAACAAGTGTGTATTCTTTCCTACCAAGACTATGGACTGGCATAGGACCAAACAAATCCATATGCATGAGATACAAACATCTCTTTGAATATCTGATGTCAAGTGACTGAAAAGAGGACTTAGTCTGCTTGCCTTTTTGACAAGCTAAACACACACCTTCTTTTATGCACTTAACTTGAGGACCATTCCTCACTAAACCCATGCTGAATAGCATTCCTATTAACTTAAAGTTTAGATGAGCTAGCCTCTTGTGCCACTTGACACATAGAGAAGCTTTCTCTCCTGCAACCAAACAAATAGGTGAGTTGTTAGACTCATAATCTAGGTTAAGGCAATACACATTTCCTTTCCTTGTGCTAGTCAAAATGATCTCTTGATCACTTGACCTTTTTACTAGACACTCTCCTTTGAGGAAAGAAATATCATAACCTAGATCACTAAGTTGACTTATGCTAATCAGGTTATGTTTAAGACCCTTTACATAAGACACTTTAGTGATTGTAATTGAATCACAAGATATGTTACCAAATCTTTGATGATTCCCTTTTCTGATCCACCAAAGATAACTTTTTGTCCATTCTTTATGGGCACATAGTCCCTCAACATTCTTCTTGTTCCAGTCATGTGTCTGGAACAGCCACTATCCAGGTACCATATAGGGGTATGATCACTTGGATTCACCTGCAACAAATAAAGAATCACTTATCCTTAGAACCCAACTTGCTAGTGGGTCCTATGTCCTTGTTAGTTTGAAATCCTATGACTGATCTAACAGGAATCCTACCTTTGGTTTTAAAACTTAAGTTAAACCAGCAATCCATGGCAAAGTGGTCCACCTTGCCATAACACTAACACCCAAACCTATTATACCTATTCTTGGGAACATTGTTGGGAACATTGGAAAATGTGTACCTGATTTGAAGAAGCCCAACTTAGCTCAATGATATACATCAAGGTGTATTTGATGTTGTTTTGAGTTGACATGTGCAGGTGAAGAAGTATTAAAGAATGCAGAAAAATATTCTAAGTCCACATGTCGACACCTGAAGAAATGGTGTCGACACTTCAGAATATTTGTGTCGACACTTCAGAATATCAGTGTCGACACAGAGAAAGATAGTCGACCACACTTATGTCGACACTGGGAAGCAGTGTCGACACATAAAGAAAATCGTCGACCTCAGCACTGGGAAGCAGTGTCGACACAGTGAAAGATAGTCGACACCCAGAGAAAGTTTGTCGACTAGTGAAAGATAGTCGACTAGAGAAAAATAGTCGACTAGTGGAAGATAGTCGACTAGTGAAAGATAGTCGACCAGAGAAAGAGTGTCGACTCACAAAAGAAGATAGTCGACCTCAACTGTGTCGACACTGGGTGGATGTGTCGACACCAGAAGATTGAGTCGACACATATTGGCAGAAGTCGACTATGCTTGTGTCGACACCAGAAGACTGTGTCGACACATTTTGGCAGAGTTGAAGATTGCTGTGTCGACACCTGAAGGCTGAGTCGACACATACTGAGTTCTGAATCTACAACAACTGTGTCGACACACAGGACTTGTGTCGACACACTGCAGAGTCTAGACCAAGTTATTTTCTGAAAAAGCTGTGTCGACTTAAAGGCAACTTAGTCGACATCATCAAAGACTGTGTCGACACCAAAGTCACTTGTGTCGACACAGATAGACAGATTGGTCTCGACACTTTCTAACAGACTGTCTCGACATTTTGCTGTCCAAGGCTAAGGTACAGGAACTGTTTGAAGACTTGACAGCTGTGGGTTGCCACCGTTTAACTGAAGCTGTCAGACCTGTCAGAAAACAGTTAGAAACTGGATCAGCCGGTTACCATGAAGAAAGTTTATAAATAGACACATTCAGATGGAAATTAATAACTAAGAAAAATAACTGAAGAAGATCTAAGAAGAAGAAACAGAAGGATTACGATCCTGGTGTAGTTTCAATTCAAGAAAGTGCTAAGCTCAAAAGAAGATCTTCATCAGTTGATCAAAGAAGAAGAAGAAGAAGTCTGAAGTATCAGAAAAGGTGTTGGATAGAGAGGGATCCAGTCATCTTGAAGAAGAAGAAGGAAGCCATCAGTGGTTTCTCAAGAAGCTGTTTGGAAATCAACTCAGCTAAGTTCAGATTCAAGAAGCTTTGAAGAAAGCTCAGATTCAGTTGATTTCATCAGCTGATCAAGAAGTGTCTTGTCCTCTTCTCTCTCAACAAAGGCAAGACATTAAAATATCTTTTCTAAATTTCTGTAGGATCTGTTTACACAGATCTGAGTTGTAAGCCTGTGTTATAAAGGCTGAGTGTAGGAGAGGTGATCTCTGAGTGGTAGGGCTATTTGCCTGAGTGTAGGAGAAGGTTATTCTCTGAGTGGTAGGCCTTGAGGCAAGGCTGAGGTAGGGCTGTTGAGCCTGAGTTGTAGGAACCTTTCCAGGTTCTGAGCTGTAGGATCTGAGGATCTGAGAATAGTGGAAGTTTGGCCGAATCTAGCATACTGCTAGATAGGTGAAGGGGGAAAGTGGATGTACCCAGACCTTGGGGAACCACTATAAAACATTGTGCAATCTGTGATGCTTAGTTATCTGTGTATGCTGTGCTAGATGTTTTAATTTGTAATTGAATTCTGCCTAGAAGTATAAACAAGAAATTAGAACCTATTCACCCCCCCTCTAGGTGTTTAGGTTGTCTTGAAAGTAAAACTATCAAGTGGTATCAGAGGGAGGTTCCTCAAAAAGGACTTAACAGTCTGAGGTAGATCTGAAAGGCAGAATCAAGATTCAAAAAGATGGGTTCTGGTGAGAATCATAAGGAGCTAGGGTCTATGAAATTACCCATATGCAAGAAAGAGATTTTTGGAATTTGGAAAGAAAGAGTCAGACTGTTTATGGAGGCATCTGACCCAAGGATTTACATCACTGTACAGGAAGGCCCCTTCATTCCAATGAAGGTATCAGTTCTTGATGCAAATATCCAAACTCCAAAGAGTTATTCAGAAATGACCAAGGATGAAATCATCTTGGCAACCATGGACAAAAGAGCTCAGAACATTATTGTTAGTGCCATAGATGATTCAACATTTCAGAATCTGATTCACTGCAAGACCTCCAAAGAGATGTGGGACACATTGATTGTCTACATGGAGGGATCTGAAGAAGTAAGGCAGGACAGGAAATCTATGCTCAATCAGGAGTATGAAAGTTTTAGACAAGGAAAATCAGATAGCATAACTGAGTGCTACAAGAAATTCTATAGAATTGTGAATGAGCTTATGTCCTATGGAAGAGTCTTCAGTACTTATGAACTGAATGACAAATTCTTGAGATCCTTAACAAAGGATTGGGACACAAAGATCTGTGCCATAAGAGAAGTGGCTAAATTGGCAGAGATATCTCCTCCCACCTTGTTTGGAAAGTTGCTATCCTATGAAATGCAACTTATGGTGAGGAAGGAGGAGGAAAAGAATTCAAGAGGAGAGCATAGAGAAAAGACTGTGGCATTCAATGCAGAAGCCACTAGAAAGAATAGGAGGAAATCACCATCTCCTCCTAAGGAAGTTGCGGAAGATAGTTCTGAAAATTCAGATAAGGGTTCAGAAAGCTATGATTCAGATGCAGACTTTGCTGCATTCACAAGGCAATTCCAGAGGTTCTTGAAAAAGAAGCAATGGAAGTCTAGGCCTTCCACATCACAGCAAGTTGATGACTATTATCAGAAGAAAAGGTCATCAAGGAAAGAGAAGAGCAGATCAAAGCCCAGCAAAGCCTCTACTTCAAAGATTGTCTGCTATTGTTGCAATAGGCCTGGACATGTAGTGGCTGACTGTCCTGATAAGAGAAAGGAGTCTTCAGACAAGAAGAAGACTCATCAGAAAGGCAAGAAGGAGAAATCCTTTGTTGCAAAGAAAGATAAGAGTCTAACAGACCAGTCAACTTCAGAGTCAGAATCTGAAGCTGAAGCATATATTGGACTATATGCTGCATCTGAAGAAGAGGAGTTTCTGCAGTTGCTAGACTCCATCAATGAACAAAAGAATCATCAGTGTATGGGGCTGATGGCAGGATCAGAAGAGGACATATGCCAGAATCAGTCTGGTCCTAATAAGGTACAATGTCCTTCTATTACATCTGATTGTTATACCAGTGAAGAATCATCTACATCTGCATCAAGTGATGTAGATGCATCTGAATCTGAAGGAGATGTCTATCAATTGATAGACAAGTATGGGGACTTGTTGCAGGACCTTAAGAAAAGCAAGAACTTGGTTAAATCTCAGGCTCAGGAAATTGCTGAACTAAGGGTTGCTACAACTGAGTTAGAGAAAGTTATTGATCAAAAATTAAATGAAATTGCCAAGCTGAAGAATATAACTATTATTCAGATGGGCACAATTAATTATACTAATGATCAAGTGAAGAGTCTGGAGGCCAGACTTAGAATTGAAAGGGATTTAGTGGCTAGTTACTCTAAGCCAAAATCTGTCTTACCCTTGATAGATGAATTTGTCACTCAAAAGGGTAAGGCTGGATTAGGATTCAAAGGTAACTTCAGGGCTGGCAGATTCAAGAGGAAAGACAAAGCTCCTGTTCAGCCACTAAACCTTTCAGTCCCCATAAAGTTTAGTAAGGTGAAAGTGCCTTCTAACAAATATGATCATGAAGATATTCAAGGTCATATTAAGACTAATGTTCTGAAGAACAAGGGTGTAAATGCAAGCAGGCCTACCTATGGTCATAAACCCAATGGTTTTAAGAAATCAGTAGGTGAAGTTACTGCAGCACCAGCAATGAACAGAAATTCTTCTGACAAGGATGTATCTAGATCTAGATACAATAAGTTTGAATGTTGGTGCTGTGGCAAGAGAGGCCATTTTGCACTAGACTGCTGGTATAACCCAAGTGTTATAAAGAACAATAGTCTACCTGTTAGAAGAGGTTATGGTAGCTTTATTAATGCTAACCTGAACCAAGGACCCAAGACTTACTTGGGTTCTAAGGGTAAGTAATTCTGTGTTGCAGGTGAATCCAAGTAACCATGCCCCTATATGGTACTTGGATAGTGGTTGTTCCAGGCACATGACTGGAACAAAGGGGCTGCTGAAGGAGTATTCATCTGTCAAAGATGGACCTAAAGTGATCTTTGGTGGATCTGAAAAAGGAGTCATCAAAGGGTTTGGTAACATTTCTTCTAACCTAATTACTATCACTCAAGTGGCTTATGTAAAAGGTTTGAAACATAATCTAATAAGCATAAGCCAGCTAAGTGATTTAGGATATGACATTTCATTTGTTAAAGATGGATGTCATATCAAGAGGTCAAGTGATCAAAAGATCATACTGACAGGGTATAGGAAGAGAAATGTATATTGTCTTAATTTTGAATGTGAGAAGAAGGCTTCTCCCATCTGTCTTGTAGCTGATGACAATGCTTCTCATTGTGTTAAGTGGCACAAGAGATTGGCTCATCTAAACTACAAGACAATTGGCCAACTCTTTAGCAAAGAGTTAGTGAGGAATGGACCTCAAGTTAAGTGTATAAAGGAAGGGATATGCTCAGCTTGTCAAAAGGGCAAGCAGACAAAATCCTCCTTTCAAAGCCTTGAAATCAAGGATTCTGTGAGGTGCTTATACCTCTTGCATATGGATCTTTTTGGTCCTATGCCAGTTCACAGTCTAGGTAGGAGAGTCTACACTTTTGTGGTTGTAGATGACTATTCAAGATTTACATGGGTGTTCTTTCTGAGACAAAAATCTGAAACCCCAAGTGTATTACTCAATTTTGTAAAGCAAATTCAGAATGAACTAAATAGTACAGTGGTCAAAATCAGAAGTGACCATGGTACTGAGTTTCAATCTGAAAGCATAACAAAATTGTGTAAAGACTTTGGGATTTTCCAAGAGTTCTCCTCACCTAGAACACCTCAGCAAAATGGAATTGCTGAAAGAAAGAATAGAACATTAATTGAAGCTGGTAGAACTCTATTGAGTGACACCTCTCTCCCAGAATATTTTTGGGCTGAGGCAGTTAACACTGCTTGTCATGTAATCAATAGGGCCACTATCACCAAAAGCCACAAAATGACTCCCTATGAGATTGTGAAAGGCAGATAACCAAATCTATCTTACTTGAGGATCTTTGGTTGCAAGTGTTATATACTTAACAATGGCAAGTCATATTTGACTAAGTTTGCTGCCAAATCCCAGGATGGGATATTTGTTGGGTACAACACAAATAGTAAGGCCTATAGAGTCTTCAACTTGACTACTCAAGTTGTTGAAGAATCTGTGCATGTTGTGTTTGATGAAACAAGATTAATCAACTGTGAGTTGTCTTGTAGATCAAATGACTCAATAGGTATAAGCAAAAGTATGGACAAGCTCTCCATTACTGAAGTATCAAAGGAAGATGGGGCATTGGAAAATGAAGACTTCTGTCCAGGGGGAGAACAAGACACTATAGAAGCTGAAGAAAACCAAGAGATTCAGCTAAATGAAGGAGCTGGAGATGTTCAACCAGAAGGGAATCTTCCTCCAGCTACAAGACATTTAAGAGATCATCCAGCTGATCAGATAATAGGTGATCCAAGACAGGGGGTGCAAACTAGAAGTAGAAATCAAAACACAGTTCTACATTCAAGTTTCCTGTCACAAATGGAGCCTAAGAAGTTTGAAGAAGCTATCCAAGACCAGCACTGGATTGATGCTATGCAAGAGGAGCTGAATCAATTCAGAAGGTGCAATGTCTGGGAGCTTGTTCCTAAACCAAGAGGCCACAACATAATTGGCACAAAATGGATCTATAGGAACAAGCTAGATGAAAGTGGAATAATAGTAAAGAATAAAGCAAGATTGGTTGCAAAAGGATACAGGCAGGAAGAAGGGATTGACTTTGATCAAACCTTTGCTCCAGTAGCAAGGCTGGAGGCAATCAGAATATTCCTTGCCTATGCAGCCTATCAAGACTTCAAAGTATACCAGATGGATGTGAAGTCAGCATTTCTGAATGGTGATCTTAAAGAAGAAGTATATGTAGAGCAGCCATCAGGTTTTGTAGATCCTCTTAAACCTAATTTTGTTTATAAGCTTAGGAAAGCTCTGTATAGGTTAAAGCAAGCCCCAAGGGCTTGGTATGAAACCCTGTCTACTTTCCTTATTGAGAATAAATTCTCAAGAGGAAAAATTGACAAAACTCTATTCCTTAGGGAATCCAAAGGCAAGATCATCTTAGTACAGATCTATGTTGATGACATAATCTTTGGATCTACTGAAAACAACCTTTGTAAAAAGTTTGCCAAACTTATGCAAGGGAAGTTTGAGATGAGCAGTATTAGGGAACTGAAATTCTTCTTGGGACTCCAAGTAAGACAGACCGATGATGGCTTGTCCATATCCCAGTCTAAGTTCACCAAAGAATTGATTAAGAAATATGGTATGGAGTCATCCTCCACCATGAGAACTCCTATGGGAACAAGTATGCCTATATGCAAAGATGATGCAGGTAAACCTGTTGATGAGACTTTGTATAGAGGGATAGTTGGCTCACTACTATATCTCACTGCTAGTAGACCAGATATTATGTATGCTACATGTGTCTGTGCTAGGTACCAAGCCTGCCCTAAAGAATCTCATTATACTGCAGTCAAAAGGATTCTGAGATATCTTAAGGGCACATCTAATCTAGGTCTTTGGTACCCTAGGAATAGAGATTTTCAACTAACAGGCTATTCAGATGTAGATTTTGCAGGATGTAGAGAGGATAGGAAGAGTACTACAGGTACTTGTCAATTCCTGGGAGGAAGACTAATATCATGGAGTAGTAAGAAGCAGACCAGTGTGGTAATTTCCACAGCTGAGTCTGAGTATGTTGCTGCTGGAAGCTGCTGTGCACAGCTATTATGGATGCAGCATCAGCTTAAGGATTATGGTATTCAAGTAAGTAGAACACCTCTTTTGTGTGATTCTAAGAGTGCAATTTCTATTGCTAATAATCCTGTTTCTCATAGTAGAACTAAGCATATAGAAATAAAATACCATTTTCTTAGAGAACATGTAGAAAAAGAAGACATTTCATTGGAATTTGTGAAAACAGATTATCAAATAGCAGATGTGTTTACTAAGCCCCTAGATGAGACCAAATTCAATAAATTCAAAATTGAATTAGGTATGTTAACCATTGATTAGTGTAATCACAAAATCATCAACAATGGAGTTGAAGTGGTAACAAGACATTCAAGTGATATAAAGACACATTGAAGTAGTATCAAGTACTTTGTAGTACTTATAAGTTGTGTTGAACAAACAGAAATTGGCTAAGTAAGTTGGTGTCGACACATTCAGTAATAATGTGTCGACTCAGGGTAGTAATGTCGACAAGTCAGAGATGTTGTGTCGACACAGAAAATATGTGTCGACACTTAAGAATATTATTGTCGACTTATCCAGGAATGTAGTGTCGACTTCACCAGGATAGTGGTGTCGACACTTACAGATTTTGTGTCGACACTTATACTAAGAGTCGACACAGAATTTCTAAAGCTCTACTATATATCTCTGGTGTCGACATAACCGCAAATTGGTGTCGACACATGATAGACGGACTTGAAGTCGAGACAATAGAAGCTTGTGTCGACACATTCCATCTGTGTCGACACTTATAGTCTGTTTTTGGCGACTTTTGATCTTCTTTAAACAGAAGGTATAAATAGGTCAAAAACTCATTCTGTCGACACGCTTATAAGGTTTTCGAAACCCTGTGTCGACATTCTCTCTCTCTCTCTCTCTCTTTCTCTCATCTTTCAAGCTTTCTCGACTGATCAATGGCGCCAAAGATTGAAGATAATGTGAATGAAGGATATGAGTTGGTGCGCCAGGCCTTTGCTGCTGCTCCTCCAGATGTTCTCGGGGTTATCTCTCTCCTCTCCGACTCAGGATTAGAATTTCTGGTCTCCGAACCATCTAAGATATGGAAGAAGGAGGTGCATGAGTTCTTTACTTCTGCATCTGTAGACTCTGAGAGTCATGAGATAAAATCCACAGTTCATGGGTCACCAGTGAAGATTACACCAAGTAAGTTAAGAACAACTCTACAATTACCTATAATTGAGAATGAAGAGGATGTCCCTGCTTCTAAATCAAGGGAGGCTCTTCAATGGTGTGGATTGGATTCCACCATGAAAATTGGAGCAGCATTCAACGGGAAAGGAATGAATCAACAGGGCAAGTTCCTGTCTGAGGTTGTTGGAAAAGTAATTCTGTGCAAGCCAGGTGGACATGATAGGATATCCGCCTATATATTCAGCCTAATGACCAGGATTGTGTTTACAATTCCAACGGATTGGTCAAATATAATCTTTGAAAAGATTAGGGAAGGAATCAAGAAGCCAAATATGGCTAGAATAATGAGTATCTACCTAAGTAAGGAGATTCCTGATGTTATGCAACAACAACCTGGAACAAAAATTAATCACATGAGAAGAATGGACATGAGATTGTTCTCCAGGTGGGATAGGGTGCTGACCAAAGAGATGCCTGAAGTGGAAAGGCAGGATTCACCTGAGAAATCCCCAGGTCATGCTACCAGTACTGAGCACCAACAAGAAGAGCAAGTAAGACAAGAGGTTGAGGATCAGCCTGCTTCTACACAAGTTCAAGATGCCACAATACCTGCAATTCAAGAAGAAGAAGTAAGAATACCAGCTCAGCAAGTTTATTCACCTACACAGACTGTATCTACTCATGACCAGGTACAGGTGCAGGGGGAGCTGGTGTATTTTCCTACAAAAGACATTTCTAATATTTCTATTTCTGCACAGGTCCAGGAAAAGGAAGTGTCCTCACCTGCCCAGGACATCCCCAATACTGAACAAGTACAGGGGGAGAAGCTGTCTGAGCAAGTGCAAGAAGATGCTCAAATTGATATATCTCAAAATTTGAATACTGCAGATGTTCCAGCCCAGAAGGAATATACTCTAGAAGAGTTATTTCCAAATGATGAAATAGTTACTGATAGAATGGAAGTGGAGCAAGCAATTGAGGGGGAGCCTGTGCATGTTGAGACTGTACAACATGGCACTGAAGCAGCTGTTCCTCCTCCTCCCAAAGAAAGAGTTCAAATTGATAGTACTTCTGATTCTGAGAGTGAAGAAGCCAGGGTGGCTAAGAAGAGAAAACTTATGGTCTTCCAGAGAAGGAGCAAGAGCTACAAGCAGGCTCTACAGTCTATAGCACATCACACTCCTTCTGACTTTGATTATAACAAGTTTTTGGTCGATTTACAAGTGAAATTTGATGAACACAGAGTGGCCATTGAAAAATATGTTGATGAGAACAACAAGTCCCTGCAGTTTGACTTAGCTCAAGATATAAAATCTATTAGGTTTGAGGTCAATATGCATAAAAAGGAAATGACAGATTGCTTCCATAAGGGAGGTAATGCTGTGGTGTATTTGGCAAAACAACAGCAGACTATCATCCCTAAGGTGGATGATATTGCTTTAAAGCAAAGCTATGTCTTGGAAAATCAGTTAAGGATGAATGACAATTTAACTGAATCTCATCATGAGATCATTGAGGAATTGAAAAAGATTGTTCCAGGCCTGCCTGCAGCTAGAGCAAAAGAAATGGAAGAATTTGATAAGACCTTTCAAGCTGCTATTGATTCTGTTAAAACTGCTATCACTACCTCTCAAAAGGAAATATCTGACAAGCTTCTAAAGTTAAAACCATTTTTTAAAGAGGGTGTGAATTATCTAGATGGCCAAATCAGATTTCAAAAGGAAGATCTAAGAGATCATGTTACTAGAGAAGCCATAAAGGGGGAGAGGATGTTAGTTCATGCAGGCTCAGAGCACACCAAATGGGTGACCAATAGTATTCGAGCCACATTGGGATATCCACCATTGTGTGATGATGCTATGGTGGCTGAGTCAGGAATACAAACAAGTCTACTTGAAGGCAATCAACCTGAGGTTGCCCAAGTCATTTACCCTCCTCCAGATTATGATATGATTGATCAGCAAGTTCAAGGAATGTATAGTCCTCCAAAGGAGGTTACTAATGTTGTTATTGGGAAGGTTGATAAGCCTGAGGCTACTTTGAAAGACCAGCAAGATGCTCTACTATCTAAGAAAAGATTTAGAGAGCAGGCTGAACTTAAGCCAGACTTTGAGCAGTGGAGTCCTACTTCCAGAAATATAATACTCACTGCATGGAAGGCTATCAAGGACCAACAACATGAGAGAGGCAAGTGGTTCAATGAGATGGAATGGCAGAAGTATGAAGCCAGGCAAGAGGCAATAGTCCAGTTTAGAAGAAAAGCCAAGCTGGGTAGGCAGCCTCCAGATGCTCAGGAGCCAAGCAAGTACTTCCCAAAGCCCTTTCATTATTTTGAAAGGCAAAGGCTCAAGGAAGAAGCAAAGAAGAAGGCTGATCTAAAAGGCAAGAAGCCAGCTGAAGATTCTGAAGCTCCTGTGAAGGCTCAAGTTCTATCTGGCAAAGGGATTGTCATTAAAGAGCCTGATCAGTCTTAATTTTTAGTTCTTTCAAAGTATTTTGTAATGTTTTGATTAAATCATTAAATGTAAATCTCTGTATTCAAACATTATCAAGTTATAAACAAAATGTTGGTTGGTATCATATAATGTTCATTCTGTGATGGATTGTTTTTATTTTGTTTATATTAAGTATTCCTGTTATGTCATATATCATCAGTTTATACTTTTTATAAATGGTGTATATCATTGGCTATAGGGTTATGACTTCTCCAAATAGGAGGAGATTGTTGGGTACATTGGAAAATGTGTACCTGATTTGAAGAAGCCCAACTTAGCTCAATGATATACATCAAGGTGTATTTGATGTTGTTTTGAGTTGACATGTGCAGGTGAAGAAGTATTAAAGAATGCAGAAAAATATTCTAAGTCCACATGTCGACACCTGAAGAAATGGTGTCGACACTTCAGAATATTTGTGTCAACACTTCAGAATATCAGTGTCGACACAGAGAAAGATAGTCGACCACACTTATGTCGACACTGGGAAGCAGTGTCGACACATAAAGAAAATCGTCGACCTCAGTACTGGGAAGCAGTGTCGACACAGTGAAAGATAGTCGACACCCAGAGAAAGTTTGTCGACTAGTGAAAGATAGTCGACCAGAGAAAAATAGTCGACTAGTGGAAGATAGTCGACTAGTGAAAGATAGTCGACCAGAGAAAGAGTGTCGACTCACAAAAGAAGATAGTCGACCTCAACTGTGTCGACACTGGGTGGATGTGTCGACACCAGAAGATTGAGTCGACACATATTGGCAGAAGTCGACTATGCTTGTGTCGACACCAGAAGACTGTGTCGACACATTTTGGCAGAGTTGAAGATTGCTGTGTCGACACCTGAAGGCTGAGTCGACACATACTGAGTTCTGAATCTACAACAACTGTGTCGACACACAGGACTTGTGTCGACACACTGCAGAGTCTAGACCAAGTTATTTTCTGAAGAAGCTGTGTCGACTTAAAGGCAACTTAGTCGACATCATCAAAGACTGTGTCGACACCAAAGTCACTTGTGTCGACACAGATAGACAGATTGGTCTCGACACTTTCTAACAGACTGTCTCGACATTTTGCTGTCCAAGGCTAAGGTACAGGAACTGTTTGAAGACTTGACAGCTGTGGGTTGCCACCGTTTAACTGAAGCTGTCAGACCTGTCAGAAAACAGTTAGAAACCGGATCAGCCGGTTACCATGAAGAAAGTCTATAAATAGACACATTCAGAAGGAAATTAATAACTAAGAAAAATAACTGAAGAAGATCTAAGAAGAAGAAACAGAAGGATTACGATCCTGGTGTAGTTTCAATTCAAGAAAGTGCTAAGCTCAAAAGAAGATCTTCATCAGTTGATCAAAGAAGAAGAAGAAGAAGTCTGAAGTATCAGAAAAGGTGTTGGATAGAGAGGGATCCAGTCATCTTGAAGAAGAAGAAGGAAGCCATCAGTGGTTTCTCAAGAAGCTGTTTGGAAATCAACTCAGCTAAGTTCAGATTCAAGAAGCTTTGAAGAAAGCTCAGATTCAGTTGGTTTCATCAGCTGATCAAGAAGTGTCTTGTCCTCTTCTCTCTCAACAAAGGCAAGACATTAAAATATCTTTTCTAAATTTCTGTAGGATCTGTTTACACAGATCTGAGTTGTAAGCCTGTGTTATAAAGGCTGAGTGTAGGAGAGGTGATCTCTGAGTGGTAGGGCTATTTGCCTGAGTGTAGGAGAAGGTTATTCTCTGAGTGGTAGGCCTTGAGGCAAGGCTGAGGTAGGGCTGTTGAGCCTGAGTTGTAGGAACCTTTCCAGGTTCTGAGCTGTAGGATCTGAGGATCTGAGAATAGTGGAAGTTTGGCCGAATCTAGCATACTGCTAGATAGGTGAAGGGGGAAAGTGGATGTACCCAGACCTTGGGGAACCACTATAAAACATTGTGCAATCTGTGATGCTTAGTTATCTGTGTATGCTGTGCTAGATGTTTTAATTTGTAATTGAATTCTGCCTAGAAGTATAAACAAGAAATTAGAACCTATTCACCCCCCTCTAGGTGTTTAGGTTGTCTTGAAAGTAAAACTATCAAACATACTTTCTTAATTTGTTGCTAGTAGACTTATTAAGTGTTGGTGTTGGAACATCATTCTTCAAGAACTCCTCTTGAATATGATGGGCATGCCTATAGATTGGTCTATAGGCATTAGCACCCTTGCTCATGAAATTTTCATGCTCATAGTGACCATGTGTAATGTCATGATCATACCTGTTAGTAGGATTCACTACCTTCTTAAAAAGGGGGGGGGGGATTAACAGCTAAAGGCTGAACTGTGGCTTTACCTTTTCTATGAGAATTGGTAGCCCTAGTTCTTCCCTTAAAGCCTAGACCAGTCTTCCCTTTTTTGTGAAACAAAATTATCTATCAAAGGTAAGACTGATTTTGGCTTGGAGAATTTAGCCACTAGCTCTCTCTCTTACTAAAGTTTTCCCTCCAGTTTATTGATATGATTCTCTTTGAATGAGATTGTGCCCATCTGAATAACTGTAATGTTTTTCAATTTGGCAACCTCATTCAGTTTTCGATCCAGCAGTTTTGCTGAATCTGCTGCAGCCAGCTTAAGAGACTCAATCTCTTTTGCTTGCTCTTTAATAAGAAACTTGCTCTTCTTTAGAGCATGCAACAACCCACCATACTCATTAATGAGTTGGTGAACATCCCCTTCAGAATCAGATCCATCCACTTCTTTTGAATAAGATGCTTCTGATTCTGATCCAGTAAAGTAATCTGAGACTAGGGGAGAATTGTTTACCTTACTTGGTCCAGGCTGATCCTGGCACTTATCTTCTTCAGATTGAGCCATCAGCCCTTTATAACAATATTCTTCCACTCCATTTATGGAGTCTAGCATCTGTAGGAATTCTAGTTCCCTAGAATCCTCTTCTGTTGAGAAGAGTCCAACATATGCTTCTGCCTCTTCTTCTTTAGATTCTGAAGATGAAGAGTCTGTCCAACTCTTCTCCTTCTGAGCCACTAGAGACTTCTACTTCTTGCCTTGACCAACTGCTTCTTCTTGTTCTTTTACTCCTTTCTTTTGTCAGGACAGTCAGCTATGACATGCCCAGACCTGTTGCAGCAATAACACACAATCTTAGAATTAGATTGTTTACCAGGTTTAGAAACATACCTGTCCTCCTTAGGTGTTTTCTTCTTCCTGTAGTATTCATCCTTGGAATAGGATGTAGATGAAGGCCTGGTTCTCCAATTCTTTTTCTTTATGAACATTTGGAATTGTCTTGTGAAGACAGCAAAGTCTTCATCAGATGTATGACTATCTGATGTACTTGTTTCAGGAACTCCTTCTTCTGCTTCAGTACTCCTTCTAGGTGGAGAAGGAGATTTTCTCCTACCCTTCCTTAAGCCCTCGACCTTGAAGGCTACTGACTTTTCTTTTTGTTCAGATTTTCTTCCCCTCTCTTTCTCTTTCCTAGCAGTAAGCTATATTTATATGAAAGCAGTTTTCCAAAAAGTGTAGGTGGAGGTGTGTCAGCCAGTTTGGCCACTTCCCTGATGACACATATCTTAGTGTCCCAATCCTTTGTTAAGGACCTAAGAACTTGTCATTCAGTTCATAAGTACTGAAGACTCTTCCATATGTCATCAGTTCATTCACTATTCTGAAAAACTTTTTATAGCATTCAGCTATGCTGTCAGTTTTAGTCTGCCTAAAGCTCTCATATTCCTAATTCAGCATAGACTTTCTGTCCTCTCTGACTTCTTCTGTGCCTTCCATATAGACAATCAATATATCCCACCTTTCTTTGGAAGTTTTACAGTGCACAAGATTCTGGAATGTTGCATCATCTATGGCACTTACAATTATATTCTGACCTCTTTTATCTAATGTAGCCAAGATGATTTCATCCTTAGTCATCTCTGAATAACTCTTTGGAGTTTGAATGTTTGCATCAAGAACTGAAACCTTCATTGGGATGAAAGGACCTTCCTGTACTGTGATATAAATTCTTGGATCAGATGCTTCTATAAACAGCCTGACCCTTTCTTTCAAAATGCCAAAAGATTCTTTCCTGCATATGGGCAATTTCATAGATCCAAATTCCTTTTGATTTTCACTTGAACCCATTCTTGTTATCTGTTATTTGCCTTGGAGAAATCCTCTGACTGTTAGGTCAAATTTTGAGGAACCTCCATCTGATACCACTTGAAAGACTTTATTTCAAGAGCCTAAACACCTATAGGGGGGGGGGTGAATAGGTTCTAATCTTTTTGTGTCTTTTTAATTCTTTAGGCTAACAGTTATAAGACTTCTTTCAGCACAGATTAATCAATCTACAGAAAAATAAACACATCACAACAAACACCAGACTTATAGTGGTTCCCCAAGATATGGGTACATCCACTTTCCCCCTTCGCCTATCCAGCAGATAACTGAATTCAACCTAACTTCCTTCCACTGGCTTAGATCCTCAGATCTTACAATCTCAGAACCAAAGATGGTTCCTAAACCTCAGACTTAACACAAGTCCTACCTCAGATTCTTCTCCAGAATCCTACCTCAGGCCTCAGCCCTACCTCAGCCTTTATAATTAGGCTTACAACTCAGACTTTCCACAAGTCCTACCTCAGGCACACAACCCTACCTCAGCCTTTATAATTATAGGCTTAAAATCTCAGATCTGACAGTAAATCCTACAAGAATTTGTGAGTAAAGAGTAATAAAAAACTTCACCAGCTAGATTTCTCTGTTGATGTTGTCTTCTTGATCAGTTCTTGTACAGACTGATCCTTCTAATCCAACCTAACTTAGCTTTTCAAAGCTTCTTGATTAGAACAAAATAAGGTGGATCTTCTCTATTGATGAAGATGATCTTCAATCAGCTTCTTCCTTAAATTCAGATTGAACTCTGAATCTTTCTTGCAGACAGCCCTTGATCTGACAAAAATCTTCCCTTTTTTTGATTACTCTTTTTTTCATCGATTCCGATCTGTCTCTTATATAGAGCTTGCTCCACGGTTACCGGCTGATCCGGTTCATAACAAACTTCTGACAGTTCTGACAGTGGTGTCAGACCGACTAGTTTTGACATCTGTCAAGTCACCAGTCATGCCACCAGGTTCTTCAATGTCTTTTCAACTCAGCACAAACCACTCAGCAGACTGTTTCACATGTGTCGACACATATAGATTAAGTGTCGGCACAAGTCTTCATGGTGTCGACACAATTACTCCAAGTGTCGACACAGTCATACTCCCGCTTCTCGACACTGCTTTTGTTATATGTGTCGACACAAGTCCTGTGTGTCGACACAGTAGCTTCTTGTCTCGACATTTCTGTTGCAGACAGTTGGCGTTGAGTGTGTGTGTCGACACAAGTCCTGTGTGTCGACACAATTGCTTCAGAACTCGACACAGCCTTTTGAGAGTTGGTGTGTCGACACAAGTCCTGTGTGACGACACAATTGCTTCAGAACTCGACACAGCCTTTTGAGAGTTGGTGTGTCGACACAAGTCCTATGTGTCGACACAATTGCTTCAGGACTCGACACAGCCTTTTGAGAGTTGGTGTGTCGACACAAGTCCTGTGTGTCGACACACTTTCTTCAGAACTCGACACAGCCTTTTGAGTGTCGACACAGCTTCTTTATAAGTGTCGACACAATTTTCCTGTGTGTCGACACAGTTTCTCCACAAGTGTCGACACTTGTACTTAGAAAATTTTCCTCCAAATACTTAAACCTGTACAATGAAACTCAAACTTCTATCAAATACAAATTGATGCATATCATTGACTAAGTTGTGGCTTCTTCAAATCTGGTACACATTTTCCAATGTACCCAACATTTTTATGTTCTCCCCCTAGCTGATTGTAGATGACCAGCTGATGCAGCTTCTAGCTTCCTCTCTTTATGAGGCTGAATTTGCTCCTACAACTATTGGACTTGCTCCACCATAATAGGAGCATCTTCTATCATCATGTTCCTGATAGACACTTTTGTATCTATTTCCACTTAAGGTATTCATCACCTACAAGAAAAACCAGTCCTACAATAGAAATACCATAGGGAGTGACTGAAGCTACACCAGGTTCTACATGCCCAATTCAAACTTGAAGGTGTTGAACATTGCTTCATCTAGTGACTTAGTAAAGATGTCAGCCACTTGCTTGTCAATGGGGACAAACTCTAGAATGATGTCTTCCTTTTCCACATGCTCCCTAATAAAATGATACCTAATTTCTATGTGCTTAGTCTTGCTGTGTGAGACAGGATTCCTAGTAATAAAAATAACACTAGTAGAATCACAATAAAGAGGAGTCTACTTATCTGGAGGTTATAGTCTACTTATCTAGAGTTTATAATCTGGAGCTGATGCTGGATCTACAACAACTAAGCACAATAGCTACCTACTGAAATGTACTCTAACTATGCAGTTGAGATTGTCACACTAGTTTGTTTCTTGCTGCTCCACGATACTAGTCTCCCACCCAAGAACTAACAGGTGCCTGAAGTGCTTTTCCTATCCTCTTTACAGCCTGGAAAATCTGTATCTGAATAGCCTGTTAGTTCAAAATCCTTATTTCTAAGGTACCATAGGCCAAGATCTTGTGTGTCCTTAAGTTATCTCAAGATTCTCTTTATAGTAGAGTAATGAGATTCTTTAGGGCAGGCCTGATACCTAGCACAGACACATGTAGCATACATGATGTCAGATCTACTAGCAGTAAGATATAGAAGGGAGATAATTATCCCTCTATATAAAGTCTCATCAACAGGTTTCCCTGCCGCATCATTGCTTATAGGCATACTTGACCCCATGGGATTTTTCATGGTGGAGGCAGTCTCCATACCATATTTTTAATCAACTCCCTTGTGAACTTTGACTAGGATATGGACAAGCCATCATCGGTCTGTCTAACTTGGAGTCCCAAGAAGAACTTGAGATCACCCATACTACTCATCTCAAACTTCGCTTACATAAGTTTAGCAAACTTCTTGCAAAGGTTGTCATCAGTAGATCCAAAGATAATGTCATCAACATATATCTGGACAAGGATGATCTTGCCCTTAGATTTCATTAGGAATAAGGTCTCGCCTATTTCCCCCTTAAGAATTTGTTCTCAATGAGGAAACTAGACAAAGTATCATACCATGCTCTAGGGGCTTGCTTCAACCCATATAGAGCTTTACTAAGTCTATAAATAAAATTAGGAGAGTTAGAGTCAACAAAACCTGGTGGCTGTTCTACACACACTTCCTCCTTTAAGTCACTATTCAGGAAGGGTGACTTCATATCCATTTGGTAGACTTTGAATCCTTGGTAGGAAGCAAATGCAAGGAATAGTCTGATGGCTTCCAAGCTGGCTACTAGGGCAAAGGTTTGATCAAAATTAATACCTTCTTCCTGCCTGTATCCTTTAGCCACAAGTCTAGCCTTATTCTTAATAAAAATGCCATTTTCATCAAGTTTGTTCCTATAGATCCAATTGACTCCAATGAAATTATGTCCTTGTGGTCTGAGAACCAGCTTCCAGACCTTACATCTCTTGAACTAGTTTAGTTCTTCTTGCATTGCTCCAATCCAAAAGTGGTCTATATTGGACTCTTCAAATTTCTTGGGCTCTACTTATGACAAAAAACTTGAGTATAGTGCTTTGTTGATACTCTTACTTCTACTCTGGACTCCTTGGTTTGCATCACCAATGATTTGGTGTGTAGGATGATCTCTTTGATGCCTTATATCTTGAGGCAACCATGCTTAACCTTCTTGAGCATCAGTGGCTCCATTTGGCTGAACTTCATCCACAACTTCTGTGTCTTGTGCACCCTATGGACATCACATATCCTCATCCTTATCCTGGACTGCTAGATCATCTTCCTTGGTAATGAGCTTGTCCATCACCTTCTCTATGCCTGCATAACTAGAAGAAGAGCTAGACAGCTCACTGTTAATAATATTTGATTCATCAAAGACAATATGAACTGACTCTTCTATAACTTGACTTGTAAAGTTATAGATTATATATGCCCTATTGTGGTTGTTATACCCAACAAAGATCCCATCATGGGATTTGACAGCAAACTTAGTCAAATGGGACTTTCCATTGTTTAGCACATAGTACTTACTGCGAAAGATCCTAAAATAGTTCAAGTTTGGTTTTCTGCCCCTCAAGATCTCATAGGGAGTCTTATTGTTGCTCTTGGTGATAGAGGCTCTGTTGAGGACATAACATGTAGTATTTCCTGCCTCAGCCAAGAAATATTCTATGAGAGATGTGCACTCAACAATATTCTTCCAGCCTTTATGAGAGTTCTATTTTTCCTCTCAGTAATTCAATTTTGCTGGGGTATTCTAAGAGAGGAGAATTCTTGGTGAATCCCTTGCTCTTCACAGAACCTTGTCATGCATTCAGATTAAAATTAAGTTCCATGGTCACTTCTGATTTTGACCACAGTACTGCCAAATTCATTCTAAATTTTCTTGACAAATGTCTTGAATACATCAGGAGTTTAAGATTTCTTCCTAGGAAAGAACACCCAAGAAAATCTGGAAAAGTCATAAATAACCACAAGGGTGTAGAATTTCCTACCTAGACTTTGAACTGACATAGGACCAAACAAGTCCATATGCATGAGGAATGTGCACCTCATAGAGTCTTTGACCCCAATGCTCTTGAAGGAGGTCTTGGTCTGTTTGCCCTTCTGGCATACAGAGCAGATACCCTCCTTAGTGCATTTGAACTTGGGACCATTCCTAACTAGCTCGTCACTAAAGAGCTTGCCTATGGTCTTGTTGTTCAAATAAGTCAGCCTCTTGTGCCATTGGACACAATATGAGACTTTCTAATTTGCAATTAAGCATATAGGAGAGTCCTTATTTTCACATAAAAAGTTAAGACAATAAACATTTCCTCTCCTAGTGCCTGTCAAAATGACTCCTTGGTCACTTGACCTCTTCATTTGGCACTCATCCTTGAGGAATGATATGTCATAGCCAAGATCACATAGTTGGCTTATGCTTATGAGGTTATGTTACAAACCTTTCATATAAGCTACCTGTGTGATAGTAGTTATGTCGTTTGATATCTTACCATACCCTTTAGTTACTCCCCTATCTGAACCACCAAAGATGACTTTGAGTCCATTCTTTACTGGAGTATAGTCCTTTAGAATTCTCCTTGTTCCAGTCATGTGCCTGGAACATCCACTATCCAAGTACTATATGGGGGTATGACCACTTGGACTAACCTTTAAGACATAAATTAGTTAACCTTAGGACCCCAATTCTTATTGGGTCTTAGGTGCAAGTTAGTTTGATAATGAACCTGCCTACTTACAGTTCTTCTGATAGGTAAGCTCTCTCTTGCTCTTTGCATACTAGGATTATTCCAGTAATTAATAGTATAGTGACCCACCTTGCCACAGCACCAACACTCATGTATATTGTACCTTCTTTTTAGAGCTGGTCTTGTAGCTGTGCTGATAGTAGCTCTTAATCCAGAAGGTACAATAGTAGTCTTGTTCTTGTATATTCTAGCCATTATCTGACTTGGGGTGTATCTCACAGTAGAAGTACTTGGAATATCTTGAGCCTTACAAGCAATAATCTTCTTTTCAAAAAACATACTCTTGATGGCCTCAGATATGCCCAAGTCTGGCTTGCTGACAGACTTGCCCTTGGTTTGATTTTGGGTTGGGAGATCCAGAGAACAGGCAGCTGCCTTGTTCTTGAGTGTAGGGGCTGGTGCACTAAACACAAATGGTCTATGATGGGCCATTTGGAATTCCTCATGGGGGCCTTGAAGGCACTTATACCCATGCTATATCTTCCACCATAATGGTGAGCATCTTTGTTCTCTTTGGTGGATCTACCATTGATTTAATGACCATGGATGATTTCTTGGTCATACCTATTTGAAGGCAGCAACACTCTCTTGAATGTAATAAGAGGCTTGGAGGCTAGTGGTTGTACTGGTGCTTTGCCCTTTCCTTTGGGATTGGCAACTCTTGTAGGTCCCTTAAATCCCAACCCCTTCTTAACCTTTTGGGAGGAGAAGGAATCTATCAAGCATAGTACTGAGCATGGCTTTGAATAATTAGCCACTATCCTCTTCTCCCTCTCCAACAACACTTCTAGGTCCCTTATTTAGTTTTCCTAGTACTCTATGGTGCCTATCTGAATGAAGGAAATAGTTTCTAATTCACTAATTTCCCTCATTTTTAGATCCAGTAAGGAAGTTGAGTCTGCATGCTGGGAAGCAGCAAGCTGAAGATAAGAAATCTCCTTAGCCTACTTCTTAGCCAGCAACTTACTTTTCTTAAAAGCATTCAGCAAGACACCATACTTGTCAATAATAGAATTGACATCTTCCTCAGATTTAGAGTCTCCTTCATCTCTTGATGAATGTGCTTCAGAATTTAGGCTGGTGTCATAGCCTGGCTCAAAATAAGACTTAGACATAGAATGTACCTTTTGTTGACCAGGCTGATCCTTGTTGAATTCTCCATCAGTCCTAGCAATCAGCCCATAGCAGCAGCTATCTTCTTCTTTTTCTTCATCCCCCTCTGAATCACTATTTGACTGTGATAGAGGGGCCCTGATTTCAGTTCTGGCAGTATGATACTCTTCCTCTTCTGCAACAACAGCTAGCCTATAGTAGGGTTTCTCTTCTTATTTAGATTCTGAAGAAGATGACTCATTATCAGTCCAGCTCTTCTCCTTCTTAGCCACAAAGGACTTTTCTTTCTTGCCCTTGTGCTGATGGTGATGCTTCTTTTCTCCATCCTCTCTTCTCTTTACTGGGCAGTCTGCTACAACATGCCCTAGCTTGTTGTAGTAGTAATAGATAAAATTAACAGAAATTTGTTTACCAGGTTTAAGACCATACCTGTCCTCCTTGGAGGATTTCTTCCTATGGTGAGAGGAGGAGGAAGGCCTCCTCTTCCAATGCTTCTTCATGAACTTCTGGAATTGTTTGGATAAGACAATAAAGTCTTCATTAGAGATGTGGCAGTCTGATGTGCTTGTCTCTGAGTCATCAGAGTCAGACTCAGCATCCCTCCTTTGTGGAGATGGAGTCTTCCTCTTGCTTCTCCTTGTGGCTTCAGCTTTGAATGCCACAGACTTCTCTCTAGCCTTGGACCTGCTGTTGGTCTCCTCTTCTTTCCTGACAGATAGCTACATCTCATATGACATCAGCTTTCCAAATAGGGTGTGAGGTGGAGTATCACCCAGCTTTTCCACCTCTCTGATGACACATATCTTTATATCCAAATATCTAGTGAGAGATCTTAGGAACTTGTCATTGAGCATATAATGACTGAAGAACCTCCCATAGGTCTTCCGCTCATTCACAATCTTAAAGAACTTTTCATAGCAGGTGGCTATACTGTCTCCTTTGGACTGCCTGAAAGCCTCATACTCCTGGTTGAGCATGGACTTTCTATCATCTCTTACTTCCTCTATTAGATTACTAGTGTGTCCCACATTTCCTTTATAGTTGTGTAGTGGATCATATTTTGAAGGGTAGAATCATCAATAACACCAACAATGATATTCTGGGCCCTATTGTCCATGGTAGCAAGGATGCCTTCATCCTTTGTCATCTCTGCATATGTCTTGGGTGTCTGATCATTTCCATTCAGAACTGACACTTTCATGGGGATGAAAGGTCCCTCCTTGATAGTAATAAAGATCTTGGGGTCAGCTACTTCCATGAATAGCCTAACCCCCTCCTTCTAGATGCCAAATCCCTCCTTCCTATAGATCAAATGTTTCATGGCACCCAACTCCTTATAGATCACTCCTGAACCCATAAGGATAGAATTATAGCAACCTTGGAGAACTGTTGAGACTGTTAAGCCTTTTTTGAGCAACCTGGCTCTAATACCACTTGAAAGTCTTTGTTTTCAAGGTCAGCTAAACACCTAGAAGGGGGGGGGGGTAAATAGGTTTTTGATCTTTCTTTTAATTTCTTTTAAAAATTTGTTCTCCTAAATGTAAGTTGTGATTAGATCACTTAGGCTTTCAAGACATTCCCAAAAGATATAAGAAATTTATAGTGGTTCCCCAGATTTTGGGTACATCCACTGTCCCTCTCTGCCTTACTAATAGTGTGTTGGATAAGGCTCTTCCCAAATACTCGGCTCCTTAAGAGCTTACAACTCGATCCCACAGGACCACTTAGTCTCCTTCAAGACCTAGAGCTTAGGTACTAGGCCCTACAACTCAGGGATTAAATAATCACTTACCTCAGGATGGAAGGACAACCCTGTAACCTCAGATCCAATTGGATCCTACACTCAGATCAGCAACTGATTTTACCTCAGCCTTTATAACACAGTCTTACAACTCAGATTCTTACAGGAATCCTACACACAGATCCAAGATTGGATCCTACAGAAAATAGAAATGTTGTGAATCAATTAGACACCAGAGAAATTTCTCTGTGTTTGTCTTCCTGGGCTGAGCAGATATCGGCCCTATCTTCTTCACAATAATAAGTTGAAATGATCTTTAGTACTGGGCTGCTTGTGCTGGAAGTAACTCAGAATCAAGATTCTGATCTGCTATTGAAGACAATGGATCTGAAGGTGTTGTCCCTTCTTCAAACAACTACCAGGACTGACAAACTCTGAAGGCTCTGCTTCTCTTCTTAATCAGAAATCAATTATAAACTTACTGATGTTGATGAAAATCACAACATCTATCTCTTCTTGCTTTCAGGTCAACTGATCAGAACTTGTGCTTTAGGCTCGTTGTTAGTGGAGAGGAAGAAGACGAAGTTCTGCGGCTATGCGTAATCAAAAAACCGTAAAAGCTTCCTTCCTTTCAGCCAAACTTTCCCTTTTATAGACGACTGATCAACGACTCTTTGTGCTACTGGCCCATCCTTAAAGGACGAGTTACCACCTTCCTTTTGCAGAACACGACAATAGATGGCTTCCAGTACCATTAATGGCATACTGCTCCTTTCCCATAAAATTTTTGAAATGTATTGACTTTGTTGACCTTTACTGACGTCACCATCTGTGGACTTAGCCAAAATCAAGCATCTTTAGTATAGGTGTTGAGTGAGCAAGCCTCACTAAGCGCAAAAACACTTAGACTGATTTTTTGTCACAAGGCGTTGAGTGAGTAAGCTTTACTCAATGCTAAACTACTTGGATAGATTTTTTGTCACTTGGCATTGAGTGAGTAATCTTCACTCAACGCCAAACTATTTAATAGATTTTCTTCTATTACTAGGCATTGAGTGAGCAACCTTCACTCAATGCATTTGGACTTAGCCAAATTTCTGTGTGAAATCACAGTCTTTGACTGACTAAGGTTCAGCCAACGCTTTTTATCACATGGTGTTTTGTGAGTAAGCTTCACTTAACGCCTGTGGACTTAGTCAAATATCTGCACTGATTTTCTTTGGCATTGAATGTCTTTGCTATACTCAATGAATATAAAGTTATGGTGTTGAGTGAATGGACTTCACTTAACGCCTGTGGACTTAGCCACATTTCTGCCTGTTTCTTCTTAGGCTTTTACTGCCTTAGCATGTCTCATAGATTTTTGCTGTATGGTGTTGAGTGAGTAGATTTCACTCAATGCCTGTGGACTTAGCCATATTTTCAACTTGCTAATTGTTTGGCTTTGACTATACAAGCTGAACTCAGCGCTATTAGTCATCTGACGTTGAGTGAATATACTTCACTTAAAGCCTGTGGACTCAGACAGTTTTATGTCTTTCCACTTGCTTGCCTAGTTATCACCTGTCTTGGCCCACTTGAATTAACCTGTCCAATTAATGCATAGAAGGTACCCTGCATAAATGAACTTATACACATATCAAATACAACTATGTGTATATTATTGACTTGTTTGACATCTTCAAATCAGGGCCATTATGATCAATGGACCCAACACTCTTTTTGTTGACTGGTTGCACGTCCCGTAACTCTTCCTAGTTTGAAAGTTATGACCATTTGAAGTTCAGCTATCCGCGACCAAAAATATTAATTTTCTACAAAATGCTTTTAAATCATGGTCATGGACTTAAAATTGATATTTGAACCCTAATTATACCTGAAATTAGAAAAGAAAGTAATTTAGACATATATTAATATAAACTAAATGAAAAGTTATTATTTATTAAATAAAAATTATATTTAAATAATTAAGAATAATGCTTTATCAAATACCCCCATACTTAAGCTTTTGCTATTTCAGAGCAAAATTATGAGAAGCACTTATAAGAAATTTATATAATTTTTTTAATTAAAATAAAAATTTATTAAATCAAAAGAAAGTTAAAAATAAAATTTAGGGATTCAAAATTAAGTCATAAAATATGAAATTAAAATGTGAAGAGCAAAGATATTTAGCAAAAATTTCTCAAATAATTAATTAGAATTTCAAAATTGAGTAGTTTAGCAAACAAAATTAGATTAAAATTATTAACACCATTTACCAAAAAGAGACTTAAAGAAAAAAATTAAACTACTACTTATGCTCTCTTAATATTTTAATTTTATTCTGAAGCAATTAAATTGGCTAATGGGTTTTGGTAACAAGGAGAATGAAGAGGTTTTTGGATTGGAGGTGATGAATTTTATTCTCTCACCCCCACACAATTTTTTTCTTTTTGATATTTGCATATGTTTACCAAGAAAATGATGAATTTTATCCTATCATTTTCCATGACATATGAACAAATATATTTATTCCCTCTTCAAATAACAGCAAAAATGATTGGGAGTAATGAATTTTATTCTCTTACTTCATCTTTTATTTTTGGGATTGCATATGTGTACCAAGGAATGATTGATTCTCATGACATATGATTTAACCATAAAAAGAAAAAATGCACATGTTTAGGTGGGGATAATGAGTTTTATCCTCTTATCCCCGTGACATATGATCTAACAAGAAAATAAAGAAAATAAGGAAAAGGATAAACACATTTTTAGATTAAATTAAAAACTTAGAGAACAACTGTAATAAATTTAATTTTCCTAAGAATCTTAAAGCATAGAGTGAATATAATTGAAATCTAGAAATTGTTGAGCTAAGTACTATAAAATGGAAACTAATTAGAATTGAAATGAGAAAATAGCTAAATAAATTACTCTAAACATATGTAATAATAAAGTATTTCTTAAGATTAAATCACTTAAAAATTAAATTTAACTAACAATGATGAAATAAAAGATTAGCAAATAAAAAATTCTAAAATTTCTTATAAATAAACTCAAACTTAATTGAAAGTCTTTAGTTTTAAGGGTATCTAAACATCTAGAGGGGGGGGGGTGAATAGATTTTTGGCCTTTTTGGACTTTTTCCTAACTTTGCGTGTGTTGAGTTAGCTTGCTTTCAAGAACACAAACAACACACACAAGATTTATAGTTGTGCCCCAGCTTATGGGTGCATTCACTATCCCTCCCACCTTTCTAATAGTGTGTTAGATAAGTCACTTCTCTAAATCTCGGCTCCTAGGAGCTTACAACACAGATCCCTCAGGATCGTTCAGTCTTCTCCAAGACCTACCGCAGGCACAGGGCCCTACAACTCAGAGTAAAGATTTACTCCTATAGCTCAGTGATCCAAAGATCACTTATCTTAGACTTGAGCACAAGTCCTACACTCAGGCTAGGAGGATAGCCCTACCACTCAGAGAGAAGGATACTCCTACAGCTTAGGCACAAAGGTCCTACCTCAGATCCAAAGCTGGATCCTACAACTCAGGCACAAAGGCCCTACCTTAGAGAGAATGGCTCTCCTACCTCAAGAACACAGGCCCTACCTCAGATCAATAACTGGATCCTACCTCAGATCAACAAATGATCCTACACTCAGCCTTTATAAAATTGGCCTACAACTCAGATCTACAGGATCCTATAGAAGGTAAAGAGTTTGTTAATGTTGTTTTTGACTCCAGAGAAATTACTCTCCGAGCCTGCCTTCCTGAACTAAGAAATACTCAGTCCTAACTTCTTATCAGCAATAAGAATGATGATATTTAGGAAACTGCTGCTTATACTAGAAGTGTTTCAGAAACACAGGTCTCTGAACTTGCTGATGAAGACATTGATTTGGCAGTTCTTTATATTCTTATTTCAGCTAACCTTCTGTTAGTCTTATTCATAGCTCCAGAAAATTTTCTTCAGGAACTTGAACTATGAAGATGCTGCAGCTAGGGTTTGCCCATTTGCTGCTTCTTCTTTCTCAGAAAGAGAACTTTTTGAACTTGCTTCTGAGAAATGATTCTTTAGTTTTTTTTATCTTCAACAGCAGACTATCTGTAAATCACAGACTAATTATAGAGTGACTTTATCAAGCTCTGCAACTTTTTGGAACTCAGAAATAAAGCTTTTTGATCTTGTTATTCTAGGTGAGAAATGACAACAACTATCATGTATCAACAGATCTGTTACAGCTAGGGTTAGGCCTAGCTGCTTTTTTCTTCAGAGACGTTTCTCCGACCTTGCTGTTGTAGGTGTGAGTGGCACCAACTACCTTCTTTCAACTTCCAGATCAGCTAGAACTTGTTCTCCCAGCTCTACAATTATATCGAGAGGAGTAAGATGAAGTTCAAAGCTTTTCCAAAAGTTAATTTCTTTTGTCTGATTAGTCGCTTTTTATCTTCCGCCGTCCAATTGCTCCTTGAGCCTCGGGAACACCAATAATTGTTGGCTGCAACTTAACTTTATCAGAAAATGTCGTACAGTAGGCCTCCGACGCCATTTGTCGTGTACTGTAGACTTCTCGCAACATTTTGACTTTTGCTGACTCTTACTGATGTCAGTATTTGTGGAATTAGCCAAATTCACAGTTTCATCCCAGGCATTGAGTGAATAGCCTCCACTCAGTGAAAAAACCCTTAGCCAATAAATTTTGACTATGAGGCATTGAGTGCATTGAGTGAATGGCTTTCACTCAATGCTTTTGTCCTTAGACAAAAATTATATTGGCAGGCATTGAGTGAACAACCTTCACTCAATGCTTTTGTCCTTAGATATTTTTTTTACAGCTTAGGAATTGAGTGCATTGAGTGAACCTTCATCACTCAATGCTTCTGGACTTAGCCACTACTTCTGCACTGCTAGGCATTCAGTGCATTGAGTGAGCGGGCCTCACTCAATGATTTTGTCCTTGGACCAACTTTCTAATGTTTAGGCATTGAGTAAGCCTTCATCACTCAAAGCTTCTGGACTTAGCCGCTTATCTAAATTTTTGCCATCTTGTTGAGGCAATGAGTGAACTGGCTTCACTCAATGCTTATGTACTTAGTCAATCTTCTTGATAAGCTTGCGTTGAGTGAGCTGTCCTCACTCAACGCATCTAGACTGGCTGATTTTTATTTCTATCTTCTTAAGCTTTGACTGAACATTATCTTGTCGACGCTTTCTCCTTTGGGCGTTGAGTGAGCTGTCCTCACTCAATGCTTCTAGACTTAGTCATATTTCTTCTATGCCAATGCTAAAGCTTTGATCGTCTGGGCTTGGCGTTGAGTGAACTGGCTTCACTCAATACTTCTGGACTTAGTCGCATTTCTTCCTTTCAATGGTGAAGCTGTTGGGTCCATTGTTCCCAATGTCCTAATTTGTGAGAAGTCAAATAGGTCAATGTCACACACATCAACTGTATTTGATGTGCATTTGAGGTCTTGAGTGCAGGTTGTCCATATCATATTGATCGGACAGCAGACATAATAAGTGGTTGCTGGACATAACAAAAATCGACTAAGTCCACAGGCGTTGAGTGGAGCAAGCTCACTCAATGCTAGAGGTATGGATTCAATATTATCTAGTAGAAATTTGCCTAAGTTCATAGGCATTGAGTGAGGATAGCTCACTCAATGCCATATAATATATAACAGTGAGTTTATCTTAGCCTAACTGAAAGATAGCCAAAAATTTGGCTAAGTACAAAAGCATTTAGTATAGTCTACTCACTTAATGCTATATAACATATAACATTGAGTCTATCTCAGCCTAACTGAAAGATAGATAAAAATTTGGCTAAGTACAAAAGGGTTCAGTGTAATCTACTCACTTAATTCTATACAACAAAAATACTGTGAGTCAGGCTGAGTCAGTCTAAGCCTAGAGAAATTGGCTGAAAATATGGCCAAGCCCACAAGCGTTGAGTGTGGTCTACTCACTCAATGCCATATAACTTTTAGCGTTGAGTATTGCTGTGCCACTCAACTCCAAAGAAAAGTTGGGCAAAATTTTCACCACAAGCGTTGAGTGTTGTCTACTCACTCAATGCCATACAACTTTTAGCGTTGAGTATTGCTGTGCCACTCAACTCCAAAGAAAAGTTTGGCAAAATTTTCACCAAGTCCACAGGCATTGAGTGTAGCTTACTCACTCAATGCCAGATAACAAAAAAATTATATTAAGTAGTTTGGCGTTGAGTGGAGCTTACTCTCTTAACGCCAAGGTGTAGAAATATTTGCTAAGGCAAATAGCATTGAGTGAGGCAAGCTCACTCAATGCTCTCGATGCTCTCAATGCCTTGAAGCAGAAATTTGGCTAAGTCCAAATACGTGGATTGCTTGGATTTCATCGAGCTCAGCTTCGTCGAACTAAGCTCAGCATTCATCGAATTGAGCCTGGAGTTTGTCGAACTGAGTTTAGCCTTTCGTCGAACTAAGTCTACAGTTCGTCGAACTGAACTTATGCTTTCATCGAGCTGAGCTCGACGTTCGTCGAACGGAGCTCAGCATTCGTCGAGCTCAATACCTAAATAGACAGAATTTTGTCTAAGTATTGTGGCGTTGAGTGATACCTAATCACTCAACACCTTTGGTTTTAATGATTGAATTTTTTCTAAGTCCAGAGATGCTGAGTCATGCTGACGTCAGCAAAGTCAAAAAGTCAACCAAAATTCAAATGTTGCGGAAATGCTGCCAGAGACATTGATGGCCAGCTGTTATCATCTTCTGCACTTTACAAGGAATATTTTCAACATTAAGTGCTAGGGCCCACACACAGCAAAGAGCCATTGAATCAAGATTAAATGGAAAACATGCGTTGAATGGCTTAATCTCAGCCATCAATCCCGGTGGTGGGACGAACTGCTCAATTGGCCTTTAGAGAATAAAAAGAAGTAAATCGGCCAGAGTAATCAATCGATTCCTTGTCTAGGTTTTCTGAAAACGAAAAGTGCGGGCGAACTTCATCTTCTTCCTTGCCATTTTTGTCGAGCTTGAAGAAGTTGTTCTGCATAGAGAACCTTGCTGGGAAAGAGATAGCTGAAGCAATCACCATCTGCAACATCAGGTTCAGAAGCGATTCTGAGGAAGTAGATCAACAAGCACTGCAGAGAAAAGAAAGTTGTTTGAAGAAAGATTCTACTGCCTACTTCATTGTCTTCAACAACAAAAGCTTGGACTGATATCTACCCAGTCATGGAAGAAGAAGACACAGAGTTCTTGCTCTTGTGTCTTATCATACAACCTTTCTTATTCTTTTGTTTAGATTCTTTGTGAGTCTGGAGTTGTATGCCTGTATTATAAATGCTAAGGTTTTTTTTGACTTATGCTTGGCTTTGTGCCAGGTGAAAGGTCTTTGTGACCTGGGTTTGGCTTAGTGCTTAGGTTGGAGGTCTGTGTGACCTGTGTGGTCCTACGGGATATGTGCTGTAAGCTATTAAGTAGCTGAGTTTTGGAGGGAGAGCCGAATTTAACATAGTGTTAGATTGGCACAGAGGGACAATGGATGTACCCAAGATTGAGGAACCACTATAAAATTCCCGTGTCATCTATTAATGTTTTTGAAAGCTAATAACTAACCTAATCACAGACACTAAAATCTGATTACAAGTTAGAAAATTTAAATAGAGACAAAAACCTATTCACCCCCCTCTAAGTGTTTAGCTAGCCTTGAAATAATACTTTTAAGTGGTATAAGAGGGAGGTTGCTCTTTAAAAGCTTAACAGTCTAAGTAGATCTCCAAGGTTTGTTAGAAGACTGTCTCCATGGGTTCAAGAATGACCAATAGGGAGTTGAGTGCTATGAGACTTCCAATCTATAGGAAGGAAGATTTTGGCATCTAGAAAGCAAGGATAAGACAGTTCATGGAAGCTGCTGACCCTAGGATGTATATTACAGTTGAAGGACCATTCATCCCAATGAAGGTCTCTGCACTAGATGCTAATGTCAAGACCCCCAAGACATATGATGAGATGACCAAGGATGAGTTGGCCTTAGCCTCAATAGATAAGAGGGCAAAGAATATCATTATGAGTGCTGTTGATGACTCTACACTTCAGAATCTGATCCATTGCAAAACAACAAAGGAAATGTGGGAAACACTTATGATCTACATGGAGGGGACAGATGAGGTTAGAGATGATTGAAAGTCCATGCTCAACCAAGAGTATAAGGCTTTCTGGCAATCTAAGAAGGACAATATAACCATCTATATGAAAAGTTCTTTAGGATTGTGAATGAGCTGAAGACTTATGGAAGAGTATTCAGTCACTATGAACTGAATGACAAGTTCCTTAGATCTCTCTCTAGAGAGTGGGACACAGAAATCTGTGCCATCAGAGAAGTGGCAAAGCTGGGTGATACTACTCCTCACACCCTTTTTGGAAAGCTGCTGTCATATGAGATGCAGCTGGCTTCAAGGAAAGAAGAGGAGAACAACAACAAGTCTCAGGCAAGAGACAAGTCTATAGCATTCAAAGCTAAAGGCTCTAGCAAAGGCAAAAGAAAGTCTCCCTCTCCACCAAGGAGATATGCTGAATCTGATTCTGGAAAATCAGAGAATAACACATAAGACTGCCAATAGTCTGATGAAGATTTTGCTGCCTTCACCAGGCAATTTCAGAAGTTCTTAAAGAAGAAGCACTGGAGAGGCAGGCCTTCCACCTCCTCTCATCCTAAGGATGACTACTATAAGGGCAGATGAAAATACTCTAAGGAGGACAAGTATGGTTCAAAACTGGTAAATAGGTTTCCTCTAACATGACTTGTTATCATTACAAAAAACCTGGGCATGTGATAACCGTTTGCCCTGTCAAAAGAAAAGAACACAGTGAGAAAAAGGACCACCAATAAAAAGGCAAGAAGAAGAAATCCCTCATTGCCAAGAAGTAAAGAAGTTGTACTGAATCCTCCTCATCAGAATCAGAAGAAGAAGAAGCCTACATTAGGCTATACTCTACAAAAGAAGGAGCTGTAGAAGCAGACTGCATCAAAAGGCTGGCTGCTTCAAAAGAAGAAGCTGAAAAGGTTCATCCTGCTGCCAGGATTGAAGACAGGGCCCCTCTATCACAATCTGATGGTGATTCAGAGGTGGATTTGAAGAAGACAGCTACTGCCTTGGTATGATGGCTAAGTCAGATGAAGAAATCAGCTAGGATCAGCGTGGTCCAAGCAAGGTAATTTCTGTTACTAGCTCTACTTGTTCAAATTATGAAATAGTTCCAGATTTTTGTGCTTCTGCATCAAGTGATGATGATTGCTGAGAATCTGAGAGAGACATCAATCAATTGATTGATAATTATGGCGCACTTCTGCATGCTCTAAAGAAAAGCAAGCTCCTGGCCAAACAACAGGCTCAGGAAATTGTCTCTTTAAAGCTTGCTACTTTAGAATCAGCAAAATTGTTGAATCTGAAGATTCAAGAAGTTAGCAAACTGAAGAATGTAACAATCCTTCAGATGGGCACCATAACCTTCAAGAATAACCATATCAGGAATCTTGAAGGAAAGCTCCAAAAGTAGAGGGAACTAGTGGCTAGCTACTCTAAGCCTAGGACAGTGTTGCCCTTGATAGACTCATTCTCCTCCTAAAAGGGAAAGAAATGATGGATTCATGAGAAGGACAAGAGCTGCTAATCCCAAGGGAAAGGACAAAGATCAAGTGGATCCACTAGCCTCTAAGCCTCCTATGAAATTTAATAGAGTGCAATTTCCTTCTAATAACCATGACCATGAGAGTATTTATGGTCACTAGAATCATGCTAGACCATGTTGTATGAACAAAGATGTTCCATAATATGGTGGTAGTTGAAACAAAGGTGCAAGTGTCTATGAGAAAATACAAATGGCCCATTCTGGGCCATTTGTGTTTGGTGCAACAGCCCCTTCAGTCAAGGGTAAAGCTACTGACTGTTCTCCAATTCCTCTAGCCCACTCTAAGACAAAGGGCAAGGCTGTCAGTAGACTAGAACTAGGTATCTCTGAGTCCATCAAGAGTATGCTTTCTAAAAATAAAGCTACTGCTAGAAGGGCTCAAGATATCCCAAGCACTTTTATTGCCAGACCCACCACTTGTCAGACTAGGGCTAGAAACCATGGAATAAGACTGCTACTACTCCTTCTAGACCCAGAGCTACTGTAAACACAACCACTAGACCTGCTCTAAAAAGAAGGTACAACATCCATGAGTGTTGGTGCTATGGTAAGGTAGGCCACTTTGCTATTGATTGCTTGCACAATCATAGTGTGTAGAGAGAAAATGTCAGCTTGCCTGTCATAAAAGCTGCAGGCAGGCAGAATTATTTTCAGCCTAACATGCACCAAGGAACCAATAAAAATTGGGGTCCTAAGGTTAACTAATTTGTATTTTGCAGGTTAGTACAAGTGCCCATACCCCTATATGGTCTTGGATAGTGGATGTTCCAGGCATATGACTGGAACAAGGAGCATGCTGAAGGATTATGCTCCAGTAAAGTATGGACCAAAGGTTATCTTTGGTGGATCAGAAAAAGGGATGATTAGGTGTAACGTCCCGATTCGCGCTAGGCCCCTTGTGCGCGCTTTTGAGTCAGGAGAGCTGATTTAGGCTTAGAGAGTGAAGGCGATCAGGCGCGCACTCATGGGGAAAAACGAAGTGTGGCCTGTGTAGGACACGGGTAGAGACACGGGCGTGTCACTACCCGTGTATCGCAGCTTTTAGTGGCATGGTGTTGAGTGATAATAAAATGGCGTTGAGTGGTTTGTCCCGAGAAGGATACGGGTAGAGACACGGGCGTGTCCCTACCTGTATGCCGTGGCATTGAGTGGCATGGTGTTGAGTGATAGGGAAATGTCATTGAGTGGAATGTCCCGAGGACGACACGGGTAGAGACACGGGCGTGTCCCTACCTGTGTGCCGTGGCTTTGAGTGGCATAGCATTGAGTGGTTTGTCCCGAGAAGGACACGGGTAGAGACACGGGCGTGTCCTTACCCGTGTGCCATGGCATTGAGTGGAATGGTATTGAGTGATAAGGAAATGGTGTTGAGTGGACTGTACCGAGGAGGACACGGGTAGAGACATGGGCGTGTCTCTACCCGTGTGTTGTGGCTTCGAGTGGCATGGCGTTGAGTGATAAGCATGATTGTCCAAATAAGGACACGGGTTGAGACACGGGCGTGTCCCTACCCGTGTGCATCGAGGCAAGGTCGATGAAATGTGTCCCGAGAAGGACACGGGTATCGACACAGTTAGAACCACGGCCTTGTCACCTGGACACTAATACAGACACGGGCGTATCAGTACCCGTGTATGTGCACAAAATGGCAGTCAAACTGTTGACTACGTTTCTCTAGAGCAGGACATAGGTAAGGACACGAGCGTGTCCCTACCCGTTGTCACCTCTGAATAAAAAGGGCAAAATGAAACCCTAGCCATTTTCATTCTCTTCCAAGCAACATCTGCTGGATAAAACTCCTGGAGGAAGGAAAACTTACTGGAGCCAACCAAACTCCGTGAGGAATCATCACCGCCACCAAGGAAAAGGGATGCCGACGAGTAGAATGACAAGATCCATGGTCGGAAATGGCGGAACCGCTTGAAATGAGGTGAGCTTCCTCCCCTCTCCCTTGGTGCTAGATCCATAGTTATTCTTAGGCTAGACATCGACTCAAATGAGTCTTGATGTGTGAGATGAAGGTTTCTAGGAGGGCCATACTAGAACTTGTGTTCTAAGGTTTAGTCATCTTCAACCTCCCCTTCCTTCAAAGTGATGATGGAGGTGGTTTCGTGAAGAGAAATGGCCTTAAGAGGGTGAATAAGGGTGGAGGAAATTTTGGTTATGATTTGCGAGGATCGGCTTGAGGAGTAATATGAACCGATGCCGTTCATTTCGCCTCAAGATGCGTGCAAAAATCTGTGTTCTGCACGTAACGACCTTCTTGGCTATTTTCAGGCAAGATATGGCCAGATCTGGGCTTCCAACTAAACACAAGAGTCATAACCCTTGGAATTACGGTTCCGATGAGTGGTTACACACCTTCGGGTGAAGTCTGTAGCAACAGGAATGTCTGATCAAAGTAGAGGGCTGTCAGACTAAGCGTGCAGAAATTGTATTCTGTATGCAGCAGGCTTTGGATCCAATTTCATGTATGATACACTCCGATATGGGTTGCAGACTAAACATAAAAGTTGTAGCCCATGTAAAGACCTTTCCATCGAGGGGTTACACGCACTCACCAGATACCTGTAGCCATGATAATCTCTGGTTAAAGTTGCTGTCCAGCAAGTGTTCTGCACCTGAAATTCCCGGGTAAGTGTAAAGTTGGGTTTGGACTCGGAAGAGGTTTTGTAACAATCCGACATTAAGTTGTAGGTGATTCATAATATGCCTAATTGTGATGATTCAACACATGATGAAATTACTGGATAGACCCCACGTAAACAAATGGTGAAATAGTATGTGGTAGAACGAAACAACTTGGTGGGGGTTAATGAACAAAGGGTAATTAGTCGTTTAATAACAAGATTTACTAGAGCTTGGGTAATTGTTCGGTGTTGGATGTATGAACATGTGAGGTGTTAAATAGATGGTTAACTCATGTGTACACAAATGATTGATTTTGGTGAAGGAGTTGTAAGTGGTGATGTTAAAGTTATGTGACCATAGCATTAGACGTAATCATGGTCTTGAAGCTTGTCATATAAGGGAGTCTGAAATGGTCCATTATATGAGGTGATTCGCCACCTGTGTTTGTGGTAAACCCTTGAGGTGCCTTGGGCACTGGATTGTGAAAGGGGTGAGTGCGGATATCTGATCGCACTGGTTGGTAACGTTGGGAAGAATCATAAACGGACAGTTGGGCTTGGTTCTCGGTGTTCATGTCTCGAGGCTCTTTCCGTGCTAAGTGGTCGGTTGGGCTTGGTCCTCATGCTCGTTTCCGAGGCTCCTTCCATACCACGATGTGGTTGTAATGCATGTTATGTGAGTCGACATGTGGTGTCGTAATCCCGGGTTAAGGATAGTGTGGCAGGTCTACGGTCTCACCAATCATCACACCGATGGGAGTTGAAAGATAGACCTTGGGTGGTTAGGCTTGGTACTCAGTATTAACGTCCCGAGGATCCTTCCATGCCAAGTAAACGGTTGGGCTTGGTCCTTGTGCTCATTTCTGAGGCTCCTTCCGTATCATACATTAGGCCAGTTCGGGGCTAGGATCTCAGTGCACATCTACCCGAGACACCCACTGAGCCGTAGTATGCATGTGAGCTCCGCTGTTGTGTTCTTAGCATTGAGGCGTACGAAGGCCTATGACAGATAATGTGGAGACCAGCCTAGTAGTTGATATGGCCGCTCTACTGTCACCGTCTGGCCACGACGGATGATGCCTGAGAGGTTAGCTACCTGCTCTAAAAGTGGAAACTGCAAGTCTGTGTAGATATAACATTGTATGTGCGTGATCATGGGTGAGTTATTACATTGCATACATGTCATTACACTCCATTGCTTACACAAGATCCTTATCGTATAAGTTTATATGGGCACTCCTATACAATGAGTTACTTACTGCTGAATGATCCTCAACTTATATGCTTGTATGGGCATTCATATAAGTTGAGTTACTAGAATAAGAGGTTGCTCAATTATTACACTGCTTTATATACATTGTGTTATTCAGTTTATACCACCTGCTTGTACTTATGATTTATATATATTGTACCCTTTTTTTTCTCCGCCCGGTGCCGAGGAGTCGCCGGGGGAGTGGATGAGAAGCCACTTAGTCTTTATGACTAATGGTTGCTACCTCTTCCTTTTTAGGAGGAAACCCGGCAGGTGGAGCAGCAGGTTATGCAGCCGGACAGCCAGGCCAGGACGATAGGGCCTGAGGGGACGGTACCGTCGCTACCGTTTGTTACAGATGTGAGTGTGAGAGGTTTTTGTTGTAGCTCTTTTGGGAAAACTTCTATTTACGTACTCTAATATTAGAAGCTTGTTGTAGCTTCTTTGTTTATGATATTATGGACTATATGCTTTGTGTGGATTTTACTTCTGTGTTATATTTTGGTTGGGTTGACAATGTATGATATTGGTTATAGCCGGCAGAATAGGCGTCTTGTGGTATAGGCTAGCTCGAGTGTTAGTGCTACCGCAAGGCGGCTGTTTTGGGCATAAGACCCCTCGCGTGCCGTATTTTGTGTTCCAGGGGGGGGGGGTCTTACACTAGGGGTTATGGTAAGATCTCTAATGGCGTAGTCACTATCACTAGAGTAGCCTATGTGGAAGGGTTGCAGCACAACCTGATAAGCATTAGCCAACTCTGTGATCTTGGCTATGATATAGTATTCCACAAGGATGAGGTCCAAATTAGGAGGTTAAGTGACCAAGAGGTCATCTTAATAGGAACTAGGAGTGGAAATGTGTACTGTTTAGATTTCCTATACTCTAGCAAAGACATACCTGTATGCCTTGATGCAGATGAGAAAGCCTCTTCCTGTGTCCAGTGACACAAGAGGCTAGCCCATCTAAATTATAGGACCATAGGCAAGCTGCTCAGTAATGGGCTGGTTAGGAATGGGCCTAAGTCTATGTGCACTAAGGAGGGTATCTGCTCTGCATGCTAAAAGGGCAAACATACTAAGACCTCCTTCAAGAGCATCGACACCAAAGACTCAGTGAGGTGCCTATACCTCTTGCATATGGATCTGTTTGGTCCTATGACAATTCAAATTCTAGGTAGGAAAGTCTACACCCTTGTGGTTGTTGATGACTTTCCAGATTTGTTTGGGTGTTCTTTCGAAGGAAGAAATCTGAAACCCCTGATGTCTTTCAGACATTTCTCAAGCAAATTCAGAATGAATTCAACAGCACTGTAGACAAAATCAGAAGTGACCATGACAATGAGTTTTAGTCTGAGTGCATGACAAGGTTCTGTGAAGAGCTAGGAATTCATCAAGAATTTTCCTCTCCTAGAACACCCCAGCAAAATGGAATTGCTGAGAGGAAAAATAGGACTCTCATAGAGGCTAGTAGAACTTTACTAAGTGACTCATCCCTCCCAGAATACTTCTAGGCTGAGGCAGTTAACACTGCATGCTACATCCTTAATAGGGCCTCTATCACCAAGAGCCATAAGAAGACTCCCTATGAGATATTAAAGGGCATAAAACCAAACCTAAGCTATATCAAGGTCTTTGGTTGCAAGTGTTATGTGCTCAATAATGGAAAAGTCCATTTAACTAAGTTTGCTGCCAAGTCCCATGATGGGATCTTTGTTGGGTACAATACTCATAGTAAGGCATATAGAATCTATAAATTAACTACCCAAGTTGTAGAAGAGTCAATGCATGTTGTTTTTTATGAATCCAACATGATTAACTGTGAGATGCCAAGCTCCTCCTCTTATAGTATTGCAGGTACAGAGCAGATGAAAGACAAGCTGACCATCAAGGAAGCTACCCCCATAGTCCAAGAAAATGATGATGGACTGCCTATTCCAAGAGAAGGGGAAAACATACCTGAAGAAAATGAAGACCAGCTAGCTAAAAACCCTAAAGATCAGCAAGCTGCAGCTAGATTGCCTCTAGCTACCATGCATCTAAGGTACCATCCAGTACACCAAATCATTGGTGATGCAAATAATGGAGTCCATACCAGAAGCAGGAGCATGAATACAGCTCTCTACTCAAGCTTCCTGTCTTAAGAAGAGCCAAAGAAGTTTGAAGAAATAATCAAGGACCAGTTCTGGATTAGAGCAATGCCTGAATAACTGGACTAATTTAAGAGATATAAGGTCTAAAAGTTGGTCCCCAGACCACAAGGACAAAATATCATAAGGACTAAGTGGATCTACATGAACAAGTTGGATCAAAATGGCATTATTGTCAATAATAAGGCTAGAATGGTGGCTAAAGGCTACAAGCAAGAAGAGGGCATAGACTTTGACCAGAACTTTGCCCTAGTAGCCAGATTAGAAGACATAAGGATTTTCCTTGCATTTGCTACCTATCAGGGATTCAGGGTTTACCCGATGGATGTCAAGTCAGCATTCCTGAATGGGGACCTAAAAGAGGAAGTATATGTGGATCAACCACCAGGTTCTGTAGATCCTAACTCTCCTAATTTTGTTTATAAGCTTAGGAAAGCTCTATATTGGCTAAAGCAAGCCCCTAGGGCTTGGTATGAAATCTTGTACAACTTCCTCATTGAGAACAAATTCTCAAGGGGGAAGATAGACAAGACCGTATTCCTAAGGGAATCAAAGGGCAAGCTTATTCTAGTCCAGATATATGTCGATGACATTATCTTTGGAACTACTGATGACAACCTTTGAACGAAGTTTACTAAACTTATGCAAAGGAAGTTTGAAATGAGCAACATGAGTGAGCTCAAGTTCATCTTGGGACTCCAAGTAAGACAGACTGATGATGGCTTGTCCATATCCCAGTCCAAGTTCACCAAGGAGCTAATCAAAAAGTATGGTATAGAGAATGCCTCCACCATGAGAACTCCCATGGGATCAAGTATGCCTATAGGCAAAGATGAGGTAGGGAAACCTGTTGATGAGTCTTTGTATAGAGGGATAATTGGCTCCCTTCTATACCTGACTGCTAGAAGGCCTGACATCATGCATGTCACATGTGTCTGTGCTAGGTATCAGGCCTGCCCTAAAGAATCTCATTAATCTGTTGCAAAGAGAATCTTGAGGTATCTTAAGGGCACACAAGATCTTGGCCTATGGTACCCTATAAATAGGGATTTTGATCTAACCGGATTTTCAGATGTAGATTTTGCAGGTTGCAAAGAAGACAGGAAAAACACTACTAGAACCTGTCAGTTCTTAGGAAGAAGGCTAGTTTCATGGAGCAGTAAGAAGCAAAATAGTGTGGCTATATCCACTGTCGAGTCAGAATATATATCAGCAGGCAGCTGCTGTGCTCATCTGTTCTGGATCCAACATCATCTCCAGGATTACAACCTTCAGGTAAGTAGAACTCTCTACTGTGATTCTACAAGTGCTATTTCTATTGGTAGGAATCCTATCTCACATAGCAAGACTAAGCATATAGAAATAAGATATCCTTTTATTAGGGAGCATATGGAGAAGGAAGACATCAGTCTTGAGTTTGTCCCCACAAACAAGCAAGTGGCTGATATCTTCACTAAGCCATTAGATGAAGCAAAGTTCAACACCCTCAAATTTGAGTTGGGTATGTTGAACTTGTAATAGCTTCAGGCACTCCCTTTTGCATTATTTTGGTACAAGTATTGTTCCTCTTGCTGGATATATAGACTCCTTAGTAGTATTAGTTCACTTATGCTTCTACTAAGGGGGAGTAAGTTACTATGGAGAGAAGAGAGAAGGTCATCCAATGGAAGGGCCAGCCCCCATCTGCCTATTCTACAGAAGTCAAAAAGGGGGAGAGAAGAGAGAACGTCCTAGCAAGTGGGAGAGATGGCAAAGGGGAAAGAAAGACATGTGGCACTCAAGTAAGGACAAATACCTTACAACAAAATAGAGGAGTAAGTGATGCTCACCATACAGGCAGGAAATGAGGTACATTCACTTATAGCTTATCAGAATTTCAATATTTATTTTTCTGTATAGGTTGTGTGTGTCATTGACCAAGAAAAGAAAACATTTTTTATAAGGGTTTTGACTTCTTCAAATAGGGGGAGATTGTTGGGTCCATTGATCCCAATGTCCTAATTTGTGAAAAGTCAAACAGGTCAATGCCACACACATCAACTGTATTTGATGTGCATTTGAGGTCTTGAGTGCAAGTTGTCCATACCACGTTGATTGGACATGCAGACACAATAAGTGGTTGTTGGACATAGTAAAAATCGACTAAGTCCACAGGCATTGAGTGGAGCAAGCTCTCTCAACACTAGAGGTATGGATTCAATATTGTCTAGTAGAAATTTGCCTAAGTCCACAAACATTGAGTAAGGACAGCTCACTCAATGTCATATAACATATAGTGTTGAGCCTATCTCAGCCTAACTAAAAGATAGCCAAAAATTTGGCTAAGTACAAAAGCGTTGAGTGTAGTCTACTCACTCAACGCCATATAATATATTGTTGGAACACCCTATTACTAATTTGGGCAAGGATCACTATGTCTCTTAGGAAGCCAGGTTGACCTAGTTGTATAGTGTAAAGGTCAACATTAGAATGAGTCGAGGGCTTAGAACTTAGGTTTGAAGCTGTCCCCAAGGACCATTCAAGCTCAGAATTTCAAGCTAAGTAAAGAGAGAAAAATAGTCGAACGATGGTTGACTATCGTCGAGCTCAGGTCGACGATCGTCGAGCTCTGGTCGACTACTCATGTCCTCAGCCTTCTGCTTGTTGCTGGCTTCGGTCGACTATCGTCGAGCTTCAGTCCGACGATCGTCGAGCTTTGGTCGACGATCTCTGGCTATGCTTGGGTCGACTATTTCTGGGAAAGTCTAGGTCGACGATTTCTGCCTTAATCAGATCGACTATTTCTGCCAGACCAAGAACTTAGATAGTCGATCTCAGATCGAAGTTTTCTGTCTACTGCTTATCTTCAATATCTCTGAGCTCAGGTCGACGATCTTCGAGCTCAGATCGACGTTTTCTGTCAGAATGATATATTCCTTCTCTGAGCTCTGGTCGACGATCGTGGAGCTCAGATCGACGTTTATTTTGAGAGATCGACGTTCTTAAGGATTCAAACGCTGCCAGTCTTTGGAATGTTTTTGAATTCTCTCAGCATTTAATTTCAAGAAGATTTGCCAGCCGTTTTCATTTATTCTGGAACAAGTTTCAAAGGAATTATTCAGGAATGTTTCATTGGACTTTCCTCTAGAAGACAAATCAGTTATGGAAGGCATTTAATGTCTGATAACGGCTATCTTGGAAGAATTATATTCAGAGAATAAGATCGTCTTCTCCATCACTACTTTCAGAGAGAATTAATCCAGAGTCAATATACAATAGAATCAAGAGACACACTGATACAGAAGAACAAGAAGAATTAAGTTGTACAAGATAACCATTCACTTGCTTACAGAAAAGTGATCAAAGCTTCATCTCAAAGAACTCCAGACACCTCATCTTTCAGCCTCTTTGCTGAATCAATTCTTTGCTGGAGATCTAAAGATCTGAAGACCTATCACCCTAGAGCAAAGCTTCCATTCCTGATTCATTCAACATCTCAGGGGGAGCTTTGACAACAAAAGATCCACTAGTCTTCTCTCATTTGATTTGAGAACAGAGAAGACAATCTCACCTCTTTACCTTTTTCTTTTTCCTGCTGTAAAGGGTTTTTGAACTCCCTTCAAAAGTTTTGTCTGGTTCTGAGAGCCTTGTCAAAACTCAGTGGTGGCAAGACACCTTATCAAAAAATCCAGTTTTGGTTTTTGAGCACCTTGTCAAAAGCTCATTGGTGTCAGGACACCTGATCATCTCATCCTGAGTGGATTCCTACCAAGGGTGGTAGAAGAGTGGATGTACCAAGGTTTTTGGGGAACCACTATATTTCCTTGTGTCTTCAGGTTTGTTTGTGTGATTTGTTTGCTGTGTGCTGTGCTCTTTACTTCTTGGTTTTTAACTTCTTACTAGCACTCTACACTATATCAAATATTGAACTTTATATGTGCTGTTTATTTCAACTGTGAAAAACTATTTTAAAATACTCTATTCACCCCCCCTCTAGAGTTGAGATAGATCTTACCCTCACTTTCAATTAGTATCATAGGCAGGTTGGTTTCTCATACAGGCTAACACCTGAACCAAAAGATCCTTGATAAGATCAACCTCTTAAGAGGATTATTTTCTATACATCTATCTATTTATTTAAAGACATGGCACAGAACAAAGATTATGCAAGCACCAGACCACCAGTGTGCAACCTTTCCAAGTTTGCACTCTGGAAGGCAAGGATTAGATTATACATGAATTCTATTGATGAGGATATTTTTAATTCTGTCTTGACAGTGTGTCCAACTCCACCAGCAAGCTCAAGTACAAGTGCTGTTCCACCTCCTTCTGGAACAGATGCAGATATAAAGAAGTGGAAGACTGCAAATGCTAAGGCTATGAACATCTTAGCCCAAACAATGTCTGATGAGATATTTCAGAAAGTAGCTGACTGCAACTCAGCCAAAGGAATTTGGGACAAGCTCTCTGAAAATTGTCTCAGGGTCTGCTGATGAAAGGAAAGATAGAAGATCTCATCTGATAAGCCAATATGAGAACTTCAAAAAGGGAGAAGCTGAATCAGTGGCTGACATGTACAATAGACTAAGTCTAATTGTCAATGAGTTAAAAACCCTAGACAAAGAAATCTCACTGACTGAGCTGAATGACAAAATCCTGATGTGCTTCCCCAGCACTTGGGATTCAAGAATCTGGCCAATCAAAGATGCCAGAAGTCTAAATGAGATCACCACTGAAGCTCTCCTGGGCAAGCTCAAATCCTATGAGCTGCTCATTAAAAATAGAGAAGAAAAACAAAAGGCTACTTCTCCAGCCATAAGGAAAGAAAAGACCATAGCCTTCAAAGCTGCAGAAGAAGAGCCTGAAAATAAAGCTACAGGAAATGATGAGCTCATAAGTCTACTGGCCAAAAGATTCTACAAGATGGCCAGAAAAGACTTTAGAAAGAGACCATACAAGGGTCATGATAAACCAAGGTATGATAAATCAAACAGCAATAAAGAAATTATATGCTTTGGTTGCAGGAAACCAGGCCACATTGTGCCTGACTGTCCAGAAAACAAGAATAAGGACAAGAAGGAAAGAAGAGAAAGAAGAAAAGAAAAGGATTACAAGAAGAATAGCTCAGACAAAGCCTCCTCCAGCAAGAACAAACATACAAGGAAGGGCTTTGTTGCTGAGACATGGAGTGAGACTGAAGAGGAATCTGAAGCCTCATCTAGTTCCAGTGATGATGAGGATGATGAAGATGAAAAAGAATTCTGCATGATGGCTATCAATGCCTCACAGCAAAACTCTGATGAAGAATCAGAATCAGATTCAGAAACTCAACCAGATGAAGATCAGGTAATCAACTCTTTTGATTTTAATTCTGAGGACTTCAAAGATGAATTTAAGACACTGTGCCTAGATCTATTAAAATCTGAGAAGGAGATAATCTCTCCCAGGAATCAATTATCTGAGCATAGTGTCCTAAACTCAAAGAACCTCAAACTCTCTGAGGAGTTAGAATGCTGTAGGGAGGAGATAGCTTCACTGAAAAGTGAACTATCAAAGGCCAAAAAGTTTGAAGAATCCCTAAATGGGAGAAGTATCAGACTGATGGACATCACAAGTACAGTGAACTCTAGATTTAATAGCACACTGGGCTTGGGTGCCTCATCCAGCCAACCTATAATATTGACAACTCCAATCAAGTTTGTCTCTGACAAAGGAAAGGGAGTAATAGAGGTACCCAGGAAGAATGCAGATCTGTCAGAGAAAAATTCAGTTCAACAGATGGCATCGAGCAGAGCTCGACGATCGTCGAACAGAGCTCGACGATCTAACTACAGATCGTCGACCTCAGCTCGACGATATACAAACCCTGAACTTCAGCATAATCGATCTTCGAACAGAGATTGACGATCTGACCCAAGATCGTCGACCTCAGTTCGACGATCGTCGAACAGAAATCAGGACTATGAACATTCCCTCAATGGCACATCTAGATTCAATCCTAGAAGTCCCACATCCCAAGGCTTTAATCCCTATACTGAATGGATAGTACCTCCTAGGAGATACCATCCTGAAGGTTATAACGATCAACCTGGGATGTCTTTTGTTTCAGAATTTAAGGGATATCAACCTAGGCCCAAGGTTAACTGGGTCAAAAACAAATAAGCTGGTTTTGTGCAGGTGAAGACCTATCCAGCATCAAACCATCAATGGTATCTGGATAGTGGGTGCTCAAAGCACATGACAGGGGACAAGGACAACTTCACTTCCTTCAAAGCCAAGCTTGGACCCAAAGTAATTTTTGGAGACTCAAGCTTTGGAACTACAAAAGGATATGGTGCAGTCCAAATTGGCTCAGTCACATTCAAGAAGGTGGCATATGTTGAAGGACTCAAGCACAACTTAATAAGTATCAGTCAACTGTGTGATGAAGGATATCAAGTGACATTCAACAAAGCCATATGCAAGGTCAAGTCAGAGGACAACACAACTGTGTTGACAGGTAACAGAAGAGGTAAAATTTACTTAGTGGATTTTCATTCACCTATAGTAGATATTTGCCTGTTCAATTCCATTTCAAAATCTAATATTTTATGGCATAAGAGACTAGGGCATATTAACCTTAGAACCATTGCTAGGCTATCTAAAGACAACCTTGTTAGAGGACTACCTTCTGGTCCCTACAAGAAGGAAGGACCTTGTAAGGCTTGTCAATTAGGCAAGCAAACTAAAAGTAGCTTTAAATCAATTAATAAGAGTGATTCACCTAGGATTTTGTACCTATTGCACATGGATCTTTTTGGAACCATATCTGTACAAAGCCTAGGAGGGAAATCCTATACTTTAGTGATTGTAGATGACTTCTCAAGATTCACTTGGGTATTCTTTCTGAGAAAGAAGTCTGATAACTTCAAGTGTTTGACAGATTTTCTCAAATGCATTCAGATTGAGTTCAACACTCACATTGCCCTGATCAGAAGTGATCATGGGACAGAGTTTGATTCTCTTCTCATGCAAGAGTTCTGTCAAAGTGAAGGGATCAGGCACACTTTCTCAGCTCCTAGAACTCCTCAACAAAATGGGGTAGCTGAAAGAAAAAATAGAACACTCATTGAATCTGCAACTACATTATTGGCAGATGCTCACCTACCTCTATCCTTTTGGGATGAGGCAGTGAACACCTCCAACTATGTGTTGAACAGAAGCCTGATACACAAGCTGAAGGGCAAGACTCCCTATGAATTGCTCAAAGGGAAGAAACCTAAAATAGGCTATTTTAAAGTCTTTGGTTGCACTTGTTTTATTCATAATAATGACAAGAAATATCTAGCAAAATTCCAAGCTAAAGCTGATGAAGGAGTGTTTCTGGGATACTCCATGATCAGCAAGGCCTATAGGGTTTATAATAAATCTTCCTGTAAAATTGAAGAATCTGTTCATATTATTTTTGATGAAGCTAACATGTCTTTCAAGGAGAAGAATGCTTCTACCATAGAACCTTTGCAGGTACATTCTCTAGCTGAAGACTTGAACAAATTGCAAGTTGCTGAAAAGAATGAGAGCAGTGATGATGAAGAAGAAGTTCAACATCTTGAAGAAAATCATCCTGAAGAGCCAGTTGCTGCTCCACTAGAGGAGACAACAACACAGGCTGGTGAACAATCAACACTCCCTGTTGATTTAGTAACAACAAGAGATCATCCAATCACCCAAGTAATTGGAGAGATCTCAGCTGGTGTGCAAACTAGAAATCAGGTCAACCAGAACCTGATGCACACTTGCTTCCTATCTCAAATTGAGCCTCAATCCATTCAAGATGCAGAGCAAGATCCACACTGGATCATTGCAATGCAAGAGGAGTTGCATCAATTTGAAAGGAACAAGGTTTGGGAACTAGTGCCTAAGCTAAAGGATCATCCCATTGTTGGAACAAAGTGGGTATTCAGGAACAAGCTGGATGATCAAGGAGTCATAGTCAGAAACAAGGCAAGGCTAGTTGCTCAAGGATACTCTCAACAAGAAGGAATAGGCTATGATCAGACCTTTGCACCAGTTGCAAGGTTAGAAGCCATCAGAATATTCTTAGCCTATGCTGCTCACAAAGGTTTCAAAGTGTACCAAATGGATGTAAAGAGTGCATTTCTCAATGGGGACATCAAAGAGGAAGTCTATGTTAGACAACCTCCAGGTTTTATCTCTCTAACTCACCCTGACTATGTTTACAAATTGCATAAAGCATTATATGGTCTCAAGCAAGCTCCTAGAGCATGGTATGAGACCCTAGCATGCTTTCTTCTGGAAAATGATTTTGTTAGGGGGAGAGTAGACCAAACTCTTTTTATTAGAACCCATAAGTCCCATACCCTACTAGTGCAAATTTATGTAGATGACATTATTTTTGGTTCTACTGATTCAAAATTGTGCAAAAAGTTTTCCAAGCTTATGCATTCTAAATTTGAAATGAGTAGCATGGGTGAGCTGTCCTTCTTCTTAGGACTGCAAGTCAAGCAACATACTGAAGGCATATTTATTTCTCAAACCAAGTATGCAAAAGAATTGGTTAAGAAATTTGGTATGTCTGATGCATCATGTATGAAAACACCCATGCCCTCAAATGCTGTAATAGATGCTGATGAACATGGGAAACCTGTTGATCAGACAACATATAGAGCAATAATTGGCTCTTTATTGTACCTTACAGCTAGTAGGCCTGATATAATGTTTGCTACATGTATTTGTGCTAGATTCCAAGTTAGCCCTAGAGAGTCACACTTAATCTTAGTTAAGAGGATTCTTAGGTATGTGAAAAGTTGTCCAAATCTAGGTCTCTGGTATCCAAAAGATTCAGCATTTGACTTAACTGGATTTTCAGATGCTGATTATGCTGGATGCAGAATAGACAGGAAAAGCACCAGTGGAACATGTCAGTTCCTTGGTGACAGACTTGTCTCCTGGTTTTGTAAGAAGCAAACATCTGTGTCAACCTCAACTGCTGAAGCTGAGTATATGGCTGCAGGCAGTTGCTGTTCACAAATATTGTGGATACAGAATCAGCTCTTAGACTATGGCTACAACTTAGAGAAGTCTAAAATTTTCTGTGATAATACTAGTGCTATCTCTATAGCACAAAATCCAGTCCTCCATAGTAGGACAAAACACATAGAAATTAGGCATCACTTTCTAAGAGATAATGTAGAGAAAAATAAAATTGAACTTCAATATATTCCTACTGATTTGCAAAGGGGAGATATTTTCACCAAACCCTTGGATGAAAAGAAACACAGTTTCTTCCTAAATCAGCTAGGCATGTTAGATGGAGGAAGCCTAAATTAAATTACAAGATTTTGTAAAGCTAAAACAGACCAAGACTAGGCTAAAAATTTCTTTCTTTTTGTGTCTGTAGGATAGTTTCTGTCCCTGAACTGAGCTCGACGTTTTCCCAGAAAACGTCGAACGGAGATCGACGATTTTCCACAAAATCGTCGACCGGAGATCGACGGTTCTTGAGACGTCGATCTGAGTTCAGCGCCGCCGTTGGATCTAGGCTTTCCTTCTGTCTGCTCCTTGGTCGTCGAGCGGAGCTCGACGCTCTCAATAACGTCGAACGGAGTTCGACGCTATTGGCGTCTCTTCAAATTCCTTCTGCAGCCCAAATCGTCGAGTTGAGTTCGACGCTTCTTCGAACTGAGCTCCACGATTTTCCTGTTTCGCGTCGAACCCTAATATAAAATCATTTCTTGGCCGCCGCTCGTCGTTTACGCCTTCATACTCTCTGCAAATTATTTTTCCCTCCAAACCTTCTACACTTGGTCGCGTTTGTTCAATCTTTGCAGGTACAAATGGCTTCAACTGTTGCTGCCCTTTCGAAGATGAAATTTGATACCGGTTTTGATATCGATATAAGCTCGTTTGATGGAAGCGATCAACGCTTCAAGGACATTCTCAGTTTGTTCAGAGATCAGCAGCTGTTGGAAATAATGTCTACCAGAATGAAAATTGCTTCAGATGAAATAAAAGAATGGTGCTATTCTACGACAGATGAGAATGAGAATTCTGTCATCGGCTTCATAAAAGGGACCCAGGTACAACTGTCCCCGGCTCTCTTAACTGAAGTGTTTCATCTCAGTACTGGAGAAGACTCTATCGAATTATCTGGAGAAGAATATGATTCCATGCTTGATCGGATGGGTCACAATGCTGTGAATCCTAATAAACTGCTGAAGAAGAATCTGTCCTTGGAATTTCAGTTTTTGGCTGATGTAGTCGGGAAAGTGCTGCTGGCCAAGCACTCTACCCATGATACAATTTCAAGATATCAGTTTTGTCTGATGGGAGCTCTGTTGGATAAGAAACATCTGAACTGGGGATCAATTTTCTTCAATCTGATTAAGAAAAAGCTGAATAAGTCTGCTGTCAGCTTTGGAAGAATTCTAGGGGTCTATCTGCATTTCAGATGCCCTGAGTTGCTGACCTCCTCTGGGATGTTCATTAATGCATCCAAGAGGCTCTCCTATGCCCTTTTTGGCAAATGGGATAGGCAGATCATCAATCCCTCCAGAGCTGCTGCATCGACTACTGCTTCAGGCACAAGGACTGTCTTAGTCACTCCACCCCTAGTCTCTGCACCAGCAGAAGGGTTGCCTGCTCCTCCTTCTCCTTCAGCTGTCTCTACCCCAGCCATTTCATCCTCACCTCCAATCTCTACCATAGCCATATCTTCCCCAATTACCATCTCTTCACCAGTTTCATCCCCTCCAGCATTTACCTCTGAGGTATTCCTTCCTCTCTTCTCTTACCCATCCTTTACCACTCCATCATATTCTCTTTTAGATGAATCCTTCATGGATGATTCTCATCCTTCCTCTCCTCCTGAGCCTCCCTCTACCTCCTCATTCCAACAAATGATGGAAGACATTTTCTCTCAACCTATCTTCACTCCTTCTCTTACCCCTTCTATCTCCACCTCACTTCACTCAATCTCCTCCTTTCCTATATCAGAACCATCCATTCCCTTACCTCCTATCTCCTCTTTCCCCATGCCACCAGCTCCAGCCAACATCCCTTCAACAACCTTCTATCCTACCTCTGCTCAAGCCCCTCTTGAGCATGTAGATCTCTCAGCCCTGGCTGACAGGTTATATGAGCTGTTAGCTCCAAAGCTAACCTCATTACTGGAGACCTCTCTGGCTCCACTCCTGACCCATGTCAAGGAGCTGTCTTCCAAGCTATCATCTTTCATCTCCTCTCAGGCAACTTCATCTTCTGGGTGCCTTGATTCACTTATCTCTGAACCAAGGCAGGGGGAGATGCCATATGAAGTAGTTTTTGCAATGAACCTCCAGAGCCTGCTCTCCAAGTTTAATGCTGGATACTTCAGATCCCTGCCAGTTCCTCATATTGAAGATCTGTCTAAGGCCATTGTGCCTATTTCTGTCTGTAATCCCAGCCATATTGAAGCATATATAAATTCTTGGAAGGCTATGGATGCTGTTTTGTCCATATCTGATGCTGTTACTAAGGCCATTGTGCCTCTTGTTGATGATGCTGCTACTACTGTTGTAAATTTTTCTGCTGATATGGCTGTTGATTCTGATGTGCTTGCTGATATTTCTGCTACTGATTCTGTTTGCTCTGCTGCTGCTCCCTCTCCTCCTGCTCCTGCTGTTTCTGCAAAGCTTAAAGCTCAAGAAGAGTATATCAAAAGAATTGATGATCTGTATGATCAACCTCAAAGTTCTGAAAGTGATCAGTACAGGACAGATTCTGATGATTCTGCTAGCACTATTGCCAAGAAAAGGAAAGCTAGAAGCAAAGCAATGATGTCTGTTTCCCCAGCTCAAGCAAAGGACTCCAATGATATTCCCTACTATATTTTGCATGACTGCCCCTTATCTGAGCCTTGGATGCAGTACTCCAAGAATCAATTAAAGGCTATGAAGAAGAAGAGGAAGCTAGACAAGTATGAATAAGGATCTTCTCAATATCAGCCTCCTCCTCCTCCTCCTCCAGATTCTGGATCAGGCTCAGCCCCTCAAGCTCCAGTTTCCAGACACAGTTCTTCTCAGTCCTATCAGAAATCCTATCAAAGGGGACAACATCAAAGGGGATATCAATCCAGAAGAGATCAATATAGAGGAAATCAAAGAGGACAAAGATCTTATCAAAGGGAAGGACAAGGCCACTCTGACTCTTCTTCAGGTCCTTTCCCTTACAGGCTGAAAGACTCAATTGTTTCCAGGACCCCTCCTGCTTCTGAATCTCTCAACAGGTATGAACCTCCTGTTCCTTTTGAGGATCCTGAAAACAATCCTTTATCTTGGACAGCAAGAATGAAAGAACTAGCTGCTCTTGATCAATTAAAGAAAGCTAGAGAGCAAGGCATGGACATCTCAAATATAACAACTTTATCAGAGCAGAGAAAGAAAGAACTAGAGAGATATGCATCAAGGAAATTCTTTAATCCAGAAGACTATATGAAGCTGCACCCTGAGGCTGTTGTTCCAAGGCCCAAATCTCAAACTTCTCTAGGTGCAGAGGATGACAGAAGGTCAAAGAAAGAAAGTCAGAATCCTAACAGAGAAATTTTGTTTAAAAAGGGAACTGAAAAGAAGTGATCTGTGTAAGCTGAACATCATTCTCCCTTGGATATTTGCTGTCTTTTTATCTATGATCTGCATTGCTGCTATATATCTCCTCTACAGTATTGATTTAGCTTTTGTGTTGATGTATGCTTATTTATTTCCCATTTCTGTCTGTAAATAGTAATCCTAACCTAAATAGGGGGAGATTGTTGGAACACCCTATTACTAATTTGGGCAAGGATCACTATGTCTCTTAGGAAGCCAGGTTGACCTAGTTGTATAGTGTAAAGGTCAACATTAGAATGAGTCGAGGGCTTAGAACTTAGGTTTGAAGCTGCCCCCAAGGACCATTCAAGCTCAGAATTTCAAGCTAAGTAAAGAGAGGAAAATAGTCGAACGACGGTCGACTATCGTCGAGCTCAGGTCGACGATCGTCAAGCTCTGGTCGACTACTCATGTCCTCAGCCTTCTGCTTGTTGCTGGCTTCGGTCGACTATCGTCGAGCTTCAGTCCGACGATCGTCGAGCTTTGGTCGACGATCTCTGGCTGTGCTTGGGTCGACTATTTCTGGGAAAGTCTAGGTCGACGATTTCTGCCTTAATCAGATCGACTATTTCTGCCAGACCAAGAACTTAGATAGTCGATCTCAGATCGAAGTTTTCTGTCTACTGCTTATCTTCAATATCTCTGAGCTCAGGTCGACGATCTTCGAGCTCAGATCGACATTTTCTGTCAGAATGATATATTCCTTCTCTGAGCTCTGGTCGACGATCGTGGAGCTCAGATCGACGTTTATTTTGAGAGATCGACGTTCTTAAGGATTCAAATGCTGCCAGTCTTTGGAATGTTTTTGAATTCTCTCAGCATTTAATTTCAAGAAGATTTGCCAGCCATTTTCATTTATTCTGGAACAAGTTTCAAAGGAATTATTCAGGAATGTTTCATTGGACTTTCCTCTAGAAGACAAATCAGTTATGGAAGGCATTTAATGTCTGATAACGGCTATCTTGGAAGAATTATATTCAGAGAATAAGATCGTCTTCTCCATCACTACTTTCAGAGAGAATTAATCCAGAGTCAATATACAATAGAATCAAGAGACACACTGATACAGAAGAACAAGAAGAATTAAGTTGTACAAGATAACCATTCACTTGCTTACAGAAAAGTGATCAAAGCTTCATCTCAAAGAACTCCAGACACCTCATCTTTCAGCCTCTTTGCTGAATCAATTCTTTGCTGGAGATCTAAAGATCTGAAGAACTATCACCCTAGAGCAAAGCTTCCATTCCTGATTCATTCAACATCTCAGGGGGAGCTTTGACAACAAAGATCCACTAGTCTTCTCTCATTTGATTTGAGAACAGAGAAGACAATCTCACCTCTTTACCTTTTTCTTTTTCCTGCTGTAAAGGGTTTTTGAACTCCCTTCAAAAGTTTTGTCTGGTTCTGAGAGCCTTGTCAAAACTCAGTGGTGGCAAGACACCTTATCAAAAAATCCAGTTTTGGTTTTTGAGCACCTTGTCAAAAGCTCATTGGTGTCAGGACACCTGATCATCTCATCCTGAATTGATTCCTACCAAGGGTGGTAGAAGAGTGGATGTACCCAGGTTTTTGGGGAACCACTATATTTCCTTGTGTCTTCAGGTTTGTTTGTGTGATTTGTTTTGATGTGTGCTGTGCTCTTTACTTCTTGGTTTTTAACTTCTTACTAGCACTCTACACTATATCAAATATTGAACTTTATATGTGCTGTTTATTTCAACTGTGAAAAACTATTTTAAAATACTCTATTCACCCCCCCTCTAGAGTTGAGATAGATCTTACCCTCACTTTCATATATAACATTAAGTCTATCTCAGCCTAACTGAAAGATAGCCAAAAATTTGGCTAAGTACAAAAGCGTGAGTGTAGTCTACTCACTCAACGCCATACAACAAAAAGGCTGTGAGTCAGGCTGATTTAGTTTAAGCCTAGAGAAATTGGCTAAAAATGTAGCTAAGTTCACAAGCGTTGAGTGTGGTCTACTCACTCAATACCATACAACTTTTAGCGTTGAGTATTGTTGTGCCAGTCAACTCCATAGAAAAGTTGGGCAAAATTTTCACCAAGTCTGTTGGGTACATTGAAAAATGTGTAGCAGATTTGAAGAAGTCTCATCTTAGTTAATGATATACATCAATTTGTATTTGATAGATGTTTGAGTTACATTATGCAGGTTAAAGAATTTGAAGAAATTTTCTAAGTACAAGTGTCGACACTTGTGAAGAAGATGTGTCGACACCCAGGCGACTGCGTCGACACTTATGAAGGACTTGTGTCGACACCCAGAACTTGTGTCGACACTTATGAAGAAGTTGTGTCGACACCCAGAAGCTGTGTCGACACTAATTAAGAAGTTGTGTTGACACTCAAAGATAAGTCGACACCTAAAGAAGGACCTTTGTCGACACCCAGAATTGTGTCGACACCTGAAGCAAAAGTTTTGTCGACATTTAAAGCTGAAAGCTGTGTCGACACTCAGGAGCTATGTCGACACTAGAAGCAGTTATGCCAACACACTGGACTTGTGTCGACACATCAACACTCAAAGAGCTGTGTCGACACAAGAAGCAATTGTGTCGACACACAGGACTTGTGTCGACACACACTCAATGCCTTTTGGACATACTCAATGCTGTCGACACACACTCAATGCCATCTGCTAGCAACAGCTGTGTCGACACTTGAAGCAGTTGTGTCGACACACAGGACTTGTGTCGACACACACTCAATGCTGTTTGACAAACACTCAATGCCATCTGTCTGCAACAGATATGTCAAGACAAGAAGTTGCTGTGTCGACACACAGGACTTGTGTCGACACATTCAATAAAAGAAGTGTCGAGAATCAGAAGTATGACTGTGTCGACACTTGGAGTATTGTGTCGACACCATGAAGACTTGTGTAGACACTTAGCCTATATGTGTCGACACATATGAAGCAGTCTGCTGAGTGATTTGTGCTGAGTTGGAATGACTTTGAAGAATCTACTGACATGTCTGGTGACTTGACAGCTATCATATCCAACCGGTCTGACACCTCTGTCAGAACTGTCAGATGTTTGTTATAAACCGGATCAGCCGGTAACCGTAGAGAAATTGCTATATAAGAGTCAGATCTGTAACAACCAGATAACGATCAATTAAAAAAAGAAAAAGGAAAAACGAGAGAATTTCTTCAACAAGAACAGGTGAAACCCTTACGAAGTCAGATCCAGAGTTGTCTGCAAGTAATATTCAGATTTCAATCTGAATTTAAGGAAGAAGCTGACTGAAGATCAACTTAACCAACAAGAGAAGATCCACCTTATTTTGGTTCTATCAAGAAGTTTTAAAAGCTAAGTCAGGTTGGATCAGAAGGGTCAGTTCATTCAAGAACTAATCAAGAAGGGTACATGATAGTTCGTTTTGTAGCCTAAACTATTATGGTATTTTCTAGTTTTCAATTAACAAATCATGTCTTGTATGCTTATATTTTGGCCCCTTTTTGTATATATTATTGTCACTAACGTTTTTCTTTCTTTTTGCAGGTTTTTACAAAATTTTGCTGTTACACGCCCCATGGTCACGCCCTCCTAGGGCGTGTACCTAGGGCGTGTAACCCAGTGGAATGAAACAAACGGTCCGAAGACAGAAGACAAAGATTTCCATCCGACACGCCCCCGACACGGGCGTGTCACATTCATCACGGGCGTATACATATGGCATGACCCGCATTTCCGCAAAATTCTCCGCCGCAAGCGCATTTCCATCCTTCACCAACAAGTCACGGGCGTGTACCAAGGGCGTGACCTGCAAAGTTCACAGTTTTGGCGCCAGCAGCAACTTTGACTTTTCTACCGGAAGAAACAGACGACACGCCCCAGACACGGGCGTGACTGAGGGCGTGTCACCCCAAGTTCCAAGAAAAATAAGCTGCCAGCAGCTGTTTCCTGCCAGAGTTATTGCATCGCTTTCGTACCTAACCCGACACGCCCCCGACACGGGCGTGACGGAGGGCGTGACTCGGCCGAAAAAATTCTATAAATAGAAACCCCTCTTCTTGAGCCCAGCATCCAGATTTTAGGAGGAGTAGTGCTGCCACTTTAGTTTTTCATGTCTTAAGCTTTTCTCTTCCCCTTTCTCATTTCAAGCAATTACGTTTTTTTTATGCAAGCCCTTTTAGCATTTTTGTACTTCCTTTTTACAGTATTTGTAATCATCGTAGAAGGTGTTCTTATAGTATCTGTGTGCCCTACTTGTGATTCCTCTTCATTAAGAAATAAAATAGTTCGCTATTCTCTTTCCCTTCTGCTCGGTGTTAGTTTCCATATTATTAATATGATTTTCATTTTCTATACCATGAGTAACTAAATCCTCCTTGTACTCGATCTTGATGATCCGAGGTTTGAATGATTAAGTTATGATGCTTTAATTTTTCCTTTTCTTTTTAGGGTTTAGCCTTGAATTACTCTTGATTTCTTTTGGGTTGGAGATATATCATCGATATATATTCTCCGCCTTAGCTTTCATGCTTGGCTAGCCGAGAGGCCGATAGTTTGAAGTGAGCACTCAAGAGGAAAGGGATTGGTATGCACCCCTCGAGAGAGGCAGACATTCAAATCTCCCGGATTGGAGTAAAATCTAATAGTGGGGTTCACCGCGTAAAGCGAGCTTTAGGCCTCCGATTTAGACGAAAGTCGGTCGGACCTTCCTAAACTCAGTCTGGCACGACTTCGAGAGAAGCGTGTTTAAGCTTTAGGAACCTCCACGGTCAAGAAACTTTTCCCTATTAAGTTTGGGTTTTTATCGCAATTCTTTATTAACTCTAGCCAAGGTGATTCTTGATCGAGTGCATTTCCATCCCATTGTTTCAACACTTTATCGTAATCGCTTCTAATATTTACTGCAGTAGTTCTCTTTCTAGCTTTAACTGTATTTCCTTTCTTAATTGAGATTTCTTCTCTTTTAACCCTCAAGATTTTCCTTCGATAAAATAATAGTCTTCATGTGAGTAGATGTACTCAGCAGTTCCCGGATTTCAATACGACACTTGTGTCCCCTAACTACAGTTCGATAGGTATACTTGCATAGATGGATTGCTAGTTCAGTTGCTTTTATTTTCTTCACGATTAGTTGACATCAAGTTTTTGGCGCCATTGCCGGGGAACAACTTTTGTTGATATATCGAAAACACGAACCTATTACTTTTATCCTCCTTCTTGCAAATTAAAAATTCAAAAAAATATATATATTTACTATCGTTCTTAATAGAAACCCACATCACAAGTTTTCTACACCAACAAATTCTCTCAAAAAGGGCAAAGCGGCTTTAAGTGCCGCTATCTTGTCTAGTACCTTGCGAACCCTTCACCGGGTAGTCCTTGGGAAGTTTGGGAGCTAAAACATCTAAAAAAAATAAAAAATAAACAAACAATACTTCTCTCTTTCTTCTTCCAGTGCATGACCCGGGGAAGTCCGTCGGTTATTTTGGACTTGGACCACGAAATCGAACGTACTCTTCGGAGAAGATTGCGATTTCAAGGCCCTACTCTCCAAATACCGGTTGAACATTCCGATTCATATTCTACCTTAAGAATGGAAATACCCAATGCAGAGGAAGTCTTGCAGAGACCCAACCAAGAGGAAGTCATGCAAAGGACTATGTCCCATTATGCAAGACCAAACCTGGAGGGTACAGAATCTAGCATAGTTCGCATCGCTTTTGCTAACAATAACTTCGAACTAAAGCCTAACAAAATTCAAATGGTGCAGCAGTATGTGCAGTATGACGGACTCCAAGACGAAGATCCAAACGCACATATAGCTAGCTTTCTTGAGATCTGTGACACCTTCAAAATTAATGGTGTCTCAAATGATGCTATTAGGCTAAGATTATTTCCTTTCTCTCTTAGAACTAAGGCTAAGCAATGGATGAACACACTATCTAAAAATAGCATCACAACCTGGAATGAATTAACCGAAAAATTTTTGGCGAAGTATTTTCCGCCGGCTAAAACTGCAAAACTTAGGAACGACATTTTCGCTTTTAGACAAATCGCTGAAACCTTATACAAGACTTGGGAAAGATTCAAAGAACTATTAAGACGATGCCCACATCACGCGCTGCCTGTATGGTTACAAGTGCAGACGTTCTACAACGGGCTAAATCAAAATACAAAGCAAATGATAGACGCAGCTTCTGGCGATACTTTAAACCATAAGACCCCGGAAGCAGCTCTTGATCTTTTTGAGGACATGACCATGAACACTTATCAGTGGAATGTGCCTAGGTCCCGCCCAAACAAGCCTGCAGGTATCTACGAAGTGGACAATGTCTCTCAGCTCGCTCTACAAGTAGAAATCTTAAGCAAAAAGATAACGGAGATGTCTGCTGCCTCCACCGCTCAGGTATGGGAATCTGCAACTCCTTCCTCAGAACATTTAGATTATGTTAATAATATGCCTAGAAACGCTTTTAATAATTTTTCTGCTGCGAATTTTCATCCTCCTGGTTTTAATTTTCCAAATAGCTATAACCCTGCTTTAAGAAATCATCCGAACTTTTCATGGAGTAATCCATCGAATGCGATGTGCCCACCACCGCAAAATGATTTTTCTGCACCACCACCACCTCTTCAAAATATTCTAAAACCTCCAAGCTTGGAGGAGTTACTTTCCAAATATATCACCACAAATGACGCTACGATAAGGACCCTAACCGGATCCGTAAAAAGTCTAGAAAATCAGGTAGGACAGCTCGCAAAAATGATTTCTGAGCGACCCGCCGGGTCTCTTCCTGCCAATACCGAGCCCAACCCAAGAGAGCAAGCAAAAGCTATGACTCTTCGGAGTGGGAAGCAAAGTTCTGGCATAGTTTGCACAGAGCCCGAGGCAAGCTCCACCCCCATTTCAAAAAATCCACCCTCTGCTAAAGAAGTTATCACCCCTGTTTTAGAAAAAGATCTCACTCCACCATCCATCTTTAAAAATAATCCAACCCAGCCATACCCTTCTGAACTTAATAAACAACGTCAGGATGATCAGTATTCCCGCTTCCTGGAGATGTTCAAACAAATCCACATAAATCTGCCCTTCCACGAAGCTATTTCGCAGATGCCGAAATACGCAAAGTATCTTAAGGACCTCCTCACCAACAAGAAGAAGTTAGAAAACCTTTCGCATGTCACGTTAAATGCCGAGTGCTCCGCTGTTTTAATAAACGGTTTGCCGAAGAAAATCAGTGACCCGGGTAGCTTTTCTATCCCGTGTATCTTCAGTGATCTTTTTGTTAAGCACGCATTAGCCGACTTAGGCGCGAGTATTAACTTAATGCCCCTCTCGTTGTTTAAAAAGCTAGGAATCGGTGGCCTAAATCCCACGCGAATGGGTATCCAGCTAGCTGACCGATCGGTCAAGTACCCGTTAGGAATTGTGGAGGACGTTTTAGTTAAAGTCGATAAGTTCATCTTCCCGGTGGATTTTGTCATTTTGGACATCGAAGAAGACGTCGAGGTTCCCCTGATCCTTGGCCGACCCTTCCTTGCCACCTCCAGAGCCATCATTGTTGTGAGCAATGGTAAGCTCTTCCTTCGAGTAGGCGATGACGAAGTCACTTTTTCTATCACACCTTTGATGAAGAACGCGTTAGCAAATGATGACTCATGTTTTTTCGTAGACACCGTAAGTGATGAATCCTCCTACTGCCTCTCCAACTTCGAAAAAGAGTTTTCTGATTTTTTTCCTACTCTCCTCTTCCCGCTGAATCGCTGCAAGGAAGCGATGAATCTTCTGATTGCCTTTTTGAATTTGAAAAAGAATTTTCAGATTTTTGTTCTTCCTCTTTTCTTCCAACTGAATTGCTACAAGAAGCTGTCTTAGCTGCTAGCCTCACCCCTTATTATGTTCCTTATAAAAAATTTTATGAAGATATTATTTTTGAAAAAGAAAGAATTTCTAAATCCTCTTATAAAGAATCCCCTACCCTGGAACTTAAAGAACTTCCTGAACACCTTAAATATGCTTTCTTAGAAAAAGATTCCAAGTTACCCGTTATCGTTTCAGCCTACCTCACGGATACGCAAAACGAGAAACTTCTTCTAGTTCTACGTAAGCATCGCCAAGCTATTGCTTGGCAAATTTCTGATATCAAGGACATAAGCCCATCCTTCTATACCCATAAAATTCTAATGGAAGATAATTCACGTAACTCTATTCAACCTCAGCGACGTATAAACCCGAATATGAAAGAAATAGTTAAGGGCGAGGTTATGAAGTTATTAGACGCAGAAATTATCTACCCTATTTCAGACAGTAAGTGGGTTAGCCCCGTTCAGGTAGTACCTAAGAAGGGAGGGATAATGGTAGTTAGTAATGAAAATAACGAATTAATCCCGACACGGACGGTGACGGGTTGGCGTATGTGTATAGATGATAGGAAATTGAATGATGCCACCCGCAAGGATCACTTTCCCTTGCCGTTCATCGATTAGATTTTAGAACGATTATCTGGCCATAGCTTTTATTGTTTTCTCGATGGCCTCTCAGGGTATTTTCAAATCCCCATTTCTCCCGAGGACTAGGAAAAAACTACGTTTACTTGTCCCTTTGGCACCTTCGCATACCGAAGAATGCCATTTGGATTGTGCAATGCGCCAGCTACATTCCAACGATGTATGCTCGCTATATTTGACAAGTACGTAGAAAGCATTATGGAGGTATTCATGGATGAATTTTCCGTGTTCGGTGATGCGTTTGATAGTTGTTTAGAAAATCTAGAAAAAGTCTTAGAATAATGTGAAGAAACTAACCTCGCCCTCAATTGGGAAAAATGCCATTTTATGGTGAGGGAAGGGTTAGTTTTGGGTCATAAAATTTCTGCGAAAGGTATTGAAGTGGACATTGCTAAGATAGAAGTTATTGAGAAGCTGCCGCCGCCTACAAATGTAAAAGCTATAAGAAGTTTCCTAGGCCACGCAGGATTTTATCGCCGCTTCATAAAGGACTTCTCGAAGATCACCAAGCCTCTTACCCATCTATTAGAAAAAGATGCCCCATTAATTTTTGATGACCTTTACCTTGCTGCTTTCAATTTAATAAAAGAAAAATTAATTAACGCACCAATTATGATAGCTCCGGTGTGGGACCTTCCATTTGAGATAATGTGCGATGCAAGTAGTTTCGCGGTGGGAGCCGTATTAGGTCAACGCATATCTAAAAACTTCCACCCCATCTATTACGCTAGTAAAATGCTCACATCTGCACAGGAAAATTACACCACAACCGAGAAAAAGCTCCTAGCTGTAGTTTTTTGCTTTTGATAAATTCCGTCCCTACATTACACTTTCAAAAATCATCATTTTTACGGACCACTCGGCCCTCAAATATCTTCTTGCCAAAATAGATGCCAAGCCACGCTTGATTCGCTGGGTCTTACTCCTCCAGGAGTTTGACTTAGAGATCCATGATAAGCGAGGAGCCGAGAACTTGGCCGCCGACCATCTGTCCAGATTAGACAATCCCTTTATAGAAAAATTAAATGAAAAATCTTTTAATGATTATTTTCCTGATAAGAAACTGCTTTCAATTAACGCATCTACTTCTCCTTGGTTCGCACACATCGCCAACTATTTAGTGGCTCAGGTGCTCCCAAAAGATTTATCCTCTCAGCAAAAGAAGAAATTCTTTTCTGAGTTGAAGAACTATTTTTGGGAAGACCCGTATCTCTTTAGAGTCTGTGCGGATCAAATGATAAGGAGATGCGTTTCTTGTGAAGAAGGAATTGATATATTAAAACATTTACATGAAGGACCGACAGGTGGGCACTATCAAGCTGCTCGCACCGCTCACAAAGTGCTAAGCGCGGGTTTTTACTGGCCTAGCCTATTTAAGGACGCGCAAGCCTTTGTGAGTAGGTGTGATAGTTGCCAACGGTCGGGCAACATTTCCAATAAAAATGAAATGCCGCAAAATTATTTCCTTGAGTGCGAAGTTTTCGACCTCTGGGGGATCGATTTTGTTGGCCCACTTCCTTCTAGCTTCGGAAATAAATATATTTTAGTTACCGTTGATTATGTTTCACGATGGGTAGAAGCCCAAGCTCTTCCTACGAACGACTCCCGAGTTGTAGTTATGTTTTTAAAAAATTATTTTCTCGATTCGGTATGCCGCGAGCCATTGTTAGTGATAGGGGTTCCCATTTTTGTAACACGCAGTTTTATAAAATCCTTACTAAATATGGCGTTACGCATAAGATTTCTACTGCCTACCACCCCCAAACTAACGGACAAGTCGAAGTAGTAAATAGAGAAATTAAAAGAATTTTAGAAAAGACTGTTTCGACTTCTAGGAAAGACTGGTCAACCAAACTATACGATGCTCTATGGGCCTACCGAACAACGTACAAAACTGCCCTCGGATGTACGCCGTATCGGTTGGTCTATGGAAAATCATGTCATTTACCCGTAGAATTAGAACACCGCGCTTTTTGGGCCTTAAAATCTTTAAACTTCGATCCCCACTCTGTCAGTGACTTTAGAAAATTTCAACTTAATGAACTCGACGAGTGGCGCTCTTATGCCTATGAAAATAACAAATTTTATAAAGAGCGGACGAAGCATTTTCATGACAAACACATAAGGCACCCAAAAACCTTTAAGCCGGGTGACCAAGTTCTTTTGTACAACTCTCATTTACATTTATTTCCGGGCAAGTTAAAATCACGATGGTCTGGACCCTTTACTGTTTCAGAAGTGTTTCCGTATGGAACTGTTTTGATTTCACACCCTGATAAGGGTAATTTCAAAGTAAATGGTCAGCGTCTTAAACTATATTTCTGTGGTGATGTCAGTCCTAACTGTATTAACTCTATCCTCCATGATTAGATTCTCAAACATTTTAAAACTCTGTTTTATCATTAGAACTTTGAACATTATTATTTTGGACAAAATATATTGGGACATCAATATTTTTTTGATGCATCGAGCTCAAATGACACTTTAAACAAAGGGCGCTCTTGGGAGGCAACCCAAGTGATTTTTCTGTTTTCTTTATTTTACACTTTTTTTTGGTTTCCCCGGACCACAATAACAAGCCAAAGCCTCTGTAATCACCCGCTCCAATGCTGTTGGATCTATCATAAAGTCCGAAGAAGATTTTGCTAGAAGTTCCAAAGCGCAAGCATGTGGGAGAAGCATCAATCAACATTCGCGACGCATAAATCCGGGGAAGTACCTGTTTTCAATTCTGTACTTTCATTCCTGTTTCATTTACTCTCTCTCTCTAACCTCCTTTCTCCATTGAGGACAATGTCCATTTTAAGCTTGGGGGGGGGATTTCCTCCTTCATTTTGCCATTCGTGTATATATTTGTTTTTTACTTTAATAGTTTAAGCAATAGTACCCCTCGCTTTTTGTTTTGTTTTTCCCAAAATCCCATATAAACAACTTAGCTAATTATAATATTTATAAATCGTTTTTTTAATTATGTTTCATAAGTAAAATGTTGGTCATGCTGTGTTTCTAATTCACAGTAGCATGTTAATATTGAAACGTTTTTTCTAAATTTTTTTTTATGGTTTTCATCCTTTATTTTCTTTACTTTCTCAAAAATTCGTCATCCACTATTTTCCTTTTCATAATTTTTGTAATATCAACCTCTGATTAGAGTAGTAGATGTGAACGATCCAAGTCGCCTTTTATTTCTATTTTCAAGATAATTTCATAAATCTTTCTTTATTATCTAAGACTTGCTTTTTGAAAATTTTCAAATCTATGCTTTAAATGAATTTAAAAAGCATGAAAATGATTTAGGCCGTTTTTGTTTTCGTTTGAGCCTTCTTTCCAACCTAAAATTCTTTTACTTTTAGTAAGCCACTTTTGAGCCTTTTTCTACTTTCAATTGATAGCTCCACTTACCATTTCATTTTTACCAAAGCCAACTTTTCCAACCTATCTAATCGCACTACACTTTTTTGAGTTTCAATAAAAATTTTATAATCATGATAGGTTGTTTTGGGATATTCATGAAGAAAATTTTGAAAAAAAAAGGTATTCTCAAAAGAAGTGTTTGACTTTAAATGGCCAATTTCAAAATGAAAATAAAAATATTATGGCCTTTGTTTTTTTTTTTGAAAAAAAAAATGGAAAAGAAAAAAGAATTTTTTTTTTTATTTTGTTCATTATAAATTTTTGAAACTCGTTGTTTTGGTTTAGTGTGATTTTAAGCCTCCTTGCTTATCTTTGAATTCCACTCCTAATCATAATCCTAAACCAAACATTTCAGTCCTATTAAGTCCTTTTGATTCATGCTTTTTATTTTTTGTATTAGCTAAGTAAAGAGGAAAAGTAGACTAGTGAAGTTTTGGATTTAAATTTAGATTTTTGTTATTTGATTGATATGGTTATAATTTGCCTCTTGGATCTAGTAACAACTCAATGCGTTTTTTTTCATCTGGTTGATTTGCTTAAAGGATTTTTGTTGAAATTGTGGATGATTTATTTTCGTTAGTAAAGCTTATAAATTGTAAACCATGTTTAAGTAATTGTTTTAGGTTTACGTTTCACGTTCTCCCTACTTGGAATTTCGCATGATACTTGTGTTGACATAATTAGAATTCTCCTGATTAGTCACCTGTTATTTTAGCTAGTTTTTATATCTTTGCTTGGGGACAAGCAAAGCTTAAGTTTGGGGGAATTTGATAGTTCGTTTTGTAGCCTAAACTATTATGGTATTTTCTAGTTTTCAATTTACAAATCTTGTCTTGTATGCTTATATTTTGGCCCCTTTTTGTATATATTATTGTCACTAACGTTTTTCCTTCTTTTTGCAGGTTTTTACAAAGTTTTGCTGTTACACGCCCCATGGTCACGCCCTCCTAGGGCGTGTACCTAGGGCGTGTAACCCAGTGGAATGAAGCAAATGGTCCGAAGACAGAAGACAAAGATTTCCATCCGACACGCCCCCGACACGGGCGTGTCACATTCATCACGGGCGTGTACATAGGGCGTGACCCACATTTCCGCAAAATTCTCCGCCGCAAGCGTATTTCCATCCTTCACCAACAAGTCACGGGCGTGTCTTCCTAGTCACGGGCGTATACCAAGGGCGTGACCTGCAAAGTTCACAGTTTTGGCGCCAGCAGCAACTTTGAATTTTCTACCGGAAGACACAGACGACACGCCCCAGACACGGGCGTGATTGAGGGCGTGTCACCCCAAGTTCTGAGAAAAATAAGCTGCCAGCAGCTGTTTCCTGCCAGAGTTATTGCGTCGCTTTCGTACCTAACCCGACACGCCCCCGACATGGGCATGACGGAGGGCGTGACTCGGCCGAAAAAATTCTATAAATAGAAACCCCTCTCCTTGAGCCCAGCATCCAGATTTTAGGAGGAGTAGTGCTGCCACTTTAGTTTTTCATGTCTTAAGCTTTTCTCTTCCCCTTTCTCATTTCAAGCAATTACGTTTTTTTTATGCAAGCCCTTTTAGCATTTTTGTACTTCCTTTTTACAGTATTTGTAATCATCGTAGAAGGTGTTCTTATAGTATCTGTGTGCCCTACTTGTGATTCCTCTTCATTAAGAAATAAAATAGTTCGCTATTCTCTTTCCCTTCTGCTCGGTGTTAGTTTCCATATTATTAATATGATTTTCATTTTCTATACCATGAGTAACTAAATACTCCTTGTACTCGATCTTGATGATCCGAGGTTTGAGTGATTAAGTTATGTTGCTTTAATTTTACCTTTTCTTTTTAGGGTTTAGCCTTGAATTACTCTTGATTTCTTTTGGGTTGGAGATATATCATCGATATATATTCTCCGCCTTAGCTTTCATGCTTGGCTAGCCGGGAGGCCGATAGTTTGAAGTGAGCACTCAAGAGGAAAGGGATTGGTATGCACCCCTCGAGAGAGGCAGACATTCAAATCTCCCGGATTGGAGTAAAATCTAATAGTGGGGTTCACCGTGTAAAGCGAGCTTTAGGCCTCCGATTTAGACGAAAGTCGGCCGGACCTTCCTAAACTCAGTCTGGCACGACTTCGAGAGAAACGTGTTTAAGCTTTAGGAACCTCCACGGTCAAGAAACTTTTCCCTATTAAGTTTGGGTTTTTATCGCAATTCTTTATTAACTCTAGCCAAGGTGATTCTTGATCGAGTGCATTTCCATCCCATTGTTTCAACACTTTATCGTAATCGCTTCTAATATTTACTGCAGTAGTTCTCTTTCTAGCTTTAACTGTATTTCCTTTCTTAATTGAGATTTCTTCTCTTTTAACCCTCAAGATTTTCCTTCGATAAAATAATAGTCTTCATGTGAGTAGATGTACTCAGCAGTTCCCGGATTTCAATACGACACTTGTGTCCCCTAACTACAGTTCGATAGGTATACTTGCCTAGATGGATTGCTAGTTCAGTTGCTTTTATTTTCTTCACGATTAGTTGACATCAGTACACCAACAGAGAAATCTAGCTAGTGAATGTTTCTATTTCTTAATAGATTCAATTTCTTGTAAGATTTATTATTAGATCTGAGTTGTAAGTCTGAAATTATAAAGGTTGAGGTAGGGCTGATAGCCTGAGGTATAGGACTTGTGGTAAGTCTTAGTTGTAAGCCTAGTTATAAAGGCTGAGGTAGGGCTAAGGCCCGAGGTTGTATTTTAGGGAAGAATCTGAGGTAGGACTTGGTTAAGTCTGAGCTGTTGGAATAATTTTGGTTCTGAGGTTGTACGATCTACGGATCCGAGCCAGTGGAAGGAAGTTAGGCTGAATCCGGTTATCTACTGGATAGGCGAAGGGGGAAAGTGGATGTACCCATATCTTGGGGAACCACTATAGATCTGGTGTATGCTGTGATGTGTTTTATATTCTGTGTATTGAATAATCTGTGCTGAAGATTCATCTAACTATTAGCCTAAAAAGAATTTAAAAAGGATTAGAACCTATTCACCCCCTCTAGGTGTTTAGTCTCTTGAAATAAAGTCTTTCAAGTGGTATCAGAGGGAGGTTGCTTAAAGATTGACTTAACAGTCAGAGTTATTCTCCAAGGAAAATAACATATATCAAGAATGGGTTCAAATGAGAATCAAAAGGAATTTGGATCTATGAAATTACCCATCTGCAGGAAAGAATCCTTTGGCATTTGGAAGGAAAGGGTCAGGTTGTTTATGGAAGCATCTGATCCAAGAATTTATATCACAGTATAGGAAGGCCCCTTCATTCCAATGAAGGTATCAGTTCTTGATGCAAACATTCAAACTCCAAAGAGTTATTCTGAAATGACCAAGGATGAAATCATCCTGGCAACACTAGACAAAAGAGCACAGAACATTATTGTAAGTGCCATAGATGATGCCACATTTTAGAATCTTGTCCATTGTAAAACCTCCAAAGAAATGTGGGACACATTAATTGTCTACATGGAGGGCACAGAAGAAGTCAGAGAGAACAGGAAGTATATGTTGAATCAGGAGTATGAGAGCTTTAGACAAGCTAAATCTGACAGCATAGCTGAATGCTATAAGAAGTTCTTTAGAATAGTGAATGAGCTGATGACATATGGAAGGGTCTTCAGCACTTATGAACTGAATGATAAGTTTCTTAAGTCCCTAACAAAGGATTGGGACACTAAGATATGTGCCATCAGAGAAGTGGCCAGGCTGGCTGATACACCTCCACCCACACTATTTGAAAGCTTCTATCATATGAAATGTAGCTTACTTCCAGGAAAGAAGAGGAGAAGGGCAGCAGATCTGAGTTTAAAGAAAAGTCAGTAGCCTTCAAGGTTGAAGGCTCAAGAAAAGGTAGGAGAAAATCTCCCTCTCCACCCAGAAGGAGTGCTGAGGCAGAAGAAGGAATTTCTGACAAAAACACATCAAATTGTCATACTTCTGATGAGGACTTTGCTGTCTTTACAAGGCAATTCCAAAGGTTCATGAAGAAAAAGAAGTGAAGAACCAGACCATCATCAACATCCTACTCCAAGTATGAATATTACAGGAAGAAGAAGACTTCCAAGGAGGACAGGTATGCCTCTAAACCTGGTAAACAATCTAATACTAAGATTGTGTGTTATTGCTGCAACAGGCCTGAACATGTCATAGCTGACTGTCCTGACAAAAGAAAGGAGTCAAAGGACAAGAAGAAACAACAAGTCAAAGGCAAGAAGGAGATGTCTCTAGTTGCTCAGAAGGAGAAGAGTTGGACAGACTCTTCATCTTCAGAATCTGGAGAAGAAGCAGAAGCATATATTTGGCTATTCTCAACAGAAGAGGATTCTAGGGAACTAGAATTCCTACAGATGCTGGACTCCATAAATGGAGTTGAAGAACACTGCTGTAAAGGGCTGATGACTCAATCAGAAGATGATCAATGCTAGGATCAGCCTGGACCAAGTAAGGTATACAATTCTCCCTCAGATTCTGATTATTTTACTGGATCAGAATCAGTAGCATCAACTTCAAGAGAAGGGGATGGTTTTGATTCTGAGGGGGATGTAAATCAACTCATTGATGAGTATGGTGTGTTGGTGCAAGCTCTGAAGAAGAGCAAGTTTCTTGTTAAAGAGAAGGCCAAGGAAATTGAGATTCTTAAGCTGGCTGCAGCAGATTCAGCAAAGCTGTTCGATCAAAAATTGAATGAGATTGCCAAACTGAAAAACATTACTATTATTTAGATGGGCACAATCTCCTTCAAGGAGAATCATATCAAGAAACTGGAGGGAAAACTTCAGCAAGAAAGAGAGCTAGTGGCTAAATTCTCCAAGCCAAAATCTGTCTTACCCTTAATAGACAATTTCATTTCATAAAAAAGGAAGACTGGTCTAGGTTTTAAGGGAAGAACTAGGACTACCAATTAAAATAAAAAAGGTAAGGCCCCAGTTCAGCCTCTAGCTACAAAGCCCCCTATCTTCTTTAGGAAGGTGATGGATCCTACAAACATGTATGATCATGACACTACTCATGGTCACTATGAATATGGAAATCTCATGGGCAAGGGTGAAAATGCCAATAGGCCACTCTATAGGCATGCCCATCATGTACAAGAGAATTTCTTGAAGTTTGCTACTCCAGCACCAACACTTAACAAGACTGCTGGCAACAAAGTAGCAAAGTCTGTACCTAAAAGAAGGTATAATAGATTTGAGTGTTGATGTTGTGTCAAGGTGGACCACTTTGCCATGGATTGTTGGTTTAACACAAGTGTTAAAACCAAGAGTAGTTTTCCTGTTAAAATAACTATAAGATTACAAACTAACAAAGACCTAGGAACCAATAGCAAATTGGGTTCTATGGGTAAGTGATTCTTTATTTGATGCAGGTGAATCCAAGTGGTCATACCCCTATATAGTACTTGGATAGTGGCTGTTCCAGACACATGACTGGAATAAGAAGAATGTTTAGGGACTTTGTACCCATAGAGAATGGTCCCAAAGTCATCTTTGCTGGATCAGAAAAAGGAGTCATCAAAGGATTTGGTAACATCTCTAGTGACTCTATTACTATCACTAAAGTGGCTTATGTGAAGGGTCTAAAACACAACCTGATAAACATAAGTCAGCTTAGTGATCTAGGTTATGACATCTCCTTTCACAAAGGGGAGTGCCAAATTAAAAGGTCAAGTGATCAAGAGGTCATTTTAACTGGCACTAGGAGAGGAAATGTTTATTGTATTAACCTAGATTATGAGTTTAACAACTCACCTATTTGTCTGGTTGCAGGAGAGAAAGCTTCTCTATATGTCAAATGGCACAAGAGGCTCGCACATATGAACTATAAGTCTATGGGACTGCTATTTAGCATGGGATTAGTGAGGAATGGTCCTCAAGTTAAGTGCATCAAAGAGGGTGTCTGTTCAGCTTGCCAAAAGGGCAAGCAGACTAAGTCATCTTTCCAAGCACTTGACCTCAAAGATTCAATGAGATGTTTGTATCTCATGCATATGGATTTGTTTGGTCCTATTCCAGTTCACAGTCTTGGTAGGAAAGTATACACACTAGTTGTTGTGGATGACTATTCTAGATATACATGGGTATTCTTTTTGAAGCAGAAATCTGAAACCCCAACTGTTTTTCAGATTTTTTTTAGACAAATACAAAATGAATACAACAATTCAGTGGTCAAAATAAGAAGTGACCATGGAACTGAATTTCAGTCTGAATATATGACAAAATTTTGTGAAGAACTTGGGATTCATCAGGAAGTCTCTTCACCTAGAACTCCTCAGCAAAATGGTGTTGCTGAAAGAAAGAATAGGACTCTAATTGAGGCTAGTAGAACACTATTAAATGACACTACTCTCCCTAAATACTTCTGGGCTGAGGTAGTTAATACTACATGTCATGTGCTCAATAGAGTCTCCATCAACAAGAAATACAAGATGACTCTCTACCAGATTTTGAAAGGCAGAAAACCAAACATATCTTACTTCAGAATCTTTGGTAGCAAGTGTTTTGTACTAGTCAATGGTAAGCATTACCAAACAAAGTTTGCTGCCAAATCCCTAGAAGGGATATTTGTTGGATACAACAACCAAAGCAGAGCATACAGAATCTAAAACTTGACTACCGAAGTTGTAGAAGAATCTGTGCATGTTGTATTTGATGAGTCAAAGTTTATTAACAGTGAATTGTCTGGTTCTTTAGTTAGTTCTACAGGTCTAACAGATATGCTGGACAAGCTGATCATCAATGAAGATGTTCCTGCTAGGCTGGATGAAGATAAAGATACCAGCTATCCAGGGGGAGAACAAGTCCCACTGGATGAAGAAGACAGTGTGGAGCATCAAGTTGAGGAAACAGAAGAAAGCCATAATGCCGACAAATTTCCTCCAGCAAGGAGACACCTGAAGGATCATCCAATTCACCAAATCTTTGGTGATGCAAGTCAAGGTGTTTTAACAAGGAGCAGGAGCATGAACACAGTTCTTTGTTCTAGCTTCCTGTCTCAGATAAAACCCAGGAAGATTGAAGAAGCAATGCAAGACTCCAACTGGATTGATGTAATGCAAGAAGAGCTCAGTCAGTTCAAAAGGTGTAAAGTCTGGGAACTGGTGCCTAAAACTAAGGATCACAACATAATAGGAACTAAGTGGATCTATAGGAACAAGCTTGATGAGAATGACACTATAGTCAAGAACAAGGCAAGACTGGTAGCAAAAGGCTACAGGCAAGAGGAAGGTATTGACTTTGATCAAACCTTTGCTCCAGTGGCAAGGCTGGAGGCTATAAGGCTGTTCATCTCCTATGCTGCCTATCAAGGGTTCAAGGTATACCAGATGGATGTGAAATCAGCATTTCTAAATGGGGATCTAAAAGAGGAAGTCTATGTTGAACAACCCTCAGGTTTTGTAGATTCTCATTTTCCTGATTATGTATATAGGCTTAGGAAAGCTCTATATGGTTTGAAACAAGCTCCAAGGTCTTGGTATGAGACCTTGTCTGCTTTCCTTATAGAGAATAAATTCTCTAGAGGAAAAATAAACAAAACTCTATTCTATAGGGAATATAAAGGCAAGATAATACTAGTACAGATATATGTGGATGACATTATCTTTGGTTATATTGAAAACAACATTTGTAGAAAGTTTGCAAAACTCATGCAAGGGAAGTTTGAGATGAGCAGTATGGGTGAGCTGAAGTTCTTCTTAGGACTTCAAGTTAGACAGACTGATAGTGGATTGTCCATATCTCAATCTAAGTTCACCAAGGAGTTGATTAAGAAGTATGGTATGGACTCAGCTTCTACCATGAAAACTCCAATGGGAACAAGTATGCCTATAGGCAAAGATGAGGCAGGGAAACCTGTTGATGAGTCTTTGTATAGAGGGATAATTGCTCCCTACTCTATTTGATTGCTAGTAGACCTGACATCATGTATTCAACATGTGTCTGTGCTAGGTACCAAGCTTGCCCAAAGTAATCTCATTACACTATAGTTAAGAGAATATTGAGATATCTTAAGGGCACACCTAATCTAGGCCTTTGGTACCCTAAGAATAGAGATTTTCTACTAACTGGTTTCTCAGATGCAGACTTTACTGGATGAAAAGAAGACAGGAAGAGTACCACAGGAACTTATCAATTCCTTGGTGAGAGGCTGGTGTCATGGAGTAGCAAGAAGCAAACCAGTGTAGCTATATTAATAGCTGAATAAGAGTATATAGCTGCAGGTAGCTGCTGTGCACAATTGATGTGGATAAAACATCAACTTGAAGACTATGACATCCAGGTAAGTAGAATTCCACTATTTTGTGATTCTACAAGTGCTATTTCTATTGCTAAGAATCCTGTATCACACAGTAGGACCAAGCATATAGAAATTAAGTTTCATTTCATTATAAAACATGTAGAGAAGGAAAATATTAGCCTAGAATTTGTGAAAATAGATAATCAAATAGCTGATATTTTTACAAAACCTCTGGATGAAACTAAATTCAATTATTTTAAAATTGAATTAGATATGTTGAACCTAGAATAGGTTAGCATAAGCTTCCCTAAGGAGAATATGTAAGCACCAAATTTCTCTTGAAATTTGTCTAAGTACAAAGTTTGTGTCGACATAAGCAAGTTGTATCGACACACTCAGTATGTTGTGTCGACTCAGTAAAAGGATGTGTCGACACAGAAACAGTATCTATGTCGACAGAAGAATTGGTGTAGACATAACCTTGTCGAGTCCTTATGCATAGAGGATTTTTATGTCGACTCATAAGAATTGGTGTCGACACAACTCTGTCAAGACTTTAGTAGCCTGTGTCGACACAGACACAGGTGTGTCGACACTGACACAAGTATGTCGACACATAAATGTGTCGACTTAAAACAAGTATGGTCGACTCAAGCATTAGTATGTCGACATATAGTTGTGTTGACTTAACCTAAGTTCTGTCGAGACCTAGGTCATTTCTGTCGACACGTGTGAAAACTTGTCAACTTAGGCTCGTCTTTTGACCTGCCCTTACACTTATACTATAAATAGGTGAAGCCAAAATCTGGTCGACTACGCTTTCAGAATTCTTGTCTCTACACCTTCTATTGACAAAGATCTTCTCTTCTCTTCTCTTCCAACTCTTACGTCAATGGCGCCTCATCAAGAAGATAAAGTCAATGAAGGATATGAGCTGGTTTGTGAAGGGTTCACGACGGCTTCAGATGAAATTCAGGGTGTTATTGTCCTAATTTCAGAAAATGGTTTGGAGTACTTTGTCTCAGAACCAACCAAGATTTGGAAAAAGGAGGTTTTGGAGTTCTACTCGTCAGCTACCATGGATTCTGAAGGAAAGACAATCAAAGCTACTGTTCAAAAATCTCGAGTGAAGCTTACATTGAAGACAATCATGAAATCTCTTTAGCTTCCCTTGGAGAAGGATACAGATGAAATAACTCCATCCCTAACTACTGAAGCATTAAGCTGGTGCGGACTGAGCCCCCATTTCAAGTTTAGATCATCCATAACTAGGAAAAGGATGAATTCCCAAGGAAAATTCTTATCAGAAATAGTTGGGAAGGTCATACCATGTAAGACTGGTGGACATGACCGAATTTCAGTCCATATGTTTAACCTGATGATAAGGATTATTTTCAAAGTGAAAACTGATTGGGCAGCAGTAGTGTTTGACAAAATTCAAGAAGGAATTAAGAAACCAAACCTGGGAAGGATTCTGAGTTTATGTTTATCTTCTGTAATACCAGATGTTCTGAAACAAGTAGTTGGATCTAAAATCAATCATATGAGGAGAATGGATGTAAGAATTCTGTCAAGGTGGGATAGGGTTCTGACCAAGGAAATAACTACTCCTCAGGAGTAAATTAATAAAGATAAAAAGAAGAAGAAAGTAGTTCAACAAGATGAATCCTCCAGTGATTCAGAGGAGGAAGTGGTCTTCAACACTGATGAATACCAGCAACAAAAAGAAGCTCGAGAACAAGTGAAGGGCAGTGAGCCCCAAGAACAACAGATGGACTCCACTCCAGGGGGAGAAAACATTGACGTAACTGAGTTGCCTGCCAACAGGGAGGCATTACTGATGTTGCCTTAAAAAGTGACTTGGCTATAGATACTGTAATGAATATAGTATCTGAAATCAACAATGCAGCTCAAGAAACTATTGAGGCAGAAGCTCAAAATGAGCCAGTAAGTATCTCCTCAACAGTCTAGTGGTATCTGGTAGTATTCTCCTCAACAATATTCAGGGAGAAAGTTTTATTTTAAAAAGCTAATCTTGTTCCTTCTGAACAGATACAACATGAATTCACCATGGAAGAACTATCCCCTGATCTTCCTCTAGCAAGGACTGAGGGGGAGCAGATTGTAGAAGAAAAAGATATTCCAAGGACTGAGGGGGAGTTGTCTAAGGATGCCCCAGATGGTAAGGATACAGTTTATATTCAAAGTACAACTGATTCTTCTTAAGATGAAGAAGCCTCAATGGCTAAGAAAAGAAAACTGGTTGCCTTGAGAAAAAAAATTCTGGATACAAAAAGAAATTGCAAATAGGCACAGCACCATCAGCTCCAAGCATGGACTTCAGCTCACTACTGGTCCAAATGTAATTGAAACTGGATGAGCAAAGGCAAGCTTTAGAAAAGTATGTGGATGAAACTCATAAAGAGTTACAATTTCTATTGGCCCAGGACATCAAGTCAATTAGATTTGAAGTTAATCAAAATAAGAAGGAGATGATAGATTTCTTCCATAAAAGAGGTAATGCTGTGGTATTCCTGGCCAAGAAACAACAAGATATCAAAGTTAAAGTGGATGAAATTGAAGTAAAATAAGGATATGTACTTGAAAACCAGATAAAATGAATGACAATCTTAAAGAGTCACACTTTGCTATATTGACAAAGATTAATGATTTAACAACTGCTGTGAAAGATGAAGTTTCAAAGCAAATTAAGGAAGATATAGCTGTTATTCATGCCACTTTTCAAGCCTCTCAAAAGAATATATCTAATTTCTTGACAAAATTCAGAGATTACTTTAAGGAAGGAACTGGCTATGTGGTTAATCAAGTCAGGTTTCAAAAAGATGATTTGAGAGATCATATTGCCAGAGAAGTCATAAAGGGGGAGAGATTAATAGTCAAAGCTAGCATTGACCATTCTAAATGGATTTCAAATAGCATTAGAGCCACTCTTGGATATCCTCCTTTATGTGATGATGATAATGTTGCAGAATCTGGGATACAACTGCCTATCTTGATGGAGATCAGCCTGAAGTTGCTCAGGTGATCTACCCCCCAACAGACTTTGAAATGATTCAAGAGGAAGTGTAGAAAATGTATAGTCCTCCACAAGAGGCACAAAATGTGATTCTGGAAAGTGTAGAAATGTTAGAAGCTGCCTTGGAAGCTCAAAAGGAAGCCCAGCTATCTAAGAAGAGGTTCAAAGAGAAGGCTGAGTTAAAGACAGACTTTGAGCAATGGAGCCCTACATCCAGGAATATCATATTGACTGCATGGAAGGCTGTAAAGGATAAAACCCATGATAGGGGTAAGTGGTATTCAGAGCAGGAATGGAACAAGTACCAAGCTGGACAAGAAGCCATTCTTCAATATAGAAGAAGTGCTAAGGCTGGGAAGCTACCTGCTAATGCTCAGGAGCCAAGCAATTACTTTCTAAAGCCATTCCACTATTTTGAAAGGCAGAAAATTAAGGCTGAAGAACAAATGAAGAAAGCTCTGAAAGAGAAGAAGCCTGCTGAGGATACTGAACCTTCTGTGCAGGAAAATATCAAGTCAGGCAAAGGAATTGTAATTAAGGAACCTAGCCAGTGATAGAATAGCTAGGCTTATGAAAAAGAACAATATAATATTTTTGTTTGTTTGTTCTATAAGAAAATATTGTAAACTTATCATTTTCTTTTCTGAATTAAATAAAATCAGTTCAGTATTAATTTTTGTTGTTTACAATGATTATGTGTTTACCTGCTCTGAAATAATTGCACATCTATTTCAAATTTTTTTTATGAGAGATGTATATCTTTGACTAAGGGTTATGACTTCTCTAAATAGGAGGAGATTGTTGGGTACATTGAAAAATGTGTACCAGATTTGAAGAAGTCTCATCTTAGTCAATGATATGCATCAATTTGTATTTGATAGATGTTTGAGTTACATTGTGCAGGTTTAAGAATTTAAAGAAATTTTCTAAGTACAAGTGTCGACACTTGTGAAGAAGATGTGTCGACACCCAGGAGACTGTGTCGATACTTATGAAGGACTTGTGTCGATACCCAGAACTTGTGTCGACACTTATGAAGAAGTTGTGTCGACACCTAGAAGCTGTGTCAACACTAATGAAGAAGTTGTGTCGAAACTCAAAGCTAAGTTGATACCTAAAGAAGGACCTGTGTCGACACCCAGAATTGTGTTGACACCTGAAGCAGAAGTTATGTCGATGTTTAAAGCTGAAGCTGTGTCGACACTCAGGAGCTATGTCGACACCAGAAGCAGTTGTGTCGACACACTAGACTTGTGTCGACATACTGGACTTGTGTCGACATATAAACACTCAAAGAGCTGTGTCGACACAAGAAGCAATTGTGTCGACACACAGGACTTGTGTCGACACACACTCAATGCCTTTTGGACACACTCAACGCTGTTGACACACACTCAATGCAATCTTCCAGCAACAACTGTGTCGACACTTGAAGCAGTTGTGTCAATACATAGGACTTGTATCGACACACACTCAACGCCGTTTGACAAACACTCAATGCCACTTGTCTGCAATAGATATGTCGAGACAAGAAGTTGCTGTGTCGACACACAGGACTTGTGTTGACACATTCAACAGAAGAAGTGTCGATAATCAGAAGTATGACTGTGTCGACACTTGGAATATTGTGTCGACACCATGAAGACTTGTGTCGACACATAGCCTATATGTGTCGACACATATGAAGCAGTCTGCTGAGTGATTTGTGCTGAGTTGGAATGTATTTGAAGAATCTACTGACATGTCTGGTGACTTGACAGCTGTCATATCCAACTGGTCTGACACCACTGTCAGAACTGTCAGAAGTTTTTTGTAAACCGGATCAGCCGGTAACTGTAGAGAAATCTCTATATAAGAGTCAGAGCTGTAACAACCAGATAGCGATCGATTAAAAAAAGAAAAAGAAAAAACGAGAGAATTTCTTCAACAAGAATAGGGGAAACCCTTACGAAGGCAGATCCAGAGTTGTCTGCAAGTAAGATTCAGATTTCAATCTGAATTTAAGGAAGAAGCTGACTGAAGATCAACTTCAACAATAAGAGAAGATCCACCTTATTTTTGTCTATCAAGAAGCTTTAAAAAGCTAAGTCAGGTTGGATCAGAAGGGTCAGTTCATTCAAGAACTGATCAAGAAGGGTACACCAACAAAGAAATCTAGCTGGTGAATGTTTCTATTTCTTAGTACATTCAATTTCTTATAAGATCTATTATAAGATCTGAGTTATAAGCCTGGAATTATAAAGGATGAGGTAGGGCTGATAGCCTGAGGTGTAGGACTTGTGGTAAGTCTGAGTTGTAAGCCTAGTTATAAAGGTTGAGGTAGGTCTAAGGCCTGAGGTAGGATTCTGGGGAAGAATCTGAGGTAGGACTTGGTTAAGTCTGAGCTGTAGGAATCATTTTGGTTCTGAGGTTGTAAGATCTGCGGATCCAAGCCAGTGGAAGGAAATTAGGCTGAATCCAGTTATCTACTGGAAAGGCGAAGGGGGAAAGTGGATGTACCCATATCTTAGGAAACCACTATAGATCTGGTGTATGCTGTGATGTGTTTTATATTCTGATTATTGAATAGTCTGTGCTGAAGATTCATCTAACTGTTTGCTTAAAAAGAATTTAAAAAGGATTAGAACCTATTCACCCCCCTCTAGGTGTTTAGGCTCTTGAAATAAAGTCTTTCAAAGTCCACAGGCGTTGAGTGTAGCTTACTCATTCAACGCCAGATAACAAAATAATTTCTATTAAGTAGTTTTGCATCGAGTGGAGCTTGCTCTCTCAATGCCAAGACGCAGAAATATTTGCTAAGGCAAATAGCATTAAGTGAGGAAAGCTCACTCAACGCTCTCGACGCTCTCAACGCCTTGAAGCAGAAATTTGGCTAAGTCCAAATGCGTGGATTGCTTGGCTTTCGTCGAGCTCAACTTCGTCAAACTGAGCTCAGCGTTCGTTTAATTGAGCCCGGAGTTCGTCGAACTATGTTTAGACTTTCGTCGAGCTAAGTCTACAGTTCGTCGAACTGAACTTATGCTTTCGTCGAGCTGAGCTCGACGTTCATCGAATGGAGCTCAGCACTCATCGAGTTCAATACCTAGACAGACAGTATTTTGTCTGTGTTGTGGCATTGAGCGATACCTACTCACTCAATGCCTTTTGTTCTAATGATTGAATTTTGTCTAAGTCCAGAGATGTTGAGCCATGCTGACGTCAGCAAAGTAAAAAAGTCAACCAAAATTCAAATGTTGCAGAAATGCTGCCAGAGACGTTGGCGGCCAACTGTTATCATCTTCTCACTTTCCAAGGAATATTTTCAACATTAAGTGCTGGGGCCCACATACAACAAAGAGCCGTTGAATCGAGATTAAATGGAAAGCACGCGCTGAATGTCTTAATCTTAGCCATCAATCCTAGTGGTGGGACCCACTACTCAATTGGCCTTTAGAGAATAAAAAGAAGCAAATCGACTAGAGCAATCAATCGATTCCTTGTCTAGGTTTTTTGAAAATGAAAAGTGTGGCCGAACTCCATTTTCTTCCTTGACATTTTCGTCGAGCCTAAAGAAGTTGTTCTGCACAGAGAACCTTGCTGGGAAAGAGATAGCTGAAGCAATCACCATCTACAACAACAGGTTCATAAGCGATTCTGAGAAAGCAGATCAACAAGCTCTGCAAAGAAAAGAAAGCTGTTTGAAGAAAGATTCTACTGCCTACTTTATTGTCTTCAACAGTAAAATCTTGGACTGATATCTGCTCAGTCCAGGAAGAAGAAGACACAGAGTTCTTGATCTGGTGTCTAATCATACAACCTTTCTTATTCTTTTATTTAGATTCTCTGTGAGTCTTGAGTTGTATGACTGTATTATAAAGGATAAGGTCTTTGTGACCTGTGTTTGGCTTTGTGCCACGTAAAAGGTATTTGTGACCTGGGTTTGGCTTAATGCTTTGGTTGGAGGTCTGTGTGACCTGTTTGGTCCTGTGGGATTTGTACTGTAAGCTATTAAGTAGCTGAGTTCTAGAGGGAGAGCCAAATCTAACACACTGTTAGATAGGCGTAGAGGGATAGTGGATGTACCCAAGATTGGGGAATCACTATAAAATTGCTGTGTCATCTGTGAATGTTCGTGAAAGCTGATAACTAACCTAATCACATGCACTGAAATCTGATTACAAGTTTGAAAATTTAAATAGAGACAAAAACCTATTCACCCCCCTCTAGGTGTTTAGCTTGCCTTGAAAACAAGACTTTCAGAAGCTTTGATAGAATGTGCTATACTCGACGCCTCTTGTTATATGGTGTTGATCGAACTTCCTTCACTCAACGCCTGTGGATTAGCCGCAAATCTACTTTGCAAATTGTTAGGCTTTGTCTGTCTATTAATTACTCAGCACTTTTTTGCATCTAGCGTTGAGTGAACTGGCTTCACTCAATGCCTGTGGACTTAGATGATTTTTTGTCTTTCCAACATCCTTCCTTGACATCTGGCATTAAGTGAATTGACTTCACTCAATGCCTGTGGACTTAGACAAATATTTGTCTCTCCAGCATTCTACCTTGTGACCACCTGTCACAATCACTTAGACAACCAATCTAAACTTATTCCAAGGGACATCCTACACATATTGAACTTAAACAACATCAAATACAATTCTGATTTTAGTATTGATTGTGATGCCTCTTCAAATCTTGAGAACATTGAGGGAAATATTACCAACAACCTTCCCCTATTTGAAGAAGGCAGAACACACAACAATGCTAAGAAACATTTTCACATAAAGCATATAAACTCAAAGCAACTGTAAGCTAGCAAATGTAGTGTAACATCCCATTTACGACTAGACCCAAGAAGTGGTTTTGTCATAACAGAACCCTAGGAAACCCAAGAATTGAAGTCTATCGACCAAGATTTCGAGTCACGGGTTGGTCACGCCGGTGACCGACCCGTCACGCCCGTGACCTAGGGCGTGACCCCTTCGACGATCATCGACCTCAGAAAGACGATCAACGAGCTCAAAAATTTCAACATGGGCCTGGCACGCCCGTGACAGACCTGTCACGCCCGTGACCTTGGAATGGCGTTGAGTGAGCTGAGCTAACTCAACGCCGTAGTCTGGATGGCGTTGAGTGAGCTTAGCTCACTCAACACGATAAGTTAGATGGCGTTGAGTGCACAGACTACACTCAACGCCATCTTAAGTAGACTGGATGGATTTGAGTGAGCAGAGCTCACTAAACCCCATAAGCTAGACGGCGTTGAGTGCACGGACTGCACTCAATGCCATCTTAAGTAGGCTGGATGGCGTTGAGTGAGCAGAGCTCACTCAACGCCATAAGCTAGACGGCGTTGAGTGCACAGACTGCACTCAATGCCATCTTAAGTAGGCTGGATGGCGTTGAGTGAGCAGAGCTCACTCAACGCCATAAGCTAGACGACGTTGAGTGCACAGACTGCACTCAACGCCACCTTGAGTAGGCTGGATGGCATTGAGTGAGCAGAGCTCACTCAACGCACTAATCTGTATGGCGTTGAGTGAGCTGAGCTCACTCAACGCCATAGTCTGGAAGGGCTGTATTTTGGATGGCATTGAGTGAGCAGAGCTCACTCAACGCCGTATCCTGGATGGCGTTGAGTGAGCATAGCTCACTCAATGCCGTCGCATGGATGGCATTGAGTGAGCAGAGCTCACTCAACGCTGTAGCTTGGATGGCGTTGAGTGAGCTGAGCTCACTCAATGCCATTTTACTTAGAAATTTTTTTTAATCTTGGCTGATGGTCAGCTGAACCGGGCCGGTCTAGATAGTGGGCCAGAATGCGTTATTGGGCCGTTTTCTCTTATTAAGACTTAGTTAAGTCTTATTTTATGATTTGGACCGGTCAATGCCACGTGGCAGCCGTTCCTCTTCTTTTCAGCCATGGCCGAGCGACGGTTTGCATGGCCATTAATGGCTTTTAAGGCTCGGCTCCATCCTCTCCCCTGGAAACGGCTGGATTCAACTCCTCTCAGGGGGAGGTGGAGTTTCCAGCCTTCTCTTAGCTATTTTGGAGCCGTTTCAGCTCACCTCTACCATGGCCGAAGCATGCATGTAAGGAGGCATTAATGGCTGGACAGCCTATACCCACCCGCATTCCCATTTCTCCCCTTTAAAAGACTCCCTGGACTTAGAGATGAAGTTTCCACCCTGACCCGACAGATTAGAGCTTTGTGCTGTGCTGTAGAAGAATTCCGGCAATGCCACCACCGCGCTAATGGCTTTCCATCGATCTGCATGCCTCCAGCCCGCGAACAAGGTCCTCCCCTCCTCTCTTTCTACGGGTAGATCTTAACCTTCTTTAAGATTGAGAATCGGGCTCAACTAAGCCCGATCGGGAAGTGGTGATCTTCCTGGATATTTTCGCAAGAAAAAACTTAGCTCTCGGGTTCGCCGGATTCCGCCTCTTCGGCGGCCGCACCGCCGCCCAGCGATGGCCGCCACCTCAACGGAGGTGGTGGTGGCGATGGCCGGCCGGGTAGGAGGCTGGATGGCCGGCGGTAACACCTGGAATGAGCTCCAGGTTCGGCCAATCATGGCCCTAGGCTGGAGGAAGAAGACGACCCAACACTATTGGATCTGCTTCAAGATCTGTCCTGGTTAATTAATCTCTTGCTTTTAAATGAATTTTTTGTACTAAAATAATGGTCGCTTTAGAAAATTAATGAAAAATACTTAGAGGCTCTATATGAGGAAATGGTCAACATAATTTGTAGCCCTATGGGTCTACTTTATTTTACAATTGATTTGGGTCAATTTGGTCACTGGCTTGACCAGGGCACCTCTTTTGGTGGGATCTATACCTAGAGCTAGGCAGAGACTAAAAGGTGTTCCCACTCTTCATCCCTTGACCAAATGACCTAAAATTTGGGCAGGGGGTTACCCTTAGCTATACCTACAACAGGTCAAAAAATTGAAATATTTTGATGTGATTTTCCTTTAGTTTTTGTAATTCTTTAATAATCATAGGGTAAATTAATTAGATGGCATAAAGACTTCCAAACCCTCCCAAAGTTTGGTGAGTGGTCCCTGGGTTCATCATAAGGTTCTGTATAATTTTTCATCTTATTTTGAGATGTTTTAGATTGGAAATGAACAAATCAAAGCTTTGCCCTATAAAGCGGGTTTTAGGTCAAAAGTGCACTTTGAGATTTGAGTGGTCAAATCACCTCAACAGAGGCTGACATTTTGACCACTGACTAGGAATGCTTTCTAGCACCCTCTCATTGATTTTGTGGTGGATCGGGGTACAATTGCCCTAAGACCCAAGGCCAAACCCTAAGGATGGTTCTTGGTGGTTTGTGAAGGGCAGGTGGTCAAATGACCTGGTTATGATTTGAAACTTGGTAGAGAGAATTCTAGGGTAGCTAGAATCCTCTTGCAGAAATTTAAATGGATTCTAAAGTAAATAGGTCCCTCAAAACCTTAATCCTAGTTTAGGACACAAAACTTGTAGTGATAGAAAATGTCACTAAAACTCACTGAACAGTGAAGAGATTTGGGTAGAGTAGTTTTATAGTTAGTACAAGCTCTGGAGATTTTATTATGAATTTAGGATCATTATTTTGGATACTTTATTAACAATTTAGTAATTTGTATCATTTACTTAAGAATTTATTATGAAGTAACTACTTGCTGGAAATTGATGAACTTTATTCAAAGGACTTTTTATTATGTTTAAAAGCTCTGTGAATTTATATGGGATTTTTGGAAGATTATTTTTAAGAGTTGGTTCTTTAAGAATTGTTTCCCATGAAAATGTAATTAAATTATTTTGGTACTTATCAAGCTTGTATAATTATGAATTTTTCACAATGACCCTTTTTGTACCATATTAAGATTATGTAATTTTTATATAATTTTCTGATGAATAATTTTGGTACTTCCTTCTTTACATATGGTTAATGAAATTATATTAGATAAATTAATTAGAGGCTAAATCAATTCTATAAAATCATGGAAATTAGTATTTATTTATATCTCTCTAGTATTTAGTGATTATAATTTTTGGGTGACCATTACTTGAAAAAATCAGGTAGTTCATGTTTAAAATCACCCGTGGCCAATCTTTTAGAAAAGTTAAATAAATATCAGATTAATTAGGAAAATTATAAATTTTTGGATTTAGGCTAATTATGTCATGATAGACCTCCAATAAATTTTATAGTAGATTTGGAAGACAGCTTGGAGTACCTCCCTTTGTATAACTCATATAGCTTATGATGGTCTGCGTTTAGTAAAAACTGCTGAAATCATACTAAGCTACAAGATGAACTTAAAGGATTGGATATTGGGATAATGGTTTGGAAATGTGTGAATGCATCCTCAGTAGCCAAGATGAGGGTAGGTTGGTAGGTTGTCTAGTCATAAGAGGTACTCGGGACTAACGAAAGATCGTCCACCCCGGTTGGAGAGGAAGAGTCTCAATACACTAGGTTAGATCCAAAGTAATTTGAAAGGGATCGGGTAATGGGTAGAAATCAATAATATGAAGTGCCTTGCGAAAGGAAGCTTTGGGCTTCAGCCCATCGTAGTTCCTAGTGCCCTTTGAGAGCCCTTCACGGGGTATACCGGGGGCAGTCCTGGGCCAACGTAAACGGTAAGAATAATAAACCAAAAGAGCAACTAGTATAACTAGGGTTGCACATTCACACACCCCGGTAGTTAGGGAGGTATATTAGGTTGGTTTGATTGTCATTCAGACGGTAGCTTCTGAAGGTAGATTCACGGACGGGACAGTCCGGGGAGCCGAGGGATCGAGGGTTTAAATACATAATAAGGTGGTGGGTCTTCGGTATTTGACTGTCGTTCACACCGACGTCAGTACATAGACTCGGCGGTGTGGGACACTTAGCCAAAGAAAGTCTGGTGGATACAGCCAGCACTAGTACGCGGATACTCTAGGTTGTGTTCTTCTTGGGGCGTACAGAAGGGCTAGGCCCGGTAGTGTGGATAACCGCCTAGGAGTGGGGGGCCCGACCCACTATCTCCATTTTCCACTACGAAGGTTCCTGGGAGTGAAGCTAGCTGCCCGAACAGGGGGAACTAAAGGTCTGTGCGCATAGAGTCGTGTGCGTGAGTTGTACTTGCATAAATCATGGCATAGCATATCACTACACTCATATTTGCATACAACTGACACCCCAACGTATAAATCAGTATGAGACTTTTTATACGATGGGAGCCTTGCAGAAGACCCCTTAACTTATATGCTATTATGGGCATTCATATAAGTTAAGGTTACTTACTTGTTTTCTATTTGCCTTCTTATATATATACTGCTTACTATATGTTTACTTTACTGCTCACTATCGTAGAACTGCTAGATGTTCTTTATTCCGATTAGCTGTTTATACACCATAGGATTACTGTTAGACTAGTTCCGCTGTCACCTGCCTTGATTATTCTCCACCTTTGTAGCTTCCCTTTCCTCCTCTCCGCTTGGTGCCTAGGAGCCGTGGGGGGGGGGGGGGGAGGGGTAGGGGATGATAGGGCTTAGTCTTTATGACTAATGGTTTTCGAACCACAACATTACAGGAGCTCCGGATGGGAGACAGGGTCCAGCAGTCCAGGGACCAGCACTAGCAGAGTACGGTGCGCATGGAGGTGGGCCAATCTAGTTCCGGAGCACCTGTGACCAGCTCTGTGAGTGTTTAGTATTTTTTATAGCTTACGCGATGAGTGATTTGTAGTGAGGATTCTGATGTATCGGGCTCGAGCCCGTTTATATATTTCATCTGTACTGTTCTTTCGCAGTACTCTATTTTCTATATATTGATGGACTTGCTATGATTTTTATTCATATATGATTCTGTGGACATGTTTACATTCAGTGTATTTACTTACTTCTCTCTCTTTTGTGATAAAAAAAGGCTGGCAGAATTGGCATTTTGTAGTGGCGGCCTTCCCGAGAGTCGGTGCCACCGCAAAGCGGCATTTATGGGCATAAGACCCAGGTGGTTGAAAAAGAAAAAAATGGGTCTTACAAGTGGTATCAGAGGAGATCTCGATCGAATGAGAAGTAGTCCACAAACCTTGGGCCACCCCCGTGCGAGCTTAGTTTGCGCACAAACTAGCAGCGGAAGCAGTGGAATGCCCATAAGGGAAATCACATGTGAAAGTCAATCCTACCCCTTTTTTATATTCCATTCATACGCTATATAACTAAAAGAATTTTTCCTTGTAGCCTGTGACGAATCCTACACCACAGCAGGGGACACCTCAGGATCCGAATATGGTCCCGCCTCCGCCGACTCCAGCTCCGTTCCAGCAGATGGAGATGGGGAAAACACTGACGGCCATTCTGGAGGCTTTTAGAGCTCAGCAAGCCCCGACTCCACAGCCAAACCCCTGGGCCAACTGGATGAGCGTCTTCCGGGGACTTTCCCCTCCATCCTACCTAGGGACGGAATCGGCAGTACGCACTGAGGAGTGGTTAGATACCATTTATGAGATGCTTGCAGGGATCCAATGCCCCACTGAGGAGGCAGTTGCTTTGACAGTCTCCTGCCTGGAGTCACATGGAAAGAGGTGGTGTAAGTCACAGCTTGACACCACCTTTGCGGGTATGGATTGCACAGATATTACTTGGGAGGAGTTCAGAGCAGCGCTCCTGGGACATTTCGTACCTCAGTCGACGAGGGATGAGTTGGAGGATAGGTTCCTGCAGTTGAGGCAGCGGAACAGGACGGTGCTGGAGTATTATCAGGAGTTTACTCACCTGGACCGCTATGCAGACGCTTATCAGTTGGATGTCACTGGCTATGCTAGGAGGTTTTACAAGGGACTGCAAGATGACATGAGACATGCCCTCCTCTTTGTCTCAGAGGGGAGTTTGGCCAGGATTCTAGAGATGGCTAAAAAGAGAGAAGTGGATCAGCTTACATTCAAGAGACAGAAGAGACCGGCTGACGATGCAGTAATTGGAGGTCGCAGAGGCCGTCCTCGAGGCAAGGTTATTGGGGAGAGAAGGAACGAGGATCAACCTCGTCAGGAGATTGGGTAGGAGCAAAGGAGTCAGGGGGTATTGGCTCCCCAGCCCTTACAGATGCTGGAGATGCCAAGGACAGCTGAGCAGGCACCGGTGTGCTTTCAGTGCAATCAACCGGGGCATATCAAGAGGAACTGTCCTATGAGGTGAGCACCCCCACCAGCACTTCAGGGCGCCCCACATCCCCGGAAGTTTGAAGACCGAGGAAATGATCGAGGATGAGGATATCAGGGCCGAGGCCACAAGCCAGAGAGGGAGCAGGTGTATGCTCTAGACTTGACACAACCCCAGAACCTGGAGCAGGTTATTGCAGGTATGTCAGTACCTTTAAATTTTTCTTTCACTTCCTAGGAACTAGTTTCTAGACATAGCCTAGTTAGAAACTAAGAGAAGACAAACTATAACCAGAATACTAAGACACTTAATTACCTCAGGCATAGTTTTTATCAGCGGTAAGCGCGCTCACGCGCTCTTCGACACCAGTGCTTCGCACTCGTTTGTGTCGGAAGGTTTCGTGAAAGGACTGGCAGGCGTGGAGCGGTTCACCGGAAAGATAATGAGGGTGCGCCTACCCGATGGATCAGAGCTAATGACCTCTGCTAATTGCAATATAAAGGCGGAGATCGGCGGGAAAGCGTTTGAGGCACCAGCGACGATTCTGAGGATGCCAGATTATGATCTGATCCTGGGCATGACGTGGTTGTGCTGGAACCATGCCCATATTGACTGCGTGGCGAAGAGGATCACTGTGAGGCACAGGGACTCTTTTATTATTATCGAAGGTATTATACCAGCACCCCGCATATTATTATCACCAGTGCAGGACATCAAGGCCCATCTGCAGGGGGAGGAGGTTTATCAGGTTCTTTTTGAGGCGGTCGTGGCCAAGAACTCCATTTCAGATATCCCAGTAGTGCGGGACTTTGCTGATGTTTTTCCAGAGAAGCTACCAGGGCTGCCCTCACACAGAGAGAAGAACTTCCAGATTCAGCTTATACCGGGGGCTAAGTCGGTATCCAGAGCTCCCTATTGAATGGCCCCAAAGGAGTTGGTGGAATTTCGAAGCCAGCTTCGGGAGTTATTAGAGGCTGGGTTCGTCCGGCCTAGCACTTCACCATGGGGAGCTCTGGTGTTATTCGTCAAGAAGAAGGACGAGACTCTTCGACTGTGTATAGATTACCGGGCCCTGAACAGGTTGACGGTCCGGAATACTTACCCCTAAACAAGGATAGACGAGCTATTTGACCAGCTGGAGGGATCCCATTGGTTCTCAAAGATGGATCTGAGATCGGGGTACTACCAGCTTCGCATTCGGGAGGAGGACATCCCGAAGACAGCCTTCAACAACAGATATGGTTTGTACGAGTTTACCGTGATGCCTTTTGGGCTCATGAATGCACCCTCCGCATTCATGACCTTGATTAACCGGGTGTTTGAACAGTATCTAGATGTCTTTGTTATCGTATTCATCGACGGCATCCTTATCTATTCAAGGACGGAGGAGGAGCACGTGAGGCATCTTGCCTTGACCTTGGAGAAGCTGCGGGAGCATAAGATGTATGCCAAGTATAGCAAGTGCCAGTTCTGGCTAAAGGAGGTGGCCTTCTTGAGCCATGTCATCAGTGGAGTAGGTTTGGCAGTAGATCCGGCGAAGGTCCAAACAGTACGGGATTGGCCACCACTGAAGTCAGCCTCGGATGTTCGAAGTTTCTTAGGACTTGCCGGTTATTACTGGAAGTTCGTAAAGGGATTCTCTCAGATTGCCCTCCCTCTTACGTCTCTAACAAAGAAGGAGTCTCCTTTTATTTGGATGCCACGATGCGAATCTGCTTTTCAGGAGCAGAAGGATCGTCTCACCTCGGCTCCCATCCCTGCTCTTCCGTCAGGGAAGGAAGTATTCCAGGTGTACACAGATGCTTCCTATCAAGGGATGGGTGCCGTTCTGATGTAGAACGGGCACGTAATAGCCTACGCCTCCTATCAGTTGAAGCAGCATGAGCAGAACTATCCCGTGCATGATTTGGAGATGGGGGCAGTCGTTTTTGCTCTTAAGATCTTGCAAAACTACCTCTACGGAGTTCATTGCGATATCTTATCAGACCACAAGAACTTGAAATACGTAGACACACAGAAGGAGTTAAACATCAGGCAGAGACACTGGGTGGAGTTTCTGTCGGACTACCAGTATACCATGCACTACCATCCAGGGAAGGCAAACGTGGTCGCAGACGCTTTGAGTCGGAGAGAGAGTACGTTAGGATTAGGCCCGCAACTGATGGCCTTGGAGTTGGTTAAATCATTCGAGGAGATGCAGATATCACTAGTGTCCGAGGATGACCCGGAGTTATACATGGAGTACCTGGGATCGATGGTTACTATTGATGATATTCGGGACCGCATCAGAGATGGGCAGAAGCTGGATGTGAGGGTTGAGCCGATATTCCGAGCCTTGGAGGAAGGCACGACAGGAGATTACTCTTTGATGGATGGTCTCCTGTGTTTCAGAGGCAGGGTCTACATACCGGCAGGAGGCCAGATCCGGGAGGACATTATGACGGAAGTTCACTGCAGCCGATACTCGGTGCACCCGGGAATCACCAAGATGGTAAAAGATTTGAAGAGGGCGATGTACTGGCCGGGTATGAAGAAGTACATTACGTACTTTGTGATGCATTACAAGACCTGCCAACTCGTAAAGGCAGAGTGTAATAACCTGTCCGGCTTGCTGCAGCCACTTCCGGTGCCGGAGTGGAAATTTGAGGATATAGCCATGGACTTCATACATGGGCTACCTCGATCCCGTGCGGGAAACGACTCGATTTGGGTCATCGTCGATCGGTTTACGAAGGTGTCCAGATTCATTCCAATCATGAAGGATGACTCTGTGGGTGTATTAGTACAGAGGTTCATTGAGCAGTTTGTACGTTATCATGGGGTGCCCAAGACTATCGTTTCGGATCGGGATGGTCGGTTTACATCCAGGGAGTGGAAGTCAGTTCAGGCCCATCTGGGTTCTCGGTTGACATTCAACACGGCTTTTCACCCTCATACCGACGGGCAGACAGAGTGCACCAATCGTACACTGGAAGATCTTTTGCGCCTGTGTATTTTGGATCGCGACGAGCCTTGGGAGAGGTTGCTACCACTAGTCGAGTTTTCATATAATAACGCCCATCAGTCCAGCATAGGCATGGCTCCATATGAGGCGTTGTATGGACGAAGGTGCAGGTCCCCACTATCATGGGTTCAGGATGAGGATTTGCAGGCACTAGGCTCGGAGTTTGTGGGAGGTACAGATGCTCAGATTAGATTGATCCGGGACAGGATGTTGGAAGCCCAGAGTAGGCAGGCCAAATATTACAATGCGAGGCATCGTCAGGTGGAGTTCCAGGTGGGAGACCGAGTTTTCTTGAAGATACGGCCGATGCATGGAGTCTCGCGGGTTCGCGGGCAGAAGAAGCTCAGTCCGAGATATATGGGGCCTTACAGGATCCTGGAGCGGATCGGCCCCTTGGCTTATAGACTGGAGCTACTGCCGGAGTTAGCGGGATTGCATGACGTCTTCCACGTCTCCTCACTATGGAGGGCTCTGCTACGGCCAGAGCAGCTGATTTCCACAGCAGACGGCCCGGTGGCCTCAGATCGATCAGTCAACTTGGAACCGATCAGGATCGATGACACAGTAGTATGGGTCTTGCGACGTAAGAAGGTTCCGTTAGTCAAAGTTCTGTGGAGGAAACACGGTCAGGAGGAGCATACCTGGGAACTGCAGGACCTGATGCGACAAAAGTATCCGGAGCTGTTTAGTCAGGTTTACCTCACAACCTCTCAGGACAATCAATTTACTTTCCTGTTTTAAACCAGTAGGACTGAAATTTCAAGAATAAGGGCTAATCTTTTGTTTATTGGGGTCTAGACTTGTCAATTGGACGAATTGGTCTTAGATTTGACTATCACCTTCAAACCTCACATAGCAAACAAGACGTCGAGATGTAAATCTTTCAACTCTCATGGGATGTTATAAGTTTCTTTCTCCCCGATAGGAGCCCCCGTAGGCTTAACCTTGATTTCGGGGATGAAATCTTTGTTTTGTTTATTGGGATTTGTAACATCCCATTTCCGACTAGACCCCTAGAAGTGGTTTTGTCATAACAGAACCCTAGGAAACCCAAGAATTGAAGTCTATCGACCAAGATTTCGAGTCAGGAGTTTATCACGCCCGTGACCGACCCGTCACGCCCGTGACCTAGGGTGTTACCCCTTCGACGATCGTCGACCTCAGAAAGACGATCGATGAGCTCAGAAATTTCAACATGGGCCTGGCACGCCCGTGACTGACCCGTCACGCCCGTGACCTTGGAATGGCGTTGAGTGAGCTGATCTCACTCAACGCTGTAGTCTGGATGAAGTTGAGTGAGCTGAGCTCACTCAATGCCATAAGCTAGACGGCATTGAGTGCACAGACTGCACTCAACGCCATCTTAAGTAGGCTGGATGGAAATGAGTGAGCAGAGCTCACTCAACGCCATAAGCTAGACGGCGTTGAGTGCATGGACTGCACTCAATGCCATCTTAAGTAGGTTGGATGGCGTTGAGTGAGTAGAGCTCACTCAACTCCATAAGCTAGACGACGTTGAGTGCACAGACTGCACTCAACGCCATCTTAAGTAGGCTGGATGGCAATGAGTGAGCAGAGCTCACTCAACGCCATAAGCTAGACGGCATTGAGTGCACAGACTGCACTCAACGCTACCTTGAGTAGGTTGGATGGCATTGAGTGAGCAGAGCTCACTCAACGCCATAATCTTGATGGCGTTGAGTGAGCTGAGCTTACTCAATGCCATAGTCTGGAAGGGCTGTATTTTGGATGGCGTTGAGTGAGCAGAGATCACTCAACGCCGTATCCTGGATGGAGTTGAGTGAGCAGAGCTCACTCAACGCCGCAGCATGGATGGCGTTGAGTGAGCAGAGCTCACTCAACGCCGTAGTTTGGATGGTGTTGAGTGAGCTGAGCTCACTCAAGGCCATTTTACTTCGAATTTTTTTTAAGCTTGGCTGATGGTCAGCTGAACTGGGCCGGTGTAGATAGTGTGCCAGAATGCGTTATTGGGTCGTTTTCTCTTATTAAGACTTAGTTAAGTCTTATTTTATGATTTGGATCGGTCAATGCCATGTGGCAGCCGTTCCTCTTCTTTTCAGCCATGTCCGAGCGACGGTTTGCATGGCCATAATTGCTTTTAAGGCTCGGCCCCATCCTCTCCCCCTTGAAACGGCTGGATTCAACTCCTCTCAGGGAGAGGAGGAGTTTCTAGCCTTCTCTTAGCTATTTTGGAGCCGTTTCAGCTCCCCTCCACCATGGCCGAAGCATGCATGTAAGGAGGCATTAATTGCTGGACAGCCTATACCCACCCGCATTCCCATTTCTCCCCTTTAAAAGACTCCCTGGACTTAAAGATAAAGTTTCCAACCTAACCCGATTGATTGGAGCTTTGTGCTGTGCTGTATAAATTTTCCGGCGATGCCACCACCGCGCCAATGGCTTTCCGTCGATCTGCACGCCTCCAGCCCGCGAACAAGGTCCTCCCCTCCTCTCTTTCTACGGGTAGATCTTAGCCTTCTTTAGGATTGAGAATCGAGCTCAACTGAGCCCGATCGGGAAGTGGTGATCTTCCTGGATATTTTCTCAAGAAAAACTTAGCTCTCAGGTTTGCCGGATTCCGCCTCTTTGGCGGCCGCGCCGCCGCCCAGCGATGGCCGCCACCTCAACGGAGGTGGTGGTGGCAGTGGCCGGCCAGGGAGGAGGCTGGATGGCCGGCGGCAACACCTGGAATGAGCTCCAGGTTTTGCCAATCATGGCCCTAGGCTAGAGGAAGAAGACGACCCAGCACTGTTGGATCTGCTTCAAGATCTGTGCTGGTTAATTAATCTCTTGCTTTTAAATGAATTTTCTGTACTAAAATAATGGTCGCTTTAGAAAATTAATGAAAAATACTTAGAGGCTCTATATGAGGAAATAGTCAACATATAATTTGTAGCCCTATGAGTCTTCTTTATGTTAAAATTTATTTGGGTCAATTTGGTCAACTGTCTTGACCAGGGCACCTCTTTTGGTGGGATCTATACCTAGAGCTAGGCAGAGACTAAAAGGTGTGCCCACTCTTCATCCCTTGACCAAATGACCTGAAATTTGGGCAGAGGGTTACCCTTAGCTATACCTACAACAGATCCAAAAATGGAAAATTTTGGATTTGATTTTCCTATAGTTTTTGTAATTATTTAATAATCTTAGGGTAAATTAATTAGATGGCATAAAGACTTCCAAACCCTCCCAAATTTTGGTGAGTTGTCCCTGGGTTCATCATAAGGTTCTGTATAATTTTTCATCTCATTTGGAGATGTTTTAGATTGGAAATGAACAAATCTAAGCTTTGCCCTATTAAGCGATTTTTAGGTCAAAAGTGCACTTTGAGATTTGAGTGGTCAAATCACATCAACAAAGGCTGAGATTTTGACCACTGACTAGGAATGCTTTCTAGAACCCTCTTATGGATTTTGAGGTGGATCGGGGTACAATTGCCCTAGGACCCAAGGCAAAACCCTAAGGATGGTTCTTGGTGGTTTGTGAAGGGAAGGTGGTCAAATGACCTGGTCATGATTTGAAACTTGGTAGAGAGAATTCTAGGGTAGCTAGAATCCTCTTGTAGAAATTTAAATGGATTCTAAAGTAAATAGGTCCCTCAAAACCTTAACCCTAGTTTAGGACACAAAACTTGTAGTGATAGAAAATGTCACTAAAACTCACTGAACAGTGAATAGATTTAGGTAGAGTAGTTTTTATAATTAGTACAAGCTCTGGAGATTTTATTATGAATTTAGGATCATTATTTTGGATACTTCATTAACAATTTAGTAATTTGTATCATTTACTTAAGAATTTATTATGAAGTAACTACTTGCTAGATGTGAGAAGCGAACTAAAACAAGCCGGAAATGGTATAACTGAAATTTTATTATCAGAAAAAGGTATCTATTACAAAGGTATGGCCTCCCTTATATAGAATGGAGGAGAGAAGAGAGAATACAAATAAGAGATGTGGGACTAAAACTATACAAAAGAATCTGGGCGGCTAGAACAACAGACCGGAACAAGCCGCGCGGTTAGACAGAAGGGCTAACCGCTCGGCCACTGCCAGAGAGAGAGACAAGCCGCCAAGTGAGACCGTTAGACCGCCCGGTCTCCTAGTCGCCAGTAACAGACCGCTAGACCGCTTGGACCTCAGACCTCAACGCAGCAACCAACCCGCTGGAGGCAAACCGCCAGACCGCCCGGTCAATAACCCGCCAAGCCAGACCGACAGACCGCCCGGTCTCAACTTCAACACTCCCCCTCAAGCTGGAGCATATATGTCGATCATGCCCAGCTTGTCACATATATGAAGAATTGAGGCGGATACTGGCTTGGTGAAGATGTCAGCCAGCTCTTTTTCAGACGTGATGAAGGGAGTGAAAATTTGTTCCTTCAGAATCTCTTCACGAATGAAATGACAGTCGACCTCAATGTGTTTGGTTCTCTCATGGAAGACTGGATTTTTGGAGATATATATAGCAGCCTTGTTGTCACAGAACATAGGTAGAGGATGGTTGTAGACCTCTCCTAAATCCAACATGAGAGCCCGTAGCCACTTTAGCTCGCAAGTGGTCGATGCCATACTCCGATACTCAGCTTCAGCACTGGACCTGGAGACAACAGATTGCTTCTTGCTCTTCCAACTTACCAGATTGCCCCCAACAAAGGTACAGAAACCGGAGGTAGACTTGCGGTCCCCTTTGACATCCGCGTAACTCGCATCTGAGTAAGCTTCAACCCTCAGATGATCATTCTTCTGAAAGAGCAATCCTTTCCCAGGGGCTGCTTTGACGTACTCCAAGATCCGCAAGGTGGACTGTAGATGGCACTCCCTGGGAGCTTGTATGAATTGACTCACCTTGCCCACAGCATAGGAGATGTCGGGCCTAGTCACGGTGAGGTATATGAGCTTACCAACTAGACGCCTGTACCGCGAAGCATCTGAAAGAAGAGGCGAATCATCTGTCTAGATTTTGTCTTCTCCAACAGCCATGGGACATCGGGCAGGTTTGGCCCCAGTCAATCCTGCTTCTTTTAAAATATCAAGAGCATACTTACGCTGAGAGAGGACTAAAGAGTTGGGCTTCCGAGAGATTTCGATCCCCAAAAAGTACTTCGGAGAACCCATATCTTTCGTGACTAGATGTTGGCGAAGATGCCGCTTTGTCAAGGCTACCCCTTCCTGGTCATCACCAGTGAGAAGAATATCATCCACATATACTGCAAGAACCACCAGTCCCGAAGAGGTTTTGCGAATAAATAGAGAGTGATCAGCAGCGCTGCGAGCAAAACCAACGGCCGCCACGATGCCGCTGAATTTGTCAAACCAAGCTCGAGGGCTCTGCTTGAGGCCATAGATTGCCTTCTGTAGCCGGCAGACTCGTGTCTCCCCCTGAGCAACATACCCTGGAGGTTGCTCCATGTAGACGGCCTCCTGAAGATCACCATAAAGGAAGGCATTCTTGATATCCAGCTGGGAAAGGGGCCAGTCTTTGTTGACTGCCACAGAGAGAAGGACCCGTATAGTGCTGAGACGAGCCACGGGAGAGAAGGTGTCAAAGTAATCAACCCCATAGGTTTGAGTAAAGCCCTTAGCCACCAGACGAGCTTTGTAACGGTTGACAGTGCCATCTAGGCCAAACTTGACTACAAAGACCCATCGACAACCAACAACATCTGTATCAAGAGGAGGAGGGACAAGAGTCCAGGTACCCCGCTCTGTGAGGGTCGCCATTTCCTCATCCATGGCCAGCTTCCAGTGAGGAATGGCAAGGGCCTCCTGGTAGGAATGAGGTGTGGTAGTAGCAGAGATAGCCAGCGCAAAGGCCCTGCGAGAAGGGGTAAGACGATCATATGAAACAACAGCAGCAAGGGGGTGTAGGGTACACGTCCGCACCCCTTTGCGAAGAGCTACAGGAAGATCCAGGTCGGCGGGCTCCTCGGCATCCAGAGCATCCGTGGCAGAGAGAGCTGGCCCGGGAGGAGAGAGCGACGGCAGCGGAGATGAGGGAGATGGAGGCGGAGAGAGAGGCGGAGGGAGAGGAGTGGGCGGAGACGGAGGAGGAGCGGATATCGCAGTAGGAGACGAGGGAACGAACGGAATAACGGGAGAATCCGAGGTAGGAGGAAGAGAAGAGGAGTCATCCGAGAAGTAGGAGGCATTCTCGAAGAAGGTAACGTCAGCGGAGACAAACTGTTTACGAAGAACAGGATCAAAGCAGCAGTAGCCTTTCTGAGTGACCGAGTACCCCAGAAAAACACATTTGGTGGAGCGAGGGGAGAGCTTATCATGGGTGGCAGATGGGACATGCACAAAAGCAGTGCACCCAAAGATTCGGAGAGGGAGAGGAAAAGGCTCCTTGCCAGGATAAAGGATGGAAAAAGGGGTTTTTCCCTGAAGAATGGAGGAGGGAATGCGATTGATGAGATAGCAAGCAAGAAGAACAGCATAGCCCCAATATGAGCGAGGGACATGCATTTGAGTCATTAATGTGCGAGCAACATCGAGGAGGTGACGGTTTTTGCGCTCCGCCACCCCATTTTGTTGGGAAGTATAGACACAACTTGTCTGATGAATAACGCCATGTTGAACACAGAAAGAGGTAAAAGCATGACTTAAGTATTCTTTTGCATTATCAGAGCGAAAAGTTTTAACACTAACACCAAACTGATTTTTGATTAAATGATAAAAGGAGGTCCATACATTAAAAAGTTCAGAGCGATCTCGTAAGAGATACACCCAAGTACATCTAGAAAAATCATCAATAAAAGTTACAAAATAAGAACTACCCCGACCAATAGTAAGGGTAGGAGCAGGTCCCCAGATATCGGAGTGGACTAGATCAAACGGATGGGTAGAGCCCCGACCTTGCTTCGGCGGGAAGGAGGAACGATGATGCTTGCCAAGTTGACATGCTTCGCAGTGGAGAGGAGTAGTGGAGGGAGGGAGGTGGGGCAGAAGCTGATGCAGAAGCCATGGTGGAGGATGACCGAGACGGAGATGCCACTGGAGAAGATCCGTACAAGAAGAAGAGAAGGCGGACAAAGCGGAAACGTTGTCGAGGAAGTAGAGGCCGCCGCTCTCAGTCCCAGTAGCAATCGTCCGCTGGGAGCTCGGATCCTGAAAAGAGCAAGAAGATGGAGTAAACGTTACAGAACATTGAAGCTGCTTGCACAAAGAAGTAACCGATAACAGATTGCACGGAAACTTGGGCACATAGAGAGTGTCCTCTAGCCGAAGGGACGGAGTAACATGAACCACTCCCGACCCATGAACTGGGGAGGGAGAACCGTCTGCAATGAGGACCGGGGGCAACCGATCATGCTGTTCGAGGAGAGAGAAGCACTAAGGATTGCCCGTCATATGATTAGTAGCACCGGAGTCGATAAGCCATTTACCTTGAGTGACTACATGGGCACTACCTGATGATGTGACCACGGAAGCAGACGGCTTGGAAGAAGAGGCGGAAGAGTCACCCGAGGGGCGAAGATGGGGATGTTTTGTCCAGCAGCGGTCAAGAGTGTGTCCGGTGCGGCCGCAGTGAGAGCAGAGATAGCGGGAAGAAGGACGTCCGCCAGACTGATGACTGCGGCTACCAGAGCCACTCCGCTGAGTTTGATGAGCATAGTTATCCGGAGGAGAAGGAGCGGGTAGAAGCGGGCGCTGAAGGAGAGAGGTGACAGCGGCGATGCGAGCAGCGGTGGCATCTAAGGTAGGAGATTCCGCCTCACCCAGAATTTGTTGGCGGATCATGTCATAAGTGTCAGGAAGACGGAGCAGATAACACACAACCAGAAGCTCCTGGAAGTGCTTGTGTTGTTGAGCCAGATCCGCAGAAAAGGGGCGATTCTGAAGAATCTCAGCCCCAAGAGCTTGAACTTGTTGGTAGGCAGCAGCAGGAGACAAGGTAGGCCGGGCAAAGAGGTCCGCATACAACGTATAGATGCGGGACGTCTGAGCCCCTTTGGAATACAAAGCAGCAAGATGAAGCCAAGCGGCCTTCACCGTCTCATCATGACGGATGACGGGAAGGCATTCATCGGATAGACTGTTAGCGAGCCAAGTACGCACAAGAGCGTCACTCGCATCCCAGTCATCAAAGAGAGGGGAAGTGGTAGGAGGAGGGTCATCAACGAGATGGTGGCGTTTGCGTTGCGAGCGAAGGAGAAAGGTGAAAGAGACGCTCCAATCCGGGTAGTTGGAGCCGACAAGCTTGGAAACGGTGCCAAGGTTCCCGGAAGGAGTAGGAGGAGGAGCCGGATTGGCTACAGGGGTGGCGGCAGGAGTGGTGGCAGTAGAAGCATCAGAAAGAGCCATAAGAGCAAACAACAGGAAGCCGCGCGGTTAGAAAACAGGCCGCGCGGATAGGCAGAAGAGGAACTGCAGCGGTCAGGATGTCAGACACCAGCGGCCAGAGAGACCACGACCAGGCCACAGTAACAAGCAAAGGGGAAGAAGTTGAGCGGCAAGCAGACAGTCCGCTCGAACAGAAGCACAAGAGAGGGCAAGGCACACAGCAATAGATCGCGGCGAACAAGGTGACAGATCGCAGTGAACAAGGCAACAGGTCGCGCACACAGAGGGCAACGACAAGGAGACCGCGCGGACAGGGCGCAAGCCGGAGAAGCAAGCCGCGCGGACAGAGAGAAGTACAGAATCAGGAGGAAAGGATCGATGCCTCTGATACCATGTGAGAAGCGAACTAAAACAAGCCGGAAATGGTATAACTGAAATTTTATTATCAGAAAAAGGTATCTATTACAAAGGTATGGCCTCCCTTATATAGAATGGAGGAGAGAAGAGAGAATACAAATAAGAGATGTGGGACTAAAACTATACAAAAGAATCTGGGCGGCTAGAACAACAGACCGGAACAAGCCGCGCGGTTAGACAGAAGGGCTAACCGCTCGGCCACTGCCAGAGAGAGAGACAAGCCGCCAAGTGAGACCGTTAGACCGCCCGGTCTCCTAGTTGCCAGTAACAGACCGCTAGACCGCTTGGACCTCAGACCTCAACGCAGCAATCAACCCGCTGGAGGCAAACCGCCAGACCGCCCGGTCAATAACCCGCCAAGCCAGACCGACAGACCGCCCGGTCTCAACTTCAACACTAGAAATTGATGAACTTTATCAAGAGGACTTTTTATTATGTTTAAAAGCTCTGTGAATTTATATGGGATTTTTGGAAGATTATTTTTAAGAGTTGGTTCTTTAAGAATTATTTCCCATGAAAATGTAATTAAATTATTTTGGTATCTAGCAAGCTTGTAAAATTATGATTTTTGCACAATGACTTTTTTTGTACCATATTAAGATTCTGTAATTTTTATATAATTTTCTGATGAATAATTTTGGTACTTCCTTCTTTACATATGGTTAATGGAATTATATTGGATAAATTAATTAGAGGCTAAATCAATTCTGTAAAATCATAGAAATTAATATTTATTGATATCTCTTTGTTGTTTAGTGATTATAATTTTTGGGTGGCAATTACTTGAGAAAATCAGGTAGTTCATGTTTAAAATCACCCATGGCCAATCTTTTGGAAAAATTAAATAAATATCAGATTAATTAAGAAAATTATAAATTTCTGGATTTAGGCTAATTATGTCATGATAGACCTCCATTAAATTTTCTAGGAGATTTGGAAGACATCTTGAAGTACCTCCCTTTGTATACCTCATATAGCTTAGGATGGTCTGCGTTTAGTAAAAGCTGCTGAAATCATACTAAGCTACAGGATGAACTTAGAGGATTGGATATTGGGATAATGGTTTGGAAATGTGTGAATGCATCCTCAGTAGCCAAGATGAGGGTAGGTTGGTAGGTTGTCTAGTCATAAGAGGTGCTCGGGACCGACGAAAGATCATCCACCCCGGTTGGAGAGGAAGAGTCTCAATACACTAGGTTAGATCCAAAGTAATTTGAAAGGGATCGGGTAATGTGTAGAAATCAATAATATTAAGTGTCTTGCGAAAGGAAGCTTTGGGCTTCAGCCCATCGTAGTTCCTAGTGCCCTTTGAGAGCCCTTCACGGGGTATGCCGAGGGCAGTCCTGGGCTAACATAAACTGTTGGAATAATAAACCAAAAGAGCAACTAGTATAACTAGGGTAGCACATTCACACACCCCGGTAGTTAGGGAGGTAGATTAGGTTGGTTTGATTGTCATTCAGACAGTAGCTTCTGAAGGTAGATTCACGGACGAGACAGTCCGGGGAGCCGAGGGCTCGAGGGTTTAAATACATAATAAGGTGGTGGGTCTTCGGTATTTGACTGTCATTCATACCGACGTCGGTACGTAGACTCGACGGTGTGGGACACATTGCCAAAGAAAGTCTGGTGGATAAAACCAGCACTAGTACGCAGATACTCTAGGTTGTGTTCTTCTAGGGACGTACGGAAGGGCTAGGCCCGGTAGTGTAGATACCCGCCTAGGAGTGGGGGGCCCGACCCAATGTCTCCATTTGCCACTACGGAGGTTCCTGGGAGTGAAGCTAGCTGCCCGAACAGGGGGAACTAAAGGTCTGTGCGCATAGAGTCGTGTGCGTGAGTTGCACTTGCATGAATCATGACATAACATATCACTACACTCATATTTGCATACAACCGACACCCCAACGTATAAATCGGTATGGGACTTTTTATTCGATGGGAGCCTTGCAGAAGACCCCTTAACTTATATGTTTGTATGAGAATTCATATAAGTTAAGGTTACTTACTTGTTTTCTATTTGCCTTCTTATATATATACTGCTTACTATATGTTTACTTTACTACTCACTATCGTAGAATTGCTAGATGTTATTTATTCTGATTAGCTGTTTATACACCATAGGATTACTATTACACTAGTTCCGCTGTCACCCGTCTTGCTTATTCTCCACCTTTGTAGCTTCCCTTTCCTGCTCTCCGCTTGGTGCCTAGGAGCCGTGGGGGGAGGGGTAAGGGATGATAGGGCTTAGTCTTTATGACTAATGGTTTTCGAACCACAACATTACAGGAGCTCCGGATGGGAGACAGGGGCCAACAGTCCAGGGACCAGCACCAGTGGAGTACGGTGCGCATGGAGGTGGGCCAGTCTAGTTCCAGAGCGCCTGTGACCAGCTCCGTGAGTGTTTAGTATTTTTATAGCTTCCGCGATGAGTGATTTGTAGTGATGATTCTGATGTACCGGGCTCGAGCATGTTTATATATTTCATCTGTACTGTTCTTTCGCAGTACTCTATTTTCTATATATTGATGGACTTGCTGTGATTTTTATTCATATATGATTTTATGGACATGTTTACATTCAATGTATTTACTTACTTCTCTCTCTTTTGTGATCAAAAAAGGCCGGCAGAATTGGCGTTTTATAGTGGCGGCCTTCCCGAGAGTCGGTGCCACCGCAAAGCGGCAATTCTGGGCATAAGACCCCGGTGGTTAAAAAAGAAAAAAAATGAGGTCTTACATTTAGCTTTCTCATACCACTTGAATTACCAGCATAATAATTCAATGTTCTCCATTCAAATGCATTGACTCAATATGTCAAGTCATTGCTTTCTCATATCACTTGAGCATTTAGTCAAGTAATATGCACTTTCCTCATACCACTAGAAGCACTTTCCCTATGCCACTTGGAGGTGGGAAAGTAATATGCAATGGCCCAATATGCATTCATTGTACTCTTTATACTACTTGAATTTTTTCAAGTAATATGCACTAACTCAACATGACCTGGTCATGTCAAGTATTGTCCACACTATTGCCCACACCTCCCCCTTTGGGGTTTAAGGTATTGCCCATATCTCTCCCTTTTTGGCTTCTTTAAAAAAATATTCTCTAATGAGGGAGGTGAAAGGATCATGTACTAGAGAATTTATCTCTTGATCCTAGCCAAAATCTTGTGTTGATACCACTTGAGAATTATTCAAGTAATCAAACTACTTGGCTAGATATCATACCTCTTGTGTTTATACCATTAATACAACACATCACTGCAGCCACTTGACACTTGAGTGGTCCATTGATCTACTTGAGCTAGCTTCAGTTATCCACTTTAGCTAATGCCACTCCTCATACCACTGAAAACTTCTGCAGAATGCAGATGTAGTTAGGGAGGTACTGGCTACAACCTCTTCTCCTGCAGCAGCATTATCTTTTTAGCAGCAATCGTGACTTTACAACAGCAGCCATCCACTAGGGTTGATCTCCACCTCAGTCTATACATTGTCCTAAAAGCTGAACTTATTCTAACAACTACTTGATTTTCTCCCCCTCAACAAGAGCATCGTGACTTGCTCCCCCTCAATAGGAGCATCTGCTGTCATTCTCTTTACTGGACACTTGAGTCCATCTAAGTCTTGATACCATTTGAAAGAATTATCTACCTACAAGAAAAGTGAGTCCTGCAACAAAACAAAATTGGGAGCAACTGAAGCTATACCAAGTTCAACATACCCAACTCAAACTTGAAGGTGTTGAACTTGGTTTCATTTAGTGGCTTAGTAAAGATGTCTGCCACTTGCTTGTCTATGGGGACAAACTCAAGACAGATGTCTTTCTTTTTCACATGCTCTCTAATAAAATGATACCTGATCTCAATATGCTTAGTCCTGCAATGAGAGACAGGATTCCTAGCAATGGAGATTGTACTTATAGAATCATAGAACATGGGGGTGTTACTTATCTTGAGGTTATAGTCCTGTAGTTTATGCTGGATCCACAACAACTGTACACATCAGCTACCTGCTGAGTGTAACACCCCTATCCGTCGGATAGCATATAGCAGTAGGTCCGGCCGGAGCCCGACGCCATATACTACGGACAGACCGGTTGGTTACGCGTTGAAACCAATCAACCAATCATAATGTCCTACACAACACCTAGCGGAAGCAATTATTAAGTTGCAAGAAAGGAAAGAACCCAGCCACACACATGAATGTCCACTACACAAACCAAATAAGAATGTACAATACACGAGTACGGGCCTTAAGGCCTTACAACAGTTTGCTTTAAATAAAGTGTTTTCCAAACCTCGGCACGCAGGCCGGCCATACATGATAAACGGGAAAAACATAAACATTTAGGCCTTCGAGGGCCGACACAGCTTCAAGGGCTTTAGCCCGCTATTTTCCGCTCGGCTCCGCAGCACCTGCAAGCACAAACCACTGCCCGGTGGCAAACAAAAGCAACGGTCAGCTATGCTGACCAAATTATAACGATCCCTCCCCAAAATCGGGGCGGCGGTGCTCTTTCCCTGCACTTTATTAGTATAGGCAATTTATTAGCATAAACACACATCATCACAGGCGTAGGATCGCACGGCCACACACCTCGTGCACACAGGGCACATTCACGGCGAACCGGCCAACGTCACGTCAATTCAAGCCATAGACGTTCCCGTTCCACCACCGCCCCTTGGACGGCCAACCATATGAACATTTTGTCTTCTTGGCCTTGGTCACGGCAATTTAAGCCATAGAACGCCGAAGACTCTCATCCATGCCAACGGTCCCACCGAACGACATAGATCGGGTACGGTTCCGCCTGACCCGTGCTCATATCGCAACGGCAATTTAAGCCATATGCGCAGGTCAAGACTCACCGAGTCCCGTTTCCGCCACAACAATCACATAACCCGGTTATGTTCACGTTGGCTCCCCGGCCATCGTGTTGGCAAAACTCGCTTTTTCCCAGTTTTCCGGGTGCACCTTGGAGTTACTCTCCAAGGCTCCCCGTTGTAATCTACCATGTAGAAAACCTGAAAAACGCCCAAACACCCGGAGTCTTCCCCGGTTCATATGTAATGCAACATCACCGATCCGGCTCTACTTGTCCGGATAGGCTTCACACACAATGCCTATGTCCATTTCGCATACGGACTCTACACAAGGGGGACTTTACATATCTACCCCAAGGAACGCTCCAACTCTTCGCTCACTCGCGAGAGAGGGCTTCCTATGTAAAGGGAAAAAGAGCTTCACATGCCCAAGGATGAGAAATCGTTACCCTTGCGTTCTTCCGTGGCGCCATGAAAATCTATGCGGATGAAAAGCACCGCAATCTCTTTGCCTCCGCGGATCCAAAGACGGTTCGCGATTTGGAGCTCCGAATCTCCTCCGGCGACCGGATCTAGCCCTTCTTCCTCCTCCTTGCTCTCTCCTCTCTCTAGCTTTTAGAAAGAGAACCACTCAAGAGAAATGAGGGTTTCTAAACCCTATTCCCGGGTAAAACCATCCCGGAGCAGCCCCCCACCGTCGGATCCAAAGCCAAGGAAATGAACGGCCACGATTAGGCCTCAAATTATAAAATCTGGGCCGAACACAGGTTGCAACACGGCCGTGTGCCTGGCCGTGTCACCTATTCGCCATCTCGACCGACTCAAAAACCAGCACACGGCATTCGATACGGCCTCCGACACGCCCGTGTCACCTGTGACACGCCCGTGTCGGGACCCGTGTCACGCCCCCCCGTGTGCAATCGGCCAGCTTTCCCAACCCGAGAAGGACACGGCCACCAACACGCCCATGTCGACACCCGTGTCACTACTCGTATCGGATGACACACCCGTGTTGACACCCGTGTCACTACCCGTGTCGGATGACACGCCCATGTCACTACCCGTGTCAGATGACACACCCATGTCGACACCCGTGTCACTACCCGTGTGCCAAAAATGGCACAGGACCAGAAATGTACCGAGGAGGACACGACCATGTGACACGCCCGTGTCACATGCCATGTGCCTGACACGCCCTGGGACACGCCCGTGTCCCAGGCCGTGTTCCAGCCTTCTACGATCGTCGACCGCCAAAGCGTCGACCGCACGACCCGTGGTCGAACACGGCCTGACACGGCCTCCGACACGCCCGTGTCGAGACCCGTGTCACCTGCTTCAAAACCCCGTCTTGGCTTAAAAATGCCACCCGTCTCTCTTTTGAGTTTCAGGGTGTTACAACTCTCTCCCCCTTAAAAGAATTTCGCCCACGAAATTACTAAAGGAAGGTAAACATAAAACCAAGAGCGGTACCTGAGCGAAATAACTCTGGGTACTCCTCCAGCATGGTCTGCTCCCATTCCCAAGAGAGCTCCTCAGGACTGCAATTGTCCCAACGGACCTTGAACATTCGGATCTCCTTGTTACGAAGTCGCTTAACTTCGGAGTCTTCAATACGAACGGGCTTGACCCTAGTCGTCAACCCTTCGTCCACCGGTACTTGATCAACTGCGATCACCTGCGAAGGCTCTTGCACCGCCTTCCGCAATACAGAGATGTGGAACACATCGTGTAGTCCACTCAACTCTACCGATAACTTCAAACGATAAGCCACTTCGCCGACCCGCTCTAGAATCTCAAAGGGTCCAAGGTATCTTGGGCTTAGCTTCTTCAAGCGTCTCACCCGCGAAACACCCTTGAACGGCTTTACTTTCAAGTACACCCAATCGCCCACCGCGAACTCCACATTCCGATGCTTGGCATTGTAGTACTTAGCTTGCCTATAATGAGCGATCAGCAAACGCTCTCGAATGATCCGCACCAAAGAAGTAGCATTTTCCACCTCCTGCTTCTTGTACAACCTTGCCTCACCCGTTTCAAGCCACGATAACGGCGTGCGACACTTCCTACCATAAAGGGCCTTGAAGGGTGCCATTTGTATACTCGCTTGGTAGCCATTGTTGTACGCAAACTCCAACAAATACAGGTGGTCCTCCCAATGCTTCCCGAAGTCTAGGACACACATGCGGAGCATGTCCTCCATCGTTCTATTGACTCTCTCGGTCTGCCCATCCGTCTGCGGATGGAAGGCTGTGCTGAACTTCAACTTTGTCCCCAGCATCTGCTGCACCAACCTCCAATCATTGGACGTGAAACGCCCATCGCGATCATTCACAATGCTGCGAGGCACACCATGCAGTCTAACTATATTGTCCACATATAGCTTTGCCAACTTCTCTACCGAGTCGTCTTTCCTATGCGGAATGAAATGCGACACTTTAGTTAACCGATCTACGATCACCCAGATGGCGTCGTTCCCTTTCTGCGACCTTGGCAACCCATGCACAAAGTCCATAGATATGTCGTCAAACTTCCACTCCGGTATAGGCAAGGACTTCAGAAATCCGCCCGGCTTTTGGAACTCCGCCTTCACCAAGGCGCATGTTTGGCACTTAGCCACAAACAACGCCACATCTTTCTTAAGCCCCGGCAACCAAAACAGCTTCTTGAGGTCACGGTATGTTGGGTACATTGGAAAATGTGTACCTGATTTGAAGAAGCACCTAGCTCAATGTATACATCAAGGTGTATTTGATGTTGTTTTAAGTTGACATGTGCAGGTGAAGAATTGATAAAGTATGTAGAAAAATTCAAGTCCAAGTTTGTGCACATCGACCAACACTGGGTGGATAGCGTTAGTCTACAACTACACTGGTATGATGAGCCTCGTACATCAACTCCGCCCAAGTAGGAATTACTCCCGCTTGGGACGCACAACCGATGATCCTTCCTTAGCAACCCATCTTCCACTGAAAACTGGGAATTTGACCCATCCAACGCTGCCTCCATAAGCTCCTTCATGGAGTCATCTAACTCCAATGCCTGCCGAACCCGATCAGCCAGGTCATACTGGACCTCTGTCCAGTTCAACGTTGCTTTAGCGCTCATATGCTTGTCAACGCAACAGATCTCAAGCTCCTCCAACTCCCGTACTAGCCGCTCATCGTGCACCGACAACCAGTTGGCTTGGGCGGGAGCCCTGCGACTCAACGCATCAGCAACCGCATTGCCCTTCCCGGGTACATAATGAATCTTGAAGGTGCCTAGTCAGCCCCAAGAACGTTGCCATCCACGCAATAGATCCTCCTGTACTAGCCGCTCATCGTTAAGATCCTTGCCCTGACATCCAACAGCCAGCCTACTTCTGAGGCTCTTGTGGTCGGTATAAATGTCGACTCTTACGCCATATAAGTAGTGCCTCCACAGCTTAAGTGCAAATATCACGGCCGCCAACTCCAAGTCGTGGACCGGATAGTTCCTTTCATGCACTTTCAGCTGACGCGATCCATAAGCTATCACGCTCCCATGCTGTAACAACACGCAGCCCAAACCACTACCCGAGGCGTCACTATATACCTCGAAGCCCTCGGTCCCACTCGGCGAACTAAGCACTGGCGCCGTGGTCAACCGTCTCTTCAACTCCTCAAACGCTTGCACGCACTCCTGCGTCCACAAGAATCTCTGATCTTTCCTTGTCAACTTCGTCAGAGGTAGCACTATCCGCGAGAAGTTCTCTACGAAGCGCCTGTAATATCCGGCAAGCCCGAGAAAACTACGGACTTCCGCGACAGAAGACAACGCAGGCCACTCCCGTATCGCAACGATCTTCGCCGGATCCACCGCTATACCTTCCCCACTAACAATGTGACCAAGGAACGCTACTGAGGGTAGCCAGAACTCGCACTTGGAGAATTTCGCATAAAGCTCATTCCTCCCCAAAGTCTCCAACACCAGATGCAAGTGCTTGAAGTGATCTTCTTCGCACTACGAGTACACCAATATATCGTCAATAAAGACGATCACAAAGCGATCCAGGAAATCTCGGAACGTCCTGTTCATCAAGTCCATAAACACTGATGGCGCATTCGTCAGTCCAAACGGCATGACCGTGAACTTGAAATGCCCATACCTTGTCCTGAACGCCGTCTTCGGGATATCACATTCCCTTATCCTCAACTGATAGTACCCCGACAGCAAGTCCAACTTAGAATATACCGACGATCCGACTAACTGATCAAAGAGATCATCAATCCTCGGGATCGGGTACTTGTTCTTTTCCGTCAGCTTGTTCAACTCTCTGTAGTCGATACACAACCGCATACTCCCGTCCTTCTTCTTAACGAAGAGGACCGGTGCGCTCCAAGGCGATGAGCTTGGACGCACATAACCTTGTTCCATCAGCTCCTCTAGCTGAACTTTCAACTCTGCCATCTCCTTAGGCACCAACCTATACGGAGCACGTGACACCGGTTTGGCCCCCGGTACGAGCTCGATGGTGAAATCAATCTCTCGCCGCGGTGGGGCCCCGGGAAGACTATCCGGGAACACATCGGGGTATTCACAAACCACGGGGATGCTATCCAACGTGGACTTTGGCTCCACAGCCCCCACTATTGCGAAGAACAGCTCTGCACCAGCACAAACTGCCTTTACCACCTGAAGAGCAGACATCAGCGTCTCGCTCGACCCCTTGAGTCCCTCGAATGTTGTCCCCAGCCCAACACCCAGCTTGACCTCCTTCCGGTCGCAATCGATCCAAGCTTTCTGCTCCGAAAGCCAATCCATCCCAAAGATAACGTCGAACTCTACTAGTGGCAGCAATGACGCTAGCAAGTCAAACTCTTGGCTCCCAATGTGAACCTTTACGGCGCACACTCTGTCCGCACGCATCGAGCACACATTCGGTAGCAGCACATCCAACTTGTCCTTCGCCATAGAAGAAGGGACTCCGATGCGCGATATAAAATTTTGGGACAAGAAGGAGTGTGAAGCTCCCGCATTGAACAGAGCCCGTGCCAGACTATCGCTAATCAAAACAAAGCCTATGCAAACCATATTAGGCTAACAAGCAATAAACAACAGTATCTAAGTTAACTTGCTATAAATTAACTCGTACCTGTCACCACATCTGCTTGTTCAATGGCCTCTTGCTGCCCCAAGTTGTAGACTCTAGGCTGAGTCGGAGCATAGTGAGACGCGGTTGACTCCACCACTTTGCCCTTCTCTTCGTAAGTAGCTCCTTGCTTTCTCTCGGACTTTGGGCGTCCGCTCCAGCAATCGCGGGCAAAGTGCCCTGTCTTTCCACACGTGAAACAAGCGCCCGGGGTTCGGTTGGTAGTTGCCCCCGAGGCACCTGTAGAAGAAGCTGGACCTGACGTCCTAGTCTTCTTGAAGAATTTTCGATAGCCCGACTTCGACATAGTCGGCGCTTTGAACTCCGATTTCTTCCCGCCAGATTCCTTCTTAGCTTGCACATTTCTCATGTCCTTCTCCAAGGACCGGGCCGAGTTGACCAAGGTTAGGAAACCCTGCGTCATGGGCCCTGACAGTAGCAACCTCAGCTCATCTCTTAACCCTTCGTAAAAGCGGTTAGTCTTTCGCTCCTCGTCGGCAAAGGTAGCGCTAGCATATCTCCCCAACCGAGTAAACTCATGGAGGTGCTCGTCTACAGTGCTATCTCCTTGCACTAACTTTTAGAACTCGTTCTCCAATGCGATCCTCTGCGCTGAGGGGAGGTATCGAGCCATGAACAATCTTGCAAACTCCGCCATAGGAACTTCGGCCAACGGCCTTCCCCTCAACTGGTGTAGCTCTAGGCCTTCCCACCATAATCTTGCGTCCCCATCCAAAAGGAACGTCGCTAACATGGTCTTCTGCCACTCTTCCGTTTCAGTAGCTGTCATCACCCTATTGACTCTTGAGAGCCAATCTTCAGCCTGGGTCGGGGTTCCCATTCCCGAGAACACCGGTGGGTGGAAGCCCATCACATGCTTCAACTGTCTTTCAGTTGCTCTCCGAGGTAACTCCGGCTCTACCGCCACCTGCTCAACCCTTCTAGGCTCCGCCACTTGGAGCGGCACTTGCTCCACCGCAGGAGCAGGCTGCTACACCTGTCTTGCAGGTTGCGCATTAATCATCGCCATGACAGCTTCTGCCACCAACCTAATGGTCTCGGCAGACGGAGGTGTTGCAGGCGCCTCACTTGGCGCACTGCTTACCTCAGAACCTGGCCGTTCTGACGGCCCAGCACCACTTCTGGTCACCTATAAACGTGCAAAACACCGATAAGTGACCAAATACTATTGCAAAACGCAATTATAGGAACACGCAGGTTCCTCAAACATGTGTATTTTCATTCCTAAGTGGACATTCATGGGTTCTTTTCATGTTATAACGATGACGCACACATGTGCTCACCACCCCTTAAAGTGAATTCTCCCACGAATTCATTTAAGTTTGACCGAAACCAGTAGTCTGATACCAATTTGTAACACCCCTATCCGTCGGATAGCATATAGCAGTAGGTCCGGCCGGGGCCCGACGCCATATACTACGGACAGACCGGTTGGTTACGCGTTGAAACCAATCAACCAATCATAACGTCCTACACAACACCTAACGGAAGCAATTATTAAGTTGCAAGAAAGGAAAGAACCCAGCCACACGCATGAATGTCCACTACACAAACCAAATAGCAATGTACAATACACGAGTATGGGCCTTAAGGCCTTACAACAGTTTGCTTTAAATAAAGTGTTTTCCAAACCTCGGCACGCAGGCCGGCCATACATGATAAACGGGAAAAACATAAACATTTAGGCCTTCGAGGGCCGGCACAGCTTCAAGGGCTTTAGCCCGCTATTTTCCACTCGGCTCCGCAGCACCTGCAAGCACAAACCACCGCCCGGTGGCAAACAAAAGCAACGGTCAGCTATGCTGACCAAATTATAACGATCCTGCCCCAAAATCGGGGCGGCGATGCTCTTTCCCTGCACTTTATTAGTATAGGCAATTTATTAGCATAAACACACATCATCACAGGCGTAGGCTCGCACGGCCACACACTTCGTGCACACAGGGCACATTCACGGCGAACCGGCCAACGTCACGTCAATTCAAGCCATAGACGTTCCCGTTCCACCATCTCCCCTTGTACGGCCAACCATATGAGAATTTTGTCTTCTTGGCCTTGGTCACGACAATTTAAGCTATAGACCGCCGAAGACTCTCATCCATGCCAACGGTCCCACTGAACGACATAGACTGGGTACGGTTCCGCCTGACCCGTGCTCATATCGCAACGGTAATTTAAGCCATATGCGCAGGTCAAGACTCACCGAGTCCCGTTTCCGCCACAACAATCACATAACCCGGTTATGTTCACGTTGGCTCCCCGGCCATCGTGTTGGCAAAACTCGCTTTTGCCCAGTTTTCCGGGTGCACCTTGGAGTTACTCTCCAAGGCTCCCTGTTGTAATCTACCACGTAGAAAACCCGAAAAACGCCCAAACACCCGGAGTCTTCCCCGGTTCATATGCAATGCAACATCACCGATCTGGCTCTACTTGTCAGGATAGGCTTCACACACAATGCCTATGTCCGTTTTCGCATACGGACTCTACACAAGGGGGATTTTACATATCTACCCCAAGGAACGCTCCAACTCTTCCCTCACTCGCGAGAGAGGGCTTCCTATGCAAAGGGAAAAAGGGCTTCACATGCCCAAGGATGAGAAATCGTTACCCTTGCATTCTTCCGCGGCGCCATGAAAATCTATGCGGATGAAAAGCACCGCAATCTCCTTGCCTCCGCGGATCCGAAGACGGTTCGCGATTTGGAGCTCCGAATCTCCTCCGGCGACCGGATCTAGCCCTTCTTCCTCCTCCTTGCTCTCTCCTCTCTCTAGCTTTTAGAAAGAGAACCACTCAAGAGAAATGAGGGTTTCTAAACCCTATTCCCGGGTAAAACCATCCAGGAGCAGCCCCCCACCGTCGGATCCAAAGCCAAGGAAATGAACGGCCACGATTAGGCCTCAAATTATAAAATCTGGGCCGAACACGGGTTGCAACACGCCCGTGTGCTTGGCCGTGTCACCCATTCGCCGTCTCGAACCGACTCAAAAACCAGCACACGGCATTCGATACGGCCTCCGACACGCCCCAGTCACCTGTGACACGCCCGTGTCGGGACCCGTGTCACGCCCCCCCGTGTGCAATCGTCCAGCTTTCCCAACCCGAGAAGGACACGACCACCGACAAGCCCGTGTCGACAACCGTGTCACTACCCGTGTCGGATGACACACCCGTGTCGACACCCGTGTCACTACCCGTGTCGGATGACACGCCCGTGTCACTACCCGTGTCGGATGACACACCCGTGTCGACAACCGTGTCACTACCCGTGTGCCAAAAATGGCAAAGGACCAGAAATGTACCGAGGAGGACACGACCATGTGACACGCCCGTGTCACATGCCGTGTGCCTGACACGCCCTGGGACACGCCCGTGTCCTAGGCCGTGTTCCAGCCTTCTACGATCGTCGACCGCCAAAGCGTCGACCGTACGACCCATGGTCGAACACGCCCTGACACGGCCTCCGACACGCCCGTGTCGAGACCCATGTCACCTGCTTCAAAACCCCGTCTTGGCTTAAAAATGCCACCCGTCTCTCTTTTGAGTTTCGGGGTGTTACACTGAGATATACTCTGACTCAGCTACTGAAATAATAACACGGGTCTGCTTCTTTCTGCTCCAAGACACAATTCTTCCTTCTAAGAACTGACAGGTGCCTGATGCGCTCTTCATGTCATCTTTGCAGCCTGCAAAATCTACATCTGAATAGCATGTTAGTTAAAAATCTCTATTTCTAGGGTAACATAGGCCAAGATCTGGTGTGCCCTTAAGATACCTCAAAATCCTCTTAACAGCAGAGTAGTGAGATTCTTTAGGGCAAGCCTAATACCTAGCACAAACACATATAACATACATGATGTCTGACCTACTTGTAGTAAGATATAGAAGGGACCCAATTATCCCTCTATACAAAGTTTCATCAACAGGTTTCCAGGCCTCATCTTTGTCTATAGGCATGCTTGATCCAATGGGAGATTTCATGGTAGAGGCATTCTCCATTCCAAACTTCTTAATCAACTCCCTAGTGAACTTAGACTAGGATATGAACAATCCATCTTTAGTCTGTCTTACTTGGAGGCCCAAGAAGAACTTAAGCTCACACATACTACTCATTTCAAACTTTTCTTGCATAAGTTTGGCAAACTTCCTACAATGGTTGTCATCAGTAGACCCAAAAATTATGTCATCTACATAAATTTTGACTAGGATAATCTTACCCTTAGAGCTTTAGAGGATAGATAATAAGTAAGCTAGATAATGTCTAATACTATGCTCTAGGGGCTTGATTCAACCCATATAGAGCTTTTCTTAGTTCATAAACAAAATCAAGAGAGTTAGAATCAACAAAACTTAAAGGCTGTTCAACATAGACTTCTTCCTTTAAGTCACCATTCAGGAAGGCTTACTTCACATCCATCTGGTATACTTTAAATCCTTTATATGTAACATATGCAAGGAAGAGTCTAATAGCTTCTAAGCTTGCTATAGGGGCAAAGGTTTGATCAAAGTTAATACCTTCTTCATGTTAGTACCCATTAGCTACCAGCCTAGCTTTATTCTTGATTATAATGCCATTTTCATCAAATTTATTCCTATAAATCCACTTGACCCCAATGTCATTAAGTCCTTGGGGTCTGGGAACCAGCTTACAGACTTTACACCTCTTACACTAATTAAGTTCCTCTTGCATTGCTACAATCCAGAACTGATCTATGTTGGCCTCTTCATATCTCTTGGGCTCAACCTGTGATAGGAAACTTGAATACATTATTGTATTGAGACTTTTGCTCCTTATCACCACTTCTTGGTTGGCATCACCAATTATTTTGTGTCTTGGATTGTCCCTTAGATGCCTGACAGCTGGAGGCAATCTTCTTTCAGCATTCTGAGTTTCAGTGGCTTCATCTAGCTGATCTTCATCCACTTCAAGTGTGCATTGTGATTCATCTGGAATATCCACTCCATCTTGCACTATTGGAGCAGCTTCCTTGATGGTTAACTTGTCCATCATCAGCTCTGTACCTGCAGGACTAGATGAGAAGCTTGGCAGCTCACTGTTAATCATTGCTGACTCATCAAAAACTACATGAACAGACTCTTCTAAAACTTGATTCTTCTAGTTGTAGATCCTATATGCCTTACTATGATTGCTATACCCAATAAAAATCTCATCATAGGACTTGACAACAAACTCAGTCACATAGGACTTCCCATTATTTAGCACATAACACTTGCTACCAAAGATCCTGAGATAGGACAGGTTTGGTTTTCTGCCCTTCATAATCTCATAGGGAGTCTTCGTGTGGCTCTTAGTGATAGAGGCTCTATTAATGACATGATATGCAGTATTTACTGCCTCAGCCTAGAAATATTCTGGGAGAGATGTGTCACTTAGCAAGGTCCTACCAGCCTCTATGAGAGTTTTATTCTTCCTCTCAGCAATCCCATTTTGCTGGGGTTTTCTTGGAGAAGAAAATTCTTGATGAATCCCTTGCTCTTCACAGAAACTTATCATGCTTTCAGACTGAAATTCAGTCCCATGGTCACTTCTGATTTTGACCACAGTACTGTCTAATTCATTCTGAATCTGCTTGACAAGAGTCTTCAAGTCATCAAGGATTTCAGACTTTTCTTAAGAAAGAAAACTGAAGCAAACCTAAAATAGTCATCAACCAACACAAGGGTGTAGACTTTCCTACCTACACTATGAACTTGCATAGGACCAAACAAGTCCATATGCAGGAGGTATAAATACCTCACAGAGTCTTTGGTCCTAATGCCCTTGAAGGAAGCTTTGGTTTGCTTGCCCTTTTGGCATGCTGAGCAAATGCCTTCCTTGGTTCATTTCATCTTGGGACCATTCCTAACTAGCTATTCACTAAAGAGCATGCCAATGGTCTTATAGTTCAAATGTGCTAGTCTCTTGTGTCATTATACATAATATGAGACTTTCTCATTTATAACTAGATATATAGGAGAGTCTTTATTAAGACTTAGAAAGTTTAAGAAATAAACATTTCCACTCCTAGTGCCTGTCCTCTTGGTCACTTGACCTCTTAATTTGACACTCATCCTTGTGGAATGCAATGACATAGCCAAGATCAAAGAATTGCCTTATACTTATGAGGCCGCGTTGCAACCCTTCAACATAAGCCACTTTTGAGATGTAGACTATGCCATTGGTAATCTTACCATAGCCTCTTGTCACTTCTCTATCTGAACCACCAAAGATTACTTTGGGTCCATCCTTCACTGCAGTGTACTCCTTTAGGTTGCTCCTTGTTACAGTCATGTGCCTGGAACAACCACTGTCCAAGTACCCTATAGGAGTATAGGCACTTGGACTAACCTACAACAAATAATTTATCTTACCTTAGGACCCCAATATTTATTGGGTCCAAGGTTCTGATTAGCATGAAAAGGAAACTATCTTCCTACAGATTTTCTGACAGGAAGACAAACACTAGCTCTAGACACAGTAGGGTTATGCCAGCAATCTAAGGCAAAATGCCCCACTATGCCACAACAACAACACTCATGAATATTATATCTTCTTTTCTGAGCAGTTCCTGTAGTTTGGTTAACTGTTGACTGTACAGAAGGAAGAGGAGCAACAACCTGCTTCAAGTTCCTTTCAGCAAGGATCTAACTGAAGGCGAGTCTTTCAGCAGACTTTCTTGGCTTGCTCTGAATGCCATTTACAATAGTCTTCTTTGTAGAGGACATGCTATTTATAGCATCAGAGATAGCCAGATCTGGCCTACTAATTGACTTACCCATGGTCTGAGTCTTTGCTGGATAGTCTTGAATGAAAGCCAATACCTTATTTTTGAGAGTAGGGGCCGAGGTACCAAAGACAAATGGTACATGATAGGTCATTTGAATTTCCTCATGAGGAGCCTTAAAGGCACTCATTCCCCTACTATATCTTCCACTATAGCTGTGAATATCTTTGTTCACACTAGTGGATCTACCATTCATCCAGTGACCATAAATGTTATCTTGGTCATACTTGTTTGAAGGTAGGATTACCTTGTGAAAGGTGGCCTGAGGTACAACAGGAGCTTTGCCTTTTCCTTTGGAATGGGCAACTCTATAATTCCATATAGACTCCTAAACCTCTCTTATCTTTTTGAGAGGTGAAGGAGTCAATCAGTTGCAACACTGTTTTGGGCTTTGAAAACTAGCCACAATCTTTCTCTCCTTTAGGAGTTTCTCTTCAAGATCCAAGATGATCTTGTTCTTATTGTTGATGGTCCCATTCTTGATGATTGAGAAGGCCTTTAGTTGGCTGACTTCCCTCACTTTCTGATCCAACAAGGATGCTGTCTCAGACTGCTGGGAAGCAGCTAGCTGTAGGGAGATAATCTCCTCAGCCTGCTTCTTGGCCAACTTCTTGCTTCTTCTTAGAGCCTCCAGAAGGGCACCATACCTATCAATGAATTGATTGACATCTTCCTTAGATTTTTGCTTATCATTATCATATGATGAAGATATATCAGAATCTTGACTAGTCTCATAATCTGAACTATAAGAAGAACTACATAGAGAATGTACCTTTTCTGGACCAGGCTAATCCTGACAAGATTCTTCATCTGACATGGTAATCATCCCATTGTAGCGGTTGACAACTTCATCCTCATCATCCACCTCTGAGTCACTTTTTGAATGTGACAGAGGGGCCCTAATACCTATCCTGGCAGCAAGATAGTCTTCAACATCATCAATAGCAAATAGCCTTATGTAGGCTTCTTCTTCTTCTTCAGACTCTGAGGAAGATGAGTCACTCTGACTCCAGCTCATTTCAGTCTTGGAAAGGAAGTTCTTTTCCTTCTTGCCCTTGTGATGGTGTAGCATCTTCTCTCTAGATCCTTTTCTCTTGACTGTTGCATCCAGTGCTGAGATCTTTAAGTCAGAAGCTTTCATGAAAAGCTTGACTCTCTCCTTCCAGATCCCAAAGCTTTCCTTTCTGCAGATTAGAAGCTTCTTGGAACCCAGCTCCTTATGGTTCTCTCCTGAACTAATAAGCTTAACTCTTTTAGCTACCCTTGCAAATCAACTAAGACAATTATGTCCTTTTTGAGTAACCTAGTTATGATACCACTTGAAAGTCTTTAGTTTCAAGGATAGATAAACACCTAGAGGGGGGGGGGTGAATAGGTTTTTGGTCTCTTTGGACTTTTTCCTAACTTTGGGTGTGTTGAGTTAGCTTAGTTAGCTTGCTTTTAAGAACACAAACAACACACACACGATTTATAGTGGTTCCCCAGATTATAGGTACATCCACTATCCCTCCCACCTTTTTAACATTGTGTTAGATAAGACACTTCTCCAAATCTCGGCTCCTAGGAGCTTACAACACAGATCCCTCAGGATCTCTCTATCACCTCTAAGACCTACCTCAGGCACAAAGCCATACAACTCAGAGTAAAGATTTACTCCTACAGCTTAATGATCCAAAGATCACCTACCTCAGACTTGAGCATAAGTCCTATACTCAGGCTAAGAGGATAACCCTACCACTCAGAGAGAATGACTCTCCTACAGCTCAGGCACAAAGGCCCTACCTTAGATCCAAAGCTAGATCCCACAAATCAGGCACAAAGGCCCTACCTCAGAGAGAATGACTCTCTTACCTTAGGCACACAAGCCCTACATCATATCTATAACTCGATCCTACATCAGATCAACAAATGATTATACGCCCAGCCTTTATAAAATAGGCCTATGAAAGTCTTAGTTTTCAAGGTAGCTTGCAACCTAGGGGCGAATAGTTTGTATCACTGTAATTATTCTCTTTTTAGTTTTTTCCTTTAACAGTAAATGTGGTGTAAGTAGTTTGCTTTCAAGAACCTACACACAGAAAATAATACCGAAAAACACACACAGATTTATAGTGGTTCCCCAACTTGTGGGTACATCCACTCTCCTCCCACCTTGCCAACTTCATATTGGTCAAGGCACTTCTCCAAAAGACATCTCCAAGGACCTTACACCTCAGATCCCTCAGGAACTCTCAGTGTCCTACAAGACCTACAACTCAGCCATAAGGGCCTACAATTAAGTGATCAGCTGATCACCTACATAAGCCCAAAGGACCTACACTCAGGCTGGGAGGACAACCCTACCTCAAATCCACAAGGGATCCTACAGCTCAGAGAGAATGACTCTCCTACCTCAGGATATTAAGCCCTACAACTCTGATCCAAAGGATCCTATAGCTCAGGCACAAGTTCCCTATAACTTAGTGAGAATGACTCACCTACCTCGGGCCGTTAAGCCCTACCTCAGATTCACAAGTGAATCCTACACTCAGAGAGTAATGCTCTTCTACAACTTAGGCAAATATGGCCTACCTCAGGCCAATGGCCCTATAACTCAGATTCAGAAGGATCCTACAAAAAATGGTGATTTGATTTATTTGGCACAAAAAAGTTTTCTGTATCAACAACTAGGGTTGAGGTGACTAAACACTATCTTACTTCACAGTAGTAGGAAGAAGTTTTGCCTCTGCTGGAAGAGTTTCAGAATGAAGATTCTGATCTTGCTGAGGAAGAAGATAAATCACAGTTCTTCAATCACCCAACTGAGCCCACTGGAGAATGATGGCTCAACCCTTTTTCTCTATCAGAAATCTTTCTGATTATGTTGTAGCAGATGAAGAAGCAGCAGCTCACTGAACTTTTCGTTCCTACAGAAAGACTTCAAGCTCTTTCTCGACGATAATGGCGAGAAAGATGAAGTCTAACTGCTATCTTTTGAAATTGATTAAGCCTTAAAAGTTGTTTTCGTCTTGGCCCATCTCTTCCTTTTGTAGTTTGCCGATCAACGGCTCTTAGAGAGTAGTGGGGCCCACCTGCAGCTTCCAGCTGCACCTTGCTTTAATGGAAGAAGACGTATAGTAGCTTCTTGACAGAGTTTGTCGTATTATGTAGCTTCTCTGAACTTAATTTGAAATCAGTTGACTTTGTCAATTTTGCTGACGTCAGCACCTGTGGACTTAGCCAAAATCGAGCATCAGTAGAATAAGCATTGAGTGAGCAAGCCTCACCTAGCGCTAAAACACTTAGACAGATTTCTATCTGTCTAGGCGTTGAGTGAGTAAGCTACACTCAACGCCAAAACACTTAGGCAACTTTTCTTCCTTTAGGCGTTGACAGCGTTGAGTGAGTAAGCCTCACTCAATGCTTTTTGCCTTAGCTTATTTTTCAGCCTTTTATGCATGTATGGCATTGAGAGCGTTGAGTGAGCATGCCTCACTCAATGCTTTTTGCCTTAGTCATGCCTTCTGCTACTTGGCATTGAGTGAGTAAGCTCCACTCAATGCCAAACTACTTAACAAGCTTTCTTCTGTTATCTAGCGTTGAGTGAGTAAGCTACACTCAACTCATTTGGACTTAGCCAAATTTATTTGTCTAAGGACACTAGCTTTGAGAATTAGTCAACGCGTTATCACAGGGCATTGAGTGAGCTTGCCTCACTCAATGCCTGTGGACTTTGGTAAATTTTCACAGTTTTCCTGTGGCGTTAACTGACTGAGCTATACTCAACGATTATGATGCTATGGCGTTGAGTGAGTGAGCTAAACTCAATGCCTATATACTTGGCCACTTTCGGCTCATTTCTTCTTAGGCTATTACAACATTAGCCTGTCTCATAGCCTTTTGTTGTATGACATTGAGTGAGTTAACTTCACTCAACGCCTATGAACTTAGCCATATTTCCAGCCTGCCATTACTTTGGCTTTGACTATATAGGCTCCACTCAGCGCTATAAGTCATCTGGAATTGAGTGAGTGGCCTTCACTCAATGCATGTGGACTTACACAGATTTCTGTCTATCCACACCTTTTGTAAGAGTTTACCTGACTTAGCCACTTAGGCTATCTGTCCCATCAATGTTATAGGACAACCCTATATGCATGAACTCAGGCACTCATCAAATACAACATTATGTATATCATTAACTGATTGACTTCCTCAAATCTAGGACATTGAGGGCAATGGACCCAACAATCTCCCCCTATTTGAGGAAGTTAAAACCCATAAACGAGTCAATGAAATACACATCAATATGCATCAACTAAAATAAAAATTGAAAACTATCGATGATCTATAATTGCCACACCACCTTGCCTGCAGGGTGAAACATTACCACACCTGATCCCGCTGAACTGCCGTTACCATTCTTGATCATGCACCTGATCATCTTTCCTCCCCCTTTTTTACTTTAACAAATAGTTGGCAAAGTTTTGATCATCTGCTCCCCCTTTTTGATTGTAAATAGTCAGCAAATGATCCTCATTAAAGTGCAGAACATGCTCCCCCTCAACTGATGCATCATCTATCATATCTCTTGGTAGACAGTTTAGACTATACCAGTCTGGACAACAATTAATCATGGTGCCACTGAAGTTATATTACTTGAGGAGTCTTCATTTTACTAAAGAATAATTCCATCTGCAAGATACAAAATAACCTGCAACTAAATGAGGAGCAAATGAAACTATACCAGGTTTAATATACCAAACTCAAACATGAAGGTATTAAACTTTGCTTCATCTAGTGGCTTAGTGAAGATGTCCGCCACTTGCTTGTCTGTGGAGACAAACTCAAGGTTGATATCTTCAAATTCCATATGCTCCCTAATAAAATGATATCTGATCTCAATGTGCTTAGTCCTGCTATGGGAGACAGGATTCCTAGCAATTGAAAGAGCATTAGTAGAATCACAAAATAAAGGACTTCTACTTATCTGATGTTGTAGTCCTAGAGCTGATGCTGGATCCACATCAACTGAACACAACAGCTACTTGCTGAGATGTACTCTGACTCTACAGTTGAAATATCAACACTAATTTGCTTCTTGTTTCTCCATGAAACTAGTCTTCCACCTATGGAATTGACAGGTAATAGAAGTGCTTTTCCTATACTCTTTGCAGCCTGCAAAGTCTACATCAGAATAACCAGTTAGTTCAAACTCCTCATTCCAAGGGTACCATAGGCCATGATCTGGTGTGCCCTTAAGATACCTCAGAATTCTTTTTGCAGTAGAATAATTATTCTTTGGGACAAGCCTGATACCTAGTACAAATATATGTAGCATACATGATGTCTGACCTACTTACAGTTAAATAGAGAAGGGAACTAATTATTCCCCTATACAAGGTTTCATCAACAGGTTTCCCTGCCTCATCTTTGCATATGGGCATGTTTTACCCATGGGAGTTCTCATGGTGTAGGAATTCTCCATACCAAATTTCTTTATTAACTCTCTAGTGAACTTAGACTAGGATATGGACAAGCCATCATCAGTCTGTCTTACTTGGAGGCCCAAGAAGAACTTGAGTTCACCCATACTACTCACTCAAACTTCCCCTACATAAGTTTGGAAAACTTCATGCATAGGTTGTCATCAGTAGATCCAAAGATGATGTTATCTACATAGATCTAAACTAGGATAATCTTACCCTTAGATTCCCTTAGGAATAAAGTCTTGTCTACCTTCCCCCTTGAGAATTTGTTCTCAGTGAGGAAGCTATACAAAGTCTCATACCATACTCTAGTGGCTTGCTTTATCCCATTTAGAGCTTTCCTAAGTCTATGAACAGAGTCAGGTGAGTTTGAAACTACAAAACTTGGAGGCTGCTCAACATAGATTTCCTCTTTTAAGTTACCTATTAGGAAGGCTGACTTCACATCCATCCGGTAGACCTTGAATCCTTTGTGAGCAGCATATGCAAGAAATAATCTTATGGCCTCGAACCTTACTACAGGGGCAAAGGTTTGATCAAAATCAATGCCTTCTTCCTGCCTATACCCCTTAGCTACTAATCTTGCTTTATTCTTGATTATAATGCCATTTTCATCAAAATTGTTTCTATAAATCCACTTGACTCCAATGACATTATGTCCATAAGGTCTGGGAACCACCTTCTATACTTTGCATCTTTTGAACTGGATCAGTTCCTCCTACATAGCCACTATCCAGAATTGGTCTATGTTTGTCTCTTCAAACTTCTTTGGCTCCACTTGTGATAAGAAGCTGGCATACATAGTTGTATTCAGATTTCTTCTTCTAGTTACTATTCCATGGCTTGGTTCACTAATGATTTGGTGAGCAAGATGCTCTCTTAAATGCCTGATTGTAGGGGGGCAATCTTCTTTCAGCAACAGCTTTAGGAATAGCTCTTTGTTGATCTTCATCTGCTCCAAGTGTGACAGGTGGACCTTCTGGAATATCCACTTCAGCTTGCATCACTAGAGCTGCATATTTGATGGCTAGATTTTCCATAAATATCTTTGTATCTGCAGTACTAGAAGAAGAGCTTGGTAGCTTACTGTAAATCATGGTAGACTCATCAAAGACTACATGTATAAACTCTTCTATAACTTTGCTTTTCAAGTTATAGATCCTTTAAGCTTTGCTATGGTTGCTGTACCCAACAAAAATCCCATCAAAGGACTTGGTAGCAAACTTATTTATATAGGAATTTCCATTGTGAAGCGCATAACACTTAATACCAAAGATTCTGAGATAGCTCTGGTTTGGTTTCCTGCCTTTCAAGATCTCATAGGGAGTTTTCTTATGCCTCTTGGTGATAGAGGCTCTATTGAGGACATGACATGCAGTGTTGACTGCCTCAGCCCAGAAATATTCTGGGAGAGATGTGTCATTCAGTAGGGTCCTTCCAGCCTCTATGAGTTCTATTTTTCCTCTCAATAATCCCATTTTGCTGGGTGTTCTAGGTGAAGAGAATTTTTGATGAATCTCATGCTCTTTATAGAACCTTGTCATGCTATCAGACTGGAATTCATTCCAATGGTCACTTCTGATTTTGACCACAGAGTTGTTGAACTCATTCTGAATTTGCGTGACAAACTTAATGAAGATATCAAGGGTTTTATTATTTCTCTTGAGGAAGAACACCCATGTAAACCTGAAAAAGTCATCAACCACCACAAGGGTATAGACCTTCCTTACAAGACTATAAGCTGGCATAGGACCAAACAAGTCCATATACAGGAAGTATATGCACCTCAAAGAATCTTTGGTCCCAATACCCTTGAAGGAAGCTTTTGTCTGCTTTCCCTTTTGGCAAGCTGAGCAAATACTGTCCTTGGTGCATTTCATATTTGGGCTATTCCTAACAAGCTCTTGACTAAAGAGCTTGCCAATAGTCTTGTAATTTACATGGGCTAGCCTCTTGTGCCATAGGACACAAAAAGAGGATTTCTCATTTGCTACTAGACGGATTGGACAGTCTGTATCTAAACATAGAAAGTTTAAGCAATAAACATTTCAACTCCTAGTGCCTGTCAATATAACCTCTTGGTCACTTGACCTCCTGATTAGGCACTCATCCTTGTGGAAGACAATAATATAGCCAATATCAGAGAGATGGCTTATGCTTATAAGGTTGTGATGTAACCCTTCAACATAAGCCACCTTAGTGATGGTGACTATGTCATTGGTGATCTTACCATAACCTCTTGTTACCCCTCTATCTGAACCACCAAAGATTACTTTGGGTCTATCTTTTACTGGAATGTACTCCTTCAGGTTGCCCCTTGTCCTAGTCATATGCCTGGAATAACCATTGTCCAAGTACCATATAGGGGTATGACCACTTGGACTATCCAGCAATATACAGTTTACTTTACCTTAGGATCCTAATATCTATTGGGTCTTCGGTGCATATTACTCTGAAATTGAACAGCTCCACCAACAAGTTTTCTGACTGGTGGACTAACTCTGGTCCTGTCCACATTAGGATTATGCCAGCAGTCAATGACATAATGACCAAACTTGCCACAGTACCAACAATCATGTATGTTGTATCTTCTTTTCTGTGTAGGCCCTATAGTTGGTTTGACTACTGCCTTGATAGAAGGAAGAGGTGCATCAACCATTTTCTGATTTCTTTCAGCATGGATTTGACTGAAGGTTTGTCTGCTTGCAGGCTTGTGTGGCCTGTTCTTCATCCTATCAACAACATCTTTCTTTTCAGATAGTATGCTCTTGATAACATTAGGAATAGCCATATCAAGCAAGCTAACAGACCGACCCTTAGTCACTGTGCTGACAAGTTCTGAAAATTGGCTGCAACCACATTTTTGAGAGGGGGGCTGTAGCACCAAAAACAAAAGGTCCATGATGGGCCATTTGAATTTCTTCATGGGCAGCCTTAAAGGCACTTACCCTGTTGTACCTTCCACAATGACTGAGAATATCTTTTGTTGTACTTGTGGAAGCACCTATTTGAAGGGAATATCACCCTTTTTAATGGGATAGGTGGCCTAGATGCCATTTGCACAACTGGAACTTTTCTTTTCCCTTTGGGAGGCGCTGGTCTTATGTTACCCTTAAAGCCCAACCCCTTCTTGCCCTTCTGTGAGGAGAAGGAGTCTATCAAGGGCAATACTGTATTGGGCTGAGTGAAACTGGCCACAATACCTTTCTCCCTCTGGAGCTTTTTCTCAAGATCACTAATGAGACTGTTCTTGCTTTTGATAGCCTCCATTTGGATGCCTGAAAAAGGGGTTTTAGTTGACTAAGTTTCCTCATAGTATGATTCAGCACAGATGCTATTTCAGCAAGCTGGGAAGCAACTGGCTGAAGAGACAGAATCTCCTTAGCCTGTACTTTAGTCAACTTCTTGCACTTCTTAAAGGCATCAAGAAGTTTAGTATATCTGTCAATAAGTTGATTGACATCACCTTCTGAGCCAGAATTATCTTAACTATTAGATGAAGAGGCTTCTGTACAAGAACTAGTATCATATTGAGACACAGAACTGGATAGGGACTATACCTTACTTTGATAAGGCAGATCCTGGCAGCCCTCTTCATCAGTCATTGCCATCAGCCCTCTGTAGCTGTAGGCATCTTCATCCACCTCTGAGTCACTGTCTAATAGTTTCAGAGGGGCCCTGATTCCTGTCCTCACTAGAGGATAGACTTCTCCTGCTGTATAAGATTTACCTTTAGCAGTAGCAACAACTAGCCCAATGTAGGCTTCCTCTTCTTCAGACTCAGATAATGATGAGTCTATCCAGCTTTTCACTTTCTTAGCCACAAAGGACTTTTCTTTCTTTCCCTTGTGCTTTTGGTGAGATTTCTTCTCACTATCCTCCCTTCTATTCAATGGATAATCAGCAATGACATGTCCTGGCTTGCTACAGTAGTAACAAATTATATCAGTTTAATTATGTTTTCTGGGTTTAGATCCATACCTATCCTCCTTGGAGGATTTCTTCCAGTGATGAGCTAAGGAGGAGGGTCTGCTCTTCCATTGCTTTTTCTTCATCAGCCTATGGAGCTGCCTGGAGAAGACAGCAAAGTCCTCATTAGACATGCTACTTTCTAATTCTTCTGATTCAGAGCAGTCTGAATCTGATGGTATTTTTGGAGGATAAGGTGTCTTACTCCTACTTTTCTTTGTGGCTTCAGCTTTGAAAGCCACAAACTTCTCTTTGGCCTGATACTTGTAATTAGTCTCTTCTCTTTCCTGACAGTTAACTGCATCTCATATGAGACCAGTTTACCAAATAGGGTGTGCGGTAGAGTGTCACCCAGCTTGGACACTTATCTGATGGCATAAATTTTTGTGTCCCAGTCTTTGGAGAGAGACCTAAGAAACGTATCATTTAGCTCATAATGACTAAAGATCCTTCCATAGGTTCTTAGTTCATTCACTATCCTAAAGAATTTTTCATAGCAGGTGGCTATGTCTTCTCCCCTAGATTGTCTAAAAGCTTCATACTCCGGTTGAGCATGGACTGTCTATCATCACTGACTTCCTCTGTGACTTCCATGTAGATCACTAGAGTGTCCCACATTTCCTTTGCATTTGTGCATTGAATCAGATTCTGAAGGGTAGAATCATCAATTGCACTGACAATGATGTTCTAAATCCTCTTGTCTATGATGGAAGGAATGACTTCATCCTCTGTCATCTCATCATAAGTCTTAGGTGTTTGGATGTTTGTATCCAGGACAGACACTTTCATAGGGATAAAAGGTCCTTCTTTAATAGTTATAAAGATTCTAGGTCAGCTGCTTCCATGAACAGCCTGACCCTCTTCTTCTAGATGCCAAATCCCTCCTTCCTGCAGATAGGAAGCTCAATGGAACCCAGCTCCTTATAGTTTACTCCTGAACCCATAAGGGCAGTATGAAGCTAACTTGGAAGATCACTCAGATGGTTAGATCCTTTTTGAGTAACCTGGCTCTGATACCACTTGAAAGTCTTAGTTTTCAAGGTAGCTTGCAACTTAGGGGGGTGAATAGGTTGTATCACTATAATTATTCTCTTTTTAGTTTTTTCCTTTAGCACTAAATATGTTGTTAGTAGTTTTCTTTCAAGAACCTACACAAAGAAAATAATATAAAAAAGCACACACAGATTTATAGTGGTTCTACAACTTGTGGGTATATCCACTCTCCTACCACCTTGCCAACTTCCTATTAGTCAAGGCACTTCTTCAAAACACTTCTCTAAGGAGCTTTCACCTTAGATCCCTCAGAATCTTTCAGTCTCCTCCAAGGCATATAACTCAGCCATAAGGGCCTACAACTCAGTGATTAGCTGATCACATACCCAAGGACAAATGTCATACACTCAGGCTCGGAGGACAACCCTACCTCAGATCCACAAGGGATCCTACATCTCAGAGAGAATGACTCCTACTATAAGCTGTTTAGCCCTACAACTCAGATCAAAAGGACCCTACAGCTCAGGCATAAGTTCTCTACAACTCAGTGAGAATGACTCACTAACCTCAGGCTGTTAACCCCTACCTCAGATTCATAAGTGAATCCTACATTTAGAGAGTAATACTCTCCTACAGCTCAGGCAAATTTGCCCTACCTCAGGCCAATGTCCCTATAGCTCAGATTCAGAAGGATCCTATAGAAAAATGGTGATTTGATTTATTTGACATAGAAAAGTTTTTCTATATCAACAACTAGGGCTGAGGTGACTCAGCACTATCTTACTTCACAAAAATAGGAAGAAGTTTTGCCTTTGTCGGAAGAGTTTCAGAATGAAGATTCTGATCTTGCTTAGGAAGATGATGAATCACAGTTCTTCAATCAGCCAACTGAGCCCACTGGAGAATGATGGCTCTACCCTTTTTCTCTATCAGAAATCTTTCTTATTATGCTATAGCAGATGAAGAAGCAACAACTCACTGAAATTTTCATTCCTGTAGAAAGACTTCAAGCTCTTTCTCTGCGATAATGGCGAGAGAGATGAAGTCTGTCTGCTATCTTTTGAAATAGATAAAGCCCTAAAAGTTGTTTTTGTCTTTTCCCATCTCTTCCTTTTGTAGTTCGTCGATCAATGACCCTTAAAGATCAGTGGGGCCCACCTGCAGCTTCCCACTGCACCTTGGTTTAACGGAAGAAGATGTACAGTAGCTTCTCGGCAGAGTTTGTCGTGTTCGGTAGCTTCTCCACACTTGATTTGAAATCAGTTGACTTTGTCAATTTTGTGGACATCAGCACCTGTGGACTTAGCCAAAATCGAGCATCAATAGAATATGAGTTGAGTGAGCAAGCCTCACTCAGCGCTAAAACAGTTAGATATATTTCTGTCTATCTAGAATTTGAGTGAGTAAGCTATACTCATTACCAAAACACTTAGGCAACTTTTCTGCCTTTAGGCATTGACAGTGTTGAGTGAGTAAGCCTCACTCAATGCTTTTTTTACCTTACCTTATTTTTCAGCCTCTTCTGCATGTATGGCATTGAGAACATTGAGTGAGCATGCCTCACTCAACTCCTTTTGCCTTAGCCATGCCTTTTGCTACTTGGCGTTGAGTGAGTAAGCTCCACTCAATGCCAAACTACTTAATAGACTTTCTTCTATTATCTAGCATTGAGTGAGTAAGCTACACTCAATGTATTTGGACTTAGCATAATTTTTGTGTTTAAGAACACTGGATTTGAGAATTAGTCAACGCATTATCACATGGCATTGAGTGAGTTTGTCTCACTGAAAGCCTGTAGACTTTGGTAAATTTTCACAGTTTTCTTGTGGTATTGACTGATTAGGCTATACTCAACGATTATGAAGCTATGGCTTTGAGTGAGTGAGCTACACTCAACGCCTATGGACTTGGACACTTTTCTGCTCATTTCTTCTTAGGCTATTATATCATTAGCCTGTCTCGCAGCCTTTTGTTGTAAGATATTGAGTGAGTTAACTTCACTCAATGCTTGTGGACTTAGCCATATTTCCAGCCTGCTATTACTTTGCCTTTGACTATATAGGCTCCACTCAGCGCTATAAGTCATCTAGCATTGAGTAGCCTTCACTCAACGCCTGTGGACTTAGACAGATTTTTGTCTATCCACACCTTTGGTAAGAGTTTACCTAACTTAGCCACTTAGGCTATCTGTCCCATCAATGTTATAGGACAACCCTACATGCATGAACTCAGGCACTCATCAAATACAACATTATGTATATAATTAACAGATTGCCTTCCTCAAATCAAGGACATTGAGGGCAATGGACCCAACAACCTACAACTCAGATCCACAGGATCCTACAGAAGGTAAATAGTTTGTTGATGTTGTTTTTGACTCCAGAGAAATTACTCTCTGAGCCTGCCTTCCTATACTGAGAAATACTCAGTCCTAACTTCTTCTCAGCAATAAGAATGATGATATTCAGGAAACTGCTGCTTGTGCTGGAAGTATCTCAGAAAAAAGGTCTCTGAACTTGCTAATGAAGACATTGATTTGACAGTTCTTTGTATTTTACTTTCAGCTAACCTTCTGTCTAGTCTTCTTCATAGCTCTAGAAAATGTGCTTTAAGAACTTGAACTGTGAAGATGCTACAGCTAGGGTTTGCCCATTTGCTGCTTCTTCTTTCTCAGAAAGAGAACTTTCTGAACTTGCTTCTGAGAAAAGATTCTTTAGTTCTTTTTATCTTCAATAGCTAACTGTCTATAAATCATAGACTAACTATAGAGTGAGTTTATCAAGCTCTGCAACTTCTTAAAACTCAGAAATATAACTTTCTGATATTTATATTTTAGGTGAGAAATGGAAACAACTATCATGTATCAACAGATCTGCTGCAACTAGGGCCTAGCTGCTTCTTTTCTTCAGAGACATTTCTCCGACCTTGCTGTTGCATGTGTGAGTGGTAACAACTATCTTCTTTCAACTTCTAGATCAGCTATCTCTCAACTCTGTAATTATGTCGAGAGGAGGAATATGAAGTCCAGAGCATTTCCAAAAGTTAATTTCTTCTATCTGATTAGTCGCTTTTTTTCTTCCGCCGTCCAAAGGCTCTTTGAGCCTTGGGACCACCAATAGTTGTTTGCTGTAACTTAGCTTTATTCAGAAAATGTCTTATTGTAGGCCTCTAGTGTCGTTTGTCATGTACTGTATACTTCCCGTAACATTTTGAATTTTGCTGACTCTTGCTGACGTCAGCATCTGTGGACTTAGCCAAATTCACAGTTTCATCCCAGGCTTTGAGTGCGTTGAGTGAATAGCCTTCACTCAGTGATAAAACCCTTAGCCAACAAATCTGTACTGCCAGGCATTCAGTGCATTGAGTGAATGACATTCACTTAACACTTTTGTCCTTAGACAAACATTCTGCTGATAGGTGTTGAGTGCGTTGAGTGAACAACCTTCACTCAACGCTTTTATCCTTAAACAATCTTTCTGCAGCTTAGGCGTTGAGTGCATTGAGCGAACCTTCATCACTCAACACTTCTGGACTTAGCCACTACTTTTGCACTGCTAGGTGTTTAGTGCGTTAAGTGAGCCGCCCACACTCAACGCTTTTGTCCTTGGACCAACTTTCTACTATTTAGGCGTTGAGTGCGTTGAGTGAGCCTTCATCACTCAACGCTTCTGGACTTAACTGCTTCTCTGAATGCCTGCCATCTTGCTGAGGCATTGAGTAAAATTTCTTCTCTCAACACTTTTGTACTTAGTCGATCTTCTTAATGAGCTTGCGTTGAGTGAGCTATCCTCACTCAATGCATCTGTACTTAGACAGATATTTCTGTCTATCTTTTAAGCTTTGACTGAACATTGTCCTATCGACGCTTTCTCCTTTGGGGGTTGAGTGAGCTGTCCTCACTCAATGATTCTGGACTTAGAATGATTTCTTCTCTACCAATATTGAAACTTTGACTATCTAGGCTTGGCATTGAGTAAACTGGCTTCACTCAATGCTTCTGGACTTAGTCACATTTCTTCCTTGCTAATGCGGAAGCTTTGAAACACTTTGCTGTACTCGATGCCTCTTATTAAATGGCATTAAGTGAACTGCCTTCACTCAATGCCTGTGGACTTAGCCGCAAATCTACTTTGAAAACTATTGGGTTTTGACCTTCCATTCTTTACTCATCACTTTTTGGCATCTAGCGTTGAGTGAACTTGCTTCACTCAACGCCTATGGACTTAGATGATTTTCTATCTTTCCAGCATCCTTCCTTGACATCTGGCATTGAGTGAACTATCTTCACTCAATGCTTGTGGACTTAGATAAATATTTGTCTCTCCAGCATTCTGCCTTATGACCACTTGTCATAATCACTTAGACAACCTATCTAAACTTGTTCCAAGAAACATCCTACATATATTGAACTTGAACAACATCAAATACAATTGTGCTCTTAGTATTGATTGTGATGCCTCTTTAAATCTAGAGAATATTGAGGGCAATATTCCCAACATTAATTGATGAAAATCACAAAAATTAAGTAGGGGCTTATTATATTTATATATATTTTTTGAGTTTTTTGATTTTTTGTTAAACATAAATACTAAAAACATAAATTATAATCCTAATTTTTTTTATTTCTTGGACTTCCCGAGGACTACCCAGTGATGGGTTCGCATGGTAATAGACAGTTTTGTGGGATGAAAGCCCAACACGACCCTTTCTAAGAAGTTAAAATTCCAGTTTTCTAATTTTTTTTGTATTTTTGATTAAAATAAAAAGAAAAACAATTGTTTGGTATTTTTAAAGATTTTTTCAACAATTTTTTATAGATTTTTAAAATAAAAATAGTAAAGGACATTTCACCCTCAAACTTAAAAATAAACATTATCCTCAATGTTTATATGCCAAGTAGGAGGGGGAGAAGAAAAGAAATAAAATAAATTTTTTTAAAAATGCAAAAAAATTAAAGGATAAACAAGAGGTGTCTCCCAAGAGCGCTTTTCTTTTACCCATCTGTAAGCTAGATGGTTATGGTTAAGAAAAAGGAAAATAAAAATTTAAATAAACAGGCAACTCCTTTTTTTCACGCTTAGGTGAATAAGCTGAAGTCAGATGCACGACTACTCCTCCACCTACTTCTTGATTTTCCTTCTTGCAGTTGACTTGAAAATGTAAATTCAAATCACATATACATACCTGAGGTGATTTGAATTTGTGTAGATGAGTGACAAATGGATCGGGGATGATGTTTGATTGCAACAGCTCATATTCTTCCTAAAAATTGTCAGTATGAGAAAAATCAAAAGTAAGCATTTCAGAAAAATTTTTGCAAGGAGGAGGCTCTTGCAAAACTTTTTGTATAAGCTCAGGTTGTTGATTTTCTAAAATAAAATTATTATCTAAAAATTCATTTATAAAGTCATTGGACACCTCATTTTCATGAATTTGAATTCCTAAATATTTATAAGTGGTGCTGGAAAATTCATGAATAAAAGAAGAATTAGGAGTAGTAGGAGAAGAAACATGTTCTTCTTCTAATTCACCCGGTGTGCCCATACAATTTATAAATTCTTGAAATAATAATTTTTCTCACTCTTTAGAATAATAAACCAAGGGGGCACAAGAAGATTCTTGTTCCTTCATATGTGAAATATTTGAAGATGGAGGAAAATCATTATGACAAGTATTAATGGGAACTAAAATTTTGGGGGAGAAAAAAATTGAATTTGCAAAAATTCCCCAAAATTAGAAGACTCAACTTGCGGTGCGGAAAAAGAGGAACAAAAATTAGAATCTAAAGAATTATTCTCATTACTCGGGAATTTTTCCGAGTGATCTTGCGAACATGAAAAATCAACATCCGAGTTTGAAGAAAAACTATTTAAATTAGAAAAATTATTCTTGTTAAAGCTCGAAAAATTAGAAAAAGTTGAAAAATGATTTTCATGAAAATTTGAAAGTGAATTATCATTAAAGTGAGAATAGTTATTTTCATAATTCTTATCAAAATTATTTTTATAAGAGAAATTTTGATTAAAATAATAAATATACCAATCCTCACTTTGATGAGGAGCACCATAATAATAACAAAAAATTTTGCGCTTTTTTGGGGATTCCAAAATATCTAGTTTATTTTGAAGCTCGGCAAGCAAGGTGGCCAATTGAGATAACATTTTTTATGAAAAAAAATAAAAAACCTTTTACATAATAGAAATGAATTCAAAAGTAAAATGAAAAAGAGAAATGGAGGTAGAGAAAGAGAATGATAAAATTAATAAAATCTGCGCTTTCAAAATATCAATAATAATAACTCCCCGACAACTGCTTCAAAAACTTGATTGGTAAAGAAAGAGAATGAAAAAATTAATAAAATTTGTGCTTTCAAAATATCAACAATAATAACTCCCCCGCAACGGCGCCAAAAACTTGATGCGTAAAATTTGTGATTAATAATACCTCCAAATTCTACGAACTATAGGCAAGAGCACCTATCGTTCATAGTATAAGATATTTTAAAAATATGAAGTGTCATATTCTTCCAGGTTTGTTGACTACTTCTACTCACGCAAATTAATATTATTTTATCGAATATAAAAATAGGTTAATTAAACTATGAAATAAAATACACTTAATCAAGAATGCCTTTGGATTAAGATACACTTTTATAAAATGCAAGCTTCGAAATTAGCTACTTCGACCGTGGAGGTTACCAAAATTCAAAAGCGCCTCTCTCGAGAATACGCTCTCGACTAAACTTAGGTTGATCGATTAAGACACCTCGACCAATCAAAAACCCTAAGCTTTCTTTACGCGGTGAACCCCGCTATTAGATTTGACTCAAATCCGAAAGACTTATGTCATCCTCTCTCGAGGAGTGCATGCAACTCCTTCTACCTTTGAGTGATCTACTCGTATCCACAATCTCTCGATATATCTAGGATACAGATCTAGGGTCGAAAACATATTCATGAAAAGTGAATTCGACGTAATTGAAATCAAAGATAAATTTAAGTGAAAAGTAGAGCTTGACAAAAAAGAGAAGTTTATTTTATCCAAAGTTCATCATGATCAAGTGTTAATAAAATTAGCTACTTAAAATGATTAAGAAAATATATAAAAAGGAAAAGAAGAACATGATTGCATGAAAGAAAGTGCTTGAATTAGAAATTAAACAAAACAATTAATCTATGAAATGGAAAATGCATAAAGAAATGCGAAAATACTGAAAACTAAACTACTAACTTCCTAAACTACTTCTCTTCAAGTTTTTGACATTGTCTTGAATTTATAGAAATTTTTTTGGATAGTCATGCCCGTGACTAGGGGGTATGTAAGGTGCAGAACCGTCCTCTTAAAATCCCGGGAACGTTGGGAGAAAACCGCTAAAATTTGTTGTTTTGCAGGTCACGCCCGTGACCTAGGGCGTGTCGTGTACGGAACTGCCATCATAAAAAGCCCGGGAAAAACCACCAAAATCTATTATTTTTCTGGTAATGCCCCTAGGTCAAGCCTGTGACTTGGGGGCGTGTACTGAATGGGTCAGTAAACGTCTAGAAACGGCGTAATATGACATTAATTCGGCAGTTTCGGGTAGATCACGCCCTAGGTCACACCCATGACTTGGGGGCATGTACTTAGAAAAGTTACAGAATTGTCCCGGGAAGATTTCTGGAATTTTTTTTATTTTTTTCCCGAGACACGCACTGGTCACACTTGTGACTTGGGGGCATGTACTTGTGAAACTCTCTAGATTTGTAGAGGACATTGTCCTTTTCCGTTGATTGGTTGCACGTCCTGTAACTCTTCCTGGTTTGAAAGTTATGACAATTTGAGGTTGAGCAATCCGCGGCCAAAAATATTAATTTTCTACAGAATGTTTTCTGATCATGGCCATGAACTTTAAATTGATATTTGAAGCCCAATTATACCTGAAATTAGAAAAGAAAGTAATTCATGCTATGAGAAATTCTTCTTGATAGTGAACAGTTTGATCACCTATGGCAGGCAGTTCACTAACTATGAGCTGAATAACAAGTTCTTGAGATCCTTAAACAAAAAATGAGATACCAAAATCTGTGCCATCAAAGAGGTTGGCAACTTGGCAAATACCTTGCCTCAAAACTTGTTTGGGATGTTTCTATCCCTTGAGATGCAGCTAAACTCAAGGAAGGATGAAGAGGATGCTGCCAGATCTCTTCACAGAGAGAAAGCTGTGGCCTTCTAAGCTGAAGACACAAGAAGAAGTAGAGAAAAGACTCCTTCTCCACCAAGGAGAGTTGTTGAGTTAGACAGCTCTGATCACAGCTCCTCTAGGAATGAACTGTCTGATGGAGAACCAACACTGTTCTCAAAATAGTACATGAAGATGTTGAGCATAAGGAGACAATGGAAGAACAAAGGCTCTTCTAGCTCCTACTCAAAGAAGCCTCACTCCAGCAAGGACAAATCTAGAAATGACCCTTTTGGGGAAAGGTATGATTCAAAACAGAACAAATAAATTAAGTCTAGTGTTATTTTCTACTATTGCAATAGGAGTGGACATGTCATTGCTGACTGTCCAGTTAAAAGAAAGGAGCACATGAAGTTTGATGTCAAAAACCATCACAAGGGAAAGAAGGCTGAAAAGAGCTTCTTGGCCAAGAAGATTGTTAGCCTATCAGACAGTGATTCTGAATCTTCAGAATCAGATGAAGAGGAGGCCTACATTGGTCTTATGTCCATTGAGGAAGAAGATAATCTTCCTACTGCTCTATCTGGCATCAGGGCCCCACTATCCTCTGTTGATAGTGACTATGAAGATGAAGAGGAGATCAGCCTCATGGCCATATCTGAAGACAATTAGGACATTTCTGTTCCTGATGAGGTACACTCTATCCCAAGTTATCCCTCAATCTATGAGTCTGGCTCAGACTCTGAAGCATCCACTTCCTCAAGTGGGGATGATGGATCAGATTCTGAAGAATATATCAATCAATTGATTGACAAGTATGGTTTTCTTTTTGATGCTCTGAAGGAGAGCAAAATGCTTGTCAAGAGACAAGCAGAGGAGATTATCTCCCTGCAAGCTGCTTCTCTGCAGTCTGAGTCAGTATCCTTGCTAGCTTAGATGAAGAGGGTGATTAGCCAACTTAAGATAATCTCAATTATCCAAATTGGTACCATCCACCAGAAGAACAAGGTCATTTGGGATTTTGAAGATTAGCTCCTTAAGGAGAGAAAGATTATGGCTGAATTCAGTAAGCACAAGATAGTGTTGCCACTGATTGACTCCTTTACCTCTCAAAAGGATAAGATAGGTTTGGGGTTTAAGTGGAACTCCAGAACATCCCATTCCAAAGGGAAAGACAAAGATCTTGTAGAGCCTTAAACCACCTTTCACAAGGTAATCCTCCCTTCCAATAGGTATGACCAAGATAGTATGTATGGTCACAAGAAGAATGGAAATTCTTCTTGTAAGAATACAAGGGTATCTTACAATGGAAGAAGAAAGGATATGGGTTTGAGTGCTCTGAAGGCTCCCCATGAGAAAATCCAGATGGCCCATCATGGACCATTTATATTTGGTACTCAAACCCCCACACTCAAGGATAAGGCTGTGGCCTATTCTCAGGTCCTTTCAGCTAAAACCCAGACCAAGGGTAAATCTGTCAGTAAGCCTAACTTGGTTATCTCCGAGGCCATTAATAGCTCGTCATCTACAAAGAAGACTACTGTTGATGAAACTCAGAGTAGCCAAGTACATCTACTGGCAGCCTCTCCTTCTGTCAAATTCTTGCTGAAAGAAATATGAAGAAGAATGCTGCTCTCCCCTTTGAACAAAAATCTTTAAAGGCTGTTCATAAGAGGAGGTACAACATTCATTAGTGCTGGTGCTGGGGTAAAGTGAGCCACTTTGCCAAAGATTGTTGGCACAACCCTAGTGTGCCAAGGGCAAGGGTATGTCTTCCTAACAGGACTACTGCAGGTAGATATGTATATTTTCAAACTAACAAGAACCAAGGACCCAATCCCTTTTGAGGTCCTAAGGTAAACTAAACTGTGATTGCAGGGTAGTCCAAGTATCCATACAACACCAATATGGTACTTGGACAATGGATGTTTCAGACACATGACTGGAACAAAGAGCCACCTAAAGGATTACACTCCTGTAAAGAATGGACCTAAGGTGATCTTTGGAGGTTCATACAGAGGAATCACTAAGGGATATGGTATGATCACCAATAGCATAGTCTCCATCACAAGAGTTGCTTATGTGGAAGGATTATAGCATAATTTGATAAGTATAAGCCAACTATGTGACATTGGCTATGTTATTGTCTTCCATAAGGATTAATGTCTGATCAAAAGGTCAAGTGACCAAGAGGTCATGTTGACAGGCACTAGAAGTGGAGATATTTATTGTTTAAACTTCTTATGTTTAAGTATAGATTCAACAGTATGTCTGGTAACAAATGAGAAAGTCTCCTATTATGCGTAATGACATAAGAGGTTTGCTCACTTGAACTATAAGACAATTAGCAAGCTCTTCAGTGAAGAGCTAGTCAGAAATGGACCAAATCTAAGATGCACCAAGGAGGGTATATGTTCTACATGTCAGAAGGGAAAGCAAACCAAAGCATCCTTTAAAAGCATTGGGGCCAAATAATCTGAGAGGTGTTTGCAGCTCTTGCATATGGACTTGTTTGGCCTTATATCAGTTTATAGTCTAGGTAGGAAAGTCTACACACTAGTGATAGTTGATGACTATTCCAGATTTGCTTGGGTGTTTTTTCTAAAGAAAATGTCTGAAACCCTTGATACTTTGGTAGCCTTTGTTAGGCAAATTAAGAATGAAAAAGGACAGTTCTGGGGTCAAAATTAGAAGTGACCATGGTACTGAATTTCAGTCTGAAGGCATGACAAAGTTTTGTGAAGAGCAAGGGATTCATCAGGAATTTTCTTCTCCAAGAACTCCCCAACAAAATGGGATTGATGAGAGGAAAAATAGAACTCTCATAGAAGCTAGCAGGACATTACTCTGTGACACTTCTCTCCCAAAATATTTCTGGGCTGATGCAATAAACACTGTATGTCCTATCCTGAATTGAGCTTCTATCAACAAGTTTCACAAGAAGACTCACTATGCGATCATGAAAGGTAGAAAACCTAATCTAGCATATCTCAAAATCTTTGGAAGTAAGTGCTTTTTGCTCAACAATGGAAAGTCCCACTTGACTAAGTTTGCTGCCAAATCCTATGAAAGTTTTTATGTTGGGTACAACAATCATAATAAAGCATATAGAGTCTACAACTTGAAAAATCAAGTTGTAGAAGAGTTTGTAAATATAGTCTTTGATGAATCCTCTATGGTTAACAATGAGATGCCTAGCTCCTCTAGATCTATAGGTGTAGAATTAGAGATGGATAATCTAATCATCAAGGACACTCCTCCAACTGCCTAAGAAGAAGATGATGTGTGCATTCTTAAAGAAGGATAAAGCATACAGGAGTTGGAAGAAGACCATCATGATCCAGTAATTGAAGCTCAAGATGCTAAGAATAGAATGCCAGCAGCTATCAGGCATTTGAGGGATCATCCCAGAGATCTAATTATAGGTGATGTAAGGCAAGGTGTTACAACAAGGAGCAGAAGCCTCAATATTGCTTTGTATTCAAGCTTTCTGTCTTAAGTTGAACCAAAGAGATTTGAAGATGCCGACATAGACCCATTTTGGATTGTGGCTATATAAGAAGAACGGAACCATTTTAAAAGATACAAGGTCTAGAAGCTGGTTCCCAGACCATAAGGATATAACATCATAGGAACTAAGTGGATCTTTAGGAATAAACTTGATGATAATGGTGTTATAACCAAGAATAAAGCTAGACTGGTTGTCGAAGGATACAGACAAGGGGAAAGTATTAATTTTGATCAAACCTCTGCACAATTGGCTAGATTGGAAGCTATAATAATGTTCCGTATATATGCTGCACATAAAGGATTCAAGATCTACCAAATGGATGTAAAGTCAGTCTTCCAAAATGGTGACCTAAAGGAAGAGGTCTATGTTGATCAACCCTCAGGTTTTGTTAATTCTAACTTTCCTTATCATGTATTTAAGCTTAGAAATGCTTTATATGGGTTGAAGCAAGCTACTATATGAAACCATGTCTAGCTTTCTCTTTGAGAACAAATTTTCAAGGGGAAAGATAGACAAGACATTATTTCTCAAGGATGTCAAGTGTAAGATCATTCTAGTTCAAATTTATGCATGAGTCTACTGATGATGGCCTCTACAAGAAGTTTGCTAAACTTATGTAAGGGAAATTTGAGATAAGCAGCATGGACGAACTCAAGTATTTCTTAGGCCTCCAAGTTAGACAATCAGAGGATGGTCTATCCATCTCTCAGTCTAAGTTCACCAAGGAGTTGATTAAAAAATTTGGAATGGAAAATGCCTCCACAATGAAAACTCCTATGGGGTCATGTGTGTTAATAGATAAGGATGAGTCAGGAAAACCTATTGATGAAGCCTTGTATAGAGTCATAATTGGCTCCTTCCTCTACCTTACTGCTAGTATGCCAAACAATATGCACGCTACATTTGTATGTGGTAAATACTAAGCTAGCCCTAAGGAATCTCATTATTCTACAACAAAAAGAATTTTGAGGTATCTCAAGGGAAGACTTGATCTTAGCCTGTGGTACCCTTGGAATAATGAATTTGAACTAATTGGGTATTCAGATGCATATTTTGCAGGTTGTAGAGAAGAGAGGAAAAGCACCTCTGACACCTGTTAATTTCAAGGAGGAAGATTGGTCTCTTGGAGCAGCAAGAAGCAAACAAGTGTTTCCATCTCTACAGCTGAATAAAAGTACATCTCAGCTGGTAGTTGTTGTGCATAAATTTTAGGGTTTAGGGTTTAGGGGGAGCCAGTTCAGTCCATGCCGGATAAGCTTGACTCTTACCTAGAGAATCTCCAGCACAAAATAGATCAAAACAATACTACTGAAGACCAGAATGTCCCTATAGACAATGTTAAGGTTGAGAGGGAGACTACCCAGATGGTCGCACCGTCTGTCGGAGAGCCAGTACAATCAATTCAAGAACAGTTAGATTTCTTTATTGAAAATCTATAGAACAGGATTGCTCAAGTGTCCTGAAGTGATTTCTTTCTATCCACAAGTAAAGGGGGAAAAAGTCCCTGATAAAATGACTGAAGATGCTCCAACTATAGTTGAAACAAGTCAGCAAATTCTTATGGGAAATGCAGAGATTGAGGGGGAGATTCCAATAGAACTCCTTGCTTAATAAAATGAGAGTGTCATTGAAATTTTTGAGGATAGTGATCTATCTAGATGAAAAGATAGATCAGGACAAAACCTCCTTGACTATATCTGTATCTGAAGAGACTCCCTTACTGAAGAAGTCATAAAGGGGGAGAAGACAATGATCAAGAGGGAGAATGTTGTTGGGTTACCAACATAATCAGAGGTTCATTGACTCAAGATTAAGGGGGAGAAGACAATGATCAAGAGGCTTGAACAGTACACATATATGACAACATTCCTCCTATTCAAGAAGGACTGTATGATGAATAGTATGGTGATATTTTTATATGGTAGTGTATTTCAATTATTGCTCATATATACTGTGAATGCTTATCCTCTGTGGTAGTGTATATCATTGACTAAGGTTCTGACTTCTTCAAATAGGGGGAGATTGTTAGGTCAATTGATCATAATATCCTAGATTTAAAGAAGGACCACAAGTCAATGGTATATATATGAATGTATTTGATATATGTTTGAGTTCAATGGATGCAGGTTATACTCTGCTACATTGATTAGACAGGTAGTCTGAGTCATAATGATAGATGGACTCAAGACTAGTTATTGGCAAAGAAGAAATCTAGCTAAGTCCAGAAGTGTTGAGTGAAGACACTTCACTCAATTTCAAGAGGCTAAAAGTGTTGACAGAATACCATATAGTCAAAGCCTCAGTGTTGCTGTCAAAAAAATATGGCTAAGTCCAGAAGCGTTGAGTGAAGACAGTTAACTCAACGCCTAAAAGCAAAAGTGCTAACAGAGCTACATATAGTCAAAGCGATAGTGTTGCTGACAAGAAAACTGTCTTAGGACAGAAGGGTTGAGTTAAGCCAACTCACTCAATGCCTACTCAACCGAATTTCTATCCAAGTCATAAAGCGTCGAGTTAAGACCGTTCACTCAAAGCCAAAGTGAATAAGCGTTGAGTGAAGCCAGTTCACTCAATGCCTACTCAACTGGATTCAAGGCTAAGTACAAAAGCATTGAGTGAAGCCGGTTCACTTAACGCCTTATCAAGAAGAGTCAAGAAGCAAGAAGCATTGAGTGTTGAATCTATACTTGTAATGCCCCAAGTTTCCTGAAGCAGGAAATGGTTTCTATCAGAGATACTGCCCGGCGGGAGGGTTAACGCCAGTGGTAGCGAAGCTGTTTAAGCGAGAATTCCTCTCTGAGAGGTACCGCGCGGTGGTAGCAATATTGCTTGGCAGTAACGTCAGGCTTCGAGAGCGTCAGGAGCGCCATGTTATTACGATGCCTTGAATTTCGTGCGGCAGTAGGTTGTTATCGCACAGCGGTAGTAGGGCTGATTTATTTGGCAAAGCTCTCGGTGAGCTACCGCCCTGCGATAGGGTTAGCGCTTGCGATAACAATGCTTTTGTAATTTCTACACCAGTTATGAGATGAACCAGTAATCGTCCGACGATAGTAAGATATCGCAGAGCAGTAGCAGAGTAGTTATGACATAGTCACGTGTCAGCGTGTGATTGGAGGTTTTAAACGGTGGGTTGCAGGACAAGCTAACGCTTGAGCTACCACATAGCGGTAACTTGCTACCGTGTGGTGGTAACACTCATAAACCTAAATCTAGAGCAAATCATGTCCATTCGCAGGTTTTTGATTGAGATCCGACGGAGGGGTGTCATCCCAGATGGTATAAGGCCGGGACATGACATTTCTTCTTCATTTAATCCCAATGCAATCTCTTTCTAAGGGCTAGAAAGAAGGGAGAGTGAAGGAAGAGGAAGAAGGATATCCCGCCATTGTTGGAGCTTTGGATCTCTGATTTGCAAGCCAAGTTTGGTTCCATGGGGGAAAGACTGTTGTGGTCATTTTCATCCAGCTTGATCTTCGTCGATGGCATCGAAACGAATATCAAGGGTAACGATCCTTCTTCTTGGACATGTAAAGTCCTTTATTTTGGCATTGAAGGGTATGTTAGATCTAGTTGCCAACCTTAGGGGGGGGGGGTGAATAAGGTTTTATGCGTTAAGTGGAATTAAAAAATATTTCACACTAGAAAATCGAGTTCTAGAAGTTACTGCGGGGCATTAGGTAGCTAACGCGCGGCAGTAGGTCACAGAGCTCATTTTCCTGCGCGAATTCGCTTGTGTACACAACACACAGTAATCACCCTTACATTCACAACAGATAACAAGAGTTATAAAACAAAACAAGAACTTCATTGCAAGAATTAGAACAATAAATAGTTTTACAATTACAAACTTGTGATCCCCGTGACACCAGGGATCAGAGGCTATAAAAAAGAAAACACTTTTGTTTTCTATGCCAACCCACTACCCGGATCGGTTGGCTCTCTCCCTTTCCTTCCCAGAAAAGTCTTTGAGCCGACTCTTCACCTCCACACAAAGAAGGATCTTAGAGCCCTGCTAGATCCTCCCGATCTAGACGTCCTTATCCCAAGGACAATTTATCGCAGAATTCTACCCGGATTCCAACGACCCTTACTGGTCGATTTTCCTCTCCACAAGATTTAGAAATAAAGAAAAGGTACAAGAGTAAAATATGTAAATAATCTAAAAATTGAAGTTCTCCCTCTTGATGACTTCTCCGTTGAGCGATCTACAGCCGGTGCATGAGATCTCTGTTTGCTAGCAACTTATCGGTTCTTCGTAGTCGATGTAGATCTTGGAACGCCGGAGTTCTTCGTTCACGAATAGGAGGGAAATGAATTTCTTCTTCTTCGACGAAGACTCTTGGAACGGAGCACAAGAAGGCGGCCAAACCCTAGAATTTACGTACTCCTGTCGCTCTTCAGTTCTTCTCTTAATGGGCACATAAACCAAGGCAGCCTTTTATAAGTCTTCATGAAAAAAGGCTATCGCCAGCGGTAAGACTAGCTCCCGGCAGTACGTTCACGCGCTTGTTGTGCTAGCTGTTGTCTAAATATGGAAAAATAATTAAAATGATTATTTGCAGTTTCAGGAAAAAGCGCGTCGATTTTCGCCGAGCTACTAGCGTGGCATGGTAAGCAGTATCGCCTGGCAGTAGGTCAGTAGCTCGACAAACCCGACTCGACGGTCATCGAGCGGATAGCGCGGCGCGATTAGTGATAGTGCCTAGCGGTAGCATCCACTCAACGCCACTATCTCGACGCACTCAATTCTTTTCTTCTCAATGCTCTCAATATGGCGTTGAGTGAGCTAGTGCAGCGCGGTAACAGCTAGCGCTGTCTGATAGCTTCTCGAGCGCCATGTCCATTTAATTCCAGCTACCACCCAATGATAACTCTTATCGCCCGGCGGTATCTCCAGAAGAGATTTTCTTTGCTTGCATCTATCAACCTGCACACTCTATCAATACAAGACGTGATCAAATACAACCTGAGATTTGATATTCTTAAACACAAGGAATGTGAAACATCTGTTCCAACAAACTCCCCCTTTTGATAATATCAAATCCCATTCATGAGAAATAACAATGAGATAGAGAGCATATACAAAATAAGAGTTATAAGCTAATATCAGGTTGCAAGTTCTCTATATTGCTCCCCTACATGAATGCTCCCCCTATCTACTTGTTCGACATGCTCCCCCTATCTATGTGCACACATTGGTAACATGCTCCCCCTACATGTGAACTCTCCTAACCCGTGACTCATACTCATGAGCATACTCATGAACAATTTATTCTCCCCCAATGATAATATCAAAAGGGTGGGCAAGGACAACCAGACATATAGGATGAACAATAACAGATATGATGAGTATTTAGACAAATAGCAGATGGTGCACACACAAAGTAAAGTTAGAGACAATAATCATAGAGGTGATTCAAAACGGAATACATATCAGAGAATTATAAGCACATGGGTCACAAAATGGAGCATGGTACACAGACATATAAAATCAATTTTCAGAGTTCATATGAATTGGACAACATAGAATAAACTAAGCACACAACGAGTACGTGTACAATGCTATAAGAGTAAGGAAGTAATCAAGTGAGACAAACATTGAAAATGTCATGAGGGTAAATCGTGTGCTAGTACGTATTGTGCTAAAAAGATATAGTGTAGTTGCAGTCCAATTCTTATGTGCGGAAGTATTAGACAAGGCAATGACATGTGTACGTGTAGCATCAAAAGTGATATAACACCTACGGAAAAATAGCATATTTCAATGTGAATATCGATCGTATAGGAACCTAACACAAGAGAAATACGGTGAATAATCACCTCACATGTCATTCGTTGTCATACATAGGCAAAAACTTGGGGCACTAAGCTAAAGATAGAGTCGATGCATAAGATCGAAGTGACTCTTTAACCAAGGTGCTCATCCTCACAATGCTCATGAAGACTTATTAGGAGGAATGAGTAGTGCTTGGGGGTACCATAACAAGAGATGTGATATCTTCCATAGTTTTATTTCGTCAGCGTAGAGCTATAACTTTAATCATTTTTTTGTTTAAAGTTCACGGAGCCCTGAGTCAACCAAAATCTATCCACCTAGATAGATACACTTTAACCTTTATACATACTACTTTTGTACTAGAGTTTTGGCCCAAAGTTTCACACCTAGTGTAATCACAAGTGTATCATGACATTAATTATTCACCGTATCTCTAGCGTGTCAGAATATAGTGTCACGATTTAGAGCATGTACATATAAAATTTTTCATCTTGAGTGCAATGACTAGGGACGTGTATATCATGTGAAGTCATTCCCCTATCTATGTCTTCACACATACCTAGAGGCATAGAAAACAGACACGACCCTGTCCTGTTGCACTCAATAGCTAAGCACTTATAGATTCAGCCCACTATGACCGGAGGACAATGTTTGCATAGATTACGAGTCTGAACACAAACATTATACTTACGCATTATGGTCTAAGTCGCAGTCATATGAGCCCCTATACATTGTAAATCAACAACGTTTTTTTGTGTTTTTATATGTTTTTTGTTTCCCTTTTTTGTGAACACAGGTAAACAACAAAAGCAAAAAGAATAAAACACGATAAACAGAAATAAATAAAAATGAAGAAGCAAGAAGAAATAGAGATAGTGCGATAAATATTCGTGCTATGAATGGAGTAGTCATGAGAATATTCACGATATACTTGACCCAAATACTATGTCATCACCCTAGCCCCGTGTAATGCCCCGAAACTCAAAAGAGGGACGGGTGGCATTTTGAGCCAAGTCTGGGATTTGGCGGAGGTGACACGACCTGGGATATAGGCGTGTCCCAGGGGCGTGTCGTGCTTGGGTTTGGCGATGGCCGTGTGGTCGACGAAATTGTAGTTGACGATCATCGAACAACGAACATGACCTGAGACACGGGCGTGTCCTAGGCCGTGTCCTACTCGGGTTGTTAGCGGAGTTGTGTCGGGGAAGAGATATGTCCTGAGCCCAGGCGTGTTTGGGTCCGACACTGGCGTGTCAAATTCAACACGGGCGTGTCGAATACCCGTGTTCTCCTCAGGTTGGTGCTGGACTTGTGACGGTGGATGAACACGCCCAGCTACACGGGCGTGTACTGGATGACACAGGCGTGTCAAGCCTGACACGGGCGTGTCGAGTGCCCGTGTTCTTTTCGGGACGCGATGGTTTCGGTGGCGAATGAGTTACACGGCCTTGGACACGGGCGTGTCTCAAGCCGTGTTTGGTACAGGAAGTTTGTTTTCAGGGCGAATCATGGCCGTTCATTTCCTTATTTTGGGATCCGATGGTTCAAGCTTTTCCCATCTTAGGGTTAAGGCCAGTTTTGGGGTGGAAATCCCGCATTCTCTTGAGTTCTATCTCTTTCTAACTTCTAGAGAGAGGGGAGAGCAAGGAGGAGGAAGGAGGGAAGATACAGTTGTCGGAGGAGATTCAGAGCGCCAAATCGCAAACCGAGCCCAGATCTGCGGAGGCAAGATCATTGCGGTGCTTTTCTTCTACGTAGTTTTCCATGGCGCCAAAGAGGAATGATAAGGTAATGATTATCATCTTGAGCATGTGAAGCTCTTCTTCTTTTGCATAGGAAAACCCTATCCCGCGAGTGTGCGATAAGTTTGCGGTATTTCTTGGGGTAGATATGTAAAGTCCCCCTTGTTTAGAGTCCAGAATCATAGTACGGACATAGGCATGAAGTGTGAAGCCTACCCGAACATGTTGGTCTAGATCGGTGATGGTTTGTTATGCATGGTTAGCTGGAGAAGACTCAGTGCCTTTGTGTTGTTTTCGGGTTTCTACGTGGTAGATTGCACAAGGGATCCTTAGGGATAAACCCCAAGGCACACCCATAAAACTGGGCGGAAACGCATTTCTGCCATCTTGGTGGACTGGGAGCCAGCTTTGAACATAACTGGGTTATATGCTTGTATGATCAGATTTTGGGATCCGGCGAATCTTGGCCCGCGCATTTGGCTTAATTTGATAGTGCGGTGTGAGCAACGGGCAAGTGGAACTGGACCCAGACTATGTGGTTTGGTGCAGAGACCTGAAAACATGGACTGCCTGTTGGCATAGTTATGCGAGTCTTAGGCTTAGGTCAGAAAGACTAGTATGATCACAAGATTTGCCATCCAAGGGATGGTGGTGAGACTGCAGTTTAGACTGGGTTCACCGAGTTAGTGCCCTGATAGCACGGGGTGCGTGGCCGTATGAGCCTGCACCTGTGAGGTTGTGTTTATTCACTATATTATTTGCTATGCTAACAAGTGCAGGGAAGAAGCTTTGCCGCCCCGAGTTTGGGGGCGGAATCGTTATAATTTTGTCGTCTTTAGCTGACCGTTATTCTTGTTTGCCACCATTGTGGTGATTTGTACTTGCAGGTACTGCGGAGCCGAGTGGCAAATAGCGGGCCAAAGCCCAAGTTGCTGAACCGGCCCTCAAAGGCCTTGTTTGTTTACTTATTTAAATCATGCGTGGCCGGCCTGCGAGCCGAAGTTTTTAAAACACTATTTAAATTTGGTGAACTGTTGTAAGGCCATACAACCAGTACTTTTGTGTATTTAGTAGTTCATTCCTACTGGGTTTTGTTAGTGGACATTCGTTCTTTTGGCTTGGTTCTTCCCTTTGCAACTTAATAAATTGCTTCTGCTAGATGCTCTATGTAAGACGTTGTGATTGGAAGGTTGGTTTCATCTAGTAACCCACCGGTCTTTCCATGGTATATGGCATCGAGCCCCAGCCGGACCTACTGCTATATACTATGTGACGGATAGGGGTGTTACAATTTGGTATCAGACTACCAGTTTCGGTCAGACTTAAATGAATTCGTGGGCGAATTCACTTTAAGGGGTGGTGAGCACATGTGTGTGCGTCATCGTTATAACATGAAAAGAACCCATGAATGTCCACTTAGGAATGAAAATATACATGTTTGAGGAACCTGCGTGTTCCTATAATTGCTTTTTACAATGTTGCTTGGTCGCATATCGGTGTTTTGTACGAATATAGGTGACCAGGAGTGGTGCAGGGCCATCAGAACGTCCAATTTCTGAGGCGAGTAGCGCTCCAAATGATGCGCCGACAACACCTCCTTCGGCTGAGACTATACGATTGGTAGCGGAGGCAGTGTTTGCGATGATTAATGTACAGCCTGCGAGAAAGGTGCAAAAACCCACCCCTACGGTGGAGCAGGTACCGCTCCAAGCGGCGGAGCCAAGGAGAGTGAAGCAGGTTGTAGTGGAGTCAGTGTTGCCTAGGAGAGCAATGGAGAAACAGCTCAAGCACTTTATGGGCTTTAGTCCTCCAGTGTTCTCGGGGACGGGAACCCCAACCCAAGCAGAGGATTGGCTCTCAAGAGTCAAGAAAGTGCTGACAGCTACTGAGACGGAAGAGTGGCAGAAGACCACAATTGTCATGTTCTTGTTGGATGGTGACGCAAGAATATGGTGGGAAGGCTCGGAGCTACACCATCTGAGGGGTAGGCAGCTTACTAACGTCTTGATAGAGGAATTCTCGAGACTGTTCTTGGCTCGATACCTCCCCTCAGCTCAGAGGATAGCAATGGAAAATGAGTTCCAGAAGCTGGTACAAGGTGAGAGTAGTGTGGATGAATATCTCCACGAGTTTACTCGCTTAAGTCAGTATGCAAGCGATACCTTCGCTGATGAGGAGCGAAAGACAAACCGATTCTATGAAGGTCTAAGTGATGATTTGAGACTGCTACTTTCGGGGCTGATGACGCAGGGTTTCCTGACCCTGGTCAACACGGACCGGTCTTTGGAGAAAGACATGAAGAATGTTCAGGCGAAGAAGGACTATGGCGGTAGGAAGTCAGAGTTCAAGGTGCTGTCTACAAAGTTTGGTTTTTGAAGGTGGAATAAGAAGGCTAGGTGATGTAGGCGTACACGTTTGGACCGAAAAATAATTACGGACGCGCACGACTAGCTCTCTACGAACCAAATTCTACACTCGCACAATCGATCTACGCGGCACCACGTAATTAATGTTATCAATTTTATACTAGCGTACGGGTAGCCAAACCGATAGGGATCGAACAAGGACTATAAACCAATGTTCTTTCTGGCTAAAGGGACCTACACGATCCGATCGAGCGGTGTTGTACCAAAAGAGATCTACCGAATAAAAGACGATCCGGAAAAGGTAGATCTCTCCCAACAAAAGAAAAACGAGGGCTCGCCAAACCCCTTTACGAAAATTAGATCAATCAAGAAAAAGACACAAAACGATGAAAGTTATCCACGATATTTTCAATGCTATCAAAATTAACGCCAAGAAAATCCACCACACGAATTAATCTAAGGATAAAAAACACGCAACGGTAGAAAAGTTTCGTTACCCAATCGGAATGGGTGATTCCGATTTCACTCTACTTGAATCGCTTCTTCAAAGGCTCCGCCGGAGTCACGCCGGTTGGAGAGAAACTCATCCGCCTTCTTCGCGTCACGCCGGAGTTGGAAATTCTCACTAAGAGATCTTATATTTGGCAATAAATATATATATATGGAAGGAGAGAGCAAATATGGAAGGTTTTGAGGGCTAAATATGGAAGGTGGTGGTCGGTTTTGGCAAGGTGGTGGGTGGCCGAGATTATGAAGTGGAGGGGGGATGGTGGCCGATCTAGAAGTTGCCAGGAGGAAGGGGCTCGGGTTGCTAGAAGGAGAGGAGGAAGAGGGGGGAAGAAAGGGTGGCCGGCGGCCAAGAGAGGGGGAGAACCAAGGGAGGCCGAAATTTGCCAAGAGAGGGAGGAGGGAAACTTCTCAAAGTGAGGGTTTTAATTTTTCATTCATTCACTAATTAAAATATGAAACATACATGCCTATATATAGGCTACACCACTCAATCTCCACCTTAGAAAATTAAACAACTCATGATGGCTATTTGCACCCATCATGACATAACAATTACAAAAATAAAGAACATGAAATAAAAATAACAAATGATGGTTATAAGCACCCATCATACATGAAATGAAAATAACTTTGCGACATAAAAATACCAAACATAGAAATGACTTATTAATTAATAATAATTTATTATTAATAATTATTATTAATTAATAATATATGGGTTTGCGTTCCGGACGGCTATTATGCCGACGCTCCGCTTGGTCGTCCGCAAGCATGCCATCACCATCCTTGAAATGTTGTGGGCCGTCGTCTCCATCACTAGGACGTCGGGTCCAGCCCCTTCTTCAGGTTCCTCGGGGGCAACTACCAACCGAATCTCGGGCCTTTTTTTTACTTGTGGGAAGACGGGGCACTTTGCCCGTGACTGTTGGAGCGGACTTCCAAAGTCCGAGAGGAAGCCGGGAGCTACTTATGAAGATAAGGGCAAGGCGATGGAGTCAACCGCATCCCATTATGCTCCGACTCAACCAAGAGTCTACAATCTTGGCCAGCAGGAGGCCATCAAACAAGCGAATTTGGTGACAGGTACGGTTTAAATTTATAGCAAGTTAGCTTTAAATACTGTTACCTAGTGCTTGTTAGCCTATTACTGTTTGTGTAGGCTTTGTTTTGATTTGCGATTGTCCGGCAAGGGCACTATTCGATATGTAAGCTTCACACTCCTTTTTGTTCGAAAGTTTCATATCGCGCATCGGAGTCCCTTCTTCGATGGCGAAGGACAAATTGGACGTGTTGCTGCTTAATGGGTGTTCTATGCGTGCAGATAGAGTTTGTGTCGTAAAGATTCGTATTGGACGTCAGGAGTTCGACTTACTAGCGTCGTTACTACCGCTAGTAGAGTTCGACGTCATTTTCGGTATGGGCTGGATTTCAGAACAGAAGGCATACATAAATTACAACTGTAAGGAAGTCAAGCTGGGTGCTAGGCGGGAGACAATGTTTGCGGGACTGAAGGGGTCGAGCAAGACTTTAATGTCTTTTCTTCAGGTGGTCAAGGAAGTCCGTGATGGTGCAGAGCTGTTCTTTACGTTAGTGGAAGCTGTAAAGCCTAAGCCCACTTTGGGTAGTAACGAAGTAGTGTGCGAGTACCTCGACGTGTTCCCGGACAATTTTCCTGGAGCCCCACCTCAGCGGGAGATAGATTTCACAATTGAGTTGGTGCCAGGTGTCAAACCTATGTCACGCTGTCCTTATAGGTATGCACCTAAGGAGATGGTGGAGCTAAAGGTTCAAGTAGAGGAGTTGATGGAGCAGGTCTATATGCGTCCAAGTTCATCGCCATGGAGCGTACCGGTCCTTTTCATTAAGAAGAAGGACGAAAGTTTGCGGCTCTGTATCAATTATAGAGAGCTGAACAAGTTAACGGAAAAGAACAAGTACCCGATCCCAAGGATTGATGATCTTTTTGATCAGTTAGTCGGGTCATCGGTGTACTCAAAATTGGATTTGAAGTCCGATTACTATCAGCTGAAGATAAGAGAGAGTGATATTCCAAAGACAACGTTCAGCACAAGGTATGTGCATTTCGAGTTTACGGTCATGCCGTTCGGGCTGACTAATGCGCCATCAGTGTTCATGGATCTGATTAACAGGACGTTCAGGGAGTACTTAGACCATTTTGTGATCGTCTTTATTGACGACATATTGGTGTACTCGTAGTGCGAAGAAAATCACTTCAAGCATCTGCATTTGGTTTTGGAGACGCTGAGGAGGAACGAACTATACGTAAATTTTTCCAAATGCGAGTTCTGGTTGTCCTTAGTAGTTTTCCTTGGTCACATAGTTAGTGGTGAAGGGATTGCGGTGGATCCGGCGAAGATTGTTGCAATATGGGAGTGGCCTATGTTGTCTTCAGTAGTGGAAGTCCGGAGTTTTCTTGGGCTTGCCGGCTATTACAGGTGCTTCGTAGAGAACTTCTCGCGGATAGCGTTACCTCTCACGACGTTGACCAGGAAAGATAAAAAGTTTGTTTGGACGCGCGAGTGCACACAAGCTTTTGAAGAATTGAAGGATCGATTGACCACGACGCTAGTGTTAAGTTCGCCGAGTGGGACCGAGGGCTTTGAGATCTACAGCGATGCTTCGGGCAGTGGTTTGGGCTGTGTGCTGCTGTAGCATGGAAATGTTATTGCATATGGCTCGCGTCAGCTGAAAGTGCACGAGATGAATTATCTGGTCAATGAATTGGAGTTGGCGACCGTGATTTTTCCGCTAAAGCCGTGGATGCATTATTTGTTCGGCGCAAAGGTCGATATTTATACCGACCACAAGAGCCTGAAATACCTATTTGACAAGAAGGATCTGAACATGAGGCAGTGGAGGTGGATGGAGTTCCTGGGGGACTATACATTCAAAATTCATTATGTGCCCGGGAAAGGCAATGCAGTTGTAGATGCGTTGAGTCGCAGGGCTCCTGCACAAGCCAACTGGTTGTCATTTCATGATGAGCGGCTTATTCGGGAGTTGGAGGCGTTAGATATATCTTGTGTTGACAAGCAGACTAGCGCCGAAGTGTTATTGAACTAGACGGAAGTTCAGTGTGATCTAGCTGATCGGATTCGGCAAGCTATGGATTTGGATAGCAGCATGAAGGAAATCATGGATGCAGCTTCAGATGGGTCAAATTCCTAATTTATAGTTGAAGATGGACTGCTAAGGAAGGATAATCATTTGTGTGTCCCAAATATGGGTAATTTACGGGTGGATTTGATGTACGAGGCTCATCATACCAAGTACTCAATTCACTCAGGGAGCACGAAGATGTACCGAGATCTAAAGAAGTTGTTCTGATGGCCAGGAGTCAAGAAGGATGTGGTTCTCTATGTGGCTAAGTGTCATACTTGTGCCTTAGTGAAGGAAAAGTGCCAAAAGCCAGGGGGTTTCTTGAAGTCTTTGCCTATTCCTGAGTGGAAGTTCGATGACATTTCGATGGACTTTGTGCATGGTTTGCCAAGGTCGCAGAAGCGAAATGACGCCATCTGGGTGATCGTAGATCGGTTGACAAAAGTGTCGCACTTCATTCCGAATAGGAAGGATGATTCGGTGGACGAACTGATGAAGCTTTTTGTGGATAACATTGTTAGACCGCACGGTGTGCCCCGCAGCATCGTGAGCATTAGAGATGGGCATTTTACGTCCAATGATTGGAGATTGGTGCATCAAATGCTGGGAACTAAGTTGAAGTTTAGCACAGCCTTTCATCCGCAGACGGATGGGCAGACCGAGAGGGTCAACAGGACAATGGAGGACATGCTTCGCATGTGCGTCCTGGACTTCGAAAAGAAGTGGGAAGACCATCTGTATTTGGTGGAGTTTGTGTACAACAACAACTACCAAGCAAGCATATAAACGGCGCCCTTCGAGGCCCTATATGGTAGGAAATGTCGCATGCCATTGTCGTTGCTAGAAATGGGTGAGGCATGGTTATACAAAAAGCAAGAGGTGGAAAGCGCAACTTTATTGGTGCGAATCATTCGAGAGCATTTGCTGATCGCTCAGGATAGACAAGCTAAATACTACAACACCAAGCATCGAAACGTGGAGTTCGCGATTGGCGATTGGATGTATCTGAAGATAAAGCCGTTCAAGAGTGTTTCACGGGTACGACGCTTGAAGAAGCTGAGCCCGAGATACCTTGGACCATTTGAAATTCTGGAGTGGATCGACGAAGAGGCTTATCGTTTAAAGCTATCGGTGGAGTTGAGTGGTCTACACGATGTATTCCACATATAAGTGTTGTGGAAGGCTGTGCAAGAGCCTTCGCAGGTGATCGCGGTTGATCAAGTGCCGGTGGACGAAGGGTTGATGACGAGGGTCAAGCCCGTTTGTATTGAGGACTCCGAAGTCAAGCGGCTTCGTAACAAGGAGATCTCTATGGTGAAGGTCCGTTGGGACAATTGCGGTCGGGATGAGCTATCTTGGGAGCGAGAGCAGACCATGCTTGAGGAGTACCCATAGTTATTCCACTCAGGTACCGCTTTTGGTTTTGTGTATCTTTTCCTTTCAGTAATTTCGTGGACAAAATTCTTTTAAGAGGGAGAGAGTTGTAACGCCCTGAAACTTAAAAGAGGGACGGGTGGCATTTTGAGCCAAGTCTGGGATTTGGTGGAGGTGACACGGCCTGGGACACGGGCGTGTCCCAGGGGTGTATCGTGCTCGGGTTCGACGATGGCCGTGTGGTCATCAAAATTATAGTCGACGATCGTCGAACAACGAACACGGCCTGAGACACGGGCGTGTCCCAGGCCGTGTCCTACTCGGGTTATTAGCCGAGTTGTGTTGGGAGAGAGACACAGCCTGAGCCCAGGCGTGTTTGGGTCCGACACGAACGTGTCAAATTTGACATGGGCGTGTCGAATACCCGTGTTCTCCTCGTGTTGGTGCTGGAATTGTGTCGGTGGACGAACACACCCAGCTACACAGTCGTGTACTGGATGACACAAGCGTGTCAAGCCTGACACGGGCGTGTCGAGTTCCCGTGTTCTTCTCGGTACACGACGGTTTCAGCGACGAATGAGTTACACGGCCTTGGACACAGGCATGTCTCAAGCTGTGTTCGGCCCATGAAGTTTATTTCAGGGCAAATCGTGGCCGTTCATTTCCTTATTTTGGGATCTGATGGTTCAAGCTTTTCCCACTTTAGGGTTAAGGCTGGTTTTGGGGTGGAAAGCCCTCATTCTCTTGAGTTCCATCTCTTTCTAACTTCTAGAGAGAGGGGAGAGCAATGAGGAGGAAGGAGGGAAGATCCGGTCGCCGGAGGAGATTCGGAGCGCCAAATCGCAAACCGAGCCCAAGTCTGTGGAGGCAAGATCATTGCGGTGCTTTTCATCTGCGTAGTTTTCCATGGCGCCAAAGAGGAACGCTAGGGTAACGATTCTCATCTTGAACATGTGAAGCTCTTCTTCTTTTGCATAGGAAAATCCTCTCCCGCGAGTGTGCGTCGAGTTTGCGGTGTTCCTTGGGGTAGATGTGTAAAGTCCCCCTTGTTTAGAGTCCAGAATCGTAGTACAGACATAGACATGATGTGTAAAGCCTACCCGGACATGTTTGTTTGGATTTGTGATGGTTTGCTATGCATTGTTAGCCGGAGAAGACACCGTGCCTTTGTGTTGTTTTCGGGTTTCTACGTAGTAGATTACAGTAGGGATCCTTGGGTATTAACCCTAAGGTGCACCCGGAAAACTGGGCGGAAACGCATTTCTGCCATCTTGGTGGCCTGGGAGCCAGCCTTGAACATAACTTGGTTATGTGCTTGTATGATCAGATTTTGGGATCTGGCGAAGCTTGGCCCGCACATTTGGCTTAAGTAGACAGTGCGGTGTGAGCAACGGGCAAGTGAAACTAGACCCAGACTATGTGGTTTGGTGCAGAGACCTGAAAATAGGGACTGGCCATTGGCATTGTTGTGCGAGTTTTAGGCCTTGGCTGGAAAGATTAGTATGCTCACGAGATTTGCGGTCCAAGGGATGGTGGTGAGACCGCGGTTTAGTCCGAGTTCATCGAGTTAGTGCCCTGAGAGCACGGGGTGCGTAGCCGTGTGAGCCTGTACCTGTGATGTTGTGTTTATTCACTATATTACTTGCTATACTAACAAGTGCAGGGAAGAAGCTTTGCTGACCTGAGTTTAGGAGCGGAATCGTTCTGATTTGGTAAGATTTAGCTGACCGTTATTCTTGTTTGCCACCGTTGCGGTGATTTGTACTTGCAGGTGCTGCGAAGCCGAGTGGCAAATAGCGGGCCAAAGCCCAAGTTGCTGAGCCGACCCTCGAAGGCCTTATTTGTTTACTTATTTAAATAATGTGTGGCCGGCCTGCGAGCCGAAGTTTGTAAAATACTATTTAAATTTGGTGAACTGTTGTAAGGCCATAAGGCCAGTACTTTTGTATATTTAGTAGTTCATTCCTACTAGGTTTTGTTAGTGGACATTCGTGCTTGTGGCTGGGTTCTTGCCTTTGCAACTTAATAAATTGCTTCCGCTAGATGCTCTGTGTAGGACATTGTGATTGGAAGGATGGTTTCATCTAGTAACCCACCGGTCTGTCCGTGGTATATGGCGTCAGGCCCCGTCCGGACCTACTGCTATATGCTATGTGACGGATAGTGGTGTTATACCCCGTACTAAGTGACAGATGGGCATAAGGAGCTGCACACGTGTCGTAGAGATGGGTGTTAATCCCATTTGCCCGCACAAGAACCCTCTCAACCTAACACTCATTCCACCCAACATCACACATGGACCCACTGGAACCCTCCCCGGTTAAGGACAAGATGTGGTTTACAGGTTAGCGATCCTAGTGATGACACACCTACGCCCCCGTTAATGTTAAAAGTCTTATTTTGAAGTCTAGCACTACTAGAAAACTGACTTTTAGCCACGGCAGATTGCCGTGGCTAAAAGTCCAAAACCGTGGCTAAAGACTTTTAGCCACGGTCTGCCCACGGAAAATGGGCGTGGGCAATACGAGCGTGGCTAAAAGTCCAAACCGTGGCTAAAAGTCCAAAACCGTGGCTAATACTGGACTTTTAGCCACGGTTCATTGCCGTGGCTAATAGTGGACTTTTAGCCACGGTTTAATTGTCGTGGTTAAAAGGCCACTCATAACATTAAAAATTCAGGCCGCCGCCGCCGCCGCCGCCCCCCCGGCCACCGCCGCCGCCACCCGGCCGCCCCCCGGCCGCCGCCTCCGCCCGGCCGTCACCGCCGCCCCCCGGCCGCCGCCGCCGCCGCCCGACCGCCGCCGCCGCCGCCGCCCCCCGGCCGCCACCGCCGCCGCCATATTTATTTCAAAGGCTAATTGAAATAAATTCCTTATAAACCCAAAAATCTCATTTTGTTTTGGCGGTGTGGGACTAAACGATGCCACGACCTTTTGCCACGGTTCAGGCAAACCGTGGCTAATACTGGCTTAAACCGTGGCTAAAGTCCAATATTAGCCACGGAATAAAACCGTGGCTAATACTCACTATTAGCCACGATTTTTCCCCGTGGCAAAAGAAACCGTGGCTAAAAGCCATTTTTCTAGTAGTGTAGCTTAACACCTAGAGGGGGGGGGGGTGAATAGGTTTTTGTCTCTATTTAAATCCTCTTAATTGTTAGCCGATTTCTGTGCTTAGTGATTAGGTTAGTTTTAGCTTTCAAGAACAATCACAGACTACATCAATTTTATACTGGTTTCCCAATCTTGGGTATGTCCACTGTCCCTCTGCGCCTTTCTAACAATGTGTTAGACTAGGCTCTTCCCCCAAAACTCGGCTCCTTCAGAGCTTACAACACAGATCCCGCAAAAATCTCACATCTCACATAGACCTACCACTTAGGCACTAAGCTAAACTATAGGTCACAAAGACCTTTCACTCGGCACTAAGCCAAACCACAGGTCACAAAGACCTTAGCCTTTATAACACAGGCTTACAAAATCAGACTCATAAAGAATATATATAGAAGAAATAAATGGTGATTTGATTAGACACCAAAGTAAGAACTCTGTGTCTATTTCTTCCTGGACTGAGCAGATATCAGCCTAAGCTTTTGCTGTTGAAGATAATAAAGTCGGCAGTTGAATCTTTCTTCAAATAGCAATCATTTCTTTTTCAGAGCTTGTAGTTCTGCTTCCTCAGAATTGCTTCTGAACCTGCTGTTGCAGATATTGATTGCTTCAGCTATCTCTTTCCTCAGCTAAGTTTTCTATGCAGAATAGCTTCTTCAGGCTCGATAAGAAAGACGAGGAAGAAGATGAAGTTCGGCCGCACTTTCGTTTTCAGAAAACCTAGACAAGGATTCAATTATTTGCTCTGCCCGATTTGCTTCTTTTTTTCTTTGATTGCCAATCGAGCAGTGGGTCCACTACTAGGATTGATGGTTGTGATTTAGCCATACAGCACATTCTTTCCATTTACTCTTGATTCAATGGCTCTATGCTGTGTGTGGGCCCCAGCACTTAAAGATAACAATATCTCATTCCAAGTGCAGAGGATGATGATAGCTGCCCATCAGTGCCTCTGGCAACAATCTCGCATCATTTGAATTTTGGTTGACTTTTTGAATTTGCTGACGTCAGCATGACTCAGCATCTCTCTGTGGACTTAGACAAAATTCAAGCATTAGAAGCAAAGGCATTAGGTGAGTAAGCATCACTCAACGCCACAACACTTAGATAAAATTCTGTTTGTCTAAGCATTGAGAGAGATTAGCTCGATGAACGCTGAGCTCCGTTCGATGAACTCTGATCTCTACTCAAAAAGCTCAGTTCGACGAAACATAAGCTCAGTTCGATGAAAGCCAAGCTCAGTTCGATGAAAGAGTAAATTTAGTTTGACGAAAGAGTAAATTCAGTTTGACGAACCCCAGGCTCAGTTCGACAAAAGCCAAGCTCAGTTTGACAAAATATTAAATTTAGTTCGACGAACTCCAAGCCTTTTGACTTGGCCAGATTTTCTGAGCCTTAGCGTTGAGAGAGTAAGCTCCACTCAACGCCAAACTACTTAATAGAATTTCTCTGTTATGTTGCGTTGAGTGAGTAAGCTACACTCAATGCTTTTGGAATTAGCCAAATATCTGTGTCTGAAAACGCATAAGCAAGGATACAGTCAATGCTTATTGCTCCATAGCGTTGAGTGAGTAAGATACATTAAACGCCTTGCTACTTAGACAGATTTTCTGTCATGGCATTGAGTGAGTAAGCTACACTCAATGTTTGTGGGCTTAGTTAAAATTTTGCCTAACTTTTACTGTGGCGTTGACAGGCACAGTAACACTCAACGCTAAAAGCTGTATGACATTGAGTGAGTAGACCACACTCAACGCCTGTGGACTTCGCCATATTTTCAGCTTATCTGGCAGTTAGGCTTAGACAAACTCAGCGCCATTTGTTATATGGCGTTGAGTGAGTTGTCCTCACTCAATGCCTATGGACTTAGGCAAATTTCTTGCTAGACAATATTGAATCCTTACCTCTGGCATCAAGTAAGCTTGCTCCACTCAACGTCTATAAACTTAGTAGATTTTTGCTATGTCTAGCAACAAATTGTTGTGTCCACTTGTCAAATCAATATGATATGAACAAACCTGCACTCATGACCTCAAGTAAACATCAAATATAGTTGGTGTATGTGACATTGACCTGTTTGACTTCTTAAAAATCAGGGACATTAGGAACAATGGACCCAACAATCTCCCCCTATTTGAAGAAGTCAAAAACCTTATCCAAATTGTTTTCTTTCCTTAGTCAATGACACACACAACCTATACAGCAAAATAAACATTTAATTCTGACATAGCAGCGTAAGGAAGTGTACTTCATTTCCTGCCTGGATGGTAAGCATCACCTACTCCCCCTGTTTTGCTGCCAGGTGTTTGTCCTACTTGAGTGCCTTGATAACTTTCTCCCTTGTTTGGGAATAGCTTTTTCTCCATTGGATTTATTTGTAAGAAATCAATTTCCTTGTTCACAATTCGTCGCTCTCCATCCGACGAAAGTTTCACGAAATGTGCACAATTTGTCGATCTCTATTCGACAAAAGGTTTATAATTCGTCGATCTCCGTTCAAGGAAATGTTCATAATTCGTCGACCTCAGTTTGACGAATATGTTTCTTTTCATTTCCTTGTCCCTTAGTTGCCATATGTCCTTCTATGGATATGTCCTTCTCTATATGACTGGATATGTCCTCTCCCCCTTGCCATCTCTCCCCCTTGCTATAACCTTCTCTCCCCCTTTTTGACTTCTACAGAATAGGCAAGTAGGGGCTGGCCCTTCCAGAGTAACTTACTCCCCCCTCAATAGAAGCATCAGTTAGCTGATACCACTAGGGAGTCTTTATCTCCTGTAAGAGGAACAATACTTGTACCAAAAAAATTGCAAAAGGGAGTGCCTGAAGCTAAGCCAAGTTCAACATACCCAACTCAAATTTGAAGGTGTTGAACTTTGCTTCATCTAATGGCTTAGTGAGATATCAGCTACTTGCTTGTTTGTGGGGACAAACTCAAGACTGATGTCTTCCTTCTTCACATGCTCCCTAATAAAATGATATTTGGTTTCTATGTGTTTAGTCCTACTATGTGAGACAGGATTCCTAGCAATAGAAATAACACTTGTAGAATCACAGTATAGAGGAGTTCTACTTACCTGAAGATGGTAATCCTGGAGCTGATGCTGGATCCACAGTAGCTGAGAACAGTAGCTTTCTGCTGATATGTACTTTGACTCAGTAGTGGATATAGCCACATTAGTTTGCTTCTTGCTGCTCCAAGATATTAACCTTCTTCCTAAGAATTGACAGGTTCTAGTAGTGCTTTTCCTTTCTTCTTTGCAGCCTACAAAATCTGCATCTGAAAATCCTTTTAGATCAAAATCCCTATTTTTAGGGTACCATAGGCCAATATCTGGTGTGCCCTTAAGATACCTCAAGATTCTCTTTGCAGTAGAGTAATGAGATTCTTTAGGGCAGACCTTATACCTAGCACAGACACATGTAGCATACATGATGTAAGGCCTACTAGTAGTCAGGTATAGAAGGGAGCCAATTATCCCATATACAAAGACTCATAAATAGGTTTCCCTGCCTCATCTTTGCCTATAGGCATACTTGACCCCAAGGGAGTTCTCATGCTGGAGGCATTCTCCATACCATATTTCTTGATTAGCTCCCTGGTGAACTTGGACTGGGATATGGACAAGTTCATCAGTCTGTCTTACTTGGAGTCCCAAGAAGAACTTGAGCTCACCCATACTGCTCATTTCAAACTTCCCTTGCATAAGTTTAGCAAACTTCCTACAAAGGTTGTCATCAGTAGATCCAAAGATAATTTCATCAACATATATCTGGACTAGGATAAGCTTGCCCTTTGACTCCCTTAGGATTAGGGTCTTGTCTATCTTCCCCCTTGAGAATTTGTTCTCAAGGAGGAAGCTTGAAAAGGTTTCATACCAAGCCTTAGGCGCTTGCTTTAGCACATATAGAGCTTTCCTAAGCTTATAAACAAACTTTGGAGAGTTAAGATCTACAAAACCTAGTGGCTGATCCACATATACTTCCTCTTTTAGGCCCCCATTCAGGAATGCTGACTTAACATCCATCTGGTAGACTCTGAATTCCTAATAAGCAGCAAATGCAAGGAATATCCTTATTGCTTTCAATCTGGCTACTATGGCAAAGGTCTGGTCAAAGTCTATGTCTTCTTCTTGCATGTAACCTTTAGCCACCAGTCTAGCCTTATTCTTGAAAATAATGCAATCTTGATCCAACTTGTTCCTGTTAATCCACTTGGTCCCTATGACATTTTGTCCTTGTGGTTTGGGAACCAACTTCCAGACCTTACATCTCTTAAATTGGTCCAGTTCTTCTTGCATTACTATAATCCAGAACTAGTCTTTAATTGCTTCTTCAAACTTCTTGGGCTCTTCTTGAGATAGAAAGCTTGAGTAGAGAGCTGTATTCATGCTCCTGCTTCTGGTCTGGACTCCATGATTTGCATTACCAATGATTTGGTGTGTTGGATAGTCCCTTAGATGCCTGGTAGATGGAGGCAATCTAACTGCAGCTTGCTGATCTTCAGGGTTTTCAGCTAGCTGGTCTTCAATTTCTTCAGGTATGTCTTGCCCTTCTCTTGGAATGGACAGTCCATCATCATTATCTTGGACTGTGGGGGTAGCTTCCTTGATGGTCAGCTTGTCCATCATCTGCTCTGTACCTGCAATACTATAAGAGGAGGAGCAAGGCAACTCACTACTAACCATGTTGGATTCATCGAAAACAACATGTATTGACTCTTCTACAACTTGGCTAGTTAAATTGTAGATTCTATATGCCATACTATGAGTGTTGTACCCAATAAAGATCCCTTCATGGGACTTAGCAGCAAACTTAGTTAATTGGACTTTTCCATTATTGAGCACATAACACTAGCAACCAAAGATCATGAAATAGCTCAGGTTTGGTTTTCTGCCCTTCAAGATCTCATAGGGAGTCTTCTTGTGGCTCTTAGTGATAGAAGCCCTATTAAGGACATAGCATGCAGTGTTAACTGCCTCAACCCAGAAGTATTTTGGGAGGGATGAGTCACTTAACAAGGTTTTACCAGCCTATATGAGAGTCCGATTTTTACTCTCAACAATTCCATTTTATTGGGGTGCTCTAGGAGAGGAGAATTCTTGATGAATCCCTAGCTCTTCACAGAACCTTGTCATGCACTCAGACTGAAACTCTGTCCCGTGGTCACTTCTGATTTTTACCACAGTGTTGTTGAATTCATTCTTAATTTTCTTGACAAATGCCTGGAAGACATCAGGGGTTTCAGATTTCTTCCTTAGAAAGAACACCTAGGCAAATCTGGAAAAGTCATCAACAACCATAAGGGTGTAGACTTTCCTACCTAGACTTTGAATTGGTATCGGACCAAATAGATCCATATGTATGAGGTATAAGCACCTCACTGAGTATTTTGTGTCAATGCTCTTGAAGGAGGTCTTAGTCTGTTTGCCCTTTTGGCATGTAGAGCAGATACCCTCCTTAGTATATATAGACTTAAGGCCATTACTTGCAAGCTCATTACTTGTTGGGTACATTGGAAAATGTGTACCTGATTTGAAGAAGCCTAACTTAGCTTAATGATATACATCAAGGTGTATTTGGTGTTGTTTTAAGTTGACATGTGCAGGTGAAGAAGTATTAAAGAATACAGGAAATTATTCTAAGTCCATGTGTCGCCATCTGAAGAAACTGGGTCAACACTTCAGAATAATTGTGTCGACATTTGAAGGAAGCTGTGTCGACACAGAGAAAGATAGTCGACCACATTTGTGTCATCACTGGGAAGCAGTGTCGACTCACAGAAAGATAGTCGACCTCAATAATGTTGACACCTGAAGGCAGAGTCGACACATACTGAGTTCTGAATCTACAATAACTGTGTCGACACACAGGACTTGTGTCGACACACTGCAAAGTCAAGACCAAGTTATTTTCTGAAGAAAGATGAAGTGTTGAGTCGACACAAATTCTCTGTGTCAACTCATTCTCAAGATGAAGTTCTGAAGAAGCAGTGTCGACTTAAAGGCAAACTAGTCGACATCATCAAAGGCTGTGTCAACACCAAAGTCACTTGTGTCGACACATATAGACAGTTGGTCTCGACACATTCTGACAGTCTGTCTCAACACTTTGCTGTCCAAGACTAAGGCACAGGATCTGTTTGAAGACTTGATAGCTGTGGGTTATGACAGGTTAACTGAAGCTGTCAGACTTGTCACAAGTCAGTTAGAATTCGGATCAGCCGGTTACCATGAAGAAGATCTATAAATAGACATATTCAGAAGAAGAAAAAGAGAGATATAAAAGAGGAAATTAATTCTTAATCAACACATCAGTTAAGAGACAAGTCCTCTCTTCAAGAAAGTGCAAGGCATTAAAGAAGATCTTCATCAGAAGATCTAAGAAGACGATCTCAGGATCAGTCTAAGAAGAGTTCTTTCAAGAATTCAGAAGTATCATCAAAGGTGTTGGATAGAGAGGGATCCAGCCACTTGAAGAAGAAGAAGGAAGCCGTCATTGGTTTCTCAAGAAGCTGTTTGGAAATCAACTCAGCTAAGTTCAGATTCAAGAAGCTTTGAAGAAAGCTCAGATTCAGTTGATTTCATCAGCTGATCAAGAATTGTCTTGTTCTTTTCTCTCTCAACAAAGGCAAGACATTAAAAACTTCTTTTCTAATTTCTGTAGGTTCTGTCAATACAGATCTGAGTTGTAAGCCTGTGTTATAAAGGCTGAGTGTAGGAGAGTTGATCTCTGAGTGATAGGGCTGTTTGCCTGAGTGTAGGAGAAGGTTCTTCTCTGAGTTGTAGGCTTTGTGATAAGGCTGAGGTAGGGCTGTTGAGCCTGAGTTGTTGATGCGTGCTAGGGTTCGAAGAAAATAAACGCAACCGAACTAGCAACCCGATGAGGCAAGTATACCTATCGAATTGTAGCAAGGGGACACAAGTGTCGTATTGAAATCCGGGAACTGTTGGCTAAGCTTACTCACACGAACGCTATTATCTTATCGACGGAAAAACTAGGGTTTTAGAAAATCTAAGTGCAGGGGAGAAAGTAAAGCTATACTAGAAAGAGAAACACTGCAATTAAGTAAAGCTGTTAAGTAAAGAACTATGCTAGAAAGGAAACTACTGCAGTTAATTAAAGAGCACAAGATAGGAGATTACTACTAAAGGAAGAAAATATGAAATGGAAATGCACCCGATCAAGATTCACCTCGGCTAAAGACGATTAAGAAAATGCGATAAAAATCTAAACTTAATAGGATAAGGGTCCTTGACCGTGGAGGTTCCTAAAGCTTGAACACGCTTCTCTCGAAGTCATGCCCAACTGAGTTTAGGAAGGTCCGACCGACTCTCGTCTAAATCGGAGGCCTAAAACTCGCTTTACGCGGTGAACCCCACTATTGGATTTTACTCCAATCCGGGAGATTTGGACGTCTGCCTCTCTCGAGGGGTGCGTACAACTCCCTTTACTCTTGAATGCTCACTTCATTCTTTCGGCCTCTCGGCTAGCCCAGAATGAAAGCAAAGGCGGAGAGTATATATCGAAAATATACCCCCAACCCGTGATTAATCAAGAGTAATTCAAGGCCCTAACCTAAAAAGAAAAGATTGATTAAAACATCATAACATAATCGCTCTAACCTCGGATCATCAAGATCGAGTACAAGGAGGATTAGTTAATCATAATGGAGTGGAGGGGGGGGGGGAGATGAGTAGAAAAGCATAAGAAGAACACAAGCTAAAGGAAGAACAATTTTATTAATGAAAAAGGGCAAGTTACACTAATGAAAATAAAATTACAAGTGCATGAAAATTAAATCCTATTCTAGCCCTAAAAGTAGCACTAAGCAAGAGCAAAAATTACAAAGAAAAGCTAAGACAAACTACAATTAAGCTAGGGTTAAACAAAAATTACAAAGAGAGGGGAGAGAGAGAGAGAGATAAAGCATGAAAAAGGATAAAGAAACAAAGGGGCAGCACCTCCCCCACTCAACCAAAGCTTGCTGAAATGGGGAGGGGGGGGCTCAATTTATAGAAAATTTCTCGGGTTGGTCACGCCCTCCGACACGCCCTAGGGGGGGCGTGTCAGGGGGCGTGACAGGTACGGATTTGACCTCGGGCTTTGGATTCTGGCGGGAGGGATGATTGCTTCGATACGTCGGTGGTCACGCCCTAGGTCACGCCCGTGACAGGGGGCGTGACAGGCACGTCATGTCCAAATCATTGGTCGAAAATCCGTCAGTCACCGAAAAAGGAGGGTGTCACGCCCATGTCACGGGCGTGACATGGGGCGTGACAGTACTGTTTGCGTGCTGAGGCGGAATGACATTTAATGCGGCGGCAGGCTTTGCGGCAGAGGGCGACACGCCCCTGGTCACGCCTGGTGACACGCCCATGGAGGGCGTGTTAGGGGGCGTGACAGCGGTTTTTGACCGTTTTCTGTCCCTTCCAGCAGGTGTCCTCGGGATCGGGTGACACGCCCTAGGTAACGCCCAGGGAGGGCGTGACAGGGGGGCGTGACAGGTCATTTTGGCAATTTTTCTGGAAACCTGCAAAAAGACAGGAAAAAGTTAGTGGCAATAAAATTTACATAAAAAGGATAAAAATAAACTAATAATAGACATAATTTGTACAATATAAAATATAAAATTTGATAATAGTTTAGGCTACAAAACGTATTATCAAATTCCCCCAAGCTTAAGCTTTGCTTGTCCCCAAGCAAAAATATAAAAACTAGAAATATTATAAAAAGGACTAATCAAAAAGTTCTAATTATGCCTACATAAGTACTATGCGAAATTCTAAGTAGGGAAAAAGGTGAAATGTAAGTCTAAAACAATTATTTAGGTATGGTAAAACTTTTATAAACTTTACTTAATAAAAACAAATCATCCAAAATTTTAACGAGATTTTTTTAAATAGACTTAAGCAAAGCAACGAAAATGAAAAACATGCATTGAGTTGTTACTAGATCCAAGCAACGCATTATAATTATATCAATTTAATTAACAAAAATCTAGGTTTAAATCCAAAACTAAAACTGATTTACTGTTTTTCTTTTCTTAGTTTATTAAATAAAAATCAAAAAGCGTGAATCCAAAGGACTTAAATAGGACAGAAACGTTTGGCTTAGGAATATGATCAGGAGTGGAATTCAAAGATAAATGTGAAGGTTTTAAAATCACACTAAACCAAAGCATAGAGTTTCAAAAATTTTCATAAAAATATATACACATTTTTTCCTTTTTCTTCTTCTTTTTTTCATTTTTTTTTTCAAAACAAAGGCCATAAATATTTTTATTTTCCTTTTTGAGTTGGCCAAACAAAAATAAACATCACTTTCGAACATACTTTTTTTTTTCGAAAACCTTTCTCCCACAAAAAAAACACAAAATACCCTATCAAAATCGTCAAAATAATTTATGAAACTCAAAAAGGCTAGTGCGATTCGATAGGTTGGAAATTTTGGCTTTGGTGAAACTGAAATGAAGGGAGGAGCTATCAAATGAAATCGGAAAAAGGCTCAAAAACGGCTAACTAGTGGTAAAAGTTTTTAGGTTGGCAAGAAAGCTCAAACGAAAACAAAAACGGCCTAAATCATTTTCACACTTTTGAATTTATTTAAAACAAAGGTTTGAAAATTTTTCAAAAAGCGAGTCCTAGATAATAAAAGAAGATTGATGAAATTAACTTGAAGATAGAAATAATAGGTGACTTGGATTGTTCACATCTACTACGTTATTCAAAAGTTGACTTTACAAAAATTATTCAAAAACGAAAAAGAAAATAGTGGATGATGAATTTTTAAGAAAGTAAAGGAAATAAACAACAAAAAACCATAATAGAAATGCGAGTTTTAGAAAAATATTTCACCTTAACATGCTACCGCGAATTAGAAACACAGCATGACCAACATTTTACTTGCGAAACATAATTAAAAAGAACGATTAGAAATATTATAATTAACTAAGTTGTTTATAGAAGATTTTGAGTAAAACAAAACTAAAAATTAAGGGTACTATTGAAATACCAAATGTCTAAACTATTCAAAAACACATATATTTTTTTTTTAAATTTTGAGAAATATTCTCTTTTTTTGGATTTTTTAAAAATTTTTTCTCTTTTTTTTTTTTTGGAGTTTTAAGATATTCATTTTTTTTATTATTTTGGAAATATTTAAAATATATACAAAAAGGAAAAATATTTACACTAAGCAAAAGTGAAGGAGGAAGTCCTCCCCCAAGCTTAAAACAGACATTGTCCTCAATGGCTAAAGAAGGGGGTTGAAGAAGGAGAGAAAAATAAAGTACAGAATTGAAAGACAGAATTGAAATACAGGTACTTCCCCGGATTTATTTGCTGCGAAAGCTGAGTGATGCCGCTCCCCGAATGTCTTCTTTGGACTTTGTGATGGATTCAGCAATGTTGGAGCAGGCGATCGCAGAAGCTTCAGCTTGTCGGAGCCGTCCGAGGCAAAAATTGTTAAATAAAGAAAACAAAAAAAGATAACTTGGGTTGCCTCCCAAGAGAGCCCTTTGGTTAAAGCGTCGTTGAGCTCGACGCATCAAAAAAATAATTTTGTCCAAAAATATTGTTGTCCCGAAATAAAATTGTCTTTAGCAAAAAAAATTAAAAGTTTCAGATTAGAGTTCGTGAAGCAGAAACTTAATAATGTTTGGACTGACATCATCATCACCAGAGAAATACAGTTTAAGACGCTGACCATTCACTTTGAAATTACCCTTATCAGGGTGAGAAATTAAAACAGTTCCATAAGGAAATACTTCTAAAACAGAAAACGGGCCAGACCAGCGAGATTTTAATTTGCCCGGAAATAAACGTAAACGAGAATTATATAAAAGGACTTGGTCGCCCGGCTTAAAGTTTTTAGGGTGCCTTAAGTGTTTATCGTGTAAACGCTTCGTCCGCTCTTTATAAAGTTTGTTATTTTCATAAGCATAAGAGCGCCACTCGTCGAGTTCATTTAGTTGAAATTTTCGAAGGTCACCGACTGAGTGGGGATCGAAGTTTAAAAATTTTAAGGCCCAAAAGGCACGGTGTTCTAACTCTACGGGCAGATTGCACGATTTTCCATAGACCAGCCGATACGGCGTACATCCGAGGGCGGTTTTGTACGCTGTTCGGTAGGCCCATAGAGCATCGTCAAGTTTGGTTGACCAGTCTTTTCTAGAAGTTGAAACAGTCTTTTCTAATATTCTTTTTATTTCTCTATTAACTACTTCGACTTGACCGTTAGTTTGGGGGTGGTAGGCAGTGGACAGTTTATGCATAACGCCGTATTTAGTAAGGATTTTTGAAAATTGCGCGTTACAGAAATGGGAACCCCTATCGCTAACAATTGCGCGTGGCGTACCGAATCTAGAAAATAATTTTTTTAAAAACGTGACTACAACTCGGGAGTCGTTCGTAGGAAGAGCTTGGGCCTCAGCCCATCGTGAAACATAATCAACAGCAACTAAAATATATTTGTTTCCGAAGCTAGAAGGAAGGGGGCCAACAAAATCAATTCCCCAGAGGTCGAAAATTTCGCACTCTAAGAAATAATTTTGCGGCATTTCATTTTTATTAGAGATGTTGCCCGACCGTTGGCAACTATCACACCTGCTCACAAAGGCTTGCGCGTCCTTAAACAGGCTAGGCTAGTAAAAGCCCGCGCAGAGCACCTTATGAGCGGTGCGAGCAGCTTGATAGTGCCCACCTATCGGGCCTTCATGCAAATGTTTTAGAATATCGATTCCTTCCTCAAAAGAAACACATCTCCTTATCACTTGATCCACACAAATTTTGAAAAGATGCGGGTCTTCCCAAAAGTAGTTCTTCAGCTCAGAAAAGAATTTCTTCTTTTGCTGAGAGGAGAACTCTTTTGGGAGCGCCCTTGCCACTAGATAGTTGGCGATGTGCGCGAACCAAGGAGAAGTAGATGTGTTAACTAAAAGCAGCTTCTCATCAGGAAAATAATCATTAAAAGATTTTTCATTTAATTTTTCTATAAAGGGGTTATCTAATCTTGATAAATGGTCGGCGGCCAAGTTCTCGGCTCCTCGCTTATCACGGATCTCTAAGTCAAACTCCTGGAGGAGTAAGACCCAGCGAATCAAGCAAGGCTTGGCATCGGTTTTGGCAAGAAGGTACTTGAGGGCCGAGTGGTCCGTAAAAACAATGATTTTTGAAAGTGTAATGTAAGGGCGAAATTTATCAAATGCAAATACTACAGCTAAGAGCTCCTTCTCGGTTGTGGTGTAATTTTCTTATGCAGATGTGAGGGTTTTACTAGCGTAATAGATGGGGTGGAAGTTCTTAGATATGCGTTGACCTAATACGGCTCCCACCGCAAAACTACTCGCATCGCACATAATCTCGAAAGGAAGGTCCCACACCGGAGCTATCATAATCGGTGCGTTAATTAACTTTTCTTTAATTAATTCAAAGGCAGAAATACAAGAGTCATCAAAAATGAATGGAGCGTCTTTTTCTAAGAGATGGGTGAGGGGCTTAGTGATCTTGGAGAAGTCCTTTATAAAACGACGATAAAAACCAGCGTGGCCTAGGAAACTTCTTATAGCTTTTATGTTTGTAGGCGGCGGCAACTTCTCAATAACTTCTATCTTGGCAACGTCTACCTCAATACCTTTAGCAGAAATTTTATGACCCAAAACTAACCCTTCCCTCACCATAAAATGGCATTTTTCCCAATTTAGGGCAAGGTTAGTTTCTTCGCATCGTTCTAAGACTTTTTCGAGGTTTTCTAAACATCTATCGAAGGAATCGCCGAACACGGAGAAATCGTCCATGAATACCTCCATAATGCTTTCTACGTACTTGTCAAATATTGCGAGCATACATCGCTGGAATGTAGCTGGCGCATTGCATAATCCAAACGGCATTCTTCGGTAAGCGAAGGTGCCGAAGGGACAAGTAAACATAGTTTTCTCTTGGTCCTCGGGAGAGATGGGTATTTGAAAGTACCCCGAGAGGCCATCGAGAAAACAATAAAAGCTATGGCCGGAGAGACGTTCTAAAATCTGGTCGATAAACGGTAAAGGGAAGTGGTCCTTGCGGGTGGCGTCATTTAACTTACGGTAATCTATGCACATACGCCAACCTGTCACCGTCCGCGTCGGGATTAATTCATTATTCTCATTACTAACTACGGTTATCCCTCCCTTCTTTGGAACTACCTGAACGGGGCTAACCCATTTACTGTCCGATATAGGGTAGATAATTCCTGCGTCTAATAGTTTCATAACCTCGCCCTTAACTACTTCTTTCATATTCGGGTTTATACGGCGCTGAGGTTGGATAGAGTTACGCGAATTATCTTCCATTAAAATTTTATGTGTACAGAAAGATGGGCTTATGCCCTTGATATCAGAAATTTGCCAAGCAATAGCCCGGCGATGCTTACGTAGAACTAGAAGAAGTTTATCGTTCTGCGTATCCGTGAGGTAGGCCGAAACGATAACTGGTAACTTGGAGTCTTTTTCTAAGAAAGCATACTTAAGGTGTTCGGGAAGTTCTTTAAGTTCTAGGGTAGGGGGTTCTTCATAAGAGGATTTTGAGATTCTTTCTTTTTCAAAAATAATATCTTCATAAACTTTTTTATAAGGAACGTAATAAGGGGTGGGGCTAGCAGCCAAGACAGCTTCTTGTAGAGATTCAGTGGGAAGAAAAGAGGAAGAACAAAAATCCGAAAATTCTTTTTCAAACTCAGAAAGACAATAAGAAGATTCATCACTTCCTTGCAGTGATTCCGTTGTAAGAGAAGAGGAGCAAAAAGTAGAAAATTCTTTTTCAAACTCGGAGAGGCAGTAGGAAGAATCATCACTCACGGCGTCTACGAAAAAACATGAGTCATCGTTCGCTAAGGTGTTCTTCATCGAAGGGGTGATAGAAAATGTGACTTCGTCGTCGCCTACTCGAAGAAAGAGCTTACCATTGCTTATGTTAATGATGGCTCGGGAGGTGGCAAGGAAGGGTCGGCCAAGGATCAGGGGAACCTCGACGTCTTCTTCGATGTCCAGAATGACAAAGTCCACCGGGAAGATGAACTTGTCGACTTTCACTAGAACGTCCTCCACTATTCCTAACGGGTACTTGACGGATCTATCGGCAAGCTGGATACTCATACGCGTGGGGTTAAGGCTACCAAGCCCTAACTTTTTGAACAACGAAAAGGGCATCAGGTTTATACTCGCGCCTAAGTCGGCTAACGCGTGTTTAACAAAAAGATCACCGAAGACACACGGGATAGAGAAACTACCCGGGTCACTGATTTTCTTCGGCAAACCGTTTGTTAAAACGGCGGAGCACTCGGCGTTTAGCGTGACGTGCGAAAGATTCTCTAACTTCTTCTTGTTTGTGAGGAGGTCTTTAAGATATTTGGCGTATTTCGGCATCTGCGAAATAGCCTCGTGGAAGGGAAGATTAATGTGGATTTGTTTGAAGATTTCTAAGAAGCGGGAGTACTGATCATCTTGATGTTGTCTATTAAGTTCAGAGGGGTATGGAGGAGTTGAATTATTTTTGAAGATGGGTGGTGGAGTGAGATTATTTTCTAAAATAGGGGTGATTACTTCTTCAGCAGATGGCGAAATTTTAAAAATGGGAGCGGAGCTTTGATTTTTAAAAGCGGAAGCGGAGCTTGCCTCGGGTTCTTCACTTACCATACCGGAGACTTGCTTTCCACTCCGAAGAGTTATAGCTTTCGCTTGCTCTCTTGGGTTGGGTTCGGTATTGGAAGGAAGAGACCCTGCGGGTCGCTCAGAAATTATTTTCGCGAGCTGTCCTACCTGATTTTCTAGACTTTTTACGCTTCCGGTTAAAGTTCTTATGGTAGCGTCATTTGTGGTGATGTATTTAGAAAGTAATTCCTCCAAGCTTGGAGGTTTTGGGTAATTTTGAAGAGGTGGTGGTGGTGGTGCAGAAAAATCATTTTGCGGGGGTGGGCGCATCGCATTCGATGGATTACTCCATGAAAAGTTCGGATGGTTTCTTAAAGCAGGATTATAACTATTCGGAAAATTAAAACCAGGCGGATGAAAATTCGCAGCAGAAAAATTATTAAAAGCAGTTCTAGGCATATTATTAACATAATCTAAATGTTCTGGAGTAGGGGTTGCAGATTCCCATACCTGAGGGGCGGAGGCAGCAGTCATCTCCGTTATCTTTTTGCTTAGGATTTCTACTTGCAGAGCGAGCTGGGAGACGTTGTCCACTTCATAGATACCTGCAGGCTTGTTCGGGCGGGACCTAGGCACATTCCACTGATAAGTGTTCATGGCCATGTCCTCAAAAAGCTCAAGAGCGGCTTCCGGGGTCTTATGATTTAAAGTACCGCCAGAAGCTGCGTCTATCATTTGCTTCGTGCTTTGATTTAGCCCGTTATAAAACGTCTGCACTTGTAACCATACAGGCAGCGCGTGATGTGGGCATCGTCTTAATAATTCTTTAAATCTCTCCCAGGTTTCGTATAGGGTTTCAGAGTCTATTTGTCCGAAGGCAGAGATGTCGTTCCTAAGTTTTGCAGTTTTAGCTGGCGGAAAAATACTTCGCCAAAAATTTTTCAGTTAATTCATTCCAAGTGGTTATGCTATTTTTCGGAAGTGTGTTAAGCCACTGCTTAGCTTTAGTTCTTTGAGAGAAGGGGAAGAGTCTCAGCCTGATCGCATCATTTGTGACACCATTTATCTTGAAGGTGTCGCAAATTTCAAGAAAGCTAGCTATATGTGCGTTCGGATCTTCATCTTTAAGTCCGTCAAATTGCACATATTGCTGCACCATTTGAATTATGTTAGGCTTTAGTTCGAAGTTATTATTTGCTATAGCAGGGCGGACTATACTTGATTCTGTTCCCTCGAGGTTCGGTCGTGCATAATAGGACATAGTCCTTTGCATGGCCTCATCTACGTTGGGTTCTTCCATTCTTAAAGTAGCAAATGACTCAGAGTCCTCAACCGGCACTTGGATAGTAGGACCTTGAAATCGCGATCTTCTCCGAAGAGTACGCTCAATTTCGTGGTCCAAGTCCAAAATAACCGACGGACTCCCGCGGGTCATGCACTAAAAGAACAGAAAAGAAGAAGAGGAAGAGAAAAAGGATAAACTAGAAAAAAGATTAGAATTTTTTTTTTTTGAAATAGATTTTTTTTTTTATAGATTAACTCCCGAACTTCCCAAGGACTACCCCGTGAAGGGTTCGCAAGGTACTAGACAAGACAGTGGCGCTTAAAGCCCTTTGCCCTTTTCGAGAGAATTAGGTGGCGTAGAAAAATTGTGAGGTTGGTTTCTATTAAGAGCGGTGATAAAATTTTTTTGATTTTTTTTAAAATTTTAAAGAAAGAGGATGAGAAAGAGAAGAGATAAAATTAATAGGTTCGTGTTTTCAAAATATCAACGGAAGTTGGGTCCCCGGCAACGGCGCCAAAAACTTGTTGCGCGCTAGGGTTCGAAGAAAATAAACGCAACCGAACTAGCAACCCGATGAGGCAAGTATACCTATCGAATTGTAGCAAGGGGACACAAGTGTCGTATTGAAATCCGGGAACTGTTGGCTAAGCTTACTCACACGAACGCTATTATCTTATCGACGAAAAAACTAGGGTTTTAGAAAATCTAAGTGCAGGGGAGAAAGTAAAGCTATACTAGAAAGAAAAACACTGCAATTAAGTAAAGTTGTTAAGTAAAGAACTATGCTAGAAAGGAAACTACTGCAGTTAATTAAAGAGCACAAGATAGGAGATTACTACTAAAGGAAGAAAATATGAAATGGAAATGCACCCGATCAAGATTCACCTCGGCTAAAGACGATTAAGAAAATGTGATAAAAATCTAAACTTAATAGGATAAGGGTCCTTGACCGTGGAGGTTCCTAAAGCTTGAACACGCTTCTCTCGAAGTCGTGCCCAACTGAGTTTAGGAAGGTCCGACCGACTCTCGTCTAAATCGGAGGCCTAAAACTCGCTTTACGCGGTGAACCCCACTATTGGATTTTACTCCAATCCGGGAGATTTGGACGTCTGCCTCTCTCGAGGGGTGCGTACAACTCCCTTTACTCTTGAATGCTCACTTCATTCTTTCGGCCTCTCGGCTAGCCCAGAATGAAAGCAAAGGCGGAGAGTATATATCGAAAATATACCCCCAACCCGTGATTAATCAAGAGTAATTCAAGGCCCTAACCTAAAAAGAAAAGATTGATTAAAACATCATAAAATAATCGCTCTAACCTCGGATCATCAAGATCGAGTATAAGGAGGATTAGTTAATCATAATGGAGTGGAGGGGGGAGATGAGTAGAAAAGCATAAGAAGAACACAAGCTAAAGGAAGAATAATTTTATTAATGAAAAAGGGCAAGTTACACTAATGAAAATAAAATTACAAGTGCATGAAAATTAAATCCTATTCTAGCCCTACAAGTAGCACTAAGCAAGAGCAAAAATTACAAAGAAAAGCTAAGACAAACTACAATTAAGCTAGGGTTAAACAAAAATTACAAAGAGAGGGGGAGAGAGAGAGAGAAAGCATGAAAAAGGATCAAGAAACAAAGGGGCAGCACCTCCCCCACTCAACCAAAGCTTGCTGAAATGGGGAGGGGGGGGCTCAATTTATAGAAAATTTCTCGGGTTGGTCACGCCCTCCGACACGCCCTAGGGGGGGCATGTCAGGGGGCGTGACAGGTATGGATTTAACCTCGGGCTCTGGATTCTGGCGGGAGGGATGATTGCTTCGGTACGTCGGTGGTCACACCCTAGGTCACGCCCGTGACAGGGGGGCGTGACAGGCACGTCATGTCCAAATCATTGGTCGGAAATCCGTCAGTCACCGAAAAAGGAGGGTGTCACGCCCATGTCACGGGCGTGACATGGGGCGTGACAGTACTGTTTGCGTGCTGAGGCGGAACGACATTTAATGCGGCGGCAGGCTTTGCGGCAGAGGGCGACACGCCCCTGGTCACACCTGGTGACACGCCCAGGGAGGGCGTGTTAGGGGGCGTGACAGCGGTTTTTGACCGTTTTCTGTCCCTTCCAGTAGGTGTCCTCGGGATCGGGTGACACGCCCTAGGTCACGCCCAGGGAGGGCGTGACAGGGGGGCGTGACAGGTCATTTTGGCAATTTTTCTAGAAACCTGCAAAAAGACAGGAAAAAGTTAGTGGCAATAAAATTTACATAAAAAGGATAAAAATAAACTAATAATAGACATAATTTGTACAATATAAAATATAAAATACGATAATAGTTTAGGCTACAAAACGTATTATCAGGTTGTAGGAACCTTTTCAGGTTCTGAGCTGTAGGATCTGTGGATCTGAGTAAAGAGGAAGTTTGGCCGAATCTAGCATAATGCTAGATAGGTGAAGGGGGAAAGTGGATGTACCCAGACCTTGGGGAACCGCTATAAAATAGTGTGCAATCTGTGATGGTTAAATTTCTGTGACTGCTGTGCTGTGTGTTTTAATTCTATAATTGAATTCTGCCAAAAAAGTGTTAACAAGCATTAGAACCTATTCACCCCCCTCTAGGTGTTTAGGTTGTCTTGAAAGTAAAACTATCAAGTGGTATCAGAGGGAGATTCCTCAAAAAGGACTTAACAGTCTGAGGTAGATCTGAAAGGCAGAATCAAGATTCAAGAAGATGGGTTCTGGAGAAAATCACAAGGAGTTAGGGTCAATGAAGTTACCCATCTGCAGGAAGGAAATCTTTGGAATTTGGGAAGAAAGAGTCAGATTGTTCATGGAATCATCTGACCCAAGGATATACATCACAGTTCAGGAAGGACCCTTCATTCCAATGAAGGTATCAGTTCTTGATGCTAATATTCAAACTCCAAAGAGTTATTCTGAAATGACCAAGGGTGAAATCTTTTTGGCAACCATGGACAAGAGAGCTCAGAATATTATTGTGAGTGCCATAGATGATTCTACATTTCAGAATCTGATTCACTGCAAGACCTCCAAAGAAATGTGGGACACCTTGATTGTCTACATGGAGGGATCTGAAGAAGTAAGACAGGATAGGAAGTCTATGCTCAACCAGGAATATGAAAGTTTTAGACAAGGAAAAACTGATAGCATAACTGAATGCTATAAGAAATTCTATAGAATTGTGAATGAGTTAATGTTCTATGGAAGAGTCTTCAGTACCTATGAACTGAATGACAAATTCTTAAGATCCTTGACAAAGGATTGGGACACAAAGATCTGTGCCATAAGAGAAGTGGCTAAACTGGCAGAGATTTCTCCTCCAACCTTGTTTGGAAAGTTGCTATCCTATGAAATGCAACTTATGGTGAGGAAGGAGGAGGAAAAGAATTCAAAAGGAGAGCATAGAGAGAAGACAGTGGCCTTCAAGGCAGAAGCCACTAGAAAGAATAGGAGGATATCATCATCTCCTCCTAAGGAAGTTGCAGAAGTTAGTTCTGAAAATTCAGATAATCAGGGTTCAGAAAGCTGTGAGTCAGATGCAGATTTTGCTGCATTTACAAGGCAATTCCAGAGATTCTTAAAGAAGAAGCAGTGGAAGTCTAGGCCCTCCTCATCACAGCAAGTTGATGACTATTATCAGAAGAAAAAGTCATCAAGGAAAGAGAAGAGCAGAACAAAGCCCAGCAAGGCCACTACTTCAAAGATTGTCTGCTATTGTTGCAGTAGGCCTGGACATGTAGTGGCTGACTGTCCTGATAAGAGAAAGGAGTTATCAGACAAGAAGAAGACTTATCAAAAGGGCAAGAAGGAAAAATCCTTTGTTGCAAAGAAGGAAAAGAGCCTAACAGATCAATCAAATTCAGAATTAGAATCTGAAGCTGAAGCATATATTGGACTATATGCTGCTACTGAAGAAGAGGAGTTCATGCAATTGCTAGACTCCATCTATGAATAAGAAGATCATCAGTGCATGGGACTGATGGCAGGATTAGAAGAAGACATGTGCCAGAATCAGTCTGGTCCTAGTAAGGTACTATGTCCTTCAATAAAATCTGTTTGTAGTACAAGTGCAGAATCAGCTACATCTGCATCAAGTGATGTAGATGCATCTGAATCTGAAGGAGATGTCTATCAATTGATAGATAAGTACGGGGACTTGTTGCAGGCCCTTAAAAAAAGCAAGAACCTAGTTAAATCTCAGGCTCAGGAAATTGCTGATCTAAAGGTAGCTGCAACTGAGTTTGAAAAAGTAATTGATCAGAAGTTAAATGAAATTGCCAAACTGAAGAATATAACTATTATTCAGATGGGCACAATCAATTATACCAATGATCAAGTGAAGAGTCTGGAGGCCAGACTAAGAATAGAAAAGGAGTTAGTGGCTAGTTACTCTAATCCAAAGTCTGTCTTACCCTTGATAGATGAATTTGTGACTCAAAAGGGTAAGGCAGGATTAGGATTCAAAGGTAACCCCAGGGCAGCCCAATTCAAGAGGAAATGCAAAGCTCCTGTCAAGCCACTGAACCTTTCAGTCCCTATTAAGTTTAGAAAGGTGCAAGTGCCTTCTAACCAATATGATCATGAAAATATTCATGGTCATTTTAAGACTAATGTTCTGATAAACAAGGGCGTAAATGCCAACAGGCCTAACCATATTCATAAACCCAATGGTTATGAGAAATCAGTGGGTGAAGCTGCTGCAGCACCAGCAATGGACAGAAATTCTTCTGTCAAGGGTATATCTAGATCTAGATACAATAAGTTTGAATGTTGGTGCTGTGGCAAGAGAGGCCATTTTGCATTAGACTGCTGGCATAACACAAGTGTTAGAAAGAACAATAGTCTACCTGTTAGAAGAGATAATGGTAGCTTTGTTAATGCTAACCTGAACCAAGGACCCAAGACTTACTTGGGTTCTAAGGGTAAGTAAATCTGTATTGCAGGAAAGTCCAAGTGGCCATGCCCCTATATGGTACTTGGACAGTGGTTGTTCCAGGCACATGACTGGAACAAAGGGGCTGCTGAAGGAGTATACATCTGTCAAAGATGGACCTAAAGTGATCTTTGGTGGATCTGAAAAAGGAATCATCAAAGGGTTTGGTAACATTTCTACTAACCTAATTACTATCACCCAAGTGGCTTATGTAAAAGGTTTGAAACACAATCTAATAAGCATAAGCCAGCTGAGTGATTTAGGATATGACATTTCATTTGTTAAGGATGGATGTCATATCAAAAGGTCAAGTGATCAAAAGATCATATTGACTGGGTATAGGAAGAGAAATGTCTATTATCTTAATTTTGTATGTGAGAACAAGGCTTCTTCCATCTGTCTTGTAGCTGATGATAATGCTTCTCATTGTGTCAAGTGGCACAAGAGATTGGCTCATCTTAACTACAAGACAATTGGCCAACTCTTTAGCAAAGAGTTAGTGAGGAATGGTCCTCAAGTTAAGTGTATAAAGGAAGAAATATGCTCAGCTTGTCAAAAGGGAAAGCAGACAAAATCCTCCTTTCAAAGCCTTGAAAACAAGGATTCTGTGAGGTGCCTATACCTCTTACATATGGATCTTTTTGGTCCTATGACAGTTCATAGTCTAGGTAGGAAAGTCTATACTTTTGTGGTGGTAGATGACTATTCTAGATTTACATGGGTGTTCTTTCTGAGACAGAAATCAGAAACCCCAAGTGTATTACTTAGTTTTGTAAAGCAAATTCAGAATGAACTGAATAGTACAGTGGTCAAAATCAGAAGTGACCATGGTACTGAGTTTCAATCTGAAAGCATGACAAAATTATGTGAAGACTTTGGGATTTTCCAAGAGTTCTCCTCACCTAGAACACCACAGCAAAATGACATTGCTGAAAGAAAGAATAGAACATTAATTGAAGCTCGCAAAACTCTATTGAGTGACACCTCTCTCCCAGAATATTTCTGGGCTGAGGCAGTTAACACTGCATGTCATGTGATCAATAGGGCTTCTATCACCAAGAACCACAAAAAGACTCCCTATGAGATTATAAAAGGTAGAAAACCAAATCTATCCTACTTCAGGATCTTTGGTTGTAAATGCTATATACTTAACAATGGCAAGTCATACCTAACTAAGTTTGCTGCCAAATCCCAAGATGGGATATTTGTTGGGTACAGCATAAATAGTAAGGCCTATAGAATCTACAACTTGACTACTCAAGTTGTTGAAGAATCTGTACATGTTGTGTTTGATAAAACAAGATTAATCAACTGTGAGTTGTCTTGTAGATCAAATGATTCAACAGGTATAAGCAAAAGAATGGACAAGCTCTCCATTGCTGAAGCATCAAAGGAAGATGGAGCATTGGAAAATGAAGGCTACTGTCCAGGGGGAGTACAAGACTCAATAGATGCTGATGAAAACCAAGAGGTTCAGCATGAAGAAGGAGCTGGAGATGTTCAACTAGAAAGGAATCTTCCTCCAGCTACAAGACATTTAAGAGATCATCCAGCTGATCAGATTATAGGTGATCCAAGACAGGGAGTGCAGACTAGAAGCAGAAATCAAAGCACAGACCTGCATTCAAGTTTCTTGTCTCAAATGGAGTCTAAGAAGTTTGAAGAAGCCATCCAAGACCAGCACTGGATTGATGCTATGCAAGAGGAGCTGAATCAATTCAGAAGGTGCAATGTCTGGGAGCTTGTTCCTAAACCAAGAGGCCACAACATAATTGGCACAAAGTGGATTTATAGGAACAAATTGGACGAGAGTGGAATAATAATGAAGAATAAAGCAAGATTGGTTGCAAAAGGATATAGACAGGAAGAAGGGATTGACTTTGATCAAACCTTTGCCCCAGTAGCAAGGCTGGAGGCAATCAGAATGTTCCTTGCCTATGCAGCCTATCAAGACTTCAAAGTGTACCAGATGGATGTGAAATCAGCATTCCTGAATGGTGATTTAAAAGAGGAAGTCTATGTAGAGCAGCCATCAGGTTTTGTAGATCCTCTTAAACCTGATTATGTCTATAAGCTTAGGAAAGCTTTGTATGGGTTAAAGCAAGCCCCAAGGGCTTGGTATGAAACCCTGTCTACTTTCCTTATTGAGAATAAATTCTCAAGAGGAAAAATAGACAAAACTCCATTCCTTAGGGAATCCAAAGGTAAGATCATCTTGGTTCAGATCTATGTTGATGACATAATCTTTGGATCTACTGAAAACAACCTTTGTAAAAAGTTTGCCAAACTTATGCAAGGGAAGTTTGAGATGAGCAGTATGGGGGAACTTAAGTTCTTCTTGGGACTCCAAGTAAGACAGACTGATGATGGCCTGTCCATATCCCAGTCTAAGTTCACCAAAGAATTAATTAAGAAGTATGGTATGGAGTCATCCTCCACTATGAGAACTCCTATGGGAACAAGTATGTCTATATGCAAAGATAATGCAGGTAAACCTGTTGATGAATCTTTGTATAGAGGAATAGTTGGCTCTCTACTATATCTCACTGCTAGTAGACCAGATATTATGTATGCTACATGTGTCTGTGCTAGGTACCAAGCCTGCCCTAAAGAATCTCATTATACTGCAGTCAAAAGGATTCTGAGATATCTTAAGGGCACACCTAATCTAGGCCTTTGGTACCCTAGGAATAGAGATTTTCTACTAACAGGTTATTCAGATGCAGACTTTGCAGGCTGTAGAGAGGATAGAAAGAGTACAACAGGTACTTATCAATTCTTGGGAGGAAGATTGATATCATGGAGTAGTAAGAAGCAGACCAGTGTGACAATATCCACACCTGAGTCAGAATATATTGCTGCTGGCAGCTGCTGTGCACAGCTATTGTGGATACAGCATCAGTTGAAAGACTATGGTATTCAAGTAAGTAGAACACCTTTATTGTGTGATTCTAATAGTGCTATTTCTATTGCTAATAATCCTGTTTCTCGCAGTAGAACTAAGCTTATAGAAATTAAATACCATTTTCTTAGAGAGCATGTAGAAAGAGAAGACATCTCATTGGAATTTGTTAAAATAGATTATCAAATAGCAGATGTATTTACTAAGCCACTGGATGAAACAAAATTCAATAAATTTAAAATTGAATTAGGCATGCTGACCATTGATTAGTTTATCAACAAACTTACAAGTGATATTAGATTATCAAGTGGTATTGACAAAAACAGAAATTGGCTAAGTAAAATAGTGTCGACACATTCAGTGATAATGTGTCGACTCAGTGAAGTCATGTCGACTAGTCAGAGAACATGTGTCGACACAGAGAATTTGTGTCGATACTTAAGAATCAAATAGTCGACTCATCCAGGAATGTAGTGTCGACTTCACCAGAATAGTGGTGTCGACACTTACAGATTTTGTGTCGACACTTATCCTAAGAGTCGACACAGAATTTCTAATGCTCTACTATGTCTCTCAGGTGTCGACATATCCACAATTAGTGTCGACACATAGTAGACAAACTTGCTGTCAAGACAATAGAAGTTTGTGTCGACACACTCCATCTGTGTCGACACATATAGACTGTTTTTGCCCGACTTTTGATCTTCTTTCCCTAGAAGGTATAAATAGGTCAAGAACTTATTCTGTCGACACGCTTACAAGGTTTTGGAGACTGAAACCCTGTGTCGACAATCTCTCTCTCTTCTCTCTCAAGATTTTTCGTCTGATCAATGGCGCCAAAGGTTGCAGATAACGTCAACGAAGGATATGAGTTGGTGCGCAATGCCTTTGCGGATGCCCCGACAGATGTTCAAAGGGTTGTCACTCTAATTTCTGAATCTGGATTAGAATTTCTAGTTTCTGAACCATCAAAGATCTGGAAGAAGGAGGTGATTGAATTCTTTACCTCTACATCAGTGGATTCAGCTGGTCTCAAGATAAAATCCACTGTTTATGGGACGAAGGTGAAACTGACACCAAGAAATTTAAGAAAAATACTTCAATTATCAAACATTGAGAATAAAGAAGAGGTTCCAGCCTATAAGACCAGGGAGGCTCTCCAATGGTGTAGATTGGATCCAACCCTGAAGATTGGAGCAGCTATCAACAGGAAGGGCATGAATCAACAGGGCAAGTTTCTGTCAGAAGTAGTTGGGAAGGTAATTTTGTGCAAACCAGGTGGACATGATAGGATTTCAGCCTATATGTTCAGCCTAATGACCAGAATTGTGTTTACAATTCCAACTGACTGGTCAGCTGTAGTATTTGATAAGATCAAGGAAGGAATCAAGAAGCCAAATCTGTCTAGAATTGTGAGTTTATACCTGACTGGAGTGATCCCTGAGGTTATGCAACAATTGCCTGGGACAAAGATTAATCACATGAGGAAAATGGATATAAGATTATTTTCAAGGTGGGATAGGGTGCTGTCTAAAGATGTGCCTGATGAGAACATGCAGGACACCCTTGAGAGATCCCCTGCACATGATCTAGGCACTGCCCAACATCCAGAAGAGCAAGTGAGAAAGCAGGTTGAAGATCAGCCTGAGTCTACTCAAGTTCAGAAAGCAACCATTCTTGCACAGATGCAGGGGGAGCAAGCTCACTGTCCTGCCCAGAATGTATCTACTCCTGACCAGGTACAGGTACAGGGAGAGCAAGTGTATTTTCCTGCCAAGGACATTACTAATATTTCTATTCCTGCACAGGTGCAGGGTGAGCAAGTGTATTCACCTGCCCAGGATATTCCAAATACTGAACAAGTGCAGGGGGAGCAGATGTCTGAAACAGTGCAGGAGAAAGAACAAATTGATTTATCAAAAGATTTGAATATTACAGATCTGGATGATTCAACATCTGTTCAAGCTCAGAAGGAATACACTCTAGATGAGTTATTTCCTAATGTTGAAATTGCTACTGATAGAGTAGAGGAGGAGCAAGACAATGAAAAGGCACTAGACATGGAGATAGAGCAAGAAGCTGAGAAGGAACAAGGAGTTGAGGAGGAACAAGTAGTTGAGGGGGAGCCTGTGAATGTTGAGGCTGAGCAACATGTCACTGAAACTAATATTTCTCCTACTCCTCCTGAAAGAGTTCAAATAGAAAGTTCATCAGACTCTGAGACTGAAGAAGCCAGAATGGCTAAGAAGAGAAAGCTCATAGTCTTCAAGAGAAGGAGCCAAAGTTATAAGCAGGCACTCCAAACTTCAACTCACCAATCTCCATCTGAATTTAACTACAACAAGTTCATGGTAGATTTGCAAGTTAAGTTGGATGAGCAGAGATTAGCAATGGAGAAGTATGTTGATGAGAGCAATAAATCCCTTCAATTTGACTTGGCTCAAGATATTAAGTCTATTAGATTTGAAATAAATATGAATAAGAAGGAGATGACAGATTGCTTCCATAAGGGAGGTAATACTGTAGTGTTTTTGGCTAAATAACAACAGTCTATCCTCACTAAAGTGGATGATATTGCTTTGAAGCAAGGTTATGTTTTGGAGAATCAGCTGAGGATGAATGATAATTTGGCTGAATCTCACCATGAAATTATTGAAGAGTTCAAAAAGGCTACTGCAGGGATGACTGAAGCAAGAGTAAAGAGATGGAAGCTTTTGATCAGAAACTAAAGGAGGCTATAGCTTCAGTTCAATCTGCCATCACTACATCTCAGAAGGAAATATCTGACAAACTTCAAAAATTAAAACCATATTTTAAAGAAGGTGTGAATTATCTAGATGGCCAGATCAGATTTCAAAAGGATGATCTAAGAGATCATATTACCAGAGAAGTCATAAAGGGGGAGAGGTTGTTAGTTCATGCTGGCTCAGAGCACACCAAATGGGTGACAAATAGTATTCGAGCCACATTGGGATATCCACCTTTGTGTGATGATGATATGGTGGCTGAGTCAGGAATTCAAACAGGTCTACTTGAAGGCAATCAACCTGAGATTGCCCAAGTCATTTACCCTCCTCCTGATTTTGATATGATTAATCAGCAAGTTCAGGATATGTATAGTCCTCCAAAGGAGGTTACCAAGGTTGTTATTGAAAAAGTTGATAAGCCTGATGCCAACTTGAAAGAACAGCAAGATGCTCTACTATCCAAGAAAAGATTTAGAGAGCAGGATGAACTTAAGCCAGATTTTGAGCAGTGGAGCCCTACTTCAAGAAATATTATACTAACTGCATGGAAGGCTGTAAAGGACCAAGTACATGAAAGAGGAAAGTGGTATAATGAAATGGAATGGCAAAAGTATGATGCTAGGCAGGAAGCCATAGTACAGTTCAGGAGAAAAGCCAAGCTGGGAAGGCTGCCACCAGATGCTCAAGAGCCGAGCAAGTACTTTCCAAAGCCCTTTCATTACTTTGAAAGGCAAAGGCTAAAGGAAGAAGCTTAGAAGAAAGCTGAGCTAAAAGGCAAGAAGCCTGCTGAAGTTGCTGAAGCTCCTGTGAAGGCTCAAATCCAATCTGGCAAAGGAATTGTTATAAGAGAGCCTGATCAGTCTTAGTTCTAAGTTCTTTCAAATGTTTTGTAATGTTTTGATCATTCAATGTAAACATCTATAATCAAACATTATCAAGTTATAAACAAAATTTTGTTTGGAATCATATATTCATGTTCACTCTGTGATGAATTGTTAATATTTTGTTTATATAAAATATTCCTGTAATGTCATACATCATCATATTATTTTTGTTATAAATGGTGTATATCATTAACTAAAAGGGTTATGACTTCTCCAAATAGGGGGAGATTGTTGGGTACATTGGAAAATGTGTACCTGATTTGAAGAAGCCTAACTTAGCTTAATGATATACATCAAGGTGTATTTGATGTTGTTTTAAGTTGACATGTGCAGGTGAAGAAGTATTAAAGAATACAGAAAATTATTCTAAGTCCATGTGTCGCCATCTGAAGAAACTGGGTCGACACTTCAGAATAATTGTGTCGACACTTGAAGGAAGCTGTGTCGACACAGAGAAAGATAGTCGACCACATTTTTGTCGACACTGGAAAGCAGTGTCGACTCACAGAAAGATAGTCGACCTCAACTATGTCGACACCTGAAGGCAGAGTCGACACATACTGAGTTCTGAATCTATAACAACTGTGTCGACACACAGGACTTGTGTCGACACACTGCAAAGTTAAGAACAAGTTATTTTTCTAAGAAAGATGAAGTGTTGAGTCGACACAAATTCTCTGTGTCGACTCATTCTCAAGATAAAGTTCTGAAGAAGCAGTGTCGACTTAAAGGCAAACTAGTCGACATCATCAAAGGCTGTGTCGACACCAAAGTCACTTATGTCGACACATATAGACAGTTGGTCTCGACACTTTCTGACAGTCTGTCTCAACACTTTGCTGTCCAAGACTAAGGCACAGGATCTGTTTGAAGACTTGACAGATGTGGGTTATGACAGGTTAACTGAAGCTGTCAGACTTGTCAGAAGTCAGTTAGAAACCGGATCAGCCGGTTACCATGAAGAAGATATATAAATAGACATATTCAGAAGAAGAAAAAGAGAGATATAAAAGAGGAAATTAATTCTTAATCAACACATCAGTTAAGAGACAAGTCCTCTCTTCAAGAAAGTGCAAGGCATTAAAGAAGATCTTCATCAAAAGATCTAAGAAGACGATCTCAGGATCAGTCTAAGAAGAGTTCTTTCAAGAATTCAGAAGTATCATCAAAGGTGTTGGATAGAGAGGGATCCAACCACTTGAAGAAGAAGAAGGAAGCCGTCATTGGTTTCTCAAGAAGCTGTTTGGAAATCAACTCAGCTAAGTTCAGATTCAAGAAGCTTTGAAGAAAGCTCAGATTCAGTTGATTTCATCAGCTGATCAAGAATTGTCTTGTTCTTTTCTCTCTCAATAAAGGCAAGACATTAAAAACTTCTTTTCTAATTTCTGTAGGATCTGTCAATACAGATCTGAGTTGTAAGCATGTGTTATAAAGGCTGAGTGTAGGAGAGTTGATCTCTGAGTGATAGGGCTGTTTGCCTGAGTGTAGGAGAAGGTTCTTCTCTGAGTTGTAGGCTTTGTGATAAGGCTGAGGTAGGGCTGTTGAGCCTGAGTTATAGGAACCTTTTCAGGTTCTGAGCTGTAGGATCTGTGGAACTGAGTAAAGAGGAAGTTTGGCCGAATCTAGCATACTGCTAGATAGGTGAAGGGGGAAAGTGGATGTAGCCAGACCTTGGGGAACCACTATAAAACAGTGTGCAATCTGTGATGGTTAAATTTCTGTGACTGCTGTGCTGTGTGTTTTAATTCTGTAATTGCATTCTGCCAAAAAAGTGTTAACGAGCATTAGAACCTATTCACCCCCCTCTAGGTGTTTCGGTTGTCTTGAAAGTAAAACTATCATTACTGAACAGCTTTCCAATGGTCCTATAATTCATATGGGCTAGCCACTTATGCCACTGGACATAGGAAGAGGCTTTCTCATTTGCAACTAGGCATATAGGTGAGTCTTTAATTAAGCATAGGAAATCTAAGCAGTACATATTTCCACTCCTAGTGCCTTTTAAGATGACCTCTTTGTCACTTAACCTCCTTATTTGACACTCATCCTTGTGGAATACTATATCATAGCCAAGATCACAGAGTTGGCTGATGCTTATCGAGTTATCTACTCTAGTGATAGTGACTATGCCATTAAAGATCTTACCATAACCTTTGGTCCATTTCTTACCGAAGCATAATCCTTTAACATGCTCCTTGTTCTAGTCATGTGCCTGGAACATCCACTGTCCAAGTACCATATAGGGGTATGGGCACTTGGACTAACCTGCAAGACACAAATTAGTTAACAAGAGGCTTAGAGGCTAGTGGCTGCACTTGAGCTTTGCCCTTTCCCTTGGGATTAGCAGCTCTTGTCCTTCCCTTGAAACCCAACCCTTTCTTTCCCTTTTGGGAGGAGGAGTCTATAAAAGGCAGTACTGTGTTAGACTTGGAGTAGCTAGCCATTAGTTCCCTCTCTTTTTGGAGCTTTCCTTTAAGATTCCTGATATGGTCATTCTTGAAGGTTATGGTGCTCATCTGAATGATTATTACATTCTTCAATTTTCTGACTTCGTGCATCTTCAAATCAAGCAGTTTTGTTGATTCTGAAATAGCAAGCTGTAGAGAAGAAATTTCCTGAGCCTGCTATTTGGTCAGGAGCTTGCTTTTCTTTAGAGCCTGTAGGAGTGCACAATAGTTATCAATCAATTGATTGATATATCCTTCAGATTCTGAGCCATCATCATCATTTGATGCAGAGGCACAAGAATCTGGAATTGATTCATAATCTTATCTAGAAGAGCTAGAAACAGAGATTACCTTGCTTGGAACAGGCTGATCCTGGCTGAGTTCTTCATCAGACTTAGCCATCAGCCCAAGGTAGTAGCTGTCCTCTTCATAATCCACCTATAAATCACCATCACACTGTGATAGAGGGGCCCTGAATTCAACCCTGGTAGCAGGAAGAACATCCTCAACTTCTTCTATAGCAGCCAGCCTTTTAATGCAGTCTACTTCTACAGCTCTATCTTCAGTAGAGTACAGCCTTATGTAGGCTTCTTCTTTTGACTCTGATGAGGAGGTGTCAACCCAGCTTATTTGCTTCTTAGCAATGAGGGATTTCTCCTTCTTGTCTTTTTTCTGGTGGTCCTTTTTCTCATCATGTTCCCTTCTTTTGACTGGGCAGTCGGCTATTACTTGCTCAGGCTTTCTGTAATGATAAAAAGTCCTGTTAGATGAAACCTGTTAACTAGTTTTGGAACCATACCTGTCCTCCTTATAGGATTTCCTCCTGCCATTATAGTAGTCATCCTTGGGATGAGAGGAGGAGGAAGGCCTGCCTCTCCAATTCTTCTTCTTCATGAAATTTTAGAATTGCCCAGTGAAGCAAGCAAAATCTTAATCAGACTATTGGCAGTCTGATTTGCTTTTCTCTGATCTTTCAGAATCAGATTCAACATCTCTCCTTGGTGGAGAGAGAGAATTTCTTCTGCTTTTATTAGAGCCTTCAGCTTTGAATGCTATAGCCTTGTCTCTTGCCTGAGACTTGCTGTGGTTCTCCTCTTCTTTCCTGTCAGCCAGCTGCATCTCATATGACAACAGCTTCCCAAAGAGGGTGTGAGGAGCAGTGTCCCCTAGCTTTGCCACTTCTCTGATGGCACCGATCTTTGTGTCCCAATCTTTAGTGAGAGATCTAAAGAACTTGTCATTCAGTTCATAGTGACTAAAGACCCTTCCATAAGTCTTCAGTTCATTCACAATCCTAAAGAACTTTTCATAACTGGTGGTTATGTTGTCCCCCTTGGATTGCCTGAAAGCCTCATACTCTTGGTTGAGCATGAACTTCCTATCATCTCAAACTTTATCTGTCCTATACATGTAGATCACCAGTGTATCCCATATTTTCTTTGTTCTCTTGTCTATTGAGGCCAGGACAAACTCATCCTTAGTCATCTCATCACATGTCTTGGGTGTCTGGACTTTTACATCCAGTGCTAAGACATTCATTGGGATGAATGGTCCCTCTTTGACTGTAGTATACATCTTAGGGTCAGCAGCTTCCATAAACCGCCTCACCCTAGATTTCTAGAGGCCGAAGTCTTCCTTCCTACAGATTGGAAGTCTCACAGTACTCAGCTCCTTATTATTCATTCCTGAACCCATAGAGACAGACTTCTAGCTAACCTTGGAGATCTACTCAAACTGTTAAGACTTTAAAGAGTAACCTCGCTTTGATACCACTTGAAAGTTTTGTTTTCAAGGCTAGCTAAACACCTAGAGGGGGGGGGGGGGTGAATAGGTTTTTGTCTCTATTTAAATCTTCTTAATTGTTATCCAATTTTTGTGCTTAGTGATTAGGTTAGTTTTAGCTTTCAAGAACAATCCCAGATGACACAACAATTTTATAGTGGTTACCCAATCATGGGTACGTCCACTATCCCTCTACACCTTCTTAATAATGTGTTAGACTAGGCTCTTCCCCCAAAACTCGGCTCCTTCAGAGCTTACAACACAGATCCCGTAGGACCTCACAGGTCACACAGACCTACCACTTAGGCACTAAGACAAACCACAGGTCACAAAGACCTTTCACTCGGCACTAAGCCAAACCACAGGTTAGAAAGACCTTAGCCTTTATAACACAGGCTTACAAAATCAGACTAACAAAGAATCTATACAAAAGAAATAAATGGTGATTTAATTAGACACAAAAGCAAGAACTCTGTGTCTACTTCTTCCTGGACTAAGAAGATATCAGCCCAAGATTTTGATGTTGAAGATAATGAAGTCAGTAGTTGAATCTTTCTTCAAACAACTATCTTTTCTTTTGCAGAGCTTGTAGTTCTACTTCCTCAGAATTGCTTCTAAACTTGCTGTTACAGATGGTGATTGCTTCAGCTATCTCTTTCCTCAGTTAAGTTTTTGGTGTAGAATAACTTCTTCAGGATCGATAAGAAAGGCAAGGAAGAAGATGATGTTCGGCCGTACTTTCTTTTTCAGAAAACCTAGACAAGGATTTGATTATTTGCTATGGCCGATTTCCTTCTTTTTATTCTTTGATGGCCAATCGAGCAATGGGTCAACCACCAGGATTGATGGCTGTGATTTAGCCATACAACACATTCTTTCCATTTACTCTTGATTAAATGGCTCTATGTTGTGTGTGGGCCCCATCACTTAAAGATGAAAATATTTCATTCCAAGTGCAGAGGATGATGATAGCTGGCGGTCAGTGCCTCTGGTAGCAATCCCGCAATATTTGAATTTTGGTTGACTTTTTGACTTTGCTGACATCAACATGACTCGGTATCTCTCTATGGACTTAGTCAAAATTCAAGCATTAGAAGCAAAGGCGTTGAGTGAGTAAGAATCACTCAATGCCACAGCACTTAGAGAAAATTCTGCCTGTCTAGGCGTTGAGAGCGATTAGCTCGATGAACGCTGACCTCCGTTCGACGAACTTTGATCTCTACTCGAAAAGCTCAGTTCGACGAAAGTTAGCTCAGTTCGATGAAAGTCATGCTCAGTTCGACGAAAGAGTAAGTTCAGTTTGACGAAAGAGTAAATTCAGTTCGATGAACTCCAGGCTCAGCTCAACGAAAGCCAAGCTTAGTTTGACGAAAGAGTGAATTCAGTTCGACGAACTCCAGGCTTTTTGCCTTAGCCAGATTTTATGAGACTTGGCATTGAGAGATTATGCTCCACTCAATGCTAAACTACTTAACAGAATTTCTCTGTTATCTGGCATTAAGTGAGTAAGCTACACTCAACGCTTTTGGACTTAGCCAAATATCTGTGTCTGAAAACACATAAGCAAGGATACAATCAATGTTATTTCTCTATGGTGTTGAGTGAGTAAGCTACACTCAATGCCTTACTACTTAGACAGATTTTTTGTCATGGAATTGAGTGAGTAAGCTACACAAAACGCCTGTGGACTTAGTTAAGATTTTTCCCAACTTTTACTGTGGCGTTGACAGGCACAACAACACTCAATGCTAAAAGTTGTATGGCGTTGAATGAGTAGACCACACTCAACACCTGTGAGCTTAGTCACATTTTCAGCCTATTTGACAGTTAGGATTAGAAAGACTCAGCGCCATTTGTTATATGGTGTTGAGTGAGCTGTCCTCACTCAATGCCTATGGACTTAGGCAAATTTCTAGCTAGACAATATTGAATCCTTACCTCTGGCGTCAAGTGAGCTTGCTCCACACAATGCCTGTGGACTTAGTAGATTTTTGCTATGTCCAGCAACCAATTGTTGTGGACACTGTTCTAATCAATATTATATGAACTAACCTGCACTCATGACCTCAAGTACACATCAAATACAGTTGATGTGTGTGTCATTGACCTATTTGACTTCTTACAAATCAGGGACATTGGGAACAATGGACGCAACAGTGTGATAGAGTGTAATGAGTCGTGCTGATGTTTCTATTAGCACCGCGATGAAATTACTTGGGCAGATAAGCAACAGTATGAAAAGAAGCATTACTGCCGGCGATAACGTTATCACATCGCGATAGCTTTGTATTATATAGGCCTTGGTTCAGATCTAGATCCGCACACCTGCTCACTTCTACTCACTGATGTCGACCTTCCCCTTCCATAGAGCTCTTCTTCTTTGCCTTAAGGTACTCCCTTTCTCTCTCTAATTTCTAGTATTTTAGATTTTAGATCTATTGCTTTTGATTTCGCGTGTTTTTGAGCGCGATCGCCGAAGATTTGTGCGCAGAACTTGCATTTGTTTTCTAGTTTTTCCACAGATCATCGCCGTTTTTCATGTATCTGGTTTTTGTTGGCTTGAATTTCTTGCCTTTGGTATTTTCGAACGACTGATTTACTCTAAAATTCCGCTTTTGTAAGATCCAGAGCCGAAATTTCATCCTCGTAGCTTTCTGCGAATTTCCATGTTAGATGAGTTTTTTTTTCGGAACTTGGCTACAAACTCCGATCTACTCTCCATAAGTATTCATTTATGTTTTCTACCGCGATTGAGAGAGGGTTTAAGCCAAAAATGGGTTTATGGAGCATATCCGGTGGAAGAGGACGAAGACTATCCGTCATGCTACCGCCAAGTGATAACACATTATCGCCCCGCGGTAGGTTCAAGTAGTCGGTCTCGAATCCAAAAAAAGTGTTGATTTTCCCATTTTTATTTACTTTCAGGAGATGGCTTTGTTGAGCTCACAGTCTACTCGCCGTAGATTTTGAAAGAGGTCCACAGTACCGGCCTCCACCTACCCCGCAATAGATAAAGCAACAGTGAGCGTCGCGATGAACATTGACATTGATGACAGATTTGCACATATCTATGAGGCTTTGGAGAGATCAGGTGTGCTTGTCATGATTTCATCTAGGGTCCCTTTTTCCTCGGCCCTCACATGAGAGTTTTATAACAACCTCTGGGATCCTGCGCAGACGTATGAGGGAGGAGGCATGCAATCCTTCATTGGGAAAAATATAGTGACATACTCCATGCCGACCTTGAGAGAAAATATGTCTGGTTTCCTAACTCACCTCACCTGGAAGTCGTAGAGTCGTTCCGGACGAGCTGATACTGGACAGACGTTAGCGAGGTCCTTCATGGCGTGGAGAACCTTCGTTACCTAATTATGATAGTGGACATGCTCACCTCTGACGTACACATAATCCAGGACATACTGATCCGTGTAAATACGGCAAGCGCACCGGTCGCACAAGTAATAAAGTTTGGGAATGGATCCCCGAGTGTCAGTCTCTTGAGGAATGCAGTTGGCGTGGAACGACGAACAATCCGAAATTATTGCTAATAGAGTTAGTAAAATGAAAGAAGAAACAAAAGGGGCTTTGAGGTTTGTGTTCTTACAAACAAAGAAATTAAAGCTAACTATGCGGGTCGCATTCACCGCTTCGTAAGGCGAGATGGGTGTATCGGCCGCTATGCCGTACTTCGTTAGGGCGAGTGGACGGTGAGCCAGTGGGTGAGGTGTTAAGTGCAGAGTGCAATCAAGTGGAACGGTGGGAGTGAGATGGGGCGAGGCGCATCACAACACAAATCCCACAAATAAGTTTAAACAACAAAAATCCAATTACAAATAACTAGAAATTCGAAGTTCATAACAAGCTTGAGTTATTCATACACTACAAGGAAGGTAGAGGTAGAGTAAACCAAGAGGGTGAAGATCCACCGCGGTTGTTGGCCGGAGGTGCGGGTTGTCAATCCGCTTCCACGCGCAGTCCGAGGAGGCTTCCGGTACCGACGAGCTGTCACCTCGAGGGCCTTTGAGTCCGTTCTCTAGGTCGTCTCCGTCATCTTCTTCTTCGGTAGAAAGCTCAGAGAAGAGGTCGTTAATGGCCGGGAGGGTCACTGGAGGATGTGGAATGCTTTAGAATCGCCGGAAATCACCTCCCGATGGTAGGGATGAAGGTGGAGATGGATGGAGCGTCTGAAATGCGGAAGGGCGAAGTGGCGGCCAAGTTCGATCAAGGTCCCTTTCCCTAATTCGCGGAGCAGGCCAATTTATAGAAGCAGGATTAAATAGCGCGCACGACCACAGGCGCATGACCAGTGGTCGTGCGCGAACAATGTAAGCGCCCGTGCGACAACAACCTGTAGAACCTGCAACAGGAAATTTAAGCATGCGCACGATCAGCAGCGCACGATCAGTGATCGTGCGCGGCAAGGGTGGTGATCGTGCGATATGGGACAGAAAAGTGGAAAAAGATGGCATGACTGCGCACGACCGGCAGCGCACGAGCAGTGATCGTGCGCGGTATGGCTGGTGATCGTGCGATATGGTGGGACAGGACAATGAAATGAGAGCTCAGGCTGCGCACGACCGATGGTCGTGTGCCAAAGAGGTCGATGGTCGTGCGTGGGTAAAAACGCACGACCATTGACTCCTTTGCCAAAAATGGTGAAAGTCCTATGCCGGACGCCCACACGATCCCCGAACCTGCAGGAAAACTGCACGCGCTGTCGATCATGGCAGTCACAGAAATATACAAAATGAATCACATGAGGAAAATACACACACACACAAGAATAGGCTAAAAGAGTGCACAAGACGTGTAATGACATAGCGAACAAAAGGAGTGCTAATGGCGCTAAATGATAGTGCAAAGACAAGAAAACGAGCCCAGATGAGTCCGGAAATAGATATGAAATGGGGACTCATCACACCCCCAGACTTAACCATTTGCACGTCCCGGGCAAACAATCATCTCGTGAACTCTAAAATAGCTAGCTGAGGAAGTAACTTCAATCTAAAGTAGAACGAGAAATCGAAGACTCAAGCGTATAGAAAATATAATAGAAGAAATTTCTAATTATACTAAGAAATTTATAACTTTCGACAAAAGTAAATAAATATTGTCACTACTCAAAAATTGAATGCCGGAGAATCGTTCGGTCATGCGTAGGAAGAAAATAGGAGGGTCGCTTGGCTAAACATTGCCAAAGATCGGGGCTCGTGATCACCTCCAAAGGAATCCACCAATGTCGGGGACCATATGCTTGCCTGTTCACACTCTCTCCACGGCACTAGTTTGACTCTAGCGTGAGTCCGTAGGACTTCAGGTAATGATGGGGCTTGGGTTACAATGAGGTAAACAATGATAAAAAGAAAGGCTTAGCACCTAACCCAAATGAACTCGCCTAAGAGAATCCCTCGGCAAACCACCAAATACGCGAGTGCACCACACCCCCAGACTTAACTTTTGCAACATGGGTGTGTGCACCGCCTACTCCAAATCAAAATCATTTTCAACAAGATTTTCAATCAAAATTTTTTTTCTTTTCACATTTCATTTTCACTTTTCAATTTCTCTTCTTTTTTTTCTTTTCTTTTTCATCTCTTTATTTTGAACAATTCAGCAGATTTACTTGTGCGCACTTCCACTTTTTCATAATTAATACACCACATCACAACCCAAAATGAAAATATGAAGTACGAAAGCTCTATTTGGGTGTGCGACTAGGATAGGCTAAGAGGCTTTGGTGAAATAACGGTGGAGCTGAATCAAAAGGAAGGGTAGGCACAAGGGGGCTAGCGAGAGCGACGTTAGGAAGGGTACAAAGCTCAACCGGGCCAATATGATGGCCTACATCACTCTCACGCTAGACTAACCATGCACCAATGCTTCGAAAGTAGCTTGGGGCAAGTTCTTAGCTACCGAGAAAAATGATCCTTCCTCACGACTCGAGCAATACGAAGCTAGAGACGCCTACACACATTCCTACGCTACCGGCAGATTGCTCCGGATTCACAATTTTGAGTAGGGCAAACATCATTTACGAATGTAGAAAAAAATATAAATTTGCAAGTATAAAGAAAAATTAAATCTATACAATTTCTACACCACGAGAGTACTCGATTAGGAGCACTACACGAGTTTCGAACTACTCTAAATTAAAATCCTAAGTCAGCACCGCTGTTTTAAAATTGACACAAAACGATAACATTGACTCGAGCCGTGTGCGTGGTCAAGTGCGCGCTTGTGTGGGTGGTAAGGTGTGTGTAGCAGGATTCTACAATAATGAAATATAAAATAAAACTACTGGCATGCTATCAGTGCGCTCGTGGAGTGCATAAGCGGCTCTCCCCCCAGACTTGCATGAAAACAGGCAGAAATGAAAATAGTCATCTAAAATAAAAAGAGGCCTGAGGAGAAAGGGTACCTATGCTCCAAAGAAGGAGCATACCAGAAGGCGGAGGTTGCTGGATCGCACAAAAATATACTGTATCTGCGAATTAGGTTGAACAAAAAAAAAACAAATAACAGAAAAAATAAAATAGGCAAGCGAAATAAAAAGCACAAAAAGAAGAAGGACCACAGAGGTCCAAGCTTGGGTTGTCTCCCGAATAGCCCTTTTGTTTACCGTCCTTAAGGTGGACCAAATACCTATATTAGCAGTTTATAAATTGTTGTTGCAGTAAATAAAAAGAAAAGAGTTGCAGGAAAATAAGTAAGCACAAGCATAAGCGATAATCAAGAAAAGGGCGGAGCAATCAGCTAAACGTGGACTTGTGATAAATCTCTCCGGTGGGGCGCGAGGGAAAAGCAGAGTGCCTTTTTGCATTGGGAGAAAGGACTTTCGTTTTTCTCCGAATGTGCACCTCCTCACGCCTTAGGGCGGCATAACGCTCATCGCGTATACGCTTAGCCTTTTTCAGCTTCTCCACCGTAGGAGATTTCCAAATGTTGCGGTCCATGGGGAGTTCCAATTTTTCGGTTGGCGGCTTCATTTCCTGTACCAAAATGGCAACCGGATCAGCCCAAGCTACTGATCGCTTAGCAGAGTTTGAGACAATATTACAAAATTCACTGTCCAGGGATTTCTCCCGAATAAAACTAGTTTTGCTATGTTCAAAAATCGACGCGACATGAGACGGGAAGGTGGCCCATGCATCGGTGCATTTGGCCTCTTCCTTGAACTCCTTCTCATCATTCTTGATCACCTCCTCGGAAGGTACTTCCCTAATCATCTCCTTCATCTGAGCATCACTCACAAAGGAAAATTCCAATCCAATATGAATATCTGCAGTACTATGAAAATTGTCGTTATGGAGAAGAGGGTCATGTGCAGAAGCGACATCCAAGGTTGAAGCAACAACCGGCCAAGTTACGCATCCCTTGGAAAAATCAAGAGATGCGCCGCTAGCCTTCAGGAATGGAACCCCCAATATAGGAATCGAATTATTTTCCTTGGGTCCCAATACCTGGAAGTCAGTGATTATGCACTTCCCATTAACCTCGATTTCAACTTCTTGCACACCTCCCTCGGTGTCAACCAAAATACCATTAGCTAAAACTAGCGACTTCCGGATTGCTGGATCAATATGCAGGTTCATCCTCACAACATCCTGTATGGCGAGGATATTGCTAGATGCTCCGGAATCGCACAAAGCGGTAGTTTCAACATTATTAATTTTACAATCCACAACGAGCTCATGAGTCTTATCTTTATTTTCTTCCCCAAGGCTTTTTCCTTGCTCATAGGGGTTTTTTTCGGTGTTGCTCGGTAGCGTGCCTTGGGTCCGCTCAGAGACCATTTGGGCCAGTTGGCCCAATTGTGCCTCTAGCTTACGCATTGAGGCCGCTTGGTTTGTCATATTAGTCTGGGAGACCTCAACAAACTTTTCGAACATTTCCGCTAAAGAGTTTGTTTTTGTTACGGGGGGCCCTTGGGGGTAATTCGGTAGAGGCGGCCGCAGTTGGCTTCCAGAGGCGTACATATTATTTTGATGCTGCCCCGGCTGCCATCGTTGGCCTGGCACATTTTGGTTCCAAGAGAAATTTGGATGATTTCTCACCCCCGGATTGTACGTGTTCCCATAAGGTGCTCCTCTATTTTGGTTCGCAATATAATTAACTGATTCATCAAAGAAGGTAGTTTCAGCATGTACCTCACCTGCTTGACATTCAAAGCTGTGGTGGTCAGAACCTCCACAACCCTGGCATGAGATTGCCATAACTGGGGCAGCAGCAGCGGCGGGCCCGGATGCTTCCATAGCAAAAACTCCACTAGTGCCACGTGGCATATTCCTCCCTGCAGTCCAATATGCGCTGCGGGTGGCAGTATCCTGCAAAATTCTTAATGCATCATCGGGTGTAAGATTCATTATAGTCCCTCCAGAGGCGGCGTCAATCATTACCCTATGCTGTGGTTCAATAGAAAAATAAAAGCTTTCGACGAGATTCCAAGTTTGGAATCCGTGGTTTGGACACTTCCTCAGCAACTCGTTGAAGCGTTCCCAAACCTCAGCCAGGCTTTCTTGATCATTTTGTCAAAAGTTGGCAATTGCACGTCGCATGCTCACTATCCGGTCCACCAGATGGAACTTAGCTAAAAATTTTGTTGTCAACGCCTCCCAGGTGGTGGCTGCTCCAGGCGGAAGAGAGTGGAGCCAAGTCTTGGCTTTGTCCCTGAGGGAAAAGGGGAAAAGGCGGAGCTTGACTGTATCGTCGGGGATTCCAGCATAGCGGAACGTGGCACAGATTTCGGAAAATTCAGCCAAGTGAAGATGGGCGTCTTCAGTGGCCATTCCGGAGAACTGGGCGTTGTTCCGGATTATGTTCAAGATAGCAGGTTTGATCTCAAACTTTTGGTTGGTGATCGCCGGTCCGAAACCGGGGTAAATGCTCCCAACAGTCGATGTGGTGTAGTCCCTCATGGTGCGGACCTGGGGCGGGTTTACTTCATTCTCATCACCATTCCGGTCACCATGAAGGAATTCTCCGACACGATTCCCGACATCAATGTTCAGCTGGTCCCCCATTGGGACTAGATTGATGGCAGCGGCACGCCTTTGTGCACGAAGAGTTCGTTCGATCTTGGGGTCGTAAACTGCGAGATCTCTAGCAGCGCGTCTTTGCATTCACTGAGGCAACAAAGCAGAGAAACAACGATCAAAAAGCTCTAACTCTTACAACAATACTTTCAAACATCATGGTCGTTCTACAATTGCATTCCCCGGCAACGGCGCCAAAAACTTGATGCTTGTAAATACGGCAAGCGCACCGGTCGCACAAGTAATAAAGTTTGGGAATGGATCCCCGAGTGTCGGTCTCTTGAGGAATGCAGTTGGCGTGGAACGACGAACAATCCGAAATTATTGCTAATAGAGTTAGTAAAATGAAAGAAGAAACAAAAGGGGCTTTGAGGTTTGTGTTCTTACAAACAAAGAAATTAAAGCTAACTATGCGGGTCGCATTCACCGCTTCGCAAGGCGAGATGGGTATATCGGCCGCTATGCCGTACTTCGGTAGGGCGAGTGGACGGTGAGCCAGTGGGTGAGGTGTTAAGTGTGGTGTGCAATCAAGTGGAATGGTGGGAGTGAGATGGGGCGAGGCGCATCACAACACAAATCCCATAAACAAGTTTAAACAACAAAAATCTAATTACAAATAACTAGAAATTCGAAGTTCATAACAAGCTTGAGTTATTCATACACTACAAGGAAGGTAGAGGTAGAGTAAACTAAGAGGGTGAAGATCCACCGCGGTTGTTGGCCGGAGGTGCGGGTTGTCAATCTGCTTCCACGCGTAGTCCGAGGAGGCTTCCGGTACCGACGAGCTGTCACCTCGAGGGCCTTTGAGTCCATTCTCTAGGTCGTCTCCGTCATCTTCTTCTTCCGTAGAAAGCTCGGAGAAGAGGTCGTTAATGGCCGGGAGGGTCACCGGAGGATGTGGAATGCTTTAGAATCGCCGGAAATCACCTCCCGATGGTAGGGATGAAGGTGGAGATGGATGGAGCGTCTGAAATGCGGAAGGGCGAAGTGGCGGCCAAGTTCGATCAAGGTCCCTTTCCCTAATTCGCGGAGCAGGCCAATTTATAGAAGCATGATTAAATAGCACGCACGACCACAGGCGCACGACCAGTGGTAGTGCATGAACAATGTCAGCGCCTGTGCGGCAACAACCTGTAGAACCTGCACTAGGAAATTTAAGCATGCGCACGATCAGCAGCGCACGATCAGTGATCGTGCGCGACAAGGGTGGTGATCGTGCGATATGGGACAGACAAGTGGAAAAAGATGGCATGACTACGCACGACCGGCAGTGCACGAGCAGTGATCGTGCGCGGTATGGCTGGTGATCGTGCGATATGGCGGGACAGGACAATGAAATGAGAGCTCAGGCTGCGCACGACCGATGGTTGTGCGCCAAAGAGGTCGATGGTCGTGCGTGGGTAAAAACGCACGACCATTGACTCCTTTGCCAAAAATGGTGAAAGTCCTATGCCGGACGCCCACACGATCCCCGAACCTGCAGGAAAACTACACGCGCTGTCGATCATGGTAGTCACAGAAATATACAAAATGCATCACATGAGGAAAATACACAAACGCACAAGAATAGGCTAAAAGAGTGCACAAGACGTGTAATGATATAGCGAACCAAAAGGAGTGCTAATGGCGCTAAATGATAGTGCAAAGACAAGAAAACGAGCCCAGATGAGTCCGGAAATAGATATGAAATGGGGACTCATCACATACTCCGTCACTCACTCATGTATAAGGCCAAGGACACAAAGAAGATCACTATGCAACTCTCGATGGTGACATTCTGCATCCTAGGGGAGAAATCGTTCAGAGTCTCTGATCTCATTCTCTCAATGATGAGGTACATGTTTTGCCTTAAGTCCCCTGATTGCCAGCGAATCAACACCCTCCCATTGGGTGGGGTGATTCAGAGCTTGTTGATGGAGAAATATCCCGTCATAGACCGGGAAACCTATCCTATTGATAGTTGGCTGCTAGTCTACAAGGTGGGAGAAATTCCCATCACTTCGCGTGAGCAGTCTTCGGCAACGCATCCACCAATTCCCCATGCCGGATCCCTTTGGGAGGCTAGTCGAGACGTATGAGGTATGGTGGGGGCGCAGGGCGAGGTGATCAGGGCGAACACGATATAGATAAAGGGAATGAAGAAAATGCTGAAGAAAATTATGAACAAGTTTAACAGCTCCCCCCATCTTCTGATGACCAGTGGTTTTTTTTATTTCATCAGTTTTATTTGGCTTTGTAATAATAAAGTAGGTGAACATTGAGATCTGCTAGTAGTAGTTTATCACAAGATATGTTATGTGTTATCCCCCCATACTCATACTGTTTTTTATTGTTACTCTAGTTAAGTTGATAACATTGTCTAAACGTGATAGTTCATGATATAATCATAGACCAAAAAGAAACGCAACCCTTACTACATAATATTTACATAGAGAGGAGAAGAAAAAACAAAACAAAAATAATATGGGATATGTGATGTAATATGTACATATCGTGAAGTAATATGTATTGTAGTTCGTTTAGGGCTTACATCATGCTTATAATGGATGCTATGGGATATGCGGTTTAGGTATCCAAGTGCGACCCAGTAGAGTAGACCTCTTGGGTACCCAAACACTGTGAGATGTACCTGGGAGTTTTACTTGTGAAGGTGCCCTACCAGATAGTATAGGTCTGTCATTCTTAACTAGGGCCTCCACTCAAACATTGGTTTAATGTTATGTTTATGTTACAGATTTCCTTCTAGAATTCTATAAGTCTTTATGTGATGATCTTTAATTGAATAATATTGCGTTGGAAGGTTAACTATATTGAAGTTGTTCTTTAAGTCAAGATTATTTTGCTTAACAATAGGACTCATAGTATAGTAGTTGTTGACCGGAAATATAATTTCAGTTATTTTTGAGTTGGGAGTAATTTGTTTTTCAAAGTGAGAGTTATTTCTATAGTTAAGAGTTTAACTTGCACTAGCTTGCGATTTTCTATTCCCTATGATTAACTTATCCTGTAGATGGTGGTTCATATTCAACATGCTTTTGGGTTTTATATGCAGCTTAGGAGATTGTCTTTGCGAGTTTTTAAGCATTATTTCCTTAAGCATGTTGATTTTTATAGTTAGCTCTTTGTTCTTCAGTTCGAGGTTATGCATAGCTTTATTGTATGCGATTGTACTGTTTTTGAGAGTGGAGACAATAGATTCGATATGAGCTTTATACTTACTTCTAAATTCATCGAATGTCTTATTCATCTCTTCGATTTAAACTTTATAATTTTTTCATTCAGTACAGTCACTTTTCACTGAAGAGTTTTCTAAGCACAATTTATCATTTTATTCTTTTGCAAAGCGAAACTCCTGTTCAAGAATCTTATATTTTTCTTTTAACTCAGGCGAACTAGACACAACAATGTTGGATTCTACATTAACATATGCTTTTAAGCTATTATTTTCTGAACGTAGTTTTGAATTGATACTCGTCAATTTCTTAATTCTACGTTTTGCCCTATCTAGCACTATCAATATAAAAATGGAATTGCATGCGTGAAGGGAATTTGATTTTCTTACAGTGCTCTTGGATGAAACAATATTTGAGCTTTGAGTGTCTTTGACTTCTTCGAGTGTTGCCTCATCCATAGTTGAGATTTCAGCTTCCCTCTCATGTGATGTGATTACCATGTCCTTCTCCAAGAGCAAGTCTCTATTTGGTTCTTCACTTGGATCCATGAGAAATTGCTCTAACTCGTCATCTATAGAAAGAGAACTATAAGTTAACTCAAGAAAATTTCAGATATCATATGCAGTAGGAAGTGTATAGATAAGTTTGAAAATGTCTTGACCAAGCCCACAGAATAAACAATTCATGGCTTTAGCATTCAAATAGCATTCGTGCTCATTTAAGTTATTCGGGGGCTTGACACAAGTAATGTTCCAAGCTTCTACATCTATCAATATAAAAATTTTTCTCATATGTGTTCCCCATTCGTTATAGTTCGATCCTGTGAATAAAGGTGGTGCAAATGAATTTTCAGTGTACAATTTTTCATCCCCACTGGTCGATTCAAGATTAGGATTGGCCATTATTCCCAGTGGTGAAACCGTTTTGGAATAACCTAGCTTTGATACCACTTGTCTGATCTAGTGGCCAACCTTAGAGGGGGGGGTTTAATAAGGTTTTACGTGTTAAGCGGAATTTAAAAATATTTCACACCAAAAAATCGAGTTCTGGAAGGTACTGCAGGGCATTAGGTAGCTAACGCGCGTCGGTAGGTCATAGAGCTCATTTTCCTGCGCGAATTTGCTTGTGTACACCACACACAGTAATCACCTTAACATTCACAGCAGATAATAAGAGTTATAAAATAGAACAAGAACTTCATTGCAAGAATTAGAACAACAAATAGTTTTACAATTACAAACTTGTGATCCCCGTGACACCGGGGATTAGAGGCGGTAAAAATGAAAACTCTTTTGTTTTCTATACCGACCCACAACCTGAACCAGTTGGCTCTCTCCCTTTCCCTCCAAGAAAGGTCTTCAAGCCGGCTCTTCACCTCCACACAACGAAGGATCTTAGAGCCCCGCTATATCCTCCCAATCTAGATGTCCTTATCCCCAGGATGATTTACCGCGGAATCCTACACGGATTCCGACGACCCTTACCAGTCAATTTTCCTCTCCACAAGATTTAGAAACAAAGAAAAGGTACAAGATTAAAAGATGTAAATAATCTAAAAATTGAAGTTCTCCTTCTTGATGACTTCTCCATTGAGCGATTTATGACCGATGCTTGAGATCTCCATTTGCTAGCAACTTGTCGATTCCTCATAGTCGATGTAGATCTTGGATTGCCGGAGTTCTTCATTCAAGAACGGGAGGGAAACAACTTTCTTCTTCTTCTTCGATGGAGACTCTTGGAACGGAGAACAAGAAGGCGGTATAACCCTAGAATTCACGTACTCCAATCGCTATTCAGTTCTTCTCTTAATGGGCATAAAAACTAAGGCGGCCTTTTATAAGCCTTCCTGAAAAAAGGCTACCGCCAGCAGTAAGACTAGCGCCCGACAGTAGGTTCACGCGCTTATTGTGCCAGCTGTCGTCTAAATCTGGAAAAATAATTAAAATGAATATTTGCCGTTTCAGGAAACAACGCATCGATGTTCACCAAGCAGCTAGCGCGGTGTGGAAAGCAGTACCGCCTAGCGGTAGGTAAGTAGCTCGACGAACCCGGCTCAACAATCGTCGAGCGGATAGCATGACACGTTAAGTGGTAGCGCCTGGCGGTAGCATCTAATCAATGCCACTGTCTCGACGCACTCAACGCTTTTCTTCTTAATGCTCTCAACGCAACGTTGAGTGACCTAGCGCGGCGCGGTAACAACTAGCGTTGTCTGATAGCTTACCAAGCGCCATGTCGAATTAATTCATTGGGCTAGCGCGGGAGGTAGTATTGGCACTTTATGATAGCTTCCCGAGCGCCATGTCCATTTAATTCCAGATACCACCCAATGATAACTCTTATCGACCGGCGGTATCTCCAGAAGATATTTTCTTTGCTTGCACCTTTCAACCTGCACACTTTATTAGCACAAGACGTGATCAAATACAACCTGGGAGTTGATATTCTCAAACACAAGGAATGTGAAACATCGGTTCGAATAGGGTAGATGTTCCATGAGCACGTGGACATGGTTCTCTCGATGGGTAGATCAGTTGTATCCCCGTTGTCTTTGAATTTTGAATATAGAATCGAAGTACAGAATAGGCATGTTGTATGAAGCCCATCCGGATAGGTTGGTCTGGATTGGTGATGATTGTTTGTATGGCAAAGAAGAATCCATGGTAGTATATAGATTTCAGAGTCGTGGGGTGTATAGATTGTTGTAGAGAGAGTATTGGAGGATGTCTCCAGGAAAACACCCGTTTGGAGGGGAAGAAACGATAATCAATCCCCTACCATGCGTCGGTAGAGCTACCACCGGTGGTAGCTCCCAGTGAGCAATTGTTTTGTGAGGCATATCTCTTGGTGACCTGGAGGCCTTTGTGGTGAGCTGCGAGCCAAAGAGCCCAGCTTAGGCAGCTGTGAGAGCCATCCTTGGACATAACGTGGTTATTTATCGTGTGATTGGGCAAGGGGAGGCTGACCCATGTCGTGGCTTGCGAGCCTGAAGGTTTGAGAAACAGGCTATGGCTAACCTGTACCCACCCTTTGGCGATCGACTTAGAGTTAGTCAGTGGTATGGATCCAATATAGTGAGTGCCTTTACTTTTTCGTAGCATAGGAAGATTTGAGTCTCAGGATACAGGACAAAAAGACTTGAAATGCTCAAAGGAACCGTCTTGCGGATGGAGATGGGGATTGATTCTCAGCACACCGTCAATCGCTAAGTGCATGGGGTGTATGACCGGCCGTGCCAATTTTTGTGGCGAATGGTGCTTAAATAGCACATTCTTCTTACCTTTATATACTTTATACCGAATGCCTGCACAGAAGGAGCACTGCCACCCCAAGTGATGGGTGGGGTAATTATTGTAAGACCCCCCTCCCGGAACACAAAATACGACACGAGAAAGGTCTTATACCCAGAACAGCTGCCTTGCGGTAACACTAACACTCAAATCAGCCTGTACCACAAGATGCCTATCCTGCCGGCTTCAATTAATATCAACATATAAATGCCAACCCAACCATAATAATAAAAGAAGTCAACCAACACTAAGCATAAGTCCATAAGTACAGCAAAAGAGAAGCTAAACAAGCTTCTACATAATCAGAGTACGTAAATTGAATTGCCCCGAAGGCTATAACAAAATCTCTCTCACTCACATCTGTAACTGACGGTAGCGACGGTACCGTCCCCTCAGGCCCTGTCGTCCTGGCCTGGCTGTCCAGCTGCATAGCCTGCTACTCCACCTGCGGGGTTTCCTCCTAAAAAGGAATACGTAGCAACCGTCAGTCATAAAGACTAAGTGGCTTCACATTCGCTCCACCAGAGACTCCTCGGCACCGGGCGGAGAAAGGAACAGGTACAATATATATAAAATAGTAGTACAAGCAGGTGAAGTAAGTATACAAACCATATGTAGCAATAAAAGTAGTGTATAAATGAACAAGCTCTTATTCTACAATTCTACCATCTACAGCAGCAGGAGAGTATAATGTTATAACAGTAAGTAACTCAACTTATATGGATGCCCATACAAGCATATAAGTTGAGGGTCGTTCAGCAATAAGCAACTCATCGTATAGGAGTGCCCATACAAACTTATACGATGAGGGTTTTTTGTATGTAATGAAGTGCAATGCTATGTATGCAATGTAATGACACACCCATGATCAAGCACATGCAATCGCTATGTCGACACAGACTTATAGTTCAAACTATTCGAGCAGGTAGCTAACCTCTCAGGCGTTAACCGTCGTTGCCAAACGGTGACAGTAGAGCGGGCATCTCCACTACTAGGCTGGTCTCCACACTACCTGGCCTAGGCCTCCGTACGCCTCAACGCTAAGAACACAATAGCGGAGCTCACATGCGTACTATAGATCTAGCACCAAGGGAGAGGGGAGGAAGCTAACCTCTATTCCAGCGGTACCATCATTTCTGGCCATGGATCTAGTCATCCTTCTTTGCGGCATCTCTTGCTTGGTGCCGTTGTTCTTCACGGCAAAAAAAAGGAGAGAAAGAGAGAGAGAAGGCCGCCTCCAGGAGCTCTGAAGGCTTCCCTTGGCTCGGTCGGTTTTTGCGAGGTCTACGATGATGGCAAGGTGGATCGACAAGGATGGCTAGGGTTGGGCTTATCTTCTCTTATTTATATTAGCTTGTTAGGTTATGCCACTTCGCCACGTGTCACCCTCTGATTGGACCGCCCAAATTAGGTCTTACTTGAAATGACCGGTCCAAGGAATCATCCAGCACAAATCCCGAAGTCTAGTTCGGTCCGCCTATACAAGCCGGCGAATCTGCCTGGGCGAAGAAAACACATAAGTAAAATTCGACGGGAATCATTTGTCATTCTCGATGATCGGTGAGAATCGCCGGGCATTCTCGACGATCAGTGAGAATCGCCGGACATTCTCGACGAATTCGTCGGGTATCAACAATGATACCCGGTGAATTTAACTTAGCCAACTTTTCAGAAATCCTGGCATTGAGTGCGTTGAGTATCAGTCAGCGATACTCGACGATCGGTGGGTATCACCGGACATTCTCGACGATCGGTGAGAATCGCCGGGCATTCCCGACGATTTTCCCTTAGCCTAATTCTCAATCTGCAGCCCTGAATCCGGCGGGTATCGACCACCGATACCCGTTGGATCGGCGAGTATCAATCCCGATACCCGTCGATCGGCGTGCATAGCTTCCATTCTCGGTTATTTCATCGGATATCACTCAACCCATCACTCTGATCAACACACTTGACACCTTTTGCCAGTGCGCCCCGAGCCCGAGTCAAGTCTCTTGACTCAAAACTCGTGCGAGGGGCCTAGCGCAAATTGGGACGTTACAATTATAATTTGGTCAACTAATGCTGGCTGTTGCCTTATTTGCCACCTTTTGGGTGGAATGTCTTCGTGCAAGTGTAGCTGAGCCAAGCGGGAAACAGCGGGCTAAAGCCCATGGTTACTAAGCCGGCCCTCGAAGGCCAAAGCGAAGTGTGTTTCCTTTTATTACTCATGTATGGCCGAACTGCATGCCGAAGTATGTAAAATAGTAGTATTTGAGGAAACCTTGTAAGGCCTTAAGGACATAACTATATTTGTGTATTGCGTTATCATTCTTATTTGGACTTTAGTGGACATTCAAATGGCTGGGTTTTTATTATAATTTAAACTACTTCGCTAGAATGCACTCTGAGTTAGGATGCGCATTTTTAAATTATTGTTTCAATACATAACTCCACTAACTGTCCGTAAAATATAGCGTGGGGCCCCGAGCAGACCTTCTATTATATCCTATGTGGCGGATGGGGGCATTAAAATTTGGTATCAGATTCTGGTGTCGGTCTTTCTTATTTGAATTTGTTGGCGAATTCTTTTAAGGGGTGGTGAGCACATGTATGTGCGTTACCATTATAACATGAAAGAACCCATGAATGTCTACTTAGGAATGAAAATACACTTGTTTGAGTAACCTGCGTGCTCCAATGATTGCTTTTTTTTAGCAATATGTTTGGTCGCCTAATTGAGTGTTTTACGATTATAGGCGACTGGGAGTGGTGCAGAGCAGTACCAATGTCAGCACTCTAAGGAGAGTAGTGCGCCTAAAGACGTGCCTGCGACCCCTCCTTCTGCTAAAACCATCATATTGGTAGGTAAAGTGGTGTTCACCATGATCAATGCCACACATGGAAGGCATGTGCAACCCCTATCCCTGGGGTGGCTTCAATGTCAGTTGGTGCTTTGGAGAAAACAATAATAAGAAGAGCCTTAGATCAGTAGTTGAATATTTGTTTGGTGTAGGGAGCCCACTCAGTTGATGAGTATTTACATACGTTTGTCATTATAAGGCGCTACACATGGTTTGAGTTGGAGGATGAGTAGACTATGGTCAATTGATTTTATAATGATCTGCATGATGATCTATGACTTCTATTTGTAGGACCAAAGTTATTTGGGTTCTGAGTGTTGGTGTAGTCGGCTAGATCGTTGGATATAGAGTTGGCAAAGGTCCAACGAGGGCCAGAACTCAAAGTACCGAACTCATCAAGGACCGGGTATTGGAGATGGATAAAGAACACCAGATCTATTGGACCAATCTCCCCTTCTATTGTGTCTAAAGAAACCACTAGTGTCAAACTTCACGTAATTGCTACGTCTGTGGCAAGATAGGACATGTTACCTGAGAATGACGTAGTAATATCACAAGGGAAAACAAGGCAAGGCCCGGAGCAACCGTTAGGTGAAACCCAGTTATATATTATACTTGTGACAAGCCGGGTCATATAGCCCATAAATGTCGAAGTGGTCCTCCGAGGGAAGAGAAAAAGATGGGTGTGACCTATGCTGAGAAAGGGAAGGCAGTGGTATCAAACACATCCCATTATGCTCCAGTCACACCTAGAGTCTACAACCTTGGCCAGCAAGATGCCATCAAGCAAAGTGACGTTGTAACGGGTATGAGTTAAGATATAGTTTTTACTGCTTTCTATACTTGATACCTTGTGCGTTGCTTGTGTATAATTTATTTGTGTTAGGCTTTGTCTTAATCTTGGACTGTACAACGAGGGCACTATTTGATACAGGAGCTTCACATTCCTTTTTGTCTGAGGACTTCATATAGTGTATCGAAGTGCCTTCTTCTATGGCTAAGGTTAGGCTGGATATGTTACTGCCTAACAGATGTTTAATGCGTGCGGATAGGGTTTGTCGCGTTAAGATACAGATTGGAAGTCAAGAGTTTGACTTGGAAGCGTTGCTACTACCGATAGTAGAGTTTGATGCGATCTTTGGCATGGATTGGCTCTCGGAGCAACATGTGTACATCGATTGCAGTCTTAAGATGGTCAAACTAAGGCTGAATATAGATTGTGAAACTACCTTGTCTGCTATGAAGGGACCGAGCAATACACTGATGTCTGCTCTTTATGTAGTCAAAGTCATTCATGAGGGTGCGAAGTTATTCTTCATCCTATTGGAGGCTAAGAATCCCAAGCCTGGTTTGATTAGTGTTTCGTGGCATCGGAGTTTGCCGACGTTTTCCCCAAAGATCTCCCTGGAGCTCCACCTCAGAGAGAGATCAATTTTATCACTGAGTTAGTGCTAGGTGCCAAGCCTGTGTCATGCTCTCCGTACTGTCTAGCGCCAAGAGAGATGTCAGAGTTAAAAGTGCAGCTTCAAGAGCTGCTGGAACAAGGTTTTGTGCATCCAAGTTCGTCAAGAAGGATAAGAGCTCGAGTTAAAGTGACTCAGACTCTTCTGAATTTGAAGATGAAGAAGAAGCCTACATTGGGCTTTATGCTGCTGCTAAAGATGATGTCTATCGAGCTAGAAGGATAGGAATTAAAGTTCCTCTATCACATTGAAAAAGTAAAAATGAGGAAGATGAAGAAGAAGATGGATGTTGTGGCTAAATGACCACGACTGATAAGAAATCAGGATGAATGCAATCTTGATGAGGTAATAATTCTAAACATGTATTTTTTAGATTCAGAATATGAGATGGGGGGATGAAGAATCCTCCCCATCTGGTGATGAATATGGTTCAGATTCTGAGTTGAGATCAATCAATTGATTGACAAGTATGGTTCCCTCCTTAAGGCCTTAGGTAAAAGCAAGAAGATTGCTAAGAATCAAGCTGAAGAGCTTAAGGTTCTTAGACCACTTAAGGCTTAGCTAGAGGAAAAGGTGGAGGTGTTCCATCAAATGACCTCTAATTCAATTGAGCTCAAAGGGATCATTGACAAGCATACTAAAATAAAAATTCAAAATGAAAAACTTATTAAGAAGCTTGAGAATGATCTCCTCAAGGAGAGGAGGTTAATGGCTCAATTCTCTAAGCTACGGTTAGTGTTGCCTATCATTGAATCTTTCTCCTCTCAAAATAATAGGAGGGGATTGTGCTTCAATAGAAGGGCAGCTGCTGCTTGGAATAGAGGCAAGGGCATGGTTCTTGTTAAGCCTCAAGCTGCCTTTTAGAAGGTCTTACTTCCTTCCAACAAGTATGATGATGATAGCATCTATGGTCACTAAGAGAATGGAAGTTCCTATAGTAAGGGCAAAAATGCACCTGATTATAGAGGGAGAAAGGGTATGGGGATGAGTGCTTTGAAATCTCCCCATAAGGAAATCCAAATGGCTCATTATGAACCATTTGTGTTTGGTACTCCAGCCCCTACACTCAAGGGTAAGGAAGTAGCTTCTTTCCAATCCCTTCCAACAAAATAGCTAGCTAGTGGCAAAATAGTAATCAACTCTAACAAGGACATACTAGATGCCATCAACACAATGTCAGCTACCAAGCTAACATCTATTGTTATCAAGTCGGTACCGTCGAGTTAAATTGATTACCCCGAGTAAGCTGCCAAGCACTAGCTGAGAGGAATAGGAAAAATGCTGTTACTTTCTCTACTGAATATAAGTATTCAAATGCACCTTCTACATCAAAAAATGTTCAAAAGAGAAGGTAGAACATCCATGAGTGTTGGTGTTGTGTTAAAGTGGGACACTTGCCATTAATTGTTGCCACAACCTAATATGCCTAATACAAAGAGAAGCTTTCCAGCGAAGGCAGTTGTAGGCGAAATATTTCTTTTATGGCTAACAACAACCTAGGACACAAATTTTGTAAGACCCCATTTTTTTTCTTTCACAACCGGGACTTACGCCTAGAACCGCCGCGTTACGGTAACTCTGACTACCAAGTAAGACGCAACCGCACGGCGCCGATCCTGCCAGCTAAAAACAATCATAGAAGAAAGTAGATGTACAATTGAACAAATATAAGTTCAAGTCCACAAAATCATATATATATATATATGTATATATATATATGTATATATATATATATATATATATATATATATATATATATATATATAATATAAAAGTAAATGTGCATAGTCCACAATGAGTACAGGTATGAAATAGAGTAGAAAAGAAATATGGGCTTAAACCCGGTACATGTCTAGTACAAATAATCTTTCTCTCTTATAACTCACACATCTAAGGGGAAGCAAACTGAAATCCATCTTCGACCTGTCGCCTTGTAGTAGTGGTAGTGCGCAGCAACCGGTCCTTATGTCTTGCCTCCTTGTCCTGCCAGTGCTGATGCCCCTGCTGCTTGGTCCCCTAAAATGATGTGGTCCACCGACCGTTAGTCAAAAGACTAAGCCACTAATGTCCTCGCCTCACCCCCGCGACTCCAAGGAACCATGCGAGGAGGATGAAAGCAGAGGACAATAAAGCAGAGTAGAACAAGCATATGACAACTACCCTAGTAGATGTATATACAAAAGAACTATACAAGGAAAAGCAAGCGAGCAGTTCTATAATAAGGAAGCAATAATGTAAACAAGTAAAGTAGAGTAGTAAGTACATGAAAAGTAAACTAAGAAATAAGTAACCTTAACCTATAGGAAAGTCCATACAAACCTATAGACCAAGGGGTCATTTTGCAAGGCCTATTGTATAAAGTGTCCCATACCAATTTATACAATAGGTGTCAAAGGTTATATGCAATGATGATGCCATGTCATGTAAATATGCTATGATGTGAGCATGCAAGTGCAACACACACACTTGACTTTGTGCACACATACCTTTAGTTCCCCCTTTCTGGAGCCTAACCTCCCAGGATACCTCCGTAGTGGTAAACAGAAGCGATGGATTGGGCCTCACCCACCTCTAAACTGATATCAGCAATACCAGTCAGACCTATCGTATGCCTCAATGCTGGTTCACTAAGCGGAGCTCCTACATACTCTTGCGGCTGGCGCGCCAGACTTTATTTGGCCAAGTGCTAAACCACACTTGTCGAGTCAACATATTGGTGTCGGTTCGACGACTCTCCAATACCGAAGACCCACCACCTTTATCTTATGCACATGCAATATTACCATGATTTTCCACCGAGCCAAAGCTTCTCGGACTATCCCATCTGTCATAATCATCTGTCGAGCCAAAAGCTCCCCGGACTATTCCGTCTATAACTATCCATCGAGCCATCGACTCGCCGAGCTAACCTGCCCATCACCAGAACCACCGAGCCTACCGCTCGTGTGACTAACCTAACTCCCACAACACCGAGGAGTGTGAGTGTATGTGTAATCCTAGTTATACTAGTTACTCTTAAACATTGATTATTCTCACGGTTTACGTTAACCTTGGGCTGCCCAGGGCATTCCCTGTGAAGGGCTCTCGGGGGCACTAGGAACTACGATGGGTTGAAGCCCAAAGCTTCCTTTCGCAAAGAACTTACTATTATTGGTTTTTACCCAATTACCGATCCCTTTTAATGTTATTCTAGATCTAACCCTATAGTGTTTTGACTCTCTCTCTCTACAGGAAAGACGATCTTTCGTCGATCCCGAACACCTCTTAACACTAGTCAACCCAACACTCTCCTTATCATGACTCCTAATGAAGCTCTCCTTTTCTCTTTACCAAGATCATTAAACCAATAACCTCATCTCACTATGTCCATTCCTCATGTTATTACAATTTCCACAGTTTTACTAAATGCAGACCAACCTAAGCTATATGATAAACATGATAAGAGGTACTCCAAATTTTCATCCAAATGCCCTAATATATTTATTGTGGGTCTATCATGATATATTTAGCCTAAATCCAGAAACTTATAATTTTCATAATTAATTTGGCATTTATTAAATTTTCCAAAAGTTAGGCCATGGGTAATTTTGAACATGAAGTACAATATTTCCATAATTTAGGGCCACCCAAAAATTATTATCACTCTATGATGCCAAAATAACAGAGAATACTAAATTTCACAAACTTTCATAGACGAATCAGTCCCTAAATAATTAATTCAAGATAAATAGAATAAATAGAATTAAAGAGAGCAGTACCTCAAAATATATACAGAAATTACACAAAAATTACCAGGGTTTTAATATGATCATAAATACTCACTTACTAAGGCTTTGTTTGGGACAGATTATGCTGATCAATAATCTCTATTTAAAACGCAAAAGAAGTTTTATAGTTGTTTGTTTGTGCAGCTTATATAAAATTACTTATTTTAAAATTGATGATAAGTTGATTTTTAATAAGCTATCCGGGTCCAGCTTATGACTTCTCATAAGCGCTTATCTCTTAAAAAAACCATATGAGTGATTTTTGTCCAGGTATGATTTTTTCGTTCCGATGCGATTTTTCACCAAGGCGCGATTTTTTCGCCCGGGCGCGAACTTTTCGTCCGGACGCGCGAACTTTTCGCCCGGACGCAATCTTTTCGCTATGATGCGTTTTTTTTCACCCAGAAGTGATTTTCTCGCCCAAGCATAATAGTTTTCACCAGGGCGCGATATTCACCCGTGCGAGATTTTTTCGCTTGGGTGCGGTTTTTTCGCCCGGGCGCTATTTTTTTGCCCGGGCGCGATTTTTTCGCACAGACCCGATTTTTTCGCCTGGACGCGTTTTTTTCGCCCGGGCGCGATTTTTTTGAACGGGCGCGATTTTTTCGCCCGGGCGCGATTTTTTCGCCCTGGCCTTTTTTGCTCGGGCGCGATTTTTTCGCTCGAGCGCGATTTTTTCGCCCGAGAGCGCTTTTTTCGCCCGGAAGCGATTTTTTTGCCCAGGCGCGGCGAGAAGTGATTTTTTCTCTCGGCCGCGTATTTTTTTGCCCGGGCGTGTTTTTTTTGCCCGAGCATGATTTTTTCATCCGAGAGTTTTGTTCTTTTGTCCAGGCGAAAAAATTTCATTAGGGTGAAAAAATTGTGTTGGGGAAAAAATCGCGCCTATGAGAAAAAATTGCGCCAGGGACAAAAATGTGGCCGGTCGAAAAAATCGCGTCCGAGTGAAAAAAACGCGCTCCGACGAAAAAACCACGACCGAGCGAAAAAACCGCGATCGGGCGGAAAAAACGCGCTCGAGCGAAAAAAAATGCGTTGGAGCGAAAAAAACACGTCCGGGTGAAAAAATCGCGGTTGTGCGAAAAAATCGCGCTTGCGTGAAAAAAATGCGCCCGGTTGGAAAAAATCGGGCGGGCGAAAAAAACGTGATCGAGCGAAAAAACGCAACCTGAAGAAAAAATCACGCCGGAGCGAACAAATCGTGCCCGGGCGAAAAAAATCACGTCTGGATGAAAAAAATCGAACTTGGGCGAAAACAATCTTGACCGGATGAAAAAAGCGTGACGGGCGAAAAATCACGCCCGAGCAAAAAACCGCCCCCAGGCTAAAAAATCGAGCACGGACGAAAAAAACACGTCCAAACAAACAGACCCTAATGAATAAATGAGAAATTTAGATAAGCACTTATGACCAAACTATCCAAACAGTCGACTGCTTATTCATCATTGATTTTATAAAATCTCTATGCAAACATCAATTTTCAATTAGCGGCTTATTCATCATCATAAGTTGTCCCAAACAGAGCCTAAGTTTCATAACATTCTAAGTTAGTTTAACCATGATTTTATCAAAATCATCCTTAGGGGCAAAATAAAGATTATAACTACAAGTATGAGCTAATGTCTTTAAAACATCATACAATAATTTCCAGATGCTCATATTGTTATAAAAACTCTTCTACAAAATTTTTATGAGTATCCAAGGTCATATGACCCATCAATATTTTCCTAAAAGGTATAAGCCTTAATTAACCCTAACTAGTTTAAGTTATGTGCCTAGGTCTAAATGTCACAAAATTCCTCCCTAGGACATTTCACTACCCTAGAATCACATGGACTAAACACAAAGTCCATATAAGGACATATCACCCTATGTCCTTCATAAACTCCCAAAGTTCAACCTTAGGGTTTGAACTAGGGTCCTAGGGCTAACCCATCCCAATCCATCTCAAACTCCATGAGAGGGTGTTTTACTGACCATGGGGCTCTGGCCAAAGTACCACCCCTTTGGGTGAGAATTGGCCCCTCCATGCCCCAAACACTCTTTTCCCTAAATTAACCCCTTAAGGGTCATACTTTGGTCTCACCAAAACCTGTCCAAATCAAACCCAATTGGGCTGAAATTTTAACCACAATCGTTCCAGGACCCTAAGAGATAGACACCAAAAGTTTGGTGGGTGTAGTGGTCATTAGACCCCTTAAATAATTCATGAAATATTTATTAAATTTCTACAAAAACTTTAGAAAAATATTTTCCACAAATTCCCATTTTTGGATATATTATAGGTATAGGTAAGAGTGACTCCCAGCCAAAATTTCAAGTCATTTGGTTGGATGGATTGATGGAAGGACTCAATTTAGTCTCTGGTCAAGCCTATGTATAGGCTGCACCATTTTGAATGCAATGGTCAAACCACTAACCCAAATGGGTTGAAATCAATTTTAAATTAAAATAGACTTCAAGGGCTACAATTTTTATGCTAACCACTTTTTAAGTTTTAGCCCTTAAGGGTCTGATTTATCTAATTTAAAGGGGGCACAATAAAAGGTTAAAAATATAAAACCTTAATTAACATAAGCTGTACATATTAATATATTAATAATTTATAAAACACTATTCATCTTCTTCTGTATCCCGAACAGCAACCCTAAAATGCAAAACGCCTGTAGCTTTTCCCAAGCCAAACTCTGGCCACCCGTCCACTTCCCTGGCCAGCCACCACCACCGCCACCTCCGTCGAGGTGGTGGCTATCGCCCGACGGTGGTTTGGCCGCCGGAGGTTGTGGTTCCGGCGAACCCGCCACCATGATTGTTCAAAAAAACTCCATTTTTCTCACTTGTATCGGCTCGTTTGAGCCCGATTTCTCAGCCTAATTTGATCTAAGATACTAGCACAAGGGGAGAGGAGGAGAAGTGGACCTTGTTTGGGGTTCGACGATGGTGACGGCGGCGGTCGGCCATGACTTTTTTTTTCTCTCTGGCGAGCTTGCCCTATTCCTCGATCCTACACCAAAACCTTTGATCCAATACATTATTTTGACTGCCAAGGACATTTTGAAGGTGATGAGATGGTTAGAAATTAGAATGGGGGTTGCATTGGGGGATTTATATTTTTTTCATGTGATGGGAGGTGAAGGGGTGGTTGGCCATGGTGGTTGGGCTCCCCTCTTGATGTCTATGGGCTGGAGATAATGGGGAGATGAATCCTAAGCATCAGGGAATCCCAAAGGCTGCTTAGGGGAGGTGGAAGAAGTGACCCATGATCTTCCTCCATTAATCCTCTCTTTCTTTCTTCTTTCTCTCTCCTCCATTAAGGAGAAAACTCCCATTTTCTCTCTCCTAGTCACACCCTCCGAAATTTAGGTGGCATCCCACATAAATATCAGCCTCCTAAAGTTAATGGGCCACTCAAATTGGGCTTAGCCCAAGTTGCTTGGGCTTGGTTAGGTCATTTAGGCTTTTTTGACCTATTTTAGGGTTGAGTTGACTTTAGTCAATTTTACCTTTTGGGTTGACCCTAATGGTCCTTGGTGACCCATTAACCTCCCCTAAGGTCTAGGAAGACTTGGGTAGGGTTGGTTTGACACCTCGGTGGTCATTTAACCCTTATTTAGGGCACTTTGACCACTTTAGGGTTTTAGTTGACTTTGGCCAACTTGACCTCTTGGGTTGATCCAAATGGGTCCTTAGTTACCCAATGGACCTCGCAAAGGGTTAGTGAGGTTTAGGTGGGGTCATCTTGACAAGTTGGAGGTCCATTGGCCCAAGATAGGTCTCTTTGACCATTTTAGGGTTAGGGTTGACTTTGGTCAACTTGACCACTTTGGTTGACCCAATGGGTCATTTATGACTAAATGAACTTCCTAAAGGGATAGGGAAATTATGGTGGAGTCAAAGAGAAAAGGTGAGTGTAACACCACCATCCATCGTATGACATATAACAGAAGGTCTAGCTGGAACCCGACGCCATATACCACGGACAGTCAGAAGGGTTACATAAGAATATCGAAATTCAACCAGAACTACTCGAGCCCTAATCCAGAGCATTCTAGCAAAAGACTTTAAACAGTTTGAAAGAACCCATAATTGAATAACAACTATCATGAATGTCCACTTACTACCATAGGAATGAAACAACAAATACACCAAAAGTACTTGGCCTAAGGGCCTTACAAAAGTTCACTTAACAATGTAATGTTTTACATACATCGGCTCGCAGGCCGGCCACACATGACAAAAGTAAAACAACAATTCGCTTCGGCCTTTGAGGGACAGCTCAACAATATGGGCTTCAGCCCACTACTTGGTACTTGTCTCCACAGCACCTGCAAGAAATATTCCACCGCACGGTGGCAAACAAAGCTACGGTCAGTTAAAGCTGACCAAATTACAACGACCCTGCCCCTTACTCGAGATGACGGTGCTCCTTCCCTGCATTTCATTAGCCCAGCTAAACAATAAAGTGCAAACATATTTTACCGCAGGTGTAGGCTCGCACGACCAAACACCCTGTGCACTCAGGGCACATTAACGGTGAATCCGGTCAATTCCGTAGCTTCACCACCATCCCCGGGATGGCAATATCATGAACATTTTAGTCTTTCTGACCACAGTCTAAGACTCCCGACTATGCCAATGACCAGTTCCTATTTTGGGTCTCTCACACCGAACCGCATAGCCAAGGTCCGATTCCACTTGCCCGTTGCTCACTCCGCCTAGTCAATTTAAGAAGTACGCGCATGCCAAGCTTCTCTCGGATCCTAATTCATTCCCAATCATCATGTAAGACCCCATTTTTTTTCTTTTTAAACCACTGGGGTCTTATGCCCAGAATTCCCGTTTTGCGGTGGCACCGACACTCGGGAATGCCTGAAAGACTTTATTTCAAGAGCCTAAACACCTAGAGGGGGGGGGGGTGAATAGGTTCTAATCTTTTTGTGTCTTTTTTATTTTTAGGTAAACAGTTATAAGACTTCTTTCAGCACAGATTAATCAATCTACAGAAAATAAACACATCACAGTAAACATCAGACTTATAGTGGTTCCCCAAGATATGGGTATATCTACTTTCCCTCTTCGCTTATCCAGCAGATAACTGGATTCAGCCTAACTTCCTTCCACTTGCTCAGATCCTCAGAACTTACAATCTCAGAACCAAAGATGGTTCCTACACCTCAGACTTAATATAAGTCCTACCTCAGATTATTCTCCAAAATCCTACCTCAAGCCTAAGCCCTACCCCAGCCTTTATAATTAGGCTTACAACTCAGACTTTCCACAAGTCCTACCTCAGGCACACAGCCCTACCTCAGCCTTTATAATTTTTGGCTTACAATCTCAGATCTAATAGAAGATCCTACAAGAATTTGTGAATAAAGAGTAACTGAAAACTTCACCAGCTAAATTTCTCTGTTGATGCAGTCTTCTTGATTAGTTCTTGGATTGACTGATCCTTCTGATCCAACCTAACTTAGCTTTTCAAAGCTTCTTGATTAGAACAAAATAAGTTGGATCTTCTCTGTTGATGAAGATGATCTTCAATCAGCTTCTTCCTTAAATTCAGATAGAACTCTGAATCTTTCTTGCAGATAGCCCTTGATCTGTCAGAATTCTTCTTATTGATGCCTCACGTTATTGTTCTTTTATTGTCGTTTCCGATCTGTCTCTTATATAGAGCTTGCTTCATGGTTACCGGGTTATCCGGTTCATAACAAACTTCTAACAGTTCTTACACTGGTGTCAGACTGGCTAGTTATGACAACTGTCAAGTCATAAGTCACGTCACCAGGTTCTTCAATGTCTTTTCAACTCAGCATACAACACTCAGCAGACTGCTTCACATGTATAGACACAAATAGACTAAGTGTCGACACAAGTCTTCATGGTGTCGACACAATTACTCCAAGTGTCGACACAGTCATACTACTGCTTCTCGACACTGCTTATGTTGTATGTGTCGACACAAGTCCTGTGTATCGACACAAGTCCAGTGTGTCGACACAATTGCTTCAGGTGTCAACATATCTCCTGAATGTCGACATAGCTTCAGTTTTAAGTGTCGACACAAGTCCTGCTTCAGATGTCGACACAACTTCTTTTTTAGGTGTCGACAAAGCTCTGAGTGTCGACACAGCTTCTTTATAAGTGTCGACACAAATTCTGGTTGTCGACATAACTTCCATGAGTGTCGACACAATTTTCCTGTGTGTCGACACAGCTTGCCTGAGTATCGACACAAGTTTCCTGAGTGTCGACACAGTTTCTTCACAAGTGTCGACACTTATACTTAGAAATTTTTCCTTCAAATACTTAAACATGTACAATGAAACTCAAACTCCTATCAAATACAAATTGATGCAAATCATTGATAAGTTGTGGCTTCTCCAAATCTAGTACACATTTTCCAATGTACCCAACAATCTCCCCCTATTTGGAGAAGTCATAACCTTTAGTCAAAGATATACATCTCTTAAGATAAAATAAAATTGTAATAGAAGTAAAAATATTTCAGAGTAGGTTATTATATAATCATTGTAAACAACAAACACTTAATACTGAAACATATTTCATTAATCAAAAAAACTTTGGTTTACAAGAATTTCTTATAGAACAAAAGAAACAAATTAGTACATTATTCTATTACAAAAACCTAGCAATCCTATTACTGACTAGGCTCCTTAATAACTATTCCTTTGCCAGACTTGATTTTAGCCTGCACAGAAGGTTCAGCAACCTCAGCTGGCTTTTTTCTTTTTAGAGCTTTCTTCTTTAATTCTTCAGCCTTGATCTTCTATCTCTCAAAATAGTGGAAAGGTTTTGGGAAGTACTTGCTTGGCTCTTAAGCATTAGCAGGTAGCTTCCTAGCCTTAGCACTTCTTATATGTTGAAAAATTGCTTCTTGTCCTGCTTGATATTTATTCCACTCTTGTTCATAATACCACTTACCCCTGTAATGAGTTTTATCCTTTACAGCTTTCCAGGCAGTAAGTATGATGTTTCTAGAAGTTGGGCTCCACTGCTCAAAATCTGGCTTCAGCTCAGCCTGCTCTCTGAATCTCTTCTTGGAAAGTTGAGCTTCCTTCTGAGATTCTAATGCAGCTTCTGACATTTCAACCGTTTCCAGAATTACATTTTGTGCCTCTGGTGGAGCACTATACATTTTTAGCACTTCTTCTTAATCCATTTCAAAATTAGTTGGGGGGTAGATCACCTGAGCAACTTCAGGCTGGTCTCCTTCAAAATATTCAGGTTGTATTCCAGACTCAGCTACATTAGCATCATCACAAAGAGGAGGATATCCAAGAGTAGCTCTGATGTTATGGGTAGTCCATTTAACATGGTCAGAGCTGGCTTTGACTGGTAATCTCTCCCCCTTTATGATTTCTCTTGCAACATGATCTATAAAATCTTCTTTCTAGAATTTGACTTGATCAGTTATATATTTAGTTCCCTCTTTAAAATAAGCTCTGAATTTTGTCAAGAAAGTTTTAATTTTCTCCTGAGATTCTTGAAATGTGGCTTTGACATCAGATATATCTTTCTAGATTTGCTTGGAGATTTCAGCCTTCAAAGTAGTGCTAGAATCAGTGAGCTTTGTCAATATTTCATGATGTGAATCCTTGAGATTTTCATTCATCCTTAACTAATTCTCCAGTACATATCCCTGCTTCACTTCAATGTCATCCACATTAGCTTGGATATTTTGCTGTTGCTTGGCCAGGAACACCACAGCATTACCTCCTTTATGGAAGCAATCTGTCATCTCCTTCTTATTTTGATTCACTTAAAATCTAATGGATTTGATGTCCTGGGCCAACTGAAACTGTAACTCCTTATGAGTTTCATCCACATATTTTTCTATAGTCTGTCTTTGATTATCTAATTTTATCTGCATCTGGACCAGTAAAGAACTGAAGTCCATGCTTGATGTAGATGGTGCAATTCCTAATTGTAAAGCTTTCTTATATCCAGAACTCTTCTTCTTTAACACAAACAGCTTTCTTTTCTTAGCCAATGTGCCTTCTTCATCTTTAGAGGATTCAGATGTACTTTTAATATCAACAGTTTCCTTTTCTACTGGGGTATCATTGTATAACTCCCCCTCAGTCCTTGGAATGTCCTTTTCTTTTTCAATTTCCTCCCCCTCAGTCCTATCAATAAGAGGATCAGGAAACAATTCTTCCATTGTAAATTCCTGTTGTATCTGTTAAGAAGGAATAAGATTAGTTTTTTTTAAAAGAACTACTTAAAAGACAAATACCACTTGAAAGACCTCTTTTGTTGTGTAAACAAAAGTGTCCCTTTGAATAATTTTTGAGGAGAGTACTATAATACATCACTAGTCTGTGGAGAAGATACTTACTGGCTCATTTTGAGCATCATTCTTATAAGTTACTTTAGCTGCAGTGTTGATTTCAAATACAACATCCATTATTGTATCTGCAGCTAAGTCACTATCCAGGACAACATCATCAATACCTCCCCCTTGGGCAGGCAACTCAGTTTCTTTTTCTAGGTTTTCTCCCCCTTGAGTAGAGTCAAATTGTTGCTCTTGGGGCTCACAGTATTTTTCTTGAGCATGAACATCTTGTTATTGCTTGTCATCATCAGAACTGAAGACCACTTCCTCCTCAGAATCATTGGAGGAGTCAGCCTATACAACCACCTTCTTTTTCTTCTTGTCTTTGTTAGTTTGCTGCTTAAGAGCAGGGACTACCTTGGTTAGAACTCTGTCCCACCTTGACAGTATCCTTACATCCATTTTTCTCATATGATTTATCTTAGAGCCATTTGCTTGTTTCAGAACATCTGGAATTACTGATGTTAAGCATAGGCTAAGGATCCTTCCCAGGTTAGGTTTCTTTATTCCTTCTTGCAGTTTATCAAACACTACTGCTGCCCAGTCAATGTTTATCTTGAATATGATTCTCACCATCAGATTGAACATGTGGGCAGAAATCCGATCATGTCCACATGTTTTACAGATAATCACTTTGCCCACTACTTCTGAAAGAAATTTTCCTTGGGAATTCTTCCCTTTTCTATTGATAGATGAACTAATCTTAATACTAGGATTCAGTCCACACCAGCTTAATGCTTTAGTTATTTAGGATGGAGTAATTTCGTATGTATCCTTAATCAATGGCAGATGTAATGCTTTCCTGATTGATTTCAAAGTGAGCTTCACCTGGGTACCTTGAATAGATGCCTTGATTTTCTTTCCTTTAGTGTACAATAAAGCAGTTGTGTAGAACTCCATGACTTCCTTCTTCCAAATTTTGGTCGGTTCTGAGACCAAAAATTCTAGTTCATTTTCAGAAATTAGGGCAATAACTCCCTGAATTTCGTCAGAAGCAGTTGTGAAACCTTCGCGAACCAGTTCGTAACCTTCATTAACCTTGTCTTCTTGGTGTGGTGCCATTGATGTAAGTACTAGAGGAGAAGAGAAGAGAATGTCTATGTCGACAGAAGGTGTAGAGTAAAAAATTCTGATAGCGTAGTCGGCCAGATTTTGGATTCACCTTTTTATAGTACTCGTGTCAAGGGTAGGTCAAAAGACGGGCCTAATTCGACAGGTCAGTTTTCGTGTCGACATTCAAATGACCTAGGTCTTGACAGAAATTAAGCTGAGTCGACACAACTATGTGTCGACATACTGATTTCTAAGTCAACAAAACATATTTTAAGTCGACACGTTTATGTGTTGGCATACTTGAGTCTGTGTCGACACTGACAACTTAAGTCTCGGCAGAGTTGTGTCGACACCAACTTTTTGTGTCGACACAAATATCCTCACGACTTATAGTCTCGACAAGATTGTGTCGACACCTATTCTCCTGTCAACACAGATACTATTTCTGTGTCGACACATCCTTTTCCTGTGTCGACACAACATACTGAGTGTGTCGACACAACTTACTTGTGTCAACACAAACTTTGTACTTAGCCAAATTTCAACAGAAATTTGGTGCTTACATATGCTACTAATGGAAACTTGTGTTAACCTAGTCTAGGTTCAACATACCTAATTCAAATTTTAAATTATTGAATTTAGTTTCATCCAGTGGTTTTGTAAAAATATCAGCTATTTGATTATCAGTTTTTACAAACTCTAGATTAATATTTTCCTTCTCTACATGTTCTCTGATAAAATGAAACTTAATATCTATATGCTTGGTCCTACTATGTGAAACAGGATTCTTAGCAATAGAAATAGCACTTGTAGAATCACAAAATAGTGGAATTCTACTTACCTGGATTTGATAATCTTCTAGTTGATGCTTTATCCACATTAATTGTGCACAACAGCTACCAGCAGCTATATACTCTGATTCAACAATTGATATAGCTACACTGGTTTGCTTCTTGCTACTCCATGACATCGGCCTCCCACTAAGGAATTGACAGGTTCCTGTGGTACTTTTTCTGTCTTCTTTGCATCCAGCAAAATCTACATCTGAGAAACCTGTTAATAGAAAATCTCTATTCTTAGGGTACCAAAGGCCTAGATTAGGTGTGCCCTTAAGATATCTCAAAATTCTTTTAACTGCAGTATAATGAGATTCCTTAGGGCATGCTTGATACCTAGCACAAACACATGTTGCATACATGATGTCAGGTCTACTAGCAGTCAAGTATAGTAGGGAGCCAATTATCCCTCTATACAAAGACTCATCAACAAGTTTCCCTGCTTCATCTTTGCATATAGGCATACTTGTTCCCATTGGAGTTTTCATTGTAGAAGCTGATTCAAAACCATACTTGTTAATCAACTCCTTGGTGAACTTAGACTAGGATATGGACAACCCACTCTCAGTCTGTCTAACTTGAAGTCCCAAGAAGAACTTCAGCTCACCCAAACTGCTCATCTCAACTTCCCTTGCATAAGTTTGGCAAACTTCCTACAAAGGTTGTTTCCAGTAAAACAAAAGATAATGTCATCCACTTATATCTGGACTAGTATTATCTTGCCTTTTGATTCCCTATAAAATAGAGTTTTGTCTATCTTTCCTCTAAAGAATTTATTCTCAATGAGGAAGGCAGACAAGGTTTCATACCAAGCCCTTGGAGCTTGTTTCAAACCATATAGAGCTTTCCTAAGACTATATACATAATCAGGAAAGTGAGAGTCTACAAAACCTAAGGGTTTTTCTACATAGACTTCTTTTTTTAAATCACCATTCAGAAATGTTGATTTCACATCCATTTGATATACTTTGAACCCTTGATAGGCAGCATAGGCTAAGAACAGCCTTATTGCCTCCAGCCTTGCCACTAGAGCAAAGGTTTGATCAAAATCAATACCTTCCTCTTGCCTGTAGCCTTTTGATGCAAGTCTAGCCTTGTTCTTGACTATAGTGCCATTCTCATCAAGCTTGTTCCTGTAGATCCACTTAGTTCCTATTATGTTGTGATCCTTAGGTTTTGGCACCAGTTCCCAGACCTTACACCTTTTGAACTAACTGAGCTCTTTGCATCAATCCAGTTTGTGTCTTGCATGACCTCTTCAATCTTCCTGGGTTCTATCTGAGTTAGGAAGCTAGAACATAAAACTGTGTTCATGCTCCTGCTCCTCGTTAGAACACCCTGACTTGCATCGCCAATGATCTTGTGAGCTGGATGATCCTTCAGGTGTCTCCTTGCTGGAGGAATTCTGTCAGCATTATGGCTATCTCCAGTTTCCTCATCTTGATGCTCCACATTTTCTTCTTCACCCAGAGGGACTTGATCTCCCCCTGGATAGCTGGCATCTTTATCTTCATCAATATTAGCAGTAACATCTTCAATGATGGTCAGCTTGTCCAGCTTATCTGTTAGACCTATAGAACTAACAGAAGAACTAGACAATTCACTGTTAATAAACATTGACTCATCAAATACTACATGCACAGATTCTTCTACAACTTGAGTAGTCAAGTTGTAAATCCTGTATGCTCTACTATGTTTCCTGTACACAACAAATATCCTTTCTAGGGATTTGGCAGCATACTTATTTTTGTAGTGTTTACCATTGACTAGTACAAAACACTTACTACCAAAGATTCTAAAATAAGATATGTTTGGTTTCCTGGCTTTTAAAATCTAGTAGGGAGTCATCTTGTGTTTCTTGTTGATGGAGGCCCTATTGAGCACATGACATGCAGTATTTACTGCCTCAGCCCAGAAGTATTCAGGGAGAGTAATGTCATTCAGTAGAGTTTTACTGGCTTCAATTAGAGCCTTATTCTTTCTTTCAGCAACACCATTTTGCTGAGGAGTTCTAGGTGAAGAGAATTCCTGATGAATCCCAAGTTCTTCACAGAATTTTGTCATACATTCAGACTGAAATTTAGTTCCAAGGTCACTTCTGATTTTGACCACTGAGTTGTTGTATTCATTCTGTATTTGTCTAACAAAAGTCTGGAAAATAGTTGGGGTTTCAGATTTCTGCCTCAAGAAGAAAACCCAGTGTAAATCTAGAATAGTCATCCACAATAACAAGTGTGTATGCTTTCCTACCAAGACTATGGACTGACATAGGACCAAACAAATCCATATGCATGAGATACAAACATCTCTTTGAATCTTTGATGTCAAGTGACTGAAAAGAGGACTTAGTCTGCTTGCCTTTTTGGCAAGCTAAGCACACACCCTCTTTTATGCACTGAACATGAGGACCATTCCTCACTAATCCCATGCTAAACAGTAGTCTAATTGACTTATAGTTCAGATGAGCTAGCCTCTTGTGCCATTTGACACATAGAGAGGCTTTCTCTCCTGCAACCAAACAAATAGGTGAGAATTTAGACTCACACTCTAGGTTAAGGCAATACACATTTCCTTTCCTAGTGCCAGTAAAAATGATCTCTTGATCACTTGACCTTTTTACTAGGCACTCCCCTTTGAGGAAAGAAATATCATAACCAAGGTCACTAAGTTGACTTATGCTAATCAGGTTATGTTTTAGACCCTTTACATAAGCCACTTTAGTGATTATAATTGAATCACAAGATATGTTACCAAATCCTTTGATGATTCCCTTCTCTGATCCACCAAAGATAACTTTTGCTCCATTCTTTATGGGCACATAGTCCCTCAACATTCTCCTTGTTCCAGTCATATGTCTGGAACAGCAACTATCCAAGTACCATATAGGGGTATGTTCACTTGGATTTACCTGCAACAAATAATGAATCACTTACCCTTAGAACCCAACTTACTAGTGGGTCCTAGGTCCTTATTAGTTTGAAACCCTGTGACTGATCTAACAGGAATCCTACTTTTGGTTTTAACACTTAAGTTAAACCAACAATCCATGGCAAAGTGGCCCACCTTGCCACAACACCAACACTCAAACCTATTATACCTATTCTTAGGTACAAGCCTTCTTACTTTGTTGTCAGTAGACTTATTAAGTGTTGGTGCTGAAACATCATTCTTCAAGAACTCCTCTTGAATATGATGGGAAGGCCTATAGATTGTTTTATTGGCATTAGCACCCTTGCTCATGAAATTTTCGTGCTCACAGTGACCATGTGTATTGTCATGATCATACCTATTAGTAGGATTCACTACCTTCTTAAAGAAAATAGGGGGATTAACAGCTAGAGGCTGAACTGTGGCTTTACCTTTTCTATGAGAATTGGTAGCCCTAGTTCTTCCCTTAAAGCCTAGACCAGTCCTTCTTTTTTGTGAAACAAAATTATCTATCAAAGGTAAGACTGATTTTGGCTTGGAGAAATTTGCCACTAGCTCTCTCTCTTGCTGAAGTTTTCCTTTCAGTTTCTTGATATGATTCTCTTTGAATGAGATTGTGCCCATCTAAATAACTGTAATATTTTTCAATTTGGCAACCTCATTCAGTTTTTGATCTAGCAGTTTTGCTGAAACTGCTGCAGCCAGCTTAAGAGACTCAATCTCTTTGGCTTGCTCTTTAACAAGAAACTTGCTCTTATTTAGAGCATGCAATAACCCACCATACTCATTAATGAGTTGGTGAACATCCCCCTCAAACTCAGATCCATCCACTTCTTTTGAAGAAGATGCTTCTGATTCTGATCCAGTAAAGTAATCTGAGACTAGGGGTGAATTGTTTACCTTACATAGTCCAAGCTAATCCTGGAACTTATCTTCTTCAGATTGGCCCATCAGCCCTTTACAACAATATTCTTCCACTCCATTTATGGAGTCCAACATATGTAGGAATTCTATTTCCCTAGAATGCTCTTCTGTTGAGAAGAGTCCAACATATGCTTCTGCCTCTTCTTCTTCAGATTCTGAAGATGAAGTGTCTGTCCAACTCTTCTCCTTCTGAGCCACTAGAGACTTCTCCTTCTTTCCTTTGACCAGCTGCTTCTTCTTGTCCTTTGACTCCTTCTTTTGTCAGGACAGTCAGCTATGACATGCCCAGACCTATTGCAGCAATAACACACTATCTTAGAATTAGATTGTTTACCAGGTTTAGAAGCATACCTGTCCTCCTTAGGTGTTTTCTTCTTCCTGTAGTATTCATCCTTCGAATAAGATGTAGATGAAGTCCTGGTTCTCCAATTCTTTTTCTTCATGAACCTTTAGAATTGTCTTGAGAAGGCAGCAAATTCTTCATCAGATGTATGACTATCTGATATACTTGTTTCAGGAACACCTTCTTCTGCTTCAGTACTCCTTCTAGGTGGAGAAGGTGATTTTCTCCTACCGTTCCTTGAGCCCTAAGCCTTGAAGGCTACTGACTTTTCTTTATGTTCAGATCTGCTGCCCTTCTCTTCCTCTTTCCTAGCAGTAAGCTGCATTTAATATGAAAGCAGTTTTCCAAAAAGTGTAGGTGGTGGTGTGTCAGCCAGTTTGGCCACTTCCCTGATGGCACATATCTTAGTGTCCCAATCCTTTGTTAGGGACCTAAGAAACTTGTCATCCAATTCATAAGTACTGAAGACTCTTCCTTATGTCATCAGTTCATTCACTATTCTTAAAAAATTTTTATAGCATTCAGCTATGCTGTCAGTTTTATTCTGCCTAAAGCTCTCATATTCCTGATTTAGCATAGACTTTTTGTCCTCTCTGACTTCTTCCGTGCCTTCCATATAGACAATCAATGTATCCCACATTTCTTTGGAGGTTTTACAGTGCACAAGATTCTAGAATGTTGCATCATCTATGACACTTATAATTATATTCTGAGCTATTTTATCTAATGTAGCCAAGATGATTTCATCCTTAGTCATCTCTGAATAACTCTTTTGAGTTTGAATGTTTGCATCAAGAACTGAAACCTTCATTGGGATGAAGGGGCCTTCCTGTACTGTGATATAAATTCTTGGATTAGATGCTTCCATAAATAGCCTGATCCTTTCTTTCCAAATACCAAAAGAGTCTTTCCTGCATATGGGCAATTTAATAGATCCAAATTCCTTTTGATTTTCACTTGAACCCATTTTTATTATCTATTATTTGTCATGGAGAAATCCTCTGACTGTTAGGTCAAATTTTGAGGAACCTCTCTCTGATACCACTTGAAAAACTTTATTTCAAGAGCCTAAACACCTAGAGGGGGGGGGGTGAATAGGTTCTAATATTTTTGTGTCTTTTTTATTTTTAGGCAAACAATTATAAGATTTTTTTCAGTACAGATTAATCAATCTACAGAAAATAAACACATCACAGTAAACACCAAACTTATAGTGGTTCCCCAAGATATGGGTACATCCACTTTCCCTCTTCGCCTATCCAGCAGATAACTGGATCCAGCCTAACTTCCTTCCACTGGCTCAGATCCTCAGATCTTACAATCTCAGAACTAAAGATGGTTCTTACACCTTAGACTTAACACAAGTCCTACCTCAGATTCTTCTCCAGAATCCTACCTAAGGCCTCAGCCCTATGTCAGCCTTTATAATTAGGCTTACAACTCAGACTTTCCATAAGTCCTACCTCAGGCACACAACCCTACCTCAGCCTTTATAATTTTAGGCTTACAATCTCAGATCTAACAAAAAATCCTATAAGAATTTGTGAGTAAAGAGTAACTGAAAACTTCACCAGCTAGATTTCTCTGTTGATGCAGTCTTCTTAATAAGTTCTTGGATTGACTGATCCTTCTGATCCAACCTAACTTAGCTTTTCAAAGCTTCTTGATTAGAACAAAATAAGTTGGATCTTCTCTGTTGATGAAGATGATCTTCAATCAGCTTCTTCCTTAAATTCAGATAGAACTCTGAATCTTTCTTGCAGACAGCCCTTGATTTATCAGAATTCTTCTTATTGATGCCTCACGTTTTTGTTCTTTTGTTGTTGTTTCCGATCTGTCTCTTATATAGAGCTTGCTTCATGGTTACCGGCTGATCTGGTTCATAACAAACTTCTGACAGTTCTGACACTGGTGTCAGACCGGCTAGTTATGACAACTGTCAAGTCACCAGTCACGTCACCAGGTTCTTCAATGTCTTTTCAACTCAGCATACAATACTCAGCAGACTGCTTCATATATGTCGACATAAATAGACTAAGTGTCGACGCAAGTCTTCATGGTGTCGACACAATTACTCCAAGTATCGACACAGTCATACTTCTGCTTCTCAACACTGCTTATGTTGAATGTGTCGACACAAGTCCTGTGTGTCGACACAGCAGCTCCTTATCTCTATTGCAGACAGTTTGTGTTTAGTGTTTGTCAAATGGCATTGAGTGTGTGTCGACACAAGTCCTGTGTGTCGACACAATTACTTCTGAACTCGACACAGACTTTTCAGAGTTGGTGTGTCGACACAAGTCCTGTGTGTCGACACAATTGCTTCAGGTGTCGACATATCTCCTGAATGTCGACATAGCTTCAGTTTTAAGTGTCGACACAAGTCCTACTTCAGATGTCGACACATTTCTGGATGTCGACACAACTACTTCTTTAGGTGTCGACAAAGCTCTGAGTGTCGACACAGCTTCTTTATAAGTGTTGACACAAATTCTGGGTGTCGACACAACTCCCTGAGTGTCGACACAATTTGCCTGTGTGTCGACACAGCTTGCTTGAGTGTCGAAACAAGTTTCCTTAGTGTCGACACAGTTTCTTCACAAGTGTCGACACTTGTACTTAGAAAATTTTCCTTCAAATACTTAAAACTGCATAATGAAACTCAAACTCCTATCAAATACAAATTGATGCAAATCATTGACTAAGTTGTGGCTTCTCCAAATCTAGTACACATTTTCCAATATACCTAACAATGCCACCACTACAAAATGCCAATTCTGCCGCCCTTTTCGATCACAAAAGAGAGAGAAGAAAATATAAACTGAATATAATCAAGTCCACAGAATCATATATTAATGAAAATCACAACAAGTCCATCAAAATAGAAAGAAGAGAGTATTGCAAAAGATCAGTACAAATGAAATATAAACGGGTTCAAGCCCGATACATAAGAGTCCTCAGTACATATCACTCATCGCGGAAGCTATAAGAAAGACTAATCACTCACGGAGCTGGTCTCAGGTGCTCCGGAACTAGACTGGCCCACCTCCATACGCACCGTGCACCGCTAGTGCTGGTCCCTGTCTCCCATCTGGAGCTCCTGTAATATTGTGGTACGAAAACCATTAGTCATAAAGACTAAGTCCTATCATCCCCTACCCCTCCCCCATGGCTCCTTAGCACCGAGCGGAGAGGAGGAAAGGGAAGCTACAAAGTTGGAGAGTAAGCAAAGCAGATGGAAGTGGAACTAATCTAGCAGTTATTCATGTTGTATATCAGCTAAGTAAGAAAGGTATAATCTAGAAGTTCTACAATAGTTAGCAGTAAAGTAAACAAGTAAAATAAGCAGCAAATGTAATTAAAGACAAGGTAGAAAAAAAATAAGTAAGTAACCTTAACTTATATGAATGCCCATATAAACTTATAAGTTAAGGGGTCTTCTGCAAGGCTCCCATCGTATAAAAAATCCCATACTGATTTATACGTTGGGGTGTCGGTTGTAATGCAAGTATGAGTGTAGTGAAATGCTATGCCATGATTCATGCAAGTGCAACTCACGCACACGACTCTATGCACACAGACCTTTAGTTCCCCCTATTCGGGCAGCTAGCTTCACTCCCAGGAACCTCCGTAGTGGCAAACGGAGACAGTGGGTCGGGCCCCACACTCCTAGGCGGGTATGCACACTACCAGGCTTATCCCTTCGATATGCTCCTATAAGAACACAACATATAGTATCCACGTACTAATGCTGGCTATATCCACCAGACTTTCTTTGGCTAAGTGTCCCACACCGCCGAGTCAACATATCGACGTCGGTGTGAACGACAGTCCAATATCGAAGACCCACCACCTTATTCTGTATCGAAACCCTCGAGCCCCCGGCTCCCGGACTATCCCGTCCGTGCATCTACCTTCAAGAGCTACCGTCCGGATGGCAATTAAAACAACCAAATCAACCTCCCTAGCTACCGGGTGTGTGAATATGAAACCCTAAATACACTAGTTTCTCTTATAGTTTGTTTCTCCTACGGTTTATGTTATCCCAGGACTGCCCAAGGTATTCCCAATCCCTTTCACGCTATGTTGGATCTAACCCTAGTGTATTTGACTCATTCTCTCCTATGGGGGAAGACGATGTCTCGTCGTCCCCGAGCACCTCTAACCACCAGCCAGACTTCTCACTCCTCATCGTGACTCCTCATTTCACTTAACATCCTATTACACTAATATCCCATCTCCCTAAGTTCATTTTGCACCAAAATATGAATCCTGCAGTATTTACTAAACGCAGACTATCCTAAGCTATATAATGTATACAATGGGAAGTACTCAAAATATTTATCCAAATGACCTAAGTTATTTACTGGGAGTCTATAAGGTCATATTTAGACTAAATCCAGAAATTCACATTTTTCCTAATTTTTTTGATAATTAATTAATTTCTTTCCAATCTAATCCATGCTTGAATTGAACATGATGTATAGTATTTTCTCAAGTAATAGCCACCAAAAATTTATGAACACTAGATAACAGAGAATTAACAACAAATATCAAATTACATAATTTCCATAAATGGTTTGGCTTCTAATTAATTAATCCATTATAAATCCAACAAGCATAGATAAAGAAGGGAGTACTTCAATTTATTATCAGAAAAATATAGAAAAATTACTGAACCTTAAGGATGACCAAATAGGACCTCTGAACAAATATCATACTTTTTCAAGCTTGCTAAGTGCCAAAATTAATTCAAATTATTTTACAAGGAAAATATCACTTTGTGAAGTAACCCATATAAAAAGACTTCAAAAAATTCTTTACAAATCTACATATATATATGACATCATAAAAGATCGTCTGACAAAATTTCATAAGATTCCAGTGAGTTGTAATTCATAATAAATTTCTAAATAGAAAGTACAATCTAATGGTTTGTAAATGAATTACTAAATTTATTGATCTAAAATTCATAACAAAATTATCCAGATATGAATGTCACTATGAAAACACTCCTGCCAAAGTTTGTCTAAGAATCAAGGACATATGACCCATTATAAAATTCTTAGGTTGTAAAGACCTAAATACTTATTATGTGGTTTATGTGGGTATTTGTGTCCAACCACTACCCAATCATTTCCTAGGGCAATTCACCACCCTACAATTACTTGTCCTAAATATCAAGTCCATACAAGGACATATCACCCTATGTCCTCCACAAACCCCCAAAGTTCAACCTTAGGCTTTGAACTAGGGTCTTAGTGCTAACCCACCCCAATCCATCTCAAACTCCATGAGAGGGTGTGTTTACTGACCATGGGGCTCTGGCCAAGGTCCCATCCCATTTGGGTGAGAATTGGCCCTTCCATGCCCTAAATATTCCTTGCCCTAATTTATCCCTTAGGAGACCAAACTTTGGTCACACAAAAACCTATTCAAATCAAACCCAATTGGGCTGAGATTTTTTCCAGAGCCTTATGATATTCCATTAGATCGCCCTCCAAAATATTGGGGGTTCTTGAGCTATTTAATATACCTAATTAAATAGTATATGAATTATTAAAATTTTCCAAACACTATAGGAAAATGTATCCCAAAAATCCTCCTTTTTGGATATGTTTTAGATATAGGTAATACTGAACCTCATCCAAAATTTCAAGTCAATTGGATGGCTGTATTAGTGGGGGCACTCAAAATACTACCTGGTCTAGCTTAGGTATAGATCCCACCAAACTGGGTGTTGTGGTCAAACCACTTACCCAAATGGGTACAAATAAATTTTAAAATAAACTACACTTCACGGACTACAACTTTCATGTTGGTCATATTTCCTGTATAGGAGCCTACCTATTTTTAATATTTATTTCAAAACCACCTAGTAAACGGGATAGAAAATACACTAAAAGGGATTTAATAATTAAATCAGCACAAATCTTGAAGCAGATCCAAAGGCGCTGGGATCGTCTTCCTCCTCCAGCCAAGGGCCGTGATTTGCCCGACCTGGAGTGATTTCCAGACGCTGCTGTCGGCCATCCAGCCTCCTCCCCGGCCGGCCACCGAAACCACCACCTCCGTTGAGGTGGTGGCCATCGCCTGGTGGCGGTGTAGCCGCCGAAGGGGCGTTTTCCGGTGAACCCGACATGTCTTTTTGCGGAAAAACCAGGAAGAAAACCTCTTCCCGATTGGGCTCAATTGATCCCGATTCTTAATCCTAAGAGAGCTATGATCTACCCATAGAGAGAGAGGAGGGGAGGACCTTGTTCGCGGGCTGGAGACGTGCCAATCGACGGAAGGAAATTAGCGGTGGAGGTGTCGCCGACGCTTTTCAAAATCACACAGAAATCTCTCATCTCCTTCGGGCAAGGTGTGGAAATGAAGGCTTGAGGTGTAGGGAAGATTTTAAATCAGTAAAATGGGGGGAGGGGAGGGGTCTAACTGATGGTGGCCATTAATGGTCCCTTAAAGAAATTTCGGCCATGGTGGTGGGGGATGAATATGGCTCAAAAAAGCAAGGTAATGGCTGGAAACTCCTCCTCTTCCCTAGGGGAGTTGAATCCAGCCATAAAAGAGGAGTGAAAGGATGCCAAGGCATTCAAGGGACATTAGTGGCCATGAAAGACGACTTTTGGCCATGGCCGTGGCTTTTCACTTTCATAACCGTCGGCCACGTGACATTTCCTCCACTTGACCGGTCAATATTTATTCAAATAAGTCTTAAATAGGTATTAATAAAAGAAATAGCTAAATAACACATCCTGGCCCACTTCCCGAAACGGTCTGGTTCAGCTGAACCAGCAAACAAACCAAAAATAGCTTGGAAATAATCTAAGTACAATGGCGGTTAGTGAGCTCAGCTCACTCAATGCCATCCAGCCTATGGCATTGAGTGAGCTCAGCTCACTCAATGCCATTCAGCCTATGGCAAGAAGGCGTTGAGTGTAGTCAGCGCACTCAATGCCATTCAGCCTATGGAGTTGAGTGTACTCGACATACTCAATGCCATTCAGCCCAAGCAAGATGGCATTGAGTGCAGTCAGCGCACTCAACGCAATTCAGCTTATGGCGTTGAGTGCACTCGACGCACTCAACGCCATTAAGCCCAAGTAATATGGTGTTTAGTGTAGTCAGCACACTCAACGCCGTTCAGCTTATAGCATTGAGTGCACTCGACGCACTCAATGCCATTCAGCCCAAGTAAGATGGAGTTGAGTGCAGTCAGTGCACTCAATGCCATTCAGCTTATGGAGTTGAGTGCACTCGCCGCACTCAACGCCATCCAGCCTTTGGCGTTGAGTGTGCTGACGCACTCAACGACTGCCCCAAAATCCTCCCTAAATATGATGGCGTTGAGTGCACTCGACGCACTCTATGCCATTCGGCCTATGGCATTGAGTGCACTTGACACACTCAATGCCCGAGCCCAAAGCCAGCCTGAATAAGATGGAATCGAGTGCACTCAACGCTATTCGGCCCATGGCGTTGAGTGCACTCGACACACTCAATGCTCGAGCCTAAATCCTGTTTTAAGTAAATTTCTGATCTACTATTTGCAGAACAAGGTGATTTTCACCTTGAGCCCGGGTCACTTGGCCTCCTTGGGCTTTCTAGGGTTTTGTCATGACTTGGTCATGACAAAACCACTCCTAGGGGTCTGATCGAAAATGGGATGTTACAAATCCCAATATAAAAAAATAAAAATTTCATCCCCGAAATTAAGGTTAAACCTACAGTGGTTTCTACTAGAATAGATGAAATTGTAACATCCCTACGGTTTATGGTATACCTGACTCGAAGAGTTCCGGGTACTTTTGCTGCATCAAGTCCTGTGGCTCCCATATATGCTCCTCCTACCCATGATTACTCCACAGAACCTTGACTAACGGAGCCTTCTTACGTCACAAGTCCCGCACTGCCGTGTCCTCAATCCTAATCGGCTCCAAGTTGATTGATCGATCCGAGGCCACCAGGCCGTCTTCTGTAGAAATCAGCTGCTCAGGGCGTAGTAGAGCTCTCCATAGTGAGGAGACGTGGAAGAAGTCATGCAATCCCTCTAACTCTAATGGTAGCTCCAGTCTATAAGTCAAGGGGCCAATCCGCTCTAGGATCCTCTAAGGCCCCATATACCTCGGCCTGAGCTTCTTCCGCACGCAAACACGCGAGACTCCGTGCATCGGCTGTATCTTTAAGAAAACTCGGTCTACCACCCGGAACTCCACCTGACGATGCCATGCATCGTAATATTTGGCCTTCCTGCTCTGGGCTTCCAACATCCTATACCGAATCAATCTAATCTGAGCATCAGTATCTACAATAAACTCCGAGCCGAGTGCCTGCGGATCCTCATCCTGAACCCATGATAGTGGGGTCCTGCACCACCATCCATACAACGCCTCGTAAGGAGCCATGCCTATGCTGGACTGATGGGTGTTGTTGTACGAAAACTCGATTAGCAGCAACAATTTCTCCCAAGGCTCGCCGCGGTCCAAAGTACACAGGCGCAAAAGATCTTCCAATGTACGATTGGTGCGCTCCGTCTGCCCGTCGGTCTGAGGGTGAAAAGCCATGCTGAATGTAAACTGAGAACCCAGATGGGCCTGAACTGACCTCCACTCCCTGGATGTAAACCGCCCATCCTAATCCAAAATGATAGCCTTTGGTACTCCATGATAACACACAAACTGCTCAATGAACCTCCGCACTAATACACCAATCGGAGCATCCTTTGCCACTGGAATGAATCTGTCCACCTTCATTAGCCTGTCCACTATCACCAAGATCGAGTAATTTCCCGCATGGGATTGAGGTAGCCCATGTATAAAGTCCATGGATATATCCTCAAACTTCCACTCTGGCACCGGAAGTGGCTGTAGCAATCTGGCCGGATTCTTACATTCTGCCTTTATGAGTTGGCAAGCCTCGCAATGCATCACAAAATACATAATGTCCTTCTTCATGCCCGGCCAGTACATTGTCCTCTTCAAATCCTTTACCATCTTGGTGATCCCCGGGTGCACCGAGTATCTACTGTAGTGAGCTTCCATCATGATGTCCTCCCTAATCCGGCCTCCTGCCGGTATGTAGAACCTGCCTCTGAAATACAGGAGCCCATCCCTCAAGGAGTAATCCCCTGTCGTGCCTTCCTCCAAGGCCCTGAATATCGGCTCAGCTCTCGCATCCAGCCTCGTCCCAACTCTGATGCGATCCCGAATATCATCAATGGTAATCATCGATCCTAGGTACTCCATGTATAACTCCGGATCATCCTCGGACACTAGTGATATTTGCATCTCCTCAAATGACTTAACCAACTCCAAGGCCATCAGCTGCGGGACTACTCTTGACGTACTCGCTCTCCGGCTCAAAGCGTCTGCGACAACGTTTGCCTACTCGGGATGGTAGTGCATGGTGTACTGGTAGTCCGACAGAAACTCAACCCAGCGTCTCTGCCTGATGTTCAGCTCCTTCTGTGTGTCTACGTATCTCAAGTTCTTGTAGTCTGAGAAGATGTCGCAGTGAACTCCGTAGAGGTAGTGATGCCAGATCTTAAGAGCAAAAATAACTGCCCCTATCTCTAAGTCGTGCACCGGGTAGTTCTGCTCATGCTTCTTTAGCTGACGGGAGGCATATGCTATTACGTGCCCGTTCTGCATAATAATGACGCCCATCACCAGATAGGAAGCATCCGTATACACCTGGAATCCTTCCTTCCCTGATGGAAGAGCAAGGATGGGAGCCGAGGTAAGCCGATCCTTCACCTCCTGAAAAGCAGATTCGCATCGTGGCATCCAAATAAAAGGAGACTCCTTCTTCATCAGAGACGTAAGAGGGAGGGCAATCTGAGAGAACCCCTTTACGAACTTCTGATAATAACCGACAAGTCCTAAGAAACTCCGAAAATCCGAGTCCGTCTAAAGTGGTGGCCAATCTCATACTGCCCAGACCTTCGTCGAATCTACTACCAAACCTGATCCACTAATGACATGGCCCAAAAAGGCCACCTACTTTAGCCAGAATTGGCACTTGCTGTACTTAGCATACATCTTATGCTCTCGGAGCTTCTCTAAAGTCAAAGCCAGATGCCTCGCATGCTCCTCCTTTATCCTCGAATAGATAAGGATGTCGTCGATGAATACAATAACGAAGACATCCAGATACTCTTCAAACACCCGGTTCATTAGGATCATGAAAGCGGAGGGTGCATTCGTGAGCCCGAAGGGCATCATTGTAAACTTGTACAGTCCATATCTACTATTGAAGGCCGTCTTCGGGATGTCCTCCTCCTGAATGCATAGCTGGTAGTACCCCGATCTCAGATCCAGCTTTGAGAACCAATGAGCTCCTTCCAGCTGGTCAAATAGCTCTTCTATACTTGGCAAGGGATACGTATTCCAGACCGTCAGCCTGTTCAGGGCCCGGTAATCAATACACAGCCGAAGAATCCCGTCCTTCTTCTTGAAGAATAGCACCAGAGCTATCCATGGTGAAGAGCTAGGCCGGACAAACTCGGCTTCCACTAACTCCTGAAGCTAGCTTCGAAACTCCACCAACTCCTTCGGGTCCATTCGATAAGGATCTCTGTATACCGACTTATCCCCCAGTACGAGCTGAATCTGAAAGTCCTTCTCTTGGTTCGGGGGTTGCCCTAGTAGCTTCTCTGGAAATACATCAGCAAAGTCTCGCACTATTGGAATATTTGAAATGGAATCCTTAGCCACGACCGTCTCAAAAAGGACTTGGTCAACTTCTTCCCCCTATAGGTGGGCCTTGACGGCCTGCATAGAGGATAATATTATGTAGGGGGCTGGTATGATACCTTCGATAATAATAAAGGAGTCCCCGTGCTTGACAGTGATCCTCTTCGCCAAGCAGTCAATCCGGGCATGGTTCCAATGCAGCCATGTCATGCCCAGGATCAAATCATAATCTGGCATCCTCAGGATCGTCGCTGGTGCCTCAAACGCCTTCCCGCAGATCTCCACCTCCATATTTCAATGAGCAGAGGTCATTAGCTCTGATCCATCGGGTAGACGCACCCTCATCATCTTTCCGGTGAACTACTCCACGCCTGCAAGTCCTTTTACGAAATCTTCCGACACAAACAAGTGCGAAGCACCGGCGTCGAAGAGCGTGTGAGCGGGCCATCCGCTGATGAAAACTATGCCTGAGGTAATTAAGTGTCTAAGTATTCTAGTTATAGTTTTTCCTTCTCTTGATTTCTAACTAGTCAATGCCTATGAAAACTAGTTCGTTGGAAGGAAAGAATTAAATGTACTTGTATACCTGCTATAACTTGCTCTGGGTTCCGGGACTATGCCAGGTCTAGAGCATATACCTGATCCCTCTCTGGCCTGTGGCCTCTGCCTTGATATCCTCGTACTCGATCGTGTCCATGACCAACAAACTACCAGGGAGGTGGGGCGCCCATAAGTGCTGGTGGGGGTGCTCGCCTCATAGGATAATTCCTCTTGATATGCCCCGGTTGATTGCACTGGAAGCATACCGGTGCCTTCTCTGCTGTCCTCGGCTTCTCCAGCATCTGTAAGGGTTGGGGAGCCAAGACTCCCTGATTCCTTTGCTATTGTCCAATCTCCTGACGGGGTTGATCCCCGTTCCTTCTTTCCCCAATGACCTGGCCTCGAGGACGGTCTCTACGACCTCTAATCACTGCATCGTCAGCCAGTCTATTTCGGCTCTTGACTGTAAGCTGATCCGCTTCTCTTTTCTTGGCCATTTCAAGAATCCTGGCCAAGCTTCCTTCTGAGACGAAGAGGAGGGCATGTCTCATGTCATCCTATTTCCCCTTGTAGAACCTCCTAGCATAGTCAGGTCGTCTAACTGATAAGCATCTGCATAGAGGGCTAGGTGAGTAAACTTCTGATAATACTCCAGCACTGTCCTGTTCCCCTGTCTCAACCACAAGAACCTATCCTCCAACTCGTCCCTCGCCGATAGAGGTACGAAATGTCCCAGGAGTGCTGCTCTGAACTCTTCCCAAGTGATATCTGCGCAATCCATACCCGCAAAAGTGGTGTCCAGCTGTTACTTCCACCACCTCTTTCCATGTGACTCCAGACAGGATACTGCCAAAGAAACTGCCTCCTCAATGGGGCATTGAATCCCCGCAAGCATCTCATAGATGGTATTTAACCATTCCTCCGTGCGTACTGCCGACTCCGTCCCCAGGTAGGATGGAGGGGAAAGTCCCCGAAAGACATTCATCCAGTTTGCCCCGTGGTTTGGTTGTGGAGCTGGGGCTTGCTGAGCTTTGAAGGCCTCTAGAATGGCCATCAGTGTTTACCACATCTCCGTCTGCTAAAACGGAGCTGGAGCCGACGGAGGTGGAACCACATTCGGAGCCTTAGGTGTCCCCTACTGTGGAGTAGGGTCCGTCGTAGGCTACAAGGAAAAATTCAATTTGTTAGATAGCATACGAATGTAATTAAAAGGAATGGATAAAATGGAATTTTACATGTGATTTCCCTTATGGGCACACCACTGCTTCCGCTGTTACTTTGCCCGCAAACTATGCTCGCGCGGGGTGGCCTAAGGTTCTTGTGGACTACTTCTCATTTGATCGAGGTCTCCTCTGATACCACTTGTAAGACCCCATTTTTTTCTTTTTAAACCACCGGGGTCTTATGCCCAGAATTGTCGTTTTGCAGTAGCACCGACACTCGGGAATGTCGTTACTATAAAACGCCAATTCTTGTTGCCTTTTCGATCACAAAAGAGAGAGAAGTAAATATAAACTGAATATAATCAAGTCTACAGAATCATATATAAATGAAAATCACAACAAATCCATCAATATAGAAAGAAGAGAGTACTGCAAAAGATCAGTACAAATGAAATATAATCGGGCTCAAGCACAGTACATCAGAGTCCTCACTACATATCACTCATCGCAGAAGCTATAAGAAAGACTAATCACTCACGGAGCTGGTCTCAGGTGCTCTAGAACTAGACATGCCCACCTCCATTCATACCGTGCTCCGCTGGTTCTGGTCCCTGGGCTGTTGGTCCCTGTCTCCCATCCGGAGCTCCTGTAATGTTGTGGTCCGAAAACCATTAGTCATAAAGACTAAGTCCTATCATCCCCTACCCCTCCCCCCACGACTCCTAAGCACCGAGCGGAGAGGAGGAAAGGGAAGCTACAAAGGTGGAGAGTAAGCAAAGTAGATGACAGTAGAACTAATCTAGTAGTTATTCATGTTGTATATCGCTAAGTAAGAAAGGTACAATCTAGCAGTTCTACAATAGTGAGCAGTAATGTAAACAAGAAAAATAAGCAGCAAATGTAATAAAAGACAAGGTAGAAAAGAAGTAAGTAAGTAACCTTAACTTATATGAATGCCCATACAAACTTATAAGTTAAGGGGTCTTCTGTAAGGCTCCCATCGTATAAAAAGTCCCATACCGATTTATACGTTGGGGTGTCGGTTGTAATGCATGTACGAGTGTAGTGAAATGCTATGCCATGATTCATGTAAGTACAACTCACGCACACGACTCTATGCGCACAGACCTTTAGTTCCCCCTGTTCGGACAGCTAGCTTCTGGTGTGAAAATTACTTTCAACTCGAAAAGGCAAGTGTACCTATCGAATTGTAGTACCAAAGTCGTATTTAAACTCAGGGGTGTCAAGTACTGCTACTCACGCTTTAAATATTATTCTACCGTACGATTAATGATGGAGGATTTGAAAATTAAAATTAAACTGAACAAAATTAAGACGAAACTATAGATTAAAAGATAGCACTTGATCGATGATTCACCATGAAAAAAGATAAGAGAAATAAAAATGTAATTTTATAATTGCGAAATAACTTGACCGTGACGGATCCGAAAATAAGACAAAATCTTGCTAGAGCATTAGGTCTCCTAACTTATAGACTCTATGATCGAAATCTCTTTACAAATCAAAGAAGCCTAAAGTTGAATTATCGAGGTGATTCGCACTATTGGATTTGACTCCAATCCGGAGGATTTACGTCATCCTATCTCTAGGGTTGCGTTCAACTCCTTCCTTCTTTGAGTGATCTTTCAAATCACGAGTCTCTCGACTACTATGAAATGAGATCAAAGCCTACTACCGTATACTGGAAATATGGAGTCGACACAAAATAAATCAAAGAATGATCGAGCAAATTTAGCAAAAATAAAATTACGAAGTAAGAAAAATCCTCATCTCAATTCATGGATCCTCATGATCAAATGCTACAAGGATATTAGCTACGCAAATTGGAAAAGAGAACGACAACAATAAGAGAAGAAGATTTCATTTTTTATACTAAAAGGGAATAAAGTACACAATGCTTAAAACAAAATGATATTACTAAAACAAAATGAGAATACAACAAGGGAAACTAAAAAATAAAATTACAATAAAAACTCTCTTGACTTGTACTCTCCACTTGCTCTCTCTCCAAAATCCAACTTCCAAAACATGAGACCATGGGCTCCTTTTATAGATGGGGAGGGAAGATTCTAGAATGAAGAGGAGGAGAAGGGACATGGATGTGGCCGACCATGTAGGTGGAAGGGTGCATGTATGGCATTAATGAAGGGAGAGAGAAAAAGGTGGGTTTATTGTATTTAATTAATGAGGATGCAAATGGAAAATGTCAAGGGGAATGAATGGAAGTATGTAGAAGGGAGAAAGAGAGGGGGGTTCGGCCATGTAGGGGGAGAATACATGCATGTAATAAATGATGGGGAGAAAGAGAGAGGGGTTCAATATATTTAGAGGAAGAAGGGGGCCGACCACATGAAGGGGCTTCTCGGGCTTGCATGGTGTGGTGGGCTGCTCCAAGTAGTCTTGAACATGTTGGAGGAGGAGTCATGCAAAGATGGCGGGCTGCATGGGCTTTATTCTTCATGTGCTCGGGTTAGGCTTGGAGAGAAGCTCGGGTTGGAGTGGCCTTTGTGGGCTGCACAAAATGGAGGCTCGAGTTGGACTTTGGCTCGGGTAGCTTGATGAGAAGGGCTGCTCCATGGGCTTGAATCTACAAAAAATAACAAACAAAACATTAGACACTTTAACAAAACACATAACATATCATGACATAAAATTAAACAAAACTAAACATAAAACATAACAATTCATACTATTAATTAGTTATTAAAAAAAAACTAAACAAAATAAACATAACATTAGCTGTATAAAACTAAACTATAACAAGGATAATAATATTTATAAATAAACTAAACATAACAATAACATAAAACATAGAATAACAACAAAACATAAAATAAAATTATAGATTCTTATATTATAAAAATAACACAACAACATCATAACAAGAATACAAAAACACAAAATTATAATAAAACTTAGGAATTTTGACTACTTAATTACCCCAAAAAAGGATGACTAAAACTAGTCATCAAATTCCCCCATGCTTAGACATTTGCTTGCCCTCAAGCAAATAGAAATAAAAAACTAGGGAAAAATAAAAAAGAAAGCAAAAGATATTTTTTTGTTTATTTTAGGTTACATAGTTAAGAAAAACAAAACATGAAAAATTAAACTATCCTAATTTCCATGTTATCAACTAGTGGGGTGAGAAGTGCATAATAGAAAACTTGAAAGTGGAGGCCTAAAAATCTCATTAAAACATAAGAAAAGTTTACACATTTTTAAATCTTAAAACAAGGCATCCAAAATAAATGAAAATAAGGAAAACAAAAGTAGAGGTTCTAAATAAATGGCGTATTAACAAACTAGCAGGTTGCTAGATAAATATTAACCCTAAAACACCTCAAGGTAACCTCCAAAGAAATCCATCAATGATGGTGGCCATAGGCTTATTCGTTCACACTTTCTCCACTACGCGAATTTACGTTCTAAAGATTAATAGGACTTAAATAGGCTGAAAGTGAGAGCAAGATCTATCTCAACTCTAGAGGGGGGGTGAATAGAGTTTATTTAAATTAATTTCACAGTTTTGAAATAATCAACACATATAAAATTCAATTTATATTATAGTGTAGAGTGCTAGTAATGAATTAAAAAAACAAAGAAATAAAGAGCACGACACACAACAAAACAATCACACAAGCAAGCCAGAAGACACAAGGAAAATATAGTGGTTCCCCAAAAGCCTGGGTACATCCACTCTTCTACCACCCTTGGTAGGAATCCTCTCAGGATGAGTTGATCAGGTGTCCTGACACCAATGAGCTTTTGATAAGGTGCTCAAAAACCAAACTAGATTTTTTTTGATCAGGTGTCTTGCCACCACTGAGTTTTGACAATGCTCTCAGAACCAGTCTCAGAACTTTTGAAGGGAGTTTTGATAACCCTTTTACAGCAGGAAAAGAAAAAGTAAAGAGGTGAAGTTGTCTTCTCTGTTCTCAAATCAAATGAGAGAAGACTAGTGGATTGTTGATGATGTCAATGCTCCCCCTGAGATATAGAATGGTTCAGAAGTGAGAGCTTTGCTTCGGGGTGATAGGTCTTCAGAGGCTTCAGATCTCCAGCAGAAGATGATTCCAGCAGATGCTGAAATATTTGGTGTCTGGAGTTCTTGATGATGAAGCTATGACCACTTTTCAGTAAGCAAAGAGATTGTTCTACTGATTCTCCAGAATTGATCACTTGTTATCTGTTACTGTTAATCTCTTGTTCTTCTACTATATGTTCTATCTTGTGTATCTATATGACTTAAGACAAAAAGAAGGATCTAATTTTCTGAAGAATTTCTTGACAAAGATAGCCGTTGGCAGTCATAAATGTCTTCCATAAAAGTTTTTGTCTTCTAGAGGAAAGTCCAATAAAATATTCTCTGAATAATTCCTTGAAACTTGCTCCAGAATAAAGAAAAATGGCTGGAAGATCTTCTTGACATAAATGCTGAGAGAATTCAAAAACATTTCAAAGACTGACAGCTTTTGAATCCTTAAAAATGTCGATCTCTTAGAAAATCGTCAATCTGAGCTCTACGATCATCGAACTGAGCTCAGAGATGAAAAAGATCAAACAGACAAAAAACGTCGAACTGAGCTCGAAGATCGTCGAACCGAGCTCAGCGACCTGAAGAACAAGAGAAGAGTGATCGTCGACCTGAGCTCGAAGAACGTCGACCGAAGCTCAACGACTTTAGCAAGGTTGAGCTCAGAGAGCGTCGAACGGAGTTCGACGTTTCGTCGACCTAAGCTCGAAGATAACTGTCTTCGGCTCAGCTTTAAGTCTGATTCCTTGAATGGTCCTGGGGGCAGCTCAAACCTAAATTCTAAGCCCTAGACACATTCTAATGTTGACCTTTACAACTATACAACTAGGTCAACCTGGTTTCCTAAGACAAACATAGTGATCCTTACCCAAATTAGTAATAGGGTGTTCCAACATAGGCGTTAAGACTTGACTTAGGTAAATGATTAGGAAATGAAAACAAGGATAAACATGAGGGCTTAAACACTAAACCAAGGTTGAGCTCAAAATTAATAAACCATAACCAAAATGAGAAATGGCAAGTATGTCATTTCTCCAATTAAAACAAAGACACAAAACAAGGCCATACATTATTTCTTTTATAAATTTGGCCACAAATAAACTTTTTCTCTCACTTTTTTTCTTTTTTTTTGATTTGATAACATCTTGATACTAACATTTTTTCATAAAGGACAGCTCCAAAAATAGGCTTTAAAATTTCCTTTTCATTTTTTTCAAAAAGAGACAACCCATCACACAATGATTTTTAAAATGAGGCTCAAGGTTTAGTGTGCAATAGGAAGGGCATTTTTGGCTTTGGTGAAAACAAATGAAGAAAAGGTGGAGCTAAATAAAAAAAAACATGGAAAAGGCCCAAAATTATTTTGCAATGGTAATTTTTTTGGTGGGCAAGAGAAGCTCAAACTAGTCAAATAGTGGCCTAAATCATTTCTAAAGTACGTAAAAATGACGCAAATGTTTCGAGAGTAGCTTGGGACAAGTTCTAGACACCAAGAAAGACTACCCCACAAATGAAAAAGAGCTAATATTACCTAGCAACCGTTCGTAAGCAACTAACCTAATAAAAAGACATAACTACAAATTGCTAACTTATAACGTAAAAAACGGATGCCTATATTTAAGAATAAGAAACTAGTAAAACTAGGCTATGTTAAAATGATAAGTTTAGAAAAACTGTTTCAAAGAAATCTAAATAGAACTAAGGAACCGCACAGGCCTACACATCACTTGAAGAAACATAAAAATGAAGATAGAAAATAATTTTATTTTTTGTTTTTCAAATAGATTTTAGCACATTTTTTTTATTTTTGTTTTTCTAATTTTTTGGGTTTTGTATTTTATAATTTTTTGAATTTTTGATGAAGTTGAAATAAAAAGCAATACTACTAAAAAAACTTAAGAATAACTATACTAATTTTTTGGGAATGTAAAACATTTTCTTTTTTTTAGGAAGAAAAAAAGAAACTAACTAAACCCTCCCCCATGCTAAGATTCTTCATTGTCCTCAATGAAAGAAACAAAAACGAGAGAAAGAGAAGGAGACTGAGAAGGAGAGAAAAATAAAAAATAGTAAAGTAAATGAAAGAAACAAAACATGACTTCCCCGGGTTTGTGAGATGAAGGCGGATGTCGCTCCCCCATGCTTGCTTTGCAGTGCACTTGATCGTCAGCAGGTTTGACTTGATCCATCTTTAAATCAGCAACGTTGGAGCGGCGATCACGAACTTGCTTGGTTTGCCTCTGGAAGGAAGAGCAAAATAAAAGCAGGAAAAAAATAGAGTCCGTGGGCAGGTGCCCAAAATTGTTCTTTATTACAACAATTTAAAGTCCGAATAAAATTAAAAGTTTTAATAATAATAGTAATAAGTCCAAAAATAAAATAAAAATGTTCCACAAACACATAAATATTTAAGAGTCCAAGACAAGATTCTCCGTTGCAGGAGACACAGAATCATTTGAAAAATAAAGTTTAAGTCTATGTCCATTCACTTTAAAATCACCCTTATCGGGGTACGAAAGCAACACAATTCCATAAGAATAAACGTCTTTGACCGTAAACGGTCCAGACCAACGAGATTTAGATTTTCCAATGAAAATATGTAGACGTGAATTTAAAAGAAGAACTTGATCTCCTTGCTTTAAATTTTTATGGTGGAGAAAGTTCTTATTGCGACAAATTTTCGTTTCAGGATCGGGTGGTTTATCAAAATATTTTTTCAAATTTTTATCATTTTCAAAAATAAGATTCTCAAGATTCTTTTGTCTAAAATCAGAGTCATTTTCGAATTTTGCTTGTACGGACATAACAGTGTTTTCAAAAACATTTGATGAAAGTTCAGAAAAAGAAGAAGAAAAATCCTTTAGAGAAATATAGGAGTCCTCTTTTAAGTCATCAATGAAAAAGCAAGAATCATCATTTTGTAAAGAGTTTTTCATATATTTGTTAATATCAAATGTAACTTCCTCATCTCCCACATGCAGAAAAAGTTTTCCGTCACTCACATTTATGATTGCGCGAGCGGTGGCTAGGAAGGGACGACCAAGTATAAGAGGGACCTCGATGTCTTCTTCAATATCAAGAATGAAAAAATCCACATGGAAGATGAATTTGTCGACCTTCACTAGCACATCCTCAACAACACCTAACGGATACTTAATTGATCGATCGGCTAATTGAATACTCATGCGCGTAGGGCTGAGAGTACCCAAACCTAACTTCTTGAATAAATAAAAAAGCATCAAATTGATGCTCGCTCCTAGATCCGCTAACACATGTTTAACAAACAGATCACCAAAAATGCAAGGAATGGAAAAACTACCCGGATCGTTTATCTTTTTAGGAAGATTAGAGTTCTTAACGACTGCCGAGCATTCTTCATTTAACATTACATGCGATAAATTTTCTAATTTCTTCTTATTTGTTAATAAATCCTTAAGATATTTCGCATACTTAGGCATTTGACTAATCGCTTCATGAAATGGCAAATTAATGTGAATTTGTTTGAACATTTCAAAGAAGCGTTGGTACTGATCGTCTAGTTTTTCTTTCCTAAGTCGAGCTGGATAAGGAGGTGGAGGAAATTCCTTAATAAAACCGGAGCATCATTTTGAACGTCATATTTTTCTTTTCCAAAATCAGAAAAAACAGAAATATCTTTTTCTTTATCAAAAGTAGATTTTTCATTTCCAAAAGTTGATTTATTATTTTCCGTGGGGATAATTGTTTCAAAAACAGGAGGGACAATCACCTTTGGCTCTTCCCTTGTGGTGGGCTCATTAACAACCTTACCGCTCCGAAGGGAAATCGCATTTGCATGCTCCTTTGGGTTAGGTTCAGTGTTCGAGGGAAGAGTTCCTGGTGGTCTCTCGAAAAAAGCCTTGGCAAGTTGCCTGACCTGGTTTTCTAAACTTTTTACGGACCCAGTTAGACTTGTAATATTGGCTTCGTTCAAACTTATATATTTAGAAAGGATCTCTTCCAAAGGGGAAGGTTTTTGAAAGTTTTGGTTTTGTTGTGGTGGTGGTGGTGTAAAATCATGCGGTGGGCGTATGCCATTAGCATTATTACTCCAAGAAAAATTTGGATGGTTACGCCATCCAGGGTGATATGAGTTCGAAGAAGAATTAAAACCAGGCGGAGAAGAAAAATTCGAAAAAGAAGAAAAATTGTTTGCAGAATTATTTTGAGCAGGCCTGGGTATGTTCCCCAGATAATCCACCCGCTCGGCAGCAGCAGAAGCATTGACATTTTCAAATACCTTAGCAGCGGAGGCAGCAGTCATCTCCGAAATCTTCTTATTCAGCATTTCCACTTGCAGCGCCAATTGCGACACCGAATCCACTTCATGGATACCTGCAGGTTTATATGGGCGAGTCCTAGACGAATTCCACTGATAGGCGTTCATCGCCATGTCCTCGATAAGCTCAAGAGCAGCTTCCGGAGTTTTGCTGTCCAAAGAACCAGTGGAAGCGGCATCTATCATTTGCTTAGTTTCTTGATTTAGCCCATTGTAAAATGTCTGGACCTGTAACCATACAAGCAGAGCATGATGCTGGCAGCATCTCAAAAGTTCTTTGAACCTATCCCAAGTGTCATAGAGGGTCTCAGAAGCAATTTGAGAGTATGAAGTTATATCATTTCTTAGCTTAGCAGTTTTGGCGGGGGGAAATATCTTGCATGAAATTTTTCAACTAAAATGTTCCAAGTAGTGATTGATCCTCTTGGAAGAGAACTCAACCACTGTTTGGCTTTGGTCCTTAAGGAGAAAGGAAAGAGTCTTAGCCTTATAGCATCGTCTGAGACACCATTAATTTTAAAGGTGTCACAGATTTCAAGAAAACTAGCAATATGTAAGTTCGGATCTTCATCTTGTAATCCGTCGAACTGTACATATTGCTGCACCATTTGTATGATGCTAAGCTTAAGCTCGAAGTTATTGTTCACAATCGCAGGTCGAACAATACTTGTTTCTGTTCCCTCCAGGTTAGGTCGAGCAAAATCGGACATGGTCCTTTGCTGAGCCATTCCTGGGTTGGGATCTCCCATTTCAGAATTAAAATTACAATCACCATTGGAATCCTAAACTGTTGTTTGAGAAGTGGAAGCCTTGAATCATAGTTGTCTCCGAAAGTAGCGTTCGATTTCTGGGTCCAAATCAACAAGTAGCGACGGATTCGTGCGGGTCATGCACTAGAAAAAAATGAAAGGGAAGGGAAATAAAAACTTGAAGAAAGAAAAAGAGAAGATAAGATTTTTTATTTATTTATTTGCAGAAGTAATAGCAAAAGCGTTTTCAAAATATTGACGAAGAAGCTCCCAGGCAACGGCGCCAAAGACTTGGTGTGAAAATTACTTTCAACTCGAAAAGGCAAGTGTACCTATCGAATTGTAGTACCAAGGTCGTATTTAAACTCGGGGGTGTCAAGTACTGCTACTCACGCTTTAACTATTATTCTACCGTACGATTAATGATGGAGTATTTGAAAAATTAAAATTAAACTGAACAAAATTAAGACGAAACTATAGATTAAAAGATAGCACTTGATCGATGATTCACCATGAAAAGAGATAAGAGAAATAGAAATGTAATTTTATAATTGCGAAATAACTCGACCGTGACGGATCCGAAAATAAGAAAAAATCTCGCTAGAGCATTAGGTCTCCTAACTTATAGACTCTTTGATCGAAATCTCTTTACAAATCAAAGAAGCCTTAAGTTGCATTATCGAGGTGATCCACACTATTGGATTTGACTCCAATCCGGAGGATTTACGTCATCCTATCTCTAGGGTTGCGTTCAACTCCTTCCTTCTTTGAGTGATCTTTCAAATCACGAGTCTCTCGACTACTACAAAATGAGATCAAAGCCTACTACCGTATACCAGAAATATGGAGTCGACACAAAATAAATCAAAGAAGGATCGAGAAAATTTAGCAAAAATAGAATTACGAAGTAAGAAAAATCCTCATCTCAATTCATGGATCCTCATGATCAAATGCTACAAGGAAATTAGCTACGCCCATTGGAAAAGAGAACGACAACAATAAGAGAAGAATATTTCATTTTTTTATACTAAAAGGGAAAAAAGTACACACTGCTTAAAACAAAATGATATTACTAAAACAAAATGAGAATACAACAAGGGAAACAAGAAAATAAAATTACAATAAAAACTCTCTTGACTTGTACTCTCCACTTGCTCTCTCTCCAAAATCCAACTTCCAAAACATGAGACCATGGGCTCCTTTTATAGATGGGGAGGGAAGATTCTAGAATGAAGAGGAGGAGAAGGGACATGGATGTGGCCGGCCATTTAGGTGGTAGGGTGCATGTATGACATTAATGAAAGGAGAGAGAAAAAGGTGGGTTCATTGTATTTAATTAATGAGGAAGTAAATGGAAAATGTCAAGGGGAATGAATGGAAGTATGTAGAAGGGAGAAAGAGAGGGGGGTTCAGACATGTAGGGGGAGAATGCATGCATGTAATAAATGATGGGGAGAAAGAGAGAGGGGTTCAATGTATTTAGAGGAAGAAGGGGGCCGACCACATGAAGGGGCTTCTCGGGCTTGCATGGTGTGGTGGGCTGCTCCAAGTAGGCTTGAATATATTGGAGGAGGAGTCATGCAAAGGTGGCATGCTGCATGGGCTTTATTCTTCATGTGCTCGGGTTAGGCTTGGAGAGAAGCTCCGGTTGGAGTGGCCTTTGTGGGCTGCATAAAATGGAGGCTCGGGTTGGACTTTGGCTCGGGTAGATTGATGAGAAGGGCTGCTCCATGGGCTTGAATCTACAAAAAATAACAAACAAAACATTAGACACTTTAACAAAACACATAACATATCATGACATTAAATTAAAAAAAACTAAACATAAAACATAACAATTCATACTATTAATTAGTTATTAAAAAATAAAACTAAACAAAATAAACATAACATTAATCATTATAACATAACATTAGCTGTGTAAAACTTAACTATAACAAGGATAATAATATTTATAAATAAACTAAACATAATATTAACATAAAACATAGAATATCAACAAAACATAAAATAAAACTATAGATTCTTATATTATAAAAATAACACAACAACATCATAACAAGAATACAAAAACACAAAATTATAATAAAACTTAGGAATTTTGACTACTTAATTACCCCAAAAAAGGATGACTAAAACTAGTCATCAGCTTCACTCCCAGGAACCTCCGTAGTGGCAAACAGAGACAGTGGGTCGGGCCCCCCACTCCTAGGCAATTCACACTACCAGGCCTTGCCCTTCCTTATGCCCCTAGAAGAACATAACCTATAATATCCGCGTACTAATGCTGGCTATATCCACCAGACTTTCTTTGGCTAAGTGTCCCACACCGCCGAGTCAACGTATCGACGTCAGTGTGAACGACCGTCCAATACCGAAGACCCACCACCTTATTCTGTATCCAAACCCTCGAACCCCCGGCTCCCCGGACTATCCCGTCCGTGCATCTACCTTCCATAGCTACCGTCTAGATGGCAATCAAAACAACCAAATAAACCTCCCTAGTTACCGGGTGTGTGAATATAAACCATAGATAGACTAGTTGCTCTTGTAGTTTGTTACTCCTACAGTTTATGTTAGCCCAAGACTACCCAAGGTATTCCCAATCCCTTTCACGCTATGTTGGATCTAACCATAGTGTATTTGACTCATTCTCTCATATGGGGGAAGACGATGTCTCGTCATCCCCGAGCACCTCTAATCACTAGCTAGACTTCTCACTCCTCATCATGACTCCCCATTTCACTTAACAGCCCATTACACTAATATCCCATCTCCCTAAGTTTATTTTGCACCATAATATGATTGCTGCACTTTTTACTAAACGCAGACCACACTAAGCTATATGATGTATACAATGGGAAGTACTCAAAATATTTATCAAAATAACCTAAGTTATTTACTGAGAGTCTATCATATCATAATTAGACTAAATCCAAAAATTTACATTTTCCCTAATTTGTTTGATAATTAATTAATTCCTTTCCAATCTAATCCATGCTTGAATTGAACATGATGTACTGTATTTTCTAAAGTAATAGCCACCAGAAATTTATGAACACTAGATAACAGAGGATTAACAACAAATATTAAATTCCATAATTTTCCATAAATGCTTTGGCTTCTAATTAATTAATCCATTGTAAATCCAACAACCATAGATAAAGAAGTGAGTACTTCAATTTATCATCAGAAAATTATAGAAAAATTACTGAACCTTAAGAATGACCAAATAAGATCTCTGAACAAATATCATACTTTTTCAAGCTTGCTAGGTACCAAAATTAATTCAAATTGTTTTACAAGGAAAATATCACTTTATGAAGTAACCCATATAACCAGACCTCCAAAAATTCCATAAAAATCTCTATAGATATATGACATCATAAAAGTCCTCTGACAAAATTTCATAAGATTCCAATGAGTGGTTAATTCATAATAAATTTCTAAGTAGAAAGTACAATCAGATGGTTTGTAAATGAAGTACTAAATTTATTGATCTAAAATTCATAACAAAATTATCCAGATATGAATATCACTATGAAAATACTCCTGCGAAAGTTTGTCTAAGAATTAAGGTCATATGACCCATTATAAAATTCTTAGGGTGTAAAGACCTAAATACTTATTATGTGGTTTATGTGGGGTATTTGCGTCCAACCACTACCCAATCATTTCCTAGGGCAATTCACCACCCTACAATTACTTGTCCTAAATATCAAGTTCATACAAGGACATATCACCCTATGTCATTCACAAACCCTAAAAGTCCAACCTTAGGGTTTGAACTAGGGTCTTAGTGCTAACCCACCCCAATCCATCTCAAACTATATGAGAGGGTGTTTTTACTGACCATGGGGCTCTGTCCAAGGTCCCATCCCATTTGGGTGAGAATTGGCCCTTCCATGCCCCAAATATTCCTTGCCCTAATTTATCCCTTAGAAGACCAAACTTTTGTCACATCAAAACCTATTCAAATCAAACCCAATTGGGCTGAGATTTTTACCAGAGCCTTATGATATCCCCTAAGATCACCGTCCTAAATATTGGGGGTTCTTGAGCTATTTAATATACCTAATTAAATTGTATATGGATTATTAAATTTTTCCAAAAACTATAGGAAAATATTTCCCAAAAATCGTCATTTTTATATATGTTTTATATATTAGTAATTGTGAACACCATCCAAAATTTCAAGTCATTTGGATGTCTGGATTGGTAAGGACACTCAAAATACTACCTGGTCTAGCCTAGGTATAGACCCCCACCAAACTGGGTGCTGTGGTCAAACCACTTACCTAAATGGTCCAAATAAATTTTGAAGAAAACTAGACTTCACGGCCTACAACTTTTATGTTGGTCATATTTCCTGTAAAGAAGCCTACCTATTTTTAATATTTATTTCAAAACCACCCAGTAAACGGGATAGAAAATACACTAAAAGGGATTTAATAATAAAATAAGCACAAATCTTGAAGCAGATCCAAAGGCGCTGGGATCGTATTCCTCCTCCAGCTAAGGGACGTGATTTTCCCGACCTGGAATGCTTTCTAGATACTGCCGCCGGCTATCCAGCCTCCTCCCTGGACGGCCTCCGCCACCACCACCTCCGTTGAGGTGGTGGCAATCGCGTGGTGGCGGTGCAGCCGCCGGAGGGGCGTTTTCCGGTGAACCCGACATGTCTTTTTGCAGAAAAACCAGGAAGAAAACCTCTTCCCTATTGGGCTTAGTTGAGCCCGATTCTTAATCCTAAGAGAGCTATGATCTACCTGTAGAGAGAGAGAGAGGAGGGGAGGACCTTGTTCGCGGGCTGGAGACGTGCCGATCGACGGAAGGCCATTAGCAGTGGAGGTGTCATCGACGCTCTTCAACAGCCCACAGAAATCTCTCGTCTCCTTTGGGAAAGGTGTGAAAACGAAGGCTTGAGGTCTAGGGAAGCTTTTAAATCAGAAAAATGGGGGAGGGGAGGGGTCTAACTGATGGTGGCCATTAATGGTCCCTTAAAGCAATTTCGGCCATGGTGGTGGGGGGATGAATATTCCTCAAACCAGCAAGGTAACGGCTGGAAACTCCTCCTCTTCCCTATGGGAGTTAAATCCAGCCATAAAATAGGAGTGAAATGATGCCAAGGCATTCAAGCGACATTAGTGGCAATAAAAGCCGACTCTCGCCCATGGCCGTGGCTGTTCACTTTCATAACTGCCGGCCACGCGGAATTTCCACCACTTGACTGGTCAATATTTATTCAAATAAGTCTTAATAAAAGAAACGGCTAAATAACACATCCTGGCCCACTTCTCGAAACGGTCCGGTTCAGCTGAACAAGCAAACAGATCAAAAATAGCCTGGAAATAATCTAAGTACAATGGCGTTAAGTGAGCTCAGCTCACTCAATGCCATCCAGCCTACGGCGTTGAGTGAGCTTAGCTCACTCAACGCCATTTAGCCTATGGCAAGATGGCGTTGAGTGCAGTCAGCGCACTCAACGCCATTCAGCTTATGGCGATGAGTGCACTTGACGCACTCAACGCCATTCAGCCCAAGTAAGATGGCATTGAGTGCAGTCAGCGCACTCAACGGAATTCAGCTTATGGCGTTGAGTGCACTCGACGCACTCAACACCATCTAACTTTTGGCATTGAGTGCACTCAACGCCCGAGCCCAAAGCTTGCCTGAATAAGTTGGCGTCGAGTGCACTCAACGCCATGCGGCCCATGGTGTTGAGTGCACTCGACGCACTCAACGCCCGAGCCTAAATCCTGTTTTAAGTAAATTTCTGATCTACTATTTGTAGACCAAGGTGATTTTCGCCTTTAGTCCGGGTCACTTGGCCTCCTTGGGCTTTCTAGGGTTTTGTCAAGACTTGGTCATGACAAAACTACTCCTAGGGGTCTGGTTGGAAATGGGATGTTACACATCATATAACCTAGTTATGTACAAGGCTGGCTCCTCGGCCGCCAAGTTAGCAGAACTATGTTTCTGCTCAGTTTTCCGGGTGCGCCTTGGGGTTAATCTCCAAGGATCCCTGCTGTAATCTACCGTGTAGAAACCCGAAAAATACACAGCACGGAGTCTTCTCCGACAATCCATACAATATGCAACATCACCGATCCAGACCAACACGTCCGGGTAGGCTTCACACATAATGCCTATGTCCGTACTTCGATTCCAGACTCTATATGCAACACAAGGGGGACTATTCACATTTACCCCAAGGAACACTGCACACTCACCGCACACTCGCGGGAGCGGGTTTCCTTATGCAAAAGAAGGAGAGCTTCACATGCTCAAGTAAAGAATCGTTACCCTTGAAGTTCTCTTTTGTGCCATAGGAAACTATCCAGATGGAAAGCTTTGCAAGGGAATTTCCTCCGCGGATCCGGTCTCGGTTCTCGATTCGGTGCTCCGATGCTCCGCCGGCGGCCGGATTCCTCCTCTTCCTTCCTCCATGCTCTCTAATCTCTCTAACTCCTTAGAAAGAGAATGTCTTAAGAGAATAATGAGGAATTAATCCTCTATTCCCGGGCTTAAAACAGTAGGAACACACCTGAGCCGTCAGATCTTGCTTAAAGAAAACGAACGGCTCGAATTCGCCCAAAATTTCTCATTCCTGGGCATAACACGACCTTGCACACAGCCGTGTCCCAGGACGTGTGCCCCGATCCAAGCATGATTGTCGATCATAGAAAAGGACACGGATCGAGACACACCTGTGTCTCAGCCTGGCACGCCCGTGTGGGTCCCGACATGCCCGTGACCAAGGGGCGTGTCACAAATAATCGCCTCGCCAACTGTCACATCTCGGACTTGACACGGGTAGTAGCACGCTCGTGTGTACCAGTACACGCCCATGCTGATCAGTACACACCCATATACCACGGTCGTGTACTTCAGTCGGCACAACCCAGTTTTCAACCTGAGCGAGACACGGGTAGTGACACGGGTAAGGACACGCCTGTGTCATCCCTGATACGCCCATGTCAACACTGTTCATAGCCATGTTTCTTATCGTGTCCCTCACTGGACATAGTCCGGCCAACACAAAGAAGGACACGGCCTTGGACACGCCCGTGTCCCAGGCCGTGTGCTCCTAATTAGGCACCAAAATTCCTTAGGACGCAAACGGTTCGATTATGATTTTCAGGGCGTTATAGTGAGGCCCTAAGGTCAAACCCTAGGTTAGGTAATTGGAAAGTGTTATTTGCAGACCATGGTGATCTAACCTTCATTTCTAAGTTCACTGGGTCTTCTTGGGTTTCCTAGAGTTTTGTCATGACCTAGTCATGACAAAACCACTTCTAGGGGTCTAGTTGTTTGAGGGATGTTATAAATCCCAATAAAAAAAAATAATTTCATCCCCGAAATTCAGGTTAGGCCCGCAGGGTTTCTACTGAGAGTAAATGCATGTAACATCCCTCAGAAATTGAAGTTATACCAGATGCAAAGAGCTCAAGGTACTTTTGCTACATCAGATCTAGTGGCTCCTAGGTATGCTCCTCCTGTACATGATTTGTCCACATGATCTTGACCATCAAAACCTTCTCGCATTGTAAGACTCACACTGCCATTTCATATATCCTGACCTCCTCTAAGAGGACCAATCGATCAGAAGCTGCCGAGCCATCTGTACTAGTAACCTGCTGCTCTGGCCGTAGTAGAGCCTTCCTAAGAGAGGAGACATGGAAGACATCGTGCAAACCTGCTAACTTCTGTGGTATCTACAGTCTATAAACTAATGGGCTGATCTTCTCCAGGATCCTATCGGGCCCTTATATCTTGGACTGAGCTTCTTTTGCCCGCGTATACGCGAGACTCCATGCATCAGACGTATCTTTAGGAGCCCCCCTATGTCTAACTTGGAACTCTACCTGACATTATCGTGCATTGTAATACTTGGCCGGTCTTGTTTGAGCCTCCAACATCTTATCTCGACTCAGTCACACCTGGGTATCTATGGTTCTCCACAAATTTCGAGCCGAGTGCCTTTGGATCCTTATCCTAGGTCCAATATAGTGGATTCTTTTACCTCTGTCTATATAATTCCTCATGAGGGACATGCCAATGCTGGACTGATGACTGTTCTTATAAGAGAGCTTGATCAGTGATGAAAGTATCTCTTATGGCTCTTCGTGGTCCAGAATGTATAAGCGTAAAAGATCCTTCGGTGACAGGGTGGTACACTACGTCTACCCATCCATTTGAGGGTGGAGAGTTGTGTTGAATATCGACCGAGAGCCCCGATAAGCCTAGATTGATCTTCTTTCCTTGTACATAAATCGTCCATCCTGATTAGATGCGATCGTCTTGAGCTCTTGGCCTCCTCCAGTCGATAAACCTCATCATGCATCACAAAATTCATGACGTCTTTATTTATTCCGGGGAAATACACGTTTTGATAAACATAATTTTCTTCCAGTAATTTGAGTTCTTGTTTGTAAGTGTAGACAACGATTCTATAAACATTCTCTACACAGACATGTTCTTATTCCTTCAAGTACGCCCGAGTAATCAATCAATTCAACTTTATGAGTCATATCTAAGGTCTATGTCTTTCAATATATTATCTGCTAACTTCTTGTAGTTTTCTTGAGTCATCATACTTCCGATGTTACAACATAGCAATTTAATCTTATCTTTCCAGATATCCTGAATCTTGTTATCCGTCATCTAATTTCACTTGATATCTTGTAATAGTTAAATATCGTAATTACTCCTCCTTATTAACATGACATTGTCTTGGTAATTCTATAGATCATCATTCCAAACACACTCTTACAAAAGCTTATTTTTGCCCCCCGAACAACATCGAATAAGATTAACATCAATCTCACTATATTGTGACACCATATTTTTCTAAATTAGGTCTAAGAAAATCCAAGTCAATAACTAATTTGCTTAATAAATAAAAGACAAGCCCCCAATAAACAAAAGAGAAGCTCCTACCTTCTTTGGGCTAAGTATCTTCAATATTAACATGTTATATTCGGGCTAGATAGGCACACAATCCTTAGGGCATGCAACCTTAGACTTGGGGTTCCATCCTGAAACTTGTTGATATACTCTATACCTTTAAACTCTCCAGGTTAATATTTACAACCACTTTCTTAAGGTCAACATGTGACTCTGTCCCAAATGGGTCTCTTTCGAACCTGAATTCTTATTCGACCTTTGGAATTTTGTATGATGGTTATCTCAACCTAATCATGCCATCGAGATGAGGGTTAAGTCTATGAGTCCCCTACTATTCTGTTAATGGTTGTAGACATCACTTCTCCTTAAGGTGGTCCTGTCAGTAGGTAATAAGCGATAGTACCACTTGATAAGTAAGGTCGGAACATCAGAGTTTAAGCCTCAAGTTGCTACTCTCACGTTAGACTCTTCCTCTAGCCACTTCGGGTATCCTCGTACCTTAACTGAATTTATACCTAGGGTCAATTTTGGCTAGGATACGCTAAGAATCGTCTTGGTAAGTCAAGTTTCTTAGTTGGGTTGGCCTAACTCATTGATTTATGGAGTATATACTGTGATTTTTACACATGGGCACACCATAGCTTCCGCTGCTTAGTTTGTCCCCAAACTAATACTCGTGCGGGGTGACCCAATTAGGCTGAAATTTTAACCACAGTCATTCCATGACCCTAAAAGAAAGTCAACAAAAGTTTGGTGGGTTTAGAGGTCATTAGACCCCTTAAATAATTCATGAAAAGTTTATTAAATTTCTACAAAAACTATAGGAAAATATTTTCCAAAAAAATTCTCATTTTTGGATATATTATAGGTATAGGTAAGAGTGACCCCTAGACAAAATTTTAAGTCATTTGGATGGATGGATTGATGGATGCACCCAATTTAGTCTCTGGTCAAGCCTATGTATAGGCTGTACCATTTTAAATGTTGTGGTCAAACCACTTACCCAAATGGGTTGAAATTAATTTTAAATGAAAATAGACTTCAAGAGCTATAATTTTCATGTTGGAAACATTTTAAGTTTTAGCCCCTAAGGGTCTCATTTATCTAATTTAAAGAGGGCATAGTAAAGGGTTAAAAATATAAAACCTTAATTAACATATGTTGTACATATAAATATATTAATAATTTATAAAACACAGTTCATCTTCTTGTATATCCCGAATAGCAACCCTAAAATGCAAAACGCGTGTAGCTTTTCCCAAGCCAAACGCCGGCCACCCGACCACTTCCCTGGCCAACCACCACCACCACCACCTCCGTCAAGGTGGTGGCTATCGCCCGACGGTGGTTTGGCTGCCGGAGGTGGTGGTTTCCGGCGAACCCGCTACCATGAATTTTCGGAAAAACTCCATTTTTCTCACTTAGATCGGCTCGTTTGAGCCCGATTTCTCAGCCTAATTTGATCTAAGATACTAACACAAGGGGAGAGGAGGAAAAGTGGACCTTGTTTGGGGTTCAACGACGGTGGCGGCGGCGGTCGGCCATGACGTTTTTCCTCTCCGGCGAGCTTGCTCGATTCCTCGATCCTCCACCAAAACCTTTGATCCAATACATTATTTTGACTACCAAGGTTGTTTTAAAGGTGATGGGATGGTCAGAAATTGGAATGGGGGGGGGGGGGGCTGTATAGGGGGATTTATATTTTTTTCATGGGAGGGGGGTGAGGGGGGGGGGGGGGGGTTGTCCATGGTGGTTGGGCCACCCTCTTGATGTATATGGGCTGGAGCTAATGGGTAGATGAATCCTAAGCATTAGGGGATCCCAAAGGCTGCTTAGGGTAGGTGGAAGAAGTGACCCATGATCATCCTCCATTAATCCTCTCTCTCTTTCTTCATTCCTTCTCCTCCATTAAGGAGAAATCTCCCATTTTCTCTCTCCTAATCACCCCTCCGAAATTTAGATGGCATCCCACATAAATATCAGCCTCCTAAAGTTAATGGGCCACTCAAATTGGTCTTAGCCCAAGTGGCTTGGGCTTGGTTAGGTCATTTGGGCTAGTTTGACCTATTTTAGGGTTGAGTTGACTTTTGTCAATTTTACCTTTTGGGTTGACTCCAATGGGTCCTTGGTGACCCATTGGCATCCCCTAAGTTCTAGGAAGACTTGGGTCGGGTTGGTTCGACACCTCGGTGGTCACTTGACCCTTATTTAAGGCACTTTGACCACTTTAGGGTTTAAGTTGACTTTGGTCAACTTGACCTCTTGGGTTGATCCAAATGGGTCCTTTTCCAATGGACCTTGTAAAGGGTTAGTGAGGTTTAGTTGGTGTTATCTTGACAAGTTGGAGGTGCATTGGCCCTAGATATGTCACTTTGGCCATTTTAGGATTAGGGTTGACTTTGATCAACTTGACCACTTTGGTTGACCCCAATGGGTCATTTGTGACCCAATAAACCTCCTAATGGGCTGCAGACGTTATGGTGAAGTCCAAGAGACAAGGTGAGGCCCTAAGGTAAAACCCTAGGTTAGGTAATTGGAAAGTGTTATTTGCAGACCATGGGGATCTCACCTTCATTCCTATGTTCACTTGGTCTTCTGGGGTTTTCTAGAGTTTTGTCATGACATAGTCATGACAAAACCACTTCAAGGGGTCTATTTATTTGAGGGATAATACAAATTCAACTAGGCTCCTAAGGTAAAATAAATTGTCTCTTAGAGGATAGTTCAAGTACCAACCTAAAGCAAATTTGGTACTTGGACAATGGGTGCTCAAGGCACCTGATATGAACTAGAAGTCTTCTAAAGGATTATTCTCCTGTGAAAATGGACCAAAGGTCTTCTTTGGAGGCTTTGATAGAGGAGTCATCATGGTATATAGTATGATCTCCAATGACATAATCTCTATCACAAGGGTAGCTTATGTTGAAGGGTTGTAACACAATCTTGTAAGCATAAGTCAACTATGTGACTTAGGTTATTGATAAGAAAAAAAATTTAGATGGTTTAATTTGAAAAGTAAGTTGGATGAGTAAATTATGAGTTTGTGTATTCTATCTCTTTTTACATATATATTGTGATTTAGAGAAGCTGAAAGTGAGGATAGATACAACTCTAGAGGGGGGGGGTGAATAGAGTATTCAAAAATTTGACTATCTACTCAACTCCCTTTGAGTTAATTTGCGGAATGAGTTTATAGATATATGGAACCCTAGAGCCTAATACAAAGTGAGGTGCACAAGAGAAAGCTAACTGTAATTACAGTTTCAGCTTTAGTCCTAACACAACAACTAGCAGTCCTAGTTAGTTTTACTCACAGCCACAGTGCAGTAATTAAGATGAGCAACACAGACAACACAAGAGATTTATAGTGGTTCCCTCTAAATAGGCACATCCACTCTTCTACCACCCTGGTAGGAATCCACTACAGGTTTTTGTTCAGGTGCCCTGCCACCAACTGATCTGGTTCAGGTAGATCAAGTAGACCCTTTGAGCTTTTGATCAGGAGCTCAAAATCCAACACAGGTTTTTGCTAAGGTGCCCTGTCACTAAGGTTCACTTTTGAAGGGAGTAATAACCCTTTATACAGGAGGGTGAGAGAGTTAGAATGTCTTCTCTATTGTAAAACAAGATTAGAGAAGCTAGTGGATTGCACAGAGCTAGAAAGCTCTAAAGAGTCAAGGCTCCCCCTTGCTTAGAGAATATCCATGAAGAAGTCTTGCTTCAGGGTGCAGGAACTCTTTTGAACTCTTGACAGATATAATCTGTTGTCTTGAAGTTCTTGAAGGAGCAGCTTTAAGAAGACTCTTGATGTAGAATAGTTGTTCTTCTTCAATCAGCTTTTCTTTCTTCTTCTTCTTCTTCTAGAGGCTCTGAGTGAATGTTCCTGGAAGCAGGATGAACTCAGGGTTGAAGAAGAATGATGAAGAAAGTAGTTCTTCTCAGTTGAATGTGAAATGATGATCTGAGAGCTGTATCTTCTTCTTGTTTTGAATCTGTATATGAATGTCTGTATGAGAACTAGTATGTATGAACAAGTGTTGAACTTCTTTCAAAAGAGTTCTTTATATATTAGCCTTTGTAACGGCTTTAATTCTTTGTCTTCTTCTGAGATCTGCAATCTGGGCTGCAAATAACATAGTACAAAATATATCCTGCAGAAAGACATTCTATAAAGGGATAAAGCTTTCTGAGAAGCTGCATATCCAATCTGATAAAAGAATACTAAAAAAAGTCACATCAGGACAAACTCTTTACGTCCAGAGAAGACTTTTGAGTCTAACGACTATAAAGGACAGCATGGCAGATAAAGCAGAAAGATATTTCAACTAATAAGACAAAAGACTTTGTTAGATAGAACTTGACTTATGCATAAAGAATGGGGAAAAAATTGCCTTGAAATGTCAGCATAAAATCAATGAAATAATCTTTAATAAAATATGACAAATAAATAGGAAATAAATCACAGAACAGAAGGAATACAAAATTACTAAAGGCAGACAAAAGATCGTCGAACGATCCACAGAGATCGTCGAACGAAGCACAGAGATCGTCGAACTAACAACAGAAATCGACGAACGAAACACACAGCAGATAGTCGAGCTATCAGAATAGATAGTCGAACTATCACAGCAGATAGTCGAACTATCAGAACAGATAGTCGAGCTATCAGATAGTTGAACTATCAAGGCAGATAGTCGAACTATCAAGCAAAACAGATAGTCGAACTATCAAACAAATAGTCGAGCTATCAGATAGTTGAACTATCAAAGCAAGCTGTCTGGACGAAAGAAGTCGAGCAGGGAGATCGACGAGGCAGATACCATAGATCGTCGAGCTAATAAGAGTTGAACTAACTCAAAGATAGACGATCTGCTGACTGGCTATAGTCGACCAACTAATAGATGATCGTCGAACAGTTGATAGACGATAGTCGAGCGCCGTTCGACTATAGTCGAACCAAAAACAACTTAGCAAGATTTCCACTGGATAAGTGACAACTCTACAACTGAGGGAATCTGACCTAACAACTAACCTTTGACCATAGATAAATCTTGGGTCAAGAAATTAATTGAGAAGACTTAACACAAATCCAAACTAGGGTACCACAATCTCCCCCTGTTTGGGTCAAGTCTCTCAAAACAAAAAACAACAACAAATGTTATAAAATAGATATAAATACAACATTAACCTGTTAGGATCAAAGGTGTATCATATCATAAATAAGCATCAATTGTATCAAACAAATAATCAAACAGACAGTCAAAATAAATAACTTAAATAGCATCAGAATCTGATTTAGAAACAGAAGAACCAGGAAGAAAAGAAATTTTCCTGAAGGGATCTGGTGCATCTTTCTTTGATGTCTTTAAGTCTTGTTCTCCAATGATCTTGGATTCTCCTGCTCTTGGCACAACAGCTTCTGGATGCTTTTCCATATACTTTGAAGCATCAAAAACCTCAGGTCTGACCTGGAATCTGTCTAGTTCCTTCTTCCTGAACTTCAACATTGTAGTTAAGCCTGTTGCATCTTTGCCTTCAGCTCTGGCTTGTCTGATCTGGGCTGATCCAACTATTTCAAGAAATCTGGCCATCCTGAAATCAGGATTAAGCTCTTGGCTTTCATATTCATTATCATCAGCTGGATCTAGAGGTTTTATGGTCTTGAATTGAGAAGAGAGGTCTAGCAAACTAACAGCTGTCTCTTTGTTTTCTTGAATAACAAGAGAAGAATGAGGAGCAAATTCTGCATATTTCTTGCTGGATTTTTCAGAGTAAATTATCCTTTTTCCTTTTGAATCTGTTTGCTTTTTCTGAATTGGTTTTCTGGATGGTATACTTTTCTTTTCCTTGGGAGGTGAAGCTTTTCTCTTGGGTGAAAGAGGAGGAGAAAAGGTTGGTCTTTAGTAAACCACTTCCTTCACTTGCTCTTCAGCCTCTTGTCCTTGTTGGCCTGACTGGGATTGGCCTTGGTAACCTGGATTACTTTTTCTCTGATATGCTTAAGAGGGAGTGAAACGTGCAGAAGGAGCTGAGGGATTGGCATAAACATTTCCAGAAGCTCCTGCACTAGGAGGAGGAGGAGGAGGACCTCTAGGATTCCACTTTGGAGCTAGAGACTCATATCTTCAACTTTTCTTCCTCTTCTTTTGTTGGTTCCTGGACAGTCCCATCCAATGCTGATATTCCTTAGATTTGGGATCAATCCCTTTCAGTATGTAGTATGGGATATCATGATCTTGATTTGGTGAAGGAAGAGCAACAGCCTTCCTTTTCCTTTTAGCAATTTTCTTCTTCTTTGTACCTTCTGAATCATCAGAATCATCCTCATCATCAGAGTGAGATGACTGAGGTTGGTTATAGGGATCAAAAGCCTCTTATTCAGCTATTTCTTTTGCTTTTAAGGAAGCTTTCTCTCTTTCTTCTTCTAAGGCATCCTGTGCCAGAAGAGTATCCAGGTCTAGTCATGGGGTGTCATCCCAGACTATAGATCTTTCTTCTTGATCATCTGTAACTTTCTCTTGCTCAACTGTAACTGTCTTGAGGACCAGTTCTTCTGGAGCTTGCTCAGCTTCAGGTTCATTTATTGCAGCAGGTTCTTGAGCAGATTCTGGAGCTGGTTCTTGAACAGATTCTTGAGTAACTTGATCTTCTTGAACTTGATCTGTAGCCAAAGGGAGACAAAAATGTTCTAAATGGGCTAGAAACATTCCTTCAAGATACTCACAAGTTAATATGTTAGTTAACAGGTCAGTAAATTGAGATAAAGAATTACCTTTAGGATTTCCTAACTCCCATAAGTCATCAAGATAGGAGGTAATGACTCCTTCTAGGTATAGGGCAATAATGGGAGTGGAGGATTCTTCAAGGCAAACTTTACAAGCAAATTCTGCTTCCATGATAACATCAGCTGGCCTCTGTTCTGATATTTGAGCTACTTAAACAACTGCTGTGTCTGGAACTTCAGCTGTTTCTGTAACTGTAACTGCAAGAGAAATTGCTATTTCTAAATCTGCATCTTTCAGGATCTCATCTGATGGTGTCTTTTCTGGAGCTTTTGTCTCTTCTTGATCTGCTGGAGGAGTGACTAGGGTAAGTCCTGAGACATCTTCCTGGAACATCTCCCCCTGCCTAATTTCAGTGGGTACTGAAGTCAGGCCCCTAAGTGAAGGGCTCAGCAGAGTTGGAGAGGGCTGTGATGGAGGATGTAAGGGAAGAGATGGAAGAGACAAGTGGGGCAATTGCTGCTTCAATCATTGATTTGATTGAAGGAGTAATTAGCTCCAAGATGTTTGCTATGAATGTTGGTGTGATTTCAAAGGATGTGGAAGGGGGAATCTCAGTAGATGGAAGATCATCAGGGATGATGGTCTCCTGATGAGATAAGTTGTGAACTTGGGATTGATGAGTGGATGAGGGAATATCAATATGATCTGGAGGTGTAAGAGGTGGAGTTGGTATTCTCTCAAAACCCAACAGATCAAAATTTTGAATAGAAATCCTAGCACGATGAGAAGGAGGTGGAGATGCTGGTTGTGATGCATGGAGAATAGTGGAGGAAACAAGTGGAAGAGAGATAGTGGATGTAGATGGCACTTCAGTAGAAGGGGATGTGTTGGAACACCCTATTACTATTTGGACCAGGATGACTATACTTCTATAGGGATTTTGGTTTGTGACCTCCTTGTTGATTATAAAGGTCACATAGGCTAGGTAGAATAATCTTCAGCTCGACGTAGAGTCGACCTCTGCTTGACGCAGAGTCGATCTCAGCTCGACGCTGAGTCGACCTCAGCTCGACACAGAGTCGACCTCAGCTCGACGCAGAGTCGACCTCCGCTCGACGTTCCGTCGAACCCAGTTCGACTTACAGAAAACACTCTCTGGCCGACGTGTGTCGTGCTCAGATCGACGTTTTATTGTGAGCTCGACGCTTTTCAGACCTCCGTCAGTTTTGGATAGGAATTCAAATTCCCTCTGTCAGACAATTAATGCTGAAGATTTATTGGCCGTTACAGCATATCTGGTGCATGGCTCAAGGAATTTTCTAAGGAATGTCTGCCTGTCATTTCCTTTGAGGCATGGACATTTAAGGAAAGAAATTAATGCTGACTTCCAACAGCTATCAAAGAAAAGGAAGGAGAAGACCCAGATATATAATAAATTTCTTGGATATACAGAACACACAGAAGAACATACACAGGACTTCAGCTTCTCTCTCTGTGTGATATTGTTTTGAAAGCTTACTCACAGGAATTCTGATTGCTTCAGACACAACCCTCCAACCTTCTTGGATCATCTCTTGCTAGAGCAGATCAGATCTTTTGAAGACCTGTCACCCTTGTGCAGAGCTCTCCTTCCTGAACCTCTTCTTGATCTCAGGGGGAGCTTTGACAATAACTACAGATCCACTTTTGCTTCTCTCTGCTTGTTGATAGAGAAGACAACATCATTCTTTTTCTTTTTCTTTCTGTACAGGGTTTTAACTCCCTTCAAAAGTTACTTTTGGTTTTGCTGAAACCTGGTCAAAATCAGCTTCTTTGGTTTGTGAGAACCTGGTCAAAAACTCTCTGGTGCTCAAGACACCTGATCAACTCATCTTGAAGTGGATTCCTATCAAGGGTGATAGAAGAGTGGATGTACCCAGATTTGGGGAACCACTATAGCTCCTTGTGTCGTCTGGATTGCTTGTCTCTTTGTATTTTGCTTTGTGCTGTGAATTTCCTTTTACTCTGATTATTTGCTATAGCACCATACACTAAGTAAATACAAATTTTCTCTGCACACAAGTTTTTTATTTGCAAAATTATTTTAAATAACTCTATTCACCCCCCTCTAGAGTTAGGATTGATCTTATCCTGCACTTTCAATTGGTATCAGAGGGAGGTTGATCATTCATACAGGCTAACACCTGGATCAAAAGATCCCTGATAAGATCATTTCTCTCAAAGGGTTATTTTCCTTAGTTTTACTTATCCTTAAAACTCATGGCACAAAATAAGGACTTTGCTAGTACCAGACCTCCTATGTGCAATCTATCTAAGTTTGCACTATGGAAGGCAAGGATTAGACTTTACATGAACTCTTTTGATGAAGATATTTTTAATTCTGTGTTGACAGATTGTCCAAGACCTCCCACAGGAACAAGTACATCAGCTGTTCCTCCTCCTTCAGGGACTGATGCTGACATAAAGAAGTGGAAGGCAGCAGATGCTAAAGCCATGAACATCTTGGCTCAAACCATGTCAGATGACATTTTCCAGAAAGTAGCTGATTGCAATACTGCTAAAGAGATCTGGGAAAAACTTTCAGAAATTGTATCAGGTTCTGCAGATGAAAGAAAGGATAGGAGATCCTACCTCATCACCCAGTATGAGAACTTCAAAAAGGCAGAGTCTGAGTCAGTTGCTGACATGTACAACAGACTGAGCCTAATCATCAGTGAGCTTAGATCACTAGAGAAGGACATATCTCTCACTGAGATAAATGACAAGATACTGACTTGTTTCCCTAGCTCTTGGGACTCAAGAATCTGGTCAATTAAAGATGGAAGAAATGTCTGTGAGTTATCCACAGAAGCCCTTCTAGGAAAGCTCAAGAGTTATGAGCAATTCATTAAGAAGAGAGAAGAAGAGCAGAAGACATCCACAACAACAGAAAAGGTTGAGAAAACCATTGCCTTCAAAGCACAGGAAGAAGAACCTAAAGAAAATGTGTTGGGAAATGAAGAGCTTATGAGCCTACTGGTCAAAAGGTTCAATAAGCTGAATAAAAAGAACTTCAGAAGATGGTCATCCAAAGACAAAGACAAGCCAAGGTATGACAGATCTAATAATAAAGATATTATCTGCTTTGGCTGCAGGAAACCAGGACACATCTTCCCAAACTGTCCAGAAAATCAAGACAAGGACAGAAGGGACAAGAAGGAAAGAAAGGATAAAAGGAAGGATAAGGAGTCAAGGAAATACCATGACAAGCCTTCCTCCAGCAACAGCAAGCACACCAGAAAAGGATTTGTGGCTGAATCCTGGAGTGACTCTGATGAGTCTGATTCATCATCCAGTTCTAGTGATGATGAGGATGATGCAGAAGAAAAAGGATTCTGTATGATGGCCATCAGTGCATCTCAAAAGAACACTGATTCAGGGCCTGATGCTGACTACCCATCTGATCAGGAACTTACTGAGGATCAGGTAATAGATTCATTTGACTTTACTTCTGATGATTTCAAATCTGAGTTTAAATCTATGTGCATTGACTTGATTGAGTCTCAAAAGTTGATTAAAACTCTAAGTGAACAATTAATTGAATGCAAATCCATTAACTCAGATAATCTCAGACTCTTAGAAGAGTTGAAGCAGTATGGGGAGGAGATAGCCTCACTGAAAAGTGAGCTATCTAAGGCCAAACAATTTGAAGAAACCCTTAATGGGAGAAGTATCAAATTGATGGACATCACAAGTACAGTGAACTCAAGATTGAATGGTTCACTGGGCTTGGGTGCTTCATCCAGCCAACCCATAGTGCTGACAACTCCAATCAAATTTACCAGTGAGAAAGGTAAAGGAGTCTTGATAGTGGCTAGGAAGAATGCTGACTTAACCCAGGAAACTGGACAAGAAGCGTCGAACGAAGCTCGACGGACGTCGACCAGAGCTCGACGTAATCGCAAGAAAATGTCGAACTCAGGTCGACGTCTTCTACCCTCTGAACAAAGCAAGCCTTCGCCGTCGAATGGAGCTCGACGCACTCACCAGAGTCCGTCGACCGAAGCTCGACGTGCGTCGAGCCAAGCTCAGAGCAAAAATCAGTTCTCAGGGGTTAACTCAAGATTTAATTCCAGCTCCACATCTCATCACTTTAACCCTTATGCTGAATGGATAATACCTCCTAGGAGATATCATCCTGTAGGCTATAAGAGTCAACCTGAGATGTCTTTTATTTCAGAATTTAAAGGATATCAAGAAAGGCCCAAGGTAAACTGGGTCAAAAACAATTGATTTGTTGTATGTGCAGATAAAGACCTATCCAATTGAAAACCAGCAGTGGTACTTGGATAGTGGGTGCTCAAAGCACATGACAGGCAACAAGGAGAACCTTGTGTCCTTCAAAGCCAAACATGGACCCAAAGTAATCTTTGGAGATTCAAATTTTGGACAAACAAAAGGCTATGGCCAAGTCAAGATAGGGTCAATCACATTTAAGAAAGTGGCCTATGTGGAAGGACTAAAGCACAACTTAATCAGCATCAGCCAGCTATGTGATGATGGTTATCAGGTTTGGTTTACCAACTCAGCATGCAATATTGCATTAAATAACAACATTGTCTTAATTGGTAATAGACAAGATAATATATATCTAGTTGATTTCAATTCATCTAAAGTAGATATTTGCTTATTTAACTCCCTTAGCAAACCCAATGAACTTTGGCATAAAAGACTAGGACATGTGAACCTTAGAACCATTGCTAAGTTATCCCAAGACAACCTTGTTAGAGGACTACCTTCTGGTCCCTACAAGAAGGAAGGACTTTGCAAGGCCTGTCAGTTAGGCAAGCAAACTAAAAACAGTTTCAAATCACTTAATAAGAGTGACTCACCTAGAATCTTGTACCTATTGCACATGGACCTTTTTGGACCAATTAATGTACAAAGCCTAGGAGGGAAATATTATGCTTTAGTAGTTGTAGATGACTTCTCAAGATTCACTTGGGTGTTCTTTCTGAGGAAGAAGTCTGATAACTTCAAGATTTTGACAGATTTTCTCAAAGGCATACAGATTGAGTTCAATACTCACATTGCCCTGATCAGAAGTGATCATGGGACAGAGTTTGATTCTCTTCTCATGCTAGAGTTCTGTCAGAAGGAAGGTATCAGGCACACCTTCTCAGCTCCAAGAACTCCTCAATAAAATGGGGTAGTTGAAAGGAAAAACAGAACCCTTATTGAATCTGCCACAACATTGTTGACAGATGCTCACCTTCCTCTAACCTTTTGGGCAGAGGCAGTGAACACCTCCAACTATGTTTTGAATAGAAGCCTGATACATAAACTAAAGGGTAAGACTCCCTATGAGTTACTCAAAGGGAAGAAACCTAAAGTGAATTATTTTAAAATTTTTGGTTGCATTTGCTTCATTCACAATAATGACAAGAAATACCTAGCTAAATTTGAAGCCAAAGCTGATGAAGGAGTGTTTCTGGGATACTCCATGACTAGCAAGGCTTATAGGGTTTTTAACAAGTGCTCAAATAAAATTGAAGAATCCATGCATGTTACATTTGATGAAACTAACATGTCTTATAAGGAGAAGGAGACTTCTACCATAAGCAATGTGCAGGAACATTCAATTTCAGAAAATCTGAAGCAGCTTACCATCACAGACAAAGGGTCATTACCTTCACCAATTCAGCAATACACTGAACTCAGTGACAATGAAGAAAAATTTCAGGTTCTGGAAAGTTCAAAAGGCCAACAAATTGAAGAACCAGTTGTTGTTCCACAAGAGGAAACAACAACACAGGTTGGTGCATCATCAACACCCCTTGTTGATCTTGCAACAACAAGAGATCACCCAATCTCACAAGTAATTGGAGATATCTCAATGGGTGTGCAAATAAGGAATCAAGTTAATCAAAATATTATGCACACCTGCTTCCTCTCTCAAATTGAGCCTCAAACCATACAAGATGCAGAGCAAGATCCAAACTGGATCATTGCAATGCAGGAAGAGTTGAATCAATTTGAAAGGAATAAAGTTTGGGAACTAGTACCAAGACCAAGGAACCAGCAAATTGTTGGAACCAAATGGGTATTCAGAAACAAGTTAGATGATCAAGGAATAATTGTGAGAAACAAGGCAAGACTTGTTGCACAAGGATATTGCCAAGAAGAAGGAATTGATTATGACCAAACCTTTGCACCAGTTGCAAGGTTGGAGGCCATAAGAATCTTCCTTGCATATGCAGCTCACAAGAGATTCAAGGTATATCAGATGGATGTCAAGAGTGCTTTTCTCAATGGAGACATCAAGGAAGAAGTTTATGTAAAGCAACCTCCAGGTTTTATCTCTCCAACCTTTCCTGATCATGTTTTTAAACTGCATAAAGCTTTATATGGTCTCAAGCAAGCTCCTAGAGCATGGTATGAGACCTTAGCTTGTTTTTTGTTGAAAAATGATTTTAAAAGGGGTAGAGTAGACCAAACTCTCTTTGTTAGAACCCATAGGTCCCATACCCTACTAGTACAAGTTTATGTAGACGATATCATATTTGGGTCTACAGATTCAAACTTATGCAAAAAGTTCTCACAACTTATGCACTCAAAGTTTGAAATGAGTAGCATGGGTGAGCTTGCTTTCTTTCTTGGAATGCAAGTTAAACAACATGTGGATGGCATTTTCATTTCTCAAACCAAGTATGCTAGAGAATTGGTTAAGAAATTTGGAATGTCTGAAGCATCCTCTATGAAAACACCTATGCCTACAAATGCTGTTTTAGATGCTGATGAATCTGGAAAACCAGTTGATCAGACAAGCTATAGAGCAATCATTGGCTCATTACTTTATCTAACAGCTACTAGACCAGATATAATGTTTGCCACATGCATTTGTGCTAGATTCCAAGTAAGCCCTAGAGAGTCCCACCTCACATTAGTTAAGAGGATTCTTAGGTATGTAAAAAGTTATCCTAATCTAGGTCTCTGGTATCCACATGACTCAGGATTTGATCTAACTGGATTTTCAGATTCTGATTATGCTGGATGTAGAGTAGACAGGAAAAGCACCAGTGGAACTTGTCAATTCCTTGGTGATAGACTTGTCTCCTGGTTTTGTAAGAAACAAACCTCTGTGTCCACATCAACTGCTGAAGCTGAATACATGGCTGCAGGTAGTTGTTGCTCACAGATTTTGTGGATTCAAAACCAGCTCCTAGACTATGGGTACAACTTAGAGATGTCTAAAATCTTTTGTGATAATACCAGTGCAATATCTATTGCTCAAAATCCAGTTCTCCATAGTAGGACCAAGCACATAGAGATCAGACATCACTTCTTAAGGGATAATGTAGAAAAGAAGAAAATTGCACTAGAATACATTTCCACTGAACTACAGAGAGGAGATATCTTCACCAAGCCCTTGGATGAAAAGAAGCACCTCTTTTTTCCTCAATCAGTTGGGAATGCTAGATGGAGACAGCATAAATTAAAACTCCAAGATTTTGAAACCCATAATTAACAGGAATAGGAAAATTTCATTTTAAAATTTCCTGTCTGAGTGGTTGTTCTGAGCTCTGAACTAAGCTCGACGCGGCGTCGAACGGAGATCGACGGTCCGTCGCCCTCAAAAGCGTCGAATGTCGAACTCAGCTTCCAGCGTCGAACTAAGTTCACAGTGTAAGACCCCAACCTCGGAGATGATCGCGTTAGGGCACCGTTTTGAGGGTCAAAACGGTGTCAGGTGGAAAAATGGTCAACATGAATTTTGTTCGTCTCGACGAGATCTACAACTTTCATGTTGACCACTTTTCGATTTGAGGTTATCTCAGGGGCACACGGCCAGGAACACGGCCGTGTGCCTACCCGTGTTCAGTGGTCGAATGCGTTTTTGTGCAGTCTCGAGTCAGAGAAGGACACGGCCTGAGACACACGGCCGTGTCTCAAGCCGTGTGTGGGGCACACGGCCTCGAACACGGCGTGTCAAGACCCGTGTCGATCGGCGAATGAGCTACACGGCCAGACACACGGCCGTGTGTCAAGCCGTGTTCGGCCCAGTTTTTGGGATTTTGGATCTAATCTCGGCCGTTCGTTCCCTTGGATCTGGATCCGATGGTGGGGGATGCTCCTGGGGGGTTATTAGTCGGGAAATGGGGGGAGAAACCCTCATTTTCACTTTGAGTTTCTCTTTCTTCATCTTAGAGAGAGGGGAGAACTCCTTTGGTGGTGTGAGCCCAAATTCCGGCCGCCGGCGGAGCACCGGAGCACCGATTCGCGATCCGAGTCCGGATCCTCGAAGGCAAGGGCGAGGCGAAGCTTTCCATCCAGCTACATCTTCATGGCACCGCGGAAAAATGCGAGGGTAACGATTCTCTTCTTGAGCATGTGAAGCTCTTCTTCCTTTGCATGGGAAAACCCCTCTCCCGCGAGTGTGTGGCGAGATCGTGGTATTCCTTGGGGTAGATAAGTAAAGTCCCCCTTGTTAGAGTCCGGAATCGTAGTACGGACATAGGCATGTTGTGTGAAGCCTACCCGGACGTGTGTTCCGGATCGGTGATGTTTTGCTATGCATATTTTAGCCGGAGAAGACTCCGAGCGTTGTGGTTGTTTTCGGGTTGCTATGCGGTAGAATGCATCAGGGAATCTTGGGGATTAACCCCGAGGTGCACCCGGAAATCTGGGCGGAAACGAAGTTCTGCCATCTCGGTGGCCTGGGTGCCAGCCGGGAACATAGCGGGGCTATGTATCATGTTTGATTGCGGCAGGGAGCCTTGGGGATGAAACCCGAGGTGCACCCGGAAATCTTGGACGGAAATGTAGTTCTGTCATATCGGTGGCCTGGGAGCCAACCGGGTACTTAGCAGGGCTAAGTACCGTGTTTGATCGTTATTTGGGACTGGGGAAAGCTTAGTCCGCGCCAAAGGGCCAAATGGCAGTGGCGGAGTGAGCAACGGACTAGTAGCCCTCTACCCGCTCCACCTGCTCGGTTAAAGCGACCTAAAGTTTACGTGGGACTTACTGAGATTTGGAGATCGAGTCTAGGCTGCGGCTGAGAAGACTAAATGCTCACAAAGATTGCCATCCTGGGGGTGGTGGTGGAGTCGAGGACCGGACGGGGTTCGGACTGGCTTCGCCGAGTAAGTGCCCTGAGAGCACGGGGTGTACGGCCGTGAGAGCGTGCACCTATGTTGAGATGCTTGTTTGGCTGTGTTGTGTGTTTTGCTAACAAGTGCAGGGAAGAAGCTTTGCCGCCCCGGTTTGGGGGCGGAATCGTTATAATTTGGTCAGCATTGCTGACCGTTGCCTTTGTCTACCACCGTGCGGTGGGTTGTTGCTTGCAGGTGCTGCGGAGCCGAGAGGTAAATAGCGGGCTAAAGCCCAAGTTGCTGTGCTGGCCCTCGAAGGCCTTGTTTTGAGTGTTTTACCTCTTGTACTCATGTGTGGCCGGCCTGCGTGCCGAGGTTTGGAAGACACTACTTTGTTAAGTGAACATTGTAAGGCCTTAAGGCCAGTTCTCTTTTGTGTATGTACTCATTCCTGGGTTGTAGTGGACATTCATGTTTTTTGGCAGGGTTCTTATTCTTTTGCAACTTAATTAAATTTGCTTCCGCTAGGTGTTGTGTAGGACGCTCTGATTAGTTGTATGGTTTCAACGCGTAACCAACCGGTCTGTCCGTAGTATATGGCGTCGGGCCCCGGCCGGACCTACTGTTATATGCTATGTGACGGATAGGGGTGTTACAAATTGGTATCAAACTACTGGTTTCGGTCAAGCTTAAATGAATTCGTGGACGAATTCACTTTAAGGGGTGGTGAGCACATGTATGTGCGTCATCGTTATAACATGAAAAGAACCCATGAATGTCCACTTAGGAATGAAAATACACATGTTTGGGGAACCTGCGTGTTCCTATAATTGCTTTTTGCAATTTTGTTCGGTCCCTTATTGGAGTTCTGTACGATTGTAGGTGTACAAGTGTGGCGCGTGGCAGTCTGAATGCACACTTTCTGGGAAAAGTACTGCACCCAGCGACGTGTCGGAGACCCCTACGTCTTTGGAAACCATAAGAAGGGTGGTTGAAGCGGTGTTCGCTGTGACCAATGCACATCATGGGAGTAATGTGCAACCATTTGTCCCTGAGGTGGCCCCAACATCGGGTGGTATGTTGGAGCAAAGGGCATTTGGGGGTCATGTAGAGCAGCAGAGGAGCCTAACTGTGGCGCAGGGAGCGCATTCGGTGGACGCATATTTGCAGACATTCCTCATGGTAAGGCGCTACCCAGGCTTTGAATGGGAAAGCGAGCAATCTATAGTGGATAGATTTTATAACGGTCTGCGCAGCGAGTTGCGTATCTTACTGCTAGGACCAAAGTTATTGGGATTCCGAGCTTTGGTGGAATCGGCCAGAGCTTTGGAAGTAGAGTGGGGGGAAACCCACCGAGTACCGGTGAATAGGGTACCAAACCTTACAGATCCTATAAGGACTGCGTATCGAAAGATGACGAGAGAAGAGGCTGGGTCATCTACTACCCAAACTACCGTCAAATGTTATTCTTGTGGCAAGAAAGGGCACCTCGCTAGAGAGTGTTGGGAGAGTGCTCAGAAGGCAAGGAAAGTTTTGGCAGGAACAGTCGGAGATCCTGTGGCAAAAGATTCGGTGGTGAAGCGGACAACTTCAAAATCTGGGTACCGTAGGTGTTACAAGAAGGCTAGGAGGTCGGGTCTAGTCCCTTCCTCTAGCACATCCGAAGCGACTACAGTCCAAACCCTGGATGAATGCTTTGTGTGTGGAAAGCCGGGGCACTATGCCCGGGATTGTTGGTTTGGACGCCCAATGTCCAAAGAGAAGTCAGGGGCAATATCTGAGGAGAAGGGAAAGGCGGTGGCGTTCGTCACACCGCTGTTTACTCCGGTCCAACTGGGAATGGACAGCCTTGGCCAGCAGGAGGCCGTATGGCCAACCGTCGGGAAGACAGGTATGGTGTAATTGATAGCAATTTAGCTTCTTATACCTGCCACCCTTTTGCGTGTTAGCTTAGGACTGGAGGTTCTAGGCTTTGTTTGGATTATTAGCAATCTGGCGAGAGCATTGTTCGATACGGGAGATTCGCGCACCTTTTGTCCAAGGGGTTTATATCATGTATTGAAGTACCTTCTTCGATGGAAAAGGACAAATTGGATGCGTTGTGGCGTTACGGATGTTCAATGCGCGCGAAAAGAGATTCTGTGTTGCAAGGTTACGGTTTAGGGGTCAGGGATTCGACGTGCAAGCGTCGTTACTGCCATCATGGGAGGCTTTGAAGCCTGAGCCTATATTGGGTAGTATCTCGGGTATATTCCTGATGTGTTTCCCTGGAGTCCCTCCGTAGCGAGCAATCGATGTCGTGAGTGAGCTGGCGCTAGGTGCCAAATCTGGGTCATGCTCTCCTCATAGGCTAACGCCTAATGAGTTGGCAGAACTAAAAGTTCAATTTGAAGAGCGTATGGATCAAGGTTTTGTGCGTCCAAGTTTGTCGTCTTGGAGCACACCGGCCCTCTTCGTGTAGAAGAAGGACGGGAGTTTGCGGCTCTGAATCGTTTATGAAGAACTGAGCAAGTCGTTAAAAGAGATCAAGTACCCGATCCCAAGTATTGGCGATCTGTTTGATCATTTGGGTGGGTCATCGGTGTACTTAAAGTTGGAACTTAAGTCTGGTTACTATCAGATGAGAATCAAGGGAAGTGTTATCCCAAAGATAGCGTTCAACACAAGATATGGGCATTTCGAGTTTACGGTCATGCCGTTCGGGCTGACTAATGCGCCATCGGTGTTCATGGATTTGATGAACAAAACGTTCAGGGAGTACTTAGACCATGTTGGGATCGTCTTTATTGACGACCTATTGGTGTGCTCGCAGTGCGAAGAAGATCGCCTCAAGCACCTGTGTTTGGTTTTGGAGACGCTAAGGAGGAACGAGCTATACGTAAAGTTCTCCAAAGGCGAGTTTTGGTTATCCTCAGTGGCATTCCTTGGTCACGTAGTTAGTGGGGAAGGTGTTGCGGTGGATCCGGCGTAGATTGTTGCGATACGAGAGTGGCCTGTGTTGTCTTTGGTAGAGGAAGTCCGGAGTTGCTGGGGCTAGCCGTCTATTACAGGCACTTCGTGGAGAACTTCTCGCGGATGGCACTACCTCTCACGACTTTGACAAGGAAAGATCGAAGTTTTGTGTGGGCGCATGTGTGTGCGCAAGCTTTTGAAAAGCTGAAAAGTCGGTTGACCACGGCGCCAGTGCTTAGTTTGCCGAGTGGGACCGAGGGCTTTGAGGTGTATAGCGACGCTTTGGGTAGCGGTTTGGGCTGCGTGTTGTTGCAGCATGGTAGCGTGATAGCGTATGGATCGCGTCAGCTAAAGGTGCATGAAAGAAATTATCCGGTGCACGACTTGGAGTTGGCGGCCGTGATATTTGCACTCAAGTTGTGGAGGCACTACCTATACGGAGTAAGGGTCGACATATACACCGATCACAAGAGCCTAAAATACTTGTTGGATCAAAAGGATCTCAATTTGAGGCAGAGGAGGTGGATGGAGTTCCTGGGGGACTACACCTTCAAAATACATTATGTACCCGGGAAGGGCAACGCAGTTGCGGATGCGCTGAGCCGCAGGGCTCCCGCCCGAGCCAACTGGTTGTTGGTGCATGATGAGCGGCTAGTGCGGGAGTTGGAGGAGCTTGAGATCTGTTGCGTGGACAAGCAGACGAGCGCCAAAGCAATGTTAAACTGGACAGAGGTGCAGTATGACCTGGCTGACCGGGTTCGGCAGGCATTGGAGTTAGATGACTCCATGAAAGAGCTTTTGGAGGCCGCTTTGGATGGGTCAAATTCCCAGTTCTCGGTAGAAGATGGGTTATTAAGGAAGGATCATCGTTTGTGCGTCCCAAGTGGGGGTAACCTCCGGGCGGAGTTGATGTACGAGGCTCATCATACCAAGTACTCAATCCACCCAGGGAGCACGAAGATGTATCGTGATCTCAAAAAGTTGTTTTGGTGGCCGGGGCTTAAGAAAGATGTGGCGTTGTACGTGGCTAAATGCCAAACGTGCGCCTTGGTGAAGGCGGAGTGCCAAAAGCCGGGAGGATTTCTGAAGTCCTTGCCTATACCGGAGTGGAAATTCGACGATATATCCATGGACTTTGTGCACGGGTTGCCAAGATCGCAGAAGGGGAACGACGCCATCTGGGTGATCGTAGATCGGCTAACTAAGGTGTCGCATTTCATTCCGCATAGGAAGGATGATCCAGTGGAGAAATTGGCAAAGTTGTACGTTGATAATATTGTCAGGCTGCATGGAGTGCCTCGTAGCATTGTGAGTGATCGCGATGGGCGGTTCACGTCAAATGATTGGAGGTTGGTGCAGCAGATGCTGGGGACAAAGTTAAAGTTCAGTACAGCTTTCCATCCGCAGACGGATGGGCAGACCGAGAGGGTCAATAGAACGATGGAGGACATGCTACGCATGTGTGTTCTGGATTTCGGTAAGCATTGGGAAGACCACCTTTATTTGGTGGAGTTCGCGTACAATAACAGCTACCAAGCGAGTATACAAATGGCGCCCTTCGAGGCCCTGTATGGTAGGAAGTGTCGCACGCCGTTATCATGGCTTGATACGGGTGAGGCAAAGTTGTACAAGAAGCAGGAGGTGGAGAGTGCTACCTCGTTAGTGCGGATCATTCGGGAGCGCTTGTTGATCGCTCAGGACCGGCAAGCGAAGTATTACAATGCCAAGCACCGGAACGTGGAGTTCGCGGTAGGCGATTGGGTATATATGAAAGTGAAGCCGTTCAAGGGGGTTTCGCGGGTGAGACGCTTGAAGAAGCTGAGCCCAAGATACCTTGGACCTTTTGAGGTTCTGGAGCGAGTCGGCGAAGCGGCTTACCGTTTGAGGCTATCGGAGGAATTGGGTGGTTTACATGATGTGTTCCACATTTCTGTGTTGCGGAAGGCGGTGCAAGAGCCTTCGCAAGTGATCACGGTTGATCAGGTGCCGGTTGAGGAAGGGTTGACAACGAAAGTCAAGCCCATATCTATTGAGGATTTCGAAGTCAAGCGGCTTCGGAACAAGGAAATCAGAATGGTGAAGGTCCGTTGGGATAACTGCGGACGTGAGGAGCTCTCTTGGGAGCGAGAGAAGGCAATGCGCGAGGAGTACCCCGAGTTGTTCCCCTCAGGTACTCGTTATGTTTATTTTGTGTAGTCTCTGTTCTTAATTTCGGGACGAAATTCTCTTAAGGGGGAGGGAGTTGTAAGACCCCAACCTCGGAGATGATCGCGTTAGGGCACCGTTTTGAGGGTCAAAACGGTGTCAGGTGGAAAAATGGTCAACATGAATTTTGTTCGTCTCGACGAGATCTACAACTTTCATGTTGACCACTTTTCGATTTGAGGTCATCTCAGGGGCACACGGCCAGGAACACGGCCGTGTGCCTACCCGTGTTCAGTGGTCGAATGCGTTTTTGTGCAGTCTCGAGTCAGAGAAGGACACGGCCTGAGACACACGGCCGTGTCTCAAGCCGTGTGTGGGGCACACGGCCTCGAACACGGCGTGTCAAGACCCGTGTCGATCGGCGAATGAGCTACACGGCCAGACACACGGCCGTGTGTCAAGCCGTGTTCGGCCCAGTTTTTGGGATTTTGGATCTAATCTCGGCCGTTCGTTCCCTTGGATCTGGATCCGATGGTGGGGGATGCTCCTGGGGGGTTATTAGTCGGGAAATGGGGGGAGAAACCCTCATTTTCACTTTGAGTTTCTCTTTCTTCATCTTAGAGAGAGGGGAGAACTCCTTTGGTGGTGTGAGCCCAAATTCCGGCCGCCGGCGGAGCACCGGAGCACCGATTCGCGATCCGAGTCCGGATCCTCGAAGGCAAGGGCGAGGCGAAGCTTTCCATCCGGCTACATCTTCATGGCGCCGCGGAAAAATGCGAGGGTAACGATTCTCTTCTTGAGCATGTGAAGCTCTTCTTCCTTTGCATGGGAAAACCCCTCTCCCGCGAGTGTGTGGCGAGATCGTGGTATTCCTTGGGGTAGATAAGTAAAGTCCCCCTTGTTAGAGTCCGGAATCGTAGTACGGACATAGGCATGTTGTGTGAAGCCTACCCGGACGTGTGTTCCGGATCGGTGATGTTTTGCTATGCATATTTTAGCCGGAGAAGACTCCGAGCGTTGTGGTTGTTTTCGGGTTGCTATGCGGTAGAATGCATCAGGGAATCTTGGGGATTAACCCCGAGGTGCACCCGGAAATCTGGGCGGAAACGAAGTTCTGCCATCTCGGTGGCCTGGGTGCCAGCCGGGAACATAGCGGGGCTATGTATCATGTTTGATTGCGGCAGGGAGCCTTGGGGATGAAACCCGAGGTGCACCCGGAAATCTTGGACGGAAATGTAGTTCTGTCATATCGGTGGCCTGGGAGCCAACCGGGTACTTAGCAGGGCTAAGTACCGTGTTTGATCGTTATTTGGGACTGGGGAAAGCTTAGTCCGCGCCAAAGGGCCAAATGGCAGTGGCGGAGTGAGCAACGGACTAGTAGCCCTCTACCCGCTCCACCTGCTCGGTTAAAGCGACCTAAAGTTTACGTGGGACTTACTGAGATTTGGAGATCGAGTCTAGGCTGCGGCTGAGAAGACTAAATGCTCACAAAGATTGCCATCCTGGGGGTGGTGGTGGAGTCGAGGACCGGACGGGGTTCGGACTGGCTTCGCCGAGTAAGTGCCCTGAGAGCACGGGGTGTACGGCCGTGAGAGCGTGCACCTATGTTGAGATGCTTGTTTGGCTGTGTTGTGTGTTTTGCTAACAAGTGCAGGGAAGAAGCTTTGCCGCCCCGGTTTGGGGGCGGAATCGTTATAATTTGGTCAGCATTGCTGACCGTTGCCTTTGTCTACCACCGTGCGGTGGGTTGTTGCTTGCAGGTGCTGCGGAGCCGAGAGGTAAATAGCGGGCTAAAGCCCAAGTTGCTGTGCTGGCCCTCGAAGGCCTTGTTTTGAGTGTTTTACCTCTTGTACTCATGTGTGGCCGGCCTGCGTGCCGAGGTTTGGAAGACACTACTTTGTTAAGTGAACATTGTAAGGCCTTAAGGCCAGTTCTCTTTTGTGTATGTACTCATTCCTGGGTTGTAGTGGACATTCATGTTTTTTGGCAGGGTTCTTATTCTTTTGCAACTTAATTAAATTTGCTTCCGCTAGGTGTTGTGTAGGACGCTCTGATTAGTTGTATGGTTTCAACGCGTAACCAACCGGTCTGTCCGTAGTATATGGCGTCGGGCCCCGGCCGGACCTACTGTTATATGCTATGTGACGGATAGGGGTGTTACACACAGCTCCCTGGCTTCTTGAGTTTCTCTCTCCCCGGTCGACGTCTTCGTTCAACGTCGACCTGAGCTCGACGTATAGCTTCAGCCAAAGCGTCGAACGTCGACCTAAGCTGCACGCTGTTGAGTCGTTTCAGTTCTCCTAGAGCCTTAGAGCGTCGAACTGAGCTCGACGTTCTTTCCTTTTCTGCGTCGAACCCTAAGTATAAAATCATTTTCTCATCGTCGTTTGCAGTTGCGCTTTCATATCTTTCTGCTCAAGCTTTCTCCCTCCAAATTCCTTACTCTTGATCTTGGAAGGTATTCTTTTTGCAGGAAAATGGCGATCACAGCAGGAGCTCTGGCGGCTATGAAGTTCGATTCTGGATTCGATATCGACTTCGACTCTTTTGATGGATCTCCACAATATTTTTTGGATATACTGGACCTCTTCAAGGAGCAGCAACTGGTTAACTTTATGTCAACCAGGATCCCTCTCCCAGAGTCAGAAATCAAAGAGTGGAGTCTTACAGCAGTTATTTCAGATAACAATACATTGACTGGGAAAGTTTCAGGAAATGAGGTAGCCATCTCACCTCAAATCATTACAGAAGTTTTCAACTTTGCTGCTGGAGATGTTGGCATAGAACTATCTGTGGAAGAGTATGCCTTGATGCTGGACAGGATGGGGCATGCTGCTGGTAACCCCTCTAAACTCCTCAAAGTTAACCTAGCCATTGAATATAGGTTATTAGCCGACATTACAGGCAAAGTGATCTGTGCAAAGAGGACTGCACATGATGCAATTACTAGGCATCAGTTCTGCCTCATGGCTGCACTTATAGATAAGAAACATCCCAACTGGGGATTGATTGTGTTTGAATTGATTAAGAAAAAATTGGATAAAAACTCTGTCCACTTTGGAAGAGTTCTTGGGTTGATTCTCAACCATTGCTGCCCTCAACTGCTTGTGTCCTCCAAGAAGCACATCAATGCTTCCAAGAGGCTCACATGTGCCCTAATTGGCAAGTGGGATAGAAGAATTGTGAATCCCAGGGCAGCAGCAGCAATGAAATCCTCTGCAGACACCAGGACTGTAGAGTTCACTCCCTCTCAGTCCACTGGTCCAGAAGCAGGGTCTGTTCCATCTGACTCTCTCACCCTCCCATCCACTTTCATCCCCTCAACCACAGTTCTCTCATCCTCTCAACCTCTACCTTCCTCCATCTCTACCATTGCCTCCTCCCTTCCACCTCACACTACTTTCCTTCCCATAAGCTTGGGTTCCTCCCCTCATGAGGATCTCTTTTCTTTTGACATGCATGAAGACTCCTTCATGGATGCCTCTACCTCCTCTCCTCATGAATTCCCCCATTCATCTACTTTTTCAGAGCTACTCTTTTCCTCCATCCATGAGCCAGTTACACCTCCACTGTCTGCACCTCCCTCAACATCTTCCTCATTTATAGTTTCTGCTACTCCATCTACCTCTACTCAAGTTCCCCTTGAGCAAGTAGCCCTCCTGCCCTTAGCCAATCAAATCTTTGACCTTCTATCCCCTAGGCTCTCCTCCCTCCTGGATGCCAAGCTGGCTCCTCTAATTCTTTCCCTGAGCACTCTTTCTGCCTCTGTATCCTCCCTCTCCTCTCAGTTGGCATGCCCTTCTTCTGGGGGCCTAGAGTCAGCTGCCACTGATTCTAGGCAGGGGGAGATGTTAGCAGAAGAAGAGCTGCCTCCTTCTTCAGTTCAGTTTGTTCAGACATGTTCAGAGACAGTATCAGTTGCAGAAGTTCAGATAGTATCTAAGGCTCCTCCTCCAGCTTCTGTTCAGAGCTTCTCCCCTCCAGCTCAGATTTAAGAAGATCTGTCCAGGGCTATTGTCCCATTTCACAAGATCCCTGATGCAGTAGTGGTAGCAGTGGATCCTGCTAATAATGAAATTGAAATGTTAGCAGCTGTTGAAACTTCAGGTGAAGCAATTGAAACACCTGATACAGTTGAGACCCATGTCTCCCAAGCCCTTCAGGAACCAGCCTCTTTAGTCTCTATGGCTCCTGAGGCTGTGCTCTCTTCTGCAGTGGTAGTCTCCTCCTCCCCTCTGACAGCAGCTCTTCCTTCAGTTTCCTCCTCAGCAGCTCCAGACTCCATCAGTTTTCCTATCTCTAAAAGGAAGTACATAGATCCATATGAAGAATCTCAAAGTTCAGAAGATGAGTTTGCTACAGATTCTGATGACTCCTCTGCAACTATTGCAAGGAAGAGGAAAGCTAGATCAAAAGCTTTGAAAAGAGTTCCAATTGCCAGAGCTACAGACCATGACATTCCCTACTATATCAAATACAATTGTGAAATCACAGAGCCATGGATGCAGTACTCCCAAAATCAGAGAAAAGCAATGAAGAAGAAAAGAAAGTTCAATGAAGGACCATCCAAACCTGTCCATCAGCCTCCACCTCCACCTCCTCCAGATACAGGTGCAGGTGCTAGTTTATCTTCCAATCCAGCCCCTTCAGCTCTACATGGAAAGACATATCAAGCTAGAAGATATCAAGGAGACAGTCAGCAAAGGGGAGGTCAGCAAAGAGGAAACTATAGGGGCAGGCAGTCTAGAGGAAGATCAGGTTCTCAACCTTATCAAAGGGGAGGAGCCATTGATCCAACCTCTGGCCCCTATCCCTATAGACCTAGAGCTGACCTCACCCCAACTACCTCTCAAGAACTCTCCTCTAACAGATTTGAACCAGCTGTACCCTTTGAAGATCCCACCAAAACTCCAGCCTACTGGAAAGCTAGAATGACAGAAATGGCTGCTTTAAATGAGATTAATAAAGCTAGAGAAAAAGGTCTGGACACCTCTCATATCAGTACAATGTCAGACCAAAGAAAAGAGGAATTGGAGAAATATAAGTCTAAGAAATTCTTTGATTCAGACAGATATATGCAACTCCATCCTGTAGCTGTACCACCCAGTGCAAGAGATCAAAAATCTTTAGGTGCAGCTGATGACTACAGATCTAAAAAGGAAGCTTCAAATCCAAACAGAGAAATCATCTTCAAAAAGAGTGATCAAGACAAAGCCTCAAAGGGAAAGTAAAGTAAGATGCTTTAATTCTTTCTATATATGCTGGACTCAGGACATTTGAACATTTGTGCTGCTATATAATGTTATATATATGCTGCTTTTTATTCTGTCATGTCTGGTTGTATTGTAGTGTATTGTATCTGCTTTATCTTTCTTTGAATCCCAAAAATCATGTAAATAGTAATCCTAATCCAAATAGGGGGAGATTGTTGGAACACCCTATTACTATTTGGACCAGGATGACTATACTTCTATAGGGATTTTGGTTTGTGACCTCCTTGTTGATTATAAAGGTCACATAGGCTAGGTAGAATAATCTTCAGCTCGACGTAGAGTCGACCTCTGCTCGACGCAGAGTCGATCTCAGCTCGACGCTGAGTCGACCTCAGCTCGACGCAGAGTCGACCTCAGCTCGACGCAGAGTCGACCTCCGCTCGACGTTCTGTCGAACCCAGTTCGACTTACAGAAAACACTCTCTGGCCGACGTGTGTCGTGCTCAGATCGACGTTTTATTGTGAGCTCGATGCTTTTCAGACCTCCGTCAGTTTTGGATAGGAATTCAAATTCCCTCTGTCAGACAATTAATGCTGAAGATTTATTGGCCGTTACAGCATATCTGGTGCATGGCTCAAGGAATTTTCTAAGGAATGTCTGCCTGTCATTTCCTTTGAGGCATGGACATTTAAGGAAAGAAATTAATGCTGACTTCCAACGGCTATCAAAGAAAAGGAAGGAGAAGACCCAGATATATAATAAATTTCTTGGATATACAGAACACACAGAAGAACATACACAGGACTTCAGCTTCTCTCTCTGTGTGATATTGTTTTGAAAGCTTACTCACAGGAATTCTGATTGCTTCAGACACAACCCTCCAACTTTCTTGGATCATCTCTTGCTGGAGCAGATCAGATCTTTTGAAGACCTGTCACCCTTGTGCAGAGCTCTCCTTCCTGAACCTCTTCTTGATCTCAGGGGGAGCTTTGACAACAACTACAGATCCACTTTTGCTTCTCTCTGCTTGTTGATAGAGAAGATAACATCATTCTTTTTCTTTTTCTTTCTGTACAGGGTTTTAACTCCCTTCAAAAGTTACTTTTGGTTTTGCTGAAACCTGGTCAAAATCAGCTTCTTTGGTTTGTGAGAACCTGGTCAAAAACTCTCTGGTGCTCAAGACACCTGATCAACTCATCTTGAAGTGGATTCCTATCAAGGGTGATAGAAGAGTGGATGTACCCAGATTTGGGGAACCACTATAGCTCCTTGTGTCGTCTGGATTGCTTGTCTCTTTGTGTTTTGCTTTGTGCTGTGAATTTCCTTTTACTCTGATTATTTGCTATAGCACCATACACTAAGTAAATACAAATTTTCTCTGCACACAAGTTTTTTATTTGCAAAATTATTTTAAATAACTCTATTCACCCCCTCTAGAGTTAGGATTGATCTTATCCTGCACTTTCAGGATGGTAATGCAGTAGATGTGGATTGCAATGCAGTAGAAGGTGGAATGGGGGGAATGGAGGAGCCTTCTTCAAGTAGGTGGGGAGTGACTAGTACAGTCCTGGTGCTCTCAGATATAACAGGAGCAACCCCAGCTAGTGAGGGCTTCTGGATGTTCCTTCTCCACTTGATGAACAAAGTGGGATCCATTTTCTTGCTTGCATTTATAGAAGTTGAAACTATCCCCAATAGTTGGGGATATTTCTCTCCAGAAATATCCCAATTACCCTTCCAAGGGTTACCTCTTTCGTTGAATTCTTCTTCCTTATTAGATCAAACACTATTCCAGCCCAATTAATCTCTTTCTTATTAACAATGGCACACATTAAGGCAAACTGTTGCCTGGTAATATTGTCATGAGCAAGGTGCTTACCCAACAGCACTTTTCCAACAAGTTCTGCTAAGAACTTAATCCTCATCAGAAAATTTACTTTCAGTAACTTTGAAGGAATGCCTTTAGCATGACCTAGCTCGACGAGCATCTTTCCTTACTCTTGAGTATCTTGATCATACTCTTCTTGTCCATTTATTAATCCAAAAATATCAGTTAGAACAGCAGGAGTCAGAATTACCTCCTCGCCGCTGATTGTCACGGTCATGGATTCGTCACTAGAAGACGAAATGAAGACCCATTCTTTAATCTATGGAATATTAATCTTAATCCTTGTGGACATCAGCTTCTCTAGTCCTTGATCCTTGCACAGCTGGAGTATCTCTACAATCTCAGCATCGCAGGCACTGAACGAATCAAAGTCAACGCTGAACCCGACGTCAAACTTCATCACCGTCAGGAGAGCTAGAGCAATCGCCATCGATTTGGTCGGAGAAGATGAGAGAGACGAGGAGCAGAAAGTGCGGGGCAGAGCTCAAGTCAAACCTTACAAGCAAGAATGAAGAATACGAAAAGACGAGCTCTGTCGACTATTAAAAGAACGATCTATTAACTTAGGTCGACCATCAGTTTTTATTAAAACAACAATCGTCGACCTGTTTTAACAGATAGTAGAAGCGATAGTCGAATGGTCGTTCGACGATCGTTTCCTGAAGCAGAGTAGTCGAGTAATCGTTCGACTATTTCTGTCTTCACAACCAAATGAACCGGCGTCAACCATAGGTCGACGATAGGCTCAACCTGTTCGACTATCGTCGAACGTCGTTCGACGATCTTCAAATAGATTTCAACAAGGCAGAAGTCACACTTAGTCTTTTCCATTTATCATGCCTAGTTGATGTAAAAAGAACAGATGTTTCTGTTCATCTAAGGGCTTGGTGAAAATATCACCTCTCTGAAGGTCAGTGGATATGAACTCAAGGCTGATCTTGTTCTTTTCCACACAATCTCTTAGAAAATGGTGCCTGATCTCAATGTGCTTGTTCCTAGAGTGGTGTACAAGATTTTGTGCAATAGAAATAGCACTGGTACTGTCACACATTATTTTTGTGTTCTTATGTGTGTACCCATAATCCAAAAGTTTGTTTTGAATCCACAGGATATGTGAACAACAACTAGCAGCTGCTATATATTCAGCCTCTGCAGTTGAAGTTGAGACAGAAGCCTGTTTCTTACAGAACCAAGAGACTAATCTCTCTCCCAGGAACTGACATGTTCCTGAGGTACTTTTCCTGTCAACTCTACAACCATCATAGTAAGAATCAGAGTATCCAATTAACTCAAATTCTGATTCAGCTGGGTACCATAGTCCTAAATTTGGAGATCCCTTCAGGTATCTCAAAATATTTTTGAGGAGAATCAAATGAGATTCCTTGGGGTTGACCTGGAATCTAGCACATAGGCATGTGGCAAACATTATATCTGGTCTACTTGCAGTTAAATACAATAGGGAACCAACAATGGCCCTATAGTTTTTCTGATCAACTGGCTTACCCTGATCATCATAATCTATAACTGCATTAGTAGCCATGGGTGTATGCATTGCTGAAGCATCAGCCACCCCAAACTTCTTTACCAATTCCTTGGCATATTTGGATTGGGAGGTGAAGATGCCATCAACATCTTGCTTTACTTGGAGACCAATAAAGTAAGACAGCTCACCCATACTACTCATCTCAAACTTAGAGTGTATCAGGTCAGAGAACCTTTTGCAAAGTTTGGGATCAGTGGAGCCAAAAATAATATCATCCACATAAACTTGAACTAACAGGATGGTGTCCTTGTGATGCTTAACAAATAGGGTTCTATCAACTACTCCCCTAACAAAGTTGTGCTCTAACAAGAAACTAGCTAGAGTCTCATACCAGGCTCTGGGAGCTTGCTTAAGTCCATAAAGAGCTTTTTGCAACTTGTAAACAAATGAGGGTTGAGTTAAAGAGACAAACCCAGGAGGTTGTTCAACAAACACCTCTTCCTTTAGCTCACCATTTAGGAATGCACTCTTGACATCCATCTGAAAAACCTTAAACTTCATATAGGCTGCATAGGCTAGAAAGATCCTTATTGCCTCTAGCCTTGCAACAGGGGCAAAGGTTTGGTCATAGTCTATACCTTCCTCCTATCTGTAGCCCTTAGCTACAAGCCTAGCTTTGTTCCTTATAATTATTCCTTGGGCATCCAACTTGTTTCTAAACACCCACTTGGTGCCTATGATCAGTTGGCCTTTTGGTCTTGGAACCAAAGTCCATACTTTACATCTTTCAAATTGATTGAGCTCCTCTTGCATAGCAATGTTCATGTGGGGATCTAGCTCAGCATCTTTTATGGTGAGGGGCTCAATTTGTGAAAGTAAACAAGCATGCATCACATCCTGTCTTAATTGATGTCTTGTTTGCACACCAGCTGATATGTCACCAATCACTTGAGATGTAGGATGATCTCTAAGTGTGACAAGATCAGTAGGTGGGATGTGATCTTCAACAATAGTTTTGATTAATTCCTCTTGAGGAATAGGATCAACTGTTGGTGGTACAACAACTGCTTCCACAATGTCTCCATCACTGTCTGAATCAGTGATATGAAGAGTTGAAAGAAGGAGAATCTCTTGAGTGACATCTTTGCATGACTCAGGTACCTACAACTAGCTTGAGGAATGAGAAGTTTCCTTCTCCTCTTAAAACATCTTTGACTCATCAAAGGAAACATGCACAGACTCCTCTATTTTTAAAGTTGATTTGTTAAACACCCTATAAGCTTTGCTTACTTGGGAATATCCAAGAAAAATTCTCATTGAAGCTTTTGCTTCAAACTTTATAAGGTATTCTTTGTTGTTATTGTGAATATACACTACACAACCAAAGACTCTAAAATTATTAATTTTAGATTTCTTTCCTTTAAGCAACTCATAAGGAGTTTTACTCTTCAGCTTGTGTATAAGACATCTGTTCAGAACATAATTAGCTGTGCTAACAGCTTCTGCCCAATAATAGAGAGGCATGTTAGCATCTGCCAACAATGTTCCTGCAGCTTCAATTAGGGTTCTATTTTTCCTTTCCACTACCCCATTTTGTTGGGGAGTTCTAGGAGCAGAGAAGCTATGTTTGATACCTTCTTTCTCACAGAATTCATGCATGAGAAGAGATTCAAACTCAGTACCATGATCACTTCTGATCAAGGCCACATGAGTAGAATACTCAGTCTGCACACATAGCAGAAATTCTGTGAGAACTTTGAAGTTATCAGCCTTAGTTCTCAGAAAGAACACCCAAGTGAACGTAGAGAAGTCATCTATAATCACTAAAGTGTACAACTTCCCTCCTAGACTCTGTACATTTATTGGGCCAAAAAGGTCCAAATGTAATAAATACAGGATTCTAGGTGAATCACTTTTATTTACAGATTTAAAGGAATTTTTGGTTTGCTTGCCTAATTGGCAAGCCTTGCATAGGCTCTCCTTCTTGTAGGGGCAAGAAGGTAAACCTCTAATAAGGTTTTATTTAGATAACCTAGATATGTTCTTGAGGTTAACATGGCTAAGCCTCCTATGCCATAAGGTGTTATTATTTGTTACTTCATTAAACAGGCAGATTTCAGATTGAGTTGAATTAAAATCTACTAAATAAACATTACCATGTCTAATGCCTACTAACACTACATTACTATTTAAAGTAATATTGCAAAGAGTGTTAGTGAAAGATACCTGATAACCTACATCACATAACTTGCTTACTGAGATTAGGTTGTGCTTCAGCCCAGTTACATATGCAACCCTTTTGAATGTTAGTGCTCCAATGGTAAACCTACCATATCCTTCTATTTGACCACAGCTGGAATCCCCAAAGATCACCTTTGGTCCAAGCTTGGCCTTGTATCTTGACAGATTTTCATTGTTTCCTGTCATATATTTGGAACAGCCACTATCAAAATACCATTTGTCTTTAGTAATTGGATAGGTCTTCACCTACAAATTAAACAGTTAGACATTGTGGACCCAGACAACCTTGGGTCCAATATTCTTCACATAATGAAAACTTGAAATGAAAGAATAAGTAGGCTGAGGTTTATATCATAAGGGATAGGATCTCCTAGGTGGAATACTCCAAGCAGTTGATGGGTCAATAAACCTAGTGTTTCTATTTACATTAGGATTTCTAAGGTTTAGGTGATTATTTTGAAAATCATATTGAGATCGTCGATCAGCGTTCGACGATCGATGCTCAGATCGTTGAGCATCGTTCGACCATTGAGCCTTCGATCGTCGAGCAGCGTTCGACGAATTTTGTATTTCTTTAAATTTTTGTTTTCTCTTTTCTCTCTTAGCCTTATTTAAAGCTTTGTTGACTTGATTTACTTGCTCAGTATTCTTTATTCCTTCAGCTGAAATAAAGTTTACTGGAGTTGAAAGATGGTTTTTAAGAACCAAGGGGGGTTCACTTGGTGAAGCTCCTAAGCCTAGTTTGTTATTACCTGTCCTAGTGTTTGACATGCTAGTAATTTCTAGTAGCTTAAGACTTCTACCATTTAGAGATTCTTCTAATCTTTTGGACTTGGCTAGTTTAGTTTTAAGAAATTTTATTTCTTCACTACATTTAGTGAGTTCAGCTTCTAGCCTAGCATTTTCATTAGAGATGGATTCTGATTCAGCTATCCTATTTCTTAGCTCCTTAATTAACTTTTCTGAGCTAATTAGATCTAAACAAAGAGATTTAAATTCAAATTTAAATTCAGCAGAAGTAAAATCATAAGAAGATAATACCTGATCTTCAGTAGGCATTTCTTCTTCATCAGAACTATCTGCAGCTGAATGATTACTGCATGCATCAATTGCCATAAGGATAATTTCTTTTGCCTTCTTCTCTTCCTCATCTTCACTGGAGCTTGAGGAGGAAGATTCCTTATCTGAATCACTCCAGGTTTCAGCAACAAATACTTTCTCCTTCTTCTTATTTTTGTAGGAGGAGGACTTGGAGTGCTTCTTCTGATGTTCTTTTTCTTTTCTCTTTTCTTTGTTCTTTTCCTTTGGACACTCTGGTAGAATGTGTCCAGGTTTCCTGCAACCATAATAGATAATTTCTTTAGCAGGTGATCTGTCATACCTTGTCTTGTCTTCATATCTTGAAGACTTCTTTCTGAAGTCCTTTCTGCCCATCTTGAGAAACCTTTTGGCAAAGAGTGCCATCAGCTCCTCATTGGATTAGCTTCCTTCAGAAGCATCAGCAGCTTTGAGAGCAAGAGTTTGCTCTTTCCTTGTTGGAGTTGGAGTCTTGGCTTCATCCTCAGCTTCCCTGGTCTTTAGAACTTGCTCAAAAGATTTGAGCTTGCCAAGGAGTGCTTTAGTTGAGATCTCAGTTGTACTTCTGGCCTCCTTGATGGGCCAGATCCTGAGATCCCATGTGCTAGGGAAGCACATCAGTATCTTATCATTGACCTCTGTCAATGTTATCTCCTTATCAAGGGTTCTCAGCTCATTGATGATGGAGCTGAGCCTTGTGTTCATAGCTTCAACTGATTCAGCTTCATTCTTCTTGAAGTTTTCATATTGAGATATAAGGTTGGACCTTCTGTCCTTCCTCTCATCAGCTAAACCAGCTACAATCTAGTTCAGTGAGTCCCACATAGCTTTTACAGAAGTGCAATCAACCACTTTCTGAAAGGTTTCATCAGACATGGTCTGAGCCAGAATATTCATAGCTTTTGCATCAGCTATTTTTGCTTTCTTGTATGCATCATTGTAGTCTGGAGGTGGCACTGCACTGAGATTTGTAGATGTTGTAGCAGTTGCTGCAGCAGGTGGTGTTGGAGGTCCTGTCAAAATAGAAGAAAAAATATCTTCATCAATAGAATTCATATATAACTTGATTCTTGCCATCCAGATGCTTAACTTAGCTAAGTTGCAAGCTGGAGGTATGGTGCTAGAATAATCCTTGTACTGGGCCATGAAGTGAATGTCTATAAACTTGGTATCTATCTAGATCTTGTGACTCAAGTGTTAGCCTGTATAGTCAGATAACCTCCCTCTGATACCAATTGAAAGTGAGGATAGATACAACTCTAGAGGGGGGTGAATAGAGTATTCAAAAATTTGACTATCTACTCAACTCCATTAGAGTTAATTTGCGGAATGAGTTTATAGATATATGGAACCCTAGAGCCTAATACAAAGTGAGGTTCACAAGAGAAAGCTAACAGTAATTACAATTTCAGCTTTAGTCCTAACACAGCAACTAGCAGTCCTAGTTAGTCTTACTCACAACCACAGTTCAGTAATTAAGATGAGCAACACAGACAACATATGAGATTTATAGTGGTTCCCTCTAAATAGGTACATCCACTCTTCTACCACCATGGTAGGAATCCACTACAAGTTTTTGTTCAGGTGCCCTGCCACCAACTGATCTGGTTCAGGTAGATCAAGTAGACCCTTTGAGCTTTTGATCAGGAGCTCAAAATCCAACACAGGTTTTTGCTAAGGTGCCCTGCCACCAAGGTTCACTTTTGAAGGGAGTAATAACCCTTTGTACAGGAGGGTGAGAGAGTTAGAATGTCTTCTCTATTATAAAACAAGATTAGAGAAGCTAGTGGATTACACAGAGCTAGAAAGCTCTAAAGAGTCAAGGCTTCCCCTGGCTTAGAGAATATCCAGGAAGAAGCCTTGCTTCAGGGTGCAGGAACTCTTCTGAACTCTTGACAAATATAATCTGTTGTCTTGAAGTTCTTGAAGGAGCAGCTTAAAGAAGACTCTTGATGTAGAATAGTTATTCTTCTTCAATCATCTTTTCTTTCTTCTTCTTCTTCTTCTTCTAGAGGATCTGAGTGAATGTTCCTGGAAGCAGGATGAACTCAGGGTTGAAGAAGAATGCTGAAGAAAGTAGTTCTTCTCAGTTGAATGTGAAATGATTATCTGAGAGCTGTATCTTCTTCTTGTTTTGAATCTGTATATGAATGTCTGTATGAGAACTAGTATGTATGAACAAGTGTTGAACTTCTTTCAAAAGAGCTCTTTATATATTAGCCTTTGTAACGACTTTAAATCTTTGTCTTCTTCTGAGATCTACAATCTGGGCTGCAAATAACATAGTACAAAATATATCCTGCAGAAAGACATCCTATAAAGGGATAAAGCTTTCTGAGAAGCTCCATATCCAATCTGATAAAAGAATACTAAAGAAAGTCACATCAGGACAAACTCTTTACGGCCAGAGAAGACTTTTGAGTCTAACGGCTATAAAGGACAGCATGGAAGATAAAGCAGAAAGATATTTCAACTAATAAGACAAAAGACTTTGTCAGATAGAACATGACTTATGCATAAAGAATGGGGCAAAGATTGCCTTGAAATGTCAGCATAAAATCAATGAAATAATTTTTAATAAAATATGCCAAATAAATAGGAAATAAATCACAGAACAGAAGGAATACAAAATTACTAAAGGCAGACAAAAGATCGTCGAACGATCCACAGAGATCGTCGAACGAAGCACAGAGATCGTCGAACTAACATCAGAGATCGACGAATGAAACACATAGCAGATAGTCGAGCTATCAGAACAGATAGTCGAACTATCACAACAGATAGTCGAACTATCAGAACAGATAGTCGAGCTATTAGATAGTTGAACTATCAAGGCAGATAGTCGAACTATCAAGCAAAGCAGATAGTCGAACTATCAAACAGATAGTCGAGCTATCAGATAGTTGAACTATCAAAACAAGCTGTCTGGACGAAAGAAGTCGAGTAGGGTTTGACGATCGACGAGGCAGATACCATAGATCGTCGAGCTAACAAGAGTTGAACTAACTCAAAGATAGATGATCTGCTGACTGGCTATAGTCAACCAAATGATAGATGATCGTCGAACAGTTGATAGACGATAGTCGAGCGCCGTTCGACTATAGTCGAACCAAAAACAACTTAGCCAGATTTCCACTGGATAAGTGACAACTCTATAACTGAGGGAATCTAACCTAACAACTAACCTTTGACCATAGATAAATCTTGGGCCAAGAAACTAATTGAGAAGACTTAACACAAATCAAAACTAGGGTACAAACAGAAGCGTACCTATCGAGTAATAGTATTATATTTTAAATAACAAGGTCGTATTTTTTCATGCATCTGTGTCTAGTACTCTTCTTTAAGGAAAGGAACAATTATTTGACCAAAAAGAGTTGATGATTTTTAAAAGTGAAAATAAAAGTAATACGTAGGGTTTTAAAAATAAATGAGGGAGGTAGCTCTTGATTTTGACTTTGGAATATAATTTCCAAACAAGAAAAACTATACTTTTCTACTAATTAAAATATTTGAACGTAGAGGTTACCTAAATATGAATGCACCTATATCGAGGATACATCCACCTGAGATTAAGGTAGTTTGACTGAAATTTTATCTTTTAATCAAAAATACTTTAATACACACTTTACGTTATGAACCCTGCTATTTACCTCCTACTGATATTCGAAGGTTCAACTCAGGAGGCTTACATTTATCTCTTTCGAGAGTGAGGCGTAGTTTCTCTTTACCTGAGAGTGATCATATCGTTGACACGAACCTTTCGGCTACTAGCTATGAACTACGGAAATGAAAACCATATATCGATTTGTATGGTTCCGCTTAACTTAATTCTTAGGCAAATCTTATGTTTTTATTAATTTAAAAATAGGGTTTTAAATTACGGAATTAATATCCTTCCCAAAGCTTATCTAAATCGAATTCTAAAAAGTCCTTAGCCTCTTATTCGGGATGGGGGTAGTAGTAGGAAAATTAAAAGACTTGTAAAATGCAAAAATAATATCCTTCCCAATGTATCTCAGTTAAATGCTAAAAAGTTCTTAGCCTCTCAATCATGATTGGGGTGGTAGTAGGAAAATTAAAATACTTATAAAATGAAGAAATAATATCCATCCCAACCATCTTAATTAAGCGCTAAAAAGTTCTTAGCCTCTCAACTGCGATGGGGGTGGTAGTAGAAAAAGAATTACGAAAAAGAAAGTAAATACACACACACCCTATTTCAACAGAAATGGAAACTAAGTTAAAAGAAATAACAGTAGAAGAATAACTTGATAAATAAAATTTTATTACTTCAAAAAGTATTACACACAAAAGAACCCAAATTAGGGTTAGGAAAATATAACTCAAAAGCTACTCATAAACACTATATAAAATTATGTAGAACTCTACCAGTTCTCCTAAAACATCGGCCTTGACCCTCTTTTATAGGCAAAAAATTTGATGAACACGCCCCCTAGGGCTTGTCGCCTGGGCATGTTGCTAACATGGCAGATAAGATGGTTTGCGGATAGAAATTTCGGAGGCTTCTAGAATGGTTTGGAAGATTACACGGGCATGACATTTGGGTCACGGGCATGTCAACTTGGCGTGTCTGCGAGCATGGTAGATAGACTTCGACAGGGCATGACAACGAGCTCTAGCTTGATCATGGGTGATGTCACAGGCATGACACCTAGACTATGGGCGTGTTGTAAGGATGTGACAGTGTTGGCTGGCATCAAGACTTTAGCACAACGTGATAGCAAGCTTCTAGCTTAGTCACGGGTGATATTACGGGTGTATCAGCTGGAACATGGGCTTGTAAGCAGGGCATGACTGAGCTTGTTGGCCAAAATCTATCGAATTGCTAGAATTACTTATTTTAAAGTTACACGCACCGGTCATGGGCATGACCTGGGGGCATGACTTAAACAATTTTGCCGAATTGCCCAAAATATGCAGAAATACATATAGAGCACAAAATAAGATTAAGTTAGAACTGAAAATAAAAAAAGAACTGATTTATTTAGGTATGTACATAATATAATTACATTTTTTATTAAAACTAAACTAAAATATAACCTAAAAATTTGTATATTTTACTACTCATCAAGTACACCCATATTTAAGCTTTGATATTCCAGAGCAAAAGTATGAGTCGATGATACGAATAGTTATAAAATTTCTAATTTAACTATCAATTTATTGAATCAAAGGAAGATAGACATAATGATCTGGAATATGAAGAGTTAAGTCCTGCATTATGCCAATATTTTAGCTAGAGATAAATGTTCATAGCCAAAAGACTTCTTGAGAAAACCAAATAGAAAGCAACATTGCAATCATTAGTAACAAGTTTAGATTGGAATTATAAAAACTATACCTTGAAAGAGATATGATGGAAAATAGATAACCTATTAATTATGCTCTCTCCAAATTTTAAGCAAAATTAGATCAATTTGTAATTATTTTATGGGGTACAAACTTGGGTTTTGCCTATAAAGTAGGATTTGATGTAGGAGGTGATGAATTTTATCCTCTCACCTTATTTCAAAATATTACTTTGTTACAACTACTTAGGAAAATATTTTCCAAAGCAGGAAAAAAAACTTTACAGAACAAAACTTTACTTTAATCCAAAGTATATGTATAGGAGCACATACTCCATTTCATATACATTTTTAATAACTATTGGATGCCTATGTTTACAGAACAAAATCTTATTTCCATTGACATAAGATCTTTTCTTTTCGAAGAGCACATACTCCTAGATGCTTGCTTGCATAAGAAAATAAGTCAAGTAAAGAGTAAATAGGGGTTTCCAAAAATTTACTTTTGATAAAAGATTTTTAGAGAAACTATAATAACTTGAAAATTGCTATATTTTGATAAGAGTGAAGTTAAGATAATTATAGTCTATAGATGTTTGGCTAACATAATATACAAGCCTCTATTTATCATAAAGCAGTAGTGCTCAAAACAAATCCTCTAACTTTTTAAAAAAAATGCACAAGATATTTTTTAAAACTTAACACAAATATTTAGATCTATCTATTTATGATAAATAAACAACTAGCAAATTAAAAAACTAGATAACTACTTATACATCAACTCAATGTTTTTGGTTTTTGGAATAGAGAAACAAAATAGGGGTTTCAAAATTTTTTTTCTTGGATGATTGACTAAGCAACAATATATACTTATGTAGATGTTTTTTTAAAGAAAATATATACAAGAACATTGAAGAGAAAACAATGAGTATAAAAACAAGACTGTTAAAAAAAGATTTTGGAAAATACCTATACATATAAATACATTTTTTTTTAATTTGCAGGTTTTTGGTTTTTTGGATAAGTATGAAGAAAAATATTATATATACCAAACTTAAAGCACAATATAGTAAAGAGGCTTTCCTGATTAGAGATTGGTGAAGTCGTAAGAAAAACTTGTATATTTAATAAAAGAACATGTATAGAAAGTATATAACTATGGGGTGCCTCCTATAAGCACTTTGTTTACTATCGCATAGCTTGTATTATTTAGTGGGATGGTTTATATGTTAGGGAGGGTGAATGATTCCATTTGTTTATTTGAATAGGCCCCCTCAAGGTAAAGTTTTAAGCGGTGCCCGTTTAATTTAAAAGAGCCTAGTTCAGGGTGAGAAATAAGAACAGTCCCAAATGGCCAAACCTCTTTCACAGTAATGGGGCCGGACCATCGGGATTTTAATTTCCCCGGAAAAGGTTTAAGGCGTGAGTTATACAGATGGATGAGATCACCCAGCGAAAAAGATTTTGGAAATTTTATCTTCCTATTATGATAAAACTTAGAATGCTCCTTATAAAATTTATTACTTTCATAGGTGTTGGCACGTCAATCATCAAGTTTATTTAGTTGAAATTTTCTTTGTTTGGTGGCTAAGTTCATATCTAAGTTTAAAAAATTTAGCGCCCAGTATGCACGATGTTCTAATTCTACTGGAAGATGACACACATTTCTGTAGACTAAATGATAAGGCGTACAACTAATAACGATTTTGTATGTCGTGCAATAAGACCAAAGTTCTTCGTAAAGCTTAAGTGACCAATTTTTTATGATTGACGGCTACAGTTTTCTCAATAATACGCTTAAATTCCCTATTGACTACCTCCACTTGGCCGCTTGTTTATGGGTGATAAGCGATGGCGAGTTTGTGAGTGACTCCATATTTAGTTAAAATTTTAGCTAACTAGGTATTACGGAAATGTGTGCCTCGATCACTAATAATTGCACGTGGCATGCCAAAATGAGAAAATAAGTTTTTCAAAAATTTCATGACAACTATCGCATCATTGGCAGGGAGAGCTTGCGCTTCTGCCCATCTTGAAACATAGTCAACCGCTACTAAAATATAATGATTTTTAAATGATGGATGTGTTGGATCGTATGGACAACCTTAGGGGGGGTGAATAAGGTTTGACGTGTTAAATAAAAATTCGAATTATTTTGATCCAGAAAAACTAGTTTTGGAAGGTACCGTGGGGCGCTCGCTTGCTAGCGCCCGACGGTAGGTCACATAATCCGTTTTCTTGGCCAAATTTCTCTTTGGAGAAATACACCCCCTTCAATGATCCACTAGAGAGCAATGAGAATAATATACGTAGAAATAAAAACACAAATAACTTTATTCAAGCAAGATCACAAGGTGTTTTATAATTAAGAAATTTTGATCTCTGCGACGCCGAAGATCGGAGGCGGTGAAGTAATAAACTCTTTTGGTTTTCTATACCAACCCACTACTCGGACCGCTTGGCTCTCTCCCTTTCCCTCCAAGAAAGTTCTTCAAGACGACTCTTCACCTTCACACAAGGAATTGTCTTGGAGCCATGCTAGATCCCCTGATCTATACGTCCATTCCCTGGGATGATTTCTCATGGAATCCTGCCCGGATTCCGATGACCTTTATGGGTCAATTTCCCTTACCACAAGAATACAGAAAAAGAGAAAAGTACAAAAAGATTAAATAAAAATTTAGGATTGAATCTCCCTCAAAAAGATTTCTCTGTTGAGAAATCTGTGATTAGTATATCGCACTGTACTACTCCTACTGCCTGCGCTAGTTCAAGGAATTATTTTAGCCAGAAGCTTGGGAAGCTACCGCCAGGCGATAGCTATATACCGCACTGCACTAGCCATTCAATGCATAGTGCCAGAGGCATTGAGAGTGTCGAGAGCGATGAGATAGTGGCATCGAGAGCGTCGAGACAACACTACTATCGAGCACTAGCTTGGTACGACGTCGTGGTAACCCACTCAATTCTTTAAGGCATTGAGACAGGTCTATTGTCAGGCGCTATCTATCTACCGCATGACGCTAGCATTACAAAAAGGAAAAATATATTCGTTTTTGAATATTGTTCCAAATTTGGAGGACAACTGACACATAAAGCGTGCAAACCTACCACCGGGCGCTAGTCTTACCGCCGACGGTAGCTTATTTTCAAGAAGATGTATATAAAGCTTCCTCGGTTTCGGTGCTTATGACCTAAGATGAAAATAGGACAAGTTCGTGCATTCTAGGGTTCGCCCGCCTCTTTGCATTCCATTTCAATCATCTTCGTCAAAGGAAAAGAACTCCGTCTCCCTCCCATTCATGAATGAAGGACTCTGACGATCCAAGGATTACACTGATTATAAAGGAATGACCGGCAGCAAGCACACAGAGATCTCAAGCCTCGTCTGCAGATTGCTCAATGGAGAAATCTTCAAGAGGGAGACTTTAATCATAGATTCTTTAAACCTTTTTTTATAAACTCCTTTTTTATTCATTCGTGTGGCGAGGAAAATCTATCGGTGAAGGTTGTCGAAATCCGGGAAGGATTCTTTGGGAAATTGTCCCGGGGTTGGGACATCTAGATCAGGGGATTTAGTAGGGCTCTAAGACCCTTCCTTGTGTGGAGGTGAAGAGCCGGCTCTAAGACCTTTCTTGGAGGGAAAGGGAGAGAGACAACCGGTCTGTGGAGGGGGTCGGTATAGAAAATAAAAGAGTGTTTTCTTTCTCACTGCCTTCGATCTCCGGCATCACGGGGATCACAAATTTGTAATTGCTAAGAACTTATTGTAGATTCTATTTTTAATAAAATTAGTTTCTATGTTTTCACTCTTCTGTGCGGTGTATGATCAAATTCTCTCTAGTGTGCGTAGTTTTCCAAAGGGCGACTTGCCTAGAAAATGAGTTATGTAACTTACCCCCACACGTTAGCTACCTAATGCCACGCGGTAGCTTCCAGTACTTATTTTTTTGGACTATAATAATTAGACATTATCTAACTGATAAGCAAACCTTATTCACCCCCGTTTAAGGTTGGCCACTGGATCCAACAAGTGGTTTCAGAGCTACGTTATTCCAAAACGGTTTCACCACCGGGAATAATGGTCAAACCTGATCTAGAATCAAGCAGTGGGGATGAAAAACTGTATACAGAGAATTCGTTTGCACCACCACTCTTTAAAGGAGTGAATATAACGAATGGAGAAATCTAATGAGAAATTCCTTATATTATCGGACATAGAAGTTTGGAACAAAACATGTACCAAGCCCCCAAATAATTTAAATGAGCACGAATGTTATTTGAATGCCAAAGCTATGAATAGTCTATTCTGTGGGCTTAGCCAATACATCTTCAAACTAATCTATGCGCTTCCCACCGCATATGATATCTTGAAATTTTTTGAGCTAACGTATAGTTTTCTTTCAATAGATAATGAATCGGAATAATTTCTTGTGGATCCGAGCAAAGAACCAAAAGAAGATTCATTGTTGGAGAAGGACATCTCCACCACATCAAGTCAAGGGGAAGATGATCCGGGAACCCCATGTTCGAATCATGCCTTGACCAAGAGCTCTATTAGAAAGCCAAATTCCCTCTTTTCCTGTAAATCTATCTATACATTACGTGTGCTAGAAAATGCTATACATAAAATTAAGAAGTTGAAAGATATTAATTCGAATCTACGACTAGAAAACAAAACGTTTAAAGCATGACTTAATGTAGAACCCTATTATGATGTGACATGTCCTACCAACTATTCTCTTAATGACAACTCTAAACCGTGTATAGATTGTATTAAATTGAAAGAAAAACAAGAGCTTCTTGAGAAAGAGCTTCTTTCTACACAGGAACAAACTGAGAAATTAGGTCTAAAGAACTCATCGTTAAAAAGTAATTGTGCTAGAAGCGTTGACTATAAAGTTGAAATTAAGAAGATGGATGAGACTTTTGAAGAATACAAAAATAAGTATGAAGCTCATATCAACTCTATAGTCACTATTCTTAAGAACTACACAATTGGTTACAACAAAGCTAGACTGAATCTCAAAAGTAAGAATAAGGATTAATAGGACAACATGATAGAGTAATCAAACATTATACGTAATCATTGTGCACTAGGTTCGAGTCATGTGTGTCCTAAGAGTTAACAATTCAGAGTTTTTTTGGGGTTTCAAATTTTTTTATGATTTAACAAAAAAATAAACAAAGTAAATAGCAAAACAAACAAAAAATAAGACGTGTTTTTGGATTTTTGTGGGATATTTCATTTTTTGTTTTAAAGGGAACACTCAAACACAATCAAACTAAAAAACAACGAATAGCTAGTGTAACGAGAATAAATAGGACAGCATGATAAAGTAGTATGCATGATATTGACGAACATGATAATGATACATGAAATACCATTTGTTTTGCTTCAAAAAAAATTGCTTCATGGTCTTCCAGGTTATGTCCTCCTCCAGCTCCCAACCACCACGAAGAAGTTTCTCAAAATGGTCTCATGTGCCTACGTCCACATTCCGAGCAATAAACAAGGCTACCATAAGTGTGTCATTGGTCATCGACATTGATGACCGTTACGCTCACATTTACAGTTACTTAGACCATTTGGGAGTTCAATCCGCGATTTCAATTGGTGCCCCTTTCTTGTCAGTGCTTACACGTGAGTTTTACAATAATCTCAGAGATCCAACCCACATATGGCTTGGTGGAGGAGTGCAATCATGTATCAGGACTGAGATTGTGATGATACTCAATGAGCATCTTGAACAAAAGCACGTCGGGACCCATAATGCTCCGCACCTCAATATCGTTGATTCCTTTAGATCTAGCCAGAACTAGAGTGAGGTCAACGAGGTTATCCATGGTGTGGAGGGACATTGAGATCTCATCAATACCGTGGACACACTCACACCAGATGCCCGCATCATCCAGGATGTTCTGTGTCACTCCCTGATGTTCAAGACTGGAGATACCAAGAAGATCACGACCCAGCTTTCTATGGTGACATTCTGTATCATAGATTGAAACGACTTCAGCATATCTGATCTCATCCTATCGATGATGCGCTACACCTATCGACTCAAATATCCTAATCTCCAATGGATGAACACTTTACCTTTAGGCGATGTGATCCAGGGTATCCTCATGGAGAAGTACCATGCCATCGACTGGTCGGCGTACCCTATTGACAGCTTCCCCCAGATCTATATATAGTAGGTGAGATTCCTACAACATCACGAGCGCGGCCACCTACTGCACAACCACCATTAACCCGTATAGTATCCCTTAGGTAAACTAGTCGGGACATCTACAGTATGGTGGAGGAATAGGGGCGGTAGATTAGGAAAACGACAAAGGAGGTAAATCGTATGAGGAAGATGCTTAAGAAAGTTATAAGCAAGCTCAACATTTCGTCGACTTGTTCTGAGGAGTAGCATCCTATGATCATTTATCTTTTTCATATTTTGATGTTGTAATAAAATAGGTTGAACACATTTGCTAGTAGTTAGTATCTATTATGCGATTAGTTTTATTTCATTTGATTAGCTTTGTGTTAACACCCCGCCTATCATGATTTTCTACCATTCACCTTATTTTATGAAACTATTTATCGTGCTAGTGCAAACATATACCAAAAATAGAACAACATAGTAGAATAGAAGACCAGAGGAAAAAATGATACTAGTGAGCATAACGTGAAGTAAGACATAGTGTAGTTCATTTTGAGCTTACTTTATGTAATGGGTGGATGTTATCTGAGGAATGATTTAGGTATCCAAGTGAAACCCTGTGGGGCGGTTCTCTTGGGTACCTAAATGCTGTGTGATACACTTTGGGATGATACTGATGAATGTGCCATGTTGAGTTGTATAGGTCCATCATTTTTGACTATGGGCCTCCATTCATACTTTTGTTTAAGTTTATGTTTATGTTGCAGATTTCTATTGAGATTTCTGTGAGTATTTATGTGATTCTACAAGTGAATAATATTGCGTCGGAGGTTTGATATGTTGAAATGGTTCTCTAAGTTAAGATTCTCTGGCTTAACATAAGGACTCATAGTGTAGTAGTTGTTTAAAGGAAATCTGTTTTCAAAGTGAAGCTTATGATTTCTATAGTTTAAAATTTCACTTGCTTTAGCTTGAGGTTTTCTACTTCCTTTGATTGACTTATCATTCAAATAACGGTTCATATTTAACATGCTTTCAGGTTTTATGTGAAGCTTAAGAGTTGTGTTCTGCGAGTTTTGAAACATAATTCCCTTCAGCATGTTGATTTTTATAATCAGTTCTTTATTTTTCACTTTGAGGTTATATCTAGCTTTATTATATGCGATTGTGTTGTTTTTGAGAGTGGAGACTATAGATTCAATATGAGCTTCTACTTGCTCCTGATTTCATCAAATGTCTCATTCATCTCTTCAATTTCAACTTTAAAATTCTTGCATTCTACACAATCGCTTTTCAATGATGGGTTTCTAAACAAAATCTATAGTTTTGTTCTTTTGCAAAATCGAGCTCCTCTTAAAGATTCTTATATTTTTCTTCTAACTCATTATAATCTATACAGGGTGCAAGAGTGTTACCTAGAGAGCACGTAGGAGAACTAGAAACAAAAATGGTTGGATCTACATTAACACTTACTTTTAGAAGTTTATTTTCTAAATGTGTTATTGAATTAATACTTTTACAATTCTTAATTCTAGGTTTTGTCATATCTAGCACAATCAATGTAGAAATAGAATTGCATACATGAAAGGAATTCAATTTTCTTACAGTGCCTTGGATGGGACAAGATCAGAGCATTGAGTGTATTTAACTTCTCCGTGTGTTGCCTCATCCATGGTAGAGAATTCAACTTCTTTTTCCCATAATGTGGTTGCCATATCCTTTTCCAAGAGCGAGTCTCTATTTGGTTCTTCACTTAGATCCATGAGAAATTGCTCAGGCTCTTCATCTGCAGAAAGAGGACTATAAGTAGACATGAGAAATTTTATATATCATAGGCAGTGGGAAGAGTGTAGATGAGTTTAAAAATTTCTTGACCAAGCCAACAAAATAAACTATTCATAGCTTTAGCGTTTATATTACACTCGTGTTTAGTTAAGTTATTTGGTGGCTTGATACAAGTTATGTTCCACACTTCTATATCTAGAAATATAAGGAATTTTCTCATCAAAACTTTCCATCCTGCATAGTTTTTACCTAAAAATAATGGTGGTACTAGTGATTTTTCAGTGTACCTATTTCCATCCCCACTAGTCGATTCGAGACTAGGGTTGGCCATTACTCTAGGTGGTGAAACAATTTTTGGAATAACCTAGCTCTAATACCACTTGTTGGATCATGTGTCCAACCTCAGAGGGGTGAGTTGCCCTACAAATTCCTCTACTCGGCAAGGGCGGCGAGTATCGGATGGAGCTAGTACTTGCCGCCTTGACTCGGCATTAGGCGAGAATAAGCTCGGCCCGCCCTACCTACTTACAGCGAGTTCGGCGATCGGGCCAGAAGTTCGTCGAGCTGAGCTCGACGATCAGCCTATAATCCATTGACCTGGACTTAACGAACCCTTGCGAGATGAACGGATGTCGAGGCAAGCTGGACAGGGCATGGGGCGTCGAGTGAGCTCGGCGCCAGGGGATGGGCACCCACTGAACTCGCCGTCAGGGGCTGGGCGCCGACTGAACTCGCCGCCCCTGGGTGGGGGGTGCTGACTGAACTCATCGCCCCTAGCTGGGGGGCGCCGACTGAACTCGTCGCCCCTGGCTTTTGGGCGACAAATTGACTCGACACCCAGGGCCCAACTCGCCCGGGATTTGGGCTAGGTTCGGCTGATCTGGCCCCTGCTAATCCCACTCGCCGGATATGGGGTTGTACACAATCCCCGCTCTTTGCGAGATTGACACAAACTCGAAAAGAAACATTTAACCCCACAGGATTCGGCGAGCGGCAAATTTCGAGGGAATCTCTCGGTGGGGCCCACCGGCGGCTATAAATACATGCACCTGCATACTTGGCTGACCTTTTCCCTTCCCTTTACTATAACCTTATTAAGATGTCGCTCCCCAAAGAGGTCCTGGAGCGAGTCGCGCGATCCCGGGCAGAGACTGCAGCTCGCATCGCAGGCCTAACAGACCTCAGCGCCCCACCTCGCAACTTGGCCGAGTTCAGCTCGGCAAAAAAGGCAAAGCCCCTTAGAAAGATGTTGAGCCCATCTATAACGAGCTCGAGATGGCCCTGAATAATTGGGCCGATTACTCCACCCAGCCGACGCCGCACCCCCAATACAAGGATGTCATCGTTCCTCTCGCTGACCAGACCAGCTGGGGCCATAGTGGGGAGAAGTCCGCACCGTGGGCTAAGAGCCCCCATAATAGTCCACCAAATCAGGCGTCAAACGCGTGTTTGCGGGCCTCGCTCCCCATCTTCAGCACCACAGGGATGGACTCCTAAAGGCCGAAGTCGCCGACTCGCCTTCCTTCTCGGCAGCATCTCGCCTCCGTATCTGGGGGGAGGAGCTGAGATCATCCCCACCCCTAGCTTTATTCGCCTTTCTCTAGAGGCTCCCCTCCAAGGCTGCGATAAGGTTCTGGGTAGTCCCCCTCCTCACGTCGTCCTGGAAGAGCGGGGTGTACACGGTAGGCTCTTAACTTTCCCAAATTTTGTTTACTCCTGGTGATGCTCGCCCCTGTTTCTTAACCCCATATTTGTTCGTGTAGACCTCACCGTGGACTCGGAGGCCGATGAGTCCGCGGGCCAGATTCGGTACTCGCCTCTCCCTTCAGCGCATTCCTTGGATGCCTTCCTGGATTCCGAGTTGGAGGGTCCTGAACGGTCAAGACGAGAACACCTAGTTCTCAAGAAGTTGGTGCGCGAGTTCCACGAGGTGCGGAGGGACAACCTCAGGCTATAGCGGGAGTGCGCGCGGTTGGCTGACATGGCGGGAGTCAGCCCATCGTTGGAGGAGGTGTCTTATTCCCTACTTCTTAACAAGATTGACGAGAGCTTATAATCAGTCCACCGAAACCTGGGACGGCTCTGCAAGCTCCGCGCACGGCATCCTGCGGCGACAGGGTCGCGAGACCGGGGTAGCTAGAAACGGCCCCCCTGATGGGCCTACCGGTACTTTCCCCTGCTCTCCCTTGTCTACGCGCGCTGGGGGACTTTTCATTTTCTCCTTTGGACATTATTTGAACCTTTTTTGTGATAACCTTTGACAATTTTTCTGTTATTATTAATATGTTTAAGTGATAACCATTGACGCCTCGTTAGTCTCGCCTCGCCGTAGTGAGGGGCCGGTCCTCGACAGTCGGTGAGATAGAACCGGCGAGTTGGCGAGCTAGGGTAGGCAAGCTTGGGTAGGCGAGCTGGGGTAGGCGAGCTGGGGTAGTCCCAAATTCCTCCCTCTATAAATAGGCCTCCACACCAACCCCTGTCACGCCTTTATTACCTCTATACTTTCTCTTTGCTTGCGTTCCCTGTCGCTTGTGTTCTTGATCTCGGTAGGCATGGGCAAAAGGAATCTCGACTCCGACGGGAGGGCCAAATGTGCTCGACATTTTGCCGAGCACTGCTTTTTTGAGGGGAACACCACAGCGGAGGAGCTCACTGAATGCGTGGCCGATTTCATCCCCTTCGGCTTTACAGCTCGCCTTCCTATCGAGCACGAGGCCATCAATTATTTCTACCCAGACGAACTCGCCTTCCCCATCTCGCACTTCGAGATGGGGTTGCGCCTACTTCTATGCCCGGAAATCTGCCAGATACTGAAATACTATGGCGCGGTACCCGCGCAGCTGAACCCGAATGCCATCGCTATGATGGTAACGTTCGTCTGCTACCTTCGCCGCGAGCGGATAGAGTTCAACTTGATGGTCTTCTGCAAGTTGTTTTCTTATAAGGCTACTACCGACAGGGTCACCTTCTTCGATGACACCCTTATAAAAGTTCGCGATGTCGCGAACAAGCATCACAACTGGATGAACAAGATCATCTTCATCAAGGGTGATCTCGGCAACGTCCCCTTCTCACCCCAGCAGAAGGTCGAGGAGGTATACCATCCCCCATCAGTGTCGGGCAATGACGACGACCTCCAAAAGTTCTTCCTACACAAAGACTTTGAGGTCGCCTACCTCCACCGCGGCCTCGACTTACTTCTGACCGTCCTCCCTGGTGAAGGTATGCTCAGACTCCGTTCCACTTTTGTCGAGCTCCGCAGAGAAAACATTGAAAATTTGACTAAGTCTTTTCTACAGGGGAACAGCTAATCCCTTAGAATCCGCCTTTCGTGGACTCGAGGCTCTACTTCGACCCGCTCCAGCTCACACGGGCGGCTGCACTGGACTGCCGAGACGATGCGGAGATGTCCCTACCCTCCTCCAGTAAGAAGCATGGGCTTCACTGGGGGGCCGAACTCGTCTCGCCGGGCTCCAGACCGCAAGAAGAAGAGGGCCAAGGTCGTCTCTCTGGGGGAGAGGCAATCCCCCAAGTACATGGAGCTGCCCGAGACTCCCTCCGACGCCTCGCCGGAGAGCCCACTGAAGGAGTCATCGGGGAGGGATCGCCGAGGGCACAAGGCTCCCTCCCCCAAGGATGCGGAAGGGCCAATGCCCAGCGAGCTGGGTCTACCCAACGAACAACCCCTATTCGGTATGGGGGAGAAGTGCAAAGACTCGGCCGGTAAGCCGATGATAAAGTGGGACACGTTTTCCCACCGGGTCTCCATCTCTACCCGCCCCCCTCTTAGAGTTCTCGCCAGCCTTTTGCCGGCCATGCCTTTGCACTCAGCATCGGCCTCTATGTGTGAGACAGCGCCGCGACTTTCAAGACCATGACCCCCCACTAGCTGGGTCATGAGGGCCTGTAGGCCCACTTGCGGGCCTTCGAGCTGCACCATATGATGGTGCGTCGCGGCTTCAACCTCGACCGACTGCTGTTGAAGGCCGAGCAGGAGCGTGATCATGCGAAGAACAAGGCCGCCGACACAGAAAGACGTTGCGGGATTGTCGAGAGCCTACTCGCGAAAGCAACCAGCAGGTTGGTAAGTGTGGGCCATCCCTTTCCTTTTTTACTTAGAAAATTTTTCAGAATTGTTGCTTAGTTGATGGTCCACACGATGCTGAGGCCGCTCGCGAGTTACAAAACTACGCCTCTGGGTTGGAGGAGGAGGTCACCCAACTGTAGGACCGCCTTGCTGAGGAAGAGCCTCGCTTCAGCGAGCAGGAGACGCGTGCTACCGAGCAGGAGGCTCGTGCAGCTAAGCTGGAGGCCGAGGTGTGGCGGCTGAATGTGCAGAACCATGAGCTTAACAGAAAGCTCCTCCGGCAGGCGGAGCTTCTACTTCTAGAGGGTGGCGGCGTGGCCCCTACCCCTACCAGAGGTTGCGGCTCTTTGGCGCGAAAGAACGTCAAAGAGCGGCTGCGAATCAACTCCATCGAGTCTGCCGAGTGCCTTTTAGATGCCATGAGGGGTACGGGTATACTGACGGACGGCTTTGAGGAGGTCGTGGTTCGTGACCTCATGCCGGGTCTATACCCGCTGAGCCTGCCTGGTGAGAAGGAGGACAGCTTTTCCTCGCTGTTCAGGGACATGGACAAGAGCCAAGGGCGCGGGGGAGAGGAAGTCCGCACCTCCGGTGAGGAGGGCGAGGGCTGTGCCAGATTTTTGTTCTTTCTTTTCTTCCCCCTCCCCCTTTTGTAACCTCGCGAAGGCGAGTTTTGACATTATAATCAGATATTTAAAGAATTAAAATCATTCGTAAATGTTTGTGAAATTTCTCTTTCTTTTTTTCCTTGAATTCTTCTTTTTGTGCCACACTCGCCCGCAAGTTTCCTCCCCCTTTGGCGGATCTCGCTAGGACAGGACTTGACGTTAGAGTGCATGTTTAGGACTCGTACTCGCGAGCAGATCTGAGAGCTCCCCCTTCCCTAAATCAACCAGAAATGGGCCCGCTGAGCTGGGGTCGTACCCACCCAGCTCGCGCGCTAGTTAACCTTCTCTTTGCCAATGTCGAGTCGAAACCATCGAAATATTTCTAAGTAAAACCATAGGGGGGTGGAGTTCCTCGTTGGATCTCGCCTTTAATAGGAAGCTCAGGACGGCTCGCCTTCCTTTTGCCGAGATGGTCCTGCGAGTACAATCTTGCCCATGGGGGCCTTCTCCCCTCATACCTTTAGGAAAGCGATCTTCTCGAATAATTCCAGGATAAATTAGAACCCCCTCGAGTGACATCCAGCCCTGCCAGCTAAGTGAGAGCCTAACAGTAGGATCTGCTCGGGGTCTAGGGCAGACTCCTCCGAGTGACATCCATCCCTGACAGCTAGGTGAGAGCCTAGCAGCGGGATCTGCTCGGAGTCTGCGGATGACTCCTCCGAGTGGCATCCAGCCCTGCCAGCTTTATGGGAGCCTCACAGCGGGATCTGCTCGGGGTCTGGGGCAGACTCCTCCGAGTGACATTCAGCCCTCCCAGCTTGATGGGAGCCTGACAGTGGGATCTGCTCGAGGTCTGGGGCAGAATCCTCCGAGTTGCATCCAGCCCTGCCAGCTAGGTGAGAGCCTGATAACGGGATTTGCTCGAGGTCTGGGGCAGACTCTTTCAAGTGACATCCAGCCCTGCCAGCTTGACGGGAGCCTGACAGCGGGATCTGCTTGGGGTCTGGGGCAGACTCCTCCGAGTGACATCCAGCCCTGCCAGCTAGGTGAGAGCCTGACAGTGGGATCTGCTCGAGGTCTGGGGCAGACTCCTCCGAGTGACCTCAAGCCCTGCCAGCTAGGTGAAAGCCTGACAGCGGGATCTGCACGGGGTCTGGGGCAGACTCCTTTGAGTGACATCCAGCCCTGCCAGCTATATGGGAGCCTGATAGTGAGATTTGCTCGAGGTCTGGGGCAGAGTCCTCCGAGTGACATCCAGCCCTGCCAGCTTGGTGAGAGCCTGATAGCAGGATCTACACAGGGTCTTGGGCAGACTCCTCCGAGTGACCTCCAGCCCTACCAGCTAGGTGAGAGCCTGACAATGGGATCTACTCAGGGTGTGGGGCAGACTCCTCCGAGTGACATCCAGTCCTGCCAGCTAGGTAAGAGCTTGATAACGGGATCTGCTCGGGGTATAGGGTGGATTCACTCTTCCACTTTTACAAAACATGTCATGAGCATAAGCATCTCAAAAAAATTTATTCCACAAAATAGAACTTACATGACTCAGGGGTAAAAGCGCTTCAGGTCGTCACCACTCTAGGTGAGACCTAGGGTCTCGCCTTCCACATTCCGAAGGCGATAGCCTCCTGACTTCAAGACCTCTTGCACTATGTATGGTCCTTCCTAATTGGGTTGAGTTTCCCCACTACGGCTGACCTCCATGCGGCATCCACCTTTCATAAGACCAAGTCCCCTTATGCGAATTGTTTGACTCTAACATGCTTGTCAAAGTATTTGGCTATTCTTATCTTCACTTCCTCTTTCCTGATGGCAGAGAGGTCTCGCAGCTCTTCAACCATGTCAAGGGAGATCCGTAGCTCCTCTTCGTTCTGGGCTCTCCATTCCTCCCTTCCTTCTCCTTCCTCGACCACTCGATGCGTTCAGACCTCGAACTCTATTGGGAGCACCGCCTCGCACCCATGGGAAAGTTTGAAAGGGGTCTCCCCTATGGCCGTGTTGGGTGTGGTTCTGAGATCCTAGAGGACTGAGGGGAGCTGCTCCACCCAACTAACTTTCAGGTTCTCTACTTTCTTTTTGAGGAGGTTGATAATGATCTTGTTCGCCGCCTCCACCTACCCATTGCTCCTTGGGTGATGGACCAAGGCAAACCTGAGATCAATCCCGAGCTGCCCACAAAAGTTGATGAACTCAGCGCAAGCAAACTGAGGTCCATTGTCCATGACGATGGCCTTGGGCAACCTGTGTCGGGAGATGATCACCCCCCAAACAAAGTTCCTACTGACTTGGGAGGTCACCTTGGCAAAAGCCTTGACTTCCATCCACTTGGAGAAATAGTTGATCATAACTAGCAAGAATCTTCTTTGGCCGCTGGCCTGGGGAAAGGGTCCGACCAAATCCATTCCCCAGATTGCTAATGGCTAGGGTGCTGTGATACTCCTGAGGCACTGGGCCGGTTACAGCTGGAGGGGGCGAATAGTTGGCACTTATGACACTCCTTTATGAACTTTGCTACACCGTGGCCCAGGGTCGTCCAAAAGTACCCTTGCCTGACGATCCTCCCTTCTAGCATCCGACTCCTAGAGTGGCTTCCACACTCCCCGGAGTAGACCTCCTCCAAGATCCTCGGGACCTCCCCCTCAGCCACACAATGTGCCAACATCCCCGAGAGGGTCTTTCAGTACAGCTATCCATCGCGCATGAGATAGTATGCCGATTTGTAATTGAGCTTCTTCCTTTTCATCCCCTTAGGATACTCCCCCATGGACAAGAAAGTCATGAATAGGTCCATCCACGAGGGGTGCTGCTCTACCTCCATCAGCTTTCCCTCCTCAATGGAAGGGTGGAATAAGTCGGTGATGGTACCCCCCACCCGGCGACCATGCTTTGCCAGTTGATCTACCTGCTCGTTTTCCTCCCTAGGCACGTTCCAGATGGAGAAAGTTTGGAACGTGCTGATGACCCCCTTCACCTTTGCCTAGTACAGCTGCAGAGTTGGCTCCCTTGCCTCTAACTCTCCGTTAATCTTAGAGGCCACCACCATGTAGTCAATGAGGACCTCTACGTCGCACACCCCCAACTCCCTTGCCAAGTGCAACCCCGTGATCACTGCCTTAGACTCAGCCTGATTGTTGTTAATGGGAAAGTGCACCACTACTATTTGTTCAATCCTCATCCCTTGTGGACTCTCCAAGATCACCCCCACCCATAGGGAATGCCTTTCTGACGCGTCGTCCACCATCACCTTCCTGGGGACTGGGTGGGCAAGTTCTGCCTCTGCCACTTCCACCACATAATCTGCTAGGAAGTCAGTCATTGCTTGTGTCTTGATCGAAAGGCGAGGGACAAAGGAAATGTCGAATTTGCTCAACTCTACCGACCACTTGGCAAACCGGCCTTAGTGCTCTACCCCCTCGAATATGTTGCGGGGGGGGGGGGGGGGGTGGTCAGTCACCACTCAAATCGAGTGTGTTTGGAAGTAGGGACGGAGCCTCCGAGCTGAAATGATTAGAGCAAAGGCCAGCTTCTCCAGGATAGGATACCTAAGCTCTGCCTTCCTCAAGACCCGACTCACATAGTAAATCAGGAGTTTTTTATTCCCCTCTTTGCGAACCAAAACGCAGCTTAGGGCCTCCGCTCCGACCCCTGTATACAAGAACAAGTCCTCCCCCTCCTTTGGCCCTTGGAGCAGGGGGCCTGATTCAGCTGCCTCTTCATGGCCTAGAATGCCTCCTCATACTCCGAGGTCCACTCGAACTTCTGGCCTCCACTTAGAGTTTTGAAGAAGGGAGAGCACTTCTCCCCGACCCGGGAGAGGAACCTTCTCAACCATGATAACTTCCCCGTCAACCGCTGCACTTCCTTGGCATTCCGTGGTGACTCCATCTCCACAATCGCCCTCACCTTATCATGGTTGAGCTCTACACCGGCAGGGGTGAGGAGATGCCCCAAGAATTTTCCCCTGCTTGCCCCGAAGATGCACTTCAAGGGGTTCAACCTCATTTTGTACTCGCGGAGAGTAGCAAAAGCCTCTTCCAAGTCCCGGAGGTGAGAGTCGACGTCCAGGCTCTTGATCATGAGGTCGTCTACATACACCTCCAGGTTCCCTTCTACTCTCGAAAGACCCTATCCATAATCTTTTGATAGGTCGCCCCTGCATTTTTTAGCCCAAAAGGCATCATTTTATAACAGTAGCACCTGTACCCTGTAATGAAGGAGACATCCTTGACATCGAGAGGGTGCATCCTGATCTGATGATAACCTGAAAAAATATCTAGGAAAATCATTATAGGTAAACTAATGGTTGAGTCAACCAGCACGTCGATCCGAGGCAAGGGGTAACAATCCTTAGGGCATGATTTATTAAGTAAAGAAAAATCAAAACACATTCTCAACTGGGCATCTCCTTTTTTAACCATTAAAACATTGGAGACCCAGCCGAGGTATTGGATCTCGGATACAAAAACGGCCTTGAGGAGCTTGTCCACATCGTCCTGAATTGGCTCGGCCAACTTGTCCACCGCAGACCTCTTCTTCTTCTAGATGGGTAGAGCCTCCGGATCCAGGTTGAGGCGATGGCAGGCCACGTCCGTATTAATCCCTGGCATCTCCACGGCACTCCATGCGAAGACGTCAACATTCTTCCGGATGTACTCCAGCCCTGCCCTGAGCCTCTGGGGTCAGCCCTCCGCTGACGCGGACCTTCTCCACCCTGCCTCTGAAGGTTAGGACCTCCATCTCCACCACCTCATCTGCCACCTCTAAGCGAGACTGCTCCACCCATTCCTCACCATCCCCCCTACGGGGGTGAGGACCTCTCCCTCAGCTTCCTCCACGGCCTTCGCCTTGGCCGGCTCCTGGACTTCATCCATCTCCTCCTCCCGAGGGCAGGTCACCTCTATCTCCATCTCCTCCTAGCCAGCCTCCTGTTCCTCCTCCTCCATCCTTCGCCCCATCTCTTCGGCACCCTCCTGCCATGAGATGGAGTTCACGGCGGTGATATAGAACTCCCTTGCTATCTTAGGGTCTCCTTGGATCCAGACCTGGACCCCCTCGATATTGAACTTCAAGCACTGGTGGAAGGACGAGGGGACACAGTAAAAGGCACTGATAAGGGGCCTCCCAAAGATGGCAGTGTAGCTGCTGGGGGCATCCACAATAATGAACTTGTAAGTGTGGGACTGCCCCCCCCCCCCTAGCGTGACATGGAGTCCCACTCCTCCTTCTACCTCCTTCCTCTCCCACGAGAACCCGAACAAGGGTCCGTCCGAGGCCAGCACCCTCTTGGCCTCCACTTTCATCGCATCGAACGGCTTCTTAAAGATGACATTGACCGAGCTTCCATTGTCGACAAGTATCCGATTGATGGTGAAATTCTTGATGGCAGTCTGGATGACCAGCGCATCACAAAACGGATCCTCGTGATCCGGCATATCCTTCCTCGAGAAGGTGATCTTCTCCTCCTAGGGTGGGGTCTGGGACATGGAGGCGACGCTCCTTCGGTATATGGTATGGATGCTTGCCTTGCGGGAAGCCTCGACACCTGCCCCTCCATGGATCATCCCGATCCTTCCTCGAGTCCCCACATCCACCCGGTCCTCGCACTGGTCCTCCTCCGAGCGCGGCAGGACCTCTTCGATCCGTACCTCCTGATGCTCCTGTTGTAGTTGTTGCTCCCTGTTTCCTCGCAACTCGAGTAACTCCGGGCACGTGGTCGTGGAGTGCCCTTCTTCCTAGTGGAAGTCGCAATAGGGCAGCTCCACCCTGACTTCCCTTCTCCTTCTCCTTGCCGCCCTCCTTCTCTCCCCCATGGCTATTTCCATAGCCTGCTCCTGACCGGGAAGAGGCAGCCTCTGGACCTGCCTCCCTCTTGGAGGATAAAACTGGCCTTGACCTCCCTATCGACGGTCCCCTCCATGGAACCCTCTTCTTGCCCCCTGATTTTGCAATTCTGGCCTCCACCCTAGTCGCTGATTCGGCTCATAACGCCCCCACCTTGGTTGTTGTTGTTGCTGCTACTGCTCCCTCTGCCATGGTTCATCTCTCCTCTCCTCTTAGCTCCTGGCCCCCCTGGGCCTCTCCTCCTTCGTAGTCCATCTAGCTAACTTACGGGAAAATTCCGGATTCGACGCCTCCCCGTCAACTTCTCTCGCTGCCCTCTCCATCAACTCCTCGTAGGAGAGGGGGGATCCTCTTCAACTCCATTCGGAAGAAACCCTGCTGCATCCCCAGGGTGAAGGCCATCATCAGAGTGTGGCCCAGCATCTCCTGAAACTAGGTGACCTCCTCCTGGAAGCGATCAATATAGCTTCCCAGGGTCTTGTTCACCCCCTGCTTGATGCGGAACAAGGACTCTGACTCCCACTTCCTCCTCTTCGAGGTTGTGAACCTCAACATGAACCCCCGGCGTAGGTCCTCGAAGCTATAGATGGAGTTGGCCGGCAGCTGGTGGAACAACTCCCTTGCCTTCTCCTTCAAAGTGATGGCAAAGAGTCTGTACTTGAAGCCATCTGACATCTGTCGGATCGAGACCATGTCCTCAAACCACTAGACGTGCTGAATCAGGTCCCCCTTACCGGTGTAGTAGGACATCTCGGAGTCCTTGAACCCATCCGGGACTAGTATAGAGGAGACCAACTCGTTAAAGGGGCTGTCTCCCCCCATTGGGCGAGCTGGGGGGTCTCGCGCCGCCATCTCGCCAAACCTGCCACTGCCTCTTAAGTCCGGGAAGAGCACTCGCCCAGAGAGCTCAGCACCCCGGCCTTCCTCGGCGATCTCCTTCCCTACTTGTCGGATGGGAGCGACCTCGCCGAGTACCGGATCTGCGGGAATTGGGATCGCCGGAGTCGAGCACTCGGCACGCATGCCGAGTGAGAATCAGACCAAGCCGAGTACCTCCTTCCTGAAATCTTCGAACAACCCCATTGTCGCGAGAGGGGGAGGGGGTGGCGAGTCGGTCCTATCTGATCCTTCCACTTATCCTCCAATCACTAAACTCGTTGAAGATTTTCTGTGCTGACCACTATCCACGCTCACCGCACAAAAAATGTTAAAACCAAAAGTCGGTCTCTTATGGAGTTCACCCTTGGGGAAGGGGTGATCGCACACCTACTTCTCTCCCACGAGCTGGAATACTGGAAGAGGGAACACGATAAGGACCCAAGGGCTCGGCGCGGAGGACCCACCACACACCCGAAAGATCACTGAGCGCTTCCCCTCCTTAACAAAGTGTCGGGCTAAGGTACCTCAAGAAACACTAAGGGGACTTTGGAGACAAGTAAGCGTGCATTCTGAGGTACCCCTTGGGTCCTATTTATAGATTTATGAAAATGGCCTACAAATAGCCAACCTCTGCTGTTCTGAACAGCTATGTGCAGCCCACCCGGGTCTACCAACAACGAGACTCCACTGTTTAAACTGGCTATGGGCAGGCTAGCGGGGGCAAAATGGTAAAAATACATCATTGCTGAAGGGGCGAGTTACCCTACGAATGCCTTTACTCGGTAAGGGCGGCGAGTACCGGATGGAGCTGGTACTCTTCGCATTGGCTCGGCACTAGGCGAGCATAAGCTCAGCCCGCCCTACCTTCTTACTGCGAGTTTGGCGATCGGGCCAAAAGTTCGTCGAGCTGAGCTCGTCGATCAGCCTGGAATCCGTCGACCTGGACTTGACGAACCATTGCGAGTTGAATGGATGTCAAGGCAAGATGGATGGGGCAGGGGGCATCGAGTGAGCTCGGTGCCAGGGGCTGGGCACCGACTGAACTCGCCGCCAGGGGCTAGGCGCCGATTGAACTCGACGCTAGGGGCTGGGCACCGACTGAACTCGCCGCCCCTGGCTGGGGGTGCCGACTGAACTCGCCACCCCTGGTTGGGGGCGCCGAATGGACTCGATGCCCAGGGCCTAACTCGCCCAGGATTTGGGCTATGTTCGGCTGATCTGACCCCTACTGACCCCACTCGTCGGATACGGGGTTGTACAAGAATGATATACGCAGAAATAAAAACACAAATAACTTTATTCAATCAAGATTAAAAGGAATTTTTCAATTACAAAAGTTTGATCTCCGTGACGCTGGAGATTAGAGGTGGTGAAGGAATAAACTCTTTTGGTTTCCTATACCGACCCATTACCCAGACCAGTTGGCTCTCTCCCTTTCCCTCCAAGAAAGGTCTTCGAGCCAGCTCTTCACCTTTACGCGAGGAAGTGTCTTAGAGCCCTGATAGATCCCCCGATCTAGACATCCCTTCCTCGAGACGATTTATTATGGATTCCTCCCTGGATTCCGACGACCTTTACCAGTCGATTTCCCTTATACAAGAATATAGAAAAAGTGCAAAGTACAAAAAGATTAAAGATGAATTTAGGATTGAATCTCCCTCAAAAAGATTTCTCCGTTGAGCAATCTGTGACCGGTGCTAGCGATCTTCATTTGGTTGTAACCGATCAAATCCATATAGTCATTGACATCCTTGGCTAGACGAAGATCTTCGTGCATAAATGGGAGGGAGGCAGTTTTCTTTTCCTTTGACGAAGATGGCATTTTGGTTCTCCAAAGGCGACACATGAACCCTAGGATTGAGAATAGGTGTCTCACTTTTTCTGGAATGAAAAATGAAGCCTTTTATACTTTTTTCGAAAATAGACTATCGCCGGCGGTAGAGCTAGCATCCGGCGGTAGGTCAACGCGATTGATGCCAACAGCTGTCCTGCAAATTTGGAAAAGTATTAAAAAATAATATTTTCCTCTTTTTTTCATGCTAGCGTGGCAAGGTAGAAAGGTATCGCCTAGTTGTAGTCCAGTCATCTTGACGCACTCGATAATTGTTGAGTGGGCTAGTGCAGCGTGGTTGTAGGCTAGCGCGGCACGGTAGAACCCCGAGCGCGTGGCCAAATTAAATCCTCGGGCTAGCTCTGGCGGTAGCGCTAGCGCCATACGGTAGGATCCTAAGCGCCCGATCTATTTAATTTAGGTTACCGCCCGACGGTAGAGCTTAGTGCGTTGAGGTAGGTGCAAGAAGAGAGCTCCTTACTTACCTTGAACTTGTAAGCCTGCACACTTTACCAAACACAAGGTGTGATCAAATACAACATGGGAATTGATATTATCAAACTAAGGAAATGTGAACCGTCGGATCCAACAGGAGGTAGAGGGCCTATAAATTCTATTCCCCACAGATCAAATATTTCGTATTCTATAAGCAAGTTCTGGGGCATTTCATCCCGACGAGAAATATTACCTGACTATTGTCAGCTATTGCAAGTGCTTACCAATTTCTGAGCATCTTTGAATAAAGTAGGCCAAAAGAAGCACGCTTCAAGCACCTTCTGTGCAGTCTAGTTTGCTTGATAATGTCTGTCGGTTTATCCTTCATGGAAGTGCCATAAGATTTTGAAACCTTCCTCACCTGAAATACATATCTTAATCACTTGGTCCGCATAGACTCGGAATAAAAATATGTCTTCCCAAAAATAGTTTTAAAGTTAGAAAAGAATTTCTTCTTTTGATGACTTAAAAATGTTTTTGGAAGGACTCGAGCCACTAAATAATTGGCCAAGTCTGCAAACCAAGGAGTAGAGGAATTCATTACCGTTTCAATGACGAGGAGTCATTCTTTAGGGAATTTGTCTTCAATGTTGGCCTCCACTAACATATCTGTAGAATATTCTCTAGTCAAGAAAGATGATTGGTCGCCAAGTTCTCTGCATCTTTTTTTTATCTCGGATCTCCAAGTCAAATTCTTGTAGGAGGAGAATCCAGCATAGTAAATGAGGTTTGGCATCTGCTTTACTCAATAAATATTTTAAATCTGGTTGGTATATTGGAAAATGTGTACTAGATTTGGAGAAGCCACAACTTAGTCAATGATATGCATCAATGTGTATTTGATAGAAGTTTGAGTTTAATTGTGCAGGTTTAAGTATTTGAAGGAAAATTTTCTAAGTACAAGTGTCAACACTTGTGAAGAAACTGTGTCAACACTCAAGAAACTTGTATCGACACTCTGGCAAGCTGTGTTGACACATAGACAAATTGTGTCGACACTCAGGGAAGTTGTGTCGACACCCAGAATTTGTGTCGACACTTATGAAGAAGCTATGTCGACACCCAGCTGCTATGTCGACACTCAGGAAAGCTGTGTCAACACACTGGCAAAATGTGTCGACACTTATAAAGAAGTTTTGTCGACACTCAAAGCTATGTTGAAAAGACGCAATAGTGTCAACATCCAGAATTGTGTCGACAACTTAAAATAGAATTGTGTCGACACTTAAAACAGAAGATGCGTTGACACTCAAGAGCTATGTCGACACCTGAAGCAATTGTGTCGACACACAGAATTTGTGTTGACACACCAACTCTCAAAAGGCTGTGTCGAGTTCAGAAGTAATTGTGTCGACACACAGGACTTGTGTCGACACCCACTCAATGCCATTTGACAAACACTCAACACCAACTGTCTGCAACTGAAATGTCGAGACAATAAGCTGCTGTGTCGACACACAGGACTTATGTCTACACATACAATATAAGCAGTGTAGAGAAGCAGAAGTATGAAGAACCATGTGAAGCAATCTGCCGAGTGTTGTATGCTGAGTTAAACAGACATTGAAGAACCTGGTGACGTGACTGGTGACTTGACAGTTGTCATAACTAGCCGGTCTGACACCACTGTCAGAACTGTCAGAAGTTTGTTATGAACCGGATCAGCCGGTAACCATGAAGCAAGCTCTATATAAGAGACAGATCGGAAACAACAAAGAATATACATAAGAACAACAACGTGAAGCATCTATAAGAAGAATTCTGACAGATCAAGGGCTGTCTGCAAGAAAGATTCAGAGTTCTATCTGAATTTAAGGAAGAAGCTGATTGAAGATCATCTTCATCAATAAAGAAGATCCAACTTATTTTGTTCTAATCAAGAAGCTTTGAAAAGATAAGTTAGGTTGGATCAGAAGGATCAGTCAATCCAAGAACTAATCAAGAAGACTGCATCAACAGAGAAATCTTGCTGGTGAAGTTTTCAGTTACTCTTTACTCACAAATTCCTGTAGGATCTTATGTTAGATCTGAGATTGTAAGCCTAAAATTATAAAGGCTGAGGTAGGGCTGTGTGCCTTAGGTAGGACTTGTGGTAAGTCTGAGTTGTAAGCCTAATTATAAAGGCTGAGGTAGGGTTGAGGCCTGAGGTAGTATTCTAGAGAAGAATCTGAGGTAGGACTTGTGTTAAGTCTGAGGTGTAGGAACCATCTTTGGTTCTGAGATTGTAAGATCTGGGGATCTGAGCCAGTGGAAGGAAGTTAGGCTTAAGCCAGTTATTTGCTGGATAGGCAAAGGGGGAAAGTGGATGTACCCATATCTTGGGGAACCACTATAGATCTGGTGTTTGCTATGTTCTATTTAATTTTTGTAGATAGAAATATTCTGTGCTAAAAGAAGTTACAAATATCTGTTTGCCTTAAAATCAAAAAGACACAAAAGATTAGAACCTATTCACCCCCCCCCCCCTCTAGGTGTTTAGGCTCTTGAAACAAAGTCTTTCAAGTGGTATCAGAGGGAGGTTCCTCAAAATTTTACCTAACAGTCAGAGGATTTCTCCAAGGCAAATAATAAATAACAAAATGGGTTCAAGTGAAAATCAAAAGGAATTTGGATCTATGAAATTGCCCATATGCAGGAAAGAATCATTTTGCATTTGGAAAGAAAGGGTCAGGCTATTTATGGAAGCATCTTATCCAAGAATTTATATCACAGTACAGGAAGGCCCCTTCGTCCCAATGAAGGTTTCTGTTCTTGATACAAACATTCAAACTCCAAAGAGTTATTTAGAGATGACTAAGGATGACATCATCTTGGCTACATTACATAAAAGAGCTCATAATATAATTATAAGTTCCATAGATGATGCACCATTCTAGAATCTTGTGCACTATAAAACTTCCAAAGAAATGTGGGATACATTGATTATCTATATGAAAGGCACAAAAGAAGTCAGAGAGGACAGAAAGTCTATGCTAAATCAGGAATATGAGAGCTTTAGGCATAATAAAACTGACAGCATAGCTGAATGCTATAAAAAGTTTTTCAGAATAGTGAATGAACTGATGACATATGGAAGAGTCTTCAGTACTTATGAATTGAATGACATGTTTCTTAGGTCCCTAACAAAGGATTGGGAAACTAAGATATGTGCCATCAGAAAAGTAGCCAAACTGGCTGACAAACCCCCACCTACACTTTTTGGAAAACTTCTTTCATATGAAATACAGCTTACTGCTAAAAAAGAGGAAGAAAAGGGCAGCAGATCTGAACATAAAGAAAAGTCAGTAGCCTTCAAGGCTGAGAGCTCAAGGAAGGGTAGGAGAAAATCTCCTTCTCCACCTAGAAGTAGTACTGAAGCAGAAGAAGGTGTTACTGAAACAAGTACATAAGATAGTCATACATCTGATGAAGACTTTGCCGCCTTCACAAGACAATTCCAAAGGTTCATGAAGAAAAAGAATTGGAGAACCAGGCCTTCATCTACATCCTATTCCAAGGATGAATACTACAGGAAGAAGAAAACACCTACGGAGGACAGGTATGCTTTTAAACCTAGTAAACAATCTAATTCTAAGATTGTGTGTTATTGCTGCAATAGGTCTGGGCATGTCATAGTTGACTGTCTTGACAAAAGAAAGGAGTCAAAGGACAAGAAGAAGAAGCTGGTCAAAGGCAAGAAGGAGAAGTCTCTAGTGGCTCAGAAGGAGAAGAGTTGGACAGACTCTTCATCTTCAAAATCTGAAGAAGAAGATGCAGAAGCATATGTTGGACTCTTCTCAACAGAAGAGGATTCTAGGGAACTAGAATTCTTACAGATGCTGGACTCCATAAATGGAGTGGAAGAATATTGCTGTAAAGGGCTGATGGCCCAATCTGAAGAAGATAAGTGTCAGGATCAGCCTTGACCAAGTTAGGTAAACAATTCACCCCTAGTCTCAGATTACTTTACTGGATCAGAATCAAAAGCATCTTCTTCAAAAGAAGTGGATGGATTTGAGTCTGAGGGGGATGTTCACCAACTCATTAATGAGTATGGTGGGTTGTTGAATGCTCTAAAGAAGAGCAAGTTTCTTGTTAAAGAGCAAGCCAAAGAGATTGAGTCTCTTAAGCTGGCTGCAACAGTTTCAGCAAAACTGCTGGATCAAAAACTAAATGAGGTTGCTAAATTGAAAAACATTACAGTTATTCAGATGGGCACAATCTCATTCAAAGAGAATCATATCAAGAAACAGGAGGGAAAACTTCAGCAAGAGAGAGAGCTTGTGGAAAAATTCTGCAAGCCAAAATTAGTCTTACCTTTGATAGATAATTTTGTTTCACAAAAAGGAAAGACTGGTCTAGGCTATAAGGGAAGAACTAGGGCTACCAATTCTCATAGAAAAGATAAAGCCATAGTTCAGCCTTTAGCTGTAAATCCCCCTATTTTCTTTAAGAAGGTAGTGCATCCTACTAACAGGTATGATCATGACATTACACATGGTCACTATGAGCATGAAAATTTCATGAGCAAGGGTGCTAATGCCAATAGACCAATCTATAGGCATGCCCATCATATTCAAGAGGAGTTCTTGAAGAATGCTGTTCAAGCACCAACACTTAATAAGTCTACTGACAACAAAGTAAGAAGGCATGTACCTAAGAATAGGTATAATAGGTTTGAGTGTTGGTGTCGTGGCAAGGTGGGCCACTTTGCCATGGATTGCTTGATTAACTTAAGTATTAAAACCAAAAGTAGGATTCCTATTAGATCATTCACAGGGTTTCAAACTAACAAGGACCTAGGACCCACTTGCAAGTTGGGATCTAAGGGTAAGTGATTCATTATTTGTTGTAGGTAAATCTAAATGACCATACCCCTATATGGTACTTGGATAGTGGCTGTTCCAGACATATGACTGGAACAAGGAGAATATTGAGGGACTATGTGCCTATAAAGAATGGACCAAAAGTTATCTTTGGTGGATGAGAAAAGGGAATCATCAAAGGATTTGGTAACATATTTTGTGATTCAATTACAATCACTAAAGTTGCTTATGTAAAGGGTCTAAAACATAAACTGATTAGCATAAGTCAACTTAGTGACCTAGGTTATGATATTTCTTTCCTCGAAGGGGAGTGCCTAGTAAAAAGGTCATGTGATCAAGAGATCATTTTGACTGGCACTAGGAAAGGAAATGTGTATTGCCTTAACCTAGAGTGTGATTCTAACAACTCACCATTTGTTTGGTTGCAGGAGAGAAAGCTTCTCTATGTGTCAAATGGCACAAGAGGCTAGCTCATCTGAACTATAAGTCAATTGGACTGCTATTCAGCATGGGATTAGTGAGGAATGACCCTCAAGTTTAGTGCATAAAAGAGGGTGTGTGCTCAGCTTGCCAAAAAGGCAAGCAGACTAAGTCCTCTTTTCAGTCACTTGACATAAAAGATTCAAAGAGATGTTTGCATCTCATGCATATGGATTTGTTTGGTCCTATGCCAGTCCATAGTCTTGGTAGGAAAGCATACACACTTGTTGTTGTGGATGACTATTCTAGATTTACATGGGTTTTCTTCTTGAGGCAAAAATCTGAAACCCCAACTATTTTCCAGACTTTTGTCAAACAAATACAGAATGAATACAACAACTCAGTGTTCAAAATCAGAAGTGACCATGGAACTGAATTTCAGTCTGAATGTATGATAAAATTCTGTGAAGAACTTGGGATTCATCAGGAATTCTCTTCACCTAGAACTCCTCAGCAAAATGGTGTTACTGAAAGAAAGAATAGGACTCTAATTGAAGCCAGTAGAACTCTACTGAATGACACTACTCTCCCTGAATACTTTTGGGCTGAGGCAGTAAATACTGCATGTAATGTGCTCAATAGGGCCTCCATCAACAAGAAACACAAGATGACTCCCTACTAGATTTTAAAAGGCAGGAAACCAAACATATCTTATTTTAGAATCTTTGGTAGTAAGTGTTTTGTACTAGTCAATGGTAAACACTACCAAACTAAGTATGCTGCCAAATCCCTAGAAAGGATATTTATTGTGTACAGGAACCACAGTAGAGTATACAGGATCTACAACTTGACTACTCAAGTTGTAGAAGAATCTGTGCATGTAGTATTTGATGAGTCAATGTTTATTAACAATGAATTGTCTAGTTCTTCTGTTAGTTCTATAGGTCTAACAGATAAGCTGAACAAGCTGACCATCAATGAAGATGTTACTGCTAATCTTGATGAAGATAAAGATGCCAGCTATCCAGGGGGAGATCAAGTCCCTCTGGGTGGAGAAGAAAATGTGGAGCATCAAGATGAGGAAACTGGAGATAGCCATAATGCTGACAGAATTCCTCCAGCAAGGAAACACCTGAAGGATCATCCAGCTCACCAGATCATTGGTGATGCAAGTCAGGGTGTTCTAATAAGGAGCAGGAGCATGAACACAGTTTTATGTTCTATCTTCCTAACTCAGATAGAACCCAGGAAGATTGAAGAGGCCATGCAAGACACAAACTGGATTGATGCAATGCAAGAAGAGCTCAGTCAGTTCAAAAGGTGTAAGGTCTGGGAACTAGTGCAAAAACCTAAGGATCACAACATAATAGGAACTAAGTGGATCTATAGGAACAAGCTTGATGAGAATGGCACTATAGTCAAGAATAAGGCTAGAATGGTAGCAAAAGGCTACAGGCAAGAGGAAAATATTGATTTTGATCAAACCTTTGCTCCAGTGGCAAGGCTGGAGGCAATAAGGCTGCTCTTAGCCTATGCTGCCTATCAAGGGTTCAAAGTATATAAAATGGATGTGAAATCAACATTTCTGAATGGTGATTTAAAAGAAGTCTATGTAGAAAAATCCTCAAGTTTTGTAGACTCTCACTTTCCTGATTATGTATATAGGCTTAGGAAAGCTCTATATGGTTTGAAACAAGCTCCAAGGGCTTGGTATGAAACCTTGTCTTCCTTCCTCATTGAGAATAAATTCTCTAGAGGAAAGATAGACAAAACACTATTCTATAGGGAATCAAAAGGCAAGATAATACTAGTCCAGATATATGTGGATGACATTATCTTTTGTTTTACTGGAAACAACCTTTGTAGGAAGTTTGCCAAACTTATGCAAGGGAAGTTTGAGATGAGCAGTTTGGGTGAGCTAAAGTTCTTCTTGGGACTTCAAGTTAGACAAACTGAGAGTGGGTTGTACATATCCTAGTCTAAGTTCACCAAGGAGTTGATTAAGAAGTATGGTTTGGACTCAGCTTCTACAATGAAAACTCAAATGGGAACAAGTATGCCTATATGCAAAGATGAAGCAGGGAAACCTATTGATGAGTCTTTGTATAGAGGGATAATTGGCTCCCTACTATACTTGACTGCAAGTAGACCTAACATCATGTATGCAACATGTGTCTGTGCTAGGTATCAAGCATGCCCTAAGGAATCTCATTATACTACAGTTAAAAGAATTTTGAGATATCTTAAGGGCACACCTAATCTAGGCCTTTGGTACCCTAAGAATAGAGATTTTCTATTAACAGGTTTCTCAGATGCAAATTTTGCTGGATGCAAAGAAGACAGAAAAAGTACCACAGGAACCTGTCAATTCCTTAGTAGGACGCTGGTGTCATGGAGCAGCAAGAAGCAAACCAGTGTAGCTATATCAATTGTTGAATCAGAGTATATAGCTGCTGGTAGCTGCTGTGCACAATTAATGTTGATAAAGCATTAACTAAAAGATTATCACATCCAGGTATGTAGAATTCCACTATTTTGTGATTCTACAAGTGCTATTTCTATTGCTAAGAATCCTGTATCACACAGTAGGACCAAGCATATAGATATTAAGTTTCATTTTATCAGAGAACATGTAGAGGAGGAAAATATTAATCTAGAGTTTGTAAAAACTGATAATCAAATAGCTGATATTTTTACAAAACCACTGGATGAAACTAAATTCAATAATTTAAAATTTGAATTAGGTATGTTGAACTTAGACTAGGTTAACACAAGTTTCCATTAGTAGCATATGTCCGCACCAAATTTCTGTTGAAATTTGGCTAAGTACAAAGTTTGTGTCGACACAAGCAAGTTGTGTCGACACACTCAGTATGTTGTGTCGACACAGGAAAAGGATGTGTCGACACAAAAACAGTATCTGTGTCGACAAGAGAATAGGTGTCGACACAACCTTGTCGAGACTATAAGTCGTGAGGATATCTGTGTCGACATAAAAAGTTGGTGTCAGCACAACTCTGTCGAGACTTAAGTTGTCAGTGTCGACACAGACGCAAGTATGTCGACACAGACTCAAGTATGTTGACACATAGATGTGTCGACTTAATATATGTTTTGTCGACTTAGACATTAGTATGTCGACACATAGTTGTGTCGACTCAGCTTAAGTTCTGTCAAGACCTAGGTAATTTTTGTCGACACAAAAACTGATTTGTCGACTAGAGCCCGACTTTTGGTCTGCCCTTGACTCAAGTACTATAAAAAGGTGAATCCAAAATCTGGTCGACTACGCTATCAGAATTTTTGACTTTACACCTTCTGTCGACTTAGACCTTCTCTTCTCCTCTAGCACTTACATCAATGGCGCCAAACTATGAAGACAAGGTTAATGAAGGTTACGAACTGGTTCACGAAGGTTTCATAACTGCTTCTGACGAAAATCAGGGAGTTATTGCCCTAATTTCTTAAAATGGACTAGAATTTTTGGTCTTAGAACCGACCAAAATTTGGAAGAAGGAATTCATGGAGTTCTACACAACCGCTTCATTGGACACTAAAGGAAAGAAAATCAAGGCATCTATTCAAGGTACCCAGGTGAAGCTCACTTTGAAATCAATCAGGAAAGCACTATATCTGCCATTGATTAAGGATACAGACGAAATTACTCCATCCCAAATAACTGAAGCATTAAGCTGGTGTGGACTGAATCCCAGTATTAAGATTGGTTCATCTATCAATAGAAAAGGGATGAATTCCCAAGGAAAATTTCTTTCAGAAGTAGTTGGCAAAGTGATTATCTGCAAAACAGGTTGACATGATCGGATTTATGCCCACATGTTCAATCTGATTGTGAGAATCATATTCAAGATAAACACTGACTGGGCAGCAGTAGTGTTTGATAAACTACAAGAAGGAATAAAGAAACCTAACCTGGGAAGGATCCTCAGCCTATGCTTAACATCAGTAATTCAAGATGTTCTGAAACAAGCAAATGGATCTAAAATAAATCATATGAGAAAAATGGATGTAAGGATACTGTCAAGATGGGACAGAGTTCTGACCAAGGAAGTCCCTGCACCCAAGGAGCAAACTAAAAAGGACAAGAAGAAAAATAAAGTGATTGTACAGGGTTATTCCTCCAGTGATTCTTAAGAGGAAGTGGTCTTTAGTTCTGATGAAGACCAGCACCAACAGGAAGGACATGATCAAATAAAGGACAGTGAGCCCTAGGAGCAACAAGTTGACTCCACTCAAGGGGGAGAAAACCTAGAAAAAGAAATTGAGTTGCCTGCCCAAGGGGGAGGTATTGATGATGTTGTCATGGATAGTGACTTAGCTGCAGACACAATAATGGATATTGTATCTGAAATCAACACTGCAGCTGAAGTAACTGATAAGAATGATGCTAAAAATGAGCCAGTAAGTATCTTCTCCACAGACTAGTGATGTATTATAGTATTCTCCTCAAAAATTGTTCAAAGGGACACTTTTGTTTACACAATAAAAGAGGTCTTTCAAGTGGTATTAGTCTTTTAAGTAGTTCTTTAAAAAAACTAATCTTATTCCTTCTGCACAGATACAGCAGGAATTTACAATGGAAGAATTATTTCCTGATCCTCTTACTGATAGGACTGAGGGGGAGGAAATTGAAAAAGAAAAGGACATTCCAAGGACTGAGGGGGAGTTATCCAAGGATATCCCAGCTGAAAAGGAAACTATTGATATTAAATGTACATCTGAATCTTCTGAAGATGAAGAAGCCACATTGGCTAAGAAAAGAAAGCTGTCTGTGTTAAAGAAGAAGAGTTATGGATATAAGAAAGCTTTATAATTGGGAACAACACCATCTACATCAACTATGGACTTCAGTTCTTTACTGGTCCAGATGCAAATAAAACTGGATAATCAAAGACAGTCTATAGAGCAATATGTGGATGAAACTCATAAGGATTTACAGTTTCAATTGGCCTAGGACATCAAATCCATTAGATTTGAAGTGAATCAACATAAGAAGGAGATGACAGATTACTTCCATAAAGGAGGTAATGCTGCGGTGTTCCTGGCCAAGAAACAGTAAAATATCCAAGCTAAAGTGGATGAAATTGAAGTGAAGCAGGGATATGTACTGGAGAATCAGTTAAAGATGAAGGAAAATATCAAGGATTCATATCATGAAATATTGAAAAAGCTCACTGATTCTAGCACTACTCTGAAGGATGAAATCTCCAAGCAAATCAAGGAAGATATATCTGCTGTGAAAGCCACATTTCAAGAATCTCAGGAGAAAATTACAACTTTCCTGAAAAAATTCAGAGCTTATTTTAAAGAGGGAACTGAATATATAGCTGATCAAGTTAGATTCCAGAAAGAAGATTTGAGAGATCATGTTGCAAGAGAAGTCATAAAGGGGGAGAGATTACTAGTCAAAGCTAGCTCTGGCCATACTAAATGGACTACCAATCACATCAGAGCTACTCTTGGATATCCTCCTCTTTGTGATGATGCTAATGTAGCTGAGTCTGTGATTCAACCTGAATATTTTGAAGGAGATCAGCTTGAAGTTGCTCAGGTGATCTACCCCCCAACTGATTTTGAAATGGTTCAAGAAGAAGTGTTGAAAATGTATAGTCCTCCACCAGAGGCACAAAATATAATTCTGTAAATAGTTGAAATGTCAGAAGCTACATTGGAAGCTCAGAAGAAAGCTCAACTTTCCAAGAAGAGATTCAAAGAGCAGGCTAAGCTGAAGCCAGATTTTGAGCAGTGGATCCCAACTTCTAGAAACATCATACTTACTTCCTTGAAAGCTGTAAAGGATAAAACCCATGACAGGGGTAAGTGGTTTTCTGAACAAGAGTGGAATAAATATCAAGCAGGACAAGAAGCAATTCTTCAACATAGAAGAAGTGCTAAGGCTAGGAAGCTACTTGCTAATACTCAAGAGCCAAGCAATTACTTCCCCAAACCTTTCCACTATTTAAAAAGACAGAAGATTAAGGCTGAAGAATTAAAGAAGAAAGCTCAAAAAGGGAAAAAGCTAGCTGAGGTTACTGAACCTTCTGTGCAGGCTAAAATCAAGTCTGGCAAAGGAATAGTTATTAAGGAGCCTTGTCAATAATAGGATTGTTAGGTTTATGTAATAGAACAATGTACTAATTTGTTTCTTTTATTCTATAAGAAATTCATGTAAACCAAAGTTTTTCTGATTAATGAAATCTATTTCAATATTAAGTGTTTGTTGTTTACAATAATTATATAATATCCTGCTCTGAAATGTTTTTACTTTTATTACAATTTTGTTTTATCTTAAGCGATGTATATCTTTGACTATGGGTTATGACTTCTCCAAATAGGGGGAGATTGTTGGGTACATTGGAAAATGTGTACTAGATTTGGAGAAGCCACAACTTAGTCAATGATATGCATAAATGTGTATTTGATAGAAGTTTGAGTTTCATTGTGCAGGTTTAAGTATTTGAAGGAAAATTTTCTAAGTACAAGTGTCGACACTTGTGAAGAAACTGTGTCGACACTCAGAAAACTTGTGTCGATACTCAGGCAAGCTGTGTCGACACACAGACAAATTGTGTCGACACTCAGGGAAGTTGTGTCGACACCTAGAATTTGTGTCGACACTTATGAAGAAGCTATGTTGACACCCAGTTGCTATGTCGGCACTCAGGAAAGCTGTGTCGACACACTAGCAAAATGTGTCGACACTTATAAAGAAGTTGTGTCGACACTCAAAGCTATGTCGACACCTAAAGAAGCAATTGTGTCGACATCCAGAATTGTGTCGACAACTTAAAATAGAATTGTGTTGACACTTAAAACAGAAGATGAGTCGACACTAAGGAGCTATGTCGACACCTGAAGCAATTGTGTCGGCACACAGGACTTATGTTGACACACAAACTCTCAAAAGGCTGTATCGATTTTAGAAGTAATTGTGTCGACACACAGAACTTGTGTCGACACACACTCAACGTCATTTGAAAAACACTCAACACCAACTGTCTACAACTGAAATGTCGAGACAAGAAGCTGCTGTGTCAACACACAGGACTTGTGTCGACACATACAACATAAGCAGTGTCGAGAAGAAGAAGTATGATTGTGTCGACACTTGGAGTAATTGTGTCGACACCATGAAAACTTGTGTCGACACTTGCAGTAATTGTGTTGACACCATGAAGACTTGTGTTGACACTTAGTCTATATATGTCGACACATGTGAAGCAGTCTGCTGAGTGTTGTATGCTGAGTTGAATAGACATTGAAGAACCTCATGACGTGACTAGTGACTTGACAGTTGTCATAACTAGCCGGTCTAACACCACTGTCAGAACTGTCAGAAGTTTGTTATGAACCGGATCAGCAGGTAACCATGAAGCAAACTCTATATAAGAGACAGATCGGAAACAACAAAGAATATACATAAGAACAACAACGTGAAGCATCTATAAGAAGAATTCTGACAGATCAAGGGCTGTCTGCAAGAAAGATTCAGAGTTCTATCTGAATTAAAGGAAGAAGTTGATTGAAGATCATCTTCATCAACAGAGAAGATCCAACTTATTTTGTTCTAATCAAGAAGCATTGAAAAGCTAAGTTAGGTTTGATCAGAAGGACCAGTCAATCCAAGAACTGAACAAGAAGACTGCATCAACAGAGAAATCTAGCTGGTGAAGTTTTCAGTTACTCTTTACTCACAAATTCCTGTAGGATCTTATGTTAGATCTGAGATTGTAAGCCTAAAATTATAAAGGCTGAGGTAGGGCTGTGTATCTTAGGTAGGACTTGTGGTAAGTTTGATTTGTAAGCCTAATTATAAAGGCTGAGGTAGGGCTGAGGCCTGAGGTAGGATTCTGGAGAAGAATCTGAGGAAGGACTTGTGTTAAGTCTGAGGTGTAGGAACCATCTTTGGTTCTGAGATTGTAAGATCTATGGATCTGAGTCAGTGGAAGGAAGTTAGGCTGAATCCAGTTATCTGCTGGATAGATGAAGGGGGAAAGTGGATGTACCCATATCTTGGGGAACCACTATAGATCTGGTGTTTGCTGTGTTGTATTTTATTTTTGTAGATAGAATTATTCTGTGCTAAAAGAAGTTACAAATATTTGTTTGCCTTAAAATCAAAAAGACACAAAAAGATTAGAACCTATTCACCCCCCCCCCCCTCTAGGTGTTTAGGCTCTTGAAACAAAGTCTTTCAAAATCAGAATGATCAGTAAAAAAAATATAACTTTAGATAGCATTATATATGATCAAAACTTATCAAAAGCGAATATAATCCCCAGTAGTTCCTTTTCCGTGGTGGTGTAGTTGGCTTGTAGAGTTTTGAGCGTTTTACTTGCGTAATAAATAGGATGAAAATACTTATTTATGTGTTGTCCTAATACATCTCCTACTGTATAATTGCTCGCATCACACATTATTTCAAATTGAAAGGACCAATCTAGGGCTACTAGAATAAGAGAATTGATAAGTTTTTATTTTATAAAGTTGAATGTTGATAAGCATTCGCTATCAAAAATAAAGGGGGGTTATTTTCTAGGAGATGGGTTAGCAGTTTTATAATTTTGGAATTTTTTTGAATAAACCGTCTATAAAAACTTGCATGACCTAAAAAACTTTGAATGGCTTTTACATTTGTAGGTGGGGGAAGTTTTTCAATAATTTCTATTTTTGGCCATATCGACCTCGATTCCCTGGGTAGAAATTTTATGACCAAGAACTAAACCTTTTGAGACCATAAAATGACATTTCTCCCATTTTAATGTTAAATTCATGTCTTTATAGTGTTGAAGAACACGAGCGAGGTTATCTAAACAAATATTGAACGAGTCTCCGAATACGGAGAAATCATCCATAAACACCCCCATAAAATCTTCTATTAACTTGCCAAAAATTGACAGCATACATCTTTGAAATGTAGCTGGAGCATTACAAAGGCCAAATGACATTCTTGTAAATGTGAAGGCGCCGAAGGGGCAAGTAAACGTTGTTTTTTCCTAATCTTTAGGAGTGATAGGGATTTGTAAATACCCCGACAGACCATCAAGAAAACAATAATACGAGTGGCAAAAGAGACGCTCCAAAATTTGATCGATAAACGGTAGTGGAAAGTTATGTTTTTGGGTGGCATCATTTAGTTTTTTATAGTCGATGCACATCCTCCAACGCATAATAGTGCGAGTTAGAATTAATTCATTATTATCGTTTGACACTACCATTATGCCACCCTTTTTCGGGATAACTTGTTAGGGACTAACTCATGTACTATCTGAAATCGTGTACATAATCCCTGCATTTAGAAGTTTCAATACCTCAGTCTTAATAACATCCTTCATATTAGGATTAAGTCGTCATTGAGGCTGGAGAGATCTGCAAGGATTATCTATGAGAAAAATTTTGTGTGTACAGAACGAGGGGTTTATCCCCTGAATATCAAAATTCTGCCATGCAATTGCACGGAGATGTTGTTTTAACACTTCCACAAAATCAAAAGTGTTTGAATTGTGTAACCTTGAAGAAATAATAACAGGGAGTTTTGAATTTTCTTCAAGAAAAATTATTTTAGATGATCGGGAAGTGGTTTAAGCTCGAGGGTTGGTGGTTATTCGTAGGACGTTTTTAATTGAAATTTTTAGAAGAAATGGGTTCAAAAGGCAAATTTTTAGGTATTTCTTTTGAATAAGGTAAGTTCGCCAAGTCTATTTCTTCTAATGTTAAAGAAAAAAAGCTAGAAATAAAAAAACCATTTTCCTCAAAAGAGGCTTCCACATAAAAGTAGAAATCATCGCTTGAAAGTGAATTCTGTATAGAGGGATTGATATCAATCGTAACCTCAACATCTCTAACCCAAAGGAGAAGTCTACCGTTACTTACATCAATTAAAGAGCAGGAGGTGGCGAGAAAGGGGCAACCGAGTATAATGGGTACATCGGCATCCTCCTTGATGTCGAGGATAATAAAGTCTAACGGGAAGATAAACTTGTCAACATTGACCAGAACATCCTCCATTATCCCTATCAGATATTTTATGAAACAATCTGCTAATTGGATGCTCATATTGGTTGGGCTTAGAATAGCTAATCCTAATTCTTTAAAAAGCAAGTGTGACATTAAGTTTATACGGACGCCCAAATCTGCTAAGGCATCTTTTATTAAAACATTACCAAAAAGGCATGGGATTGAAAATCATCCCGGATCATTTAGTTTTTGGGGTAATTTGTTTAATAAAACCGTCGAGCATTCAGCATTAACAAAAACTCACGATATATCCTCGAGCTTCTTTTTATTAGAAAGTAAGGCTTTAAGATATTTTGTGTATTTTGACATCTGTGTGATTGCCTCGCAAAAAGGGACATTAATTTGTATTTGTTTTAAAATTTGTAAAAAAAAATTATAATGCTCATCTTGTCGCTCATTATTTAATTTAGAAGGATAGGGTAAAGAGGGTGGATAAATACGCGATATGGTAGAAGAAGAAGAAATAGGAGGTAGGGTAGAAATTCTTACATCAGATTGGGATTCTACCTTGTTAGGTGAATGTACCTCCTTTCCACTTCGAATTGTGATGGCGTGGGCATTCACCCCTGAATTTGGCTTCGTATTTCATAGTAAAGCTCCAAGTTGGAACTCCAATAGTATTTTGAAATCTGTCCACTTTGAGTTTCTAGATTTTTTATTGATCCAGTCAAGTTTCGAATATTAGACTCATTTATAACGATATATTTAGTAAAGATGTCTTCTATCTGGGTGGGTCGTAGTGGTTGTGATTGTTGTGGTGGTTATGGTGCAAATCTAATTAGATTTGTATTAGGCGGGCACTGAGCATTATAGGGGCTGCTCCGTGATAAGTTTGGATGATTCCTAAACCCTTGATTGTATGTATTATTATATGAATTAAAATTTGGGTATAGGAAGGAGGTCAATATAGATTCCCCATATAAATTACTTGTTCTTCTATTATATTATTAGTTGAATTCCAAGTAGGGGTGGCGGAGGAAGCAGACATCCCCGCTACTTGCCTAGTTAGATACTCTACTTTGAGTGCTAAATTGGAAGAAGTGTCAAACTTATAGAGCCCAGCAGGTTTATTAGGGTGTGACCTATACACGCTCCATTGGTAGGAATTCATCGTTATTTCCTCAAATAAGGCTAGAGCAGCCTCCGGGGTTTTATTATTTAATGTTCCCCTAGCGGCAACATCAATTATTTGTTTGGTTTGGAAATTCAAACCATTATAAAATGTCTATACTTTAAGCCAAGCTGGTAGTGCGTGATGTGGACACTTACATAAAAATTCTATAAAAAGTTACCAAGTCTTATACAGAGACTCGGACTTGTCTTGAAAAAAAGAAGAAATATCCGCATGTAATTTAGTGGTTTTAGCAGGCGAAAAATACTTTGTTAAAAACTTTTCGGTCATATTAGCCCAGACAATGATAGATCCTCTAGGTAGAGAACCCAACCACTGCTTGTCTTTTGTCCATAATGAAAATGTAAATAAATGCAAATGAATAACAACATTAGTGACGCCATTTATTTTAAATATGTCGCATATTTCTAAGAAATTTGACATATGGGTGTTGGGATCTTCATCTGGCAATCCATAAAACTGTACTGAGTTTTGAATCAATTAGATTATGCTAGATTTAATTTAAAAATTATTATTAGCAATCGTGGGACGAACGATACTTGACTCGGTGTCGTCCAAGTTCGGCCACACATAATAAGACATAGTCCTTTGCGGGGCTGTGATTGGAATTTATTTTGCCATAGCTTCAACGTGCATAGTTCCGATAGACTCTTACAGATTTAATGCTAACTCTTGATCATGAGATCGAAGGCCCTTGTGATAGGTGTGTCAATTTCAGGTTAAAATCATGATTATGATCAAGTGGAGAGTTTCTTCGGGTCATGTACTCAGAAACTATTATAGGAAAACAGATTTACACACAAATAAAAAGTAAACAAAAACCAAAGTGTTGTTAATACAAAATATGTTTTTATAAAAACAAAGGTTTTATAATCAACAGTGAATTTGTGGTTTGTTTTTTTATAAAAACAGTGGTTTTTCATAATAACTAAGATAAAAGTAATAGTGATTTATTTTTATTTCAAATATCAACACAAAATGATCCCTGGTAACGACGCCAAAAACTTGATAAATAAAAACTCAAGATAGTTTAATTTGAAAAGTAAGTTGGATGAGTAAATTATGTGTTTGTGTGTTCAATCGCTTTTTACTTATATACTGTGATTTAGGCAAGCGTATTTATCGAGTAATAGTATAATATTTAAAAATATCAAGGTCGTATTTTTCCACGGATCTGTGTCGAGTACTCTACTTAAGGAATGGAACTATTATTTTACCGAAAAGAGTTGATGATTTTTAAAAGTGAAAACAAAAGTAATATGTAGGGTTTTGAAAATAGATGAGGGAGGTAGCTCTCGATTTTGACTTACTTTGGAATATAATTTTCAAACAAGAAAAACTCTACTTCCTACTAATTAAAATATTTGATCGTGAAGGTTCCCTAAATATGAATGTATCTCTATCGAGGATGCATCCACCTGAGATTAAGCTAGTTTGACCGAGCTTTCATCCTTTGCTCAAAAAGTACTTTAATACACGTTTTATGTTGTGAACCCCGCTATTGACCTCCTACTGATATTCGAAGTTTCAACTTGGGAGGCTTACGCTTTTCTCTTTCGAGAGTGAGGCGTAGTTTCTCTTTACCCGAGAGTGATCAATTCGTGGATACAAACCTTTCAGCTACTAGCTATGAACTACGAAAATGAAAACCATATATCAATTTGTATGGTTCCACTCAACTTAATTCTTAGGTAAATCTTAAGTTTTTATTAATTTAAAAAATAGGGTTTTAAATTGTGGAATTAATATCTTTCCTAAAGCTCATCTCAATCGAGTGCTAAAAAATTCTTAGCCTCTCATTCGGGATAGGGGTGGTAGTAGAAAAATTAAAAGACTTATAAAATATAGAAATAATATCATTCCCAATGTATCTCGATTGAATGCTAAAAAGTTATTAGCCCCTCAATAGGGATATGGGTGGTTGTAGTAAAATTAAAAGACTTATAAAATACAAAAATAATATCCTTCCCAACCATCCAAATCAAGCGCTAAAAAGTTCTTAGCCTCTCATCCGAGATGGGGGTGGTAGTAGAAAAAGAATTACAAAAAAGAAAGTAAATACGCACACACCCCATCTCAACAGAATTGGAAACTAAGTTAAAATAAATAATAGTAGAAGAATAACATGAAAATGAAAATTTTATTACTTCAAAAAGTGTTACACACTAAAGAACCCAAACTAAGGTTAGGAAAATATCACTCAAAAGCTACTCATAAACATTATATAAAACTATGTGGAACTCTACCAGTTCTCCTAAAACATCAGCCTTGACCCTCCTTTTGTAGGAAAAAACTGATGAACATGCCCCCCTTACACGCTCCCTTAGGGCGTATCACCTAGGCATATTGCTGATGTGGTAGATAAGATGGTCTATGGATTGAAATTATAGAGTCTTCTGGAACGGTTTGGAAGATTACACGGGCATGGCATCTGGGTAATGGGAGTATCAGCTAGGCGTGTCTGTGAGTGTGGTAGATAGACTTCGACGGGGCATAATAGTAAGCTCTGGCTTGGTTATGGGTGATGTCATGGCCATGCCACCTGGAACCCGGGCATATCGCAAGGGCATGACAGTGTTGGCTAGCATCAATACTTTGGCACGGTCTGATAGCGAGCTTCTAGCTTATTTATAGGTGATGTCACGAGCATGCTAGCTAGAATACAGGCGTGTAATAAGGGCATGACTGAGCTTGCTGGCCAAAATCTGCCGAATTGCTGGAATTGCTAGTTTTAAAGTTACACACCCCGGTCACGTGGGCGACCAGGGGGCATGACTTATAGAATTTTGCCGAATTGCCCAAAATGTGTCGAAATATCTATAGAGCACAAAATAAGGTTAAGTTAGAACTGAAAATCAAAAGAAATTTTTTATTTAGGTATGTACATAATATAATTACATTTTTAAAAAAAACTAAACTAAAATATAACCTAAAATTTTTGTATATTTTGCTACTCATCAGTTATGTCATTAAATTCCACAATTATGAGTGTCTTATTAAAAAGTAAAATGACATAGAGACTATTCTCTCAGACAAAAGGAGTGGAAATGTTTATTGTTTAGATTTCATTTGTAATTCTTCTACTCTTATTTGTCTTGTAGATTCAGCTAGATACCGCCAGTGCTAGCTCTACTTCTTGGAGGTAACCTTGGGTGACAAACTTCCTGTTGTTTTTAGGAAATTTGGGGCATTATAAATCTCCCCTCCTTAAAAAAATTTCATCCTGAAATTACACTTAACAGGAAATAACACATGTGTACAAAATATAAATAATGTACCTTAGAAACAGCTCAGGGAACTCTTCTCGTATAGTCTGCTTGCACTCCCATGATAGCTCCTCACAGCCACAGTTGTCCTAATGGACTTTTACCATTCTGATCTCTTTGTTCTATAACCGCTTGACCTCTGTGTCATCGATTCGAATGGTCTTGACTTTTGTCATCAACCCACTATCAACCGACACTTAATTCACAGCAACCACTTGCGCAGTCTCTTGGACAGACTTCCGCAACACCGATATATGAAACACTTCGTGCAAACCACTGAGTTCAGATGAAAGATTTAGACTAGAGGCAGCTTTACCAATCTGCTCAATATTTTTAAAGGGCCAAAGGTATCTTGTACTTAGCTTTTTCAAGCATGATTCCTAGATATGCCCTTGAATAGCTTTATCTTAGGATATACCCAATCACCCATTGCAAACTCCATATTTCGGTGTTTGGCATTGTAGTACTTTGTTTGCCTATCTTTAGCCATCAACATATACTCTCAAATAAACCGTATCTTTGAAGTTGTATCTTCAACATCTTTACGCTTATACAACTTCGATTCACCCGTTTCCACCCAAGACAATGGAGTATGGCACTTCCTACCGCGTAAGGCCACAAAGGGCATCATCTGAATACTTTCTTAGTAGATATTATTGTATGTGAAATCGATTATAAAGAGATGGTCCTCCAATCTCTTCCTGAAATCCAAGGCGCACATGCAAAGCATATATTCAATCGTTCTATTTACCCTCTCAGTCTGACCATCCGTATGAGGATGAAAGGCCGTACTGAATTTCAGCTTGGTACCCAACATTTAATGTATAAGCCTCCAATCATTTGAAAGGAAATGCCCATCTCGGTCACTAACGATGATACGGGGCACACCGAGCATTCATACTATATGATCAATATAAAGCTTAACCAGTTTTTCCCCTAAATCATCTCTATAATTTAGAATGAAGTGTGACACCTTTGTTAAACGGTCCACGATCACCCAAACGACATCGTTTCCATGTTGCGATTTCGGCAAACTGTACATGAAATCAGGCAATATGTCGCCAAACTTCCACACTGGTATCGGTAATGACTTCAGAAAACCATTGGGCTTCTGACATTCAGCCTTTATTAGGGTGAAAGTATGGCACATCTCCATATAAAGAGTTATGTCCTTCATCCTTGGCCACCCGAAAAGCTTCTTCATATCCTTGAACATCCTTGTGCTCCTCATGTGGATTGATTACTTTATAAAGTGTGCCTCATACATCAATACCTCCCACAATTTGCAAATGTTTGGGACGCACAACCACATGTCCTTCCATAAAAGACCGTCATAAATAGAGAACTAGGAAGTTCATCCATCCATAGTTTCTTCCACATAACGCTTCATGCTCTTGTCAAGCTCCAGCGCCTAATGAATCTTGTCTGCGAGATCATATTATACCTCTGTCCAATTTAAGCATGCCTATATGCTCATTCTCCCATCAACACAAGAAATATTCAAGGACTCTAACTAATGAATCAGATGCTCATCATGCATTTGTAACAATTTGCATGTGTTGGAGTCCTGCGACTCAACGTATTTACTATTGGATCTAGTGGCCAACCTTTGAGGGGGGGGGGTCGAATAAGGTTTTACACATTAATTAAAAATACGAATTATTTTTGCCCAGAAAAACTAGTTTTGGAAGCTACCGCGGGGCGCTAGCTTGCTAGGGGGTGGAGGTAGGTCACAAACCTCATTTTCCTAAACAAAATTCTACTTCGAAAAATACACACCCTTTAGAGATCCACCGGCTAACACCCATGATATTACAAGAAGAATTAATAACAGCAAATGATTTTATTCAAATAGAATCAAAAAGAGATTTACAATTACAAGTGCTTGATCTCCATGATGCCGGAGATTGGAGGTGGTGAAAGTCGAATCTCTTTTGGTTTTCAATATCGACCCACTACCCAGACCGATTGGTTCTCTCCCTTTCCCTCTAAGAAAGGCCTTCGAGTCGGCTCTTCACCTTCATATAAGGAAGTATCTTAGAGCCCCGCTATATCTCCCGATCTAGACGTCCCTTCCTCGGGAAGATTTCTCATGGAATTCTCCTCGGATTCTGGCGACCTTCACCGGTCGATTTTCTTCACCACAATTACACAAAAAAGAGAAAAGTACAAAAAGATTAAAGAACAATTAAGATTGAATCTCCATCAAGAAGATTATTCTGTTAAGCGATGTGTGACTGGTGCTAACGATCTTTGTTTGGTTGCATTCGATCAACTCCTCGTAGTCGTTGTAGTCCTTTGCTCACTAGAGATTTTTGTGCATGAATGGGAGAGAGGTGGATTTATCTTCGTTTGATGGAGAATGCAAAAAGATGCTAAGAGGCAGCTCCCGAACCCTAGAAAGAATTCCTGTCTATCTCAATTTGTACAAGGAATAAGAAAATGAGGCCTCCCGGGTATCATGCAACAAAAAAAGGGTGCCTTTTATACGTCTTTGAAAAAATAGGATACCGCCAGCTGTAAGGCTAGCGCCCGGCGATAGGTCATTATGCATCGACATGGCAGCTATCCCGCATATTTGGAGAAAAAAAATTCTAAAAGGACTATTTTCTACTTTATCATATTAGCGCAACGCGGTGCCCAGCTATCGCCTGGTGGTAGCTTAAGCATCTTGACAAATCCAACTTGATGATCGTTGAGAGAGCTAGTATTACGCTGTAGGAAGCTAGTGTTGCGTCGTAGGTTATAGAACGCCTGTTCAGGTTAAATCTATAAGCTAGTGCGGGCGGTAGCGCTAGGGCCATACGGTAGGATCCAGAGCCCTTATTCGGATTTAAACTAGGCTAGCGCTCGGCGGTAGTGCTAGCACACAGCGGTAGGTCACAGATTAGAGTTCTTCGCTTTGCTTGAACCTATAAACCTGCACACTATACCAAACACAAGATGTGATCAAATATAACATGGGAATTGATATTGTCAAACTAAGGATATATGAACCGTTGGCTCCAACATCTACGACTACATTTCCCTTACCTGGAGTGTAATGAATCTTGAAGGTGTAGTTCCCATGGAACTCCATTTACCTCCATTGTCACATATTCAGATCTTTCTAATTCAAAAGATATTTTAGGCCCTTATGGTCTGTAAAGTTGTCGACCTTCACGCCATACAAGTAGTGTCTCTATAGCTTCAGGGCAAATATCACAGCCACCAACTTCAATTCGTGGAATAGATAGTTCCTTTCATGCACCTTCATCTGGCGAGAGCCATAAGCAATAACCTTCCTAAACTGCAAAATAACGTAGCCTAAGCCGCTCCTTGAGGCATCGCTATAAATCTCATAGCCTTCTGCACCACATGGCAAACTCAAAATAGGCGACGTAGTCTGACGACCCTTTAGCTACTCAAAAGCACATGCGCACTCTGGCGTCCAAACAAACTTCTGATCCTTTCTTGTCAACTTAGTGAGAGGCAAAGAAATCCTTGAGAAGTTCTCTATGAAACACCTACAGTAGCCGGTAAGTCTAAGAAAACTCCTGACTTTTGCCACAATAGCAAGAATAGGCCACTCTCGTTTCACAACTATCTTTGTTTGATCCATAACAATACCTTCTCCACTGACCATTTAACCAAGAAAAGCCATTAACGCTAGCCAAAAATCACACTTCGAGAACTTATTATAGAGTCAATTCCTCCTTAGGGTATGCAAAACCAACCTCAAATGATTCGCATGGTCCTCCTCAGACTGAGAGTATACAAATATATCATCTATAAAGATGATCACAAATCTGTTTAAATACTTACTAAAGGTCCTGTATATCAAATCCATGAATACCGATGGCGCATTCGTCAACTCAAACGGCATAATAGTATACTCATAGTGACCATAGCGTGTACCAAATGCTATCTTGAGAATATCACTTTCCCTGATCCTCAATTGATAATAGCCATACTTCAAATCCAGCTTTGAATAGACAGTTGATCCAATGAGCTGATCAAATAAATCATTGATTCTCAGAATCAAATACTTGTTCTTTTCCGTCAACTTGTTCAGTTCACGGTAGTCAATGCATAGATGCAAGCTTTTGTCCTTCTTCTTCATAAAGAGGACCGGTGTGCTCTAAGGTGACATACTTGGACGTATATATCCATACTCTAATAACTCATGTAACTGAACCATCAATTTCTCCATCTCCTTTGGCGCTACTCGATAGGATGAGTGTGACATAGGTTTCATACCTGGCACCAACTCGATAGTGAAGTCGATCTCTCACTGAGATGGATTCCTAGGGAGATCTTTAGGAAAAATATCTGAAAACTCTGACACAATTGGAATGTTACTCAAAATTGGCTTTGGTTCTACAGTCTCCAATAGCATGAAGAATAACTCTACACCCTTATGAACTACCTTGACCACTTGGAGAGCGAACATCAGTATCATGCTTGATCCTCACATACCAGAGAACTTAGTCCTGTGTTTGGTGTTCTGCTCCAGTGTGACTTCCTTTGAGTTGCACTCAATACAGGTGCACTTCTACGAGAGCCAGTCCATACCAAGGATCACATCAAACTCAGATATTAGCTTCACAGATGCTTTTAATCAAAAAGAAAGAATTCTGATCTGCACCTGAACACAACGGGCTCTATCTGCGTGCATCAAATACCCTCTAGGAAGCAATATATTCACACTATCTTTCGACACAAAAAAAGGCATCCCGATATGTATCGCGAAGTCCTCTGACATAAAGGAATGAGAAGCTCATGTATCAAACAGTGCTCTCGTCGGATAGTCCAAGATCAGGACAAAGCCAAAATCAAACACATTATGCAATGCACAAGATAACAAGTATATAAAGCAATAAAAGATGTATACTAAATCATACATGTTACCACATTTCTTTATTTAATGGCCTCCCATTGGCCAATATTATAGACTCGCAGTTGGACTGGAGCATAGTAGGACGCAGTTGACTCTACTTCTTTTCCTTTCTCAGTATAAGATGCTCCTATCTTTTTCTCCATCCTCAGGAGACCACTAAGACAGTCTCGGGCTATATATCCCCACTTGTGATAAGTACAGCAGATAATTGGGCCTCACCCAGAAGTTGATCCAGAGATAGCAGATGGCGAAGTTGGCCCAGAAGATTTGTACTACTTGTTCCACCTTCGATACCAAGACTTTGAAGAGTTTGGTACTTTGAACTCTGGCTTCTTCAAGCTCAATTCCTTCTTACTTTTGACTCTTTTTATATCCTGCTCCAGGGACCGAGCAGTATTTACCAATGTAGAAAAGCCCTGCATCATCAGACCTTAGATAAGTAGACTTAGATCGTCATGCAGACCTTTATTGAACCTATTCGTCTTACACTCTTTGTCAGCAAACGTAGAGCCCACATACTGCCCCAATCTAGTAAACGCATACAAGTAGTCATCAACACAACTCTTACCCTGAGTTAACCTCTGGAACTGATTATTTGTTGGGTCCGGCATTCCTTCACTTGACCTTTGGTGCTCTGCTACTTATTTAAGAAATTAAGTAGCGCCCTTTCCTATGGTCCTGGATTTTGGAATAGTTGGGTATGTGCTTGATCTTACATTTGGTATCAGAGGAGATCATGGGTTTAAGACCGGGGGGTTTATTAAATCCCGATTTTTCCCTTCTATCTATGTGGGTCCGGCGGGTCAGACAATCCGTGGACATGTAGTAACACCACCTTTGAGCCATGTGGGTCATATGGTAACCCCACATCTAAGCTGACGGGTTGTGCTAGACGCCGGGGGGGGATTGTTGGGTTTGGCGTTCCTTCACTTGACCCATGACGCTCTGCTACTTATTTAAGAAATTAAGTAGCGCCCTTTCCAACGGTCCGGGCTTTTGGAACAGTTTGGTATGTGCTTGATCCTACATTCTTTATTGCAATCCTTTGCGTAGATGGGAGATATCTCGCCAAAAATAGCCTCAAAACTCCTCCATCAGGACCTCTATCACCGGCCGACCAGAAAACTTATACAACTCCAATTCATCCCACCAAAACCTTACCTCTCCATCTAATAAGAAGGTAGCCATGGTGACTTTCTACCACTCCTCCGTTTCTATTGTCCTCATGGTTCTCTTCGTTCTTGAGAGACAATCCTTGGTTTGCGTTGGGGTTCCAGTACCCGCGAACACAGGAGGGTTTAAACTCATCAAATGCTTCAATTGATTTTTCGTTGCTCGCCTTGCGGCCAAAGGATCCACGACCACTGACCTCACTACCATAGGATCAACTATGCCAACCGGCTCCTAGGATACCCCAAGGGTAGGAGGTTTTACTTTCCCTCCTGGTTGCATATTGATTAATGCAAACACAGCTTTAGCAACCAATTGTATTGTTCTAGTAGAAGGAGGAGGTGTATGCACCTCAGCTGGTACACTACTCTTCGTAGAATGTTGGGGTTCAGGCTGCCCCACACCACTTCTAGTTATTTATAATCGTGAAACACACAATTAAGAAACCAATAATATTACAAAAAAAATTTATAGGAATACGCAGGTTCCTCAAACATGCGTATTTTCATTCCTATATAGACATTCACGGATTCTTACATGTTATAATGATAACACACACACATGCTCACCACCCCTTAAAAGAATTTGACCACAAATTCGAATAAGAAAAACCAACACAAGAAGTTGATACCAAATTATAACACCTCCATCCATCATGAGGAATATAACCGAAAGTATGGCTAGGGCCCACATCATTTTCTACGAACAGTCAATAGAGTTACGCATTGAATACAAACCATACGCGCACACTAATTCAGAGTTACATTCTAGCGGAAGATTTTAAGTAAAAGAACCCAACACCAGGAATGTCCACTAACTAACAAGTAAGAATGATAATCAAAATACACAAAGAGTTTGGCCTTAAGGCCTATAAACTATTTTATAATCAAAGTGTTTTACAAACATCGGCACACAGGCTGACCACACCTCAAAATAGTAAAAGATTTTCCTTTGGACCTTCGAGGGCCAGCCAACACAGCATAAGGGAGTTCAGCCCATTACTTTCCACTTGGCTCTCCAGCACCTACACAAGCATAACCCACCAAGATGTGGAAAACAAGGCAACGGTCAGCATTAGCTGACCAAATTATATGACCCCACCCCTCACTCGGGGAGGAGGTGCTCCTTCCCTACAAACAGGAAAAATTACAGTCTATATATGTTGCAACCACCACAGATGTTGACACGTACGACCACATATCCCATGCACTCAAGGCACTTTATCTGTGTACGGGAATCCCTGCCCTACCACTATACTCAGTGACGGTTTATATTTGAGTATTACTAGTCTTTCCGGCCCATAGCCTAAGACTCTCCCTTATGCTACAACAAAGTCAAAGGTGCTCTTATAGATTCATTCCAGTGACTCACTCCAAGTCGAATGCCATAGTGCGGGTACAGTTCATCCATAGCCCGTTTCTCAAGTTGCCGAGTGCAATAAGCAACAATGCGAGTTAGCCTTCCCTTGCCCGTTCACATACATAATCGTGTTATATTTCAAGGCTAGCACTTACGTCCACCATAGCTGGGCACTCTAAGCTCACAGCTCAATATATTAGCTCCTTAGTCTCCAAGATACATGCCTCATAAACAAAGCTCTCTAGGAGCTACTACCAACAGTTGCACTACAGCCGAGCGGTATCTGATAGAACTACAATCGTGCCCCAAATCTGGGTATTTTCCTACAGCATGCCTCCAATACTACCTACAGCAAGCTACACACCCTAAAACTCCGTAAAACTACACTTTTATCCACAGATTCTTCTCCAGAACGCAAATAAATCATCACCAATCAAAACCAACCTATCCAGATAGGCTTCACACAACATGTCTATATCTGTTCTTCGATTTCGAAATCTATATGCAATTTCTACTCAGGATACCACTGATCAACCCATTGGAAACTTCGTGTTCTTCACCAATTGCTGAGGGTTTCCATTCATATAACAAATAAGGACTTCACATGTCTAAGAAGGAAGATCGTTACCCTTGTCGATCGTTTGGAGCCATGATCTTGTACTTGATTTGGATGGAAATGTCGTAGCACTTTCCTCTCTATTTACTTACTTCAACTTGCTACTCCAATCACAAGAATGCCTCCACACTCTTCTAAAGGTCTAGTCTAGACTTCTCCTTCTCCTTCTTTTTTCTATTCTCCTCTTTCCTTTTTTATTTCTCAAAGAACAAGAGAGAATGTGTAAATGAGAATGAGCAAGTCTTACATCTCCTCAGCCACTTAGCAATCCAGGATGCTCTCTCAGCCATAGGATCTCCACCTCCTAAGAAGTGGATGGCCAAGATTCAATTGAGCTTTCAATTTAAATAGCTACACCAGCGTGATAACTCGTTATTGTCGCGTGAAAGTTAGGCGGCGGAGGTGGTCTCATCAAGCACCGCTCTACCGCTCAACGAACACCTCAATATCCCTAGAAATTTGGCACCCCTACCACCAGTGACACCTCTACCGCCACGTGGTAAGTTTTAATGACAATGGTTAAATTAATTTAGCTGGATACCGCCAGCACTAGCTCTACCTCCTGGCGGTAACTTCCAATGACCAACTTCTTATTATTTTCAAGAAATTTGGGGAATTATAGTGTAATCTCTGGAGATGTTAATCCTATGCTTGCCAAAGTTGTTCTATGTATAGAGAATGATATTAATAGATGTAGGACTCCACACTCCATATCGTAGATATTTTGTATTTCAATCCTTCTTCTTTGCCTTGCCACCATGATCGTATCCTGGGTCTGATCAGCCCTACTCTTTCGGGGTGATGACTCTCCTTGCTCAACTTGAGGAGTGAGATCATATCCTCCCCAAGATTCTTCATAGTCCTCTGGTGGGAGGTAATCATAATCTAAAGCTTGGTCAGATTCAAGGATGGTAGGCCGAGGAGAATTATGTATAGGATCTAGCTCCAAGGCTTCTCTGATTGCGTTATAGGTCCAGATAGCATGCTGGGTAGAGTGATGGGTTATGAACTTCTCCCCTCCCCCCCTTCTGATTTCCTCAAATGTTTCCGTACAGATTGCCTCTTGGTATTCATCAATTCTATCTTTCAGCATATTGAACCCATCTACTATGGTGTTCTTTTTTTGTTGGAGGTGTCCATCTAGAAGCTGGTTACAATCATCCATTCTTTCCAGGATTTTCATTTTGTTGTTTGTTGCTAGAAATGCATGGAATAAGTTTTGTCCAATAGCATCTTGGTTAAATATGATTGCCTAAATTCCTTGATGTGTCATGTATTTTTGTCTTGCTGTGAAGTCTACAACAGTTGTTGCTTTCATGAAGAATTAAAATGTTTGAGTGTTCAGATGGTGCATTTGCCTTTCTATCTCTAATAGTTTCTCATTCATCTCTTTCCTCAGTCCCTGCACTCTCTTTTCCATAAAGTTTTTTATACTTCTTTTGTGATTATCCATCATTAGCTGTAATAGAGCCAAGAAAGAACTTGGTTTTCAGTAGTTGGGGAGTTGGGGCTTGTGGCTCAGCATCAGTAGCTCTCTGGGAGGTCTCTATAGGACCCTCATAATCTTCATACAAGCAGTTAGGGGTTAAATATTGTGAGGTTCACTTTTCAATGTTTGGTTCTTCCGTTCTTCCAGAACACTCTTTCCTTTCCACAATACTTTCTAAGTTCTAGTTGGGATAAACTCTACAGATGTGACTTCATCATGAGAGACTATAAATGTGAAGGCTATCACTTTGGATATAATATAATCCACTTCTTCCATGGTAACCTCTCCTTGAACTTCTTCAGTAGATTCAACAATTTTAGTTTGTTGGGTATAGCTATCTGGAACAGGCTCGCCCTCAACTATAGCCAGTGTAGTGATATTTTGATGGCTTTCTTATTCCACCACTTCAATATAAAGTGTGGATGCTTCCTAATTTTTTGTGGCAGTGTATTGAGGAGAAAGTTCCTCATGAATTTCTCCTTGGCTAAAATCAACAATTTGTAGGGTAGTAGGTTCTTGATGAACCTCTCCCAGTTTAATCCTTCCCTGATCATCCACACTCGCGGATTCCCCCATAGGGGCTGAGCTCTCAAGATCTTTTTGAATCATGGGGGTAGAGATTTCAAGGTGATGGTCCCCTGTGTGCTCCCCCTCAGTTTGTTGTACCTTCTTTACTCTTCTTCTCTTGGCAGCCTCCTTCCTTTTGGGACTGGATTCATCTCCCTCCTTCTCTTTATTCATGTCTTCTCCTTGGGTAAGCCTGTAGCTTTCTCCTCCTGTTTCTAGTTTGGGAAAAGGCTTGTCCCACCTTTCTAGGGTTTTGCAATCCATATTCTTCAGATAGTGTAGTGGAACTTTGGGAACCTCATTCAAGCTATCCCCTATACTCCTAGATAGGTACATGTATACTATTCTCCCCATGTTGGGGGTAGCCAGTAATGCTTGCAGCTTTCTTAGAACTAGATTGCTCTAGTATGTTTATTTGGTAAGAATTATAACAGTCTTAATTATTAACATCTCCTTGGAGATTCTATCATGAGATCCAAGCTTGCATAATAGGGCTCTCCCTATTATGTCAGCTAGGAGTTTTCCTGGAGGGTTTGAAAGTGAAGGGATATATCACACTAACTCTAGAGCGGAGTGAATAGAGTATTAAAAATATTTTGATTAATTTTTATAGCGGATTAAAATAAGTGATATCTATATGTAAATAGACAGAAGTAAAACACAGAGAATCACAGCAAAGAAAATAACAAATATAGCAACCAGAGGACACAAAGATTTTATAGTGGTTCCCCTAAAACTTGGGTACATCCACTCTTCTACCACCCTGGTAGGAATCCACTACAGATTTTTGATCAGGTGCCCTTCCACCACAGGTTTTTGCTCAGGTGCCTTGTCACCATAAGATCTATTTTCAAGGGAGATCTAACAACCCTTTGAGCTTTTTCCAGGTGCTCAAAAACTAAACTAAGTCTTTTGATCAAGAGACTTAACAACCAAAGGGATAACTTTTGAAGGGAGTTAAAAACCCTTTTACATTAAAGTAAAAAGAAATTTGATATTGTCTTCTCTTTCTCAAAGTTCTGAGAAGATTATTGGATTGTTGTTGTTGTCAAAGCTCCCCCTGAGATGTAGAATAGTTCAGGAGAATGGAAGCTTTGCTTAGGGTGTAGGCCTTTAGATTGCTTGTTGATCTTTAGGAAGCTTTTAGATAGATGTTTATGGATTGTCTCTTGAAAGGCCCGAAGCAAAAACTGATGAAGATCTTGAGTTGTATGAGAGCTATTCTTCTTTCAGTTTTCTATAAATTATTCTTTTTGTCACAGCTAACTAACTTGCTGTTATCTTGAAAAAATAATCCTTATATATTCCTTGCAGATTTCAGCCTTGGAATTTTGAATTCCTTTCCTTGACTGACTGTAGAAATTCTGGGAGTTGAACGGCTAAAATTTGTCTTTAATGAGTTTCCCTAACTGTCCAAATTAAATAAGCCAAGTAATAACTCTATGAAGACCATATTTAATGCTGTCATGAAACGACTATATTTATAAGAATATTGTGCATTAATTATCAGAGCATTACAGACATATTATAATATAATTTGAAATTCATATGCCTTAGTCGAACTGAAATCAACAGAGAATTAGTCGAACTGAACCTGGGAGAAAATAATTGAACTCAGCAAATTTTTGTCGACCTGAGATCCAAATTCGTCAAACTGAAACCTCTCCTTCATCGAGCTGAGCTCCAAGATCGTTGACTAGAAAATTAACTTGCCAATATGAGCTCCAAGTTCGTCAAACAAAGATAGTCTTTCGTCGAGCTGAACTTCTGAGGTGAGATCAGAGTTTGTCGATCTCAGCAAGGCTTTCGTCGAACTCAACTCAGAGAAGAAATCTGAGTTCGTCGATCTGAGATCGACGAAAGTCGAGCTCTGTCCAGCTAATCATCGAACGACTTTTTTATCTCTAAGTCTTTTAAAGGTGAGCACCAATCAATCTAGGTTGTTGACTGACCTTGGCCCTGATAAAAATCTATGACCCTAGACTATATATGTTGGGTCATCTAATAATCCTAATAGTGAACCTAGCCCAAATCAACCCTAAAAATAGATGGGGTTCCAATAATCTCCCCCTATTTGGGTGAGGTCACTATGAACAACATAAAAGAAAAATTACAAAGCATAAAATAATATCTTGCAAAATTATAATGTTTCAGCAGATATAAAAGCAAGGTGCCTTATGAAATATTTACAGCAAATAATAATTAAGGTCAAAAAAATAGAAATTAAAAATCTATCAAACTTTCTTTGTAGCATACTATGAAGTTTAAGAAGATGGTTTAGTGAAGATTATCTCTCTCTTGGGATCAGCTGCTTCTCTTATAGTCATCTTCATGTTTTCTACTCCAAGAACTTTCATAGAAGTAGCACTTGGCATAACTGCTTCAGGATGTAAATTCATATAAGAATACACATTGAAAAGTTTTTGTACCTGATATTTATCCAGTTTTTCTTTCTGTAAGAAGACATAGTTGAATATTGAGAAGTATCTTTGCCTTCTTCCCTGGCTTTTCTGATCTGTGAAAGAGCTATAATTTCCTTGAATCTAGCCATTCTAAAATTAGGATCCATTTCTGGATCATATATTGGAGACATTGGCCTTTCTAGACTAGCTTGGTCTTGCTGATTTCTTTTAGATGTTGTGTTGACTACTACTTTGAGAGCTGTGCTGCTGTTTGCTGCTGCTGTAAGATGGTCTGGATTGATAGGAAGTAGAAGACTTTTGTACTTGAGAAATGCTCTCTGTTGATCCAATTATAGGTGGAGGAGGAGGAGGATCTCTCCTAAATCATGGTGGAGGAGAGTATATCCTACTCTTCTTCCTAGATTTCATCTCATTCTTAGAATACCTCATCTAGTGAGGAGTGTCAGGAGTGAGAGTAATGTTATGCAGAGTATAGTAGGGAGTGTCAGTAGTAGGGTTGGGTTTTGGTGCAGCCTTTATTGGAGCCTTCTTCTTGAGTTTTTGATGTAGCGATACACGCGCGACACGATTATTAGCGCCGTGACGGGTCTCTCTTGGTGTTCCACTAAATTCGCGACTCGCACAGAAAATTAATCCAACCACACGTTTGCAATTTTCGTTCTGATGCTATCGTATGGGTAGCAAATCCGTAGAGACCGAACCATGGTTATAGGCTGAGATCCGATCAAGCTAAAGGGACGAATATTCCATCCGAATGAGCGGAGTTGTACCAAAAGAGATCTACCCAAAAAAATATATGATTCGCAAGAGACGGTAGATCTCTCCCAACAAAAAGAAACGTGGCCCGCCAAGCCTATTCGAATTTAAATAGATCAAGATAGACGCATAATTCGTTCTAGAAATCCACGATTAATTCAAAGCTATCAAGATTGCACGCCAACATTTTCCACCACACGAAATTATCAAGAGGGAAATAATCTGAAGAAAAGAAGAAGGTTTCGTTACCCCACTCAGAGATAGATCTAGACGTTGATCTATGCCAAAGTTGATTGCACTTCAACGGTTCCACCGGTAGCACACCGAATGGAGAGAAACTTTCCGTCTTCCTCGCGTCACGCCGGAACAAAGCTTTTTGATGTCCAACCTTCTTGTAGAGGCCGGTCACAAGGTGGAGAGAGGAAAGGTGGTGGAGTGGGGTGGCCGAATATTATGAAATGGGGGAAGGCCTTGCTTGAGAGGGGGCGGCTATTGTTCAGGGTGGTGGTGGAGAGATGGGCGGCCGAAGTTGGAGGAGAGAAGGAGGGGAGGTAGGCCGACGGCCAAGAGGGAGAGGGAAAGGAGGGGCGGCTTTGCCTTGGCCAAACCCTAAAGAGAGGGGGAGAATTAAGGAGCAATCAAGGAGAGAGGAGGTTTCTTAAAATAAGAGATCTCAAATTTTATTTCATCCAAAAACTATTCCATTAGTACAACCAAGGCCTATATAGGCTTTCAATACAACTTTGGCTACATGCAGCCCATTGTTATAAAAATAATAATATTCCCAAAATTTGGCTACATGCAGCCCACAATCATGAAAATAATAAAAGTCCAAATAACCAAACAATTATTAAATAAGGAAATAACATAATAATTAATTAATACTTATAATAGCATAATTATATGTATTAATTAATTATTTAAATGCCGCGGGCAGAGATTGTAGCGGCGATGTCGCTTATCCAAATTTTTGTCACGGCGACGCGCGTCTTTGGTTGGATGGGCGCAATCATCCGTAAGCGTGACAGTACTATCATCTTGTCGAGGGCCATCGCCGTAGTCAATCCTCTCCCGCTCAAAAGTACTCATCTCCGATGAGTGGTCCTGAATGTACTGGCGGAGAAGGTCTTCATCAAAATGAACCACGTTCGCTTCTGGGAGCCATGAATCATCAGAAGCTGGACGATCACGCCAACGAACCAAATAGCAGCGAATGTCCCCACTAGGCGAGGAGAGCACTTCATCTCGAATAATCCTGTCAGGCAAAAAGGTGGTCCTGGGGAACCTTGGAAAGGCGTTAATCAAAGAAGAAGAAAAATTTTCTGCATCAACATCCAACATACCTCCAGTGGAGACCGATGTAGAGAGCGATCCAGGAACAAACTCACCCCCAAACCCATTAGAAATCGCAGTGGACCCAAACGGGCAGGCAGACAATTCAAGTGGTGGAGAAACATAAGGCGTTAAATCCGAAACATTGAAAATAGGGGAAATTCCCCAATCAGTGGGTAACTCTAATAAAAATGTGTTTTCTCCTAACTTTTTTAAGATTCAAAATGGACCGGCTCGCCGATTTGCTAACTTTTTTATGGTGCCCGAAGGCAACCGTTCAGGGATGAGACGCACCATAACCAATCGCCAATTTTTAAGGGAGACACCCTCCTATATACGTTAGCATTAGATTGATAAGTCGCATATTGTGTGGCTAGCGTGTCTTTAATGTGCTTATGCAAATGGTGGACATGCGAGGAAAACTCTTGTGCGAATTGACTTGATTTGTAAGATGGGGGTAAAGGAATCAAGTCAAGTGGCACTGGCGCTTTATATCCGTGCACGATTTCATTTGGTGAAAGACTCGTGGACCTATTTTTCGAATTGTTATAAGCTAGCTGAGCATGGGGAAGAATGAGGTCCCACGTACCCTTATGGTCGCCCACAAGACAACGAAGCAAACTACCCAAACTTCTATTTACCACTTCCGTTTGTCCATCCGTCTGGGGTTGGTAGGCTGAAGAAAATAAAAGTTTGGTGCCCATAATTTTCCAAAGGGTCTTCCAAAAATAGCTAGTAAATTTTACGTCCCTATCAGTCACTATTGTCTTAGGAACGCCCCGATGACCAACTACCTCCTTAAAAAATAATTTAGCAACGTGCGACGCATCGTTGGTTTTATTACACGCAATAAAATAGGCCATTTTGGAAAACCGATCTACCACTACCAGAATAGAATCATGACGTCGAAACGTGACAAGCAGGCCTAAAATAAAATCCATACTAATGTCTTCCCAGGGAATGGAAGGAATCGGAAGAGGGGTATAAAGTACTGCATTTGTTTTATTACCCTTAGACAGTTGACACGCTCGAAAACTACTTACTAATTTATTCACGGTTGATTTAAGACCAGGCCAATAAAACTTGTCTTCTACAAGAGCGATGGTCTTATCGCGACCAAAATGTCCACCCAACTCGCCATTATGCAATTCCCAAACGATAAAGTGGCGTAGGGAGGAACGTGGAATGCATAATTTCGCGTGATTAAATAAATAGCCGTCTCGAATATTATAGGACGAGATTGTCGTGGGTGAGTCGTTTTGAGCGGAAAAGTAGATTTCCTTGAAATCCGGGCAATTGACATACTCGTCCTTAATTCGATCGAACCCAATCACCTTAACTTCTAGCATGGATAGTAATAAGGAGACACGACTAAGAGCGTCGGCTACGCGGTTGAGAGTCCCCTTAAGGTGTTTGATGATGAATGTGTACTCCTGGAGATATGAGACCCATTTGGCATGCCTAGGACTAACCTTAGTCTGGGAGTTAATGAACCTCAACGCCTCATGATCGGACAAAATAACAAATTCCTTAGGAAGTAAATAATGTCGCCAATGTTGGAGGCATCTAATGACCGCATAAAATTCCCTATCATAATTAGAACAATTCAATTTTGGCCCGCGAGCTTCTCACTAAAATATACAATGGGGTGACCTTCTTGACTCAACAAACCACCAATACCAACGCCCGACGCATCACAAGATAACTCAAAAACCTTATTAAAATCAGGCAAGCGCAAGAGTGGAGCTTCCGACATTCGTGATTTAATTATTTGAAACGCTTTAGCGGCCGATTTAGTCCAAGTGAATTCACCCTTTTCCATGCACTCCGTGATGGGGGCAATGATACTACTAAAATCTCTAATGAAACGATGATAAAAAGTGGCTAGGCCGTGAAAACTCCGTACATCTCGAATGTTGGCGGGCTCCGGCCAATCCTTAATGGCTTGGACCTTCTTTGAATCGACGTGGATACCTTCCGAACTAACGATATAACCAAGGAACTCTACCGACGGTACATGGAAAGTACATTTTTTAATATTAACGAATAATTTTTCCGATCGCAATGTGGAAAGGATAATCTTCAAATGTGACTCGTGATCGATCGTAGATGTACTAAAAACTAGAATATCATCAAAGTATACCACAATGAATTTTCCCATATACGGTTGGAAAACATGAGTCATCATTCGAGAAAATGTACTTGGGGCATTGGACAGTCCAAATGGCATTACTAACCACTCGTAAAGCCCATCTTTAGATTTAAAAGCGGTCTTCCATTCGTCACCCTCCCTAATTTGGATCTGATAGTAGCCACTCCTAAGATCCAATTTTTAAAAAATTGTGGCTCCGGCTAACATTTCCAATAAATCATCCAAGCGAGGGATGAGAAATCGATATTTAACAGTAATTTTGTTAATGGCTCGACTATCCACATGCATCCTCTAAGAGCCATCTTTCTTGGGAGCAAGTAAAGCGGGTACGACACACGGACTCGTGCTATGATGGATAAATCCCTTTTGTAATAAATCGGAAATTTGGGAGTGCAACTCTAAGTGTGCAGTAGGATTTAACAGGTAATGAGGAAGGTTAGGAAACGAGGACCCCGGGATGAAATCTATGGAATGTTGGATGTCCCGTATGGGGGGTAACTCGGACAGAAGCTCGTCCGGATACACATCCTTAAACTCTTCTAGGAGCTTCCGCAACGATGGTGGTAAACTATCTAAAGACGAGGCATCTTCCTTAACTTGCAGACAAACTAAAGCATACACGATACTATCTATAAATGTGTTACGCTCAAATTCCTTTTTACCTAATAAACTTAACGCCTTCCTTTCGACCAGAACAATCGTGTCCGTGGGGGGAACTGATGGATCCTTAGGCGGAGTGGGTTTTAAAGTAATGGTCTTACCATTAAATTTAAACTTATATGTATTAGCTTGCCCAAAGTGGATAACATCATGATCAAATAACCATGGGCGACCCAACAACATGTGGCAGGCATCCATAGGGATAACATCGCACCAGATTTTTTCAGAATAAGCTTTGATGGTAAGTGGTACCAAGCAACGCTTCGAGACCGGAAGGGATGTCTTATTTACCCAAGCAACCTTATAAGGATGAGGGTGTGGCTCGGTGGTCAATAACATCCGTGACACCGCACTCTCAGAAACTACGTTCATACAGCTCCACTATCGATTATCAGTTTATACCATTTTTCCCCACTCTTAAAGTTTACCGAAAATATATTTGTCCGGTTCCAAGCATCTACCGTACGAGGAGTAGCTAGGATACATCTCATCACCATCATATTGGCATCGTTGTCTAAATCACTCGGCACTCCTTCTGACTCAGAATCTTCCTCGGCTTCATACACAAACTCAGCGGGCTCAAATGCAACGTCTAAAAGTGCTACAGGCTTGGGTTTGGTCGGACACTCACTAGCGTAATGACCCTGAATTCCGCAAGCATAACAAGTAGCGTTTGTCCTACTAATCTTTCCTACAGGCACTCTCTCACCCGTGGGTTTCCTAATGTTCCTAGCGGTGATGACCACTGAGTTTGAATCGATAGTACGGAACTTGCCCTTATCCTTAAGTGTGAATGGAGGGGGTTGTCTTAAGATGGACTTGCCCTTATACTTCTGATAAGTTCGACTCTTGGACTTGAAAGCATTGTGTTTTTCAATATCCAACGCGGCGTTATACGTGGTGCTCAAATCAGTGTGACCGTAACGCAGAAGTTTACCCTGGATGTCAGGGTTGAGCCCCTTATGGAATCTAGATAGGGTGATCTCTGGCATCTCCCTAACGTCGCACCTAACCATCATATCATTGAGAAGACTCATGTATTCAGTGTCCGTTCTATTTCCTTGCTTAAGGGTTGCTAACTCATCAAACATATGTGTCCGATGATAGGCGGGGACGTACTGATCCGTCAACATAGCTTTCATGGCTGCCCAACCAATTGGTGGTAAGACACCATTTACCGCACCTAAACGTCGCTCCTCATTCAACCAGAAAACCTTAGCCCTACCCAGAAACTTCATTCTCGCAACTCTTACCTTATTCTCGTCAGTCAGACTATACCACTCAAAATTACATTCCATCTCTATGACCCAGTCTAAGAAGACTTGGGGCTCTCCCAACCCATCGTAAGAAGGGGGTTTGACTCGTACTGCCCTAGTGAGATCAAACTCAAAGGGTTCACGGTTGTTGGGAAAAGGTGCACGTGGGACATGATCATTTTGACCATGATTATTCCTATCGTCACGTGGGGGAACGGCTTGATTTCGGAGAGCGGCTATGTTAGAGTTCACTTGGTGAAACATTTCCCTCATCTCCGTCATTTGGTCGTTGAACTCCTGGCGGAGATCAGCGATCGTTATGGAGTTGTGCCCCACATCCCGCTCGTCTGCCATTTGGGAGGTGGATGGGGTATACTCCGTGCCTAGCCTAGTGCGCATGCAAAAACACTAATTTGGACAACAGAATTTATGAAAGTTTGAATTGTTCTCGCCTAATAACTAGGATAAAATATAATTTTTTTTTGTTTTCTTGCTGAAAATAATTAAGAGAGCAGAAAAAAATTATTTGTTGATTTTTTTGCAGAAAAAATAAAATTTTAGCCCGCTATTGGCAGACCACAAAAAAAAATTGTGTTTTTCTTTTTGAAAAATTGTGTGCACGTGCGTGTCGGCGTACTAAAATTAATTAGGATGGTGTCAATTAAGAAATCGACACAACCTCCCTCTGATACCAAATTGATGTAGTGATACACGCGCGACACGATTATTAGCGTCGTGACGGGTCTCTCTCGGTGTTCCACTAAATTCGCGACTCGCACAGAAAATTAATCCAACCACACGTTTGCAATTTTCGTTCCGATGCTATCATACGGGTAGCAAATCTGTAGAGACCGAACCACTGTTATAGGCTTAGATCTGATCAAGCTAAAGGGACGAATATTCCGTCCGAACGAGCGAAGTTGTACCAAAAGAGATCTACCCAAAAAAAATACGATTCGTAAGAGACGGTAGATCTCTCCCAAAAAAAAAGAAACGAGGCCCGCCAAGCCTATTCGAATTTAAATAGATCAAGATAGACGCAAAATTTATTCAAGAAATCCACGATTAATTCAAAGCTATCAAGATTGCACGCCAACATTTTCCACCACACGAAATTATCAAGAGGGAAATAATCTCTAGAAAAGTAGAAGGTTTCGTTACCCCACTCGGAGATAGATTTAGACGTTGATCTATGCCAAAGTTGATCGCCCTTCAACTGTTCCACCGGTAGCACGCCGGATGGAGAGAAACTTTCCGTCTTCCTCGCGTCATGCCGGAACCAAGCTCTTTGATGTCCAACCTTCTTGTAGAGGCCGGTCACAAGGTGGAGAGAGGAAAGATGGTGGAGTGGGGTGGCCGAATATTATGAAATGGGGGAAGGCCTTGCTTGAGAGGGGGCGTCTATTGTTGAGGGTGGTGGTGGAGAGATGGGCGGCCGAAGTTGGAGGAGAGAAGGAGGGGAGGTAGGCCAGCGGCCAAGAGGGAGAGGGAAAGGAGGGGGCGGCTTTGCCTTGGCCGAACCCTAAAGAGAGGGGGAGAATTAAGGAGCAATCAAGGAGAGAGGAGGTTTCTTAAAATAAGAGATCTCAAATTTTATTTCATCCAAAAACTATTCCATTAGTACAGGCAAGGCCTATATATAGGCTTTCAATACAACTTTGGCTACATGCAGCCAAAATTTGGCTATATGCAGCCCTCAATCATGAAAATAATAAAAGTCCAAATAACCAAACAATTAATAAAAAAGGAAATAACATAATAATTAATTAATACTTATAATAGCATAATTATATGTATTAATTAATTATTTAAATACCGCGGGCGGAGATTGTAGCGGCGATGACGCTTATCCAAATTTTTGTCACGGCGACGCGCGTCTTTGGTTGGAGGGGCGCAATCATCCGTAAGCATGACAGTACTATCATCCTGTTGAGGGCCGTCGCCGTCATCAGTTTTCTCTTTTTAGAGCTAGAATCTTCTGAGTCATCTGACTCTTCATGATCATTAACAGATTCAGTGGCAAGATTATCATACAAGGCATTAATCTGTTTAAGCATTTCATCAGAAAATATTGGATGAGCCTATGGCTGTATGGCTTCAGACTGAGGCTGTGCTTGAACTTCTGTAACAGCTGCTTGTATAGGTATATTCTCTTGTTCTACATCTTGAAGAATGATGTCATCAAGATTTGGCAAAGGAGTTTCATCCATCACATAAGTGGGAGGTGAAAAACCTGGCTTTAAAATATCCATTGAATTATCAACTATTATATCCATAGAAACTGAAGAGATACTAGTAGAAGAATTACTGAATCTGGATCTAATCTGATCTATAACAAAATAATTTATAGGTGCAGAGTGGCATACTGTAGCTTTAGAATAATCAGAAACTGTATCAACAAAAACTGGTAAACTTGAGCTGTAAACTGTATCAAAAGACTATAATAAGGAATGAATATCAACTATAGGATTAACAATGAAATAACCAATAGTGTTTATTACTGTATCAACTGACTCTTCTTCAAAGCAAATCATATCAGTATCATCATCAAGAATTTCAATTATTTCTGTTATTGGAATTGTTGCTATTATTGTTGTAGTTGCTGCTGCTGGAGGAGCTTCTTCATTGGATATCTCGCCCTGCCTGGATTCAGAGATACCTGAACCCAGGCCCCTAGAAGAAGGGAAAAAAGAGGAAGAGGCAATTTTGGAAGAGAGATCAGTAATGGCAGAAATAAGAGGGGCAACTGCTTCCTCTATTAGCTTATTTAGAGAAGGAGTGATGAATTTGAGAAGGTCAATTGCAATGTCAGAGAAATTTAGATAAAGTGAATCAGGAGTAGATGGGGTATAAGTGGATTAGTGTCCACAGTTGGAGCAGACTGAGAATGCTTGAGGGAAGTCTGTATGTTGGAATGATGGGAATGTTGGTGGATTTTGATGTGGAGAAAATATGGGTGGAATGACTGGTGGTATTTCAGTAGGGATTTCTTCTTGGATGAGGGAATGATGTGGAGAGTGGTTTAAAGATGGAGATGGAGATGATAATGATGATGATGACATCAGATTGAAGGTTGGAGATGTTTGTGTTGGAATTTTAGAAGTGGATGGGATAGTCTCTAGGTGGTGTAAAAGAGGAGATGGAGAAGGTGGAGATGGTATGTGAGAGGCAGGAGCTTTTGCTGGGGTTAGATAAGTGGCTGTTACAGCCCTGGTATCCTCAAAAGCAATCCTGGAAGAGGAGGCCATGGAGGGCTTTAATATTACTCTCTCCCACTTGCCAAAGAGGGCTGAGGTCAGTATCTTAGAATCCTTTATGAAGATGGCATGAGAGACAAACAACTGTGGGCATCTAGCTTGCAGAAATAAGCCTAGAATCCTCCCATAACAAACATCCTTCTTAGAGTTATTCTTCTTGATGGAATCAAACAAGACACAGCCCCAGTTCACTGACTTTTTGTTCACCAAGGCACTCATCAGTAGAAACTGATGCCTTGTAATGTAATCATGAGCAGTATGTTTACCCAGGATTACTTTCCTAACAATGTCAGCCAAACACTTGTACTCCACCGATAAGTTTTTCTTCAGCAGCTTGCTAGGGTTTCCTTCGGAGTGACCTATCTTAATCAACATATCATTATACTCAAAACTACCCATCTCTATATCATCATTTCCATTAACAAGATCAAAAAGTTCAGATAAAGTTACAGGCATCAGGTGAACCAGTTCTCCAGATATTGTGCTGATAAGGGTTGTTGTATTTGGTGAGGAGGATGTATAGACCCATTCTTTAATCTCTATGACTGGAAGCTTGATACGAGTCATCATAAACTTCCTTACCTTCTGCTCCTCAAATAATCTCAGAATATCAGTGAAGATTTGATCGGTGTGAGCGAATGAATTAATGTCTATATCAAAACCGGCATCGAACTTTATGCTGGAGAGTACTGCCGCGGAGATCGCCATTGTTTTTCTGCACAAATGAGAGAGATCAAGTGCAAGGGAAAAAGAAAGCACGGAATTAAGTTCGATTAAAAACTAGATATAAGTTTTCAGAAGATGAAAAGTCGAACTTCGTCCAACGAGAAACATAGACTTCGAGCTTAGTTCGACAAAATTCTCAGAGTAGAAAATAAGATCGTCAATCTAAGCCAGAAGAAGAGAAAACATATCGTCGTTCTCTGTTCGATGAAATATTTTTCTGAAACAAATTCATCGATCTTCGTTTGACGAAAAGTTTCTCAAAGAAGAGATCGCCAATCTCAATTCGGCTAACTCTTCACGAAGAGTTCACAGATCATCTATCTCCATTCGACGAACAGTGTCCTAATCATTGACTCAGAACAAAATTAAATTATGTCTTCCCCATTTATCATGCCTAGCTGATTTAGAAAGAACAGATGTTTCTTCTCATCTAAAGGCTTAGTGAAGATGTCTGCTCTTTGTAAATCAGTAGATATAAAGACAAGATTAATTTTATTTTTGTCCGCACAATCCCTAATAAAATGATGTCTAATTTCTATATGCTTGGTCCTACTATGATGCACTGGATTTTGTGCAATGGAAATTGTACTGGTACTATCACAAAATATAGTTGAATTATTTAGATTGAAACCATAATCCAGGAGTTGTTTTTGAATCCACAAAATTTGTGAACAATAACTGCCAGCTGCTATATATTCAGCTTCAGCAGTTGAAGTTTACACATATGTCTATTTCTTTCAAAACCAAGACACAAGTCTATCACCAAGGAACTTGCATGTTCCTGATGTGCTTTACCTGTCAACTCTACATCCAGCAAAGTCAGCATCTGAGAATCCAGTTAATTCAAATTTTGACTCAGTTGGATACCAGAGTCCTAGATTTGGACAACCCTTTATATATCTCAAAATTCTTTTAAGTAAAATAAGATGAGATTCTTTAGGGTTCACTTGGAACCTAGCATAAAGACATGTAACAAACATTATATCTGGCCTACTAGCTGTGAGATACAATAAGGACTCCAACAATAGCCCTATATGTTTTCTGATCAACTGGCTTGCCCTGTTCATCAGAATCAATCACAACATTGGAAGCCATGGGTGTTTTCGTAGCTGTGGCATCAGACATCCCAAATCTCTTAATTAGCTCCTTAGTATATTTAGATTGGGATATGAAAATTCCATCAGGGGATTGCTTCTCTTAAAGACCAAGGAAGTAGGAAAGCTCACCCATGCTACTCATTTCAAACTTAGAATGCATCAGGTCAGAAAACCTTTTGCATAGTTTGGAATCAGTAGAGCCAAATATGATGTCATCTACATATATTTGTACTAGCAAAATTTTATTTTTATGATGCCTAATAAACAAAGTCCTATCTATAATTCCCCTAGTGAACTTATGCTCTAAAAAAGCTAGCTAGGGTCTCATACCAAGCTCTTGAATCTTGCTTTAAACCATAGAGAGCATTATGCAACTTAAAAACAAAAGAGGGATGAGTTGAAGATATAAAACCTGGTGGCTTCTCCATATAGACTTCCTCTTTGAGTTCACCATTAAGGAATGCAATTTTGGCATCCATTTGGTAGACTTTGAATTCCTTGTATGTTGCATATGCAAGAAATATTCTGATAGCCTCCAACCTTGCAAAAAGGGTAAAGGTCTGGTAATAATCAATTCCTTCCTCCTGTAAATATCCTTAAGCTACCAATCTTGCTTTGTTCCTTACAATTGATCCTTGAGCATCCAACTTGTTCCTAAAAATCCATTTAGTTCCAATGACTGGATAGACTTTGGGTCTTGGAAATAAATATCAAACTCTACATCTCTCAAATGGATTGAGCTCCTCTTCATTGCAATAATCCAGTGGGGATCTTGCTCTACATCTTTTATGGATTGAGGTTCAATCTAAGATATGAAGCAAGCATGGATTAAATCTTGGTTGAGTTGATGCCTTGTTTGCACACCAACTTATATGTCTCCAATCACTTGAGATATAGGATGATCTCTAAGTGTGATAAGATCAGTAGGAGGAGTTGGTTCATCAACAGATTGGGGAATTAATTCCACTTGTGGAATTATGTTAGTTGTTGTTAGTTCAACTATTCCAACAATTTCTTCTTCACTCTCTTCATCAATCTGAGGAGATTGATGCAATATAACCTCTTGGGTGAGGTTTAAGTCATCCAATTTCTCACACAGAAAGGGCACCTGCAATGTATCTCTAGTAGAAGAATCCTTCTCCTTATAACACATATTAGCTTCATCAAAAGTTATATGTACAGACTCTTCCATTTTTAAGGTTGATTTGTTAAATACCCTATAAGCCTTGCTGACTTGGGAATATCCAAGAAAAATTCCCTCTATAGCTTTGGCTTCAAACTTTCTAAGATGTTTCTTGTTATTATTGTGAATATAACATCTACAACCAAATACTCTAAAATAATTTATTTTAGGTTACTTCCTTTAAGCAATTCATATGGAGTCTTACCCTTAATTTTATGTATTAAACTTCTATTCAGAACATAATTTGCTGTGCTTACAGCCTCTGCCCAAAAGGATAGGGGAAAGTAAGCATCTACAAGCAATGTCCCTGCAGCTTCAATAAGGGTTCTATTTTTCCTTTCTGCTACCCTATTTTGTTAAGGAGTTCCAGGAGCAGAGAAGCAATGCCTGATACCTTCCTTCTCACAGAATTATTGCATAAGAAGAGATTCAAACTCAGTACCATGATCACTTCTGATCAATACAACTGGAGTAGAGTACTCAATCTTTATGCTCCTAAAAAGTCAGTAAGAACTTTAAAGTTATTTGACTTGTTTTTTAGAAAGAACACCCAAGTGAATCTAGAGAAGTCATCTATAATAACTAGAGTGTAAGATTTCCCTCCCAAACTGTGTACAGCAATGGGTCCAAAAAGATCCATGTGTAGCAAATACAAGATTCTAGGTGAATCACTCTTATTAATTAATTTAAAACTATTTTTCGTTTGCTTGTATAATTGACAAGCCCTGCAAAGACTTTCCTTCTTGTAGGGGACAGAAGGCAATCCTCTAACAAGGTTGTCCCTAGAATAGTTTAACAATATTTTTTAAATTTACATGTCCTAGTATTTTATGCCATAAGTCATTAGTATTACTAATCTGATTAAATAAAAAAATTTCTGAAATAGCAGACTTAAAATTTTCTACATATAACAAGATTGATTAAATGATACCTGATAACCTTCATCACATAATTGGCTTATGGATATCAGGTTATGCTTGAGACCACTCACATAGGCTACCTTCCTAAAGGTGACAGCTCCAACATTGACATTCCTATATCCTTTTGTTTGGCCACAATTGGCTCCAAAGATCACCTTTGGTCTAAGCTTTGACTTGTAATCAATTAGATTTCCCTTGCTGCCTGTCATATGTTTTGAACACCCACTATCAAAGTACTACTGTTGCTCTATGGTAGGATAGTCTATCACCTGCATGAAAAATAGATTAGGTGTTCTTGACCCAGGTAACCTTGGGTCCTTGATTCTTCACAAATTTATAACTGGAAATGAAAGAGAATTCTGATTGGTCTTTATATCCTAAGGGGTGAAATATTCTAGGTGGAATTATCCACTGGGTAAAGGGATTAATAAAAGATCTAGGTTAATTAAAATTTCTAAAAGAATTTAGGTTTCTGTTATAATTTTTGGGTTCGGCAAATTGCAGTAAATTCATCGATCTGCGTTCGACGAATAGGGATGAGTTCGTCGAACTCCACTCAAAGATTGAAAATATTCATTTTCTGCGCCCCAATTTCGTCAATCGCGGTTCGACGAACCATATTGATTTCATCAATCGCAATTAGAAAAATAGTTATATAAAAAATCTGCGTTCATAGTTCATCAATCTGATTTCGACGAACCATATACATTTCATCGATTTTTATTCGACGAAAAATGTTGAACATTGTTTTTATTAAAAAATTTTCTTTTTCTTTTTCTTTTGTTTGGTTTTTGAAACACTTCAATTTGTTGGTTGTTTTCTTCTATTTTTTCTATGCCTTTTTTAGATATGAATTTAACCGGGGTAGAAAGAATGTTTTTTTAAGAGGAGGCTGATTTGATGAAGCTCCTAAGCCCAGTTTGCTACTAAGCCTGGCATTGATTGTGCTTGTGATATTCATCAATTTGATGCTTCTCCCATTAAGGGATTCTTCAAATTCTTTAGCCTCATTTAATTTTGTTTTTAATTAAATAATTTGTTCAAAAGCTAAGTCTAATTCATCTTTCAGTTTGATGTTTTCAGAAAAAGGATTGTCATATTCAATTTGTTTTTCTCTAAGAAGTTTGACTTCCATCTCAGATTTAATTAAATCATTGCATAGGAGTTTGAATTCAGTTTTAAATTGATCAGAAGTGAAATCAAAAGAAGCTATTACCTGGTCCTCTTTTGATTTAGATTCTACTGCTGATTCTTCAGCTTCTGAGTGGCTACATGATGCATCAATTACCATCAAGCAGATCTCTCTGTCTTTTGCCTCTTCTTCATCCTCACTAGAACTGGATGGAGTTTATTCTTCTGAGTCACTCCAGGTCTCAGCCACAAATCCCTTCTCCTTCTTCTTCTCTTGTATTTGTTGGAGGAGAGCTTGCTGGAGTGCTTCTTAGACACTTTCTCTTTTCTCTTGTCCATCTTTTGAGCCTCTAGACATTCTGGGAGAATGTGTCCTAGCTTCTTGCATCCATAGCAAACAATTTTCTTAGTAGGAGTCCTGTCATACCTTGGCTTGTCCTCATTTCTGGTTGACCTTCTTCTGAAGTCCTTCTTAGCCATTTTGTAGAATCTTTTAGCTAATAGACTCATTAGCTCTTCATTGGAAGGTAGTGCTTCTTATTCCTCAAATGCCTTGAAGGAAATACTTTGTTCCTTCCTTCTTGAGGTAGAAATCTTTTGTTCATCTTCTTCCTTGGTTTTGATAAGCTGCTCATAAGATATGAGCTTGCCTAATAATGACTCAGTAGAAATCTCATTTAGGCTTCTGGCCTCCTTGATTGGACAGATCCTAGAATCCCATGTATTGGGGAAGCACATAAGAATCTTATCATTAATTTTTGTTAATGAGATGTTCTTGTCCAAGTTTTTCAGCTCATTGATAATCAGGTTGAGTCTGTTGTATATATCTACAACTGACTCTGACTTTTCCTTCTAGAAATTCTCATATTGTGAAATGAGAAGGGATCTCCTATCTTTCCTTTCATCAGCAGGTCCTTCTAACATTTGGTTGAGGGAATCCCAAATGGCTTTTGCTGATGTGCATTTAGCCACTTTCTGAAATATATCAAAATACATAGTTTGAGCTAGAATGTCCATTGTCTTGGTATCAGCAACCTTAGCTTTCTTCTGATCATCAGTCCACTCAGGTGGAGGAACTGCAGTTGTATTTTATGTTGTTGTCATTGGCAGTAGGGAACCTGTCAAGATAGAATTATAAATGTCTTCATCAATTGAATTTATATAAAGCCTAATCATTGCCTTCCAAAGTGCAAACTTGTTAAGATTGCACACTGGAGGTCTGGTGCTTGAGTACTCCTTATTTTGTGTCATGATATAAAAAGACACTAGAGTAAATGGGATCTATCAAAGATCTTTTGGTTCAGGTGTTAGCCTGTGAAACCAAATAACCTCACTTTGATACCAATTGAAAGTGAAGGGATTGATCACACTAACTCTAGGGGGTGAATAGAGTATTAAAAATCTTTTGATAAATTTTTATAGCGGATTAAAATAAGTGATATCTATATGTAAATAGGCAAAAATAAAACACAGAGAATCACAACACAAAAAATAACAAATAGAGCAACCAGATGACACAAAGATTTTATAGTAGGTCCCCTAAAACTTAGGTACATCCACTCTTCTACCACCCTAGTAGGAATCCACTATAGGTTTTTGATCAGGTGCCCTGCCACCACAGATTTTTGCTCAGGTGCCCTGTAACCACACGATCAATTTTCAAGGGAGATCTAACAACCCTTTGAGCTTTTGACCAGGTGCTCAAAACCAAACTAAGTCTTTTGATCAGGAGACTTAACAATCAAAGGGATAACTTTTGAAGGGAGTTAAAAACCCTTTTATAGTAAAGTAAAAAGAAATTTGATATTGTCTTCGCTTTCTAAAAGTTCTTAGAAGACTAGTGGATTGTTGTTGTTGTCAAAGCTCCCCCTGAGATGTAGAATAGTTCAGGAGAATGGAAGCTTTGCTCAGGGTGCAGGCCTTCGGATTGCTTGTTGATCTTTAGGAAGCTTTTAGACAGATGTTGATGGATTGTCTCTTGAAAGCCCTGAAGCAAAAAATTGATGAAGAACTTGAGTTGTATATGAGCTATTCTTCTTTCAGTTTTCTGTAAATTATTATTTTTATCACAGCTAACTAACTTGTTGCTATCTTGAAAAAATAATCCGTATATATTCCTTATAGATTTTGGCCTTTGAATTTTGAATTCCTTTCCTTGACTAACTGTAGAAATTTTGGGAGTTGAATGGCTAGAATTTGTCTTTAATGAGTTATCTGAATTGTCCCAATAAAATAAGCCAAGTAATAACTCTGTGAAGACCATAATTAATGCTGCCATGGAATGGATATATTCATAAGAATATTGTGCATTAATTATCAGAGCATTACAAAAATATTATAATATAATTTGAAATTCATCTGCCTTAGTCAAACTTAAATCAACAGAGAATTAGTCGAACTGAATCTGGGAGAAAATATTCGAACTCAGTAAATTTTCGTCGACCTAAGATCCAAATTCGTCGAACTGAAACCTGTCCTTCGTCGAGCTGAGCTCCAAGATCGTTGACAGAAAATTAACTTGCCAATCTAAGCTCCAAGTTCGTCGAACAGAGATAGTCTTTCGTCGAGCTGAACTACTAAAGTGATATCGGAGTTCGTCGATCTCAGCTAGGCTTTCGTCGAACTCAAATTAGAGAATAAATTTGAGTTCGTCGATCTGAGATCGACGAAAGTCGAGCTCTATTCAGCTAATCTTCGAATGAATTTTCTGTCTCTAAGTCTTCTTAAGGTGAGAACCAATCAATCTAGGTTGATGACTGACCTTGACCCTGATAAAAACATATGACCCTAGACTATACATGTTGGGTCATCTAATAATCCTAATAGTGAACCTAGCCCAAATCAACCCTAAACATAGGTGGGGTTCAAATAAGGTTCATATCACTCTTCTCTAAAGATCCATATTCCTTACCAGAGTAATTGCACCACTCCATGGTTGTAGTAAGATCTTCTCGAATTATTTCTTCTTCCTCTTCTCCTTCTTTACGGGTAGTAGATCCAGAAGATGGCGTATAATTCTTACCATGATTCTGAGTCAGTGATTGAGCACAGAGTTTTCTATATTTGATCCGAAAAAGCTTCAGCATTTTGGAACAAATCCTCAACTATTGTTGGGACTATTCTTGTAGGTTCTGATAGGATTACCCTTAAACCTCCTATGTTTAAGAGGAAGATTATTTTATGAATCTCTTCAGAACAGGTTTTGAAGCCGCCCCTGATGATTTCATTGCCACTGTAGATCTTGTTTGACGAACTTTCTTTAGGTGTCATTAATGAAGATAGGGTTGGAAGAAGAGAGGATTTTCTTAATCGAATTGAATGTAGGAGTGCGAGAACTTGTGTATCTATGTTTGGGGTTTTATCACTTATTTAACATATTGTTCCTGCTATTTCTAATTTTATTAATATAAATGGAATTTGAAATGGCACGCACCTGTTTAAGGAATTAAATTTGTAGAAATAAAGTGCGCTGATAAGAATTTATAATTCCTTTAGTGTTTTCCTGTGTAGTCAAAATCCTTCCTTATGCAATCTTTGTGCGTACATCATTGTTAACACCCTAGATTCTATTCGTAAACAAAATAGTGATAAAAGAAATACTAGGACACATTATTTAGTGGAGAGGCTTGGAATTAAATTCATTCAGGATTCAACATGACTAGTTCAATTTTAAAATAGTTGAACTTCTATTCATCCAGAGGCTTTGTAAAGATGTCTGCCACTTGCTTATCGGTAGGGACAAACTCAAGGCAGTAATTTCCTTTTTATACATGCTCTCTAATGAAGTGATATCTTATCTTAATGTGCTTGGTTCTGCTGTGAGACACGGGATATATGGCAATTGAGATTTCACTAGATGACTCACAAAATAAAGGTATTTTACTTAGATGGATGTTGTAATCTTGTAGTTGATGTTGTATCCAGAGCAATTGAGCACAAAAACCTCCAACTAAAATATATTCTAACTCTATTGTTGATAAGTCCACACTAGCTTGCTTCTTACTTCTTTAGGAAATTAGCATTCTTTCAAGGAATCGATGTCCCTGATGTGTTTTTCCTATCTTCCTTACATCCTACAAAATCTGCATCTGAAAAGCCTGTCAGCTCACAAACATTACTCCTAGGGTACCTTAAGCCAAGATTAGGTATACCCTTAAGGTATCTTAAAATCCTTTTGACAGAGGTATAATGAGATTCCTTAGGATTCACTTGATACCTAGCACAAACATATGCGAAAAACATGATGTTTGGTCTACTAGAAGTTAGTTAGAGCAGGTACCCAATTATACATTTATACATGGTTTCATTAAAAGGTTTCCCTTTTTCACCCTTATATAAAGATACATTGGAGCCTATTGGAGTCCTCATAGAGGTTGCACTCTCCATTCCAAACATATTGATAAGCTCTTTTGTATAACATCCCAATTTGAGATAGACTCCTCCTGCGTGTTTTGTGTCACCTTGGGTGGCTTTGACCCGGTAGGAATGTTTTGGAGAGAGAACTCAAAGGTTATGAGGGTGGCTGGTAGGTCAGATGATCGAGTGAACGTAATAGATCGAACTGTCAAGTAAACTTGACGAAAAGCTAAGTAGAGTCGATGAATCATCGAGAGGACTCGACGAATCGTTGAGTTAACTCAACGGACCTCACTCGACAAAAAACTAAGTAGAGTCAATGAATCATCGAGAGGACTCGACGAATAATTGAGTTAACTCCACGAACCTAACTTGATGAAAAGCTAAGTAGAGTCGATGAATCAACAAGAGGACTCGACGAATCATTGAGTTAATTCGAAGGATGTTACTCGACAAACCGTCGAGTGAACTCGACGAATCATCGAGTTAACTCGGCGATTCGTCGAGTGATCTCGGAAAATGAACTTGTCATCGAATTCAAGCACGATGTCTTGTTATTTGCAGCCTGGGAAGAAGTATGGGCCGATCTAGAATGAGAAAGTTTCTAGGGGTTTATGTGAGCGGCGCATTAATGGCTCTTGTCGCCTCCAGAATCTAATTTTATATCATACTAAAGTTTTTTCAAATAGGGGGTGACACATGGTATGGGTGGTCATTCCAACAGAATGGGAAGTTGTCAGCCCTATTTCTCTCACTTCAAGATCGTTGACCTTAAGTTTATTTCCATTATCTGAGAGCATCGTTTCCCACAGAATCGATCTTTCTCCTTGGAACAATGAAGCTCAAAGCAGGTTGCTGGAAGCCAAACGCCACCACCTTTATGATCGCTGAGGAGAAGAACTTGATCCATGGCCTCAAACTAGGTGAGCTTCTTACCCTCTCCCTTGGTGCTAGATCTTTAGATCCGAAATTAGGAGAGACATCGGGCTCAAGAGAGTTTGATTTGGTGAGTTTAATGGAGTTTCCTAGGATGTGGCCATTCTAGAACTTTCGTTCTAGAGCATCGGTCGCCATGAAAATATCTTCAATCATTTCTTCTCTTCAATACGAAGGAGACAGACTTGATTTCGTGAAGAATGGTGGTCTGTTGAGGGAGAAAATGAGAAGAGAAGTTGAACACATCTTGTGCTTTGTTGGATGAAGAAGTTGAATAGATGCCATACATATTGTTTTTAAGATTCGTGCAGAAACTCTACTTTATCATTAAACAGAAAATCTATTTTGTACGCATGATGGACTTCGAGCCTGATTTTATGCATGATAATGTCGGACTCGGGTCTCTGACTCAACATGAATGTTGTATCCATTGGAAAGACCTTTCCAACAAGTAGAATCTTTTATGCAAAGATTTGTATCTCTCTAAAAGTGAGTTCAAAATTAATATCCTAAAATTATTTAACTTTTAAGTGCAGGATAGATTCTATTCAGATTTGCACGACCGAGTTCAAACCAAATTTTCGGCATGATAGACTTAGATCTGGACCTAGGACTTTATAGGAAATTTGTATTCCTTGGAAATACCTTTTTGAAATGGGGTTAAACTTAATTTTTGGTGGTCTGTAGCTCTGAGAAATCTAGTTTCCGTAAGTTGTGTCGTAATCATACAGATTTTGATGTTTCATGGATTTCTCTGAAAATAATCATTCGATACTTATGAAAATTGGTAGTCACAAGTTTGTTGATATTGATATCACCCTTGTTGAATTTCGTAATTTTTTGGATAAGTGTTTGTATAGATATTGATATATGGTATTATAAATATCGGCATCGTAAATGATTATCAGGACGTCTGAATGTGCTAAAACTTTGTGAGAATGTTTAAAATGATAGACTTGATCTATGGTATGAATCTCAGCGAATATGGATGTCATATGATCTTTCAAATAAATACTTCTTAGATGTTTGTCTCACATTCATAAGCTTGCATTTTTAGAATTATAATGATGCCCGAATAATTGTATGAGGTAAAAGATGATGGAGATTAAATGTTGGAGTGCGGGGCATATATAAGGTGATGAACTCACCATGTTATTAAGGCACAGGTTATCCTATAGGAACCTTGGAATTAGTATTTCAAGTTTTTCTCTCATTGATGCAAGGTGTTATGGCAACACACCACTCGATTGGATCATGCCTTGTTGGTAACTATAGGATAAGTTGTATCCTGGAATGTATTGTGTAAGGACACGGTTGGATGTCCTTAGGTGCTTATTTGCACGATTAGTACATGGGAATTACATGGTGTGTATGTTGATACATGTTTGTTGAATGATCCTGAGTCGGGGATTACTTGTGGCATTTCTACGGGCTTACTGATCTTCACACCGACGGAAGCTGGCAGATTGACATTTGCCGATTAGGCTGGGTTCTTTGGTGCTTACTTTCTGAAGATCCCCTTCGGGTCAATTGAGCTGGTTGGGCTGGGCTCTTTAGTGTTTACTTCCCAAAGACCCTTACCGTACTATTTCGGCCAGTTAGGCTGGGCTCTTAGTGTTTACTTCCCAAGACCCCTTTTGTGTTCATAGTACGCAAGAACTCTGCTATTAGTTTTGTTAGCTTTGAGGCATATGGAGGCTTAGACCTAGTAGTGTGTATGCCCACCTAGCAGGGGAAATGCCCGCTCCACTATCACCATTTGGCCACGACAGGTGATGCCTGAGAGGTTCTCTACCTCTCAAAAAGTATGAACTAAAGGTCTATGTCGACATAACAATATAGAGTGCATGAGTAAACATGGGTGTGTCATCATACATTCATTGCACCACATAAGATCCTCATCATATAAATAGTATGAGTTCTTTTATATGATGAGTTACAATTTATTGTACTATACCCTTAACTTATAAGCTTATATGAGCATCCATATAAGTTAAGTTCAATTCAGTTCGTTATATATTGCGCTCTTATACACATAAATATGTCGTATGTGATTAACTGCTTAATTATTGAACTATTGACATATTACCGCCTAGATTAATAATACCATCATGTCACATGCTTGTTATATTATTGATTATATTGTGTCCCATCTTTCTTTCCTTCTTCTTGGTGCCTAAGAGTCACTGTAGTGAAAGGATGTGAAGCCACTTAGTTTTTATGACTAAAGGTTGTTACACCCACCATTTTTAGGAGGACACTCCGTAGACAGAGAAGCAACGGCACCCCGCTCAAAAGGAAAGCTAGACAAGGGAGACAAGGCCTTACACTATGATACCTTCACTCATCTCAGTGACAGATGTGAGCTTTTGAGCATTTTGTTGTAGCCCTTTGGCAAATTTTTGTACTCTAATATTTATAGGAGCTTGTGTATCTTCCTGATTGTTATATTATCCTATACTTTTACTTATTGTGGATTATGACTTCTGTGTTCTTCTCTTATGGTTGGGTTGGCAATGTGATATCTGAAATTAGCCAACAGAAAAGATGAATTATGGTATTGATTAGCTCGTGTGCTGATGCTAACACAAGGTGGCTGTTCTAGCCATTAGACTCCCTTGGTCATGTCTTGTATTTCAAGAGGGAGGTTTTAAAATGGTATCAGATTGCAATGATCCTGAGATAAAGAAGGCATTGAACAGTAATGCCACCCCCGCTCGATTTTTCAGTTTGGGGGCAAACTGAATTAGCGGAAGCAGTGGTGTTCACATTGGTGATTTGCATTAACTATGTCCTATAACCCTTAGATATAGTGCCAAACTAACTAGGATAACACCTTGGTTTGACTTAGTACAAAATTTTTTGAGTCATCCTAATCAAAAACTAACCTCAGGTATAGTTTGGCCAAGCAGTAAGATACCCGAAAATGACAAAATGATAGAGTTGAATGCAAGGGTAAGTGTCCAATTCTTACACCCCAGTATCTCCATTTAACTTCTCAGGGATATTATCACCCCTACCCAAGCTATTAGGACCATCTCGAGGATGTTTGGTTCTTGCAACCTACTAATGGAGTCATAGGAGACTTGTAAGCTTAATATTTCGTGCCAGTCAAACTTTTGCACTCGATATAGTCGAACATTTACTTAGTCATAAATTTGATGCCTTTGATCCAATCAAACTTTTTCACTCGATGCAGTCAAACTTTTTAGCCTATGAACCCAATATATTACTAAGTCAATTTTCTGATCTAGCCATTAATTTCTTTGTCCCTTAGTGACTTTTTCCAATGATAGTGATATGTCTAATATATAATAAGTCAAGAGATAAATATGAATTCTACTACTTGAGCGATTATAAGTTTAAAATCATGTTTGGGTGACCAAGTGTTTAATCATACATTAGTCATGCACATTAGTTATACATGCCACACCAAAGCTAGAGAGAACATCAAATACAAGATGTTTATTGTCATCTTAAGGCCTTCTTTAAATCAGAAATCTTGGAGACAATATTCCTAACACAGGTTTCACAAATGGAACCAACACAATAGTGGAGCAGATCTCTCGCTGAGGTGGAATTCCAGGGAGATTTGTTGGGTATTGCATCCACAATAACCCAGATTTTCATGAAGTCACCCTTGAACTAAGATGAATTAAGTTGTATTTGATATCCTTGTTCTAGTTGAATGTTTGCAGATTCTCAGTACTAAGTGTAGACCAATGTAAGTCTACAGTAGGTCAGGAACACAGGACCATACAGTGTAATCCCTCACTGTGTGATCCAAAGTGTTGACTCATGTGTAGCCTCTCAATTGGGATACACTTCATGTTCAAACATTGGGAGCATGGGATGAAGACAGGATCAGAAGAAAACATTCTCTGAAATTCTTGAAAATTATCTAAGTCCAGTTCTCAAGAAGCAACTTCAGAGTTCTCGAGAAGTGTAGTTTAGTTCTCGAGAAGCTCTCATAGTTCTCGTGAAGCTTAACTACATAGTTCATGAAAATTCTGGATAGATTCAAGAAATTTTCCAAGTTATAGTTCTCAAGAAGTCCTCTTTGTTCTGGAGAAGTCTTGGTCAGTTTTCGAGAAGCCTAAGGTATAGTTCTCGAGAAGTCTTACTTGTTCTCGAGAAGCTTGGCTTCAGTTCTCGAGAACTGCGAGCTCAATTTCTTGAACAGTCAAAATTTGCCTCAGAAATTTTCTTTTAAGTTAAGTTCTCAAGAAGTCCTCCCTAGGTTCTCGAGAAGTCTTCCTCTTTGTTCTCGAGAAGTTCAGAAAAATGGTTTAAGTGCTTGTTCTCGAGAAGTTCAGGAATTTTTCTAAGTCAAGTTCTCGAGAAGTCAATTAGTTCTCGAGAACTAAACCTTGTGTTCTCGACAAGTCCAAATCTTTTCTAAAGAACTTAGTTCCCGAGAAGTCTTGACAGTTCTCGAGAACTTAGTTCTTAATTCTCGAGAACTATAGCCACTTCTCGAGAACTAAGTCGTTTTTCCAGAAATTTTTGTTCTAAGTCCAGAACGGCCGAAATTTCAAATAACTCGACGTGATTGGTTCACATGTCATCATTAATGCCCTTTCTAGCCGTTAAGGGTAATCCTATATAAAGTCTTTTCCCTAAGACATAACCATAACTAAGCAGAAAAGAAAAAGAAGAATCTTTAAGAGAAGATTCCGTACTTTTCTAAATTACTGGTTCGGCCAACTTTTCTCAAGAACGACATCTGAAGTCGCCGCTCTCATCAAGATCGATCTCTTTGCATTTGATCTAGAAGATCTGCTGATTAAGGAATCGTTTTTCTCTCCTTGATCGAGTAGATTCAAGTTTTCTTAGGCCCGATTATCAAAGGATCTTCTTCTACAAATTCTGATCAAGCCGCAACGTTCAAGAAGAAGACCTAGAGAAAAATTCTTTCAGATTTGAGAATATTTCTGTTTGTATTTTCAAACTCTATTTGTAAATCTTGTAGGAGATTATTCTCCGAATGTAGGAGCATTGTTCTCCGAGTAGTAGGAAGTTTTTTATCTTCCGAGTGTAGATCCAGTTGGATCGAGTTTTGTAGGAATATGGTTCTGAGGTGTAGGATTGGTTTGCAATCCGAGATAGTGGAGTAGCCGAGTCTAATGATTTGCTAGATCGATGAGGAAAGTGGACGTACCCAAGATCGGGGAACCACTATAAATCTCTTGTCGTCTGTGTGATTGCTTGATTACTTATTTGTGCTAGTTGTTAAATTTTTTATTCCGTATTATACGCACATCTCACCTATTCACCCCCCTCTAGGTGATTTAGGTAGACAACTTATTTCCTTCAATTGGTATCAGAGGGAGGTTGATCGTTAAAAGGTTAACACCTTGATCTGATCCTTCCCAAGTTGTCTTTATAGAAGTATCAAGCATGAGTAAGACCAAGGAATTTTCTAAGCTCCCTATATGCACCAAGAACAATTTTCCTATATGGAAGGAAAGAGTTAAACTCTTCATGGAAGTAGTGGACCCTCGAATCTTCATGATTATTGAAGAAGGTCTGTATGTTCCTATGATTGCATCTACAATAGATCCAGCCAGACAAGTCCCAAAGAAGTTGATGGACTTGGATAAGGACGAGATTACACTTGTCTCCCTGGACAAGAAAGCTAAAAATATTATAGCAAGTGCAGTCGATGACTCGATGCTGCAAAATCTGATTCATTGTCAGTCTGCCAAGGAGATGTGGCAATCCCTAGTGACTCTGATGGAAGGCACTGAAGAAGTTAGGGATGATCGGAGATCCCTTCTAAATCAGAAGTATGAAGCCTTCAGGCAAGGTCACAAGGAAGCCATAGCTGATACCTTTGAGAACTTCTTCAAGATAGTCAATGGACTAAGAGTTTATGGCCGAGTCTTCACAAATGGGGAACTGAATGACAAATTCTTAAGATTCCTGACCAAGGAATGGAATAATAAGGTATGCGCCATTCGGGAGTTCAGAAGGTTAGCCGAGACGGACCCGCAGAATCTATTTGGAAAGATTATGTCTTACAAGCTCCAAATCAACTCAAGAAAAGCTGAAGAAGAGATGAGCAGGTCTGCATCCAAGGAGAAGTCTGTCGCTCTGAAGGAAGATAGCTCAAGGAAGACAAAGGCTAGCTCTCCTGCCCCAGCCCCTGAAGCTGATGAAGAAGAATCATCTGAGCCAAGCTCCTCTAGCTCAGAGCTATCTGATGGAGAGTTCTCTCTACTCTCAAGGCAGTTCAAGAAATTCTTGAGCAAGAAGAAGCAATGGAAATGCAAGGATGCCTCCTATAGAATATCACGCAATGATGGTGATCGCCACAGAAAAGGCTCAAGCAGGCACGACAGGTATGGTTCTAAACCAAATAAAAATTATTCGACTGACATTGTTTGTTATTGCTATAATAAGCCAGGTCATGTCATTGTGGATTGCCCCCACAAGAAGAAAGAGGGCGACAAAAGAGAAGAGAAGAAGTCCTACAATAAAAAGAGGATAGAAAAGAGCCTGTTAGCCAAGAAGGGCAAAACCCTCAGTGACTCCGACTCATCTGAGTCGAGTGTAGAAGAGGAAGAAGCCTACTTTGGGCTAATGGCTCTAACTGATGATGAACAAGTCCCCCAGTTCACTAGGGAGGTAAAATCTCACACTCCTCTTTAAGAATCTGATGATGATAGTGATCAAGAGGGCTATCCCTCTGAGGATGAATCTGAACTCATGGGACAATATAAGGAGTTACTCAAGGCTTAAGACAAATGTCGTCGAGTCGTGAAAACTCAAGCTAATGAGATAAAATCTCTAAAAGCTACAGAGAGCACCTTAAGAGAAGAAGTCTCAAAGACTGACTCTCTCAAGGAAGACTTCAATAAATCTATTGAAGAATATAACAAGGCTCTTGAGCACCATGACCTTAAGGAGAAAATCATCAAGGAGTTGGAAGAACAACTCTCGGCTGAAAATAAACTTGTAGAAAGGTTTATCTATGCCTAAGACTGTACTTCCTCTGATTGCTGAATTCTCAGCTAAGGACAAGGGTGTTGGTCTAGGCCATAAAGGTGCTCCTAGTAAATCCTCTAGGATAAGGAAGGACAAGATAAAGAATAAGGATGCCAAGAAGGCCTTGGCCGAGGAAAAAGGGAAAGCTTCTTTGGAGCCAGTCTCATTCAAGAAAGTTATCTTTCCTGCGAATGAATTTGACTATGAATCCACCTATAGACACTTCACTAGGCCGATCCCGGAGAAGCCTAAGTCAAGGTACCAAGGTTGGACTCGCCCTCGTAACTTTGGCGAGAGTGTCTTCAAGGCACCTTATGAAGATATTCAACTTCAGAGCTATGGACCTTATGCTCATGGTCATAACATCAAGAAGGCACCAAAGGTAAAACCTGTTGTGGAAAAGCCTATGAAGGAGAAGACTTCATGTAGTTGCCATCATCATGAAGCTTCTTCCTCCAAGAATGCTACCCCTGCTGGACCTCCTCTCAAGAAGGTCAAGCAGGAGATTATAAGGCAAAGATACAATAGATTCGACTGTTGGTGCTGTGGTAGAGTTGGTCACTTTGCCATAGATTGTTGGTTCAATCCTAAAAATGCTCCAACTCCTCAAGTTAGCAACGTGAGAATGACCACTCATGAGGCTAATACTCGTAGGGGGAGTATTCTAACTCGAGACCAAGGACCCAAACGTGTTTGGGTTCCTAAGGCTAAGTGATTATAATTGTAGGTACGTCCAAAGGCCATTAAAACTCCAATCTGCTATTTGGACAGTGGATGTTCTCAGCATATGACCGGGACAAGGAGCCTACTCCAGAACTCTTCACCGGTGTTGAACGGACCAAAGGTCATCTTTGGAGGTTCAGACCGAGGAATTACTAAAGGCTACGGTATTATTACTAACGGTAACGTATCCTTTTCAGATGTAGCCTATGTTGAAGGAGTGGAACACAATCTCATCAGCATAAGCCAACTATGCGACAAAGGATATGTGGTTAAATTCCATGCTGACAAGTGTCTGATAAAATCGGTTGACAACATGGAAACTATTTTATCAGGCACTCGAAGCAGAAATATTTTCTGTTTAAATTTCATCTGTATTGACTCCTCTACACCAGTATGTCTTTTAGCAAAAAGTAGTGCATCTCTTGCTGACCAATGGTACAAGAGAATAGCACATATTAATTTCAAAACTATTAATAAACTATTCTCTCAGAACTTAGTACGTGATGCCCCTATTGTCAAGTACGTTAAGGACAACCCTTGTTATGCCTGTATAAAAGGCAAGCAAACAAGGAGTTCATTTAAAAGCATTATAGGCAAGGATTCTAATAGAAGCTTACAGCTTCATCATATGGACTTGTTCGGTCCACTGTAAATTAGAAGTTTGGGAGGTAAGGAATATACGTTAGTTATTGTGGATGATTACTCCCGCTTTGCGTGGGTGTTCTTTCTGAAACACAAGTAAGATACCTTCAATATTTTCACTAATTTTTTTAGGCAAGTCCAGAATGAATACAACTGTTTCGTAGTCAAAATCAGAAGTGATAATGGAACAGAATTCAAGTCTAGGGCCATGACAGAATACTGTGAAAGTCAAGGTATCTTTCATGAGTTTTCCTCTCCTCGCACTCCACAGCAAAATAGAGTAGCTAAGAGAAGGAACAGAACACTCATAGAGTCTTGCCGGACTATGTTGAGTGATGCCTCACTTCCATAGTACTTCTTGGCTGAAGCCGTCAACACCTCTTGTCACGTACAAAATCGAGCACTCATCAACAAGAACCATGATAAGACTCCTTACGAACTTCTAAAAGGCGGGAAACCAACCATTTCATATTTTAGAATCTTTGGCTGTAAGTGCTTCGTACTTAACAACATCAAGTATCACACTACCAAGTTTAGCGAAAAAAACTTTGAAGGTATTTTTGTAGGTTATAGTAGCCATAGTAAGGCCTATAGAGTATTTAATAGAAAAACTCTGGTGGTAGAAGAATCGATGCACATTGTATTTGATGAGATGAGTTTGCTGCAAAGCAACTCTTTTAGTGTGCTCATTGAAGATGCAGGTACAAAGATAAAGGAACTCAGCCTGGATGAACCTACTGAAGATAAAGATGAAAAGTTCATCAAGATCACCTCTACAACCCCGATTGGAGAGGTAGATGATCAAGATGAAGAATTCATCCCAGCTGAAGATGCAACTCCAGTGGCTGAGGAGATTCCAGATGCAAGGACTCTAGAGCTCAGACACCTGAAGGATCATCCCTTGGACCAGATAATAGGAGATCCCCGGGATTGTGTCAGAACTCGTCGAGGTACAACTAATGAGATTATTCTTAAGTTTTCTATCACAGGTTGAACCTAAGAAGTTCGAGGAAGCAAACTCGGATGCTTCCTTGATTCTAGCCATAAAAGAAGAGTTAAATCAGTTCAAACGTTGCAAAGTTTGGACACTTGTTCCTAGACCCAAGAGTAAGAACGTCATCGGGACAAAATGGGTCTACCAGAACAAGATGGACGAAGATGGAACTATTATAAAGAACAAAGCCAGACTCGTTGCCAAGGGCTATCGTCAAGAACAAGGAATCGACTTCGATCAAACGTATGCTCCAGTGGCAAGACTGGAGGCGATCAGGTTATTCCTTGCTTATGCTGCACTTAAAGGATTTACCGTCTATCAGATGGATGTAAAATCCTCCTTCCTGAATGGTGACATAAAGGAAGAAGTGTATGTAGAGCAACCGCTAGGTTTTGTTGACTCAACTTTTCCTAATCAGGTTTATTTATTGCAAAAACCATTATATGGTATTAAACAAGCTTCTCGAGCTTGGTATGAGACGATGTCTATCTTTCTTCTTGAGAACAAGTTCACAAGAGGAAAGATAGACAAGACATTATTTCTTTGGGAAATAAATAGAAAGATTTTGCTAGTGCAAATCTATGTCGATGACATTATTTTTGGCTTTATGGATAACAACCTCTGCAAGAAGTTTTCTAAACTTATGCAAGGGAAGTTTGAAATGAGTAGTATGAGAGAGCTGAAGTATTTCTTAGGGCTTCAGGTGAAACAATCTGAAGATGGAATCTTCATCTCACAGACCAAGTTCACCAAAGAGCTACTTAAGAAATTCGGAATGGAGAATGCAACCTCTATGAGGACTCCAATGGCCTCAGCTATGTCTCTAGACAAGGATGAGAAAGGGAAACCTTTTGATCAAACCAAGTACAGAAGCATAATTGGGTCCTTGCTCTACCTTACCGCAAGTAGACCAGATATAATATTCTCAACATGTGTATGCGCTAGATTCAAGGTGAACTCTAAGGAATCTCACTATATTGCTGCGAAGCGAATTTTGAGATACCTTAAAGGTACACAAAATTTTGGCTTATGGTACCCAAGAAGTAATGATAGTGAACTGATTAGATTTTCAGATATAGATTTTGTAGGAAGCAAAGACGACAGGAAAAGCACTTATGGGACTTGCCAATTCCTAGGAAGAAGGCTTAACTCTTAGAGCAGCAAAAAGCAAAACTGTGTCGAAATCTCAACGGCCGAGTCAGAATACATTTCTGCCGGTAGTTGTTGTGCATAGTTTCTTTGGCTAAAGAACCAGCTAGAGGATTACAATATGAAGGTCAATGACATTCCATTATTCTGTGACTCCTCCAGCACAATCGCAATCGCAAACAACCCACTCTCACATAGCCGGACAAAGCATATCGAGCTGAGATACCACTTCATCCGGGAGCATGTGGGGCAAGGGGATGTGGATCTGCAGTACGTGCCAACAGATCGGAAGGTTGAAGATATATTCACAAAGCCGCTGGATGAGACCAAGTTCAATTTCTTCAAAACTGATCTTGGGCTACTGAACAAGGAAAATTAGGCCAAAGTGATCAGTTCAAAGGCTTAAGAATCAAGGAATCTCCAAAAAGGTCAGAATTTCTCAAGTAGAAGGATAGCTCTCGAGAACCATTACTTACTTCCCGAGAACTATCTGCCAGTTCTCGAGAACTAAAGCTTGCCTTTCGAGAACTATCTGCCAGTTCTTGAGAACTAAAGCATGCCTCTCGAGAACTATCTGCCAGTTCTCGATAACTAAATCTTGCTTCTCGAGAACTACCTGCCAGTTCTCGAGAACTAAATCTTGCTTCTCGAGAACTATCTGCCACTTCTCGAGAATTAAAACTTACCTCTCGAGAAAGGGCCCGTCCTTTTGCCGATTTCTGCTAACTCTGCTATTTCAAAAACCTCTTGATTTCTGTCCTAATCCAAGGTTAATTAGACTCATAATTGACATTAATAGGGTCATATATATATAATATTTTAGAAATCTTAAATCAATCGCCATTTCAAAATCATTTCTCTCAAAACTCTTTGTCTTCCGCCGTAAGAAACCTCTGTCTCCGCCACATTCCCGTGCTCAGTCCGTCGCCACTATCAGCTTTCATGGCGCAGGTTTACAAGATTGGAGTCAGCAGCGAACTGGTAGTTGCAGGAATTGCAGAAATTTCAGACGATTTCCAGAACCTTCTCATTCTTCTCGAAACCGCCGGCCTCATGTTCGTTTTGACAAAACCCTGCAAGATTCTTTTTCCTGATGTCGAGGAGTTCTTCAAGAATGCTAAGGTTAAAAGGAATGGTAAGATTCTGAAAACTCAAGTCAAAGGGATCAAGATAAAGTTGGACAAGACGATAGTTTCCCAGCTTCTGAGAATGCCCATTGTAGACGAGGAAGATGACCTAACTATGAAAGACTACGGCATGACCTACTCCTTCTGTGGAGTTTTTGTGGAATTTTATTCTTTAAAGAGAAACCTTTTCAATGATGTTGGGAAATTTCTTGCAGACATTATTGGAAAAATCCTATGGTGCAAAACAGGGTCAATTAGTTTCATTACTCATGATCTATTTGGAGTAATGACAGCCATTATCTCAAGGAAGAAATTTCAGTTTGGCATGATAGTGTTTGAGTTGATCAGGGAGAGCATTCAAGATCCCAAATTTGCAAGGATAATCTTATTGATTTTGAGAGAGATTGATCCTGTTACCTTCAAAATCTCCAAAGGTACCATGATTCACCACCTTAAGAAGATTCCTTAGCCTCCATCCAGAGATGGGAGGTTAAGCTGAAAACCCCAAGGCAGATAGCTAAAGAAGTTGGAGCTTCTGTCTCAGAGGTGAGGACCCCATCTCCTCCTTTACATCATGTTGCTGAACCATCTGGTGCAGAACCTGAGAGGGAGCCTGCACACTCTGCCTCAGATAACAGAATTGCTACTCTAGCCAGATCTCCTCTAAGAATCCCAGTGAGATCTCCAGTCAGGAGCCCTGTGGTAGTCTCTCTAGTGCCAAACCTATCATATGTTCCAGCCCAAGAGATTCTCAAAGACACAAATGAAGCCATAGACAAGATGATAGAAGAGATTCACACAGAAGAACCTCTTTCCCCCCTTTCCAAAGATCTCCCTGAAGACCCATACAAAGAAACCTCACCCCAAGCTACTCCTTCTCCCTCTCCAAGAAAAGAATCAACTCCACTATAGACCATCCTTCTATTTGAAGAGAATGTGCAAGCCCCTGAGGAGGTGGAAGCCCCTCTCAGGAATCTTGATTTCTCCCTTCCTAGATTTGTTGATGAGGAGGGAGATATAGTATCTCATACTGTAAGAGCCCAGAGCTCTGTAATACTGGAAGAAATCCCCCCATGGAAAGCTCCTCCACCACCTCGGATTGATTCTACCACCGCTGCTGCTGCTGCTGTAATTGTAAATTCAGATATTATATCAAAGATTGAAGAAATGTTTTGATGAATCTCTTCAGACTGTCAAAGATCAGGTAACTGTCCTTGAGAAAGAAATGAGCAGAGGCTTTGCAGAGATTCAAGCCAACACTGATTCTCTCAAAGGATTGTTCAGAATTGGAGGAAAAGCCATAGATCACACCATCACAAGCATTGGTCAAGTGATGGACCAATGTATCACCCTGGCAAACAATCAAATTCAGTTGGACAAGAGAGCTGAAGAGAATGTCATGAAGGTATGCAATGAAGTTGGTACTTTCAAAGAAGACTCCATAGACCAGCTATCTGTAGAAATCAGAAAGAGGGAGACAATAGTGAAAGAACAGGTAGAAAAGCTTACTGCAGGTGCCAAAACTATCTGGAATGAGAAATTAACTGAAATCAGTAAGGATATTTTAGAACAGATTCAATCAATATGATTCCATACATATGATACAGCTGTCTGGATGCACAACCAGATCTTCCCAGATTTTCAGGCTGCCCACAACATTATTCCTCATCACTTAAATCCTCTTGCTCAAGGTGAGTCACCCCAAGTGCCTCAACCTCAAATGCCTACATTTTCTCCTAGACCATGAAAATCAGTCACCTCCTCCAGCTTCCTATTCCCAAGTTTGGGATGGCATTATTCCTCACGATCTACCAGAGGTTCACATACCCAAGAAAAGGAAGTCTGGGGAAGGTCCTTATGCTAGCAGATTTGTTCCCTAGCAAGAGGCAGAAAGAAGAAAAGCAAAGGAATTTGCTGAAGTTTGGAGCCCTACTTCCAAAGCTCTAATTCTTGATACTCTTAAACTAGTCATAGACTTTAATGAGAATAGAAATCTTCACTATAGCTCAGTTGAGTGGGAGTTATATGAAAAGTCCATGACCAAAAGGAGGATATATGATAGAGAATATGGAAAGAACAATCCTAAAGCTCCTCAAAAGCCCCCAAGGTACTATCCAAAGCCTTTCAGTTATCAGAGGAGGCAGCAGGAAAAGCAAGACAGGCAACAGCAAAGCAAAGATTGATTCATGATGTTTTGTTTTGAGAATTTTGAGGAAATGGATGTTGATTGATTCTAAAACATTACTTATATATACAATCCCTTATTTTGCATATTGTGTCTTTAATTAATCTGTCTTTGCATTTATATTCAATTTCCTTTCTTCTAGTTCTTTCTTTATTATGATAATTAACCTTAGTATAGAGGGTTCTGACTTCTACAAATAGGGGGAGATTGTTGGGTATTGCATCAACAATAACCCAGATTTGCATGAAGTCACCCTTGAACTAAGATGAATTAAGTTGTATTTGATATCCTTGTTCTAGTTGAATGTTTGCAGATTCTCAGTGCTAAGTGTAGACCAATGTCAGTCTATAGTGGGTCAAGAACACAGGACCATACAGTGTAATCCCTCACTGTGTGATCCAAAGTGTTGACTTATGTGTAGCCTCTCAATTGGGATACACTTCATGTTCAAACATTGGGAGCATGGGATGAATACAGGATCAGAAGAAAACATTCTCTGAAATTCTTGAAAATTATCTAAGTCCAGTTCTCGAGAAGCAACTTCAGAATTCTCGAGAAGTGTAGTTTAGTTCTCGAGAAGCTCTCATAGTTCTCGAGAAGCTAAACTACATAGTTCATGAAAAGTCTGGACAGATTCAACAAATTTTCCAAGTTATAGTTCCCGAGAAGTCCTCTTTGTTCTCGAGAAGTCTTGGTCAGTTTTCGAGAAGCCTAAGGTATAGTTCTTGAGAAGTCTTACTTGTTCTCGAGATGCTTGGCTTCAGTTCTCGAGAACTGCCAGCTCAATTTCTTGAATAGTCAGGATTTGCCTAAGAAATTTTCTTTTAAGTTAAGTTCTCGAGAAGTCTTATTTTGTTCTTGAGAAGTCCTCCCTCAGTTCTCGAGAAGTCTTCCTCTTTGTTCTCGAGAAGTTAAGAAAAATGGTTTAAGTGCTTGTTCTCAAGAAGTTTAGGAATTTTTCTAAGTCAAGTTCTCGAGATGTCAATTAGTTCTCGAGAACTAAACCTTGTGTTCTCGAGAAGTCCAAATCTTTTCTAAAGAACTTAGTTCCCGAGAAGTCTTGACAGTTCTCGAGAACTCAGTTCCTAGTTCTCGAGAACTATAGCCACTTCTCGAGAACTAGGTCGTTTTCCAGAAATTTTTGTTCTAAGTCTAGAACGACCGAAATTTCAAATAACTCGACGTGATTGGTCCACGTGTCATCATTAATGTCCTTTCTAGCCGTTAAGGGTAATCCTATATAAAGTCTTTTCCCTAAGACATAACCATAACTAAGCAGAAAAGAAAAAGAAGAATCTTTAAGAGCGGATTCCGTACTTTCCTAAATTACTGGTTTGGCCGACTTTTCTCAAGAACGACATCTGAAGCCGCCGCTCTCGTAAAGATCGATCTCTTTGCATTCGATCTAGAAGATCTGCTGATTAAGGAATCATTTTTCTCTCCTTGATCTAGTAGATTCAAGTTTTCTCAGGCCCGATTTTCAAAGGATCTTCTTCTACAAATTCTTATCAAGCTGCAACGTTCAAGAAGAAGACCTAGAGACAAATTCTTTAAGATCTGAGAATATTCATGTTTGTATTTTCAAACTCTATTTGTAAATCTTGTAGGAGATTATTCTCTGAGTGTAGGAGCGTTGTTCTTTGAGTGGTAGGAAGTTTTCTATCTTCCGAGCGTAGATCCAGTTGGATCGAGTTTTGTAGGAACGTGGTTCCGAGGTGTAGGATTAGTTTGCAATCCGAGATAGTGGAGTAGCCGAGTCTAGTGATTTGCTAGATCGGTGAGGAAAGTGGACGTACCCAAGATCGGGGAACCACTATAAATCTCATGTCGTCTGTGTGATTGCTTAATTACTTATTTGTGCTATCTGTTAAATTTTTTATTCCGCATTAGAAGCACATCTCACCTATTCACCCCCCTCTAGGTGATTTAGGTAGACAACTTATTTCCTTCAAGATATTTAGGAAACACATCCGCAAACTCAGACATAATAGGAACATCACCCACACTGGGCTTCAGCTCTACAACCTCCAATTGCGTGAAGAACAACTTCGTGCCTTTTCGAACTACCTTGAGTACTTGTATGGCAGACATCAGTATCTTGATCAAACCTCACATACCAGCGAATTTAGTCTCATGTTCAGTGTTCTGTCCTAGCATGACTTCCTTTGAGTTACAATCAATGCATGCGCACTGCTCTGAGATTCAGTCCATGCCAAAGATCACATCAAACTTTGATATCAGTAGTACAGATGCTTCCAATCCAAAGTCATGACTTTCTATCAGCACTTGAACACATCAAGCTCTATCTACCTACATTGAGAATCCATTAGACAGTAATACATCCAATCTATCTATCGAAATAAAAGAAGATGCTCTAATACGCAACACAAAGTACTCAAATAAAAAGGAATGAGAAGCTCCTGTATGGAACAGTGCAATCGCCGGTTAGTCCAAGATTAAGACAAATCATAATACAAATAAGTTAAGCAATACACAAGGTAGTAAGTATATAAAGCAATAAAAGCTATATATTAAACTGTACTTGTCACCACTTTGCTTTGTTTTATGGTATCCTGTTGGCCAATATTGTACACTCGGGGTTATGCTGGAGTATAATGGGAAGCAGTTGATTCCACTACCTTCACTTTATCCGCATAAGACGCTCCCACCTTTTTCTCCATCTTTGGACAACCACTAAAATAATCTCGAGCCATATGTTCCACCTTACCGTACGTGTAGAAAGCGAGCGGACTTCTCCCTGTATTCACTATAGAAACAATAGAAGAAGGAGCTGGCCTAGAAGACCGAGACTTCTTCCACCTTCCTTGCCCATACTTTACAAAGCTCGGTACTTTGAACTCTGGCTTTTTCACTACCAAGTCTTTCTTTTGATAGGCCCTTTTTAGATCCTACTTTAGGGATCAAATAGTACTTACCAATGTCAAAAAGCCTTGCATCATCAGTCCTGAGAGAAGTTACATCAGTTCATCACACATACCTTTATAAAATATGTTTATTTTACGCTCCTTGTCAGCAAACGTAGAGCTTGCATATCACCCCAATCTTGTAAACTCATGCAAGTAGTCATCAACACAACTCTCACCCTAGTCAGCCTCTGGAACTAATTCTCCATAGCAATCTTCTAAGCAGATAGGAGAAAACTTGCAAGAAAAATTCTCAAGAACACCTCCATCGAGACCTCGGACAGTTGCCTTCCAGTAAACTGTTGTAGTCCTAGATGATCCCACTAGAGTCTTGCATCTCCTTCCAAAAGAATGGTAGCTATGGATGCCTTCTACGTTTCCTCCATCCATGCCGTCGTCAAGGTTCTCTTTATTCTTGAGAGCCAGTCTTTGTCCTGAGAGGGGGATCCAGTTCCCTTAAACGTTGGAGGATGGAAACTCATAACATGCTTAAATTGCTTTTCCGTCACTCGCCTCATCGCCAAAGGCTCATCAGGCACTTGCCTCATAGCTATAAGCACAAATATGCCGACCTGTGCCGGGGAAACTTTAGGGGTAGGAGGTTGTACTTGCCCTCCTCGTTGTGCCTTGATTATTGTGAACACGGCTTCAGCAACAAATCATATGGTTTCATCAGAAGGAGGAGGTGTAGGAACCTCAACTGGTGCACTACTTTCAAACGAGCGTTAGGACTAAGACTGCCCCGCACCTCTTCTAGTCACCTATAATCATGAAAAACACAATTTAGCAATTAACAATATTACATAACAACAATCAAAGGAATACACAAGTTCCTCAAACATGTGTATTTTAATTCCTAAGTAGACATTCATAGGTTCGTCCATGTCATAATGGTAATTCATATACACATGCTTGCACCCCTTAAAAGAATTCAACCACGAATTTGAATAAGAAAGGAAGACACTAGAAGTTGATGCCAAATTGTAATACCCCCATCCGTCATATAGAATATAATAGAAGGTCTGGTTGGGGACCCATGTCATATTCCACAGACAGTCAGTAGAGTTACGCATTGAAACCAAAACATTCACGGATCTTAACTTAGAGTTACAATCTAACGGAACCTTTTATGTTATTAAGAACCTAACACCAGGAATGCCCACTAACTAACTGAGGAATGATATAAATATATGCATAGAGTTTGTCCTTAAGGCCTTACAACATTTTCAATGTTTACAATACCGAGGTGGTTTAGATACTTCAGCACGCAGGCCGACCACACATGAAAATAAGTAAACATTTCTCTTGGCCTTTAAGGACCAGTATAACACAAAGGGGCTTCAGGTCGCAACTTTCCTCTCGGCTCTCTAGCACCTGCATAGGGACAAACAACCAAGACGTGGAAAACAAAGCAACGGTCAGCTTTAGCAGACTAAGTTATAATGACCCCACCCCACACTCTACACACCCCACACTCGGGGAGGAGGAGCTTCTTCCCTGTAGGTACACAGTATATATATATTGGCACAAGAACATTCAATTTATGCACGATTCACCATAAAAGTTGGTAAACATGGCCATATGCCTCGTGCACTCAGGGCACATTATCAGTGTACTAGACTTTCCTAGTCCCAACACCATATTTAGTACCAAACTTGAAGGTTCAACATTGAGCATTTCTAGTCATACATATAGCTAATGACTCTCTCCAATGCCCCAGCCGCACTAATTACTTTTTGCCATCTACTTGAGTGATATAGAGCAGGTCAGATCAACCCTTTCTCATTGCTCAAATCTCCATGCAGGTCATATCAACCCTTTCTCGTTGCTCAAATCTCCATGCCATCAAAATAGTCGACAGGATGCGGGTCGGCCTCCCCTTTCCCGATCATAACATAAATAACTGTATTATGTACAAAGGCTGGCTCTCTTAGCCACCAAAGCTGGGAACTTCAGGCTCACAAAACAATATATTGGCCCTCTAGTCTTCAAGAGACAAACCTCACAAATATAGCTATCTGGGAGCTACTGCTAATGGTAAGACTACCGTCGGGCGATATCTGATAGAACTACAATCCTACCCCAAATCTGGGTATTTTCCTAGAATATGCCTCCAGTACTGCCTAAAATAAGATTCATACCCCAAAACTCTGTAAAACTACATGTTCACCCACGGAGTCTTCTCCTGCATGATCAGTCATCACCAATCTAGACCAACCTATCTGGATGGGCTTCACACAGCATGCTTACAAACTGACTAATTTATAATGACCCCACCCCACATTCGGGGCAGCGGTGCTCCTTCCCTACAGGTACGCAGTATATATATATATATATAGGCACAAGAACGTGCAATTTAAGCACCATTCACCATAGACATTGGCATGTACGGCCACAGGCCACGTGCACTCAGGGCATATTATTAGTGTACTGGACTTTCCCAATCCCACCACCATCATCAATCCTAGACTTGATAGTTCAACATTTAGCATTTTTAGTCATGCATATAGCTAATGACTCTCTCCTATACCGCTGACCGCACCAATAGCTTTAGGTCATCAAGTCAAGCGACATAGAGCGGGTACAGATCAACCGCTTCCCATTGCCCAAATCGCCATGCCATCAAAATGGTCGTCATGACGCTTGTCGACCTCCCCTTTCCCGATAAAAACATACATAACTGTGTTATGTACCAAGGATGGCTCTCACGGCCACCATAGCTGGTAACTTCAGGCTCATAGTATAACACCCCAAAAAATAAAAGCAAGAATTTTGGTAACTATCGTCGGGCGACAGTGGATATTGCTGGCGATAGCATTAGCACTCGACTGTTTCGAGAATTAAGTAGACTCAACGCACTCAACGCTTTCGAGCATTGAGTAAAGCGACTATCGCGTGGTGATAGTTGCTATCGCGTGGCGATACCACTCAATGTTTTCAGTGAAGCGTTGAGTAGACTCAATGCTTTCAAGTGTTAAGAAGCGTTGAGTAAAGAGTTATCGCATGGTGATAGTGGATATCACTAGCGATATTGCCAAGTATTCTAGCAACATGTTGGATGGCCGAACTGTGGCCGAAGAGCGGTGGTTGACTAGGTTTGAGGCGGTTACTATCGCTATCGTTAGGCGATAGCCGATATCACACGGCGATATCGTTTGCTTGACTATTCAAATAAAATCGCGGCCTTTGCTTCCTGGTGATGAGATTATCCTGTGGCTGGGATTAATTCCGAGACCACTTATCCAGAGGAGTGGTGGAGAGAAGTCTTATTTTACTTCTCCCTCTTTCTCTCTCTTGCTCTCTTGGAAGAAGGAGCTAAGGAAGAACTACAGGCTGAGGCTGAGCTTAGCAAAGCTTGGTGAAGGAGATCTTGTGGTCGTAAGCAAGAACCGAGGCTTGATCCGTAGAGAGGAAAGAAAGGTACTCCTTTCCAACCAAAAAAAAAGTGTTCATGGCTTCTAAGAAAACTACAAGGGTAACGATTTTCTCCTTGGATAAGTTAAGTCCTCAATTTGCATACATGGATGGATCCCCTCACCAAAAGGTGAAGAAAAGGTTGTTTCCAGTGGGTAATTGTTGCGATCCCCGATTAAATTTGCATATAGATCCAAAAATTTACAGTACAGAATAAGAATGTTGTGTGAAGCTCATTCATACAAGGTTGTCTAGATTGGTGATATATTATTTTGCGTGCCAGAGAAGACTCCGCATATAAACGAGTAGTTTACGGGGTCTGCGATTTATGCCGTGAAATGAGAATAGCAGGAAGTACTGGAGATGCTCTCTAGGAAAATAACAACGAATTTCCACGGTTTTGAAAACTGTTGGATATCGTCGGGAGACAGTGAGTATCGTCGATGATAGCTCCCAGTGAGCTATGTTTGTAAAGCCTATCTCAGGGAGACCTGGAGGGCATTGTATGAGAAGCTGAGAGCCTGCAGTACCCAGCTATTGGTGTGAAGCCAGTCTTGTGAAGACCGTGAGGCTAGCATATGAGTTGAGCCATGAAGGCCAACTATTTTGGTCGTGAGAGCCATAACGAAGCTATGAGTCGTTAGTGCCCAGCTCTAAAGGCTTTTGAGCCGAACAAGAAAGGGGAGGTCCACCTGCATCTTGTCTATTGTCCTTGATTGCTTCAGATTTCGGAAGTGGCATGGCGATCTGAGCAACGGGAAGGGACTGAACTATACCCGCGTTATGTCGATCTTGATTAGACTGCCTAAAGTAATTGGCTCTCATTTATGGTATAATGAGAGTCTAAGGCATGGGGTCGAAAAGACTAAAATGCTCAAGAATGAACCATTAAGTCTTGGACCTCTGAACGGGAGGTGGTTTCCGGGAAGTCCGGTACACCGAGAATGTGTCCTGAGTGCACAGGGCGTTGCTTGTTGAGCCTACGTCTGTGGTGAATAGTGTATGAATGCACATTGTTGTTGCCACTATATATATATATATATATATATATATATATATATATATATATATATATATATATATATATATATCTTTATACTATAAAGAAAGAGGAAAGTCTGATGGTGTAACATTTGCACTACCAATAATGCACTCAAAAAATCATTCTCCCATTCAAAATGTACAGTTTTTTTAGTAATTTAGCTTTTCCCGCCCATTTTCCCACCAAATTAATTTTCTGCTATCAATCCTGCTGTCAAAATCTTCATTACTCCCAATGTCTTTCTTTCTTTAGGTATGAGCATGCTTTTTTAAATACCATTCGGAGAAGTCTGAATATGCTTTTTTCTTTGTTTCCTCCTTCATTGCCGATTTGCTTCGAGTGTGTAGAACTACATCTCAGACATTTCTCCTCCTTCTTAACCCGCGGATCACCTTATCTCTCCGACGACAGCACATTCCTCCATGCCGGACTCCTCCACATCTCCCATCCATGCTCCTACTGCATCTCGAGAGAAAATAAAGCCCCTCTCCTTCATCTTTCGGGCGCCTCCAGCATTCCACATTCTTTTTTCTTTTACTTTTTTTAAATCTTTTTGCCAATACCTCTGTGCCAGAAAATATCTGTATCGGGTATTCCTTCTTCCCCTATACCCCTGCATATAACATTGCAGGTATTCCTACAATCTATGCATCAGGAAATCTCTGCACCTCTGCCTGCAACATTGCAGATATTCCTTCATCCCCTATTCACTCCTTCCCCTCTTGACTGAAATTATTTTTTCTTATTTTGTTTTTGTTTGATCTTAGTTTTGATCGATGAAACTATTTTCCTTCTTTATTTTTGTTTGATCTCAGTTACTTTTTGGTTTCCTTTTATTTTGGAAGGGCCAAAGAGACTATTTTTGCTCTTAAGGATTTTGTTCAGACCATAGAATTAGGTATTCAATGTTCTAATGTATTAATTCTTAATCAACACATGTCAAACTTTGTTTTTTCCTCAGCTATGCATTTATCCAGCTAGGTTATTTCTCATGTTCTCCATAGTCTAAACTTTTTTGCTTATTAAGTGAATTTCTTTCACATGCATATAACCTATTTGACAGAATGCCTAAGTCATCGAAAAATTAATTAAAGATCCTATATAATTTTTATTATTTGATAATTTTTTATTTATGAATGTGAAATATGTCACTAAATACTCTCATTCATGAACTTTCAGATATAAAATATTTGATGTAACATGAGTTTAGCTAAGTACACTCATAAACTTATTTAAAATTCAAGATACCACAAATTCGATCTTCCTAACATTATTTTATCCTATAAAACATGTAAGTCATCGTTTGTGCTGCTATATTTCAGGTGTAAGTTAGCTTGAATTCTCTGAAGTAGATAAGATATATAATCCTACTGTACGTTCAAGGCATTTCTTTCACATTTTTTATCACAGAGTTCTATCTTAATAATTTCCATTTTAACCTTAATTTCTATTCATTCTTGAATTTTTGCTATAAATTCATTGGTGTGGTCATGTCAAAATTTGAACAATTTTCATCATAGGAAGAAGCTAACATGCAACTTATGCCCTCTACAACGGTTTGCAGCCATGGGATCCTTCTCCCTCTCTGAATCTAGCAGCTCTTTCATTTCAATTTTTCCATTGACCACCCACGACCAATGACATCTTCTACGATAAATGACGTCACCCACAACCATTGAAGACGCCAATGACCACTGACGCCACTCACGACTAATGTCGCTGACCACGACCAATGTCGCCGCCCTACGGATCTCTGCCCGCGAAAAATGTCGCCGCCCTACGGATCTCTGCCCGCGAAAAATGTCGCCGCCCGCGACCAATGTCGTCGCCCGTGACCAATTCCCGAGAACAATGTCGCCCGTGACCAATGCCATCGGCCGTGACCAATGCCGCCGCCCTCGACCATTGTCGCCACCCGCAACCATTGTCGCTACCCGCGACCAATGTCGTTACCCGTGACCAAATTTACCTCCCGCGACCAATGTCGCCGCTCGCAAACAATATCGCCGCCCCGACGAATGTCACTGCCACCAACGAATATCGCAGCCGCCTACGTCCAATATCGCCGCCCACGACCAAGGTTGCCTCCCAAGATCAAGGTCGTTGTGAACAACCAAGGTCATCACACACGATAATTATTGCCGTCCACGACCAATGTCGCCGCCCACGATAAATGTTGCCGCCCACGACCAATGTTGCCGCCCACGACTAATGTCTCCACTCACAACCAATGTCACCCCCATGAGCAATGTCTCCCCTCACGACAAATGTCGCCGCCATGAAAAATGTCGTCACTACAAATACCCCACGACAAGTGTCGCCCCCGCGACAAGTGTCGCCCCCGCGACAAGTGTCTCCCCCGCGACAAGTGTCTCCCCCGCGACAAGTGTCTCCCCCGCGACAAGTGTCGGCCCCGCGACAAGTGTCGGCCCCGCGACAAGTGTCGGCCCCGCGACAAGTGTCGGCCCCGCGACAAGTGTCGGCCCCGCGACAAGTGTCGGCCCCGCGACAAGTGTCGGCCCCGCGACAAGTGTCGCCCCCGCGACAAGTGTCGCCCCCGCGACAAGTGTCGCCCCCGCGACAAGTGTCGCCCCCGCGACAAGTGTCGCCCCCGCGACAAGTGTCGCCCCCGCGACAAGTGTCGCCCCCGCGACAAGTGTCGCCCCCGCGACAAGTGTCGCCCCCGCGACAAGTGTCGCCCCCGCGACAAGTGTCGCCCCCGCGACAAGTGTCGCCCCTACAAAAAATTCGTGCCCATGAAAAATGTCACCTTTACGACGAATGTGGCCCCCGCGACGAATGTCGCCCCCACGACGAATGTCGCCCCCACGAAGAATGTCGCGCCCACTAAATGTAACGTTCCGACTCGCGTTAGGCCCCTTTTGCGTGTTTTTGGTGTCAGGAGAGCTGGTGTATGCTCAAGGGGGTGCAGGCGATCAGGTACGCACTCGCGGGGAACAAGGAAGTAGGCTGAAAACTTATGTTGAGCTTGACACGGGTACGGACACGGGCGTGTCCCTACCCGTGTTCAGTGGTGTTGAGTAACTATGGTACTGAATGATTCTTAAATGGCGTTGAGTGGTGTGTACCGAGAAGGACACGGGTAGGGACACAGGCGTGTCCCTACCCGTGTTCAGTGGCATTGAGTGACCATGGCTTTGAGTGAAATGGCTTTGATTGTTTTGTCCCGAGCATGACACGGGTAGAGACACGGGCGTGTCCCTACCCGTGTTCTATGGCATTGAGTGCCATGGCTTTGAGTCTCTCCAGAGAAGGACACGGGTAGAGACACGGGCATGTCCCTACCCGTGTGCTCCAAGGCAAGCAATATGAGATGTGTGCCGACCAGGACACGGGTATTGACATGGCCAGAACCACGGTCGTGTCACTTGGACATGGGGACTGACACGGGCGTGTCAGTACCCGTGTATGAGCATGAAATGCCAGTCAAACCGCAGATGACGTTTCGCCAGGACTTAACTAGGTAAGGACACGTCCGTGTCCCTACCCGTGTCACTTCTGTATAAAAAGGAAAAGTGAAACCCTAGCCGTTTCATTCTCTTCCAAACCCCATTTTCTGGAGGAGGAGATCTGCTGGAGCAAACCTTGAAGGAGGAGAAACGCCACCGCCGTCAAGGAAAAAGCAATGCCAACGAGAAGGATAACAAGATCCATGGCCGGAAATGGTGGTACCGCTGTAAATGAGGTGAGCTTCCTCCCCTCTCCCTTGGTGCTAGATCCTTAGATATTCTTAGGTGAGACATCGACTCAAATGAGTCTTGATGTGTGAGGAGAAGGTTTTTAGGGAGGCCTATCTAGAACTTTTGTTCTAATGACTAATCATCTTCAACCTCCACTTATTCAAAGTGATGATGGGGGTGGATTCGTGAAGAGGAATGGCCTTGGGAGGGATAATAAGGGTGGAGGAACTTCTGGTTGCGATTTGGGATGATCGGCTTGAGGAGGAAGATGAACCGATGTCGTTCATTCCGCTTCAAGATGCGTGTAGAATCTGTGTTCTGCACGCAGCAATCTTCTTGGCTATTTTCAGGCAAGAAATATTCTGATCTGGGCTTTTGACTAAACATAAAAGTTGTAGCCCGTGAAAGTACCTTTCCAACGAGTGGTTACACGTCTTCGGTTTAAGCCTGTAGCCATGGGAATGTCAGATTGAAGTAAGGGCTATAGACTAAGGGCATAGAAATTGTATTTTGTATGCTGTAGGCTTTGAAGCCAATTTCATGCGGGTTATATTCTGATATGGGTTGTAGGCTGAACATGAAAGTTGTAGCCAATAAAAATACCTTTCCATCGAGGGGTTACACGCACTCACCGGAACCCTGTAGCCGCAGGAATCCTCGGTTGAAATCGCTGTCATGATTTATTCTGCACCTAAATTTCTGGGTATTGTATAACATGGATTTAGATTCAGTGGAATTAATGATGCAATCTAACTTGAGGTTCGGGTGAACTCTTTTGTGGTAATCATCATAGTGATATGAAAGTTGAAGTTTATTAATTTGAATTCATATAACGAGTTGTGAAGCAAGCTTAATTGAACAAAAGGGCTTGATATAAATTTGGTAGATTATCATTTATGCGCATTGTTTCATATTATGTTGAAATCATTCGAAAGGACATGTAGATGAATAAACTATGACCATGATGTATTTTGAATTGATTGAATGAAATTTAGTAGTCCAATGATTAGAGTGTCGTCGCCCTACAGGTAGCATTGTAGAAGTTAGTAATTGCGGTGTTGGCCGTCACTAGTCGGGATGGTGTTGAGGTGAGTAAAGTGGATGGTTGGGCTGGATCCTCGTGCTTTCTTCGAGGCTCCTTCCATGCCACGGTATTGTGGAATTGCATGCGGTGTGAGTCGACACGCGGTGTCGTAATCCTGGGTTAAGGATAGTGTGGCAGCTCTACGGGCTTGCCAATCGTCACTCCGATGGGAGTTGACAGATAGACTTTGGGCGGTTGGACTTATCCCTCGGTGTTCATGTCCCGGGGCTCCTTCCGTGCCAAGTGAACGGTTGGGCTTGATCCTCGTGCTCATTTCCGAGTCTCCTTCCATGTCACACCATAGGCCAGTTTGGGGCTTGGATCTTGGTGCACATCTATCCGAGATACCCGCTGGGCCGTAGTATGCAGGTGAGCTCCGCTGTTGTGTTCTTAGCGTTGAGGCGTACGGAGGCCTAAGTGAAGTAGTGTGGATACCCACTTAGTAGTAGAAGTTCCCGTTCTATTGTCACCATCTGGCCACGACTGATGACGCCTGAGAGGTTAGCTATCTGCTCGAAAAGTGGGAACTACGAGTCTGTGTCGACATAGCAACTACATGTGCGTGAACATGGGTGAGTCATTGCATCACATACATAACATTGCACATCATTACATACACAAGACCCTCATCGTATAAGTTTGTATGGGTACTCCTATACGATGAGTTACTTACTGTTGAACGATCCTCAACTTATATGTTTATATGGGCATTCATATAAGTTGAGTTACCTTTGCTACAGTATTACTCATGTGTTGTGATAGTTGGTAGAAATGCTAGAATAACTTATTACTTGATTATACTCTGCTTCATATACGTAGTGATACCGTACCTATACCACTTGCTTGCTTATACTCCTACTTTATATAGATATATTGTACCATGTCCCTTTCTCCGCCCGGTGCCGAGGAGTCGCCGGGAGAGCGGATGTGAAGCCACTTAGTCTTTATGACTAACGGTTGCTACGTCTTCATTTTTAGGAGGAAACCCCGCAGATTGAACAGTAGGTCATGGAGCCGGTCAGCCAGGCCAGGACGACAGGGCCTGAAGGGACGGTGTCGTCGCTACCGTCTGTTACAGATGTGAGTATATGAGAGTCTTGTTGTAGCCCTTTGGAGCAACTTTATAGCTGTACTCTGATTTTTTAGAAGCATGTTTAGCTTCTCTATTGCTGTACTTTTGGACTTATAGCTTGTGTGGATTTGATTTCTTTATATTATTTTGGTTGGATTGACATATATATATTGATATTGGTTGTAGCCGGCGGAATAGCCATCTTGTGGTACAGGATAACCTGATTGTTAGTGTTATCCCGAGGTGGTTGTTCTGGGAATAAGACCCCTCTCGTGCCGTGTTTTTTTGTTCTGGGAGGGGGGTCTTAAACGAAAAATATCACCCCCACGACAAATGATGCCTCCACGAAAAATGTCGCCCCCACGACAAATGTTGCCCCCACGGTAAATGTCGCCCCCATTACAAATGTCGCCCACATGGCAAATATCGCCCCCACGACAAATGTCACCCCCTCGACAAATGTCGCACTCACGACAAATGTGGCTCGCACGGGGTCCTCGTGCACGACTGCTTGTATATATATATATATACGGTAAAATGGAAAAACGTGTTAGTGTATTTAGTTATATACGCGCCTTTTGGATCTACGCCGTCTACAGTCATTTTTAGGAAAAGTGTTAAACAAGAAAGTTGTAGATCTCGACGATATCTAAACTTTCATGTTGAACACTTTTCCTAAAAATGTCGTTTAGGCCCCTGATTTGTCCCCTGAAAAAACGTGCTCAACATGTATGTTTCGCCTGATTTGTTTCGGGGGACAAATCGGGGGCCTAAACGGCATTTTTAGGAAAAGTGTTCAGTATGAAAGTTGTAGATATCGTCAATATCTACATCTTTCATGTTGAACATTTTTCCTAAAAATGCCCGTAGAAGGCGCAGATCCAAAAGGCACGTATATAACAAAATACAAGTTAAGCGGATATACATTAAACCCATATATATATATATATATATATATATATATATATATATATATATATATGATAAGTGACAGGCGCGGGCCTTCGACCCTGGGGGCATTCGGCAGGGGTGTGACAATCGGCGGGGTGCGACATTCGGCGGGGTGCGACATTCGGCGGGATGGGGCATTCTCCGATAGTGCGACATTTGTCGTGGGGACGACATTTGTCGTGGGCGGCAACATTTGTTGTGAGCGGAGAAATTTGTCATCGGCGGCAACATTTGTTGTGGACAGTACCCGCCCCTATGGCCTCGCGCAACAGTACCCGACTGACGACAGCGGGCTTTGCCCGCTCCCGTCGGGCTCCGCCCGCTCTGCAACATGTACATATGAGTACTCAAAAAGACCGTAACAAAATACAAATCAAGAACATGAATTTTTATTTTGTAAAACAAATTATATTTTAATGTTAAAACATTAATTTTTCTCTTGTCATTCCTAGCTAGAGACAATCAGTTTAGGGCATCTAGTGTTTTTATTTTTTGTATTTTAATATTGTAAAGTTGTGCAATTACCTAAAAGTATATGTCTTTATAATATACTAATATAAAGTTTGGTATAATTATGTAATTATGAATACAACTATAAGGGATATATAGGGACATCAGACAATGTTTCACCAAAGAGTAGTTTTCGTATATTAGTAGATATATATATATATATATATATATATATATATATATATATATATATATGTTGCTTATATATAGTGGACATTCGTATTATTTGAGTTCAGGCAACCTAAATGCTTCCGCTAGAATGCTCTGAGTTAGGATTCGTGTAGTTTTGATATTAATACGTAACTCCGCCGACTGTCTGTGGAATATGGCATGGGGCCCCGACTGGACCCTGTGTTATATTTCATGTGACAGATGAAGGTGTTACAATTTTGGTATCAGCTTATCTTGGTCTTCCTTCTCCGAATTCGAGGTTGAATTCTTTTGAGAGGTGGCGATCACGTGTCTATGCTTACTGTTATAACAAAACGAACTCAAGAATGTCCACCTAAGAATGAAAATACCCATGTGTGAGGGACTTACATATTCCTATCATTGCTTTTGGCAATATTTTTAGTTGCTTATTATGTGTTTCACGATTGTAGGAGACTAGAAGTGGTGTGGGGCAGAAAGAACCTCAATGCTCGGCGGAGAGTAATGCACCAAATGAGGTGCTGATATCTCCTCCTTCTACAGAAACTATATGTTTGGTTGTTGAAGTCGTGTTTGCATTAATCAATACGCAACCAGGAGGACAGAGACAACCTCTTACCCTTACGGTTGTCAAAGAACCGGTTGGCGTAGTTGAGCATATAGCGGTGAGACAAGTGGTCGTTGAGCCAGTAGTTGCAAGGCGAGTGACGGAGAAGCAATTGAAACACATTATGAGTTTCAATCCTCCTATGTTTGCGGGCAGTGGAACCCCGACACAAGCCGAAGATTGGCTCTGGAGAGTAAAGAGAGTCCTGACGACGACTGAAACGGAGGAGTGACAGAAAGCCTCTGTAGATACCTTCTTATTAAAGGGTGAGGCGAGGCTATGGTGGGATGAGTTAGAACTGCACTAGTTTGCTGGTCGGAAGATGGCCGAGATCTCAATGGAGGAGTTCTCGAGATGTTTTCCGGCAATGTATATCCCATCGGCGGAGCGGATCGCGATGGAGTACCAATTTCAAAGGATAAATTAAGGCGAGAGTTCTGTGGATGACTACTTGCACGAGTTTACGAGATTGTGAAGGTATGCAGTCTTTATATTTGCGGATAAGGAATGGAAGACAAACAGGTTCTATGATGGGGTTGAGAGATGACTTGCGATTGCTTCTCATAGGACCGATGACACAAGGTTTTCTTACCATGGTCAACACGATCCGTTCTCTTGAACTAGATATGAAGCGCGTGCAGTGTAAGAATGATCTGTTAGTGAAGAAGTCAGATTTCAAAGGGTCGCATTCCTCAAAGTCTGAGCACCAAAAGAGGTGGAAGTCAAAGCCTAAGCCTTCGGGGCCTGCTGCTTCTTTAAACAAGCCTGAAATGTGGACATGAAAAAGTCCACTCACATGTTATATATGTGGTAAGGTGGGACATATGGCTCGAGATTGTTGGAGTGGCCCTCCAAAAGGGGAGAAAAAGACGGGTGTGTCTTATGCTGAAAAGGGAAAGGCAGTGGTGGAGTCAACTGCAACCCACGCGCAACCCCGAGTCTATAACCTTGGCCAGCGGGAGGCTATGCAACAAAGTTACGTCATAACAGGTATGTGTTAAGATGCAGTTTTTACTGCTTTCAATACTTAGTACCTTGTTCGTTATTTGTGTATGATGCATGTGTTTTAGGCTTTGTCCTTATTAAGGACTATCCGACGAGAGCACTGTTTGATACTGGTACTTCGCATTCATTTCGATCTAAGGACTTCATATCGCGGTTCGGAGTGCAAACTCTTATATAGATAGACAGATTAAAGGTGTTGTTACCTAATGTATTTGTAATGAGTGTGGATAGGTCTTGTCGTGTGGAGGTGAAGATAGGAATTCTGGATTTTGGATTGGAAGCATATGTGATGTCGATATCAGAGTTTGATGTAATCTTTGGTATGGACTAGCTCTCGGAGCAGCGTGCCAATATAGATTGCAACTCCAAGGAAGTCAAACTGGGATAGAATACCGAAAGAGAGACTAATTTTGATGGAATGGGAGGATCGAGCAAGAAATTCATGTATGCTCTTCAAGTAGTCAAGGCTGTTCGGAAGGGCGATGTACAACCCCGTATCTGGCAAGTGGGGTCGGCAAGAGCCAGGTCGGCCGGATTTAGTAGTCTGGGTCCCGGGAATGCACCCAAGGGACGAGATCGGTAGCCCCCTGACTTGCCCAGGCTGGGTCGCACTGTCTGAGGAGCAAGTGGAGCAGGCAGGCTCGGACTCGCCCTAAAGGAGCTCGGCAAACGGCAGGCTAGTAGGGCCAACTAAACCCGTACTCACCGCCCCGGGTGAGTAGAGGTCTCAGGGACCACTCGTCCAGTGATTTATGATGTTTTTACCATTTTGTCCCCGCTGGCCTGCCCATAGCCTTCTAGAACAGCGGAGTTTGGCTGTTGGCAGACCAGCCCTGAGGTATTTCAGTAATTTTAGAGCAGCAGGATTGCGTTATTGGCAGGACATCCACAAAATTCTATAAATAGACCCAAGGGGATACCTTAGAAGGCATGCTTTCTTGCTCTAGTCTTCCTATGCTTTCTGAGGTTGGTGAATGGGGAGAGCAGTCCAGGGTGGAGGCCACAGAGGAGGTCGTGGAAATGGAAGTTCTCTCCCAGGGAGGCAGGGTGGAGAAGGTTCATATCAGCGGGGGGCTAACCCCGGAGGACCAAGGCAGGATGCTGGAGTGCATCCAAAAAAATGTCGACATCTTCACATGGAGCGTTGCAGAGATTCTAGGGATCGATGTGGACATGGCCTGCCACCGCTAAACTTGGATCCAAAAGCCTGCCCCATCCAGTAGAGGAAGAGGTACGTTGCGGACAAGTTGGCCGAGACCATTAGGGAGGAGGTGGCCAAGCTCGTCAAGGGTTGTTTTGTATCCGAAATACAGTTCCCCAGCTGGGTCTCTAATGTAATCATGGTTTAAAAGGGAGATGGCCGGTGACATATGTGTGTTAATTTTTCTTTTCTTAATAAATCATGCCCTAAGGATTGTTATCTCTTTCCTCGGATCGACGTGCTGGTTGACTCAGCCGTCAGTTTTTGTGTTATGAGTTTTTTAGATGCATTTTTAGGTTACCACCAAATAAGGATTCACCCTCCCGACATAAAAGATGCCTCCTTCATCACAAGGGACAGATATTACGTCTACAAAATGATTCCCTTTAGGCTGAAGAACGCAGGAGAAACATACCAAAAGATGATGAACATGGTGTTTCGAGAACAAAAGGGAAGGAACCTGGAGGTGTATGTAGATGATCTTATGATCAAAAGTCGAGACGTTGACTCTCACCTCTCGGACCTGGAGTAAAACATCACCACGTTGCGCGAGTACAAGATGAGGTTGAACCCCTTGAAGTGCGTCTTCGGGGACAGCATGGGAAAATTCTTGAGCCATCTTCTCACCCCCGCAGTGGTGGAGCCGAATCCTGATAAGGTAAAAGTAATCATGGAGATGGGATCACCTCGGAATGCTAAGGAGGTGCAACAGTTGATAGGGAAGTTGGCAAGATTGAGCAGGTTCCTTTCCTAGGCAAAGGAGAAGTGCTCCCCCTTCTTCAAAACATTGAGGGGGGGGGGTATAAGTTTGAGTGGACCAAAGAGTGCGAGGAGGCATTCCAAACCTTGAATAGGAAGCTGACACAGTCTCCTCTCCTCCAAGAGCCAAAGGAAGAGGAAGACCTATCCCTCTACCTTGGAGTGGGAGCCAAAGCCCTGAGCTTTGTCCTAGTTCGGAAAGATGGGAAGAAGCAGTTGCCCGTATATTATGTGAGTCGGGTCCTAAGGAAGGCGAAGCTCAGATACCCCATCTTGGATAAGCTAGCCTTCGCTCTTGTCATCTCGGCCTGGAGGCTCCAGCCCTACTTCCAGGCACACTCTATCTGATTGGTGACTGACCATCCCCTCCGCAACATCTTCGAAGGGGTGGAGCACACAGGGAGGTTGGTGAAGTGGTCGGTGGAGTTGAGCGAGTTTGATATTTCTTTTGTCCCCCGCCTCTCGATCATGGCCCAAGCGATGGCCGACTTCCTGGCCGATTACGTGGTTGAGGTGGCAGAGGCAGAACTCACCGCCCAGTTCCTTGGAAGGTGATGGTGGATGGTGCCTCAAGTAAGCATTCCTTGGGGGTGGGGGTGATCGTGGAAATCCGCCAAGGAACAAAGAAAGAGCAAACAATAGTTGTTCATTTTTCTATTACTAACAATTAGGCCGAGTACGAGGCGGTGATTGCAGGGCTGCATTTGGCCAGGGAACTGAGAGTGCTTGATGTGGAGGTCCTCACTGACTCCATGATTGTGGCTTCCCAGATCAATGGAGAGTTTGATGTAGGGGAGCCTACCCTCTAGTTGTACTTAGCGAAGGTGAAGGGGTTCATAGGAATTTTCCAAACCTTCTATATCCAACACATGCTTCGGAAAGAGAATGAGAAGGTTGATCAGCTAGCCAAGCATGGTCCTCGGGTGGGGGGCACCATCACTGACCTACTTCGTCCGTCCATCTGAGAGGAGGAGCTGATGGAGGTGGACTAACACCCCTCATGGATGGACCCTTTCACAACGTTCCTTTCCACAGGGTAGTATCTGGAAGGGATGGATAAAAAGAAGTTCAACTACAAGTCAGTATACTATCTCATCCGTGATGGGCAGTTGTATCAGAAGACTCTCTCAGGGCTGTTGGCTCGTTGTATGGCTGAAAGAGAGGTCAAGGAATCTTAGAAGTGGTTCACTGCGGGGAGTGTAAGAGTCACTCTAGGAGTCGGACCTGGAAGGAAGGATTATTAGGCAAGGGTACTTCTAGCCTACCTTGGGCCGCGACATAGCAAAATTCACGAAGAAGTGACACAAGTGCCAGTTATTTCCCCCCTCCAACTGCAACCATCCCAGCGCCTCAGAAGTATCACAACCCCTGGCCCTTTGCCATCTAGGGAATGAATTTGGTAGGACCCTTCCCCCTGGCCAGCAGGTAGAGGAGGTTCCAGTTAGTAATGATCGACTATTTTCCTAAGTGGTTAGAAGTAAAGGCACTGGCCAAGGTGACCTCCCAAGTAATCAGAAACTTTGCGTGGGGGAGATCATCTATAGGCTCGGGTTACCCCAGGCCATTGTCACAGACAACGGGCCTCAGTTTGCCAGCGCGGAGTTCATCAGTTTTTGTGGGCAGCTCGAGATTGATCTCAGGTTTACATCGGTCCATCACCCCAGGAGCAACGGGCAGGTGGAGGCGGCGAACAAGATCATTGTGAACCTCTTAAAGAAGAAAGTTGAAAACTTGAAGGGGAGATGAGTGGAGCAACTTCCCTCAGTCATCTGAGCTCTGAGGACCACCTCCAACACATCCATAGGGGAGACCCCCTTCAAGCTCTCTCATGGCTGTGAAGTAGTACTTCCCATAGAATTTGAAGTTCAGACACCTCAGGTGGCAGAGGCACGGGAAGACAGGGAGGAGTGGAGAGCCGAGGATGAGGAGGAGCTGTGAATCTCCCTTGATATGGTGGAAGAACATCGTGATCTGTCTGTCATCTGACAAGAAGAGGTCAAGAAGAGAATGGCTAAGTATTTTGACAAGCACGTCAGAGTCAAACAGTTCATGGAAGGGGACTTGGTACTGAAGGTGGATGCAGCAGGAAGGTCAGTAGCAGTGGGGAAACTCAACCCCAGCTGGGAAGGCCCGTATATTGTCTAGGAAGCTCTAAGCTCGGGGGGGGGGGGGGGTACCATCTCCGAAATGTGGAGGGAGAGATCCTATGACACACCTGGAGTGCTGATGACTTAAAGCATTTCTAACAGTGAAAATGTGTATGTCCACTTCTTCAATAAAGATGAAATCTTTTGATGCTTCAATTCTTTTGTCGATCAAGCTTGTTACTTATGAAGTTAAGTCATGGAAGCTCCTGCTGCCAGGCTTCCACCTAGCTGGTAGGACCGGGGGGCAAATGAAAGTATCCTCGCTCTGGGGTTAGGCCTCGAGACGCTCCCGCTGTCAGGCTCCCACCTAGATGGTAGGGTCGGGGCCTCGAGTGACGTCGTTATTACCCTGGAGGGCTGAGCTCGGAGGATGTTCAACACCCGCCATCAGGCTTTCACTTAGCTGATTGGGCTGGTGGTAGCACTCGGGGGGGCAAAGGCAAGTATTCTCACTCTGGGGTTAGATTCTGAGATGCTCCCGCCACCTAGCTGGCAAGGCCCGAGCCTCGAGTGACGTCATTATGAACCTTGAGGGCTAAGCCTGGAGGATGTTTAACACCCGCCATCTGGCTTTAACTTAGCTGATTCGGCCAGTGGTAGCACCCGGGGGTTGAGTGAAGGCATGTATTCTCGCGTTAAGGTTAGGTCCTGAGACGCTCTAGCTGTCAGGTTCCCACCTAGCTGACAGGGCCCGGTCCTCGAGTGACGTTGTTATGACCCTGGAGGGCTGAGCCCAGAGTATGTCCAATATCCGTCATCAGGCTTTCAGTTAGCTGGTTGGGCCGATGGTAACACCCGGGGTTGAGTGAAGGCAAGTATTCTCGCTCTAGGGTTAGGTTCTGAGACGCTCCCACTGTCTGGCTCCCACCTAGCTGGCAGGGCCCGGGCCTCGAGTGACATCATTATGACCCTGGAGGGCTGAGACCGGAAGATGTTTAACACCTTCCATCAGTATTTCACTTAGCTGATTGGGTCGGTGGTAGCACCCAGGGGTTGAGTGAAGGCAAGTATTCTCGCTCTGGGGTTAGGTCCCGAGATGCTCCCGCTGTCAGGCTCCCACCTAGCTGGTAGGGCCCGAGCCTCGAGTGACATCGTTATAACCCTAGAGGGTTGAGCGCGAAGGATGTTCAACACCCTCCATCAGGCTTTAACTTAGCTGATTGGTCGGTGGTAGCACACGGGGGTTGAGTGAAGGCAAGTATTCTCGCTCTAGGGTTAGGTCCTGAGACGCTCTTGCTGTTAGGCTCCCACCTAGCTAGCAGGGCCCAGGCCTCGAGTGACGTCATTATGACCCTAGAGGGCTGAGCCCGGAGGATGTTCAACATCCTGCATCAGTGAAAGATTTGATTTCAAGAGCCTAGACACTTAGAGGGGGGTGAATAGGTTCTAATCTTTTTAACTATTTAGGCAATTAACAAGTTCTAACGCAGCATATAAAATCACAATTCTCAGAAAATAAACACAACACAGCACAACAAGATTTATAGTGGTTCCCTAATTTATGGGTACATCCACTTTCCGCCCTTCGTCTATCCAGTAGAGAACTGGATTCAGCCAAACTTCCTTCCACTATCTCATATCCATAGATCTTAAAACTCAGAACCTGATAGGTTCCTACAGCTTAGACTTCTTTAAGTCCTATCTCAGATTCTTCCCAAGAACCCTACCTCAGCCTTTATCTCCAGGCCTACAACTCAGACTTTAACCAGTCCTACACCTCAGGCACTCAGCCCTACCTCAGCCTTTATAATTACAGGCTTACAACTCTGATCTATATAAGATCTTACAAGAAAAAGTTTATTTAAAGAAATAGAAATTTCACCCAGATTGAGATCTAAAAGGGTGAGAGCTTCTTGATCAGTTCTTGAATATTCTGTATATTCACAATTCATTATCTTCTATATATTCTGTAACTGCAATCTTCTAAAAAATGTCTTTTATATTCCTTGCAGAAATCAGCTTTTGAACTTTAAATCCTATCCATGATTGACTGTCGAAATTTTGGGAGTTGAATGGCTAGAAAATGTCTTTAATTTGTTTCCTCAACTGTCCTAGTAAATAAGCCAAATAATTACTATGTGAATACCAGAATTAATGCTGTCTTGAAACGGCTATATTCTAGAGAATATGGATCATTAATTATCTGAGCATTATAGCAATATAATAATAAATTTTGAAATCAAACTGCATTAGTCAATACTGGAAAACTACGGAGAAAATAGTCGAACAGAACTTGGATGAAGTTAGTCGAACTCAGGCAAAGTTCGTCGATCTGAGATCCAAGTTCGTCAAACTAAAACCTCTCTTTCGTCGAGCTAAGGTCCAAGATCTCTGAACAGAAAATTCACTTTCCAATTTGAGCTCCAAGATCGTCGAACTGAGATAGTCTTTTTATCGTGCTGAACTTCTAGGAAGAGATCGGAGTTCGTCGATCTAAGCTAAGATTTCGTCAAACTCAGCTCAAAGAAGAAGTCTGAGTTCGTCAATCTCAGCTAAGATTTCGTCGAACTCAGCTCAGAGAAATAACTGAGTTCGTTGATATCCGATCGATGAAAGTTGAGCTTAGTTCAACAATCTTCGAATGACTTTTCTGCTCTTAGAAAACTGCTTTTCTCTGAAGGTCTTATGTCTCTATGTCTTCTGAAGGTTGATCCAACCAAACTAAGTTTGTTAACCTGACCTAGACCTAGATAAAAAACCTATGACCCTACACTATACATGTTGGGTCAATCTAAGCAATCCTAATAGTGAACCTAGGCCAAATCTACCCTAAACAGGTGGGGTTCCAATAATCTCCCCCTATTTTGGTGAGGTCACTATGAACAATATAACAGAAAGAAAAATCACAAAGCAGAAAAATATCTGGCAGAATTATAATTGTTCAGCAGATATATAACAACAGGGCCTTGTGAAATGTTTACAACAAATAAAAGTTAAGCCCAAAAATAGAAATGAAAAACTATCAAACTCTTTTGGATTTATCTTGAGAAGTTCCAGTTGAAGGTTTTGTGAAAATGATTTCTCTATTGGGATCAATAGCTTGCTGCTTTGACATCTTCATATTTTTTGCTCCAAGAATTATCACTGAAGCAGCTCTAGGTATAACTGCTTTAGGATGCAAAGACATATATGTATCAACATTATAGAGATTTTGTACCTGATATTTTTCCATCTCTTTCTTCTTGTAAGAAGACATTGTAGTATATTGAGAAATATCTTGTCCTTCTTCTTTAGCTTTATTGATTTGAGAAATTCCTATATGTTCTTTGAACCTGGCCATCCTAAGATTAGGATCCATCTCTGGATCACACACTGGAGAAAAAGGCCTTTCAGGACTAGATTTCTTAATATCTTGAACTTTTAGCTGGCTACTTTGATTGTCAGATTGCTGCTGCTGCTTTTATTTTCTGCTAGACTGAGTATGAGATCTAGAGGGCCTGTCTCTGCTGCTTTGAGTTGATCTAGATTGATAGGAGTGAGATGTAGATCTTTGACCTTGAGAAACATTTCCTGAGGATCCTGCTGCAAGAGGAGGAGGACCTATCCTGAATTTAGGTGGAGGAGAGTATCTCCTACTCTTCTTCCTTACTTTCATTTCATTCTTAGAATATCTCATCCAGTTAGGGGAGTCTGGAGTGAGAGTTATGTTATGTAGAATGTAATAAGGAGTATCAGCAGATGGATTTGGCTTTGGAGAAGCCCTTGGAGGAGCCTTCTTCTTTGCTTTTCTCTTCTTGTAACTGGTGTCCTCAGAGTCATCAGAATCTTCATCGTCATCATCAGATGTATTTGCAGGATTATCATAAAGAGCATGAATTTGTCTAAGCATATCAAAAGAAAGAATTGGATGAGACTGAGGCTGAACTTTAATTTCTAGCACTACAACTTCTATAGCAACTTGATCCTGAATAGAATCACTTTCCTCTTCCATGTCTTGAAACATGATCTCATCAAGATCAAGAATGGGAGACTCAGCCAAGCCAAAGGTTGGAGGAGAGAAAGCTTTTGGATCTGAAATAGGTATTGGCTCTAAAACAACATCAGAAACTGTAAAACTTGTCCTAAGTTGTTCCAAAACTTCAGGACTGATTGAAGCTGAGTAACATACTATAGCTTTAGACAAATCTAGAACTGAATCAACAAAAGCTAGAAGATTGTTGCTATGCAATGAATCAAAAGAATATAAAAGACATTTTTCTATTAAGAAGCTAATAGATGAGGTTGTTTCTCCTCTTACTGCTTCTATCTCCCTTCTCTCTACTCAGTTTATAGCCTCCTCCTCTGTCCAACCCGACTTAGATTCTTCAAAACTTCTTGAATTTGAACAAAATAAGTTTGATCTTTACTTAGTGTTGAAGTTGATCTTCAATCAGCTTTCTTCTTAAATTCAGAATTAGATCTGAATCTTTCTTGCAGACTTGTTCAGGATCTGCCTACTTCTGGGTCAGCCTCTTCCTCTCCAATACTTGTTCAGGATCTATATAATTTGTTCTCTTCGATTCTTTTTCTTTTTGTTATGGATCAGCGCTTTATATAGAGTTACTCCATGATTACCGGCTGATCCGGTTTGTAACGGCCTTCTGACAGCACTGATAGGTGTGTCAGTCTTGTTACTTATGACAGATGTCAAGTCCTCGGTCGTGATAACTGACCCTTCCTTGAAATTCTTTCTCAGTAGTGCACTGTCAGCAAACTACTTCAAATGTTTTGACACAAATAGACCAAGTGTCGACACAATTCTTAATGATGTCGACACAGCTTCCAATGTGTCGACAGAGTCATTCTATATCTTCTCGACATAGCTTCTGTTGTATGTGTCGACACAAGTCCGGTGTGTCGACACAACTGCTCCTAGTCTCGACATAGATGATGTTGACAGATGGTGTTGAGTGTATGTCCAGATGGCATTGAGTGTGTGTCAACACAAGTCCTGTGTGTCGACATAGCTCCTTCTTCAGGTGTCGACACAATTCTTGGGTGTCGACACATGCCTTGCTTCTGGTGTCGACATAACTCCTGGGTGTCGACACAGCTCCTACTTCAGGTGTCGATACAATTTCTGGGTGTCGACATAGCTCCTGCTTCAGGTGTCGACATAATTCCTGGGTGTCAACACAATTCCTGGGTGTCGACAAAGCTCCTGCTTCAGGTGTCGACACAATTCCTGGGTGTCAACACAGCTCTTGCTTCAGGTGTCGACACAATTCCTGTGTGTCGACACAAGCCTGCTTTAGGTGTCGACACAATTTCTTACAAGTGTCGACACTTGTACTTAGAAATTTTCCTGCATTTCCTAAACCTGCACACTTAAACTCAACATCTCATCAAATACAAATTGATGTGTATCATTGAGTACAGAGAGGCTTCTCCAAATATGGTACACAAATTCTAGTGTACCCAACAATCCCCCCTATTTGGAGAAGTCATAACCCTTAGTCAATAATATACACCACACATGATAAAACAAAGAAAAAAAATATGTGTGCATACATTTCACAGCAGGATAACATAAAAACACAAATAACAGCTAATATCAACACTGAAAATATTATCATTCATTAAACAAAAAATTGTTTAACTTTATAGATTTCTTAATAGAACAGAAAGATTACATTGTTCTACATACTAGCCTATCGATCCTAAGATTGACTAGGCTCCTTGATTACAATTCCTTTACCAGACTTGATTTTAACTTGCACAGTGGCTTCAGTATCTTTAGCTGGCTTCTTCCCTTTCTCATCCTTCTTTTTGAGCTCTTCAGCCTTAATCTTTTGCCTTTCAAAGTAATGAAAAGGCTTAGGAAAGTACTTGCTAGGCTCAAGAGTATTAGCAGGTAACTTCCCAGCTTTGACATTCCTTCTGAACTGAAGTATGGCTTCTTTCCTTGCCAGATACTTATTCCATTCTAGTTCAGAGTACTACTTGCCTTTATCATGCATCTTATCTTTCACAGCTTTCTAGGCAGTAAGAATAATGTTCCTAGAAGTAAAACTCCACTGCTCAAAGTCAGGCTTCAATTCTGCCTGTTCTCTAAATCTTTTCTTAAAAATCTGGGCCTCTTTCTGAGCTTTCATAGCAGCTACAGACATTTCAACTTTGTCAATGATGACATTCTTTACCTCCTGTGGAGGGCTATAAATTTTTTAAACATCCTGCTGTACTGTTTCAAAATCTACTGGAGGATAGATAACCTGTGCAACTTCCTAATGAACACCTTCAATATGATCTGATTGAACACCAAATTCAGCTGTGTTATCTTCATCACACATGGGTGGAAATCTAAGGGTAGCTCTGATGGTATTAGAAACCCATTTAGCATGATCATAGCTGGCTTTGACTAATATCCTCTCCCCCTTTATGACTTCTCTGGCTATATGATCTCTCAGATCATTCTTTTGAAATCTTATTTGATCAGCCAGATATTCAGTACCTTCTTCTTAGTAGGCATTGAATTTAGTCAGATGATAAGAAATAGTCTTTTGACAAACTTCAATGGCTAAGTGGACAACTGCTAGATCATCTTTAATTTGTTTAGAAACTTTAGCTTTCACATCAGTGGCTATACCTCCAATTTTATTGAGAATTTCAGTATGTGAGTCCTTGAGATTTTCATTTGATCTGAATTGATTTTCTAGAATATAACCTTGCTTGACTGTAATGTCTTTAATTTCAGACTTCATTTCTTATTGTTGTGTAGCCATATATACTACAACATTACCTCCCTTGTGGAAGCAATCTGTCATCTCTTTCTTGTTCATATTTACTTCAAATCTGATGGATTTAATTTCTCGAGCAAGCTGGAACTGCAGTTCTTTATGTGTCTCATCCACATACTTCTCCAAAGATTGTCTTTGCTCATGTAATTTGACTTATAGTTTCACCATCAGTGAACTGAAGTCCATTTGAATGTTTGATGGTTGAGAAACTATTTGTAAGGCTTTCTTATAGCATGTACTCCTTTTCCTCATAGCAACCAGCTTCCTTTTCTTGGCCATAGAGGCTTCTTCTTTATCTGAAGATTGTGATGTGCTTTGTATATTCATAGTGTCCATATCAGTAGGGGCATGTTGATACATCTCCCCCTCAGTTCCTTGAATATCTTTTTCAATCCTTTGCTGCTCTCCCTCAGTCCCTGTTTTATTGAAGTCAGGGAACAGTTCCTCCAAAGTGAACTCCTACTGCATCTAAACAGGAGGAACAAGTCTGTCTTTTTGAACTAATGGTTCCATTTAGACATCTAGATCTTTGTCCAGGGTCTTCTCAACACTAGAGCAGTGGACTTGCTCATCTTGAGCTTGATCTGTCATTTGAACATCTTGTGCTTCATTCTCAGTATTAACTTGTGCTTCCTTATTTATTTCTGGTACAATATCCATGACAGTATAAACAATATACTCACTTTTTAAAGAAGCTTCGGCAATACCTCCCCCTTGGGCAGGTAGCTGTGATTGTTCAGTGTTTTGGACATTTATTTCAGTATTCTCTCCCCCTAAAGTGGAGACTATCTGATTCTCTATTTGCTGACTGCTCTCTACTTGAGCTTGAGCTTCTTTTTCCTGTTGGTCTCCATCTGAGCTGAAGACCACTTCTTCCTCAGAATCACTGGAGGATTCTTCTTCTAGGACAATGGTTTTCTTCTTTCTATCCTTCTTTACCTATTTTTGTGGAGTAGAAACTTCCTTTGTCAAGACTCTATCCCATCTGGATAGAATCCTCACATCCATACTCCTCATGTGATTGATCTTAGAACCTGACATTTGATTCATAACATCTGGGATAGAGGAAGCTAGATACAAGCTTAGTATTCTACCCAGATTTGGATTTTTTATTCCTTCTTGAATCTTGTAAAAAACTACTGATGACTAGTCTGTTTTTACACTGAATATGACTCTGGCCATAAGGTTGAACATGTAAGCAAAAATTCTATCATGTCCACCTGTCTTATAGAGAATTACCTTGCCTCTGCTTTCTGAGAGAAATTTACCTTAGTAATTCATTCCCTTCCTGGTAATAGAGGATCCTACCATGGTATTTGGATTCAGTCTACACCAACTGAGTGCATCTTTCGTCTTAGATGAAACAATGTCATCATCTTCATTAACTCTGGGAAGTTGATGCGACTTCCTAATCATATTCTGTGAGAGTTTCACGCTTGTACCATGAACATTGGCTTTCATCTTCTTTCCTTTAGAATTCACAGTTGCAGATGAGTAGAATTCAAGCACTTCCTTCTTCCAAATTTTTGTAGATTCGGAGACTAAATACTCCAACCCATTCTTTGAGATTAGGGTAAGCACACCCTTGATTTCTTGTGAAGCTGTATCGAATCCCCTGTGAACTAGCTCGTATCCTTCATTGATCTTGTTGTCCAGGTGTGGCGTAATTGACGAGAGAGAGAGAAGGGAAGAGAAGAGAAGAGAATATCTTAGTCGACACAAAGTCTACAGTCGAGAATTCTGAAAGCGTTGTCGACCAGATTTTGTCTTCTTCTATTTATAGACTACTGGTAAAGGGTAGGTCAAAAGACATGCCTTACTTAGTAATAATAGTAGTCGACAGAAAAATATACATGTGTCGATAGTAATGACTTAGGTCACAACAAAACTTTGTTTTGGTCGACACGTCTATGTGTCGACATACTTATGCCAGTGTCGACACAAACTATCAAAGTCTCGACAGAGAGTGTCGACACAATTTTTTGTGTCGACACAAAAATATACTAATACATTGTCTCGACAGAGTTGTGTCGACACCAAATTTTTTGTCGACACAGATACTATTTCTGTGTCGACACAATTCTTTTCTTTGTCGACACAACTAAATGATAGTGTCGACACAGTTAGCATGTGTCGACACAATTTTCTAACATAGACAATTTCTTGAGAAATTTTGGACTTACAGATATTACTTGAAAAAATTTATGTTGACCTATCACCTTATTCTTGGTCTAACATACCTAATTCAATTTTAAAATAATTGAACTTACTTTCATCCAGAGGTTTTGTAAATATATCAGCAATTTGGTTGTTAGTGTTTACAAATTCTTGATTTATGTCTTCCTTTTCAACATGTTCTCGGATGAAATGAAATCTAATTCTATATGCTTAGTTCTACTGTGTGAAACAGGATTTTAAGCAATAGAAATAGTACTAGTAGAATCACAAAATAATGGAATTCTACTTACCTTGATGTCATAGTCTTCTAGTTGATGTTTTATCCACAACAACTGAGCACAGCAGCTGCCTACAGCTACATATTCTGATTCAGTGGTGGAAATAGCCACACTTGTTTGCTTCTTGATGCTCCATGACACCAGCCTACCACCTAGGAATTGACATGTTCCAGTGGTACTTTTTCTGTCTTCTCTGCAGCCTGCAAAGTCTGCATCTGAAAAACCTGTTAGTAAGAAATCTCTATTCTTAGGGTACCAAAGACCTAGATTAGGTGTGCCCTTAAGATATCTCAAAATTCTCTTGACAACAGTATAATGAGATTCCTTTAGGGAAGCTTGGTACCTAGCACAGACACATGTAGCATACATGATGTCAGGTCTACTAGCAGTCAAGTAAAGTAGGGAGCCAATTATCCCTCTATACAAAGACTCATCAACAGGTTTTCTTGCTTCATCTTTGCCTATAGGCATACTTGTTCTCATAGGAGTTTTCATGGTGGAGGCTGTCTCCATGTCATATTTCTTAATTAACTCCTTAGTGAACTTAGACTGAGATATGGACAATCCATCATCAGTCCTTCTAACTTGGAGTCCTAAGAAGAATTTCAGCTCACCCATGCTGCTCATTTCAAACTTCCCTTACATAAGTTTGGCAAACTTACTACAAAGGTTATTTTCAGTAGAACCAAAGATAATGTCATCAACATAAATCTGGACTAGGATGATCTTACCTTTTTATTCCCTAAAGAATAGTGTCTTCTCTATTTTCCCTCTTAAGAATTTATTCTCAATAAGGAAGGCAGACAAAGTTTCATACCAAGCCCTAGGGGCTTGTTTCAAATCATATAGAGATTTCTTAATCCTATATACATAGTTGGGATAATGAGAATCAACAAAACCTGATGGCTGTTCTACATATACTTCTTCCTTCAAGTCTCCATTCAGAAAAGCTGACTTAACATCCATTTGGAATACCTTGAAACCTTGAAAAGCTGCATAAGCCAGGAATAATCTTATAGCTTCCAACCTTGCCACTGGGGCAAAAGTTTGATCAAAGTCTTTCCCTTCTTCCTGTCTGTAGCCCTTTGCTACCAGTCTGACTTTGATCTTAATTATGATGCATTCTCATCTAGTTTATTCCTGTAGATCCACTTGGTTCCTATAACATTGTGACCCCTTGGTTTAGGAACCAACTCCCAGACTTTACATCTTCTGAATTGATTCAGCTCTTCTTGCATGGCATCAATCCAGTTTGTGTCTGGCATGGCTTCTTCAAACTTCTTAGGTTCTATCTGTGATAAAAAACTTGTACATAGAACTGTGTTCATGCTTTTGCTCCTGGTTAGAACTCCCTGGCTTGCATCACCAATGATTTGGTGTGTAGGATGATCCTTCAAGTGTCTTCTAGCTGGAGGAAATCTGTCAACCTCTTTGTCTTCTTCTCTTTCCTCATTCTGATGGACTTCATTGTCTTCATCTTTATCCAGAGAGTCTTATACTCCCCCTGGACAGTTTCCATCCTTTTCTTCATCCAGTCTTGCTAGTTGGTCCTCACTAATAGTCAGCTTATTCATCCTTTCCTTTAAACCTGTAGAGCTACCATAAGAGCTAGACAATTCACTGTTAATTAACATAGACTCATCAAATACTACATGGACTAATTCTTCTACAACTTGTGTAGTCAAGTTGTAGATCCTGTATGCCCTACTGTTATTGTTGTACCCAACAAATATCCCATCTAGGGATTTAGCAGCAAACTTAGTTTGGTAGTGCTTACCATTAACTAGGACATAACATTTGCTACCAAAGATTCTAAGGTAGGAAATGTTTGGTTTTCTGCCTTTCATAATCTCATAGTGAGTCTTCATATGTCTTTTATTGATGGAAGCTCTATTGAGTACATGATACAGTATTTATTGCCTCAGCCCAGAAGTATTTAGGGAGAGAAGTGTCACTTAGTAGTGTTCTACTTGCCTCAATTAGAATCTTATTCTTTCTCTCAGTAACTCCATTTTGCTGGTGAGTTCTAGGTGAGGAGAACACCTGATGAATCCCATGTTCTTCACAGAACTTTGTCATACACTCGGACTAAAATTTAGTTCCGTGATCACTTTTGATTTTGACCAATAAATTGTTAAATTCATTCAGAATTTGTCTAACAAAAGTCTGGAAGAAAGTAGGGGTTTCAGATTTCTTCCTCAAGAAGAAAACCCATGTAAATCTAGAATAGTCATCCACAGTAACTAATGTGTATGCTTTCCTACCTAGACTATGAACTAGCATTGGACCAAATAAATCTATATGCAGGAGATATAGACATCTCACTGAATCTTTGGTAACAAGTCCATGGAAAGAGGTATTGGTCTGTTTGCCCTTCTGGCAAGCTGAACAAACACCCTCTTTAATGCACTTGACCAGAGGACCATTCCTCACTAGCCCCATACTGAATAACTGTCCTATTGACCTATAGTTCAGATGAGCTAGCCTCTTGTGCAATTGGACACATTGTGATGCTTTCTCATCTACAACTAGACAAATAGGTGAGTTGTGATACTCACAATCAAGGTTAAGACAACATACATTCCTTTTCCTAGTGTCAGTCAGAATGATCTCTTGATCACTTGACCTCATTATTTGGCACTCACCCTTAAGGAAAGAGATGTCATACCCAAGATCACTTAGTTGACTTATGCTAATTAGGTTATGTTTCAGACTTTTCTGAAAGTTAGGGTTAGATCTGATATACTTTAGAGGGGGGTGAATAGAGTATGTAGGTATAATTTAAATTTTTTTTTCTGAACTATAAGATGTACTCCTAACCTTGGATACTATATCACAGAAACCAAAGAAAAATAAGTGTAAACACAAAAAGACCTACATATCACATCCACAGCAAGAACAAAAAGAAAAAGGGGCAACCAGATAAAACAAGAATTTATATTTTTGGCATTGATTTTTTTCCCCAACTGTCCCTTATAAAAACGACAGGCAACAATTCTGATGAAGACCATAATTAATTTTCTTGTCTAATGGTAATATTCAGAGAATATTTGAGCACTAATTACTCAGGAATTATTGCCACGTAATGAGGACAAAAGAGGGAAATTTCCAAGACTTGATTCGTCGACCTGAGTCCACAGTTCGTCGACCTGAGTCCACAGTTCATCGGGCTGAGAATAACTGTTCGTCGAGCTGAGATCCAAGATCATCGACCTCTGAATGCTGCTTGATAACTTTCTTTCTGTGCATCAAGTTCGTCGAGATGAATCTAAGATCGTCGAGCTGAGCCCTTGAGAACAGAGTTAGTCTAGCTGGGGTCCAAGATCGTTGAGCTGAGTCTGCAGTCTAGACTTAGAATATTTTCTGATGTTGAGTGTTGAAGTATCATTTTGGCGTTGAGTGTGATGTCTTCTGGCTTTGAGTGTTAACTCACCATTCTGGCGTTGAGTGTAATGTCATCTGTCTTTGAGTGTTAACTCACCATTCTGGCGTGGAGTGTAATGTCATCTGGCTTTGAGTGTTAACTCACCATTCTGGCATTGAGTGTAATGTTATCTGGCTTTGAGTGTTAAATAACCATTCTGGCGTTGAGTGTAATGTCATATGGCTTTGAGTGTTAAATCACCATTCTGGCATTGAGTGTAATGCCATCTGGCATTGAGTCAAATGTCATCTGGCTTTGAGTGTTGAATCACCTCATCAAAAATTAGTCGACCAGAGAACAGAGTTCTTTTAGCTGATGTTCTTAGTTCGTCGACTGAGGTTTGACTTAGAGGAGTTATTACTTTGTCCAAAGTTCGTCGTGCTGAGCTCAGAGAATTGTCCCTGAGTTTGTCTAGTTGAGCTCGACTTTCGTCGACCAGAGATCGAAGAACGTAGAACTCCTTTTTTTCTAAGTCTTGAATTCTCTAAGTCTTGAGTCTCTGGCAGTGTTGGAGGCTGGTCCTTTGTATTTTTGACACAAAGGACTTGAGCTAGACCCTAGGACATAACCATGACCCTGGTCTATATATGTTGGTTCATATCCTAACTTAGTGAACCTAGCCCAAATCCAACTAGGGATCCAACGATCTCCCCCTATTTTGGTGTGGTCACTAATTACAGACTCAAACTAAATTGAAATAACAAAGCAAGAAGACATATATCTTACAGAAAAAAATAATGCTTGCAACAGATATATTTATACACAGTAAACTTTGTGTCTTAAGAACGCAGTTTTCCAAAAATGATACCATAATCACATCAGTTTAGGTTTTTACTTCTTCTGCTTTTTTCCCTTGGCTTTTCTTCTTTGCTTTTATCCCTAGGCTGAGTGAAAATGATTTTCCTGTTGGGATTGGAAGCTTCTTTCTTTGATATGTATAGATCTGCTTCTCTAATCACACCCTGGGCAGAAACTCTGGGTACAGTAGCCTCTGGATATAATGCCATGTATTCTACTGGATTAAACACTTTCTTGCTGACTTTAAGCTTATCCAGCTCTTTTTCTCTATATGATGACATAGTTATATACTTTGATGGATCTTCACCTACCTCTATAGCCTTCTTTATCTGAGATAGACCAATCAATTCTTGAAGCCTAGCCATCCTGAAATTAGGATCATCATCCTGACAAACAGATGATTGATCATCTTGAGAGGGTAGCAGAGATGCAGGCCTGAATTGAGTTGACTGTGCTTGAAAGTTTGTTGTCTTCTGGCTTTCATTACTCTGAGTGTATAGTGACTTTGGAGGTGCAGCTTCACTATATTTTCTTTTAGGTTTGTGTGATTCTGAATGTATTCTTTGTTCAGCTTGTTGTTGGGGAGGAGAGAACTCTAGCTTCTGATAGATTTCCTCCTTTATCTGCTCTGTATAACCAGTACTTCTTTGATGACTGCTTCAATGTGATTGATGTCTAGATGGTCTTCCTTGCCTTTGATAAGTTTTTGTGAAAGATGTAGACTTGGAGGGAGCATCTGAACTTTGAGGAGTTATTCCTGAAGCACCAGCAGCTGGAGGAGGAGGAGGATCCTTCCTGTATTTATGAGCTGGGGGAGGAGAGTATCTTCTGCTTTTCTTTCTGGCCTTTTGATCATTCTTTGAAAGCCACATCCAAGATGGCATCCCTTTGTATGGGGTTATGTTTTGTAAAATATAGTAGGGAGTGTCATTTGTATTTTCTGGCTTAGGAGTAGAAGGAGGATGAGCCTTCCTTTTCTTAGAGATTTTCTTCCTCTTTGAGTCCTCATCATCATCATCATCATCATCAGACTGAGGATTGTCATACATAGCATCAATTTGGCTTATTGTATCCTTGGAGATTTCTTTATTGATTGGAGCGGGGACAACTTCAGCATGAGCTACTTCAGTTTCCATGGCAATGTCTTGAGCTATCATGTCATCCAGATTGGGGAGAGGGCTATCATCCATGATATAAGATGGCCCAGGAGGGCTAAATATCTGATCATCAGACTTATTTTCTGGAGGAGCTATCAAACTTTTCTTTATAGTGTCTAACACCTCTGAGCTAGCAGGAGAGGTAGAGCACACCATTGCTTTAGATGATGGAATGGGGGGAGGCAGAAATAAATGTATGACCCAAATACTCTTAGTAAAGCTGCTAGATTCACTTTGGATTTAATGAAGTAAATCTTTCCTAGCAGAATCTCTGGCAGAGTGATCTCTTGAGTATTTGACATTGTAATATCTGTTCCTCCTTCTGACACTTCTGTTGTTGCTACTGTTACTACTGCTGCATCTACTGGCAGAGTGATCTCTTGAGTATTTGACATTGTAATATATGTTCCTGCTTCTGACACTTCTATTGTTACTATTGTTGTTTCTACTGCTTCTGCTTCAACTACTGCTGATTCTTCATCATCAAGTATCTCCCCCTGCCTGGGTTCAGTAACAATTGAAGCCAGGCCCCCAAATAAAAAGGGAGCAGTGGTGAGAGCAGAGATCTGGGAAGCAAGAGAGGATATGGAGGCAGCTAGAGGAGAAATGGCCTCTTCTATAAGAGATTTAAGTAGGGGTTTGAGGAGAGTAATGAGTGGGGTGATAAGAGATGGATCCAGGTTTAGAGAAGTGGATTGTGGGGAAGTAGCTGGTTGAGTGGAAATTGTAGTTACTGGGGGTGATAGGTGGAGATGGAATGGGAGTGTCTAGGAGGGAGTCATGTTGAGGAGAGGGAGTGTGTAGTGGAGAGGATAATAGGTTGAAGGAGGGGAGTAAGGAGAGGGTAGTGCGGGGAATATTATCAAGATGGGATGGAAGAGGGGATTGAGGTGGTGTTGGCATTGGTGTATCTTGTTGGGGGAAGGTGTAGAGGAGGAAATATGTCTTAGAGATTAAGGAATTGGGGATGATGAAGGTAGGGGAGTAGAGACTGTAACATGAGTTGAAGCTGAGGTGTGTTGAGTTGCTGGCAGAGATGAAGGTTGGAGAGCTGGAGATTGAGGAGTGGCTAGAGTAATGTTGGATGGAATAATGTTTGATGGGTCTCTTCAGAAGGGTGGCAAGTGGCTAGAATAACCCTTATACTTTCAGAAGTTTGGGTGGCAGAGGATGAAGCCTTAGAGGGCTTTGTGATTATCCTCTCCCACCTACCAAACAAGGCACATGTGAGCCTTTTGCTGGCATTGATGAATGTGGTCTGGGAGACCAGTGATTCAGCAGCCTTTTCTATCAAGAAGATCCCTAGGATCCTTCCAAAGTTTACTCCCTTTTTACTGTTCCTTTTCTTGATAAGATCTAAGATGATCTGTGCCCAGTTCACCTGCCTCTTGTTTACAACTGTACACATAACCAGAAATTGATGCCTGGTTATATAATCGTGTGTAGTGTGCTTGTCCCGCAAGACTTTCCCAACAATATCTGCGAGAAACTTGAACTCGGTAGATAGGTGTTTCTTCAGTAGTTTATTTGGGTTATCTCTAGAGTAACCCATCAAACTCAACATCATATCATATTCCTCATTATCAATTTCTAATTCTTCTTCTCCATTATCTAATCAAAAGATTTCAGTTAGTACAATGGGAGTGAGAGAGATGGAAGTACCCGCTATTGATTCGGTCATTGTGTTGTCATCGGTTGTAGACGCAGTATAGACCCATTCTCTGATTTCCGTGTTGGGTAATTTGATTCTGATGGTCAGTAGATTTTTCAATTGCTGGTATTCCAGCAGTTGCAGAATGTGGAGGAACATTGGATTAGAGTGCTGGAAGGAGTCGAAATCCATCTCAAATCCTGTATCAAACCTCATTGCCGCAAGAGCGCCTGCTGGAATCGCCATGAGTGCACCTGCAAAAGAGAAAATGAAGATCAAGTGCAAAGGGAACTGAAAGCGCGGGACGGAGGTCGAAGAAAACCTAAATATAAGGTTTTTCCAGAATATGAAATGATAGACTCCGGTCCACGAGAAATAAAAATATCTTCGTTCTGAGGTCGACGAAATAATTTAGAGTTAAACAGTTCGTCGATCTAAGTCTGAAGGGTTGAAGACATTTCGTCGATCTCTAGTCGACGAAAGTTTTCTGAAGTAAGTTCATCGATCGCAGGTCGACGAAGATCACTTACCATAAAGAGTTCGTCGATCTCAGGTCGACGATAATCTCAAGAACCTTTCGTAGTTCGTCGACCTCCGATCGACAAAATTTGAAGAGTTCTTCGAGTGTAGACAAAAACTAAACTAGGTCTTCTCCATTGATCATTCCAAGCTGATTTACAAAGAACAAGTGATTTCTTTCATCCAGGGGTTTGGTGAAAATATCACCTTTTTGTAAATTAGTGTAGATATAGACAAGTTTGATTTTATTTTTGTCTACACACTCTTTAATTAAATGATGTTTAATGTCTATATGCTTAGTCCTACTGTGATGGACGGATTTTGTACTATGTCTATAGCACTTGTGTTATCACATAGTAGAGTTGAATTATTTAAGTTGAACCCATAATCTTGGAGTTGGTTTTGAATCCACGGCATCTGGGAACAAGAACTTCCAGCTGCAATGTATTCTGCTTCAGCAGTTAATGTGGACACAGAGGATTGTTTCTTGCAGAACCAGGACACTAATCTCATACCAAGGAACTGGCAAGTTCCTGAGGTACTTTTTCTGTCCACTCTGCATCCAGCAAAATTAGCATCTGAGTATCCAGTTTACTCAAACTTTGACTCAGTGGGATACTAGAGACCTAGATAAGGGAAACCTTTTATACATCTCAAAATTCTTTTTAGAAAAACTAGATGAGATTCTTTAGGGTTCACCTGGAACCTAGCACAAAGTCATGTGGCAAACATGATATCAGGTCTGCTTGCTGTAAGTTATAGTAGGGACCCAACAATACCCCTATATAGTTTCTGATCAAAAGGTTTCCCTTGTGCATCAGAGTCTATTATAGCATTTGTAGCAATGGGTGTTTTCTTTGCTGAGGCATCAGCCATCCCAAACTTCTTGATAAGCTCTTTAGCATATTTAGCCTGGGAAATGAAGATGCCATCAGGAAGCTGCTTCACTTGGAGACCAAGGAAGTAGGATAGCTCACCCATGCTACTAATCTCAAATTTAGAATGCATTAGATCAGAGAATCTTTTGCATAATTTGGGATCTGTAGACCCAAATATTATGCCATCTACATAAATTTGTACTAACAAAATTTTATCATGATGCATTTTAGTGAATAAAGTCCTATCTACAATGCCTCTTGAAAAACCATGCTCTAAGAGAAAGTTGGCTATGGTCTCATACAGAGCTCTTGGAGCTTGCTTTAAACCATAGAGAGCTCTATGCAATTTAAATACATGAGAGGGATGAGTTGGAGAAACAAAACCTGGAGGTTGTTCAACATAAACTTCTTCTTTAAGTTCCCCATTTAAGAAAGCACTCTTCACATCCATTTGATAAACTTTGAACTTTTTGAATGCAGCATAAGCCAGAAATATCCTTATAGCTTCTAGCCTAGCAACTGGAGAAAAGGTTTGATCATAGTCAATTCCTTCCTCCTGCCTATATCCTTGAGAAACAAGCCTAGCCTTGTTTCTCACAATCACTCCTTGGGCATCAAACTTGTTTCTGAATACCCATTTGGTTCCAATGACTGGGTAGTCTTTTGGTCTTGGAACCAAATCCCAAACTCTACATCTCTCAAACTGATTGAGATCTTCTTGCATTGCATTTATCCAGTGGGGATCTTGCTCTGCATCAGTTATGGATTGGGGCTCAATTTGAGAGAGGAAACAGGCATGCATCAAGTCTTGGTTGAGTTGATGCCTTGTCTGTACACCTGCTGTTATGTCTCCAATCACTTGGTATCTGGGGTGATCCCTTAGTGTGACAAGATCAGTAGGTGGAGTTGGTCCAGCCACAACATTTTGAAGGAATTCCTCTTGTGGAATAACCTCTGTTGTTGTAGGAAGTTCAGCTATTTCCACAGTTTCTTCATCACTTTCTTCATTGACTTTTTGAGAAGGATGAGATACAACTTTGGGGATAAAGTGTAAGTCATCCAATTCCTCACACACGTTGTGTGCCTGCAAGGAGTCTTTGGTAGAAATCTCTTTCTCCTTATAAAACATGTTAGCCTCATCAAATGTATCATGCATAGATTCCTCTATTTTCATTATGGATTTATTAAATACCCTATAAGCTTTGCTGACTTGGGAATATCCTAGAAAAATTCCAACTGCAACCTTTGCTTCAAACTTTCTAATGTGCTTTTTGTAATTATTATGAAAATAACATACACAAGCAAAAACTTTAAAATAGTTGATTATTGGTTTATTCCCTTTGAGTAATTCATAGGGAGTCTTATGCTTTAGTTTGTGTATCAAACTTCTGTCCAGGACATAGTTTGTTGTGCTCACTTCCTCTGCCCAATAGGATAGGGGCAAGTAAGCATCTGCAAGTAATGTGCCTGCAGCTTCAATGAGTGTTCTATTTTTCCTTTCAGCTACCCCATTTTGTTGAGGAGTTCTAGGAGCTGAGAAATAGTGCCTGATACCTTCCTTCTCACAGAACTCATGCATAAGAAGAGACTCAAACTCTGTACCATGATCACTTCTGATCAATGCAACATGAGTAGAGTACTCAATCTGTATGGTCCTGAGAAAATCTGTAAGAACCTTGAAGGTATCTTACATAGATCTCAGAAAGAATACCCAAGTGAACCTGGAAAAGTCATCTACAACCACTAAGGTATAAGATTTCCCTCCTAGGCTTTGTACAGCAACAGGGCCAAAAAGGTCCATATGTAGCAAGTATAATATCCTAGGTGAATCACTCTTATTAATGGATTTGAAGCTAGATTTCGTTTGCTTGCCTAGTTGACAAGCCCTGCAGAGGCCTTCCTTCTTATAGGGGCCAGAAGGTAAACCTCTAACAAGGTTGTCCTTAGATAGGCTAGCAATATTTTTAAGATTTACATGTCCTAATCTTGTATTCCATAATTCATTTTGACTACTAACTATATTGAGCAGGCATATGTCTGAAGTAACAGAATGAAAATTTACTAGGTATATGTTTCCTTGTCTACTTCTAATTAAAACAGGTTGGTTTTCTTTTGAAGTAATAATACAGGAACTAGAGTTGAATGATACCTGATAACCTTCATCACATAATTGGCTTATAGAGATGAGGTTATTCTTCAGTCCACTTACATATGCAACTCTTTTGTAAGTTACTTCTCCAATTTTGACCTTGTCAAGCCTTCTGTTTGGCCACAATTGGAGTCACCAAAGATGACCTTTGGTCCTAGCTTTGACTTGTAATCAATCAGATTGTCCTTGCTGCCTGTCATATGCTTGGAGCAACCACTATCCAGATACTAATGTTGATTGTCTGCTGGATAGGTCTTCATCTACAAACAAGACAGTTAGTTGTTCTTGACCCAGGTAACCTTGGGTCCTTGTTGATTTTCATAACTATAACTGGAGATGTAAGAGCATTCAGGTTGATCTTTATATCCTTTAGGATGGCATCTCCTTGGTGGAATTATCTATTGAGTGAAGGGGTTAAAGTTGTTATTAGAATTTAAGATTTACCGGATTTTCATTTTAAAAGTAAAAATAATAGTGGAAACACATTTTAAGAAAAATAAAAACCTAATTTATATGCTGAGTAAGTTTTTCTACAAAAATAGCTATAAGAATAGGCATAAGACTTCGCATTTTACTCCTTAGGTTCAATTTTCTTTTCTAGCATTTAAATTTTTTTCTACTCCCTATAGGAAGTTGTTTGCTCGAGACTAGCAAATTGATAAGTATGGTGATATTTGATAACTCTAATTATTTCTATTTTTCATTTACTATTTTCTATTAATAGTTAAATATTATATATCAATTTTATAATCTAAAGTTTATAATTAACTACTTTTTGTATTTTAAATCTATTTGTTCTAACAAAATTATTTTCAATCTTATAGGGCTAATCTATAGATTATTTGGAGGAAAAAAATGGAATTTTCACCTTCTCCACCCAGACACGCCATGCCCCATGACACGCCCTCCTTGGTTGTGTCCAAGAGCGTGACACAAAGGAGCTAAGAACGTAAATTGCAAGTCGTCGACTTGCGAACGAAGAGCCTTGACACACCCGTGACACGCCCTAGCCACGCCATCCTTGGGGTTATCCAATAGGCGTGACACCAAGAACAAACATAGTCAATCGAAGAATGTCGCTCGGCCACATATACGCTCGTGTTGCTTCTGATACGCCCGTGTCACCCTAGTACGGGGCGTGCCCGCCGTTAGAAGAACTATCAAAGCCATGCCATGTTAGATTAAAATGACACGCCCCTATCACGGTCGAGACCCTGGGCGTGTCAGGAGCATTTTCTTGCCAATAACTCAACAGTTCCTACCGTTGCCGACAAATTGTCGTTTCCAGCTTGACACACCCTGGTCACAGGCGTGACCAGGGGGCGTGACGCCTCCATCAACAACAATTTATTATCGCCATTTTCATCTTCTCACCATTTTACAGAAACAGATTTGACACGCACTAGGTCACGGGCGTGACCTAGGGGTGTTACCCGTCATTTAACAGATTTTGGCGGTTTCTCCTGCAACGTTCCCGAGGTTTCAAGACGACGGTTCTGAGACTGACACGCCCTAGGTCACGGGCGTGACCTAGGGGCGTGAATAACCAACAATTTTTCCTATAAATTCCAGACAGCTTCAGATGCTCAGGGTCAATTTTTTGGGAGTTGGAGTTTGTATTTTGCTGCTTTATTTGCTGTATTTTCTATTTTCTAGTCTATATTAATATTATGTAAGCTTTAATTCTAGTAGTTTTTATTTCAAGCATGTCTTCTCCTACCTTATTTTGTAATTCCCTAATCATGATGAGTAGCTAAATTTTATTTAGCACTTGATCATTGTAAACCTTGGAATAAAATAAACTTTTCATTTTTGTTAAAAGTGTCTTGTTCTTATTCTTGCTCACTAACGATTTATCTTTGAATTATATTTTGTCGAATTCATATTTCGCGGATATGGTTTTCGATCTAAGATCTGTATCCTAAATGACCGAGAGGTTGTAGATATGAGGAGATCACTCAAAGATAAAAGGTGTTGTTTGCACTCCTCGGGAGAGGACGACATAAATCTTCCAGATTAGAGTCAAATCCAATAGTGGGGTTCACCGCCTAAAGCAATCTTTGGGGTTTGGACTGGCCGAGAGGTCTTAATCGATCAACCTAAGGTTAGTTAAAAGCATGAGCTCGAGAGAGACGCTTTTGTACTTTAGGAACTTCCACGGTCGAGTGAGTAAATTTAAGAACTCGCATTTTTTCATTTTCAAGAAGATTTATTTTAGTCAAAGGGGATTCTAGATCAAGTGCTAGCTTTCCCAACATTGAATTTCTCTTTCTTAGTGTAATGCTTCCATTTCCATTTCAAACAAAAACCAACTTTTCATCCTATAAGATAATAGCTCTTTCTTGTGAGTACAAGTACTCGACAAGCCCCGAGTCGAAATATGACACTAGATTCTATACTCCGAATGATAGGTATACTTGCCTCATCGATTAGAAACACACGTTAGCGTGGACAAAATAATCCCTCAAGAGTCATGCCCCTCGGTCACGCCCGTGACTAGGGGAGCGTAAGGTGCGGAACAGTCCTCTTGAAAGCCTGGGAACGTTGGGAGAAAATCGCCAAAATTTGTCGTTCTGCTGGTCACGCTCTTAGGTCACGCCCGTGATCTAGGGCATGTCTATACTGTTACTAGGAACGACTGGAATTAAAATCTGGCAGTGGTGGGAAGTCATGCCCGTGACCTAGGGCATGTAAGCTGAAAATTGTTTGGATCTGAAACTAGCTTCATAAAGCGCTGCACGCATGATCGTCACGCCTTTGAGTCACGCCCGTGACTTTGAGGTCACACCCATGTCCTAGGTGTGTAATTTTAATCTGACGTGGAATTGTAATCTCGACGTCCTCGATGGGTCACGCCTGCTGGTCACGCCCGTGACTTGAGGGTCAAACCTGTGACATGGCCATGTAATTGTGATATTTCTAAATTTGTTCAGTTTCTTCTCCTGATCAGTCCTGCAAGCTCCAAATTGATATTTACAACCCAGATTAACCTGAAATAAAAAAAGTAATTATAAACTAAATTCATAAAATATAATTATAAACTAATTAATTATTAAATAAAAACTATATAAAATAAGGATAAAATTAGAGTTATCAATGAGGGAAGGAGGGAATCCACCAGGCGAGTGACTTCCGCCTAGAGCTATTTATTATATACCACCAATAGTTTATTCCTTTCCTCAAGGTCAGCAACGCTAGTGTGTAGGCGATCAGCGGTCGCGACATCTTGCGAGGCGGAAGGCAAAAACAAATGAGCTAAGCGAGTGAAAGAAAATGGGGAGGGGATGACCAACACTTACCACCCCGCCAGAGCTCATCTCGAGGAGGTTCTCCACGATCTCAAGCTTTCTCTTCAGGTCCATAACCTCATCCGTGGTGAGAGCCTGATCCTCCTAGGAATCAGACAACTTGCGATTGAGGGTGAAGCCGTGACGAGCGGATATATGTGCGAGCTCCATGGAACACATCTGGGCTTACGTATACTCTTGGGTGAGCCGCTGTAGTGTCATGTCATCATAAGCCTCATCATCCTCGCGACCGTAGAGCCTGAAGCTGAGTGTGAAGGCATGCCCACTGGGAAGTCGGCGCTCAAACCAGGAAGGGAGGAGAGATGAAATAGAGACTCGGTGGGCCTTCTTGTACCATAGTACCATGGGCTCGCCGACCTGATCCTTCACCTTCCCTCCGATACCAAAGTTTCTATTGGCATTTGGCAGTCCCGACTCGCAGGTTTCGGATATCACAAGAGCTGAGGATGCGGGGAGGTCGCTGAAAGTCAATAGTTTCAAGAGTAGCTAACACCTAGGGGGTGAATAGGTTTTAAATCTTTTTGTAGTTTTTCCTTACTTAGGTGTGTTGTGAGTTAGATTAAGCTAGCTTTCAAGATCACACAATAAGCACACAAAATATTTATAGTAGTTCCCCAAATTATGGGTAAATCCACTATCCCACCTGTTGGAACCCTAGTTTGGATTTGGTCAAGGAGTACTATTAGGATGTTTTTAGATTGCCCCAAAATGAATAGTCAGGGTCATAGGATTATTTCTAGGTCTGCCTCAAAAGAACTCTAGAGAAATCATGCAAAAATAAGTTTTGACAAAGGCAGGAATTTACATCGACAAACTTCAAGCTGCGTTCGACGAACGTCAAACTCAGGTCGATGAAACTCAGAGTTCTATATCTGAGTTGAGCTCGATGATCTCCGAGCTCTAGTCGACGATTGCTGATCTCAAGAAAGAATCTCAGCTCGACGCAAAGGTTATTCAGGTCGACGATCTCTGAACTGAGGTCGACGAATAGAACACTGAGGTTGACGAAATCTGTGCAGTATTCAAGAAGAGGCTTTAACAGCTAGCAGAATTAATTATTGTTTAAGGCATTCAATATCCCTCAGATTTAATGCATATAGTCATTCAACAGCAGCAGTTAATGTGATTAATCCCCCCAAGCATCTTTCTCTCCCGGGAATGCTTCAGCCATTTTAAGATAGAGTTAATTCAAATGTTTGAATACGACTCGGGGGAATATATTCAGATTGGAGGTTTGTAGATACAGAAGAAGTGATTGATAAAAAAATGAATTTATAGTCAGAATAGATATTTTGAAGAACACAACATAGCTTTCTTTCATATAGTATTCTTCATCACCTGCTCTAGGCTTTCAAGAGACAACAAATACAATATCAGTCTAGAAGCTTGCTGGAGAATAACATCAGAGCTGAAGACCTACACACTCCTGAATAAAGCTTCTCAATCCTGAATAACTCTACATCTCAGGGGGAGCTTTGACAAGATCTGGAATCCACACAAAGTCTTCTCAATGGGCTTTTGAGAATAGAGAAGACTAACATCACTTTCTTTCCCACCCCACTGTAGAGGGTTTTAACTCCCTTTAAAAGTAACAAGTCACCTTCCAAAAGAGTTGAGTTTGGTTTTTGGGCACCTGATCAAAAGCTCAAAGGGTTGCAATATCTCCCACCCTTAGAAAATAGATATTGTGGTGGCAGTCTCCTGATCAAAACCTGTAGTGGATTCCTACCAGGGTGGTAGAAGAGTGGACGTACCCAGGTTGATTGGGGAACCACTGTAATCCTTGTGTCGTCTGTGCTTGCTTGTTTATTTCTTTATTTGTGTGCTATGATTTTTTTCTCCTTATATATATTTATCTCTGAGTAAACATAAGATCTACCCTTAACTTTCAATTAGTATCAGAGGGTCATTTTTTTGGTTGTACAGGCTAACACCTTAACCAAAACGATCTGATAGATCTTATATTTCTTAAGAGTTTATTATGGCACAAAATGACGAGTTTTCAAGCACCAGACCTCCTATGTGATGCAGGCCACTATCCGCCAACGTGACTACTTTAGCGTTCTAACGCGCGAGACGCCTAACACCCACGATGACAACCACACAAAACTAAAACGCAGCGCACTATTATGCAAACTAAACAAGTAAACCAACACGGTAGCCACACCGTCGGAAAGATCGGACAAGCGGCTAAAGGCCATTATCCTTTCTAGCAAAAGGGACCCACCCGGTCCGGACGAGCGATGTTGTACCAAAGAAGATCTACCCGAAAACACGATCGAGAAACGGTAGATCTCCCCCAACAAAAAGGTGCGGGTTTACCAAACCCTTTTCGGAAATAAAGCGTGGTGATGTTGCAACACTTAAAGCAAAACCCACAAAAAATAACGATTCGCAAGCAACGCTAAAATTATTCCAGCCGCTAGAAAAATCAAGAGGGAATCACACGGAAGTGGAGTGAATCGTTACCCAAGTCGGAATGGATGATTCCGACTGTTTTACCAAGGGATCACTCCCCGCGGCTCCGCCGGAGTTGTGCCGGATGGAGTAAGAGATTCCGCCGTCGCCGCGTCACGTCGTCTCCAAGTTCCTCGGAGCAAGGAAGATTCCACCCCCACTCAAAGGGAGGTAATCGGCCAAGATGGGTAGGAGAGGGTGGTCGGCTGATTGGGTTGAGGGAGGGTAGTCGGGTAAGAGGAGGCTTGTGAGGAGGAGGTGGTGTTGAGGATGTAGATAGGGAGAGGGGAGAAAGGGAAGAGGAAGGGGGCGGTTTTTGGGAATGGAGAAGGGGGGCGGCCGAATTAGTGAGGGGGAAGAGGGAGAGAGTAGGGGGCGGCTAAGAAGAGGGGAAGTAGAGAGATAGGTTTAGGGTTTTCAAAATTCTTCTTCAATACTTCAAAAGGAAACATCCTATGCCTATATATAGGCTTACAACCATCAACCGGTTATTAGCAGCCCAAAATGAAAAATAAAGCTAATAATGTTTGTTTTGTTTAAAACTTAAAGAGACTAATAAAATGCCTAAACAAGTGGCACAATAAATACGATAAATAAAATGACATAAATAAAAGGCTTAGACGGGCATGAGCCGAGGGCGGAGATTATAACGTCACCCCGAGTGGGCAACATGGCGATGCGAGTCCTTTGTTGGAGACGAGGGTGGGTATTCAGCAAGCTGTGGTTCGTCATCTCCACCAGCCAGCCGGACCCGCACTCGCCGCCCCTGGCGAGTATAGGTCTCAGGGACCACTCGCCCCATGATTTATGTTATTTTTACCATTTTGTCCCCGCTGGCCTGCCCATAACCTTCTAGAACAATAGAGTTTGGCTGTTGGCAGACCAGCCCCATGGTATTTCAGTAATTTTAGAGCAGCAGGATTGCGTTATTGGAAGGCCATCCACAAAAATCTATAAATAGACCCAAGGGGGTACCTCAGAAGGCATGTTTTCTTGCCCTGGTCTTCCTGCGCTTTCTGAGGTATCCTTAGCTCGGCATTTGGCTAGGGAGGGGAAGCGCTCTAAGATCTTCCAGGAGTGTGGTGGGTCCTCCACGTCGAACCCTTGGGTCAATTCCCTATTCTTTTTCCTTAGTTCTTTGGCTCGCGAGAGAGAAGTGTGCGATCACCCCTTCCCCAAGGGTTTACTCCACAGTGACCGAGTTTTTGTTTCAACAAGCGCAGAGTTGTTCTTCACACTGTTGGAGGTTGTTGAACCGAAGCCCAATTTGAGTGACGTTCCTATTATATCGTAGTATGCTGATGTGTTTCCTAAGGATCTTCCGGGGTTACCACCCTAATGAGGGATTGACTTCGTTATTGAGTTGGTGCTAGGTGCGAAACTTGTGGCCCACTTACCGTACCAAGTAGCGCCAAAGGAGATGGTAGAATTAAAGGTTCAATTATAAGAATTGTTGGATCAAGGCTATATATGACCAAGTATGTCACCTTGGAGAGCACCGGTCCTCTTTGTGAAGAAGAAGAACAGAAGCTTGCGTCTATGCATTGATTATCGAGAGCTGAACAAGCTAATGGAAAAGAACAAATATCTGATTCCACGAATTGATGACTTGTTCGATCATCTGAGGAATCAACTGTCTACTCGAAGCTGGATTTAAAGTCTGGCTATTACTAGTTAAGGATTAGGGAATGCGACATTCCCAAGGCAGTGTTTGGTACACACTATGGGCACTACAAGTTCACTGTAATGTCGTTTGGGCTAACAAATGCTCCATCGGTATTCATGGACTTGATGCATCGAACATTTAAACAGTACTTAGACCGGTTTGTGATCGTCTTCATTGATGACATATTGGTGTACTCTCAGTCTGAAGAAGATCAATCAAAGCATTTGCGGATGGTGTTGTACACCCTGAGGATAAACAAACTTTATGCCGAGTTTCGAAGTGCGAGTTTTGGTTGTCGTCGGTGGCTTTTCTGGGCCATGTGGTTGGTGGAGAAGGCATTGCGGTGGATCCGACAAATATAGTTGCAATACGGGAGTGGTCGATTTTGTCTACTATGGATAAAATCTGGAGTATCCTTGGATTTGCGGGCTATTACAGGCGCTTTGTAGAGAACTTTTTGCGGATAGCCTTGCCTCTCACCACCTTGACGAGGAAGAATCATAAGTTTGTTTGGACGCCGGAGTGCACACGAGCTTTTGAAGAGTTAAAAAGTCGTTTGACCATGGCGCCTATTTTTATATTGCCATGTGGAATAGACGGCTATGAGATTTATAGTGATGCATCAGGGAGCGGCTTAGGCTGCGTTCTTCTGCAGTTTGGGAAAGTGATTGCTTATGGCTCACGCCAGTTGAAAGTGCGCGAGCGAAACTATCCATTATATGATTTGGAGTTGGCGGCTGTGATTTTTGCACTTAAGTTGTGGCGTCATTATTTATTTGGCGTGAAAGTTGACAAATTCACGGACCATAAGAAGCTTAAGTACTTGTTGGATTAGAAGGATTAAAACATGCGACAACGGAGGTGATTGGAGTTCCTTGGGGACTACACCTTCCAGATACACTATACTATAAGAAAGGTAAATGTGGTTATAGATGCCTTGAGTCGGCAGACTCCGGTATGGTCAAATTGGTTGCAGATGCATGATGAGCGTCTGATTCAGGATTTGGAGGCCTTAGATATTTCTTGGGTTGAAAAGAATACTACTGTAAATGCGTGTCTGCACTGGACAGAGGTACAATATGACTTTGCGGACAGGGTTTAGCGAGCAACAAAAATCGATGAGATTCTATAATACTATGCAGCAGATGGGTCAAATGCCCAATTCTCCTTGGAAGATGGCCTTTTGCGGAAAGATGGTCATTTGTGCATCCCAGATGTGAGTAAAATATGTGAGGAATTGATGTACGAAGCACATTTTACAAAGTACTCAATTTACCTAAGGAGCAAAAAAATGTATAAGGACATGAAGGTGTTCTGGTGGCCAGGTTTGAAGAAAGAGATAGCCCATTACATGACAAAATATAAAACTAGTGCCTTAGTGAAAGCTCAATGTCAGAAACCTAGAGATTTCCAGAAGTCATTACCAATCTTGGTATGGAAGTTTGATGACATTTCTATGGATTTCGTGCATGGACTGCCGAGATCTCAGAGCAGAAACGATTCCTTGTGTGTGATCATTGACCGGTTAATAAAAGTGTCACACTTCATACCTAACAGGAAGGACGATTCAGTGGAAAAATTGGAAAATTTGTATGTGGATAACATCGTACGATTGCACGGTGTACCCCGTAGCTTCGTCAGTGACTGAGATGGGGGGTTTACTTCAAGAGATTGGAGGCTAATCCACAAGTTGTTGGGTACGAAACTGCAGTTTAGTACGGCCTTTCATCCGCAGACTGATGGTCAGACCGAAAGATCCAATAGAATAGTGAAGGATATGCTCTGTATGTGCGCCCTGGATTTCGGGAAGAGGTGGGAAGATCACCTCTATATGATTGAGTTCGCCTACAACAATAGCTATCAAGCTAGCATATAGATGGCGCCCTTTGAAGCTTTATACGGTAGGAAGTGTCGTACATCTTTAGCTTGGGAGAAAACAGACGAGTCAAAATTGTATAAGCGTAAGGAAGTGGAAGATGCAAATTTTACGATACGCACTATTCGAGAAAGGTTATTGGTATCCCAAGATATGCAAGCAAAGTACTACAACGCCAAGCACCGAAACATGGAGTTTGCGGTTAACAATTCGGTATATTTGAAAATAAAGACATTAAAAGGCGTGTCGAGGATTCAGTGCTTGAAAAAGTTTATTCTGAGGTATCTTGGTCCGTTTGAAGTGATTAAGCGAGTTGGAGAAGTTTCCTATCAATTAGCTCTTTTGGCGGAGCTAAGTGGCTTGCACGATGTATTTCATATATCTATGTTGTGAAAAGCTGTGAAAGAGCAAACTCAAGTGATTGTGGATGATCGAGTACCGGTCGATCATGGGCTGACGATCAAGGTTAGGCCCATTCGGATCGACAATACGGATATCAAGCAGCTACGGAACAAAGCAATTGGGATGGTCAAAGTCCGTTGGAAAAATTATAGCCGTGAAGAATTTGCATGGGAGCGTGAGCAAATCATGCGAAATGAATTTCTCGAGTTATTTGTAAAATAATATTGTAACATTATTTTGTGAAAGATATATATGCTGTAACATATCAGTTGCTGTTTTTATTACCTGTAAATGAGTATATTTCGGGATGAAATTTTTGTAAGGAGAGGATGTTTGTAACACACCCAGAAAAATTTGAAATAGAACTTTTGGTAGATATCATCGGGCGACAGAGAATATCGCTGGCGATAGCGTTAGCACTCGATACTTTTTAGCGTTAAGTAGACTCAACGCACTCGACTCTTTTGAGTGTTGAGTAAAGAGACTATTGCGTGGCGATAGTGAGTATCGTGCGGTGATACCACTCAACTCTTTCAACGAAGAATTGAGTAGACTCAACACACTCAACACTTTTGAGCATTGAGCAAAGAGTTATCGTATGGCGATAGTGGATATCGCTGTCGATACTGCTATGTATGCTAGCCACGTGTCGGATGGTCGGACGGTGGTCAAAGAGTGGTGGTTGACTAGGGTCATGGCAGTTACTATTACTATCGCTAAGCGATAGCCGATATCGTGCGGTGATATCGTTTGTTTGACTATTCAACTGAAATTGCGGCCTTTGCTTCTTGGTGATGAGATGATCATGTGATTGGAATTAATTCTGAGACTACTTATCCAGAGGAGTGGTGGAGAAAAGTCTTATTTTACTTCTCCCGCTCTCTCTCCCTTGCTCTCTTGCTCTCTTGTAAGAAGGAGCTAAGGAAGAACTACAGGCTGAGGCTGAGCTTAGCAAAGCTTGGTGAAGGAGATCTTGTGGTCGGAAGCAAGAACTGAGGTTTGATCTGTAGAGAGGAAAGCGAGGTGCTCCTTTCCAAACGAATAGAAAAGTTTTCATGTCTCCAAAGAAAACTACAAGGGTAACGATTTTCTCCTTGGACAAGCGAAGTCCTCAATTTGCATACGTGCATGGAACCCCTCACCAAAAGGTGAAGAAAAGGTGGTTTCTAGCAGGTCGTTCGATGTGATCCCCGATTAAATTTTCATATAGATCCGAAAATTTGCAGTACGGAATAGGCATGTTGTGTGAAGGCCATTCGGACAGGTTGGTCTGTGAGTTATGCCTGTGAAATTAGAATAGCAGGAAGTACTGGAGATGCTCTCCAGGAAAATAACCACGAATTGCCACGGGTTTGAAAACTATTGGATATCGCCGGGCGATAGTGAGTATCTCCGGCGATATCTCCCAGTGAGCTATGTTCGTGAGGTCTGTCTCAGGGAGACCTAGAGGCCATTGTATGAGAAGATGAGAGCCTGTAGTGTCCAGTTATTGGTGCGAAACCTGTCTTGCAAAGACCGTGAGGCTAGCATGTGAGTTGAGCCATGAAGGCCAACTATTTTGTCCTTGAGAGCCATAACGAAGCTATGAACTGTTAGTGCCTGTCTCTAAAGGCCGTTGAGCCGAACGGGAAAGGGGAGGTCCACCCTCGTCTTGTCTATTTTCCTTGATTGCTTCGGCTTTCATAAGTGGCATGAAAATCTGAGCAATGGGAAGGGACTGAACTGTACCTGCGTTATGTCAATTTTGATTAGATTGCCTAAAGTAATTGGCTCTCGTTAATGGCATAATGAGAGTCTTAGGTCTGGGGCCGAAAAGACTAGAATGCTCAAGAATGAACCATTAAGTATTGGACCTCTAGACGGGAGGTGGTATCCGGGAAGTCTGGTACACCGAGAATGTGCCCTGAGTGCACGAGGCGTGTGGCCGTTGAGCCTACATTTGTGGTGAATAGTGCTTGAATGCACATTGTTGTTGCCACTATATATATATATGCTGCTGTTGCAGGGAAGGAGATTCGCTGCCCCGAGTAAGGGGCGAGGTCATTATAAATGGGTCGGTAAATACTGACCATTACTTTGTTTGCCGCGTTTTAGTGGGCCATGATTTGCAGGTGCTGGAGAGCCAAGTGGGAAGTAGCGGGTTAAAGCCCTTGTGCTGCGATTGGCTGGCCCTCGAAGGCCCTAAGGCGAACTTTTGTAAACCACACTTGTGAAGTATAACTGTAAGGCCTTAAGGCCATAATATTTGGGGTACTTTTTATGTATATTCCTATTATATATATATATATAGTTTATATATAGTAGAAATTCGTATGATTTGAGTTCGAGCAACCAAAAAGCTTTTGCCAGAATACTCTGAGTTAGGATTCATGTAGTTTTGATATTAATACATAACTCCACCGACTGTCTGTAGAATATGGCGTTGGGCCCCGATCAGACCCTCTGTTATATTTCATATGACAGATGGAGGTGTTACCCGCAGCACAATATATTGGCCCCTAGTCTCTAAGAGGCAGGCTTCACAAAAATAGCTCTTTGGGAGCTATCGCCAGAAGTAACACTACTGCCAGGCAGCATCTGACAGAACTACAATCCTGCCCCAAATTTGGGTGTTTTCCTGGAGTATGCCTCTAGTACAAATTACAACAATATTCACACCCCAAAAATCTATAAAACTATACGTTCACCCATAGAGTCTTCTCCTACATGCAAATCAATCATCACCAATCCAAACCAACCTATCCGGATGTGCTTCACATAGCATGCATATTCTGTACTTCAATTACGGATTCTATATGCATGTTTAATACCGAGGATATAACCAATCAACCCGTTGGAAACTTCCCGTTCTTCACTAAATGTTGAGGGTTTCCATGCATATGACAAATAAGGACTTCACTTGTCCAAGAAGGAAGATTGTTACCCTTATCGACTGCTTAGGAGCCATGAAATTGCAAGAGATCAAGTTGAAAGTGTTCGCAACATCTTCTTCTCTACAGATCCAACTTCAGCTCACGAATCTGACCACAAGAACACCTTCCAAGCTCTTCGAGGGGACTGAACCAGCCTTCTCCTTCTTATTCTTTTTTTCTTCTTCTTCTTTCTCAAGGTCTAAGAGAAAGTGAGAGAGAGAAAGAAAGAGAAATGAGAAGAGTTTTCTCATCTCTGACCCTTAACATCCACATGCCAAACCTCAACCATCTGATCTATAGGTCAAAAAAGAATGAATGGCCCGATTTAATCGGCCATTATTTTTAATTTCACTACTGCCACACGATAGCACGCTATCGCGTAGCGGTAGCTTAGGCGATTGCCGCTAGACCCAGTCAATGCCGTTTTATTTCTTAACGACCGCCTCAATCTTATCCAACACGTAGAATGTTATTTCCAGCAGTATCGCTATTGCCTAGGGGTAGCATCTCGATGCCTCTGGTTCTCAATACCAACAACTCGATGCCCACTACTCGACGCTCGCTACCGCCAGCGGTACCTAGCTATCGTCGGGTGGTAGCTTCCAGTAACCAAAAAAATTGTTTTTTTCATATATGGGAAACCTAGGATGTTATACTCCGGCCATATTTCTCTTGAATATCAAATGCTAGGAGATCCTCTTAGCCTCCTCCATCTTTCGCAAGTTTCCAAGCCTATTTTCGAGGGATTTCTCGCTACACTCGAAGAGTTCTCTGGTGAAGGACGTGATCGAAGGTTATTGACAGAGAAGACAGTAAAGTGAAGGAAGGTGACATCTCTTCTGGACCCCGAACGGTTGTCGAAGTTTGAGCTCAAATTAGGCTTGACAACCCTCGATTCTGGCTGTGAAACATGGATGAGGCTTGACCGGTGCACTTGTCATTAGCGCATCAGTGCCTCCTTCGAGGTTCAACCTGTACTAAGGTAGAATGAGAACTATTCAGGCGATGCTAGCACCAAGACTTTTACCATACTCTTCTTTAGATTCATCTGATGATTTTGTGGCTGTAAGTGTCGTGGAGATTATCATCATCAACGAACTTTACTTTTATTTTGGGCATTTTTATATAGCCCTTGTGTTTGGACTGCACTACTTTCTACATTAAGAATGGATGTGTATGTTTTTGTGATGACTTGGTTTTCTTATGCGAGTACTACTTCTTGTTTAGACTTCTGCTATACTTTTGTGCTCTTAGTTATACTCTAGTGTGGATTGTGATAATTAGTCGACAGGGTATGCGTCGGGTGATGTTAGGTTGCTATATTCTAAGGTATCACCACGAGATGGTTGCACTGGGCATAAAATTTGCTATCTAGTATTTTGAGAGGGGATTTTACATGCCAAAGGTCAGGTAACTTATCTTGCTAAGATGAAATGCCCCAAAATTCCTTTTTAGATTGTGAATTTTTTTATTTGTGGGGTATCACTTTCGTAGGTCATCTCCCTCCCTCTAATAATAATAGATATATTCTCATTGCGGTCGACTATATATCGAGGTGGGTAGAAGCACAAGCTCTTCCCACCAACAACACGAGAGTCATCGTAAAATTTTTAAAGAAATTATTCACTCATTTTGGCACACCACTTGTGATTATTAGTGATAGGGGCACTCACTTCTGTAATAGCAAGTTCACTAAAATTTTTGCGAAATATGGCCTTACACACAAACTCTCTACCGCCTAACTCTCAAAAATTAATGACCAAGTGGCGGTAGTGAACCGTGTGCTAAAGCGGAGTTTATAGAAGACTATTAACGTTCATAGGAAGAATTGGTCGGTTAAGTTCTGTGATACTCTTTGGGCTTAACGGATGACATACAAGACTACCATCGGTTGTACACCGTACCGGTTAGTCTATGGAAAAGCATGCCACATTCTGATTGAGCTCGAACATCGCTCCTATTGGGCGTTAAACTTCTTAATCTTGATTCCACTTTGTCCTCCGAACATAGGAAATTTCAACTTAACAAATTAGATGAATGACGTGCAAACACCTATGAAAATACCAAATTTATAAGGAGCACTCAAAGTTTTATATTGCCAAAAATATAAAATTTCCCAAATTTTTTTCACAACGCGATATCATCCTCCTTTATAATTCACGTCTTCAAATTTTTCTAGGTAAACGAAAGTCTCGATGATCCGACCCATTTGTTGTCAAAGAGGATTGATCTTATGGGACCGTTCTTATTTCCAACCCGAAACTCTGCTCCATTAAAGTGAATGGTCATCATCTTAAGTTTTATTTTCCCAACGATACTTCAAACACAGCCATTGAAACCTTTAACTCCAAAACATTTAATCTCCCATGCCAATTAGTAAAGCTACGTGTCCGTAAAAAAAGCATTTTTTGGAAGGCATCCTAAAGTTATCTTCTTGTTATTTTCTTTGTTATTTTCTTTGTTTTAACGGGTTTTGAAGGTTTCCTTCCAGCCACCCCAACTTCAAATCAAATAAGCCTTCTATTCCCATCTCTTATTTATTATTTTGTACTCTTATATTTAGTTTCACTTGTGTATTTCCATCCTTTTAGTTGATGCTTCATATTTAATCATTGGGGACAATCATTAACTTTAAGTGCGGGGTATAGTTCCTTAATCTAAAACAGAATCATAAAATTCAAAATTTCAAAAAAAAAAACTATAAAATTCCAAATATAAAAAAAACAATTTCTTTCTTTCCTTTGTCTTTAGCGCTTACAAAAAAATTCAAAAAAGGAGATAAAACTTAAAAACCTTTAATACTTTGAGTTATTTTTTTTACCAAATCTTTAGTACCCATAACTTTGCTTTTTCTTGTTCTTAATCCTTTATGTACTTTTTTAGTTATAATAAATTAGATTAATTTTCATTTTGCCTATATTTCACAAGTAATATGTTGACCCGTGTAGTATTTCATATTAAGGTATCATGCTATTTTTGAAAAAAATCTTGAATATTTGCACTTTTTCATAGCCATTTATTTTTTCACTTTTATAAAATCCATCATCCCTTATTTTCTTTTTCAAAAAATTATCTTTGTAATGTTGACTAGTTTTAAGTATAGTAGATGTGAACCGATTTAGACACTTGTTATTTTCATTTTCATGAAAAATCAATAATCTTTATTTGCTATCTAGAATTTTTGTCTCTTCAATTTTTCAACACCTAGCTTCAAATAGACTTAGGAGCATTAATATGATCTTGACATCATTTTGATTAGATTGAGCCATTGAGTTCCGTACCTACAAATTTTAATCATTGATACTCGCTTTTTTGCTTTTTTTTGTTCTTTTTGTAGCATCACTTATTTGTCAACAAAGCCATATAGCCTACCCATATTGTACACTTAAATGAATGAGCTTTATATGTTGCTAATGTGTGCTCCCTTTTGTGAAATTGGTGAAATTTAAATTGTATATTTTTGCAATAAAAGAAGAAAAAAATACCAAATGAAAGAAAAATTATTATGAGAAAATCATTATAAATGTTATTTTGACCCAGATTTATATTAAAAATATATTAGGGGTGTCAAATTTTTATTTTCTAGCAATACTTTTTTAAAAAAACTCTTCTTTTTATTTTAAGCGTACTCTACTCTCCATGTTTATCTTTTGATTTCTACACCCTTAAACTCAAGCCGAAACGTTATGCCCAATGAAAATCATTTTTATTCATGCGTCCAAAGTTTATTTTTAGTACAGTAGCAAAAAAATTAATTAAGTTTCTATGTATAAATATTGATTTTTGATTTAGATTGATATGGTTATAGAATGTCTCTTAGATTTTAGTAGCAAGTCAATACCCTTTTCATTCGTGACATTACCTAGTTTTTAATTCTATTAAAAATATGGGATGATTTACATTTATGATAGTGAAATTTGTAAAATTATTTGCTAAGACTAAGGAAAATGTTTAGTTTTCATATCATAATTTCCCTACCCTTATTTTTGCATCGTACTGGTGTTTGACATATCTAATTAGTTTTGTTAGTCCTTTCTTTGCTAGCTTGTATGTTTTTTGCTTGAGAACTAGCAAAAAAATAAGTCTGAGGGAATTGGATAATGCATAATTAAGATTAATTTATTGATACGAAAAATATTAAATTTCACAAATAGATATATATTGTTAATTTTGCTTTTTTAATAGTTTATCTTTATAATTTTTGTTATAATTATGTTTATTTTGTTGTTTTATAGGTTTTTTGCCATTTTGGCAAAAAATTAAAAGTACAAGCCCTCTGTCATGCATGTGATAAAGGGTGTGTTAACATAAAAATCATGCACGGGTGTGCCACCATATTTTGGAGTTGATTCCATGAAAAAACTTAAGTCACGCCCCCGATCATGCCTGTAACAGAGGGTGTGTAGCCCGTCACGGCCAAGATATCTAGCAAATTTAAGCCCCAGCTCATCCTGCCGAAATGGTTGACCACAGCCTAAGTAACATCTGTGACTATGAAGTCACGCCCATACGCATTTGTGGGTGCTGACATGTCGCCGCTACCAAAGTCAATGTTCCCACTACTGACCTGGTATACGCCCCAGGTCATGCCTATGACCAAGGGCGCGTACCACCAAATTTTCACGTACACCGAAATCACTTCACTCCTCATTAATTATAATAGAAGAATTTAGCATTCATGCATTACATGCCCAAGGACATGCCCGTGACCAAGGGTGTGTACTTCAATTTTTTTCTTATAAATAGAGGTTGATTCCAACTAATTCAAAAACAAAAGCTCAATTCATTTAAATGAGATTTCTATTTTAGATTTGTTAAAATGTTTTAGCTTAATGTTTGCATTGCTTTAATTTTCAGGCTTTTCTCTCTCAATTTTTCATGCACTTTTCCGTTTATTTCACTTATATTCTCTTTTTAGCTTACTTGCAATTTTCCTTCTAAGTCTACTCGTATTTTCTTTTAGAACTTTTAGTAATTGTTTCCCGTTAGTAGCAAGAAAATACTTTGCTCTTCTTATATCCCTTCTTTTAATTATCATGCAATCTCTTAATATGATTTTCATTCTCTCCTTTACTATGAGAAGCTAAATTTCTATTAGCAATTGATCAAGGTGATCCGAGAAATAAATTGACCTTCTTTTCCTAATCCTTAATCTCCTTTTCTCTTTTAACAATGCTTAGGATTTACGCTTGATAAATATTTTAGCGAGATCATATTATCGATATATGATTTTTTTGCTTTTGTTTCCGTACTCTAGTAGACAAAAGGATCATGCGTACAGATCGTTCACTCACAGGTAATGGGATTTGAATGCCATCCTTGAAAGAGGATGACATAAATTTTCCGGATTGAAGTCAAATCCAATAGAGAGGGTTCCCCACGTAAAGCATTTTTTAGGGGTTTTGATTTTAGAACGAAAGGTTGGTCGATCAACATAAACTCAGTTGGATATAGCCTTAAAATAGGTGCGTTCATATTTTGGGAACCTACACGGTTTAAGAATTTTAGTTAAAGAAAATTAGATCTTTATTTCTTTTGATCATTTTCATTCCGAAGTGAGCTAAGATGGAGTGTTAGCCTTTTAAATATAGTCTTAATCACCTTTTTAATCATAGCATATCTTTTATTGGCAAACCAACTCAAAAATCTATTTAATAGAATAATAACAATTTCCTTAAAGTAAAAGTAATCGAAGAGCCCCAGATCTAATACAATCTTGATATTTTATATTATATACTATAATCAATAAGGTACACTTTTCTTTTTCAAATATAGAACCGAAGAACAAAATATCTTCATCTTCATCTTCTTATCTTTTATAAAATAAAACCACAACCCGAATTTATCTTATCAGAAGAAATCCTAAACAAGCTTCTAGAAGACTCCAGTGCTTTCAAGAATCAACTACTGAGTCTATAGAAAGTTTTGCATTAAAACTTATAAAACTGTAGGATCTTTCTAAGATCTGAGTTGTTGGGTTCTTGTGACCTGAGGTAAGAAGCCATCTTGTGCTTTTGAGGTGGGAGACTTTGTCTTTAAGCTATATGATCCTTTGTGGATCTAAGGTAGGATTTTTGTTGAGAAATCTGAGCATAGGGATTCCTATTTTGGGATCTAAGGTAGGATCCTATTGACCTGAGGTGGGGGGCTAGTCCATACCTCTAAGGTAGGAGATATGGTCTTTGAGCAATAGCATCTGCGGATCTGGTAATTGGTTGAAGTTTGTCGAGGCTAACACACTACTAGATAGATACAGGGGAATATTGACCGACCCAACTCGAGGAACCACTACAAATCATTGTGTATTTTTTTTGTGTTATTGGTTGTGTTGTGCATTGTTTTTTATTTTTTTAAAAAAAATCCACATCACCTATTCACCTCCCCCTCTAGGTGAAGAGAAATCCCTTGACTTTCATCGATATTGATGGGTGACTTGTCTGTGTCCTTCATGTATATATGCATCATATTTAATATTTGTCTTTTCTTTACTTTGCATTTGTTGTATTAAGTGTGTCTTTGTACTGTAGTATGATTTCCCTATCTTCTTAGGTGATGTTGCTTCTAGGGTAGTTCCAGTTTGAATGGATATCTTTTGCGATATTTGGAAGTGTTTTTACTTTTTACGTTCCTTTTGTTTTAATGGGCACGTGCAACGTTTAGTGTTAGCCTTAGCGTCCACCATTTGGCTTCTGGCACGGTCATTGTCATATGAATGTAATGTAGAGGGGAGTTTGCCCCCCTTATCGAGGTGGGCTGACTTGGAATCCATTTTCGCTGAATACTATAGGGGGATTTGGGGATTGCCCCTATAAGAGGGGTAGGGGGAATTAAGCCCCTTTTAGTGTTGAAATAAAAAACTCGGTCTCAGTAGAGTTCACCCTTGAGGAAGGGGTGATCGTACACTTACTTCTCCCTCACAAGACAAATAACTACGGAATCAGAATAGGAGATAGACCCAAGGCTCCGACACGAAGGTCTCACCACACAACCGGAAGATCTTAAAGCGATTCCCCTCCTTAGCCAAGTGCCGAGCTAAGGATACCTTAGAAAGCGCAGGAAGACCGGGGCATAAGTAAGCATGCCTTCTGAGGTACCTCCTGGGTATATTTATAGATTTCTGAAAATGTCCTGGAAATAGCTAACCTTTGCTATTCCAATCAGCTATGTGCAGCCCAACTGGGTTTGCCAATAGCATAAATCCATTGTTCTAAAAGGCTATAAGCAGGCCAACTGGGGTAAAATGATAAAGATACATCACAGAAAAACTAGGCGAGTGGCCCTCTAAAACCTCCACTCGTCTGGGGTGGTGAGTGCTTGATGGATCTTGCACTCGCCTCCTCCACTTTCCTAGGTGAGTACGGGATAGAAACCCCCACACGCCAAAAGGTGTGAGTGTTGCATAAGCCAAGTACTCACCTCCTTAGCACCCCATTACGGGTCCAGCTCTACTCATCACCTAAGAGCAAAAGGCACCGACTGCAAGGGCTTCACTCAATACCAAGGAGATAAGGTGTTGAGTACTTGGGCCTCATTCAACAATAAGGAGAGGAAGCGTTGAGTGTCTAGGGCGGCGAGTACACAGTGAGGTTGGCATTCACTACCCCCCTATATGCTTGGGTAAGTACTGAATTAAGCTTGCCTCCACTCACTCATTACTTGCTGAACCCCTGGGATGAGTGCGATCTGACCAGCTCCACTCGCCCCTCATTTGCTCCACCCTACCAGGGAGATCTGAGGAGGCCACTGAGCTCTCGCCTCCTCCCGGTTTGCATGGGACTTGGACTACTGACTCCTATCACCCACTACTCGCTGGATATGGGGCTGTACATCTGGCATTAGTAGAGGGGTTTGAATCTTTCTCTGCTGGAGATACATAAAGACCTTTGCACTTCAGAAGGAATAGGGTTATATTCTAGTAGAGGTGGCGAAAGAACTTTGTCCATTTACGCCTCACAGGGACAAAGGATCCATTCTATTGGAGGTGGAGAAGGACATGTGTCTGCTTGCACTATGGAAGGACTCGAGGTCTGTTCTATGGGAGGTGTAAAAATACCTTTGTATGTTTTCTCCTCGGAAGAACTATGGATCCATTCTAGTTGAGGTGGCGAAGGAATTTTGTATGTTCGCCTCTAAGAAGAACTAGGGGTTTGTTCTAGTGGAGGTTCATATGAACCTTTGTCCATCTTTCCTTGATAGAAGAAGGATATGAGGTTCATTCTCTCAGGAGGTATAGAAGGACTTTCATCCATCTCACTATAATAGTAGAAGGATACAAGGTCCATTCTTTAAGGAGGTATAGAAGGACTTTCGTCCATCTCGCCTTGATAGTAGATGATTGTTGTAGCAGATGAAGCTAAATATTGTTGTATTAGTGCTAAAATAAGATACAGGTGTGCGTAAGTCATGCCACACAACTTGTTATTCTAGCAAACAAGAGAAAGTAAATTTTGTATGGTATCGAATTCATGAGCCCTACGCATCGAGTCCCAGTCGCACACATTGGTGTTGTGTCCTGTGAGAAGATCTCCATTTTAATGCCTTCTGTGAGGGCGCCAGGATAGAGCTCCCTCAATATTGATCCTTTAAGAATGATGTTACATATTGAGGAGTCTTGCATGATAATGAATTGGACATCGTACATAGCATATGTTGGAGGGATCCCCAGAGTCACTTGTAGGATAAAGCTACTAAAGATGGGAATTGTTGGGTGTCCTATAACATGATCACCCCATACGCCTTGCTAAGCATCCTTCCCAAAGATCCCTAATTGGCGTAAGGTAAATAGAAACACCACTTTGATGCACACATCGTCGTCAATCAATATACCGCTCATTTGTATAGGGGATATCTGATGATTACCCAAATGTGTTGTGGGATTGACGAAGATCCCTGTACATCAGGAGGGGTTGTCCTGACCATCTCTTATCATGCTTGAGGGGAAGTTCCTCTGGGGTCCCCCCTCCCCACTATGAGCTTGGTCGAGGCAGATTGCGTCACAACCATCTTTCCCTAAAACTTTCGAGCAAGCCAAGGTGTGCAAGCCACTCAAAATCCTCCTTCAGGAACATATATTCCTCCATTTTATGTCTGATACTCTTGCGATAGTGGAAGTATTTGGATTGATCGCACAATCTAGGAGTAGCACCCTAAGCCTACATAATAATGGGTAGTTCTTGATGATTTGTATAACTTCTATATGAGAAATGTTGGGAGGAGTTAACTATGGCTCCTGTAGCATCCCCCAGTCTGTGTGAGTCATCGAGGTGTCTGCCTCCCTTTCTATATGTACGGCTCATATTCTACTCCTTTTGTCACTTTTGAGTTCTTAGTCCTTACTAGAGAGGGGCTATTGTGAAGGTGTTGCCTTCATCGACTGGTGCCCCCCCCCCAAGTCCATGCATTCATAATGCGTCATATTGTACGGGCCACTCTACTGAGCATACGACGGCTTGAAGGGAATAATGTGCAGTCCATGGTCGGTAGATATACTCCTGGGGACCTAGAAGTCCCTAAGTCTCTTAATAGGGCGAGCGCCCATGCTTGGCATTCCTCCATCTAAAATATTTGCGCTTCCAATGCGGCGATCACCTTCTCGAGGTGGGGTACATTCTCATTAGGTGATTTATTGGATTATTGAATGTCAAATTCCTCGCATGTTTCCTGGTCTGCGACATGCGTGTCTCCTCTTATTATTGTTGTTAGGTGGGGGTACTAAGCGTTGCTTCCAAGGACTTGTTGAAAATTTGAGAACACCTTCCCATAAACGGCATCAAATAGTTGCAGGTTATCTGATTTTCCTCCGGCCTACAAAATCAGACAGTCTTAGCTCCATGTCGGACCAGGCATGCAAACTGTCAAATGAAAACTAAATATCAATGACAATATACGTAGAAAAGATGGAAAGGAAGAAAAACTAAGTGCCTTGATCTGTGTCGGACCAAAATCTACTATTTTTCAGTTGTTTACAAGTTTTAGAATTCCTTAGGGGTAAGGGGTGACAAACCACTTCTATATTAGAAGCTTTAAGTATAGAAAATAGGAGAAGTAGTTAACTCCATGAAATCTCGTTGAGATATTGCACCGGAGTTTCCACAAGCGCGTTACTCCGAGCGCTTTCCTGTTCCTACATCAGCGTGTGTAAGCGCGCTGAGCATGAGCGAACTTGAAAGGGAGCAGAGTGAATTCCAAGAAAAGGAATGCTCTATGTCTTACATCTGTCTTAAAGAGGGTCTTTGGAAATTCGCTCGGCTGAATCCTTGGTTGGCGAATAACGCTGCTCCGTTCTGGTAACCTGGATCCCCAAGTTTCCCTAAATCAAAAACATGGCCTTTGGGTGGCCCGGGAAGGTTGCCCGGCTTTGGCGGCAGCTAGAGAGGGCTGGAGGTGGCCAGCAGTCGTGGCAGACCCCAGCATTTAGGCATGGATGAGGCACTAGGGGCTAGCTAGGATCTCCTAAGCACATATGCGTGTGCCGACCGTGTGCGCGCACTGGCTGTTAGCGGGAGTGCTCGCCAGGTGAGCGGATTTGTCGTGTGCATGCATGTCGAGAATGCATGAGTTGGCCTAACACGATGCTTTGCTGTTTTTGGTTGCCCCCACCCCGGTCGGGCCTCACTCTAGTAGACTTAATCGGACTGAAATTCCTTCAAAAATATTTTAAATTAAAAAATCCAATCTCACGGCTTTTATTTTTGCGAGCCCACAACCTCACCTCCTGCTTTCTCATCTTCCTTGCCGGCCTCACTTCGCCTCCCTCCGAAAAATCAGCTAAACTCCTGGTGCTTTCTCATCTTCCTCCCCGGCCTCGCTCTGCCTCCCTCCGGAAAATCAGCGGCAAACTCTTGTGGCTTTTTCATCTTCTTAGCCTGCCTCACTACCCCTCCCTCCAGAAAATCAGCGGCAAACTCCCAACGCAGCACCGCCCCACGCAGTACTGCCCAACACAGCTCCTCCCGCTACAGCAACTCCCGACGAAGCTTTGCCCATCTCGGGGAGGATGGGCATTGGCAGATTACTTTTCCAAGGTGGCAGTGGAGCGGGGAGGATGGGCGGTTCTTGGCCGCCTTCCTCGGGGACCTCCAACAACAGATATACAATGGTGGTGCAGGATGGTTATTGTGTCTGTGCTCCGATTCATTGTGTTTGTGCTCCGGTGCGGGATGGTTATCTCCCTCTCTTTTGTCTCTCTCTATGGATTTGGTGATATTTGGATCACCGCTTGCACGATATAGTTTTCGATCGATCGGAGGCCGATTTTGAAGGTAAAGCCCCTTCACTTTCCTTCATATGCCATACTTTTCTCAGTAAATCGAGTACAGTTTGGTTGTTTCTATGGGAGAACACCGTGTAAACTCGATCTTACCCTGGACCGATGATGTTCTTAATTTTAACTTGTTATTTTCCTTTTTATTAAGAGATTAAACGTTGATCATTTACCTCTTGAATTTTTCATGGAGTAATGATAACTTTTATTTTTCAGATCAGACTAATTAATTTTGGTGAACTTCAATATGAACCTTTTTTATAGAGTTCTATTTGATTATTTGAATGTTTTTTGTCAACTAGTTAGGGGATTTGAACATCATCATCATCATCATCTTTTTGAATTTTCACGCTCTAGTCTTTTTTGTATACTGAACATGAGATAGGCCTACACAAAGTTTCTTATAGCTTCCCGTTAAATGTTTCCTTCTGTCTACCAATTTAGTTCATAGTCTTTGAATTTAAATGTTGTAAACCTACAATAAGATTTGTGGTTTCTTAATTTCTTGTGGGTGAATTCATACATAAGTTATGGTTCTCAATTTATTGCGAGTGAATTAATGTTTCTCTCACTATTTATGCTTGTGCGTCCAAAGCAAGAGTAAGTGTGCTATGAAAATGATGTAATCCAATATGAAGTACCCAAAATAAAAGGGAGGATAAAATAAAGTGCAAGTGGATTTATGTGCTTTGATTAATCAGTTTGATTAAATCTACAGCTTAGGAGATGGAAGATTGCGTTTTAGTATATGAAAAAGGAGATCATGATGATTATAAAGATTGTCCGCATTCACAAACCTAATAGCTGTAGATTGCAGTACAAACAATTAAAATCCTTTGTTGTTGTTGCCTTCTTTGAGACTTACCCTTTCTCCATGTCAGGCGATCGCACGGAAAACAAAATTGGACTTCACTTTTATAATTTGAAGTATATTTATGATTTGATGGCTTCACTTTTAGACGCACATCTTTTCTTAAAATAGCTTGCTAAGTTCATAGACACCAATGAATTCAATTATAACTTCTCTCATTTTATTTCTACCTCCTATTATATTCCTTGAATTCTATCATAACACATAATTATATAACTTATATATCCCTTTAAGTCGACAATAATAGTTAGCATTTCTTACTCAGTTTACATTATTTTAAAAAATCTATCTCTTCTAGAAATCGACCGTTCCATTCATTCTTCATCTCGCCACTGACTTTGTCCGATCCATCACAGATTGTTTACATGTTAGTCATTATCGCAAATGAATAGTATCGACCTTGTGTTGCGGGACATTGTAAAAACACAACAAACGGTGGAGGCCCTCATCTGTCACTGCCCTGAAATTCTGTCGGAATCGATTCCGACCCAACGCCTCCATTCTATTCATCAGCATTTGACTGCCCCACTAGTGAGTCGTGCATTTTTTCCAAGCAATCTAGCACGCTAAATAAGATTCGGGAGTATTGGTTTAGAGATGATTCAACTAGATTGGCTAAGCTTGAAGCCACAATCACTCTCTTCATGAGCCTTCCTGAAGATCTAATAGTTAAGTGGATTACGACTCGTTATAAGAATCACTCTGAGTAGAAGATGATGTTGAGTTTTTGTTTGTGTAAGTGAACAAGTGAACATGTGGCTTTTTTTAATGTTGTCATATGATATGTTAATTGTTAATGCTATTGTGAACATGTTAGCGAACATATAACTTCTATTTTAGATGTTTTATTCCTGTGAACAATAAGCAATGATACAATGATGTCCATTTAAATTATCTACATTAGGTATGCATTTTATACCTCTGTTCATTTTGGTATGTTTTTGAGTTTGTAAATAATTTTTTTACTAAGTGTTAGAAGATAAAACAAATAGTTTATGTGATTGAACAAATTTCAGCTCACTTGATTAGACGTAAATGATAAGTTCTTTTTGATCATTTTCTAACAATGACAATATGTTGAATCAATGAGCATTTGAATACTTGATCAAAGGAGTATCAAGGGGACCATATTTGGAAACTATAAGCCTCGGTCTGGCCTACCTGCGCTTGATGAGAAATGCATGAACATGGTAAATCTTAGTGCGCGGGAATTTTAATTGGAGAATTTCATAACCCATGATTTGCCTCTATCTAAGATCAATAAGGCATTTGAATACTTGATCAAAGGAGAAAGTTTTTGATGTGTAATCTGTATGGAGTGAAGTCACCGTCGATCAAAGGTGTAAGCATGCACTAAGTAACTCTCTTCATGACAATGAGGAGCTTTTAGATTTTTTTTCTTTCTTCATTTTATTTGTTGTTTCTTCTTGGTTGAAAAGCCTGACTCGTGTTAGAAGAACTTCAACAATAGTGCGAGCTTCAAGTGTTTTTTTATGAATCTCTCCTAATGGTGGAATGCTTAAAATATAAATTCATATGATATCTCAAGTCAATAATTGTTAAGCTGAGGACAAAAAATTATGTAAATCTAATTAGCAAAAGACTTGGTGCCTGAATGTCCATGATTTTGTTGCTAACACAGAATCATAATCACCATAAACAAAGAAGCTACTCATTTTTTAAATGGAGAATTATTGCAAGGTCATCCTATTATGTTTCAAAACATATTCAAAATGTCATAACAAATAATTATTGATTTACTTTTGTCACTTGAATCACATCGTAGATTGAGGCTCAAGCAAAACTAATGCATGAGAATTGTGTTCAATTACATTATATATTTTAACTCAAAATGAATCCATTAGACTACACGTGTTTTCAACACCCAATGTAATTAACAGCTATTTTTTGAGGGTCTAATTGCTTTAGTTCAACTATCAATGAATCAATAATGCGTACATATTTAGACCTCTTTCTCTGTCACAAATAGGTAAATGTGGTTTCTTTAGCTGTCCCAAATAGGTTAATATGCTAACGTGAAACAATCTAAAACATAAAGAGCGTATGAAAGTCTTTGATTACAAGGATAACTGATCACCTAAAGGGGGTGAATAAGTTATTGCAGTCTTTTCAAGATTCTTTATGATCTCTTATGACTTGAGTCCTACTGTGTATACTTAATTCAGCTTTCAAGAAAAAAAATACACAGCACACTAGATTTTATAGTGGTTCCCCAGTGTATGGGTACATCCACTATCCCTCTCCGCCTTTCTAACAGTATGTTAGACAAGGATCTTCTCCAAAAACTTTGGCTCCTCAGATATTGCAGCACGATCCCACTGGATTAGTCAGTCTCCATTGAGACTTACAACACTGGCTCATAGCCCTCCATATAGTAATCACCTGACAACCACACACATGCATAAATGCCCTTTACACAGGCTAGGAGAAATAGGCCCACATAGATTCATATAGGAATCCAATCACACAGCCTTTATAATTTAGGCTTTACAATAAGATCTCACAGATCTCTCACACAACTAAATCAATCTAGGCCTCAACACAGATCTTACATATCCACTGATTTGAAAGAGTTGTTGATTTGACTCAAGAGAAATTATTCTCTGAGTCAATTTCTTCCTGGGCTAAGAAATTCTCAGCCCTATCTACTTCCCAGTAATAAGAATGACAATCTTTGACTATATGTGGCTTGTGCTGGAAGTTCCTCGGGACCTTGATCCTATTCTTGCTAATGAAGGGGGAAGATAAAGAATGAATATCTTCAATCAGCTAACCTTTATTGGCAGAAAATGAATTGCTCTACCTCTCCTTCTATCCAGAGAATACTCAGTACAGATATCTCCTTCTTCTTCAACGATCCAGAGAAAGATCTTCAGATTTGGCTCGGCTTGGATAGTGAATCAACTTCAGCTAGGGCTTGCTTAGACTTATTTTTCTTCCCCAGAGAGATTCTTTGTTCTTGCTGTAGCAGATATTATGTTGGTACCCTAGTTTGATTTGAGTTTAGTCTTCTCCTTTTGTCCCTTGACCCAAGAAATATCTATGGTCAATGGTTAGTGGTCTAGCTGTAGAGTCCCCGCTTTTCCAGATAAAGAATTTGGTTAAGTAGTTTGTTCGTTCGACTATAGTCGAACGCCGCTCGACTATCGTCGACTAACTGTTCGACGATCGTCTATCAGTTGCTCGACGTTCTGTCTGCGAGGAAAGTTCGACTATCGGTTGATAGTTCGACTATCTGTGTGCTTTGATAGTTTGACTATCTGCTTGGATAGTTCAACTATCTGATAGCTCGACTATCTGTTTGATAGGTCGACTATCTGCCTTGTTTGATAGCTCGACTATCTGTTGATAGATCGACTATCTGCTTTCTTCTGATAGTTCGACTATCTGCTGATAGGTCGACTATCTGTTTTCCCTTGGTAGTTCGACTATCTTCCTTGATAGTTCAACTATCTGATAGCTCGACTATCTGTTGATAGTTCGACTATCTGTCGTTCTCTGATAGCTCGACTATCTGTTGATAGTTCGACTATCTGTTCTGCGTTGATAGTTCGACTTATCTGTTGATAGGTCGACTATCTGTTTTCGCTTGGTAGTTCGACTATCTGCTTTGATAGTTCAACTATCTGATAGTTCGACTATCTGTTGATAGTTTGACTATCTGTTTGTCTTTGATAGTTCGACTATCTGTTGATAGTTCGACTATCTGTTTCGCTTTGATAGTTCGACTATCTGTTGATAGGTCGACTATCTGATAGCTCGACTATCTTCTGATAGTTCGACTATCTGTTGTGATAGTTCGACTATCTCCTTTGATAGTTCGACTATCTGGATCGTTCGACTATCTGTCCGATAGTTTGACGATCTTCGTTCTTCGGTCGACGATCTCCGAGGGTCGTTCGACGTTTTCTGTCTGCCTTTATATTTTGTATTTATTTATTCTATTTAACAAATTAATATATTATCTGGCATGTTTTATTTCAGTTGTTTTGTGATAATATTTTCAGGCAATATCTGTTCCATCCCTTTTGCCTGAGTCAAATCTTTTTCAGATAAAGTTGTTTGTCTTATTAGCTGACATTATATTTTACTTTATCTGCTGTCAGTCCTTTATAGCCGTTAGACTGAAAAGTTTTTCTTCTGCTATAAAGAGTTTGTGTCTGATGTGACTTTATTTAGTACTTTATTATCAGATTGCTTCCTGCAGCTTCTTCGAAAGAGGTTTATTCCTTTTATAAAATATTTTTGCTGCAGAGATTGTTTGTCTTTTTGATATTTGCAGCGCAGGTCTCAAGTTTCAGAAGAAGACAAACAGTTCAAATTGAAGAGAGCCGTTGCTTGTTGCTGCTATAAAAGGAATCCTTTGGAGAAGGATTTCAGCTAGCTAACCAGTTATTCATTTAAGCATTCAAGCCTTCATCAAGACCAAGTTTTCTGCTCTCAGCAATTTCCATTCATCTGAGAAGTGTTAAGCTCTTCTGTTCTTCTTCAACCTGAGTTCTCCTATTCCAGGAAGTTTAGACTCAGAGTTCTTTTGAAGAAGAAGAAGAAGAAGATAGCTGCTTGAAGATTTCTAATTTTATTATTTATTATCTTCTTGTAGTTTTTCCTTCAGATCTTTCTGAAGAGTTTTCTGCACTGAAGCAAGACTTCACCTGGACATTTTTGAGCCAGGGGGAGCCTTGATTCTTTAGAGCTTTCTAGCTCAGTGCAAGTCTTTGTGCTTCTCTAATCTATTGTAAAATAGAGAAGACATCTTAACCTTCTTTCCCCCTCCTGTATAGGGTTATTACTCCCTTCAAAAGTATCCCTTGGTGGCAGGGCACCTGATCAAAAACCTGTGTTCGGTTTTTAGACACCTGATCAAAAGTCTAAAGGGTTTCTGGATCTACCTGAAGCAGATCCTGTTGGTGGCAGGGCACCTGATCAAAAACCTGTAGTGGATTCCTACCTTGTTGGTAGAAGAGTGGACGTACCCAAGTTGTTTGGGGAACCACTTAAATTCCTTGTGTCGTCTGGTTTGCCTTGTTTAATTTACTTGCATTGTGGCTGTGATTAGATATAACTAGGTTTGCTAGTTGCTGATTAGGTTTTCCAAGCCTTAACTGTAATTACAGTTAGCTTGAGTCTGTGCACAATACTGTGTTAGGCTTTAGGGTTATTTCTATATCTATAATCTTTTCATTCCGCATTTCACTCCAAGGGAGTTGGGTAGACTATTAAGTTTTGTCTAGTGCAAAATTTGACAACTCTATTCACCCCCCTCTAGAGTAGTATTTATCCCTTCACTTTCAATTGGTATCAGAGGGAGGTTGACTGACTGAATAGGCTAACACCTAAGTCACAAGATCCTGATAGATACCAAATTTTATAGATATTCACTATCACTATCATGGCCCAGTCCAAGGATTATTCTAGCACTCGACCTCCAGCATGCAACTTAGCTAAGTTTGGCATCTGGAAGGCAAGGATAAAATTATATATGAATTCTATTGATGAAAGCATCTTTGCTTCTATTTTGTCAGGACCCCCAAGAGCACCTGCTGCTGCTACTGCCATATCATCTGATATGAGTGCAGTGCCTCCTCCAGATTACAACGATGAGTACAAGAAGGCAAAGATAGCAGATGCCAAGGCGATGAACATTCTGGCTCAGACAATGTCTGATGAGGTATTCCAGAAGGTAGCTGACTGCTCTTCAGCAAAAGCTATGTGGGATACACTGAACCAGATTGTAGCTGGTTCAACTGATGAAAGGAAGGACAGAAGGTCCAACCTTATCTCACAATATGAGAACTTCAAGAAAACTGATGCTGAATCAGTTGAAGCCATGTACACCAGGCTCAGCTCAATCATCAATGAGCTGAGGACCCTTGACAAGGACATATCATTGACAGAGGTCAATGATAAGATTCTTATGTGCTTCCCTAGCACATAGGATCTAAGGATCTGGCCCATCAAGGAAGTCAGAAGTACAAATGAGATTTCAACTGAAGCCCTTCTCGGCAAGCTCAAGTCTTTTGAGCAAGTGCTGAAGACAAGGGAAGCAGAAGCTGAAGAAAAGACCCCTACTCCAACAAGAAAAGAGCAATCTCTAGCTCTTAAGGCTGCTGATGCTTCTGAAGGCAGCCAATCCAATGAGGAGCTAATGGCATTATTTGCCAAGAGGTTTCTCAAGATGGGGAGAAAGGAATTCAGAAAGAAGTCTTCACGCTATGAAGACGAACCAAGGTATGACCGTTCACCTGCTAAAGAAATTATCTGTTATGGGTGCAGGAAGCCTGGACACATCTTACCAGAGTGTCCAGAGGAGAAGAACAAAGACAAGAGTAAAGAAAAGGAACAGCACAGGAAGCACTCCAAGCCATCCTCCTACAAGAACAAGAAAAAGGAGAGAGGTTTCATTGCTGAAACCTGGAGTGATTCTGATGAAGAATCCTCCTCCTCAAGCTCCAGTGAGGATGAGGAAGAGAAGAAGGCAAAAGAAGTTTGCCTCATGGCAATAGATGCCTGCAGCAACCACTCTGCTGCAGAGAGTTCAGATTCAGATGAAGAGATACCTACAGAAGATGAGGTACTATCTTCTTATGATTTTACCTCAGCTGAATTTAAATTAGATTTTAAATCCTTATGCTTAGACTTAATTAGCTCAGAAAAGGAGATAAAAGAACTTAGAAATAAGTTAGCTGACTCAGAATTAATTGCTACAGAAAATATTAAGCTAAAGGAAGATCTCACTACTTGTAGTGAAGAAATTAAATTTCTTAAAATGGAGTTAGCTAAGTCTAAGAGGTTAGAAGAATCACTTAATGGTAGAAGCCTTAAGTTATTAGAAATTACCAGCATGACTAACACTAGGTCAGGTAATAACAAACTAGGCTTAGGAGCTTCTCCCAGTGAACCCCCAGTTATTCTTAAAAATAATCTTTCAACTCCAACGAACTTCATTTCAGCTAGTGGAATGAAGAACACTGAGCAAGTAAACCAAGTTAACAAAACTTTAAATAAAGCTAAGAGAGAGAAAAGAAAGAAATTTTTTAAAGAAATGCAAAGAGCGTCGAACGCCGCTCGACGATCGGAAGCTCAATGGTCGAACGAAGCTCGACGATCTGAGTGCCCATCGTCGAACGTCGATCGACGTTTTCAATATGATTTTCAAAATCATAATCAAACCCGTAGAAACCTAAATGAAAATAGAAACCCTAGGTTTGTTGACACATCATCTGCATGGAGAATATCACCTAGGAGATCTCACCCATTAGGTTATCACCCTCAGCCTGCATTTTCATTTATTTCTAGCTTTTCTTATGTGAAAAACAAGGGACCCAAGGTTACCTGGGTCCACTCTGTCTAAATAAATGTCTTGCACGTGAAGGCCTATCCTATCACTCAAAATAAGTGGTATTTGGATAGTGGATGCTCCAAGCATATGACAGGAAATAAAGATCTTCTGTCAAAGTTCAAAGCTAAGCTCGGCCCAAAGGTGATCTTTGGAGATTCCAGCTGTGGTCAGACAGAAGGCTATGGCAAGATCACAATTGGAGCAGTTACTTTCAAGAGAGTTACATATGTGACAGGACTGAAGCACAATTTGATTTCAGTCAGCCAGCTATGTGATGCTGGCTACCAGGTTTCATTTTCTAACTCTTCTTGTAATATTACTTTAAATAATAATGTTGTTTTAGTAGGCATTAGAATAGGTAATATTTATTTAGTAGATTTCAATTCAACTCATTCTGAAATCTGTCTATTTAATGAAGTAACAATTAATAATAATTCTTTGTGGCATAAGAGGCTTAGTCATGTTAACCTTAAAAATATATCTAGGTTATCTAAACACAACCTTGTTAGAGGTTTACCTTTTTGCCCCTACAAGAAGGAGAGCCTATGCAAGGCTTATCAGCTAGGCAAGCAAACCAAGAATTCTTTTAAATCTGTAAATAAAAGTGATTCTCCTAGAATCCTGTATCTATTACATTTGGACCTATTTAGCCCAATAAATGTACAGAGTTTAGGAGGGAAGTATTACACCTTAGTAATTGTAGATGACTTCTCTAGGTTCAGTTGGGTTTTCTTTTTGAGAACTAAGGCTGATAACTTCAAAGCCCTTACAGACTTTCTATTATGTGTGCAGACTGAGTACTCTACTCATGTGGCCTTGATCAGAAGTGATCATGGTACTGAGTTTGACTCTCTTCTCATGCAAGAATTCTGTGAGAGAGAAGGTATCAAACATAGCTTCTCAGCTCCTAGAACTCCCCAACAAAATGGGGTAGTTGAAAGGAAGAACAGAACACTCATTGAAGCTGCTAGCACATTGTTGGCAGATGCTAATATGCCTCTCACCTATTGGGCAGAGGCCGTTAGTACAGCCAATTATGTCTTGAATAGAAGTTTGATACACAAGCTTAAGTGTAAAACTCCTTATGAGTTGCTTAAAGGAAAGAAACCTAAAATTAATTATTTTAGAGTATTTGGTTGTGTAGTGTATATTCATAATAACAATAAAGAATATCTTAGAAAATTTGAAGCAAAAGCTTCAATGGGAATTATGCTTGGATATTCCCAAGTAAGAAAAGCTTATAGGGTTTATAACAAATCAACCTGTAAAATTGAAGAATCTGTGCATGTATCTTTTGATGAGTCTCAGATGTTTTACAAGGAGAAGGAAAATTCTCCTTCCTCTAGTTCATTGCAGGTACCTGATGCTACTCAAGAAATTCTTCAACTATCAACTCTTCAGATCACTGAATCAGACAGTGATGAAGACATTGCAGAAGCTGTTGTTGTACCACCAACAGTAGATCAAATTCCTCCTGAGGAATTAATCCCAACTGTTGCTGAAGATCACATCCCACCTACTGATATTGTCACACTTAGAGATCACCCCACATCTCAAGTGATTGGAGACATATCAGCTGGTGTGCAAACAAGACACCAGTTAAGACAGGATGTGATGCACGCTTGTTTCCTCTCACAGGTTGAGCCCCTCACCTTTAAAGATGCTGAGCTAGATCCCCACTAGATCATTGCTATGCAAGAGGAACTCAATTAGTTTGAGAGATGTAAAGTTTGGACTTTGGTTCCAAGACCTAAAGGCCAACTGATCATAGGCACCAAGTGGGTGTATAGAAACAAGTTGGATGCAAATGGAATTATTGTAAGGAATAAAGCAAGGCTTGTAGCTCAGGGCTACAGACAGGAGGAAGGTATAGATTATGACCAAACCTTTGCTCCTGTTGCAAGGCTAGAAGCTATAAGGATCTTCTTGGCCTATGCAGCCTATATGAAGTTTAAGGTGTTCTAGGTGGATGTCAAAAGTGCATTCCTAAATGGTGAGCTTAAGGAAGAGGTGTTTGTTGAACAACCACCAGGGTTTGTTTCTTCAACTCAGCCCTCACATGTGTTTAAGTTGCAGAAAGCTCTTTATGGACTAAAGCAAGCTCCCAGAGCCTGGTATGAGACTCTAGCTAGTTTCCTTTTAGAGCACAACTTTACTAGGGGAGTAGTTGATAGAACCCTTTTCGTCAAGCACCACAAGGACACAATCCTGTTAGTTCAAGTATATGTGGATGATATTATATTTGGCTCCACTGATCCCAAACTTTGCAAAAGGTTCTCTGACCTGATGCACTCTAAGTTTGAGATGAGTAGTATGGGTGTGCTGTCTTACTTTCTTGGTCTCCAAGTTAAGCAAGATGCTGATGGTATCTTCATCTCCCAATCCAAATATGCCAAGAGAATCCTGAGATACCTGAAGGGATGTCCAAATCTAGGACTTTGGTACCCAGCTGAGTCAGAATTTGAATTAATTGGATATTCTGATTCTGATTATGCTGGTTGCAGAGTTGACAGGAAGAGCACCTCAGGAACTTGTCAGTTCCTGGGAGAGAGATTGGTCTCTTGGTTCTGTAAGAAGCAGGCTTCTGTCTCAACTTCAACTGCAGAGGCTGAATATATAGCAGCTGCTAGTTGTTGTTCACAGATCCTGTGGATTCAAAACCAGCTTGTGGATTATGGTTACTCACACAAGAACACCAAAATCATGTGTGACAGTACCAGTGCTATCTCCATTGCACAAAATCCAGTGCACCACTCTAGAACGAAGCACATTGAGATTCGGCACCATTTCCTGAGAGATTGTGTGGAAAAGAACAAGATTTGTCTTGAGTTCATATCCACTGAGTTTCAGAGAGGTGATATATTCACCAAGCCCTTAGATGAACAGAAGCATCTGTTCTTTTTAGTTCAACTAGGCATGATCAATGGACGAGACTAAGTGTGACTATATCTGCCAATGTTGAAACCTGCTTGAAGATCGTCGAACGATGATCGAAGATCGTCGAACGGATCAAGCCTATCGTCGACCTCTGGTTAATGATAGCTTATCTGTTTGAAGATTGTCGACCGGCGTTCAAAGATCGTCGAACAGGTCGAGCTTATCGTCGATCTCTGGATGACGACAGCTTGTTGTTTGAGAAGCCAGAAATAGTCGAACGATTGATCGACTACTCTGCTTCTGGACCGATCGTCGAACGGCCGTTCGACCATCGGGTCCAGTATCTTTTTAATAGATCGACTATCTCCGGTCTAATATAAAGCCGATAGTCGACCTAGGTTAAAAGATCTTTTGTTTTATCGTCGACGGAGCGTGACTTTTCGCATTCTGTCTTCCCGCTTGTGATTTTCTGCCGCTTCGTCTCTCTCGTCGTCTTCTGTCTTCTCCAGCTCCTTCAATGGCGATTTCTCCAGCAGTGCTAGCTGTTGTAAAGTTCGATGCAGGTTTCAGCGTCGATTTTGACGCATTCAGTTGCTGTGAAGCAGGGATTGTGGAAATTCTTCAGTTATGCCGAGATCAAGTTCTAGAAAGATTAATGTCTACAAGGATAAAGTTAAATATTCCCGAGATTAAGGAATGGGCATTTACTTCGTCCTCCACCGACGAATCGATGACCGGCTCTATTGGCGGAGAAGAGGTAATTTTAACTCCCGCCATTCTGACTGATGTTTTTGGATTGATTAATGGCGAAGAAGATTATGAGCAAGATGCTCAAGAGTTTGGAAGAATGCTTACTGAGCTGGGACATGCCGAAGGCATTCCCTCCAAGCTGCTCAAGGTCAATTTCCCATTTAAGATTAAATTTCTTGCTGAGATAGTTGGAAAAGTGCTCCTTGGGAAGCACTCTGCTCATGACAACATTACAAGGCAACAATTTGCACTGATGTGTGCAATTGTTAATCAGAAAAGGATTGATTGGGCAGGAGTAATGTTCGATCTGATAAGGAAAAAGAACGGTAAGAAAGAGGTTACCCTAGGCAGGGTTATTGGAATTTTTCTGAAAGAGAAGTATCCCCAGCTGCTGATTTCAACTGCTACAACAATTAATGCAAGCAAGAAGATGGATCCGATCTGTTCTCCAAGTGGAAGAGGACGTTTGTGAAGCCCGCTCTCACAGGGGTTGCTCCAGCGACATCGGAGAGCACAAGGACTGATTCAGTCACTCCTCACCCTCAAGTAGCTGGTTCAGCTCATCCTTCTCTTCCATCATCTTCTTCTGCATTACCATCAACTTCTACTGAAGTAGTTCCATCCTCTTCAGTTCCATCTACCTCAGTTGAAGTTCCATCAACTTCAGCTGAAGTACGACTTCCTGCTTCTCCTGTTCGAGATACAACCACGGTTGTTCTTCCCTCTCCTCCTGCATCTCCTATTCCTTCTCATCTGGCTAGGATATCTGCTCCTAGTTTTGATTTGATAGGATCTGAGAGGACTCCAACACCTCGTCAGTCCCCTATTCGTTCTCCAGTTCTTTCTCCACATCATTCTCCATCTCCTGTTCGTTCTCCAGTTCAACAGGAATACATTCCTCCTGCTGATCTTCCATCATCTACAATTCCCCCACATTCCTTTGAAGTCACCCCAGCATTCATATCCAGCATTTTGGAGTTGATTACCCCTTCAATCAAAATCATGATTGAAGAGGCAATTGCTCCACTTGCCTCCTCTATTGCTACTTTGACTGCTACCATCCAATCCCTCTCTAAATCTGCTGAGCCCTCTTCTTCCAGGGGCCTGGTTTCAGTTTCCACTGAAATCAGGCAGGGGGAGATGTTCTATGAAGATGTCTCAGAGCTTCCAGCCTCAGAGCTTCCAGCCTCCTCCCTTCCAGCAGATCTTCCAGCGGTGACAGATGTAGTAATGACAGTTCAAGAAGAGACTGCTCCAGCTCAAGATGAATCAGTTTCAGTGTTATCTGACAAAGAAATATCTGATGCAGTTATGTTATCTGAATTTGCTGTAAAAGTTTTTTTAGAAGATCTCACCACTCCCTTGGTTGCCCGTTTCCTAGAAGGCATTATTACATCCTATCTAGATGAATCCTGGGAGTTGGTAAAGTATGAAGGTAATTCACTCATCCGTTTTATTGACGAGTCAATTGATTTGCTAGCTTGTGAATACCTAGAAGGAATGCTTTTAGCTTATTTAGCAGATTTGTGTTCATGAATCTTCAGATTATATTAAAGAAGATATAGCTGCTCAAATAGAAGTAGTTGTTCGAGAATCTGTTGCAGATGCTTTAGTTGTTCAAAAAGATATAGAAGATGTGTCTGAAAATCAAGATGAAATCAAAGATGACACCCCTGTACTGAGTTTGAAAGAAGAGAAAGCTAGAGCTGCTTGGCAATTAAGAGTACAATCTATGTTGGAAGAAAAAGAAAAGGATTTACAAGTTGAAAAATCAACTGTTTGGGATGATTCCCCAGGACTTGACCTGGATTCCCTTCTGGCTCAGGATGCCATAGAAGAAGAAAAGGAGAAAGCTGCTTTAAAGGAAAAGGCTGTTTCTGAAGCCTATGACCCATATGACAATCCTCCCTCATCTCATTCTGAGGATGAAGAGGATTCAGATTTATCTGAGAATTCAAAGAAAAAGAAAGCTGCACAGAAGAAAAGAAAAGCTGTTGCTCCTCCTCCTCTCAATCGTGATAATGACACTCCATATTATATTCTGAAAGGAATTGACCCCAAGTCAAAAGAGTTTCAACATTGGATGTGGTTCTCCAAGAACCAGCAAAAAGAGAGAAAGAGATCTAAGAGATATGATAGTCCTACCCCCAGATGGAATCCCAGAGGTCCTCCTCCTCCACCTCCCAGTGCAGGAGCCTCTGGCAACCTTTCTGCTAATCCTTCTACTCCGTCAGCAAAATCTGCTCCCTCTCAGCACCTTTCAAGGAAAAGCTCTCAAAGCCACCAAGGGATATCTCATTCTGGTTCTCAAAGGCATGTTACTGAAGTTAAAGAACAAGTAAAGGAGGTTGTGTATCAGAAGCCAACATTTTCACCTCCTCCTTCTCCTAAGAAAAAGATCTCTTCTGGTATTCCAGTTCATGTTGCTAAGGATGCTGCAAAAGGAAAAAGAACCATATTCTCTGAAAATTCTAGCAAAAAGTTTGCTGAGTTTGCTCCTCCATCGTCTCTGGTTATTCAAGAAGTAAAAGACACAGCTGAAAGTTTATTAGATTTATCAGTTAAGTTTAAAGCTGTTAAGCCTGTTGATACATCTTCTGAAAATGTGTATGAAAGACAAGAACTAGATCCTGATTACAGGATGGCTAGATTTCTTGAGATTGTTGGCTCAGCTCAAATTCAGAAAGCTAAGGCTGAAGGAAAGGATTCTACAGGATTTTCTACAATGTCAAAGTTCAGAATGAAGGAACTAGATAAAATCCAGGTTAGCCCTGAGGTCTTTGACCCTTCAAAGTATATGCAAAAACACCCAGAAGCAGTTGTTCCAAGTGCTGCAGAATTAAAGATTATTGGCGTGCAAGACTTGAAGATGTCTAAGAAAGAGGCCATTGATCCTTTGCGGAAAGTTTCCTTTGTTCCTAGCTCTTCTGACCCTAAGCAAGACTCTGTAGATCCTTAGTTTTGTTTGACTGTTGTTATTTATCTGATTGACTGTTAATTGTTTATCTATTTCCTGTATTAATTTTATTGCTCTATAGCTAGTTCTATGTTTTAGTTTTTGAGAGACTAAACTCAAATAGGGGGAGATTGTTGGTACCCTAGTTTGATTTGAGTTTAGTCTTCTCCTTTTGTCCCTTGACCCAAGAAATATCTATGGTCAATGGTTAGTGGTCTAGCTGTAGAGTCCCCGCTTTTCCAGATAAAGAATTTGGTTAAGTAGTTTGTTCGTTCGACTATAGTCGAACGCCGCTCGACTATCGTCGACTAACTGTTCGACGATCGTTTATCAGTTGCTCGACGTTCTGACTGCGAGGATAGTTCGACTATCGGTTGATAGTTCGACTATCTGTGTGCTTTGATAGTTCGACTATCTGCTTGGATAGTTCAACTATCTGATAGCTCGACTATCTGTTTGATAGGTCGACTATCTGCGTTGATTGATAGCTTGACTATTTGTTGATAGATCGACTATCTGCTTTCTTCTGATAGTTCGACTATCTGCTGATAGGTCGACTATCTGTTTTCCCTTGGTAGTTCGACTATCTTCCTTGATAGTTCAACTATCTGATAGCTCGACTATCTGTTGATAGTTCGACTATCTGTCGTTCTCTGATAGCTCGACTATCTGTTGATAGTTCGACTATCTATTCTGCGTTGATAGTTCGACTATCTGTTGATAGGTCGACTATCTGTTTTCGCTTGGTAGTTCGACTATCTGCTTTGATAGTTCAACTATCTGATAGTTCGACTATCTGTTGATAGTTCGACTATCTGTTTGTCTTTGATAGTTCGACTATCTGTTGATAGTTCGACTATCTGTTTCGCTTTGATAGTTCGACTATCTGTTGATAGGTCGACTATCTGATAGCTCGACTATCTTCTGATAGTTCGACTATCTGTTGTGATAGTTCGACTATCTCCTTTGATAGTTCGACTATCTGGATCGTTTGACTATCTGTCCGATAGTTTGACGATCTTCGTTCTTCGGTCGACGATCTCCGAGGGTCGTTCGACGTTTTCTGTCTGCCTTTATATTTTGTATTTATTTATTCTATTTAACAAATTAATATATTATCTGGCATGTTTTATTTCAATTGTTTTGTGATAATATTTCCAGGCAATATCTGCTCCATCCCTTTTGCCTGAGTCAAATCTTTTCAGATAAAGTTGTTTGTCTTATTAGCTGACATTATATTTTACTTTATCTGCTGTCAGTCCTTTATAGCCGTTAGACTGAAAAGTTTTTCTTCTGCTATAAAGAGTTTGTGTCTGATGTGACTTTATTTAGTACTTTATTATCAGATTGCTTCCTGCAGCTTCTTCGAAAGAGGTTTATTCCTTTTATAGAATGTTTTTGCTGCAGAGATTGTTTGTCTTTTTGATATTTGCAGCCCAGGTCTCAAGTTTCAGAAGAAGACAAACAGTTCAAATTGAAGAGAGTCGTTGCTTGTTGCTGCTATAAAAGGAATCCTTTGGAGAAGGATTTCAGCTAGCTAACCAGTTATTCATTTAAGCATTCAAGCCTTCATCAAGACCAAGTTTTCTGCTCTCAGCAATTTCCATTCATCTGAGAAGTGTTAAGCTCTTCTGTTTTTCTTCAACCTGAGTTCTCCTATTCCAGGAAGTTTAGACTCAGAGTTCTTTTGAAGAAGAAGAAGAAGAAGACAGCTGCTTGAAGATTTCTAATTTTATTATTTATTATCTTCTTGTAGTTTTTCCTTCAAATCTTTCTGAAGAGTTTTCTGCACTGAAGCAAGACTTCACCTGGACATTTTTGAGCCAGGGGAACCTTGATTCTTTAGAGCTTTCTAGCTCAGTGCAAGTCTTTGTGCTTCTCTAATCTATTGTAAAATAGAGAAGACATCTTAACCTTCTTTCCCCCTCCTGTATAGGGTTATTACTCCCTTCAAAAGTATCCCTTGGTGGCAGGGCACCTGATCAAAAACCTGTGTTCGGTTTTTAGACACCTGATCAAAAGTCTAAAGGGTTTCTGGATCTACTTGAAGAAGATCCTGTTGGTGGCAGGGCACCTGATCAAAAACCTGTAGTGGATTCCTACCTTGTTGGTAGAAGAGTGGACGTACCCAAGTTGTTTGGGGAACCACTTAAATTCCTTGTGTCGTCTGGTTTGCCTTGTTTAATTTACTTGCATTGTGGCTGTGATTAGATATAACTAGGTTTGCTAGTTGCTGATTAGGTTTTCCAAGCCTTAACTGTAATTACAGTTAGCTTGAGTCTGTGCACAACACTGTGTTAGGCTTTAGGGTTATTTGTATATCTATAATCTTTTCATTCCGCATTTCACTCCAAGGGAGTTGGGTAGACTATTAAGTTTTGTCTAGTGCAAAATTTGACAACTATATTCACCCCCCCTCTAGAGTAGTATCTATCCCTTCACTTTCATGTTGATTGTGCCAGCAAACTCAGAAACCCTTCAGATTTTTAAAAATTGAAGTTCTTGGTTTTATAACAATGGTGGATGAAGACGACGAACTCCCGCTTCTATTTTTCAGAATGTTAATCAGGTAAAACTAGTTTGATCTTAATCTCAGCTGTTATTTATAATCCCATTGATTTGTGGGATGATTGATATGTGTCGCAGTTTTAACGGTGGTTAAAACCTAAACTTAATCAAATTGATATCCATTGTAGACTGACGACAATATTAATGTCAATTTGTAGTAATTAAATAATGAATCAGAAAAATCATTGACTTGTTGACTTTGTTGACGTCAGCATCATTCCGGACTTAGCAAAATCAAGCAATACTTCAGAAATAATCAGTTTGACAAACTCAAAACTCAGTTCGACGAACCTAGAGCTCAACTCGATGAAATCAAGCAATACTTCAAAAATATTCAGTTCGACAAACTCAAAACTCAGTTTGATGAACCCAGGGCTCAGCTCGATGAAATCAAGCATCATCTCAGAAATCTTCAGTTCGACAAACTCAAAACTCAGTTTGACGAATCCAGAGCTCAGCTCGATGAAATCAAGCACCATTTTGGAAATCCTCAGGTAGATGAACAAGTGAAAGCTGAGTTCGATGAAATCTGAACTTAGCTCGACAAAATCAAAGCTGAGCTCGACGAAAAATGGATAAGCAATACTTCAACATATCTGGACTTAGAATTTTCTTCAGCTCTACTAGGCATTGAGTAGCGTTGAGTGAATAGGCCATTCTCAACGAATCTGGACTTAGAAATAATTCAGCTCTGCTAGGCGTTGAGGGCGTTGAGTGTATATCTCCCACTCAACGCCTTTTGCCTTAGCCTTCTGTCTGATGACGTTGAGAGTGTTGAGTGTATATCCCTCACTCAACGCTTTTTGCCATAGCCATATTCTTCAGCTTTCTTCCCGATGGCGTTGAGAGCATTGAGTGTATAAGCTTTACTCAACGCTTCTGGACTTAGTTGATTGTCTGTCTTCCACTGCTTAGGCTTTGACATGATATCCTTCTCTCAACGAATCTGGCCATATGGCGTTGAGTGAGTTGAGCTCACTGAATGCTTGTGGACTTAGCCAAATTTTCGTCTTGTCAATATAGTAAGCTTTGACTGTCAGCCTTCTCTCAGTGCTATTAGTTGTACGACATTGAGTGAGCTTGCCTCACTCAACACTTTTGGACTTAGGCATTTTCCGAAATTTCCAGCGTATCACTTTAAGTCCACCGATCATTGTCTCTTGAACTATATGTTCAATCATTGTGACAAAGACCAACCTATATGCATGAACTTAAACATACATCAAATACAACTATATGTATATTATTGATCTGTTTGACTTCTTACAAATCTAAGACATTGGGATCAATGGACCCAACAATCTCTCTCTATTTAAAGAAGTCAAAACACCACTTGAGAATTTAATTCTTTGTCAATGATATACACTAATATAAGCAGCAATAATATTAATATTATTAAAGCAACAAGAGTTACCACATTAGATAAATTTACCATTTTTTCCCTTGTGCTCCCCCTGCTTTGCTGCATCCTGCTGCTAATTAAAGTAACAAGAGTTACCACATTAGATAAGTTTACCATATTTTCCCTTATGCTCCCCCTGCTTTGCTGCATCCTGCTACTACAAACTGCTTCACCTGTAAAGCCTTTCCTGTAGCTGCTTGTTTATTGCTGCTACTCCCCCTTGTTACTTTGTTCTTGTACTGCTTCTCACCCTTTTTAACTTCTGTGAAATAGCTTAAGAGCAGCATGCTATCTACTCCCCCTATATGAGAGCAGAGAGACACCTAGAGCAGAACTTGCTCCGCCTCAATAAGAATAACTGAAGCTATACCAAATTCAACATACCCAATTCAAATTTAAAGGTATTGTACTTTGCTTCATCTAGTGGCTTGGTGAAAATATCAGCCATTTGCTTATCTGTTGGGACAAACTCAAGACTAATATCCTCATATTCCACATGCTCTCTTATAAAATGATATCTAATCTCCATGTACTTAGTTCTGCTATGTGATACAGGATTCCAAGCTATAGAGATTGCACTTGTAGAGTCATAAAACAAAGGGCTTTTACTTATATGGAGGTTATAATCCTGGAGTTGATGTTGAATCCATAGCAAATGTGCATCATAGCTTCCTGCAACTATGTATTCTGATTCTGCAGTAGAAATAGATACACGAGTCTGCTTCTTGCTGCTCTAGGACACTAGCCTTCTACTCAGAAACTGACAGGAACCAGATGTACTTTTCCTGTCCTCTCTGTAGCCTGCAAAGTCTGCATCTAAATAGCCAATTAGCTCAAAATCCCTATTCCTAGGGTACCATAGGCCAAGATCTTGTGTGCCATTTAAATATCTCAAAATTCTCTTAACAGTTGAGAAATGAGTCTCTTTAGGGCATGCCTGATATCTAGCACAGACACTTGTAGCATATATGATGTTTGGCCTACTAGCAGTGAGGTATAAAAGAGAACCAATTATCCCTCTATACAAAGTTTGATCAACAGGTTTTTCTGCCTCATCTTTGTCTAAAGATATATTTGATCACATGGGAGTTTTCATGGTGGAAGCATTCTCCATCCCAAATTTCTTAATTAACTCTTTGGTAAATTTAGACTGTGATATGGATATTCCATTGTCAGTCTGTATTACTTGGAGACTCAAGAAGAACTTAAATTTACCCATGCTACTCATCTAAAATTTCCCTTGCATAAGTTTGGCAAACTTCCTGCAAAGGTTATCATCAGCAGACCCAAAGATAATGTAATCAACATATATCTGGACTAGGATGATCTTGCCCTTATATTCCCTAAAGATTAGAGTCTTGTCTATCTTCCCCCTTGAGAATTTATTTTCAATGAGGAAGCTAGACAATGTTTCTTACCAAGCTTTAGGGTCTTGCTTTATCCCATATAGAGATTTCCTTAGTCTATAAACAAAATCAGTATGGTAAGGAACAACAAAACCTGGAGGTTGTTTCACATAGACTTATTCTTTCAAATCTCCATTCAGAAATGCTGATTTCACATCCATCTGATAGACTCTGAACCCTTTGAATGCAGCATATGAAAGGAATAATCTGATAGCTTCTTGTTTTGTTACAGGGGCAAAGTTTTGATCAAAATCAACACCTTCCTCTTGTCTGTACCCCTGAGCCACCAATCTAGCTTTATTCTTAACTATAATGCCTTTTTCATCATGTTTATTACTGTAGATCCACTTACTTCCAATGACATAATGTCCTTGAGGTCTGGGAACCAGCTTTCAGACCCTACATCTTTTAAACTAGTTCAATTCCTCCTGCATAGCTCCAATCCAAAACTTGTCTTGGTTAGCCTCTTCAAATTTCTTAGGTTTTACCTGTGATAGGAAGCAAGAGTATATTATTGTGTTGAGACATCTACTCCTTGTCACTAATCCTTATCTTGCATCACCAATAATCTGATGGTCTGGATGATCCTTCAGATGTCTTACTGCTTGAGGCAGTATTGCTTCAACATCATGTTCTTCATGATATTGATCTTCATCTACTTCCTGTGATCCTTGTGCTTCCACTAGGATGCACACACCCTCTTCTTGGTCTTGCATTATTGGATCATCTTCTTCATTTCTCTTGAGAGTGAGCTTTTTCAACCCTAGTTCAGTACCTGTAGAACTAGAAGAAGAGCTTGACAGCTCATTATTAATCATAGTTGTTTCATCAAACACTACATTAACTGACTCCTTTACAACTTGACTTGTCAAGTTATAGATATTATAAGCCTTATTATGATTACTGTACCCAACAAATATCCCTTCATAGGCTTTGGCAGCAAACTTAGTTTTATAGAACTTCCCATTGTTGAGTACAAAGCACTTGCTCCCAAAAATTATGAGATATGCAAGATTTGGTTTCCTACCCTTCATAATCTCATAGAGAGTCTTATTGTGGCTCTTGGTGATAGAAGCCCTGTTAAGGACATGACAAGTTGTATTTATAGTCTCAGCCCAGAAATATTCTTGGAGAGAAGTTGAGAGGTCTAAGTTGTTAGCCTAAATCACCTAGAGGGGGGTGAATAGGTGAAATGCGTGTCAAATGCGGAATTAAAAACTAACACAGCACACATCAAGCAATCACAGACGACAAGAGATTTATAGTGGTTCCCCAACCTTGGGTACGTCCACTTTCCTCACCGATCTAGCAAATCACTAGACTCGGCTACTCCACTATCTCGGATTGAAAACAATCCTACACCTCGGAACCACTTTCCTACAAAACTCGATCCAACTGGATCTACAAAACTCGGAAGAAAGGTCTTCCTACAAATCTCGGAGAAAAACTCCTACAAAGAAATTTTGGTTTGAGAATAAAAAATCAAAACAACAATCTCAGATCTGGATCTTTGACAGTCTTCTTCTTTAGGAACTTCGGCTTGATCAGAAAAGGTTGAAGATGACTTGAGAGAGATCCACGAATCTGAAAACTAGAACCACCTCGATCGAGAAGATAGATCTGAAAACTTTGAGGCTCGGCGAGATCGAGTGATTCACTTTTGTCTGGATCGCTGGAGAAATAGTCGTTAAAGACGGAGATCGGCGATCCAGAGTTTCTTCCGTGAACAACGATGGCGGCGGCGGCGTGAGAATTAGGGTTCACAGAATTTTCTCTTTCTTAAAAAGAATATCTCTGTAATCTTGTTAATTAGTCAATTCTGTAATGACCTATTTATAAGTGGACACCAACGGTCATAATCTTAATTAAGGATGACACGTGGACCAATCAGAAATGACGGATTCAAAATACTTATGGCAAATTCGAACTTAGAAAAATTCTGGAATAGAGAACTGCTATACTCGAGTAAGAGAAGATATACTCGAGTATGGGAATTTAGATACTCGAGTGACAAAGAGGAATATACTCGAGTATGAGAAGAGAAATTTACTTGAGTGAAAAATGAACTACTCGAGTATCAGAAGAGATATACTCGAGTATCAGAAAAGATACACTCGAGTATCAGCAAAGATATACTCGAGTATCAGCAAGATATACTCGAGTGAGAGGAGAATTACTCGAGTATCAGAATATGTATCCGGGAAACATTCACTTACTCGAGTTATAAAAGTCAATTACTCGAGTATAGAAATACTTACTCGAGTATTAAAATCAACTACTCGAGTATCGAATAATTTACTCGAGTATGAAAATCAATTACTCGAGTATAGAAATACTTACTCGAGTATTAAAATCAACTACTCGAGTATCGAATAATTTACTCGAGTATGAAAATCAATTACTCGAGTATAGAAACACTTACTCGAGTATGACTACTTGAACTTGCAGAGAAGAGAAGAAATGGATCTACTCGAGTATGATACATGATTTACTCGAGTGATTAAGTTACTTACTCGAGTATGAAAAGAACTTACTCGAGTGACTAACTAACTACTCGAGTATAGATTTATCTACACGAGTATTCAGAGCCTACTCGAGTAAGTCTAACTGATTACTCGAGTATGTCTAACTAACTACTCGAGTATGTCTAACTAGCTACTCGAGTATTAAGTCTGATACTCGAGTATAAAAAGGGGTTACTCGAGTATTTTGGACTTAGAAATATTTTTCTGAGGAAATTAGCTCCAATGCTTCTGTCCATCAATCCAAGTGCATGAATGAGAAGTGTATCCCAATAGAGAGGCTATACATGGGCCAACACTTTGGATCACACAATGAGGGATTACATTGCATGGTCCTGTGTTTGGTGACCCATTATAGACTGGCATTGGTCTACACTTGGCAATTAGAACCTACACACATACAACTCAAACATCCACATCAAATACATCTTAATTCATCTTAGTTCAAGGTCTGACTTCCTACAAATCTGAGGTATTGTGGAGACAAACCCCAACAATCTCCCCCTATTTGTAGATGTCAGCACTCTCTATACTAAGGTGAATTACTTAAGAGTAAAAGAACAACATGCATATAACAGGAGAATAAACTAAACTAAAGCAGGGTAAACAAAACATTGCCATAATCAGAATTAAATATATATATATATATAATGTGTTTTAAGCACAGAAACAAAAGTCCAATTCCACATTCTCAGTTCAACTCAAGATGGGGCATCCTTGTGCATCCTTTCTCTTTTCAGCTCTTGCCTCTCTAGGTAGCTGAAAGGTTTTGGAAAGTAAGTCCTGGGTCTAGGAGGAGCAGCTGGGTTGTTGTGCCCCCAATTCCTGTCATGGAGCCTGATCTTTATCTGAGATGCTTCATAGGCTTTCCATTCTGAATAACTGTAGTGGTTATCTCTGTTCTCACCAAGATATGTCACTAACCTCAAGGTATCAAGAATTAGAGACTTAGAGGTAGGACTCCACACTTCAGCATGAACAACAGGTGGTCTACCTTCAGAAGCTGGCTCTTTCCTGGGCGCAGAACGGCTGGCAGAAGCGCCGTCACCATATTTTCTTTTCTTCTTAGAAGGACCTTGAGAACTGGAAGGAAAATCATCTTGCCATGCTTCAGTATAGGATAGGGGAGGCTCAGTCACATCACCCTCAGGTCTGGGTGAGAAGACTGGCACACCTCCTTGAAAGGTTGCTTGAGCTGAGACATCTGCTGGAGGCTGTTCTGCAAGAGGATCTAGATGCTGAGGTATAATGGTAGGGTCCAGTTGAAACTCAGGAAAGTTTTGATTATGCAGCCAGACAGCAGTGTCATAGGTATAGAATTTGACAGACTGGAGCTGGGAAAGAATGGATTCTTTCAATCCTTTTACTAGATCACTTATAGCCTCTTGAGATTGGGTAGATAGTTGTTTGATTTGAGCTTCAGCCTGTTCAGATAGCTTTTCAACTTGTTCTTTTACGATCTTCTCCCCCTTGCTGATATCTATGGATAGCTGGGCAATTGCTTCATCTCTGAAGGTGCTCACTTCATTACATACTTTCACAACATTAGTTTCAGCTCTCTCATCTAGCTTGAGCTGATTGTGAGCTACTGTCTCTGCCTGGTTTCTTAGCTCACCTATGCTTGTGATGGTGTGATCTATTGCTTTGCCTCCAATATTGAACAGCTGCTTGAGTGTGTCAGTGTTTGCTTGAATTTCAGCAAAGCCTCTGCTCATCTCCTTTTCAAGAGCAGAGACCTTGGAGGTGACTGACTGCAGAGAGGCATCAAAGTAATCTCTCTGTTCTTTGAGCATAAGCTCAATCTTGCTTACAAGATCTGAAGAGGAAGAAGAAGAAGGGGCTGAGGTTGATGCAGGGACTGAGGGAGCAGGAGTATTCCAAGGGGGGATCTCTTCCACAATCACTGAGCTCACAGCTCTCTTGGTTGGAATTATCTCTATGGAATCACAAGGGTCAGTGAAGGAGGGGAGAGAGAAGTCAAGTGTCCTCAGAGGAGGGTCAACAGGTTCTGGGGAATCCTCCTCATCATCGGACAGGATGATATCATCATGAAGATCTGCTGCTGCTAAGGGAGAGTGAGCAGGGGATGGAGAAGGTTCTGCTGCAGGGGTCTGTTCTTCTGTTAGCTCAGGTTCTTTATCATGACTTACAGTATCTGTTGGAGGAGGGGAACTTGTATCTCTCAGTTCTTCAATCATGCTGGCTATGTCTGCAGCTGATGATAGAGGCTCCTCCTGAACCTGGGTTTCTGGCTGACTTAGAGCTTCTGAGGATATCTGGAGATCTGGAAAGGATGATGGAGAAGGATCTCTGACAGTGTGGACTGGTAGTTCTGAAGTCTGTACCTGAAGGGTGGATGAGGCAGGCTCCCCCTCAATTACTGCACCCAGAGTGTCAGCAATTTGATGTTGAGGAGGAGATGGAGTCCTGATCACAGCCTGATGTCTGGGAGCATCTGCTGTTAGGGAGGCCTTAGAGGATTGAGCAGTGTTCTGAAGCTTGATCTCGTATCTTTGTATAGAGGAGAGGGTGACTTTCTTCATGTGATGTAGGGGAGTACCTTTAGAGAGGTCAAATACTTGAGGATTTATCTCATGGAGAAGGAGAGAGATAATCCTTGCAAAATTGGGTTGCTTGACGCTTCCCTGAATCTTGTCCAGTAGCATCATTCCAAACTGGAATTTCTTTCTGTAGACGATGGCTTGCATTATTTCAAACATGTTATGTGAGATTTCTCTGATTGAGTAGGTCTTGCAGAGGATGACTTTAGAGATTACATCAATCAAGAACTTCCCTTCTCTGTTGCAATCGGCCCGGCTGAAAGTATCACACTCTGGAGCAACTCCGCAGTACAAAGCAGTCCGGTCTGAATCTGTAGGAGTTAGGTCGTCTTCTTCATCGACTACAGGGAGTCGGAGCAAGGTGGAGATAGAAGTTTTATCGAGACGGATCTTGATCCCACGGACCTTAGTTTTCAGAACTTTCCCATTCCTTCTTACCTTGAGATTACTGTAAAATTCTTCAACTGCGGGAATGATTGCTCTGCACGGCGTCTGGAGGAGAAAAGTTAATCCGGCGGTGTCGAATAAGATGAGGAGGTTGCGGAAGTCATCGGAAAGGTCGGCAATCCCCTCTGGGACGAGTTCAGAGCCTATGCCGATCTTCGAGGAAGGAGGAGCCATCTGTAATCCAGAGAATCTTGCGGCGACGGAAGATGAAGAACAGGAATCGGTAATACGAAAAGTCGGCGGCTACTCGAGTGAATGAGGAGTGGAAAGGACTTTTTCGTTTGGAATATATATATAAATAATCCTAATTAGGTTTAAAAAGGATTAAGTATAATGACATACCTGAACGAGGCGGCAATTTGCTAGGTGCGAGTAGAGATTTTGAAAATTCAAAAAAAAAATCCGAGTACTCGAGTAGAAGATGACAGCATACACGAGTATGAGGTTTAGTATACTCGAGTAGGCACAACATACACGAGTAATCAATAATTCATACTCGAGTATGTAATTAGCATACACGAGTATTAAGTCCTTGACGAATTTTCATACTCGAGTATAAGAATTTCATACACGAGTATCTTTTGGATTACTCGAGTATAAGAAACTTTTTACTCGAGTATTAGCCGTTTACTCGTGTAAGTGTAACGATGCTCGAGTCTCTAATACTTGAAGGAATTTCCCTGGTAGATGTCTATTTCCACTGAAAAACTGTACCTCTGAGCAGCCAACATTACTGATATCTTCTTAATTTGAGAGTCCATCACTGGTCTTCTTTGTTGAGCAGTCCAAGCTCAGTTTTGAAGAACGAGAACTTGGACTCATCCAGCGGCTTGGTGAAAATATCTGCAACTTGCCTGTCTGTGGAGACATACTGTAGATCTATATCTCTATTTTCCACATGCTCCCGGATGAAATGATAGCGAAGCTCTATGTGCTTGGTCCTGCTGTGGGAGACTGGGTTGTTGGCTATTGCTATGGCGCTGGAAGAGTCACAGAACAGGGGAATGTTCTGGAACTTCATGTTGTAGTCTTCAAACTGATTCTTGATCCATAAAAGCTGTGCACAACAGCTGCCTGCAGAGATGTACTCTGATTCAGCCGTTGAGATGGCTACACAGTTTTGTTTCTTACTGCTCCAGGAAATGAGTCTCCTTCCGAGAAATTGGCAAGTCCCGGAGGTACTTTTCCTGTCATCTTTGCTACCTGCAAAATCTACATCTGAAAATCCAATTAGTTCACTATCATTACTTCTTGGGTACCATAAGCCAAGATTTGGTGTACCTTTGAGGTATCTCAAGATTCGCTTTGCAGCGATGTAGTGAGATTCCTTAGAGTTCACCTGAAATCTAGCACATACACATGTTGAGAACATTATATCTGGTCTACTTGCAGTGAGGTAGAGCAAGGACCCAATTATGCTTCTGTACTTGGTTTCATCAAAAGGTTTCCCTTTCTCATCCTTGTCCAGAGACATAGCTGAGGCCATTGGAGTCCTCATAGAGGTTGCATTCTCCATTCCGAATTTCTTAAGTAGCTCTTTGGTGAACTTGGTCTGTGAGATGAAAATCCCATCTTCAGATTGTTTCACCTGAAGCCCTAAGAAATACTTTAGCTCTCCCATACTGCTCATTTCAAACTTCCCTTGCATAAGTTTAGAAAACTTCTTGCAGAGGTTGTTATCCGTAGAGCCGAAAATAATATCGTCGACATAGATCTGCACTAGCAAAATCTTGCCTTTTATTTCCCTAAGAAATAATGTCTTGTCTATCTTTCCTCTTGTGAACTTGTTCTCAAGAAGGAAGCTAGACAGAGTCTCATACCAAGCTCGAGGAGCTTGTTTAAGACCATATAGTGCTTTTTGCAATAAGTATACATAATTAGGATGGGTTGAATCAACAAAACCTGGCGGTTGCTCTACGTACACTTCTTCCTTTATGTCACCATTCAGGAAGGTGGACTTTACATCCATCTGATAGACGGTAAAGCCCTTAAGTGCAGCGTAGGCAAGAAATAACCTGATCGCTTCCAGTCTTGCCACTGGAGCATATGTCTGGTCGAAGTCAATTCCTTCTTCTTGACGGTATCCCTTGGCGACGAGTCTGGCCTTATTCTTTACGATTATCCCATCTTCATCCATCTTGTTCCGGTAGACCCATTTAGTCCCAATGACGTTCTTACCTTTGGGTCTAGGAACAAGTGTCCAAACCTTGCATCGTTTGAACTGATTCAGTTCTTCTTCCATGGCTAGAATCCAGGATGCATCGGAGTTGGCTTCCTCAAATTTCTTTGGTTCAACCTGTGAGAGAAAACTTAAGTGTAAATTCTCGTTAGTTGTACCTCGACGAGTTCTGACGCCATCCCGAGGATCTCCTATTATTTGGTCAACAGGATGATCCTTCAAGTGTCTGAACTCTAAAGTCCTTGCATCTGGGATCTCTTCAGCCACTGGAGTTGCATCTTCAGCTGGGATGTCTTCTTCATCTTGATCATCCACCTCTCCAATGGTGGTTGTAGAGGGGACCTTGATGAATGTCTCATCTTTATCTTCACTAGGTTCATCCAAGCTAAGTTCTTTCAACTTTGTACCTGCATCTACAATAGGCACACTAGACGAGTTGCTTTGCAACAGACTCGTCTCATCAAATACAAGATGTATCGACTCTTCTACCACTAGAGTTTTTCTATTAAATATACGATAAGCCTTACTATGGCTGCTGTAACCTACAAAAATACCTTCAAAGCTTTTCTCGCTAAACTTGGTAGAGTGATACTTGCCGTTGTTAAGCACGAAGCATTTACAGCCAAAGATTCTAAAGTATGAAATGTTTGGTTTCCTGCCTTTTAGAAGTTCGTAAGGGGTCTTATCATGGTTCTTGTTGATGAGTGCTCGATTTTGCACGTGACAAGCGGTGTTGACGGCTTCAGCCCAGAAATACTCCGGAAGTGAGGCATCACTCAACATGGTCCGACAAGCCTCTATGAGTGTTCTGTTCCTTCTCTCAGCTACTCCATTTTGCTGTGGAGTGCGAGGAGAGGAAAACTCATGAAAGATACCTTGACTTTCACAAAATTCTGTCATGGCTCCAGATTTGAATTCTGTTCCATTATCACTTCTAATTTTGACTACGGAACAGTTGTATTCATTCTGGATCTGCCTCACAAAATTAGTGAAAATACCGAAGGTATCTGACTTGTGTTTCAGAAAGAACACCCACGCAAAGCGCGAGTAATCATCCACAATAACCAACGTAAATTCCTTACCTCCCAAACTTCTAACCTGCAGTGGACCAAACAAGTCCATATGGATAAGCTGCAAACTTCTATTGGAATCCTTGCCTATTATGCTTTTAAACGAACTTCTTGTTTGCTTGCCTTTGATACAAGCGTGACAAGGACTGTCCGTAACGCACTTGACATTAGGTGCATCACGCACTAGGTTTTGAGAGAATAATTTATTAATAGTTTTGAAATTAATATGTGCTAGTCTCTTGTGCCATTGGTCAGCAAGAGATGCACTACTTTTTGCCAAAAGACACACTGGTGTCGAAGAGTCTATACAAATAAAATTTAGACAGAAAATATTTCTGCTTCGAGTGCCTGATAAAATAGTTTCCATATTGTTAACCGATTTTATCAAACACTTGTCAGCATGAAATTCAACTACGTATCCTTTGTCGCATAGTTGGCTTATGCTAATGAGATTGTGTTCCAATCCTTCAACATAGGCTACATCCGAAAAGGATACGCTACCGTTAGAGATCATACCATAGCCTTTAGTTATTCCTCGATCTGAACCTCCAAAGATGACCTTTGGTCTGTTGCAGACTGAGGTGTAATTCTGTAGTAGGCTCCTTGTCCCGGTCATATGCCGAGAACATCCACTGTCCAAGTACCAGATTGGCATTTTGGTGGCCTTTGGACATACCTGCAATTACAATCATTTAGCCTTAGGAACCCAAACAAGTTTGGGTCCTTGGTCTCGAGTTAGAATACTCCCCCTACGAGTATTAGCCTCATGAGTGGTCACTCTCACGTTGCTAACTTTAGGGGTTGCAGCATTTTTAGGATTGAACCAACAATCACTGGCAAAATGACCAATTCTGCCACAACACCAACAGTTGAACCTGTTGTATCTTTGCCTTGTGTAGTCCTGCTTGACTTTCTGGAATGAAGGTCTAGCAGGAGCTTTACTCTTGGAGGAAGAGGCTTCATGGTGATGGCAGTTACATGAAGTCTTCTCCTTCATAGGCTTTTCTACAATGGGTTTTACTTTTGGTGTCTTTTTGAAATTATGACCATGAGCATAAGGTCCATAGCTTTGAAGCTGAATCTCCTCATAGGGTGCCTTGAAGACACTCTCGCCAAAGTTACGAGGATGAGTCCAACCTTGGTATCTTGACTTAGGCTTCTCAGGGATCGGCCTAGAAAAGTGGTCGTAGGTGGACTCATAATCGAGTTCGTTCGTGGGAAAGATAACTTTCTTGAACACAACAGGTTCCAAGGGAGCTTTCCCTTTTTCTTCAGCTAGAGCCTTCCGGGCAGCCTTATTCTTTCTCTTGGCCTTGTTTCTCCTAGAGGATTTACTAGAAGAGCCAATGTGGCCTAAACCAGCACCCTTGGCCTTAGCAGAGAATTCAGCAACGATTGGAAGAACTGTCTTAGGCTTAGAGAAACTCTCAACAAGCTTCTTTTCAGCCTCGAGTTGTTTTTCCAGTTCTTTGATGATTTCCTCTTTAAGGTCGAGGTGCTTGAGAGCTTTATTGTATTCCTCCATAGCTTCATTGAGGTTCTCTTGAAGAGAGTTAGTCTTATTGACTTCTTCTCTCAAGCTGCTCTCACTAGCCTGTAGAGAGTTTATCTCTTTGGCTTGAGTTTTCACCATTCTACGACATTTTTCGTAAGCGGTGAGTAACTCCTTATACTGACCCATGAGCTCAGATTCATCTTCAGAGGAATATCCCTCTTGCTCATTGTCATCATCAGAATCAGAGAGAGGAGTGTGAGATTTTACCTCCCCAGTAAACTGGGGGACTTGTTCATCATCTGAATGAGCCATGAGCCCAAAGTAAGCTTCCTCTTCTTCACTCGACTCAGATGAGTCAGAGTCGCTGAGAGTTTTTCTCTTCTTGGCTACTAAGCTTTTCTCTGTCCTCTTCTTGTGGTGTGAGGATTTCTTCTCCTCTCTTCTTCCACCCTCTTTCTTCTTGTGAGGGCAGTCGGCGATGACATGACCTGGCTTATTGCAGCAATAACAAATGATGTCAGTCGAAATCTGTTTGTTCGGTTTAGAGTTGTACCTGTCGTGACTGCTTGAGCCTTTCTTTCTCTGATCATCATCACATCGTGATCTTCTGAATGACGCATCTTTGCCTCTCCATTGCTTCTTCTTATTTAAAAATTTCTTGAATTGTCGGGAGAGCAAAGAGAACTCTCCTTCAGATAGTTCTGAGCCTAAGGTGCTTGCCTCGGAGCCTTCTTCTTCACTTATTTCTTGAGGAGGGACTGGTGAAGCAGCTTTCCCCTTTCTTGAACTGTCTGCCTTCAAAGCAACTGACCTTTCTTTTGAAGAGAAGCGACTATTCTCTTCTTCAGCTTTTCTGGAGTTGATTTGCAGTTCATAGGACATCAGCTTGCCAAATAGGTTCTGAGGATCTGTCTCAGCTAGTCTGCCAAACTCTCGGATGGCACAAACTTTGTTATCCCATTCTTTGGTGAGAGATCTCAGAAACTTGTCATTCAGCTCTCCATTTGTGAAGACTCGGCCATACACCCTTAGGCCATTGACTATCTTGAAGAAGTTTTCAAATGTGTCGGTTATAGCCTCCTTTGGTCCTTGCCCGAAGGCTTCATACTTCTGGTTCAGTAGGGACCTACGATCATCCCTCACTTCTTCAGTACCTTCCATCAGAGTCACTAGGGATTGCCACATCTCCTTAGCAGATTGGCAATGAATCAGATTTTGCAGCATTGAGTCATCGACTGCACTTGCTATGATATTCTTTGCTTTCTTGTCCAGAGAGACAAGTGCAATCTCATCCTTATCTAGATCCATCAACTTCTTGGGAACTTGCTTGGTGGGATCTATGGTGGAAGTAGTCATAGGAATGTGGGGACCTTCTTCAACAATCATGAAGATCCGGGGATCTACTGCTTCCATGAAGAACTTTACTCTTTCCTTCCACATAGGAAAATTGTTCTTGGTGTAGATAGGGAGTTTAGCAAAATCCTTGGTCTTACTCATGCTTGATACCTTTCAAGAAACAACTTAGAAGGATAAGATCAAGGTGTTAACCTTTTAACGATCAACCTCCCTCTGATACCAATTGAGAGGTCTAAGTTGTTAGCCTAAATCACCTAGAGGGGGGTGAATAGGTGAAATGCGTGTCAAATGCGGAATTAAAAACTAACACAGCACACATCAAGCAATCACAGACGACAAGAGATTTATAGTGGTTCCCCAACCTTGGGTACGTCCACTTTCCTCATCGATCTAGCAAATCACTAGACTCGGCTACTCCACTATCTCGGATTGAAAACAATCCTACACCTCGTAACCACGTTCCTACAAAACTCGATCCAACTGGATCTACAAAACTCGGAAGAAAGGTCTTCCTACAAATCTCGGAGAAAAACTCCTACAAAGAAATTTTGGTTTGAGAATAAAAAATCAAAACAACAATCTCAGATCTGGATCTTTGACAGTCTTCTTCTTTAGGAACTTCGGCTTGATCAGAAAAGGTTGAAGATGACTTGAGAGAGATCCACGAATCTGAAAACTAGAACCACCTCGATCGAGAAGATAGATCTGAAAACTTTGAGGCTCGGCGAGATCGAGTGATTCACTTTTGTCTGGATCGCTGGAGAAATAGTCGTTGAAGACGGAGATCGGCGATCCAGAGTTTCTTCCGTGAACAACGATGGCGGCGGCGGCGTGAGAATTAGGGTTCACGGAATTTTCTCTTTCTTAAAAAGAATATCTCTGTAATCTTGTTAATTAGTCAATTCTGAAATGACCTATTTATAGGTGGACTCCAACGGTCATAATCTTAATTAAGGATGACACGTGGACCAATCAGAAATGACGGATTCAAAATACTTATGGAAAATTCGAACTTAGAAAAATTCTGGAATAGAGAACTGCTATACTCGAGTAAGAGAAGATATACTCGAGTATGGGAATTTAGATACTCGAGTGACAAAGAGGAATATACTCGAGTATGAGAAGAGAAATTTACTTGAGTGAAAAATGAACTACTCGAGTATCAGAAGAGATATACTCGAGTATCAGAAAAGATACACTCGAGTATCAGCAAAGATATACTCGAGTATCAGCAAGATATACTCGAGTGAGAGGAGAATTACTCGAGTATCAGAATATGTATCCGGGAAACATTCACTTACTCGAGTTATCAAAGTCAATTACTCGAGTATAGAAATACTTACTCGAGTATTAAAATCAACTACTCGAGTACCGAATAATTTACTCGAGTATGAAAATCAATTACTCGAGTATAGAAATACTTACTCGAGTATTAAAATCAACTACTCGAGTATCGAATAATTTACTCGAGTATGAAAATCAATTACTCGAGTATAGAAACACTTACTCGAGTATGACTACTTGAACTTGCAGAGAAGAGAAGAAATGGATCTACTCGAGTATGATACATGATTTACTCGAGTGATTAAGTTACTTACTCGAGTATGAAAAGAACTTACTCGAGTGACTAACTAACTACTCGAGTATAGATTTATCTACACGAGTATTCAGAGCCTACTCGAGTAAGTCTAACTGATTACTCGAGTTTGTCTAACTAACTACTCGATTATGTCTAACTAGCTACTCGAGTATTAAGTCTGATACTCGAGTATAAAAAGGGGTTACTCGAGTATTTTGGACTTAGAAATATTTTTCTGAGGAAATTAGCTCCAATGCTTCTGTCCATCAATCCAAGTGCATGAATGAGAAGTGTATCCCAATAGAGAGGCTATACATGGGCCAACACTTTGGATCACACAATGAGGGATTACATTGCATGGTCCTGTGTTTGGTGACCCATTATAGACTGACATTGGTCTACACTTGGCAATTAGAACCTGCACACATACAACTCAAACACCACATCAAATACATCTTAATTCATCTTAGTTCAAGGTCTGACTTCCTACAAATCTGAGGTATTGTGGAGACAAACCCCAACAGAAGTGTCATTTAGAAGTGTTCTATCAGCCTCTATGAGAGTTCTATTCTTCCTCTCAGCTATCCCATTTTACTGGGGTGTTCTTGGAGAGGAAAACTCTTACTGAATCCCATTATATTCAAAGATTCTTGTCATGCATTTAGACTGAAACTCAGTCCCATGGTCACTTCTAATTTTGACCACAGTACTGTTCAGCTCATTCTATATTTGTAAGACAAATGTCTTGAAGACATTTGGGGTTTCAGACTTTTTCTTCAAAAAGAATATCAAAACAAATATGGAAAAGTCATCAACCACCACAAAGGTGTAGACCTTCCTACCTTGACTATGAACTGGCATTGGACCAAACAAGTCCATATGCAAGAGGTATAAATACCTCACAGAATCTTTAGTCTCAATGCTTTTGAAGGAAGCTTTTGTCTGCTTACCTTTTTGGCATGCAGAGCAAATACCTTCCTTAGAGCATTTCATGTTAGGACCATTTCTAACTAACTCTTGACTATAGAGCATTCCTATAGTCTTATAATTTAAATGAGATAGCCTCTTGTGCCATTTGACACAATATAAGGCTTTCTCATTTGCAACTAGACAAATGAGAGAGTCTAATGATAAATAGAGAAAATTAAGACAATAGACATTCCCACTCCTAGTGCTAGTCAAAGTGACCTCTTGGTCACTTGATCTTCTTATATGGCACTTATCCTTGTTGAAAGAAATGGCATAGTGAAAATCCACTTAGTGTCAACTACTTACACCTAGGGGGGAATAGGTGTCTTTGCAGCGTATTTGCGGAATTAAAGTTTTACCTGCACAAGAAAATAAAACAACACAGCACAGAAAGTACACAAGCAATTTATAGTGGTTCCCCGATTTGGGTACGTCCACTTTCCCCCTTCGACCTATCTCCCAACCAGGGACGACTCGGTCACTTCACCAACAGGATTGAAATCCAATCCTTGCACTAATGGAAGGAACCCTTCCACACGTAGGACTCAACACTCCCACAACTTGGGTTGCACCCAACCCTACAACTAGAGACCAAACGGTCCTTTACAAAGAAATGAAAATAGCTTGTAAGAGATACAAACAACGTATGGAGAATAGGGTGTCCCTCTTCGTTCGACGACGTGTTCTTGAAGTCAACGAAGAGTCCACAACCCTAGATCTCACTTGGAGAGGATCTCCCCGAGACCGGCGGCGGCGTCAAGCGGCGGCAAGGCTCTCGGTGTTGGCGGCGGCAACTGAACACAGCAGCAAAGCACTGGAGATCCAATCTTCTTAGCGAAGTCGTCAAGGTCTACCAACGGTCACACGAGGATCGATCGTCTCGATCGATTCGGATGGGGAAAAATTTCCCTATCTCAAATCAAGAGACAAAGGATCTCTGGATAGACACGTGAGACGCTGTGCGGGACTTGGCTTCTATCACCGAGGATCTGGAGGAGATCGAGATCGGCTTCGGTGATCGGCTGCGGCGACGGAGGCGGAGCAAGATCGCGAGATTAGGGTTTGGTCGGCCGCTCTCTTTCGTATATCGTCTGTTTTTTTACTGTACACAAATACCAGAGTATTTATACACTAGGTCAAGAGATGACCGTTGTGGGCCCCACCAGCAGTCAGACCGAAGTCCGGTTCAAAATCCCGCAGATAACGTGGACCGGTCCAGACAGAGTTGGAAAAATGCCCAAGTCAAATTCGGCGAGAATCGTGAGTGATTCTCGACGAATCGGCGAGAATCACTTACGATTCTCGCCGAATTCTACTTAGAGAATTCTGGCTGCACAGGTTATAGAGGTCGGGGAGAAACGGCGGGAATCACCTTGGATTCTCGCCGACTCGTCGAGAATGCAAAGTCATTCTCGACGAATCGGCGAGAATCACTTGGTGATTCTCGACGATTCTGCCTTAGATGATTTTTCTGACTGCGTCGAGACAGCCGGCCCAACCCGGCAAGAATCAACTAGTGATTCTCGTCGACTCGTCGAGAATCACTAGTGATTCTCGACAAATCGGCGAGAATCACTTAGTGATTCTCGACGATTTATACTTAGACGAATTCTCGTCTTTCCACCCGTGAGGTGGTCTTTGGCCCATCCTTGCTCCTTGTCTGCTCTTGCTTTATCATAGTCATGTACTTGAAATTAAGTACACCCCAATAGAAAGAGTACACGTAGGCCAACACACTGATCTGCTCAACGAGGGATTACGTTGCACAGACCCGTGTATATTGACCCACTGCACCCTGACATTGGTGTGTACTTAGCGTGGAATAACTGCAAGCACAACTAGACATATTTCATCAAATACATTGTCTATTTACCTTAGCTTGTTCAGGGGCTTCTTCAAATCAGGTGCATTGTGGATACAATATCCAACAATCTCCCCCTATTTGAAGAAGCCTAAACCCTACAAGCTAAGGTGAATAGAGCATATAGGAATGAAACTAAAATTGAGTTGAGAGAGATATTCATTACCAATTACTTGAGAGCAAAACTTGGAGCCACCTTAACCTTAGCCGAGAGGGTAATCTCCCCCTTTTCGGCTTCTGCAAATCGGGGTCTGGTGCATATGACCCCATGCTCCCCCTCAGTTCTTGCACCTATGCTTACACTTGAGTGCCTGACAGATGCTCCCCCTAGATGCACGAGCCATGAGCTTCTGTGGTCTTCATTCCTCATAGTTTAGCATCCCCAATTCAGTTTTGAAAAGACTGAACTTGGCCTCGTCCAAAGGCTTTGTGAAGATGTCTGCAATCTGCTTGTCAGTAGGAACATAGCAGAGAGAGATGTCCTTGTTCTCCACGTGCTCCCGAATGAAGTGGTAACGCACTTCAATATGCTTCGTTCTGCTGTGCGAGACCGGATTGTTGGCAATAGCAATTGCACTGGAGGAGTCGCAGTACATCGGTACTTCCTTGAACTGGAGGTCATAGTCGGCTAACTGGTTTCTTATCAATAGGAGTTGTGCGCAACAGCTGCCAGCCGAGATGTACTCAGACTCTGCAGTGGAGGTTGCTACACAATTCTGCTTCTTGTTGTTCCATGAAATAAGCCTTCTTCCGAGGAATTGACACGTCCCGGAGGTGCTTTTCCTGTCATCCCTACTCCCTGCAAAATCAGCATCTGAAAACCCTATTAGCTCGACATCATTGCTTCTCGGGTACCATAAGCCAAGATTAGGGGTACCTTTAAGGTATCTGAGAATTCGCTCTGCAGCGACATAATGAGATTCCTTAGTGTTCACCTGATATCTGGCACAAACACATGTGGAGAACATGATATCCGGTCTACTCGCAGTAAGATAGAGCAGGGATCCAATGATGCTTCTGTATTTGGTTTCATCAAAAGGTTTCCCTTTCTCATCCTTATCCAGAGACATGCTGGATCCCATTGGAGTCCTCATAGAGGTTGCATTCTCCATTCCGAATTTCTTGAGGAGTTCATTTGTGAACTTCGTCTGAGAAATGAAGATTCCTTCCTCAGACTGTTTCACTTGAAGTCCCAAGAAATACTTCAGCTCTCCCATACTGCTCATTTCAAACTTTCCTTGCATAAGTTTGGAAAACTTTTTGCAAAGATTGTTGTCCGTTGAGCCGAATATAATGTCATCAACATAGATTTGCACCAGCAAAATCTTGCCTTTGACTTCCCTGAGAAACAATGTCTTATCTATTTTTCCTCTAGAGAACTTGTTCTCAAGAAGAAAACTAGACAATGTCTCATACCAAGCTCGAGGAGCTTGTTTTAGGCCATATAACGCTTTATTAAGAAAATATACATGATTAGGATAAGTAGGATTGACAAAACCAGGAGGTTGATCAACGTATACTTCCTCTTTCAAATCTCCATTCAAGAAAGCCGATTTCACGTCCATCTGATAGACTGTGAATCCTTTGTGAGAGGCATAGGCTAGGAATAGCCGGATTGCCTCGAGCCGGGCAACTGGTGCAAACGTCTGGTCAAAGTCAATCCCCTCCTCCTGTCTGTATCCTTGAGCCACCAGTCTGGCTTTGTTCTTGATGATGACTCCATGTTCATCCAACTTGTTTCTGAAGATCCACTTGGTGCCAATCACATTTTGCGTCTTTGGTCTGGGAACCAGCGTCCAGACTTCGCATCTTTCGAATTGATGCAGCTCCTCTTGCATGGCCAAAATCCACGATGCGTCTTTGTTCGCTTCGTCGAACTTCTTTGGCTCCACCTGCGACAGAAAGCTGAGATGCAAGATCTCGTTAAGAGTACCTCGGCGAGTTCTGACACTGTCTCGGGGATCTCCAATGATTTGATTTCTGGGATGATCCCTCACGTGTTTGAGCTCTAGAATTCTTGCATCAGGAGCTTCAACTATTTCTTGGGCATCTCCTTCTTCTAAAGGATTTGCCTCATTTTGAGCTTCAACTTCTCCGATCGGTGTTGATGTGGAGACCTTGACATACTTTGGAGTTGCATCTTTCTCGGGATCATCCAGTTGTAGCTTTTCGAGTCTGGCACCTGCAGCTTCAGGAAGACAACTAGAAGTCTTGCAGTTAAGCAAGCTTCCTTCATCAAATACAACATTTATTGATTCCTCTACCACTAGAGTTTTCTTGTTGAAAACTCTGTAAGCCCGGCTGTGGCTACTATAGCCCATGAATATGCCTTCGAAGCATTTTTCACCAAACTTAGTACGCGGGTACTTCCCATTATTCAGTACATAACATTTGCAGCCAAAAATCCTCAGATAGGACATGGTTGGTTTCTTGCCTTTCAGTAGCTCATAAGGAGTCTTACGATGGCTCTTGTTGATCAATGCCCGGTTTTGTACATGACAGGCCGTGTTGACAGCCTCGGCCCAGAAGTATTCTGGGAGAGAAGCGTCATTCAACATTGTCGTGCACGCTTCAATGAGTGTTCTATTCCTCCTCTCCGCCACTCCATTCTGTTGAGGAGTGCGAGGGGAGGAGAACTCATGAAAGATACCAAGCTCTTCACAGAACTCTGTCATAGCCCCAGACTCAAACTCTGTTCCGTGGTCACTTTTGATTTTGACCACTGAGCAGTTAAGTTCATTCTGTATCTGCTTGACAAAACTGGTGAAGATGTCAAACGTATCAGACTTGCGTTTTAAAAAGAACACCCACGTAAACCGAGAGTGATCATCTACAATCACTAGCGTATATGACTTCCCTCCTAAGCTATGAACTTGCATTGGGCCAAACAAGTCCATGTGCAGAAGATATAGACATCTGGAGGAATCTTTGTCTGGGATGCCCTTAAGGGTAGCCCGAGTCTACTTGCCCATTTGATAGGCAGGACATGAAATATCTTTGATGCACTTAATAAAGGGAGCATCCCTTACTAAGTCTTTGGAAAACAGCATATTAATTGTCTTGTAATTAATGTGTGTCAATCTCTTGTGCCATTGTTCACAAAGAGATGCACTGCCTTTAGCAACGAGGCATACTGGGGTAGAAGAATCTAAACTAAGAAAGTCTAAACAGAAAATATTTCTGCTCCTAATGCCTGTTAATACGGTCTCCGAAGAGTCACATGATATTATCAGGCATTTATCCTTGCAGAACTTAACGTCATACCCTTTATCACATAACTGGCTTACGCTGATCAGGTTATGATTTAACCCTTCAACATAAGCTACGTTAGTGATAGAGAGTATACCGTTGGAAATCGTACCGTAACCTCTGGTGACTCCCCGATCAGATCCCCCAAATATGACTTTGGGTCCATCCTCGACTGGAGAGTACTCCCTCAGCAGGCTTCTTATCCCGGTCATGTGACGGGAGCATCCACTGTCCAAATACCAAATAGGAGTTTTGTTGGCCTTTGGACATCCCTGCAAAACAGAATTAATTTGCCTTAGGAACCCAATCAAACTTGGGTCCTAGATTCCTTGTTAGCATACTCCCCCTCGATTGGTTAACTCTACGAGTGGTCGGCCTCGCATTGCTAACATAAGGAGTCTCGTTATACCTTGGATTAAACCAACAATCCACGGCAAAGTGACCAATTTTGCCACAGCACCAGCAGTCAAACCTGTTATACTTCCTCTTGGGCGCCTGCTTTACCCTTGAAACGTGGGGTTCAGCTGGGGCCGAAGACCTGGAGGTGGAGGCAACATGATGACCACAGTCACATGACTTCTTCACCTCTTGGCTTTTCAGTGTAACATGCTTGGCCTTAGGTGCCAGCTTCCTATTATGGCCGCTAGAGAATTGACCATAATTTCCCAAGCGGATTTCCTCATAAGGTGCCTTGAAGACACTCTCACTGAAGTTACGGGGAAAGGTCCACCCATCATATCGGCTCTTCGGCTTTGCAACCGAGGGCCTGAAGTGATGCCCATATGTTGACTCAAAGTCATGTTGGTTACAGGGAAAGCTAGGCTTTCTGAACTCAACTGGGCTGAGTGGGGCCTTTCCTTTCTCATCAGCAGAGGCTTTCTTGGCAGCCTTATTCTTTCTCCTATTCCTGTTTCTCCTGGATGAGGAGCAAGATACCCCTACGTGCCCCAAGCCAGCTCCTTTGGCTTGAGCAGAGAAGGTATCAACTAATGGAAGAACAGTTTTTGGCATAGAGAAGCTCTTGACGATCTTCCTTTCTGCCGCAAGTAATTCTTCCAACTTGTCGACTTCCTCCTACTTAAGATCAAGGAGCTTAAGAGACTCTGAATGCTTTGAAGTCAGGTCCAAGTGCTCCTGTCAGAGGGAGATCAAACTGGTGATCTCTTCCCTCAGGGATACACTCTCACTTTTAAGGAATTTAACTTCCTTTTTCTCAGCCTTCAGTTTCTTTCGACATTTCAGGAATGTATTGAGCAGAAGCTCATACATATCTAGGAGCTCAGCTTCCAGGGCAGAAGGGCTATCCTCAGCATCATCATCCTGAGACTCAGGATCAGAGTCAGAGTCGGAGAGAGGGGTGTGAGCTTTTACCTTCCCAGTAAATGGGAGGCATTCTCCTTCTGAGTCAGAGCTACCCATTAGCCCGAAGTAGGCTTCCTCATCATCGCTGGTGTCTGACGTGTCAGATTCACTCAGCGTCTTTGGCTTCTTTGCGATGTAACTCCTCTCCTTCTTCTTATCTTTTGAGGACCTGTGCTCCGCTCCCTTTCCCTTTTCCCTCTTGCCTTGATGGCAGTCGGCCACGACGTGTCCTGGCTTGTTGCAACCAAAGCATATAATGTCAGAAGAGCGGTGTTTGTTCGGTTTGGAAACATACCTGTCAGAGGAATAGTTCTTCTTCTGATCCCTTGAGGAGGAGCCGTTTCTCTTTCTCTGATTCCTCAGCTTGAGGAACTTCTTGAATTCCCGTGTGATAAGGGATAGATCTTCCTCAGATAACTCTGATCCAGAGGAGCTTGGCTCAGAGTATTCCTCTTCATCCCTCTTCCACGCACGGGAAGAAGCGACACCCTTACCCTTTCTGGATTGAATGGCTTTCAGAGCCACCGTCTTTTCCTTGGCCGTGGCTTTCTCTGCTTCCTCTTCAGCCTTCCTTGTGTTCAACTGCAGCTCATAGGACATGAGCTTCCCGAACAGAATCTGTGGATCAGTTTCCGCAAGTCTGCCAAACTCGCGGAAGGCGCAGATCTTTGTGTCCCATTCCTTAGTGAGGGACCTAAGGAACTTATCATTGAGTTCACCGTCAGTGAACACTCTTCCATATCCTTTGAGTGCATTGACAATCTTGAGGAAGTTTTCGAAGGTAACTCCGATCTCCTCCTTTGGCCCTTGTCTGAAGGCCTCATATTTCTGATTGAGGAGGGATCTCCGATCGTCCCTCACTTCATCTGTGCCCTCCATTAGGACAATCAGACAGCTCCAGAGATCCTTGGCTGTCCTGCAATTGCTGAAGTTCTGCATCATGGAGTCGTCAACTGCGCTTACCAGGATGTTCTGAGCTTTCTTGTCGAGTCCGAACAGCACCATTTCGTCCTTGTCCATTTCTGAAAGTTTCTTGGGTACTTTCTTGGTAGGATCTATGGTGGAGGCCTTAGTGGGAATGTAAGGTCCCTCCTCCACTATCATGAAGAGCCGGGGGTCGACTGCTTCCATGTAGAATCTGATCCTTTCCTTCCAGATAGGAAAGTTCAGTCTGGTGCATACTGGGATCTTGCCGGAGTGCTTGAGTCCGTCCATGGAAGATATTGGTCTTCTTCTTGACACTGGTGGCAGGATTCTACTCAAGGTGTGAACCTTTTTGAAGAGCAACCTCGCTCTGATACCACTTGAAAGTCCACTTAGTGTCAACTACTTACACCTAGGGGGGAATAGGTGTCTTTGCAGTGTATTTGTGGAATTAAAGTTTTACCTGCACAAGAAAATAAAACAACACAGCACAAAAAGTACACAAGCAATTTATAGTGGTTCCCCGATTTGGGTACGTCCACTTTCCCCCTTCGACCTATCTCCCAACCAGGGACGACTCGGTCACTTCACCAACAGGATTGAAATCCAATCCTTGCACTAACGGAAGGAACCCTTCCACACGTAGGAGTCAACACTCCCACAACTCGGGTTGCACCCAACCCTACAACTAGAGACCAAACGGTCCTTTACAAAGAAATGAAAATAGCTTGTAAGAGATACAAACAACATATGGAGAATAGGGTGTCCCTCTTCGTTCGACGACGTGTTCTTGAAGTCAACGAAGAGTCCACAACCCTAGATCTCACTTGGAGAGGATCTCCCCGAGACCGGCGGCGGCGTCAAGCGGCGGCAAGGCTCTCGGTGTTGGCGGCGGCAACTGAACACAGCAGCAAAGCACTGGAGATCCAATCTTCTTAGCGAAGTCGGCAAGGTCTACCAACGGTCACACGAGGATCGATCGTCTCGATCGATTCGGACGGGGAAAAATTTCCCTATCTCAAATCAAGAGACAAAGGATCTCTGGATAGACACGTGAGACGCTGTGCGGGACTTGGCTTCTATCACCGAGGATCTGGAGGAGATCGAGATCGGCTTCGGTGATCGGCTGCGGCGATGGAGGCAGAGCAAGATCGCGAGATTAGGGTTTGGTCGGCCGCTCTCTTTCGTATATCGTCTGTTTTTTTTACTGTACACAAATACCAGAGTATTTATACACTAGGTCAAGAGATGACCATTGTGGGCCCCACCAGCAGTCAGACCGAAGTCCGGTTCAAAATCCCGCAGATAACGTGGACCGGTCCAGACAGAGTAGGAAAAATGCCCAAGTCAAATTCGGCGAGAATCGTGAGTGATTCTCGACGAATCGGCGAGAATCACTTACGATTCTCGCCGAATTCTACTTAGAGAATTCTGGCTGCACAGTTTATAGAGGCCGGGGAGAATCGGCGGGAATCACCTTGGATTCTCGCCGACTCGTCGAGAATGCAAAGTCATTCTCGACGAATCGGCGAGAATCACTTGGTGATTCTCGACGATTCTGCCTTAGATGATTTTTCTGACTGCGTCGAGACAGCCGGCCCAACCCGACAAGAATCAACTAGTGATTCTCGTCGACTCGTCGAGAATCACTAGTGATTCTCGACGAATCGGCGAGAATCACTTAGTGATTCTCGACGATTTATACTTAGATGAATTCTCGTCTTTCCACCCATGAGCTGGTCTTTGGCCCATCCTTGCTCCTTGTCTGCTCTTGCTTTATCATAGCCCTGTACTTGAAATTAAGTACACCCCAATAGAGAGAGTACACGTAGGCCAACACACTGATCTGCTCAACGAGGGATTACGTTGCACAGACCCGTGTATATTGACCCACTGCACCCTGACATTGGTGTGTACTTAGCGTGGAATAACTGCAAGCACAACTAGACATATTTCATCAAATACATTGTCTATTTACCTTAGCTTGTTCAGGGGCTTCTTCAAATCAGGTGCATTGTGGATACAATACCCAACACATAGCCAAGATCACATAGTTGGCTTATGCTTATAAGGTTGTGTTGCAACCCTTCAACATAAGCCACTTTTGTGAAAGTGATTAAGCCATTAGTGATCTTACCATAACCTTTGGTGATCTCTTTATCTGATCCACCAAATATCACCTTAGGTCCATCCTTTTCTGGAATAAAATCCTTCATGATGCACTTTGTTCCAGTCATGTGCTTGGAATAGCCACTATCCAAGTACCTATAGGGGTATGGTAACTTGGACTCACTTGCAAGAAATAAATCAGTTATCCTTACGACCCCAATTCTCATTGGGTCCTAGGTGCATGTTAGGCTAAAAATGAACATGCCTGCCTGCAACTCTTCTTGTAGGTAAGTGTACATTATCTCTCTATACACTATTATTGTGCCAACAATCAATGGCATAGTGGCCCACTTTGCCACAACACCACCACTCAAAGATGTTGTACCTCCTTTTAAGGGCTGGTTTAACAGCATTGCTATTAGTAGCTCGTAGTCCAGCAGGTACAGCAGCAGAGTTTTTATTGAGTGCTGGGGCTGGTACACCAAACCTAAATGGTCCAGGATGGGCCATTTGAACCTCCTCATGGGCTACCTTATAGCCACTAGCACCCTTGTAATTCCTACTACCATAGTGGTGAATAGCTTTGCTCTTCCTTTTGGAATTACCAGCTTTAGTGTTCCCTTTAAAGCCTATCCATTTCTTATCCTTTTGAAAGGAGAAGGAATCTATTAAAGAAAACACAGTGCATGGCTTTGAGAACTTAGCCACCAGCTCCTTCTCTTTTTGGAGTTTACTTTTTAGATTCCTGATAAACTCATTAGTAAAAGTTATGGTGCCCATCTGAATAACAGTAATATTCTTCAGCTGGCTAACTTCCCTAATTTTCTAATCTAGCAAAGTTGTTGTTTCTGAATGCTGGGAAGCAGCAAGCTTCAGAAATGCAATCTCCTGAGCTTGCTGTTTGGTCAGCAGCTTACTCCTTCTGAATGCTTCTGATGGCGTGACCCCTCCTCCACCATTTGAAGACGATGCTGAAGATGCTGATGATGATCCGGTTGATAAGGCAATACAACTCAAGGACGTGAGGCGGCACGATGACTCCAATGGAAGGCGACGTTACAACCTCCGCCCGCGGCGTGCTCGAACCGCCATGGAAATTTAGCTTTAATAATCTTATTTCATGAACTCTATTTCTATATTTTTAGAATATAAAATTATCCAATGTTTAAGTGATAATTTTATATTCATAGCATGTTTTTATTTCTTTATTTAAACAATTTTATTTTTGGTGTGCACTTAGCCATTCGGGTGGATGAGATTACATCTCCATCATGAAGGGTTAAGGTTTGTTTGTAACTCCTATATAAGAAGGCCTTCTTATGAAATAATTAAAAAGATTTTAACCCTAATCCCCTTTGAGGAATTCGGCCAAGAGGAGGAGTCTCCAAGCCACCGCCCCCCCTTGCTTGTGGTGTGAAGCCGCCGGCCTCCTTTGCTCCCTCCATCCATTCGGTGCGACTCCGGCGCGTCTTCTTTGGTGCGACTCCGGGTAGAAGGTTGCAAACCCTTCGGTGTGACACCGGTGGATCCGTGGAGAGAGTGATTCTCCCACTGTTATCTTGTGTGAAACTTCTTCTCGGTTGGGTAAACTCCTTCCTCTTCTTTGTGTGATTCTCTAAGTAGTTGTGGTGGTTTCGCAATCGTTTCCTCCGCAAAGTTAAATTAATCGCTGCAAGTTTTGAATCGAATTCGTCGTTGCTAGGCTTTTTAATTCCGGATCGGGTGGATCCTATTTGCTTGAGCGGATCTTGGCCTATAGCCCTGGTCTTGCTCTCAAAAAGGAGTGGCAACCTTTGTGTTTTCTTGGGGAATATTCCGACTCAAATTTCTGATCATTGTTTTCGAGTCGATCATTCCTCCTTGTTATTTGCGCTGCGTTCTTGCGACGAGAACTATTGTGGGCGATAGGTGCTATGTAGGTGCGGTAGATCTACGACGTGTAGTGAGTAGGAGGCGTTAGTCTCATGGAGGTTTCCAACTCGGGACGCACCCTACACCAATTTGGTATCAGAGGCGGTCGTTTCAACTCCCAAGTTGCAAACATCCTCTCTGCGTTCTTCGTTGGTTGATATGAACTTTCAAAAATCTGAAATTTTCGGTTTGGTCTGCATTTAGTAAATCTTTCGGAATTTTAAAACTTGTCAAAAAAATCTGAAAAAAATTCTGTAGCTTCCTAACCTTATTTCCAGCAACATTAAAACAGAAAATTTTTCGATTCGACCTCGTTAGGTTGGCCTGCAAATTGGAACATCATAATTCTGTCCAAATCTGTCCAGTTGGTCTGCAAATAGCAGGCTGAAATTTTTATTTTTCAGCAAAATTTCAAAAAAAAAAATTTTTAAACGATCTACATATTATTCACATCAAGCTTTTATAAAAATATTTTATTTTCAGTCTAGCTACAGCCCTAGGAAAAATCGTCTTCATAATCTTCTGGGTGTTGCATGCGCACTAGGCTAGGTACGGAGTACACGGCGCCGTCAACGTCTAGGATGGCTGAGAACGGGTATGAGCTTCATAACACTGAAGCGATTGCGGGTCTACGTAATGATATGGCGGAGCTAAGGGCTACATTAGCACAGATTTTACAAAATCAAGCTAGGCCACCCCCACCACCAGCTAATGTTGAGTTGCCCCGCCGGCGCCAACACTTCTCCGAGTCAGATTCTGATGGGGACTCCCCACGAGTGCCCCCTCGAGGTCGTCGCCACGACCGAGAGTTTGACATCACTAGGTCCATCAAGATTGATGCCCCCACTTTCGACGGCATGGGAGATCCACAGAACTTCCTTACGTGGATAGTGGACATGGAATGTTACTACGACTGGCACCATCTCACGGACCCCCAAAAGGTCCAAGTTGCCAGGATGAAGTTGACAGGCCGTGCCAAAACTTATTGGCTAAACGAAGAGCGTAGGCTAGGTGCTGGAGACGGAAACCCAATTATTGGGTGGACCGTAATGAAGAATTTGTTGACCGATCAGTACGTTCCCGCGTACCATCGGACACAGATGTTTGATGAGCTTGCCACCCTGCGGCAGGGCTCAAATTCAGTAGCGGAGTATATGGGAGAACTTAAGGACCGAATGGTGCGTTGTGATCTGAAGGAAATCCCCGAGGTCACCCTCTCTAGATTCCGTAAGGGGCTTAATCCCGATATTCAGCAGAAGCTCTTACGATATGGCCACACTGATTTAAACACGACATTCGATGCCGCCCTCAACATTGAGAAACACTTAGCATCTAAGGCACACTCCCATTATTCCCTTACGAAGGGGAAATCCACTACCGGATCATCTTCCTCCACATATCAGGACAGAGGGAAGTTCCGGTCCGCCGAGTCAAAGACTGTCGTGATCACTGCTAGGAACACTAAGAACCCTGCGAGCAAACGTATTCCTATCGGAAAGGTTAGCAAGACAAACGCCACATGTTATTCTTGTGGCATTCAAGGTCACTACGCCTTCGAATGCCCAACGAAAACTAAAGCCATAGCCTTGTTAGAGTCGACGGTCGATCTTGCGGATTATATTTATGAGGCTGCTGAGGAGAGCGACCCGGAATGGGTCCCAAGTGATTTAGAGGACGATCACCCCCTTATGGTGATGCGTTGTATCTTGGCCACTCCTCGTCCATTAGATGAGTGGAAGAGGACGAGCATATTTTCTCTGATTTTTAAGAGTGGCGAGAAACTTTGCAAGTTGATTGTTGATAGTGGTAGTTGTGTGAATGTCGTATCTGAGAACGCCATTGCACGTATGTCCTTGACCACGGAACCACACCCGACCCCATATAAGGTCGCTTGGATTAATAAGATCTCTGTACCCGTCACCAAGCGATGCCTGGTCCCACTCTCATTAAAATCCTACATTGATGAGGTGTGGTGTGATGTCCTTCCGATGGACGCTTGTCATGTGTTGTTAGGTCGCCCTTGGCTATACGATCGTGATGTTACACATTTTGGTAGAGCCAACACTTATGAATTCAAATTCAATGGTAAAACCATCACTTTGAAGCGGACCATCCCAAAGGAGCCCGTAGTCTTGCCTAAGGACACCACTATTCCGGTAGAACGGAAGACGTTGAATCTAGTTGGTAGGAAAGAGTTTGAGAGAGATCGGTTCTTTGATGGAGTTATGTACGCGCTAGTCCTATTAAGTGCGAAGCCCGATTCTAGTATTTTGGATGAGTTACCTAGTGAGTTACGGGTACTGTTGGAAGAGTATAGGGACGTGTACCCGGATGAGTTGCCGTCCACGTTACCCCCACTTAGGAATATACAGTACGCGATAGATCTCATCCCGGGGTCTTCCTTGCCAAATCAGCCCCATTATCGACTCCACCCCGCAGCTCACCTGGAGTTGCAGTCCCAAATAGAGGGCTTACTGGAGAAGGGTTTTATTAGGACTAGTATGAGTCCATGTGTTGTACCCGCCCTACTTGCCCCCAAGAAGGATGGTACATGGAGGATGTGCGTTGATAGTCGGGCTATCAACAAAATTACCATCAAGTATAGGTTCCCCATTCCCCGCCTAGTTGATTTGTTGGATGTCTTCTCCGGAGCCACCGTATTCTCCAAATTAGATCTTCGGAGTGGCTATCACCAGATTAGGATACGAGAGGGCGACGAGTGGAAGACGGCATTTAAGTCGAAGGATGGACTGTACGAATGGCTTGTGATGCCCTTTGGGTTATCCAATGCCCCTAGTACCTTCTCCCGGATGATGACACATGTCTTTCAGCCATTCATGGGGAAGTTCGTTGTCGTCTACTTTGACGATATACTGATTTATAGCACCTCTACTACCGAGCACATCTCCCACATGAGAGTGATCCTTTCCACCCTGCGGAATGAGACTTTATTTCTCAATCTTAAGAAATGCACTTTCAATGCCTCGGAGGTAGAGTTCTTAGGGTATATAATCGGTTCTAAGGGTATTCGAGTTGATCCGGGCAAGGTTCAGGTCATTAAGGACTGGCCCGTGCCAACCACCCTCCGTGAGGTACGTAGTTTCCATGGGTTAGCCACGTTTTATCATCGTTTCATACGAGACTTCAGTAGTATTATGGCGCATATCACTGACTGTATGAAAAAGGGAGAGTTTACATGGGCGAAGTCCGCCACCTATGCTTTTGAACGAATAAAGGAGCTTATGACTGAGGCACCTATCTTACGTCTACCTGACTTTGCTAAAGTCTTTGAGCTCATATGTGATGCGTCTGGGGTAGGGATTGGAGGTGTCTTGAGCCAAGAGGGCCATCCCATTAGTTATTTTAGCGAGAAGTTGTCCGGCCCCAAGCTGAACTATTCAAATTACGATAGGGAATTTTATGTTGTAGTCCGATGTCTACACCATTGGAGGCACTATCTCCTTTCCAAGGAATTTGTGATCCTCTCCGATCATGAGGCCTTATGTTTCATCAACGGCCAGCATAAGATCAGCCCACGACACGCTAAGTGGGTAGCTTTCTTACAAGGCTACACATTTAATCTCAAGCACCTTAAGGGAGCTGATAATCGAGTCGCGGACGCCCTTAGTCGTCTTACGATTTTACTCACCTCTATGGAAGTACATGTTGTAGGATTTGAGCGGGTTAAGGATGAGTACGCCACGTGTCCTGATTTCCAGGACGCCTATTTATCTGCCCAGGATAGCTCCCCCCACGACGATATCAGCGTACGTCATCAAGGACGGTTACCTATTTAAGAACGGAAAGCTGTGTATTCCGCGGTCATCGTTACGACTACATATCATATGGGAGATGCATAGCGGAGGGTTGAGTGGCCACTTCGGTAGAGATAAAACCATTACGTTAGTCGAGGACAAATTTTATTGGCCAAAACTTAAGGTTATGGTGGGTCAGGTAGTGAGTAGCTGCCGCACGTGTCAGGTGTCTAAGGGTAGTAAAACCAACGTAGGATTATATACACCCTTGCCTATTCCCTCCATGCCTTGGGTAGACGTTAGCATGGATTTCGTATTAGGCCTTCCCATTACCCTTCGCCGTCATGACTCAGTTTTTGTAGTTGTGGATAGGTTTTCAAAGATAGCTTATTTCATCCCGTGCAGTAGGACAAACGATGCGTCTCACGTCGCTAAATTATATTTTAAAGAAGTTGTTAGTCACCGTGGCGTGCCCAAGACCATAGTCTCGGATAGGGACGTGAAATTCACTAGTTATTTTTGGAAAACTCTTTGGATATTAATGGGAACAAAATTATTGTTTTCCTCCGCCTATCATCCCCAAACTGATGGGCAGACGGAAGTGGTTAATCGGAGCTTAGGAAATTTATTACGATGTCTTGTGAGTGATCACAAGAGCACTTGGGATCTTCTCCTTCCCCATGCCCAATTAGCCTACAATAATTCCAAGAATAGGTCTACGGGTCTGTCGCCGAACGAGATTGTTCACGGATATAAGGCTCCTGTGCTGCTTGACTTGGTGTCGTTGCCCCCAACGTACAAGGCAAGTCAGTTTGCACAATCCTTCGCCCAGCACATCCATGATTTACATGCACATATACGGGCCACTTTGACTACGCAATACGACTCTTATCAAGCGCACACTAATTTACATAGGAGAGTATCAAACTTTAAAATTGGCGATCTAGTTTTAGTCCGTTTGGTTCCCGAACGCTTGCCAACTGGCACCGTTAAAAAGTTAGCACCAAAGCGCGCCGGCCCTTTTCGGATTGTTAAAAAGTTAGGTGACAACGCTTTCGTTTTGGACTTGCCTGCTGATTGGGGTATCTCCCCCATTTTTAACGTTTCGGATTTAACGATGTTTGTGTCACCACCACAAGAGTTGAATTCTTTGTCGTCTTCTCCTCCCACTCTAAATTCTCATGGGTTGGGGAGTGGTAGCACAGATGATCTCTCTCTTTCGGTCCCCACAGGTATATCATCGGATGGTACGTTGCCTTCTTTTCTGCCTACTGCTAATATATTCCCCAGGTTTCCACGGACATTTTCCACTCCAGAGATAATACTTGATGCTGAGCCTGTTACCACTGCTGATGGCGACACCCACCGCTTTCTCATCCGTTGGCGAGGTCGACCCCCTTCGGATGACTCTTGGGTACTCGAGATGGAGCTGCAAAGTTTGGATGCCGCTCTCCTTCACCGCTATCGCTTGGACCACGCAACGGAGATGCGTGGATTTGAGCGGGGGAGGATTGATGGCGTGACCCCTCCTCCACCATTTGAAGACGATGTTGAAGATGCTGATGATGATCCGGTTGATAAGGCAATACAACTCAAGGATGTGAGGTGGCACGATGACGCTAACGGAAGGCGACGTTACAACCTCCACCCGCGGCATGCTCGAACCGCCATGGAAATTTAGCTTTAATAATCTTATTTCATGAACTCTATTTCTATATTTTTAGAATATAAAATTATCCAATGTTTAAGTGATAATTTTATATTCATAGCATGTTTTTATTTCTTTATTTAAACAATTTTATTTTTGGTGTGCACTTAGCCATTCGGGTGGATGAGATTACATCTCCATCATGAAGGGTTAAGGTTTATTTGTAACTCCTATATAAGGAGGCCTTCTTATGAAATAATTAAAAAGATTTTAACCCTAATCCCCTTTGAGGAATTCAGACAAGAGGAGGAGTCTCCAAGCCGCCGTCCCCCTTGCTTGTGGTATGAAGCTGCCGGCGTCCTTTGCTCCCTCCATCCGTTCGGTGCAACTCCGGCGCAGCTTCCTTGGTGCGACTCTGGGAAGAAGGTTGCAAACCTTTCTGTGTGACGCCGGTGGATCCGTGGAGAGAGTGATTCTCCCACCGTTATCTTGTGTGAAACTTCTTCTCGGTTGGGTAAACTCCTTCCTCTTCTTTGTGTGATTCTCTAAGTAGTTGTGGTGGTTTCACAATCGTTTCCTCCGCAAAGTTAAATTAATCGCTGCAAGTTTTGAATCGAATTTACCGTTGCTAGTCTTTTTAATTCCGGATCGGGTGGATCCTATTTGCTTGAGCGGATTCTTGCCTATAGCCCTGGTCTTGCTCTCAAAAAGGAGTGGCAACCTTTGTGTTTTCTTGGGGAATATTCCGACTCAAATTTCCGATCGTTGTTTTCGAGTCAATCATTCCTCCTTGTTATTTGCGCTGCGTTCTTGCGACGAGAACTATTGTGGGCGATAGGTGCTGTGTAGGTGCGGTAGATCTACGACGTGTAGTGCGTAGGAGGCGTTAGTCTCGTGGAGGTTTCCAACTCGGGACGCACCCTACACCAGCTTCCAGAAGTTCACCATATCTTTTAATCATTTGATTTCTATCTTCCTCAGATTTAGAGCCATCTTCATCTCTTAATAAAGAAGTACTTGAATTTGAACCAGTCACATACTTGGACTTGGATGAAGAGTTGGAAGAAGAGTGTACCTTAGATGGACCAGGCTGATCCTGGCAAGATTCCTCATGTGATCTTGTCATCAGCCCAATGTACGCTTCATCATCCTCTTCTGATTATGATGATGAAGACTCAGTCCAGCTTTTCTCCCTCTTAGCAATGAGGGTTTTCTCCTTCTTGCTTCTCTTGTGGTGATGATTCTTTTCACCAGCTTCTTTCTTCTTAGGAAAATCAGCCACTACATGACCTGGCTTGCAGCAACAGAAACAAACAATCTTTTTAGAAAAATGTTTACCAGGTTTTGCATTATTCCTGCCCTCTTTAGAGAGTTTCTTCTTATTTCTGTAGTAGTTCTCTTTATGCTGGAAGGATGAGGTGGGTTTGCTCCTCTACCCCTTCTTTTTCATCAGCCTCATAAACTGCTTTGAGAAAGCAACAAACTCCTCATCAGACATATTACAACCTGATTTCTCTTAATCTAAATCTTCTGACTCAGCTGGCCTTCTTAGGGTAGAAGGATTCTTCTCCTTACTCCACTTTGAGCTATCTGCCTTGAAGTCCATAGTAGTTTCTTTTGCCTGCCCTTTACTAGTCTTCTCTTCCTCCTTCCTTGATGTCAGCTGTATCTCATATGAAAACAACTTACCAAATAGTATGGATGGTGAAGTATATGCCAGCTTTGCAACTTCTCTAATATCACATATCTTAGTGTCCCAGTCTCTAGTAAGAGACCTGAGAAACTTATCATTTAGCTCATAATTATTAAAGGCCATGCCATAGGTTTTTAACTCATTAATTGTCCTAAAAAACCTTTCATAACAGCTAGTTATTGTCTCATCCCTGATCTATCTGAAAGTTTCATACTCTTGATTTAGCATTGACTTTCTATCATCTCTCACTTCCTCGGTGCCTTCCATATATACTATCAAGGTGTCTCATATTTCCTTTGAGGTCTTGTAGCGCACCAGGTTTTGAAAGGTGGAGTCATCTATGGCATAACTATGATGTTTTGTGCACTCTTATCCATTGTTGCTAAGATGACTTCATCCTTAGTCATTTTAGTATACTTCTTTGGAGTCTGAAGATTTACATCAAGGACAGATATCTTCATTGGGATGAAGGGTCCATCTTGAGCTGTGATATAGATCCTAGGATCAGATGCTTCCATGAACAATTTGACCCTTTCTTTTCATATACCAAAATTTTCCTTCCTATAGGGAGGAAGTTTCATGGATCCAAGCTCTTTATGATTCTCTTGTGAACCTATCTTAACCTTCTGACAGCTACCCTGGAGATCTCCTCAAACTGTTAAGTCTTTTCTTGAGTAACCTCCCTCTGATACCCCTTGAAAGTCTTTGATTACAGGGGTAGCTAATCACTTAGAGGGGGGTGAATAGGTTATAGCAGTCTTTTTAAGATTCTTTATGATCTTTTATGACTTGAGTCTCACTATGTATACTTAATTTTGCTTTCAAGAAAATAATACACAGCACAGCAAAACACAATACATAACACACCAAATTTTATAGTGGTTCCCCAGTATAAAATACACAATACACAGCACATCAACTGTCCCTCTCCGCCTTTCTAACAGTATGTTTGACAACTCTTCTCCAAAAACTATGGCTCCTCAGAGATTATAGTATGATCCCACTGGATCAGTCAGTCTCCACTGAGACTTACAACACTGGTTCACAGCCCTCCACATAGTAATCACCTGATAACCACATACAGGTATAAATGCCCTTTATATAGGCTGGGACAAACAGCCCCACACAGATTCACACAGGAATCAAATCACACAGCCTTTATAATTTAGGCTTTAAAATAAGATCTTATAGTGAAAGACTTGATTTCAAGATCCTAGACACCTAGAGGAGGGGGGTGAATAGGTTCTAATTCTCTTTAATAAATTTAGGCAATTAACAAGATCTATCGTAGCATAGAATATACAATCCACAACATAATATTCATAGCACAGTACAGTACACCAGATTTATAGTGGTTCCCCAAGTTATGGGTACATCCACTTTCCCCCTTCGCCTATCCAGTAGAGAACTAGATTCAGCCCCACTTCCTTCCACTAACTCAGATCCACAGATCTTACAACTCAGAACCTGATAGGTTCCTACAGCTCAGACTTATACAAGTCCTATCTTAGATTCTTCCCAAGAACCCTACCTCGGACAATATCCCTACCTCAGCCTTTATCACCAGGCTTACAACTAAAACTTTCACAAGTCCTATACCTCAGGCTCTCAGCCCTACCTCAGCCTTTTTAAATACAGGCTTACAACTCAAATCTATAAAAGATCTTACAAGAAAAACAATATTTAATTATACAGAAATTTCACCCAAATAGAACTCTCAATTGATGTGAGCTTCTTGATCAGTTCTTGAATAAACTGTATACTTCAGATCCAACCTGACTTAGCTTTTTCAAAGCTTCTTGATTGAACAAAATGAGGTTGATCTTGACTTGGTGTAGAAGTTGATCTTCAGACAGCTCCCTTCTTAGATTCAGAATTAGATCTGAATCTTTCTTGTAGACTGTGCAGGATCTACTTTCTTAAGGGTTCCTCCTTTCTTGTTGTTGAATTCTCTCTCTGGTTCTGTGTTGGTTTGTTCCCCCTAAATTTCTTTTATTTGGTTATCATGGATCAGTCCTTTATACAATTCCTGGGTGTTGACGCAGCTCCTTCTTCAGGCGTCGACACAATTCCTGGGTGTCAACACAGCTCCTACTTCAGGTGTCGACACAATTCCTGGGTGTCGACATAGCTCCTGCTTCAGGTGTAGACACAATTCCTTACAAGTGTCGACACTTGTACTTAGAAATTTTCCTGCATTTCTTAAACCTGCACACTGAAACCCAAAAATCCCATCATACAAATTGATGTATATCATTGAGTAAGGGGAGGCTTCTCCAAATCTGGTACATTATTTCCAGTGTACCCAACAATCTCCCCTTATTTGGAGAAGTCATAACCCTTAGTCAAAGATATACACCACACATAATAAATCAAAGAAAAATAGATGTTCATACATTTCACTGTAGGGTAACATATAAACATAGATAATAGCTAAACTCAATACTGAAAATGATGTCATTCATTAATCAGATAATTGTTTAGGTTTACATGTTTCTTTAAAGAACAAAAATCAAAAGATTACATTGTTCTACATATTAGCCTATCTATCCTATGATTGACTAGGCTCCTTGATTACTATTCCTTTTCCAGATTTGATCTTAGCCTGCACATTAGGTTCAGTATCATCAGCTGGTTTCTTTCCTTTCAAGTCTTGCTTCTTCAGTTCTTCAGCCTTGATCCATTGCCTTTCAAAATATTGAAAAGGCTTTGGGAAATACTTGCTAGGCTCCAGAGCATTAGCAGGTAACTTCCTAGCTTTAGCACTCCTCCTATACTAAAGTATAGCCTCTTTCCTTGTCTGATACTTATTCCACTCTTGCTCAGAGTACAATTTTCCTCTATCATGTGTCTTGTCCTTCACAGCTTTCCAGGCAGTTAAAATAATGTTCTTGGAGGTAGGACTCCACTGCTCAAAATCAGGCTTTAGTTATGTCTGTTCTCTAAGCCTTTTCTTGGAAATTTGTGCCTCCCACTGAGCTTCCTGTGCAGCCTCTGACATTTCTACCTTTTCAATAATAATATTTTGTTCCTCCTGTAGAGGGCTATACATTTGCTGAACTTCTTGCTGGACTATGTCAAAATAAGCTGGAGGATAAATAACCTGTGCAACCTCTGGCTTATCCCCTTCAATGTAGGCAGGTTGAACACCAGACTCAACAGTATTATCATCATCACATAGGGGTGGAAATTCAAGTGTAGCTCTGATGGTATTAGAAACCCATTTAGCATGATCAGAGCTAGCTTTGACTAATATCCTCTCCCCCTTTATGACTTCTCTGACTATATGATCTCTAAGATCATTCTTTTGAAACCTTACTTGATCAGCCAGATATTCTGTACCTTATTTGTAGTAGGCTTTGAATTTAGTCAGGTGATCAGAAATAGTGTTTTGAGAAGCTTCAATGACTGTTTGGATAGCAACTAGATCTACTTGTATTTGCTTGGATACTTAAGTTTTCAAATCAGTAGCAATACTTCCCAGTTTTTTGAGAATTTCATCATGTGAGTCCTTGATATTTTCATTTGATCTGAATTGATTTTCTAAAATATATCCTTGCTTGACTACAATGTCCTCAACTTCAGTCTTTATAAGCTGTTGTTGCTCAGCCAAATATACTATAACATTACCTCCCTTATGGAAGATATCTGTCATCTCTTTCATATTCAAATTGACTTCAAATCTGATGGATTTAATTTCTTGAGCCAGCTGGAACTGCAGTTCTTTATGTGACTCATCCACATATTTCTCTAAAGATTGTCTTTGCCCATCCAATTTTACTTGTAGTTTCACCATCAGGGAACTGAAGTACATTTGCATGTTTGATGATTGGGAGACTATTTGTAAGGCTTTCTTATAGCCTGTACTCCTTTTCCTCAGAGCAACCAGTTTTCTCTTTTTAGACATGGAGGCTTCTTCATCATCAGAAGATTGAGATGAGCTTTCTATATCTACAGTTGCTTTATTAATCGGGGCATCCAGTAGCTCCTCCCCCTCAGTTCCTGGTTGTTCCTTTTCTACTTTTTGTTGCTCCCCCTCATTACTTGCTGTAGATAAATCAGGGAACAGTTCCTCCAAAGTTACCTCCTGCTGCATCTGAATAGGAGGAACAAGGTTTGCTTGTGAAGCAAAAGGTTCTCGCTGGACATCTAGATCTTTGTCCAGGGTCTTCTCAACACTGGAGCAGTGGACTTGCTCATCTTGAGCTTGATCTATCATTTGCACATCTTGTGCTTCATTCTCAGTATTGACCTATGCTTTCTTGTTTATTTCTGATACAACATCCATGGCAGTATCAACAGCATACTCACTTTCTAGAGCAGCTTTAGTAATACCTCCCCCTTGGGTAGGCAGCTGTGATTGTTCAGTGTTTTGGACATTTATTTCAGTATTCTCTCCCCCTGGAGTGGAGACTATCTGATTCTCTAGTTGCTGACTACTCTCTACTTAAGCTTGAGCTTATTTTTCCTGTTGGTCTTCATTTGAGCTGAAGACCACTTCTTCTTCAGAATCACTGGAGGATTCTGCTTCTTGGACAATGGTTTTCTTCTTTCTATCCTTCTTTACCTGTTTCTGTGGAGTAGAAACTTCCTTTGTCAAGACTCTATCCCATCTGGATAGAATCCTCACATCCATCCTCCTCATGTGAGTAATCTTAGAACCTGGCAGTTGATTCATAACATCTAGGATAGTGGAAGCTAAAATCAAGATTAGGATTCTACCAAGATTTGGCTTCTTAATTCCTTCTTGGATCTTGTCAAACCCTACTGATGACCAATCTATTTTTACATTTAATATGACTCTGGTCATTAGGTTGAACATATAGGCAGATAATCATCTTGCCTATGATTTTTGAAAGAAACTTACCTTGGGAATTCATCTCCTTCCTTGTAATTGACGATCCTATTTTTGTATTTGGATTCAATCCATACCAATTTAGTGCATCCTTTATCATAGATGGAAGTACGTCATCATCGTCTTTAACCCCGGGAAGTTGAAGCGACTTCCTAATCGTCTTAAGTGTGAGTTTCACTCTTGAATCCTGAACTGTGGCTTTCATCTTCTTTCCTTCATAATCCATAATTGCAGACGAGTAGAATTCAAGCACTTCCTTCTTCCAAATTCTTGTAGGTTTAGAGACCAAAAATTCTAAGGCATTTTTGGAAATTAGGCTAATCACACCCTTGATGTCCTGTGAAGCTATCTCGAATCCCCCGCAAACCAGCTCGTAACCTTCATTCACCTTGTCATCCTGCTGTGGCGCCATTGACGAGAGAGAGAGAAAGAATAGAAAAGAAGTGAATATCTTTGTCGACACATGGTCTAGAGTCAAGAATTTTGAAGGCGTAGTCGACCAGATTTTGTCTCCCCCTATTTATAGTCTTTGTGTGAATGGAAGGTCAAAGGATGCACTGTACTTAGTAATAATACTATTCGACATAGTTTATATGTGTCGACATAAAAGACTTAGATCTCGACAAAACTTACTTTTAATCGACACGTCTATGTGTCGACATACTTGTGTCAGTGTCGACACGGGCTAGTCAAGTCTCGACAGAGTGTGTCAACACAAATTCTTGTGTCGACATAGATTCTTGTGTCGACACAAATACTGTTTCTGTATTGACACATCATACTGAGAGTTTCGACACAATTTGCTTGTGTCGACAAAAACTTCCTTACTTACCCAAATTTCCTGAGAAATTTTGTGCTTACATATTCTACTTAGGAAAGCTTGTGCTGACCTATTCTAGGTTCAACATACCTAATTCAATTTTAAAATAATTTAATTTAATTTCATCGAGAGGTTTTGTAAAAATATCAGCAATTTGATTATTTGTGTTCACAAATTCTAGACGAATATCTTCCTTCTCCATATGTTCTCTGATGAAATGAAACTTAATTTCCATATGCTTAGTTCTACTATGTGAAACAGGGTTTTTAGCAATAGAAATAGCACTAGTATAATCAAAAAATAGTGGAATTCTACTTACCTTGATGTCATAGTCTTCAAGTTGATGCTTTATCCACATCAACTGTGCACAGCAGCTGCCTGCAGCTATATATTCTGACTCAGCAGTTGAGATAACTACACTTGTTTGCTTCTTGCTGCTCCATGACACCAGCCTTCCACCTAGGAATTGACAAGTTCCTGTGGTACTCTTCCTGTCTTCTTTGCACCCTGCAAAGTCTGCATCTGAGAAGCCTATTAGTCAGAAATCTCTTTTCTTAGGGTACCAAAGACCTAGATTAGGTGTGCCCTTAAGATATCTCAAAATTCTCTTGACAGCAGTATAATGAGATTCCTTTGGGCATACTTGGTACCTAGCGCAAATACATGTAGCATACATGATGTCAAGTCTACTAGCAGTCAAGTAGAGTAGAGAGCCAATTATCCCTCTATACAAAGACTCATCAACAGGTTTCCCTGCCTCATCTTTTCCTATAGGCATACTTGTTCCCATTACAGTTTTCATGGTGAAGGCTGACTCCATTCCATATTTATTAATCAACTCCTTGGTGAACTTAGACTGAGATATGGACAATCCATCATCAGTCTATCTAACTTGAAGTCCCAAGAAGAACTTCAGCTCACCCATACTGCTCATTTTAAACTTCCCTTGCATAAGTTTGGAAAACTTTCTACAAAGGTTGTTTTCAGTAGATCCAAAGATAATGTCATCAACATATATCTAGACTAGGATGATCTTTCCTTTAGATTCCCTAAAGAATAGAGTTTTGTCTATCTTTCCTCTAAAGAATTTATTCTCAATAAGAAAAGCGGACAAGGTTTCATACCAAGCCCTAGGGGCTTGTTTCAAACCATATAGAGCTTTCCTAAGCCTATATACATAGTTAGGATAGTGAAAGTATACAAAACTTGAGGGTTGTTCAACATAGACTTCCTCTTTTAAGTCACCATTCAGAAATGCTGACTTTATATCCATCTAATATATCTTTAAACCTTGATAGGCAGCATAGGCCAAGAACAAACTTATAGCTTCCATCCTTGTCACTGGGGCAAAGGTTTGATCAAAGTCAATCCCTTCTTCTTGCCTGTAGACTTTTACTACCAGCCTGGCCTTGTTCTTGATTATGGGGTCATTCTCATCAAGTTCATTTCTGTAGATCCACTTAGTTCCTATAACATTGTGATCCTTTGGTGTTGGGTACATTGGAAAATGTGTACTAGATTTGGAGAAGCCACAACTTAGTCAATGATATGCATCAATGTGTATTTGATAGAAGTTTGAGTTTCATTGTGCATGTTTTAAAATTTGAAGGAAAATTTTCTAAGTACAAGTGTCGACACTTGTGAAGAAACTGTGTCGACACTCAGGAAACTTGTGTCGACACTCAGGCAATTTGTGTCGACACTCAGGCAAATTGTGTCGAAACTCAGGCAAGCTGTGTCGACACACAGAGAAATTATGTCGACACTCAGAGAAGTTGTGTCGACACCCAGAATTTGTGTCGACACTTATAAAGAAGCTGTGTCGACACTCAAAGCTATGTCGACACCTAAAGAAGCAATTGTGTCGACATCAAGAATTATGTCGACAACTTAAAACAGAATTGTGTCGACACTTAAATCAGAAGATGAGTAGACACTCAGGATCTATGTTGACACCTGAAGCAATTGTGTCGACACACAGGACTTGTGTCGACACACCAACTCTCAAAAGGCTGTGTCGAGTTCAGAAGTAATTGTGTCGACACACAGGAATTGTGTCAACATACACTCAACGACATTTGACAAACACTCAACGCCATCTGTCTGCAACAGAAATGTCGAGATAAGAAGCTGCTGTGTCGACACACAGGACTTATGGCGACACATACAACAAAAAGCATTGTCGAGAAGCAGAAGTTTGATTGTGTCGACACTTGGGGTAATTGTGTCGACACCATGAAGACTTGTGTCGACACTTGGAGTATTTTTGTCGACACCTTGAAGACTTGTGTCGACACTTAGCCTATATGTGTCGACATATGTGGAGAAATCTGCTGAGTGTTGCGTGCTGAGTTGGAAAGACACAGAAGTACCTGGTTACGTGACTGGTGACTTGACAGCTGTCATAACTAGCCGGTCTGACACCTGTGTCAGAACTGTCAGAAGTCTGTTATGAATCGGATCAACCGGTAACCATGATGCAAGCTCTATATAAGAGACAGATCGGAAACGACAGACAAATAATACAGAAACACAACAACGTGAAGCATCTATAAGAAGTATTCTGACAGATCAAGAGCTGTCTGTAAGAAAGATTCAGAGTTCTATCTGAATTTAAGGAAGAAGCTGATTGAAGATCATCTTCATCAACAGAGAAGATCCAACTTATATTGTTCTAATCAAGAAGCTTTGAAAAACTAAGTTAGTTTGGATCAGAAGGATCAGTAATTCAAGAACTAATCAAGAAGACAACATCAACAGAGAAATCTAGCTGCTGAAGTTTTCAGTAACTCTTTACTCATAAATTTCTGTAGGATCTATTTATAGATCTGAGTTTGTAAGCCTAAAATTATAAAGACTGTGGTAGGGCTGTGTTCCTTAGGTAGGACTTGTGGTAAGTCTGAGTTATAAGCCTAATAATAAAGGATGAGGTAGGGCTGAGGCCTGAGGTAGGATTCTGGAGAAGAATCTGAGGTAGGGCTTGTGTTAATTTTGAGGTGTAGGAACCATCTGTGGTTCTGAGATTGTAAGATCTATGGATCTGAGCCAGTGGAAGAAAGTTAGGCTGAATCTAGTTATCTGCTGGATAGGCAAAGGGGGAAAGTGGATGTACCCATATCTTGGGGAACCACTATAGATCTGGTGTTTGCTATATTGCATTTTATTTCTGTAGATAGAATTATTCTGTGCTAAAGAAAGTTACAAATATTTGTTTTCCTTAAAATCAAAAGACTCAAAAAGATTAGAACCTATTCACCCCCCCCCCCCTCTAGGTGTTTAGGCTCTTGAAACAAAGTCTTTCAAGTGGTATCAGAGGGAGGTTCCTCAAAATTTGACCTAACAGTCAAAGGATTTCTCCATGGCAAATAATAGATAACAAAATGGGTTCAAGTGAAAATCAAAAGGAATTTGGATCAATAAAATTGCCCATATGCAGAAAAGAATCTTTTAGCATTTGGAAAGAAAGGGTCAGGCTGTTTATGGAAGCATCTGATCCAAGAATTTATATCACAGTACAGGAAGGCCCCTTCATCCCAATGAAGGTTTCAATTCTTGATGCAAACATTCAAACTCCAAAGAGTTATTCAGAGATGACTAAGGATGACATCATCTTGGCTATATTAGATAAAAGGGCTCAGAATATAATTGTAAGTGCCATAGATGATGCAACATTCCAAAATCTTGTACATTGTAAAACTTCCAAAGAAATGTGGGATACATTGATTGTCTATATGGAAGGCACAGAAGAAGTCATAGAGGACAGAAAGTCTATGCTAAATCAGGAATATGAGAGCTTTAGGCAAAATAAAACTGACAGCATAGCTGAATGCTATAAAAAGTTTTTCAGAATAGTGAATGAACTGATGTCATATGGGAGAGTCTTCAGTACTTATGAATTGAATGGCAAGTTTCTTAGGTCCCTAACAAAGGATTGGGACACTATGATATATGCCATCAGGGAAGTGGCCAAACTGGCTGACACACCACCACCTACACTTTTTGGAAAACTGCTTTCATATGAAATGCAGTTTATTGCTAGGAAAGAGGAAGAAAAGGGCAGCAGATTTTAACATAAAGAAAAGTCAGTAGCCTTCAAGGCTGAGGGCTCAAGGAAGGGTAGGAGAAAATCTCCTTCTCCACCTAGAAAGAGTACTGAAGCAGAAGAAGGTGTTACTGAAACAAGTACATCAGATAGTCATACATCTGATGAAGACTTTGCTGCTTTCACAAGACAATTCCAAAGATTCATGAAGAAAAAGAATTGGAGAACCAGACCCTCATCTACATCCTATTCTAAGGATGAATACTACAGGAAGAAGAAAACTCCTAAGGAGGACAGGTATGCTTCTAAACTTGGTAAACAATATAATTCTAAGATTATGTCTTATTACTGCAATAGGTCTGGGCATGTCATAGCTGACTGTCCTGACAAAAGAAATGAGTCAAAGGACAAGAAGAAATAGCTGGTCAAAGTCAAGAAGGAGAAGTCTATAGTGGCTCAGAAGTAGAAGAGTTTGACAGAATCTTCATCTTCAGAATCTAAAGAAGAAGAGGCAGAAGCATATGTTGGACTCTTCTCAACAGAAGAGGATTCTAGGGAACTAGAATTCCTACAGATGCTGGACTCCATAAATGGAGTGGAAGAACATTACTGTAAAGGGATGATGGCCCAATCTGAAGAAGATAAGTGCCAGGATCAGCTTGGACCAAGTAAGGTAAACAATTCACTCCTAGTCTAAGATTACTTTACTGGATCAGAATCAGAAGCATCTTCTTCAAAAGAAGTGGATGGATCTGAGTCTGAGGGGGATGTTCACCAACTCATTAATGAGTATGGTGGGTTGTTGAATGCTCTAAAGAAGAGCAAGTTTCTTGTTAAAGAGCAAGCCAACGAGATTGAGTCTCTTAAGCTAGCTGCAGCAGTTTCAGCAAAACTGTTGGATCAAAAACTAAATGAGATTGCCAAATTGAAAAAACATTACAGTTATTCAGATAGACACAATCTCATTCAAAGAGAATCATATCAAGAAACTGGAGGGAAAACTTCAGTAAGAGAGAGAGCTAGTGGCAAAATTCTCCAAGCCAAAATCAGTCTTACCTTTGATAGACAATTTTGTTTCACAAAAAGGAAAGACTGGCCTAGGCTAAAAGGGAAGAACTAGGGCTACCAATTCTCACAGAAAAGGTAAAGCCCCAGTTCAGCCTCAAGCTGTTAATCCCCCTATTTTCTTTAAGAAGGTAGTGAATCCTACTAACAGGTATGATCATGACATTACTCATGGTCACTGTAAGCATGAAAATTTAATGAGCAAGGGTGTTAATGCCAATATACCAATCTATAGGCATGCCCATCATATTCAAGAGGAGTTCTTGAAGAATGCTGTTTCAGCACCAACACTAAATAAGTCTACTGACAACAAAGTAAGAAGGCTTGTACCTAAGAATAGGTATAATAGGTTTGAGTGTTGGTATTGTGGCAAGGTGGGCCACTTTGCCATGGATTGCTGGTTTAACTTAAGTGTTAAAACCAAAAGTAGGATTCCTGTTAGATCATTCACATGATTTCAAACTAACAAGGACCTAGGACCCACTTGCAAGTTGGGTTCAAAGGGTAAGTGATTCATTATTTATTGCAGGTAAATAAAGGTGACCATACCCCTATATGGTACTTGGATAGTGACTGTTCCAGATGTATGACAGGAACAAGGAGAATGTTGAGGGACTATGTGTCCATAAAGAATGGAACAAAAGTTATCTTTGGTGGATCAGAAAAGGGAATCATCAAAGGATTTGGTAACATATTTTATGATTCAATTACAATCACTAAAGTGGCTTATGTAAAGGGTCTAAAACATAACCTGATTAGCATAAGTCAACTTAGTGTTCTAGGTTATGATATTTCTTTCCTCAAAGGGGAGTGCCTCGTAAAAAAGTCAAGTGATCAAGAGATCATTTTGACTGGCACTAGGAAAGGAAATGTGTATTGCCTTAACCTAGAGTGTGAGTCTAACAACTCACCTATTTGTTTGGTTGCAGGAGAGAAAGCTTCTATATGTGTCAAATGGCACAAGAGGCTAGCTCATCTGAACTATAAGTCAATTGGACTATTGTTCAGCATGGGATTAGTGAGGAATGGTCCTCAAGTTCAGTGCATAAAAGAGGGTGTGTGCTCAGCTTGCCAAAAAGGCAAGCAGACTTAGTCCTCTTTTCAGTCACTTGACATCAAAGATTCAAAGAGATGTTTTTATCTGATGCATATGGATTTGTTTGGTCCTATACTAGTCCATAGTCTTGGTAGGAAAGCATACACACTTTTTGTTGTGGATCAAGTCCCTCTGACAAATACAGGTGAAAAATCAGAAGAAAATGTGGAGTGAAGAACTTGGGATCAAGATGAGGAAACTGGAGATAGCCATAATACTGACTGAATTCCTCTAGCAAGGAGACACCTGAAGGATCATCCAGCTCACCAAATCATTGGTGATGCAAGTTAGGGTGTTCTAACAAGGAGTAGGAGCATGAATACAGTTCTATGTTCTAGCTTCCTGTCTCAGATAGAACCCAGGAAGATTGAAGAGGCCATGCAAGACACCAACTGGATTGATGCAATGCAAGAAGAGCTCAGTCAGTTTAAAAGGTGTAAGATCTGGGAACTAGTGCCAAAACCTACGGATCACAACATAAAAGGAATTAAGTGGATCTACAAGAACAAGCTTGATGAGAATGACACTATAGTCAAGAATAAGACTAGACTGGTAGCAAAAGGCTACATGCAAGAGGAAGGTATTGATTTTGATCAAACCTTTGCTCTAGTGGCAAGGCTGGAGGCAATAAGGCTATTCTTTGCCTATACTACCTATCAGGGGTTCAAAGTATATCAAATGGATGTGAAATCAGCATTTCTGAATGGTGATTTAAAAGAAGAAGTCAATGTAGAACAACCCTCAGGTTTTGTAGACTCTCACTTTCCTGATTATGTATATAGGCTTAGGAAAGCTCTATATGGTTTGAAACAAGCCCCAAGGGCTTGGTATGAAACCTTGTCTACCTTCTTCATCGAGAATAAATTCTCTAGAGGAAAGATAGACAAAAATCTATTCTATAGGGAATCAAAAGGCAAGATAATACTAGTCCAGATATATGTGGATGACATTATCTTATGTTCTACTGAAAACAGCCTTTGTAGGAAGTTTGCTAAACTTATGCAAGGGAAGTTTGAGATGAGCAGTATGGGTGAGCTGAAGTTCTTCTTGGGACTTCAAGTTAGACAGACTGAGAGTGGGTTGTCCATATCCCAGTCTAAGTTCACCAAGGAGTTGATTAAGAAGTATGGTTTGGAATCATCTTCTACAATGAAAACTCCAATGGGAACAAGTATGCCTATATGCAAAGATGAAGCAAGGAAACCTGTTGATGAGTCTTTGTATAGAGGGATAATTGGCTCCCTACTATACTTGACTACTAGTAGACCTGACATCATGTATGCAACATGTGTCTGTGCTAGGTATCAAGCATGCCCTAAGGAATCTCATTATACTGCAGTTAAAAGAATTTTGAGATATCTTAAGGGCACACCTAATCTAGGCCTTTGGTACCCGCAGAATAGAGATTTTCTATTAACAGGTTTCACAGATACAGATTTTGCTGGATGCAAAGAAGACAGAAAAAGTACCACAAGAACCTGTCAATTCCTTGGTGGGAGGCTGGTGTCATGGAGCAGTAAGAAGCAAACTAGTGTAGCTATATCAACTGCTGAATCCGAGTATATAGCTGCTGGTAGCTACTGTGCACAATTAATGTGGATAAAGGATCAACTAGAAGATTATGCCATCCAGGTAAGTAGAATTCCACTATTTTGTGATTCTACAAGTGCTATTTCTATTACTAAGAATCCTATATCATACAGTAGGACCAAGCATATAGATATTAAGTTCCATTTTATCAGAGAACATGTTGAGAAGGAAAATATTAATCTAGAATTTGTACAAACTACTAATCAAATAGCTGATATTTTTATAAAACCACTGGATGAAACTAAATTCAATAATTTCAAAATTGAATTAGGTATGTTGAACCTAGACTAGGTTAACACAAGTTTCCATGAGTAGCATATGTTAGCACAAAATTTCTGTTGAAATTTGGCTAAGTTCAAAGTTTGTGTCGACACAAGCAAGTTGTGTCGACACACTCAGTATATTGTGTCGACATAGGAAAAGGATGTGTCGACACAGAAACAGTATCTGTGTCGACAAGAGAATAGGTGTTGACACAACCTTGTCGAGACTATATGTCGAGAGGATTTTTGTGTCGACACAAAAAGTTGGTGTCGATACAACTCTGTCGAGACTTAAGTTATCTGTGTCGACACTGACGCAAGTATGTCGACACAGACTCAAGTATGTCGACACATAGATGTGTCGACTTAAAATATGTTTTGTCGACGTAGACATTAGTATGTCGACACATAGTCATGTCGACTTAACTTTAGTTCTGTCTAGACCTAGGTGATTCTTGTCGACACAAAAACTGATTTGTCGACTTAAGCCCGACTTTTGGTCTACCCTTAACTCAAGTACTATAAAAGGTGAATCCAAAATCTGGTCGACTACGCTATCAGAATTTTTGACTCTACACCTTCTGTCGACATAGACCTTCTCTTCTCTTCTCCTCTAGCACTTACGACAATGGCATCAAACCAAGAAGATAAGGTTCATGAAGGTTACGAACTGGTCTGCGAGGGTTTCACAACTACTTCTAACGAAATTCAGGGAGTTATTGCCCTAATTTCTGTAAATGGACTAGAATTTTTGGTCTCAAAACCGACCAAAATTTGGAAGAAGGAAGTCATGGAGTTCTACACAACCACTACTGTGGACACAGAAGGATAGAAAATCAAGGCGACTATTCAAGGTACCAGGGTGAAGCTCACACTGAAATCAATCAGGAAAGCACTTCATCTACCAGTGATCAAGGATACAGATAAAATAACTCCTTCCCAGATAACTAAAGCATTGAGCTAGTGTGGACTGAATCCCAATAGTAAGATTGGTTCATCTATCAATAAAAAAGGGATGAATTCCCAAGGAAAATTTCTTTCAGAGGTAGTGGGCAAAGTAATTATCTGCAAAACAGGTGGGCATGATCGGATTTCTTCCCACATGTTCAATCTGATGGTGAGAATCATATTTAAGATAAACACTGACTAGGAAGTAGTTGTGTTTGATAAACTTCAAGAAGGAATAAATAAACCTAATTTGGGAAGGATCCTTAGCCTATGCTTAACATCACTAATTCCCGATGTTCTGAAACAAGCAAAGGGCTCTAAAATAAATCACATGGTAAAAATGGATGTAAGGATACTGTCAAGATGAGACAGAGTTCTGACAAAGGAAGTCCCTGGTCCCAGGGAGCAAACTAAAAAGGACAAGAAGAAAAAGAAAGTACTTGTACAGGCTGATTCCTCCAGTGATTCTGAAGAGGAAGTGGTCTTTAGTTCTGATGAAGACCAGCACCAACAGGAAGTACATTATCAAATAAAGGACAGTGAGCCTCAGGAGCAACAAGTTTGTTGGTACCCTAGTTTTGATTTGAGTTCAGTCTTCTCTTTTAGTCTCTTGACCCAAGATTTATCTATGGTCAAAGGTTAGTTGATTAGTTAGTTTGCTCTAGTTTAGACTTGTCACTTTTCCAGATGAAAATTTGGTTAAGTTGTTTTTTGTTCGACTATGGTCGAACGTCGCTCGAATATCGTCGATCAGCCGATCGACGATCGTCTTCCTGATAGCTCGAATATCTGCTTGATAGGTCGACTATCTGTTGTCTTTGATAGTTCGACTATATGTTGATAGGTCGACTATCTGCTCTTCTTGATAGTTCAACTATCTGCTTGGATAGTTCAACTATCTGATAGTTCGACTATCTGTTTGATAGGTCAACTATTGATAATACGTTTTGTATCCTAAACTATTATCGTATTTTCTATTTTATATTGTACAAATTATGTCTATTATTAGTTTATTTTTATCCTTTTTATGTAAATTTTATTATGCCACTAACTTTTTCCTGTCTTTTTGCAGGTTTCCAGGAAAATTGCCAAAATGACCTGTCACGCCCCCTGTCACGCCCTCCCTGGGCGTGACCTAGGGCGTGTCACCCGGTCCCGAGGACACCTGCTGGAAGGGACAGAAAACGGTCAAAAACCGCTGTCACGCCCCCTGACACGCCCTCCCTGGGCATGTCACCAGGCGTGACCAGGGGCCTGTCGCCCTCTGCCGCAAAGCCTGCCGCCGCATTAAATGCCGTTCCGCCTCAGCACGCAAACAGTACTGTCACGCCCCATGTCACGCCCGTGACATGGGCGTGATACCCTCCTTTTTCGGTGACTGACGGATTTCCGACCAATGATTTGGACATGACGTGCCTGTCACGCCCCCCTGTCACGGGCGTGACCTAGGGCGTGACCACCGACGTACCGAAGCAATCATCCCTCCCGCCAGAATCCAGAGCCCGAGGTCAAATCCGTACCTGTCACGCCCCCTGACACGCCCCCCTAGGGCGTGTCGGAGGGCGTGACCAACCCGAGAAATTTTCTATAAATTGAGCCCCCCCTCCCCATTTCAGCAAGTTTTGGTTGAGTGGGGGAGGTGCTGCCCCTTTGTTTCTTGATCCTTTTTCATGCTTTCTCTCTCTCTCTCTCCCCCTCTCTTTGTAATTTTTGTTTAACCCTAGCTTAATTATAGTTTGTCTTAGCTTTTCTTTGTAATTTTTGCTCTTGCTTAGTGCTACTTGTAGGGCTAGAATAGGATTTAATTTTCATGCACTTGTAATTTTATTTTCATTAGTGTAACTTGCCCTTTTTCATTAATAAAATTGTTCTTCCTTTAGCTTGTGTTCTTCTTATGCTTTTCTACTCATCTCCCCCCTCCACTCCATTATGATTAACTAATCCTCCTTGTACTCAATCTTGATGATCCGAGGTTAGAGCGATTTTGTTATGATGTTTTAATCAATCTTTTCTTTTTAGGTTAGAGCCTTGAATTACTCTTGATTAATCACGGGTTGGGGGTATATTTTCGATATATACTCTCCGCCTTTGCTTTCATTCTAGGCTAGCCGAGAGGCCGAAAGAATGAAGTGAGCATTCAAGAGTAAAGGGAGTTGTACGCACCCCTCGAGAGAGGCAGACGTCCAAATCTCCCGGATTGGAGTAAAATCCAATAGTGGGGTTCACCGCGTAAAGCGAGTTTTAGGCCTCCGATTTAGACGAGAGTCGGTCGGACCTTCCTAAACTCAGTTGGGCACGACTTCGAGAGAAGCGTGTTCAAGCTTTAGGAACCTCCACGGTCAAGGACCCTTATCCTATTAAGTTTAGATTTTTATCGCATTTTCTTAATCGTCTTTAGCCGAGGTGAATCTTGATCGGGTGCATTTCCATTTCATATTAACTGCAGTAGTTTCCTTTCTAGCATAGTTCTTTACTTAACAGCTTACTTAATTGCAGTGTTTCTCTTTCTAGTATAGCTTTACTTTCTCCCCTGCACTTAGATTTTCTAAAACCCTAGTTTTTCCATCGATAAGATAATAGCGTTCGTGTGAGTAAGCTTAGCCAACAGTTCCCGGATTTCAATACGACACTTGTGTCCCCTTGCTACAATTCGATAGGTATACTTGCCTCATCGGGTTGCTAGTTCGGTTGCATTTATTTTCTTCGAACCCTAGCGCGCAACAAGTTTTTGGCGCCGTTGTCGGGGACCCAACTTCCGTTGATATTTTGAAAACACGAACCTATTAATTTTATCTCTTCTCTTTCTCATCCTCTTTCTTTAAAATTTTAAAAAAAAAATCAAAAAATTTTTATCACCGCTCTTAATAGGAACCAACCTCACAATTTTTCTACGCCACCTAATTCTCTCGAGAAGGGCAAAGGGCTTTAAGCGCCACTGTCTTGTCTAGTACCTTGCGAACCCTTCACGGGGTAGTCCTTGGGAAGTTCGGGAGTTAATCTATAAAAAAAAATCTATTTCAAAAAAAAAAATCTATTTCAAAAAAAAAAATTCTAATCTTTTTTCTAGTTTATCCTTTTTCTCTTCCTCTTCTTCTTTTCTGTTCTTTTAGTGCATGACCCGCGGGAGTCCGTCGGTTATTTTGGACTTGGACCACGAAATTGAGCATACTCTTCGGAGAAGATCGCAATTTCAAGGTCCTACTATCCAAGTGCCAGTTGAGGACTCCGAGTCATTTGCTACTTTAAGAATGGAAGAACCCAACGTAGATGAGGCCATGGAAAGGACTATGTCCTATTATGCACGACCGAACCTCGAGGGAACAGAATCAAGTATAGTCCGCCCTGCTATAGCAAATAATAACTTCGAACTAAAGCCTAGCATAATTCAAATGGTGCAGCAATATGTGCAATTTGACGGACTTCAAGATGAAGATCCGAACGCACATATAGCTAGCTTTCTTGAAATTTGCGACACCTTCAAGATAAATGGTGTCACAAATGATGCGATCAGGCTGAGACTCTTCCCCTTCTCTCTAAGAACTAAAGCTAAGCAGTGGCTTAACACACTTCCGAAAAATAGCATAACCACTTGGAATGAATTAACTGAAAAATTTTTGGCGAAGTATTTTCCGCCAGCTAAAACTGCAAAACTTAGGAACGACATCTCTGCCTTCGGACAAATAGACTCTGAAACCCTATACCAAACCTGGGAGAGATTTAAAGAATTATTAAGACGATGCCCACATCACGCGCTGCCTGTATGGTTACAAGTGCAGACGTTTTATAACAGGCTAAATCAAAGCACGAAGCAAATGATAGACGCAGCTTCTGGCGGTACTTTAAATCATAAGACCCCGGAAGCCGCTCTTGAGCTTTTTGAGGACATGGCCATGAACACTTATCAGTGGAATGTGCCTAGGTCCCGCCCGAACAAGCCTGCAGGTATCTATGAAGTGGACAACGTCTCCCAGCTCGCTCTGCAAGTAGAAATGCTAAGCAAAAAGATAACGGAGATGACTGCTGCCTCCGCCCCTCAGGTATGGGAATCTGCAACCCCTACTCCAAAACATTTAGATTATGTTAATAATATTCCTAGAACTGCTTTTAATAATTTTTCTGCTGCGAATTTTCATCCGCCTGGTTTTAATTTTCCGAATAGTTATAATCCTGCTTTAAGAAACCATCCGAACTTTTCATGGAGTAATCCATCGAATGCGATGCGCCCACCCCCGCAAAATGATTTTTCTGCACCACCACCACCACCACCACTTCTTCAAAATTACCCAAAACCTCCAAGCTTGGAGGAATTACTTTCTAAATACATCACCACAAATGACGCTACCATAAGAACTTTAACCGGAAGCGTAAAAAGTCTAGAAAATCAGGTAGGACAGCTCGCAAAAATAATTTCTGAGCGACCCGTAGGGTCTCTTCCTTCCAATACCGAACCCAACCCGAGAGAGCAAGCGAAAGCTATAACTCTTCGGAGTGGGAAGCAAGTCTCCGGTATGGTAAGTGAAGAGCCCGAGGAAAGCTCTGCTTCCGCTTTTAAAAATCAAGCTCTGCTTCCGCTTTTAAAAATCAAAGCTCTGCTCCCGTCTTTAAAAATCAAAGCTCCGCTCCCATTTTAAAAATTCCGCCATCTGCTGAAGAAGTAATCACCCCTATTTTAGAAAATAATCTCACTCCACCACCCATCTTCAAAAATAATTCAACTCCTCCATACCCCTCTAAACTTAATAGACAATGTCAAGATGATCAGTACTCCCGCTTCTTAGAAATCTTCAAACAAATCCACATTAATCTTCCCTTCCACGAGGCTATTTCGCAGATGCCGAAATACGCCAAATATCTTAAAGACCTCCTCACAAACAAGAAGAAGTTAGAGAATCTTTCGCACGTCACGCTAAATGCCGAGTGCTCCGCCGTTTTAACAAATGGTTTGCCGAAGAAAATCAGTGACCCGGGTAGTTTCTCTATCCCGTGTGTCTTCGGTGATCTTTTTGTTAAACATGCGTTAGCCGACTTAGGCGCGAGTATAAACCTGATGCCCTTTTCATTGTTCAAAAAGTTAGGGATTGGTAGACTTAACCCCACGCGTATGAGTATCCAACTTGCCGATAGATCCGTCAAGTACCCGTTAGGAATAGTGGAGGACGTTCTAGTGAAAGTCGACAAGTTCATCTTCCCGGTGGACTTTGTCATTCTGGACATCGAAGAAGACGTCGAGGTTCCCCTGATCCTTGGCCGACCCTTCCTTGCCACCTCCCGAGCCATCATTGACGTAAGCAATGGTAAGCTCTTTCTTCGAGTAGGCGACGACGAAGTCACATTTTCTATCACCCCTTCGATGAAGAATACCTTAGCGAACGATGACTCATGTTTTTTCATAGACGCCGTGAGTGATGATTCTTCCTACTGCCTCTCCGAGTTTGAAAAAGAATTTTCTACTTTTTGCTCCTCTTCTCTTACAACGGAATCACTGCAAGGAAGTGATGAATCTTCTTATTGTCTTTCTGAGTTTGAAAAAGAATTTTCTGATTTTTGTTCTTCCTCTTTTCTTCCCACTGAATCTCTACAAGAAGCTGTCTTGGCTGCTAGCCCCACCCCTTATTACGTTCCTTATAAAAAAGTTTATGAAGATATTATTTTTGAAAAAGAAAGAATCTCAAAATCCTCTTATGAAGAACCCCCTACCCTAGAACTTAAAGAACTTCCCGAACACCTTAAGTATGCTTTCTTAGAAAAAGACTCCAAGTTACCAGTTATCGTTTCGGCCTACCTCACGGATACGCAGAACGATAAACTTCTTCTAGTTCTACGTAAGCATCGTCGGGCTATTGCTTGGAAAATTTCTGATATCAAGGGCATAAGCCCATCTTTCTGTACACATAAAATTTTAATGGAAGATAATTCGCGTAACTCTATCCAACCTCAGCGCCGTATAAACCCGAATATGAAAGAAGTAGTTAAGGGCGAGGTTATGAAACTATTAGACGCAGGAATTATCTACCCTATATCGGACAGTAAGTGGGTTAGCCCCGTTCAGGTAGTTCCAAAGAAGGGAGGGATAACCGTAGTTAGTAATGAGAATAATGAATTAATCCCGACGCGGACGGTGACGGGTTGGCGTATGTGCATAGATTACCGTAAGTTAAATGACGCCACCCACAAGGACCACTTCCCTTTACCGTTTATCGACCAAATTTTAGAACGTCTCTCCGGCCATAGCTTTTATTGTTTTCTCGATGGCCTCTCGGGGTACTTTCAAATACCCATCTCTCCCGAGGACCAAGAGAAAACTACGTTTACTTGTCCCTTCGGCACCTTCGCGTACCGAAGAATGCCGTTTGGATTATGCAATGCGCTAGCTACATTCCAGCGATGTATGCTCGCAATATTTGACAAGTACGTAGAAAGCATTATGGAGGTATTCATGGACGATTTCTCCGTGTTCGGCGATTCCTTCGATAGATGTTTAGAAAACCTCGAAAAAGTCTTAGAACGATGCGAAGAAACTAACCTTGCCCTAAATTGGGAAAAATGCCATTTTATGGTGAGGGAAGGGTTAGTTTTGGGTCATAAAATTTCTGCTAAAGGTATTGAGGTAGATGTTGCCAAGATAGAAGTTATTGAGAAGTTGACGCCGCCTACAAACATAAAAGCTATAAGAAGTTTCCTAGGCCACGCTGGTTTTTATCGTCGTTTTATAAAGGACTTCTCCAAGATCACTAAGCCCCTCACCCATCTCTTAGAAAAAGACGCTCCATTCATTTTTGATGACTCTTGTATTTCTGCCTTTGAATTAATTAAAGAAAAGTTAATTAACGCACCGATTATGATAGCTCCGGTGTGGGACCTTCCTTTCGAGATTATGTGCGATGCGAGTAGTTTTGCGGTGGGAGCCGTATTAGGTCAACGCATATCTAAGAACTTCCACCCCATCTATTACGCTAGTAAAACCCTCACATATGCACAAGAAAATTACACCACAACCGAGAAGGAGCTCTTAGCTGTAGTATTTGCGTTTGATAAATTCCGCCCTTACATTACTCTTTCAAAAATCATTGTTTTTACGGACCACTCGGCCCTCAAGTACCTTCTTGCCAAAACGGATGCCAAGCCTCGCTTGATTCGCTGGGTCTTACTCCTCCAGGAGTTTGACTTAGAGATCCGTGATAAGCGAGGAGCCGAGAACTTGGCCGCCGACCATCTATCCTGATTAGATAACCCCTTTATAGAAAAATTAAATGAAAAATCTTTTAATGACTATTTTCCTGACGAGAAGCTGCTTTTAGTTAATACATCTACTTCTCCTTGGTTTGCGCACATCGCCAACTATCTAGTGGCCCGGGTGCTCCCAAAGGAGTTCTCCTCTCAGCAAAAGAAGAAATTCTTTTCTGAGCTGAAGAACTACTTTTGGGAAGACCCACATCTTTTCAAAATTTGTGCGGATCAAGTGATAAGGAGATGTGTTTCTTGTGATGAAGGAATTGATATTCTAAAACATTTGCATGAAGGTCCGACAGGTGGGCACTATCTGTAAGACCCCCCCTCCCGGAACACAACACACGGCACGAGGGGAGTCTTATGCCCGAAATAGCCGCCTTGCGGTGGCACTAACGCACGGGTTAGCCTTTACCACAAGACGCCTATTTCGCCGGCTACAATCCATATCACAACAATTATGCCAACCCAACCATAACAGAAAAGTAAAACTAAAAGCAGTTCAGTTCACAGCTAAGTTAAAGTCCAAAATAGCGGAAGATAACAAGCACAACATGCTTGTACAAATAAACAAGAGTCTAGAAATGTTTTGCCAAACGGCTACATGAAAACACTCACTACTGTCACTGACGGTGCCGATGGCACCACCACCTCAGGTCCTATCATCCGGGCCTGGCTGTCCTGCTGCATAGTCCGTTGCCGCTCTACCTGCGGGGTTTCCTCCTAAAAAGGAAGACGTAGCAACCGTTAGTCATAAGACTAAGTGGCTTCACATCCGCTCCCCCGGCGACTCCTCGGCACCGGGCGGAGAAAGGAACAAGGTACAATATGTATATATATATAAGCAAGTAAACAAGCAGGTGACAGTAACTATAGTGGAGTATAAACTACGCTACACAACTAGCAGTTCTACAAATATCAATAATATATAAATGACAGCAGGTATAATTAATCAGAATAATAACTTAACTTATAAGAGTGCCCATACAAACTTATAAGTTAAGGATCGGCTTAACAGTAAAGTAACTCATCGTATAAGAGTGCCCATACAAACTTATACGATGAGGATCTTGTGTATGCAATGAATGACATGTTATGAATGTTATGTTATGACCGACTCATGCGCACGCACATGCAAGTTGCTATGTCGACACAGACTAGAAGTTCCCACTTTTCGAGCAGGTAGCTAACCTCTCAGGCGTCGTCCGTCGTGGCCAGACGGCGACAGTGGAGCGGGCGTCTCCACTACTAGGTGGTATCACACTACCTATCCTAGGCCCCCGTACGCCTCAACGCTAAGAACACAACAGCGGAGCTCACATGCGTACTACGGCTCAGAAGGGGTCTTGGGTAAATGTGCACCAAGAACACAGCCCAACCTGTCCTTTGATTTCGAACCGGATGGAACCTCGGAAACGCACGAGGTGCAAGCCCAACCGTTCTCATGGCACGGAGGAGATCTCGGGTTATGGACACCAAGTATCTAACCCTACCGCCCAAGGTCTACCCATTGGCTCCCATCGGTGTGACGACTGGCGAACCCGTAGACCTGCCACATTCATTATCTCAACACCGCGACACGATGAATCGTCGCACATCACATGCCCCAAAACAACTCACTCGATGCTACCCGTAGGGAGTCTACCACTCTAAGCATCGGTTGTTAATAAACCCCTTGGGCTCGGATTACGGTTACAAAATATTCCTCACATAGTGTTCATCATATTCACGCCCCTCTATTCACTGATTTCACCTCAATACTTCGCATAATTAATATGTTCAACATCAAACTATATAAATAAATTCAATACCAATCTCAACTCTTAATTACTAGCCTTCCCATCCAATCCATTTCTCTACCATTGCATAGTTATCCCTTATTACACAATCAAATGAGTAACCATACTAAATTATAGTAACAACGACATTATAGTTATATGGGAGCAAGATATCACATGAGCAAATCACAATCATTGCAAGAGTGCTAACATTATAATTTAACAAGTGCATTAACATAGGATAGTCCAATACTAAAACTGGGATTCCCGGAGCTACAGGAATCCGATCACAATGCACAACCCCTCGTTGGAAAGGTATTCGCGAGGGCTACGACTTTCGTGTTGAGTCGATCACCCAGATCTGGTCGCAACATACCAGAAATTCAACTCGAATACGTACAGGAAACAGTTTCCTGTACAGGAATTTTCCCGAACGCAGCGGACTCGAACCAGCTTTCCTGTGGCTACAGGTATCGCATGGAAACGAGCAACCACCCGTTGGAAAGGTAATTTCGAGGGCTACGACTTTCGTGTTGAGTCGTTCACCCAGATTTGGCCAGAACACCTCCGAAATTGGCCACGAAGGTCGCAGCGTGCAGAAATCAGATTTCTGCACGCATCTTAAGGCGAGATGAACGGCATCCGTTCATCTTCTTCCTTGCAACGACCTCGCATAAACTTCTCCAGAAATCACCCAACCTTATTTCTCCTTTCAAAGCCAAACCCCCAACGAAAACCCCTCTCATCTCCACTTTGAAGGATGAGAAGGTTGAGGGAGACTAAGCCTAAAACCTAGGCATGGCTTATCCTAAGAACTCTCCTCCTCACCATCAAGACTCTATGGAGTCGATGTCTCTCCTATAATAACTATAGATCTAGCACCAAGGGAGAGGGGAGGAAGCTCACCTCAAGTCCAGCGGTACCACCATGGCCGGCCATGAGCCTCGCACTCCTTCGCGGCGGCATTATTTTTCCCTTGACGATGGCGGCGTTTTGATTCCTCCAAAGATGGCTCCGGCAAGCTCTTCCTCCTCCTCCAGCCAAGAACTCTCTCAGGAATTTCGGGGCAGAAGAAAGGAGAATGAATGCTAGGGTTTCCAACTTTTTCCTTTTTATACATCGCAGACACGGGTAGGCACACGGCCGTGTTCCTACCCGTGTTCAGGTGACACGGCCGTGTGGCATGCCGTGTCTAGGGCCGTGTTCCTCCCAGATCCACTTTCTGCCGGGTCAGGGTTGCGGCACACGGGTAGGGACACGGCCGTGTCCCGACCCGTGTCCTTGGCACACGGCTAGGGACACGCCCGTGTCCCAACCCGTGTCCTTGGCACACGGCTAGGGACACGCCCGTGTCCCAATGCCGTGTACCTCTCTGACTGGTAAGCCTATTTTTATGAGGCACACGGGTATGGACACGGCCGTGTCCATACCCGTGTCAGCCAAAAATGCTGTTTTGCCTTGTTTTCCTCATTTCCCGTACGTCCGCACCTGTTCCCCCACATCCCCCATTGGGCTCACCACAGCCCCCTTGACTCAAATACGCAAACAAGGGGCCTAGCGCGAATTGGGACGTTACAAATCCTATAAACAAAATAAAAGATTTCGTCCCCGAAATCAGGGTAAGGCTACGGGAGTGAAACACAAAAAAAAGGAAACTATGCTTTCAAATAAAATTTTTACCTGGAGTAAATAATTCCGGGTAGCGCTCTTGCATCAAATCCCTTGGCTCCCATGTGCACTCTTCCTTCCCATGATTAGACCATAGCACTTTCACCAAGGGAACACTTTTGCGGCGCAAGGTTCTTATCTCGTTATCAACGATCCGCACCGGCTCCAGTCGCACAGACCTATCAGACGCCACGGCACCATCCGCCGTGGGGATATACTGTTCAGGTCGCAACAAAGCCTTCCGAAGCGACGATACGTGGAACACGTCGTGAAGGTTCTCCAGCTCCGGTGGTAACTCCAATCGATAGGCCAGAGGGCCAATCCTTTCCACTACAACATAGGGCCCAACATACCTTGGGCTGAGCTTCTTGACTCCACGTACTCGTGACACTCCGTGCATCGGTCGAATCTTCAGGAACACCTTATCACCCACTCGAAACTCTACCATACGGTGCCTTGCGTTGTAGTATTTCGCCTGTCGGCTTTGAGCCTCTAGCATTCGATTCCGGATCAACCTAACCACCGCGTCCGTGTCATCAATATACTGATTTCCCAATGTCTTCGGATCTTCGTCTTGCACCCAGGACAAGGGTGTTCTACACCTCCTTCCATACAAAGCTTCATGAGGTGCCATTCCAATACTAGCTTGATGACTGTTATTATAAGAGAACTCCACAAGAGGTAAGAGCCTCTCCCATGGCTCTCCTTTATCTAGCACGCACAACCTCAATAGGTCCTCCAATGTTCGGATGGTTCGTTCAGATTGCCCGTCCGTTTGTGGGTGAAAGGCTGTGCTAAAGGCGAGGCGCGAGCCCAAATAAGCCTGTACAGCCCTCCATTCTCTTGAAGTAAACCGACCATCCCGGTCGGAGACGATCGTCTTGGGCACACCATGGTACCGCACAAATTGTTCCACAAAGAGACGCACTAAGACGCCCACTTGCGCCTCCTTCTTCATTGGGATAAATCGGGCTACTTTGGTCAACCGGTCAACTATCACCCACACAGAATCATTCCCCGAGCGCGAGCGAGGTAACCCGTGGACGAAGTCCATGGAGATGTCCTCAAATTTCCATTCGGGAATGGGCAACGACTGTAGCATTCCACCGGGGCTTCTACACTCCGCCTTCACCATTTGGCAAGCCACACAATGAGTAACGAAGTACTTGACATCCCTCTTCATGCCCGGCCAACACATTGTTTTTCTCAAATCGGTGTACATCTTCGCGATCCCCGGGTGCACCGAGTACTTGGAGCAATGGGCCTCCTTTAGAATATCCTCCCGAATGTTGTCACCTTCGGGGATGTAAAGCCGGCCACGAAAATGGACAAGGCCGTCTTTTAGGGAGTATTCTTCCGTATTCCCATCCTCCATCGACTTGAAAGCCGGGATTAAAGCCGCATCCTTCTTTTGTTCCGTACGGATCCGGTCTCGTATGTTGCAAACTATACTCATCGCGGCCAAATATTCTGTATACTCTTCCGGTTGATTCTTAAAGACCAAAGTGATTTCCATCTCCTGTAGCGTTCGGATTAACTCCATCCTCATCAAGCGGGATTCCGTGCTCGTTCCCGGTGCCTTTCGACTCAAGGCATCAGCTACGGAATTAACCTTCCCGGGGTGGTAGTTCAAGGTGAACTCGTAGTCGCACAAGAACTCCAACCACCGCCGCTGTCTCAAGTTTAACTCTTTTTGGGTGTGAACGTACTTCAGATTTTTGTGATCCGAGTAGATCTCGCAGTGGACGCCGTATAAATAATGCCTCCACATCTTCAAGGCGAATACCACCGCTCCCAACTCTAGATCATGCATCGGGTAGCTGGCTTCATGCTTCTTCAACTGTCTTGAAGCATAAGCGATCACATGCCCATTCTGCATCAACACAGCTCCCATCCCTTGATACGACGCATCCGTGTAAACTTAAAAGCCCTCCTTCCCAGATGGAAGAGCTAGGATGGGTGCAGTCGTCAATCTGTCTTTCAACTCTTGGAATGCAGCTTCGCACTGGGGTGTCCATTCAAACGGCACACCCTTCTTGGTCAGCGTAGTAAGGGGAAGGGCGATCTTCGAGAAGCCTTTCACGAACTTGCGATAGTACCCGGCAAGTCCAAGAAAGCTTCGTATGTCGGCCGCTGACTTCAATGGCGACCACTCCTTCACGGCCCGCACCTTGGCCGGATCTACTGCCAGCCCCGCCCCACTAATCACATGGCCCAAGAACGCGACCTCTCGAAGCCAAAACTCACATTTGCTGAACTTGGCAAACAAAGTGTGCTCCTTTAGTTTCCTCAGCACTAAAGTTAGATGTTCGGCGTGTTCTGCTTCAGTCTTGGAGTAGACTAGGATGTCATCGATGAACACGATGACAAAAATGTCCAAATAAGGGCCGAACACCTTGTTCATCAAGCTCATAAAGGCGGAAGGGGCGTTTGTGAGCCCAAACGGCATCACGGTGAATTCATACAAACCATATCTCGAACTGAACGCCGTCTTCTGAATGTCATCTTCTTGTATCCTCAGCTGGTAATATCCCGAACGCAGATCTAACTTGGAGAACCAATACGATCCCACCAATTGATCGAATAATTCATCAATGCGCGGTAGGGGATAGGTGTTCCGCACCGTTAACCGGTTCAACTCTCGATAATCAATACATAACCGCAAGGTGCCATCCTTCTTTTTGACGAACAAAACGGGCGCTCCCCAAGGCGACGAGCTTGGGCGAACGAACCCTGCTTCCACCAATTCCTGAAGCTGGACTCTAAACTCTGCAAGTTCCTTCGGAGCCATTCGGTATGGAGCTCGCGAGACGGGCTTGGCACCCGGAATTAGCTTGATTTGGAAGTCCACTTCCCTATGCGGGGGTAGTCCTGGCAATTTCTCGGGAAATACCTCGGGAAATTCTCGCACCACCCGCACATCCTTGACCTCTAATGTCAATTTCTTCAACTCGAAGCAAATTACATAGACCTCGTCCCCTTCCATATGAGATTTCATAACTTGGATTGAAGATAATAATTTACGGGGTGCGAATTTAATACCTTGGAAGATGACTTCCGAGTCTCCATGCCTCAACATAACTTGCTTCTCCGCACAATTGATCCTGGCGTGGTGCCAGTCCAACCACTTCATGCCCAGGATGAGATCGAACTCCGGGATTCTTAACACTGTAGCCGGAGTTTCAAAGAACTTTCCTCCAATAAGGGTGTCGAAGTCGCAACTTGCTGACGACGTCATCTCAGAGCCGTCCGGAAGGCGCACTCTTTGAGTAGTGCCCGTGAAGTGTTGCACTCCCTCCAAGTCCTTCACGAAGTCCGCCGAAATGAACGAGTGAGATGCACCCGTGTCAAATAACGTATAGGCGGGCCTCCCGCTAACCATGACAGTGCCTAGGTTCCAAAAAGGTAACCACCGTTCAAAATTGCGCGTAACATTTGTATCGTAAATCTAACAAGTCATATAATATTAATAAATTTTGCACGTACCGGTGATGACTTCCTGCGGATTTCTCTCCTGAGTCATATCCAATGCGAATACATGCTCCCGTGCATGTCCTTGATTTCTCCCTGGTGGTCCTCTTCCTCAGCCACGCATGTGCCCTCGCCCCCGTGGAGCTACTGGAGGGGGAGCAATAGGGGCACCACCGATCAGTCGCGGGCAAACTCATCGGACATGCCCCGGTTGGTTGCACTCAAAACATATCATCTCACGTCGACCCCCAGGTTGTTGATAATATTGCTGCTGCGGTGGTGGTGGTAAAGGTAGTGGTTGCGGAGTTGGGTACTCCACTCGATAGTTCCGGTTGACCCACCGACCGCCTCTGTGGTTTCCCCTTCCTCTGCCATGATCATTCCGCCTTCTATTACTAGGGCCGACTTCAATTACTCCTTCCGCAGGTCTCTTGCCACATCCCATGTGGTCCGCCTCCAGTCTCTTTGCCATGTCAATGATTTCTGCCAGGCTTCCATCGGCTATAAACAAAAGGGCCTGCCTCAGGGGGTCCCTTAACCCTTTGTAGAAGCGCTTCGCATAGCCTCTATCGTCCAACTCATAGGAATCGGCAAACCTAGCGAGGTGTTGGAACTCCCTCTGGTACTCCGTTACCGAATTCGATCCCTGCTTCAGCTGCAGAAATTTTTCTTCAAGTCCATCCCGAGCAGAAGAAGGGATGAAGTGCTCCAGAAAAGCCTCGGTGAACTCGTTCCAACCGATGTCCGTGTACAACCGCCCTTGGAAGATGGAGCCCATGAGGGACTTCCACCACCTTTTGGCGTGCAGCTCTAGCAGCGTCACTACCAATGTCACCGCCATGCTGTTCGGACATCTTATGCCAGCCATCAATTCCTGCACGGTATCAAGCCATTCCTCGGTGCGCACCGGCGATTCTGTCCCAAGATAGGCAGGAGGGGACAGGGCACGGAAGGTGCTCAACCAGTTGGAGCTTGGCGCTTGTTGTTGCACCGGAGCTTGCTGGGCTTTAAATGCATCCAATATGGCTGACAGCGTTTGTCCCAGTTCCGACTGCTGGAATTGTGAAGGGACGGAAGGGGTAGGAGTGCCCCCAACCGGCTCCACCTGCGCTGGGACCTATACGCAAGGTACAAACTAGGGTCAGGTTGGCTAAAACTAATGTCAAAGCTGGACAACTTAGTGTGAATTACAGATGGGCACACCACTGCTTCCGCTAAGTCGGTTTGTCCCCAAACCGACTAATCGAACGGGAGTGGCCCATTGTTACCTGACTGCTGTAGGTGAAGATCGGCTTAGTCTGATACCATTTGTAAGACCCCCCCCCTCCCGGAACACAACACACGGCACGAGGGGAGTCTTATGCCCGAAATAGCCGCCTTGCGGTGGCACTAACGCACGGGTTAGCCTTTACCACAAGACGCCTATTTCGCCGGCTACAATCCATATCACAACAATTATGCCAACCCAACCATAACAGAAAAGTAAAACTAAAAGCAGTTCAGTTCACAGCTAAGTTAAAGTCCAAAATAGCGGAAGATAACAAGCACAACATGCTTGTACAAATAAACAAGAGTCTAGAAATGTTTTGCCAAACGGCTACATGAAAACACTCACTACTGTCACTGACGGTGCCGATGGCACCACCACCTCAGGTCCTATCATCCGGGCCTGGCTGTCCTGCTGCATAGTCCGTTGCCGCTCTACCTGCGGGGTTTCCTCCTAAAAAGGAAGACGTAGCAACCGTTAGTCATAAGACTAAGTGGCTTCACATCCGCTCCCCCGGCGACTCCTCGGCACCGGGCGGAGAAAGGAACAAGGTACAATATGTATATATATATAAGCAAGTAAACAAGCAGGTGACAGTAACTATAGTGGAGTATAAACTACGCTACACAACTAGCAGTTCTACAAATATCAATAATATATAAATGACAGCAGGTATAATTAATCAGAATAATAACTTAACTTATAAGAGTGCCCATACAAACTTATAAGTTAAGGATCGGCTTAACAGTAAAGTAACTCATCGTATAAGAGTGCCCATACAAACTTATACGATGAGGATCTTGTGTATACAATGAATGACATGTTATGAATGTTATGTTATGACCGACTCATGCGCACGCACATGCAAGTTGCTATGTCGACACAGACTAGAAGTTCCCACTTTTCGAGCAGGTAGCTAACCTCTCAGGCGTCGTCCGTCGTGGCCAGACGGCGACAGTGGAGCGGGCGTCTCCACTACTAGGTGGTATCACACTACCTATCCTAGGCCCCCGTACGCCTCAACGCTAAGAACACAACAGCGGAGCTCACATGCGTACTACGGCTCAGAAGGGGTCTTGGGTAAATGTGCACCAAGAACACAGCCCAACCTGGCCTTTGATTTCGAACCGGATGGAACCTCGGAAACGCACGAGGTGCAAGCCCAACCGTTCTCATGGCACGGAGGAGATCTCGGGTTATGGACACCAAGTATCTAACCCTACCGCCCAAGGTCTACCCATTGGCTCCCATCGGTGTGACGACTGGCGAACCCGTAGACCTGCCACATTCATTATCTCAACACCGCGACACGATGAATCGTCGCACATCACATGCCCCAAAACAACTCACTCGATGCTACCCGTAGGGAGTCTACCACTCTAAGCATCGGTTGTTAATAAACCCCTTGGGCTCGGATTACGGTTACAAAATATTCCTCACATAGTGTTCATCATATTCACGCCCCTCTATTCACTGATTTCACCTCAATACTTCGCATAATTAATATGTTCAACATCAAACTATATAAATAAATTCAATACCAATCTCAACTCTTAATTACTAGCCTTCCCATCCAATCCATTTCTCTACCATTGCATAGTTATCCCTTATTACACAATCAAATGAGTAACCATACTAAATTATAGTAACAACGACATTATAGTTATATGGGAGCAAGATATCACATGAGCAAATCACAATCATTGCAAGAGTGCTAACATTATAATTTAACAAGTGCATTAACATAGGATAGTCCAATACTAAAACTGGGATTCCCGGAGCTACAGGAATCCGATCACAATGCACAACCCCTCGTTGGAAAGGTATTCGCGAGGACTACGACTTTCGTGTTGAGTCGATCACCCAGATCTGGTCGCAACATACCAGAAATTCAACTCGAATACGTACAGGAAACAGTTTCCTGTACAGGAATTTTCCCGAACGCAGCGGACTCGAACCAGCTTTCCCGTGGCTACAGGTATCGCATGGAAACGAGCAACCACCCGTTGGAAAGGTAATTTCGAGGGCTACGACTTTCGTGTTGAGTCGTTCACCCAGATTTGGCCAGAACACCTCCGAAATTGGCCACGAAGGTCGCAGCGTGCAGAAATCAGATTTCTGCACGCATCTTAAGGCGAGATGAACGGCATCCGTTCATCTTCTTCCTTGCAACGACCTCGCATAAACTTCTCCAGAAATCACCCAACCTTATTTCTCCTTTCAAAGCCAAACCCCCAACGAAAACCCCTCTCATCTCCACTTTGAAGGATGAGAAGGTTGAGGGAGACTAAGCCTAAAACCTAGGCATGGCTTATCCTAAGAACTCTCCTCCTCACCATCAAGACTCTATGGAGTCGATGTCTCTCCTATAATAACTATAGATCTAGCACCAAGGGAGAGGGGAGGAAGCTCACCTCAAGTCCAGCGGTACCACCATGGCCGGCCATGAGCCTCGCACTCCTTCGCGGCGGCATTATTTTTCCCTTGACGATGGCGGCGTTTTGATTCCTCCAAAGATGGCTCCGGCAAGCTCTTCCTCCTCCTCCAGCCAAGAACTCTCTCAGGAATTTCGGGGCAGAAGAAAGGAGAATGAATGCTAGGGTTTCCAACTTTTTCCTTTTTATACATCGCAGACACGGGTAGGCACACGGCCGTGTTCCTACCCGTGTTCAGGTGACACGGCCGTGTGGCATGCCGTGTCTAGGGCCGTGTTCCTCCCAGATCCACTTTCTGCCGGGTCAGGGTTGCGGCACACGGGTAGGGACACGGCCGTGTCCCGACCCGTGTCCTTGGCACACGGCTAGGGACACGCCCGTGTCCCAACCCGTGTCCTTGGCACACGGCTAGGGACACGCCCGTGTCCCAATGCCGTGTACCTCTCTGACTGGTAAGCCTATTTTTATGAGGCACACGGGTATGGACACGGCCGTGTCCATACCCGTGTCAGCCAAAAATGCTGTTTTGCCTTGTTTTCCTCATTTCCCGTACGTCCGCACCTGTTCCCCCACATCCCCCATTGGGCTCACCACAGCCCCCTTGACTCAAATACGCAAACAAGGGGCCTAGCGCGAATTGGGACGTTACACTATCAAGCTGCTCGCACCGCTCATAAGGTGCTTTGCGCGGGCTTTTACTGGCCTAGCCTGTTTAAGGACGCGCAAGCCTTTGTGAGCAGGTGTGATAGTTGCCAACGGTCGGGCAACATCTCTAATAAAAATGAAATGCCGCAAAATTATTTCTTAGAGTGCGAAATTTTCGACCTCTGGGAATTGATTTTGTTGGCCCCCTTCCTTCTAGCTTCGGAAACAAATATATTTTAGTTGCTGTTGATTATGTTTCATGATGGGCTGAGGCCCAAGCTCTTCCTACGAACGACTCCCGAGTTGTAGTCACGTTTTTAAAAAAATTATTTTCTAGATTCGGTACGCCACGCGCAATCGTTAGCGATAGGGGTTCCCATTTCTGTAACGCGTAATTTTCAAAAATCCTTACTAAATACGGCATTACGCATAAACTGTCCACTGCCTACCACCCCCAAACTAACGGTCAAGTCGAAGTAGTTAATAGAGAAATAAAAAGAATATTAGAAAAGACTGTTTCAACTTCTAGAAAAGACTGGTCAACCAAACTTGACGATGCTCTATGGGCCTACCGAACAGCGTACAAAACCGCCCTCGGATGTACGTCGTATCGGCTGGTCTATGGAAAATCGTGCCATCTGCCCGTAGAGTTAGAACACCGCGCCTTTTGGGCCTTAAAATTTTTAAACTTCGATCCCCACTCAGTCGGTGACCTTCGAAAATTTCAACTAAATGAACTCGACGAGTGGCGCTCTTATGCTTATGAAAATAACAAACTTTATAAAGAGCGGACGAAGCGTTTACACGATAAACACTTAAGGCACCCTAAAAACTTTAAGCCGGGCGACCAAGTCCTTTTATATAATTCTCGTTTACGTTTATTTCCGGGCAAATTAAAATCTCGCTGGTCTGGCCCGTTTTCTGTTTTAGAAGTATTTTCTTATGCAACTGTTTTAATTTCTCACCCTGATAAGGGTAATTTCAAAGTGAATGGTCAGCGTCTTAAACTCTACTTTTCTGGTGATGATGATGTCAGTCCAAACATTATTAAGTTTCTGCTTCACGAACTCTAATCTTGAGCTTTTAATTTTTTTTTGCTAAAAATAATTTTATTTCGGGACAACAATATTTTTTGACAAAATTATTTTTTTTGATGCGTCGAGCTCAACGACGCTTTAACCAAAGGGCGCTCTTGGGAGGCAACCCAAGTTATCTTTTTCTGTTTTATTTATTTTACAATTTTTGCCTCGGACGGCTCCGACAAGCTGAAGCTTCTGCGATCGCCTGCTCCAACATTGCTGAATCCATCACAAAGTCCAAAGAAGACATTCGGGGAGCGGCATCACTCAGCTTTCGCAGCAAATAAATCCGGGGAAGTACCTATACTTCAATTCTGTCTTTCAATTCTGTACTTTATTTTTCTCTCCTTCTCCAACCCCCTTCTTTAGCCATTGAGGACAATGTCTGTTTTAAGCTTGGGGGAGGATTTCCTCCTTCATTTTTGCTTAGTGTAAATATTTTTCTTTTTGTATATATTTTAAATATTTACAAAATAATAAAAAAATGAATATCTTAAAACTCCAAAAAAAAAGAGAAAAAAAATCCAAAATCAAAAAAAAAAGAGAATATTTCTCAAAATTAAAAAAAAAATATATGGGTTTTTGAATAGTTTAGACATTTTGGTATTTCAATAGTACCCCTAGTTTTTAGTTTTGTTTTACTCAAAATCTCCTATAAACAACTTAGTTAATTATAATATTTCTAATCGTTCTTTTTAATTATGTTTCACAAGTAAAATGTTGGTCATGCTGTATTTCTAATTCACGGTAGCACGTTAAGGTGAAATATTTTTCTAAAACTCGCATTTCTATTATGGTTTTTTGTTTTTTATTTCCTTTACTTTCTTAAAAATTCATCATCCACTATTTTCTTTTTCGTTTTTGAATAATTTTTGTAAAGTCAGCTTTTGAATAACGTAATAGATGTGAACGATCCAAGTCACCTATTATTTCTATTTTCAAGTTAATTTCATCAATCTTCCTTTATTATCTAGGACTCGCTTTTTGAAAAATTTTCAAACCTTTGTTTTAAATAAATTCAAAAGCGTGAAAATGATTTAGGCCGTTTTTGTTTTCGTTTGAGCTTTCTTGCCAACCTAAAAACTTTTACCACTAGTTAGCCATTTTTGAGCCTTTTTCCGATTTCATTTGATAGCTCCTCCCTTCATTTCAGTTTCACCAAAGCCAAAATTTCCAACCTATCGAATCACACTAGCCTTTTTGAGTTTCATAAATTATTTTGATGATTTTGATAGGGTATTTTGTGTTTTTTGTGGGAGAAAGGTTTTCGAAAAAAAAAAGTATGTTCGAAAGTGATGTTTATTTTTGTTTGGCCAACTCAAAAAGGAAAATAAAAAATATTTATGGCCTTTGTTTTGAAAAAAAAAAAATGAAAAAGAAGAAAAAGAATGTGTGTATATATTTTTATAAAGATTTTGAAACTCTTTGCTTTGGTTTAGTGTGATTTTAAAACCTTCACGTTTATCTTTGAATTCCACTCCTGATCATATTCCTAAGCCAAACGTTTCTATCCTATTTAAGTCCTTTTGATTCACGCTTGTTGATTTTTATTTAATAACTAAGAAAAGAAAAACAGTAAATCAGTTTTAGTTTTGGATTTAAACCTAGATTTTTGTTAATTAAATTGATATAATTATAATGCGTTGCTTGGATCTAGTAACAACTCAATGCGTGTTTTTCATTTTCGTTGCTTTGCTTAAGTCCATTTAAAAAAATCTCGTTAAAATTTTGGATGATTTGTTTTTATTAAGTAAAGTTTATAAAAGTTTTACCATACCTAAATAATTGTTTTAGACTTACATTTCACCTTTTTCCCTACTTAGAATTTCGCATAGTACTTGTGTAGGCATAATTAGAACTTTTTGATTAGTCCTTTTTATAAATTTCTAGTTTTTATATTTTTGCTTGGGGACAAGCAAAGCTTAAGCTTGGGGGAATTTGATAATACGTTTTGTATCCTAAACTATTATCGTATTTTCTATTTTATATTGTACAAATTATGTCTATTATTAGTTTATTTTTATCCTTTTTATGTAAATTTTATTGCCACTAACTTTTTCCTGTCTTTTTGTAGGTTTCCAGGAAAATTGCCAAAATGACCTGTCACGCCCTCCCTGGGCGTGACCTAGGGCGTGTCACCCGATCCCGAGGACACCTGCTGGAAGGGATAGAAAACGGTCAAAAACCGCTGTCACGCCCCCTGACACGCCCTCCCTGGGCGTGTCACCAGGCGTGACCAGGGGCGTGTCGCCCTCTGCCGCAAAGCCTACCGCCGCATTAAATGTCGTTCCGCCTCAGCACGCAAACAGTACTGTCACGCCCCATGTCACGCCCGTGACATGGGCGTGATACCCTCCTTTTTCGGTGACTGATGGATTTCCGACCAATGATTTGGACATGACGTGCCTGTCACGCCCCCCTGTCACGGGCGTGACCTAGGGCGTGACCACCGACGTACCGAAGCAATCATCCCTCCCGCCAGAATCCAGAGCCCGAGGTCAAATCCGTACCTGTCACGCCCCCTGACACGCCCCCCCTAGGGCGTGTCGGAGGGCGTGACCAACCCGAGAAATTTTCTATAAATTGAGCCCCCCCCCCCTCCCCATTTCAGCAAGTTTTGGTTGAGTGGGGGAGGTGCTGCCCCTTTGTTTCTTGATCCTTTTTCATGCTTTCTCTCTCTCTCTCTCCCCCTCTCTTTGTAATTTTTGTTTAACCCTAGCTTAATTGTAGTTTGTCTTAGCTTTTCTTTGTAATTTTTGCTCTTGCTTAGTGCTACTTGTAGGGCTAGAATAGGATTTAATTTTCATGCACTTGTAATTTTATTTTCATTAGTGTAACTTGCCCTTTTTCATTAATAAAATTGTTCTTCCTTTAGCTTGTGTTATTCTTATGCTTTTCTACTCATCTCCCCCCCCCCTCCACTCCATTATGATTAACTAATCTTCCTTGTACTCGATCTTGATGATCCGAGGTTAGAGCGATTATGTTATGATGTTTTAATCAATCTTTTCTTTTTAGGTTAGGGCCTTGAATTACTCTTGATTAATCACGGGTTGGGGGTATATTTTCGATATATACTCTCCGCCTTTGCTTTTATTCTGGGCTAGCCGAGAGGCCGAAAGAATGAAGTGAGCATTCAAGAGTAAAGGGAGTTGTACGCACCCCTCGAGAGAGGCAGACGTCCAAATCTCCCGGATTGGAGTAAAATCCAATAGTGGGGTTCACCGCGTAAAGCGAGTTTTAGGCCTCCGATTTAGACGAGAGTCGGTCGGACCTTCCTAAACTCAGTTGGGCACGACTTCGAGAGAAGCGTGTTCAAGCTTTAGGAACCTCCACGTTCAAGGACCCTTATCCTATTAAGTTTAGATTTTTATCGCATTTTCTTAATCGTCTTTAGCCGAGGTGAATCTTGATCGGGTGCATTTCCATTTCATATTAACTGCAATAGTTTCCTTTCTAGCATAGTTCTTTACTTAACAGCTTACTTAATTGCAGTGTTTCTCTTTCTAGTATAGCTTTACTTTCTCCCCTGCACTTAGATTTTCTAAAACCCTAGTTTTTCCGTCGATAAGATAATAGCGTTCGTGTGAGTAAGCTTAGCCAACAGTTCCCGGATTTCAATACGACACTTGTATCCCCTTGCTACAATTCGATAGGTATACTTGCCTCATCGGGTTGCTAGTTCGGTTGCGTTTATTTTCTTCGAACCCTAGCGCGCAACAACTATCTGTTCTCTTTGATAGTTCGACTATCTGTTGATAGGTCGACTATCTGTTTCGTTTGATAGTTCGACTATCTGTTTGATAGGTCGACTATATGCTTTGTTTGATAGTTTGACTATCTACTTGGATAGTTTAACTATCTGATAGTTCGACTATCTATTTGATAGGTCGACTATCTGTTTTCTTTGATAGTTCGACTATCTGTTTGATAGGTCGACTATCTGTTTTCTTTGATAGTTCGACTATCTGTTTGATAGGTCGACTATCTGTTTTCTTTGATAGTTCGACTATCTGTTTGATAGGTCGACTATCTGTTTTCTTTGATAGTTTGACTATCTGTTTGATAGGTCGACTATCTTCTTTCTTTGGTAGTTCGACTATCTGTCTTAATAGATCGACTATCTGATAGCTCGACTATCTGTTCTGATAGATCGACTATCTGTTGTGGTAGTTCGACTATCTTCTTTGGTAGTTCGACTATCTGTATCGTTCGACTATCTGTTTGATAGGTCGACGATCTCTGTGCTTCGTTCGACGATCTCCGAGGGTCGTTCGACGTTTTGCTGTGTGTCTTGAGTAATTTTGTCATCTTCTATGATGTGATTTATTTCATATTTATTTTGGCATATTTTATAAAAGATTATTTGAATAAATTTATGATATTATTTCCATGCAATATCTGCTCCATCCCTTATGCATGAGCCAATCTTTTTCTGACAAAATTGTTTGTCTTATTAGTTGAAATATGTTTTTTGCTTTATCTGCCAGGCTGTCCTTTATAGCCGTTAGACTCAAAAAGTCTTCCTTGGCCGTAAAGAGTCTCTTCTGATGTGACTTTCTCTAGTATTATTTTATCAGAGTTATTTGCAGCTTCTTAGAAAGCTTTATCCTCTTATAGGATATCTGTCTGCAGATTTTGTTCTTGCTTTATGCTATTTGCAGCCCAGCTTGCAAATTTCAGTAGAATACAAGATTCAAACTCAAATTAAAGCCGTTGCAAAGGCTCATATAAAAAGAGCTTCTTTTTGAAAGAAGATAACACAGTACCCAGATCATATACTCTCAGCAGCATAGAGAAATAGAAAAAGCAAGAAAGTTCTACTGCTCTCAGCTCGTTCACATCCAACTGAGAAGAAGTTTTAGCTCTTCATTCTTCTTCATCCTGAGTTCATCTTGCTTACAGGAAGATTTTCACTCAGAGCTCTTTGAAGAAGAAGAAGAAGATAGCTACCTGAAGAAGAATTTTCATTTCATATTTATTATCTTCTTGTAGCTTTTTCCTTCAGATTTTCTGAAGTGTTTTCTGCACTGAAGCAAGACTTCACCTGGACATTCTTTTAGCCAGGGGGAGCCTTGACTCTTTAGAGCTTTCTAGCTCAGTGCAAGTTCTTGATCTTCTCTAATTCTATTTAAAATAGAGAATACATTTTAACCTCCTTTCCCTTCCTGTAAAGGGTTATTACTCCCTTCAAAAGTATACCTTGGTGGTAGGGCACCTGATCAAAAACCTGTGTTGGTTTTTAGACACCTGATCAAAAGTCTAAAGGGTTTCTAGATCTACCTGAAGCAGATCTTGTTGGTGGCAGGGCACCTGATCAAAAACCTGAGTGGATTCCTACCTTATTGGTAGAAGAGTGGACATACCCAAGTTGTTTGGGGAACCACTATAAATTCCCTTGTGTCGTCTGGTTGTTTGATTTATTACTTGTGCTGTTGGTTGTGATTAGTTTTAACTAGGTTTGCTAGTTGCTGTTTAGGATTCCAAGCCTTAACTGTAATTACAGTTGGCTGCCTCTTGTGCACAACACTTGTGTTAGGCTTTAGGGTTTCTTCTCAAATATCTATAACCTTCATTCCGCAATTAACTCAAAGGGAGTTGAGTAGACAGTCAACTTTGCTAGTGCAATTTTTGATTACTCTATTCACCCCCCCTCTAGAGTAGTATCTATCCCTTTTCTTTCAATTGGTATCAGAGGGAGGTTGTCTGACTGTATAGGCTAACACCTAAGTCACAAGATCCTGATAGATACCAAGGATTATAGATATTCACTTTCACCATCATGGCCCAGTCCAAGGATTACTCTAGCACCAGACCTCCAGCATGCAACTTAGCCAAGTTCAGCATCTGGAAGGCAAGGATTAAACTATATATGAACTCTATTGATGAGAGTATTTTTGCTTCTATTTTGACAGGACCACCAAGAGCACCTGCTGCAGCTACTGCTTCATCATCAACTGATATGAGTGCAGTGCCTCCTATAGATTACAATGATGAATACAAAAAGGCAAAGATAGCAGATGCCAAAGCAATGAATATTCTGGCTCAGAAAGTGTCGATGAAGTATTCCAGAAAGTTGCTGAATGTCCCTCAGCAAAAGTAATGTGGGATACATTGAACCAGATTGTAGCTAATTCAGCTGATGAAAGGAAGGACAGAAGGTCCAACCTTATCTCCCAGTATGAAAATTTCAAGAAAACTGATGCTGAATCAGTTGAAGCAATGTACACAAGGCTCAGCTCAATCATCAATGAGCTGAGGACTCTTGATAAGGATATTTCATTGACAGAGGTCAATGATAAGATTCTTATGTGCTTCCCTAGCACATGGGATCTGAGGATCTGGCCTATCAAGGAGGACAGAAGCACAACAGAAATCTCAACAGAAGCCCTTCTCGGCAAGCTCAAGTCCTTTGAGCAAGTGCTGAAGTCCAGGGAAGCTGAGGCTGAAGCAAAGACTCCAACTCCCACAAGAAAAGAGCAAACCCTTGCTCTCAAAGCTGCTGATGCTTCTGAAGGAAGCCAGTCCAATGAGGAACTGATGGCATTGTTTGCCAAAAGGTTTCTCAAGATGGGAAGGAAAGAATTCAGAAATAAATCTTCAAAATATGAAGAAAAACTAAGGTATGATCGTACTCCTACTAAAGAAATAATTTGCTATGGTTGTAGGAAGCCTGGACATATTCTTCCAGACTGTCCAGAGGAAAAGAATAAAGAGAAAAGGAAAGACAAGGATCAGCACAGGAAGAATTCTAAGCCATCCTCCTACAAGAACAAAAAGAAGGAGAGAGGTTTTGTTGCTGAAACCTAGAGCGATTCTGATGAGGAATCTTCCTCCTCAAGCTCCAATGAGGATGAGGAAGAAAAGAAGGCAAAGGAAGTTTGCCTGATGGCAATTGATGCCTGCAGCAATCACTCAGCTGCAGAGAGTTCAGATTCTGATGAAGAAATGCCAACAGAAGATGAGGTATTGTCATCTTATGATTTTACATCTGCTGAATTTAAATTAGATTTTAAATCTTTATGTTTAGATTTAATTAGTTCTGAAAAGGAAATAAAAGAACTTAGAAATAAACTAGCTGAATCTGAATTAATTTCTATTGAAAACATTAGGTTAACAGCAGAACCCACTAATTCTAGTGAAGAAATAAAATTCCTTAAGAAAGAATTAGTTAAGTCCAAAAGGTTAGAAGAATCTCTGAATGGTAGAAGCCTTAAGTTGCTTGAAATAACCAGCATGTCTAACACTAGGTCAGGAAATAATAAATTAGGCTTAGGAGCATCTTCTAGTGAACCCCCAATCATTCTTAAAAACCATCTTTCAACTCCAGTGAATTTTATTTCAGCTAGTGGAATAAAAAATACTGAGCAAGTTAATCAGGTTAATAAAGCTTTAAATAAAGCTAAGAGAGAGAAAAGAAAACATAAGTTTAAGGATATACAAAGAGCGTCGAACGCTGCTCGGCGATCGCAGGCCCAGTGGTCGAACGGAGATCGACGATCTGGGCACCCATCGTCGAACGCTGATCGACGTTTTCAACATGAATTTCAAAACTTCAACCAGAACTTTAGAAACCCGAATGTAAATAGAAACCCTACGTTCATTGACCCATCATCTGCATGGAGAATCCCACCTAGGAGATCTTACCCATTAGGTTATCACCCTCAACCTGCTTTTTCATTTATTTCTAGTTTTTCTTATGTGAAAAACAAGGGACCCAAGGTTACCTGGGTCCACAATGTTTAATTGATTTATTTGCAGGTGAAGACCTATCCTATCACTCAAAATAGGTGGTATTTGGATAGTGGCTGCTCCAAGCACATGATAGGAAATAAGGAACATCTGTCAAGGTTCAAGGCCAAGCTTGGACCAAAGGTGATCTTTGGAGATTCAAGCTGTGGTCAAACTGAAGGCTATGGCAGGATAACAATTGGAGCTGTAACATTCAAGAGAGTTGCTTATATAACTGGACTGAAGCATAATCTCATTTCAGTAAGTCAGTTATGTGATGCTGGATACCAGGTATCATTTTCTAACTCTCTTTGTAATATTACTTTAAATAATAATGTTGTGTTAGTAGGTATTAGACAAGGTAACATTTATTTAGTAGATTTTAATTCAACCCATTCTGAAATCTGCTTATTTAATGAAGTAACAAATAACAATACTTTATGGCATAAAAGGCTTAGTCATGTTAACCTCAAGAATATATCTAGGTTATCTAAACACAACCTTATTAGAGGTTTACCTTCTTGCCCCTACAAGAAGGAGAGCATATGCAAGGCTTGTCAATTAGGCAAGCAAACCAAGAATTCATTTAAATCAGTAAATAAAAGTGATTCTCCTAGAATCCTGTATTTATTACATTTGGACCTATTTGGCTCAATAAATGTACAGAGTTTAGGAGGGAAGTATTACACTTTAGTAATTATAGATGACTTCTCTAGATTCACTTGGGTGTTCTTTTTGAGAACCAAGGCTGATAACTTTAAAGCCCTTACAGATTTTCTATTATGTGTGCAGACTGAGTACTCTACTCATGTGGCCTTGATCAGAAGTGATCATGGTACTGAGTTTGACTCTCTTCTCATGCAAGAATTCTGTGAGAGAGAAGGTATCAAACATAGCTTCTCAGCTCCTAGAACTCCCCAACAAAATGGTGTAGTGGAAAGGAAAAACAGAACCATGATTGAAGCTGCAGGAACATTATTGGCAGATGCTAACATGCCTCTCTCCTATTGGGCAGAAGCTGTTAGCACAGCTAATTATGTGTTGAACAGAAGTCTTATACACAAGCTTAAGTGTAAAACTCCTTATGAGTTGCTTAAAGGAAAGAAACCTAAAATAAATTATTTTAGAGTATTTGGTTGTGTAGTTTATATTCATAATAATAATAAAGAATACCTTAGAAAATTTGAAGCAAAAGCTTCAATGAGAATTTTTCTTGGATATTCCCAAGTAAGCAAAGCTTATAGGGTATTTAATAAATCATCTTCTAAAATTGAGGAATCTGTGCATGTGTCCTTTGATAAATCTCAAATGTTTTACAAGGAGAAGAAAACTTCCCCTTCCTCAAGTTCATTACAGGTACCAGAATCTAGCAAAGATGTCACTCAAGAGATTCTCCATCTATCAACTCTTCATATCACTAATTTGACAGTGATGAAGACCTTGCAGAAGCTGTTGTTGTTCCACCAATAGTAGATCAAATTCCTCCTGAGGAATTAATCCCAACTATTACTGAAGATTACATCCCACCTGCTGATGTTGTCACACTTAGAGATCATCCTACATCTCAAGTGATTGGAGACATATCAGCTGGTGTTCAAACAAGACATCAGTTAGGACAGGATGTGATGCATGCTTGTTTCCTTTCACAGATTGAGCCCCTCACCATTAAAGATGTTGAGCTAGATCCCCACTGGATCATTGCTATGCAAGAGGAACTCAATCAGTTTGAAAGATGTAAAGTATAGACTTTGGTTCCAAGACCTAAAGGCCAACTGATCATAGGCACCAAGTGGGTGTATAGAAACAAGTTGGATGCAAATGGAATCATTGTAAGGAACAAAGCTAGGCTTGTAGCTCAGGGCTACAGACAAGAGGAAGGTATAGATTATGACCAAACCTTTGCTCCTATTGCAAGGCTAGAGGCAATAAGGATCTTTCTAGCCTATGCAGCCTATATGAAGTTTAAGGTCTTTCAGATGGATGTCAAAAGTGCCTTTCTAAATGGTAAGCTAAAGGAAGAGGTATTTGTTGAACAACCACATGGGTTTGTTTCTTCAACTCAGCCCTTACATGTTTTCAAGTTGTAAAAAGCTCTTTATGGACTCAAACAAGCACCCAGAGCCTGGTATGAGACTCAAGCTAGTTTCCTGTTAGAGCACAACTTTGTTAGGGGAGTAGTTGATAGAACCCTTTTCGTCAAGCACCATAAGGACACAATCCTGTTAGTTCAAGTGTATGTGGATGACATTATTTTTGGTTCCACTGATCCCAAACTGTGCAAAAAGTTCTCTGACTTGATGCATTCTAAGTTTGAGATGAGTAGTATGGGTGAGCTGTCTTACTTTCTTGGTCTCCAAGTAAAGCAAGATGCTGATGGCATCTTCATCTCCCAATCCAAATATGCCAAGGAATTGGTAAAGAAGTTTGGGATGGCTGATGCTTCAGCAATGCATACACCTATGGCTACTAATGTAGTTATAGATTCTGATGATCAGGGAAAGCCTATTGATCAAAAGAATTATAGGGCCATTGTTGGTTCCCTATTGTATTTAACTGCAAGTAGGCCAGATATAATGTTTGCTACAGCCTTTGTGCTAGATTCCAGGTCAACCCCAAGGAATCTCATCTGATTCTTCTCAAGAGAATCTTGAGATACCTGAAGGGATGTCCAAATCTAGGACTTTGGTACCCAGCAGAATCAGAATTTGAGTTAATTGGATACTCTGATTCTAACTATGCTGGTTGTCGAGTTGACAGGAAAAGTACCTCAGGAACTTGTCAGTTCCTGGGAGAGAGATTGGTCTCTTGGTTCTGTAAGAAGCAGGCTTCTGTCTCAACTTCAAATGCAGAAGCTGAATATATAGCAGCTGCTAGTTGTTATTCACAGATCCTGTGGATACAAAACCAGCTTTTGGATTATGGGTACACACACAAGAACACAAAAATCATGTGTGATAGTACCAGTGCTATCTCAATTGCACAAAATCCTGTGCACCACTCTAGAATGAAACACATTGAGATCCGGCACTATTTCCTGAGAGATTGTGTGGAAAAGAACAAGATCAGCCTTGAGTTCATATCCACTGACCTTCAGAGAGGTGATATATTCACCAAGCCCTTAGATGAACAGAAGCATCTGTTCTTTTTGGTTCAACTAGGCATGATTAAGGGAAGAGACTAAGTGTGACGTCTGCCTTGTTGAAACTTGTTTGAAGATCGTCGAACGACGTTCGAAGATAGTCAATCGGATCAAGCCTATCGTCGACCTATGGTTGATGATAGCTTATCTGCTTGAAGATCGTCGACCGACGTTCGAAGATCGTCGAACAGGTCGAGCCTATCGTCGATCTATGGTTGACGATAGCTTGTTGTTTGTGAAGACATAAATAGTCGAACGATGGATCGACTACTCTGCTTCAGGAACGATCGTCGAACGACCATTTGACCATCATTTCCAGTATCTTTTAAATAGATTGACGATCGTTGTTTTAATATAAAGCCGATGGTCGACCTAGGTTAAGAGATCTTTCTTTTTATCGTCGACGGAGAGCGTCTTCTCGCATTCCGTCTTCCTGCTTGCTCTTTGTCTCGCGATTTCTGTCATTTCGCCTTCGCCGTCTCCCTTGTCTTATCCAGCCCTTTCGATGGCGATAGCTCCAGCTCTCCTGACACTGGTGAAGTTTGATGCTGGCTTCAGTGTGGACTTCGATTCCTTCAGCTATTGTGAATCTGCAATTGTGGAAATTCTCAACCTATGCAAAGATCAAGGTTTGGAAAAGCTCATGTCCTCCAGGTTAAAGATAAACATTCAAGAGATTAAAGAATGGGCTTTCACTTCGTCCTCCAATGACAAATCAATGACCGGAACAATAGGCGGAGAAGAGGTAACTTTGACTCCCGCCATTTTAACTGAAATTTTTGGATTGTTAAATGGGGAAGAAGATTACGAGCAAGATACCCCATAGTTTGGGAGAATGCTGACAGAGTTAGGACATGCCGACAGCATTCCTACTAAGCTGCTTAAGGTGAATTTTCTGCTGAAGATTAAGTTCCTTGCTGAACTCGTCGGAAAAGTGCTACTTGGAAAGCACTCTGCCCATGACAATATTACAAGGCAACAGTTTGCCCTAATGTGTGCAATTGTGAACAAAAAGAAGATTAACTGGGCAGGAGTATTGTTTGATTTAATAAGGAAAAAGAACAGCAAGAAGGAAGTCACCCTAGGTAGGGTGCTTGGGATTTTTCTGAAGGAAAAATATCCCCAATTGTTAGTTTCAGCTGCTACTTCCATCATTGCCAGCAAGAAGATGGACCCAACCTTGTTCGCCAAGTGGAAAAGGACTTTTCTGAAGGCCGCTCCAGCAGGGGTTGCTCCAGCTGCATCTGAGAGCACCAGGACTGCTTCAGTCACTCCTCTCCTACAAGAAGCTGGCTCAGCAAATCTCTCCCTTCCATCTTCTTCATCTGCATTACCGTCTACTTCAGTTGAAGTTCCATCAACTGAAGTACGACCTTCTGCCTCTCATCTTCCTAATTCATCTACAATTCTCCATGCATCACCTCCTGCATCTCCTCTCCCTCCTCATCTTGCTAGGATATCTCATCCTAGTTTTGATTTGTTGGTTTCTGAGATTTCTACTCCTCCTCATTCTCCAATTCCTTTTTCAGATCACATTGATCATCTTGCATCCACCCATCATTCTCCAGTTCACTCTCCATCTCCAGTGCACTCTCCAGTTCATCAAGAATACACCATTCCTGCTGATCATCCATCCACTGAGATTCCCCCATCATCATTTGAAATCACTCCAACATTCATTTCTAGCATCTTGGAGTTAATTACTCCTTCAATCAAAATCATGATTGAAGAGGCAATTGTTCCCCTTGCATCCTCCATTTCTTCTTTGACTGCTGCCATCCAAGCTCTATCAAAATCTGCTGAGCCCTCTTCATCTAGGGGCCTGGTTTCAGTTTCTACTGAAATCAGGCAGGGGGAGATGCTTTATGAAGATGCCTCTGAGTTGCCCTTGGCCTCCCTTCCAGCAGATCCTCCTGCAGTTGTAGAGAAAGAGATAGAAGAATAATCCCCTCCTCCATTGTCTGAAACAGAGATTTCTGATGCCATAATGAAGTCTGAGTTTATTGTCAAAGTATGCCTAGAAGAATGCTCCACTCCCCTGGTTGCCCTCCACCTAGAAGGAGTCATTACTTCCTTCCTAGATGAATTATGGGAGTTAGGACATTCAAAAGAAAATTCTGAAGGTATCCCTTTTACTCACTTTCTAGACTTGATAACTGATATGCTAGTATGGGAATACCTAGAAGGAATGATATGATGTCATTTAGCAAATTTTTGTTCATAATACTACAGATATAATGGAAGAAGTATTAGATGTTCAAGAGCTTGATCACCAACCAGCTCCAGAAGTTCAAACTGAACCAGAACAATTTGTTCAAGATTCTGAGGCTGCTCTGCCAGCTTAGTTAGCAGTGCAAGTAGAACTGGTCCCCATGACAGTTTCTGATCAACAAGAAAAGGCTTCAGATGTTCAAATTGAAAAGTATACTGTCTGGGATGATTCCCCTGGATTGGATTTAGATACTCTCCTGGCACAGGATGCCATGGAAGAAGAGTTAGAAAGAGCTACCTTAAAAGAGAAAGAAAGAGCTGTGCAAGAGGCGTATGATCCGTATGATCTTCCCCCTTCTCCAAATTCTGAGGATGAGATTGATTCTGATGAATCTGATGAGTCCAAGAGAAAGAGATCTGCTAAGAAGAAAAGGAAAGATGTGGCTCCTCCTCCTCCAAATCCTGATAATGATACTCCCTATTATATCCTGAAGGGCATTGATCCTAAATCTAAAGAATTCCAACACTGGATGGCATTTTCTAAAAATCAGCAGAAGCAAAGAAAGAAGTCAAAGAGGTATGACAGTCCTGCCCCAAGATGGACTCCTAGAGGTCCTCCTCCTCCACCTCCCAATGCAGGAGCCTCTGGAAACCTATCTACAAATCCTTCTGCTCAGTCTGACAGGTTCAACCCATCTCAGTCATCACAAAGGAAAAGTTCTCAAGGATATCAAGGTATAACTCAATTTGGCTATCAAAGACCAGATGCTGATGCTAAGGAACAAGTGAAGGAGGTAGTTTATCAAAGACCAACTTTTTCTCCTCCTCCTTCCAAAGAATTCAAGAGCACATCCTCTACAAAGCCAGATCATGCAGTGAAGGCTGTTTCAAAAGTTATTCAGGATAAAGAGCCAGCTGAAAGTCTGCTAGATATGTCTATTAAATTTAAAGCTGTGAAACCTGTTGATACAACCTCTGAAAATGTGTATGAAAGCCAAGAGCTTGATCCTGATTTCAGGATGGCTCGATTTCTTGAACTTGTTGGTTCAGCCCAAATTAAGAAAGCTAAAGCTGAAGGCAAAGACACTGCAGGATTAACCACTATATCAAAATTCAGAATGAAGGAGCTTGATAAATTCCAGGTTAGACCTGAGGTATTTGACCCTTCAAAATACATGGAAAAGCATCCTGAAGCAGTTGTCCCAAGGGCATCAGAAACTAAAATCATTGGAGAAAAAGACCTGAAGCTGTCAAGGAAAGAAGCTCTAGATCCTTCTAGAAAGATTAATTTTGTTCCTAGTTCTTCTGAACCTAAACCTAATTCTGAAGCTTCTTAAAATTTCATTGATTGACAGTTATTTGCTTATCTATTTGATTGATGTTATCTGCTTAAATTTTTCCCATCATGCATTTTATTTATTTTTAGTAATTAGTTTTGTTTTTTTTGTTGTTGAGAGACTTAACTCAAATAGGGGAAGATTGTTGGTACCCTAGTTTTGATTTGAGTTCAGTCTTCTCTTTTAGTCTCTTGACCCAAGATTTATCTATGGTCAAAGGTTAGTTGATTAGTTAGTTTGCTCTAGTTTAGACTTGTCACTTTTCCAGATGAAAATTTGGTTAAGTTGTTTTTTGTTCGACTATGGTCGAACGTCGCTCGACTATCGTCGATCAGCCGATCGATGATTGTCTTCCTGATAGCTCGACTATCTGCTTGATAGGTCGACTATCTGTTGTCTTTGATAGTTCGACTATCTGTTGATAGGTCGACTATCTGCTCTTCTTGATAGTTCAACTATCTGCTTGGATAGTTCAACTATCTGATAGTTCGACTATCTGTTTGATAGGTCGACTATCTGTTCTCTTTGATAGTTTGACTATCTGTTGATAGGTCGACTATCTGTTTCGTTTGATAGTTCGACTATCTGTTTGATAGGTTGACTATCTGCTTTGTTTGATAGTTCGACTATCTGCTTGGATAGTTCAACTATCTGATAGTTCGACTATCTATTTGATAGGTTGACTATCTGTTTTCTTTGATAGTTCGACTATCTGTTTGATAGGTCGACTATCTGTTTTCTTTGATAGTTCGACTATCTGTTTGATAGGTCGACTATCTGTTTTCTTTGATAGTTCGACTATCTGTTTGATAGGTCGACTATCTGTTTGCTTTGATAGTTCGACTATCTGTTTTCTTTGATAGTTCGACTATCTGTTTGATAGGTCGACTATCTGCTTTCTTTGGTAGTTTGACTATCTGTCTTGATAGATCGACTATCTGATAGCTCGACTATCTGTTCTGATAAATCGACTATCTGATAGCTCGACTATCTGTTCTGATAAATCGACTATCTGCTGTGGTAGTTCGACTATCTTCTTTGGTAGTTCGACTATCTGTATCGTTCGACTATCTGTTTGATAGGTCGAAGATCTCTGTGCTTCGTTCGACGATCTCCGAGGGTCGTTCGACGTTTTGCTGTATGTCTTGAGTAATTTTGTCATCTTCTATGATGTGATTTATTTCATATTTATTTTGGCATATTTTATAAAAGATTATTTGAATAAATTTATGATATTATTTCCATGTAATATCTGCTCCATCCCTTATGCATGAGCCAATCTTTTTCTGACAAAAATGTTTGTCTTATTAGTTGAAATATGTTTTTTGCTTTATCTGCCAGGCTGTCCTTTATAGCCGTTAGACTCAAAAAGTCTTCCTTGGTCGTAAAGAGTCTCTTCTGATGTGACTTTCTCTAGTATTATTTTATCAGAGTTATTTGCAGCTTCTTAGAAAGCTTTATCCTCTTATAGGATATCTGCCTGCAGATTTTGTTCTTGCTTTATGCTATTTGCAGCCCAGCTTGCAGATTTCAGTAGAATACAAGATTCAAACTCAAATTAAAGCCGTTGCAAAGGCTCAAATAAAAAGAGCTTCTTTTTGAAAGAAGATAACACAGTACCCAGATCATATACTCTCAGCAGCATAGAGAAATAGAAAAAGCAAGAAAGTTCTACTGCTCTCAGCTCATTCATATCCAACTGAGAAGAAGTTTTAGCTCTTCATTCTTCTTCATCCTGAGTTCATCCTGCTTACAGGAAGATTTTCACTCAGAGCTCTTTGAAGAAGAAGAAGAAGAAGATAGCTGTCTGAAGAAGAATTTTCATTTCATATTTATTATCTTCTTGTAGCTTTTTCCTTCAGATTTTCTGAAGTATTTTCTGCACTAAAGCAAGACTTCACCTGGACATTCTTTTAGCCAGGGGGAGCCTTGACTCTTTAGAGCTTTCTAGCTCAGTGCAAGTTCTTGAGCTTCTCTAATTCTATTTAAAATAGAGAAGACATTTTAACCTCCTTTCCCCCTCCTGTAAAGGGTTATTACTCCCTTCAAAAGTATACCTTGGTGGCAGGGCACCTGATCAAAAACCTGTGTTGGTTTTTAGCCACCTGATCAAAAGTCTAAAGGGTTTCTAGTTCTACCTGAAGCAGATCTTGTTGGTGGCAGGGCACCTGATCAAAAACCTGAGTGGATTCCTACCTTGTTGGTAGAAGAGTGGACGTACCCAAGTTGTTTGGGGAACCACTATAAATTCCATTGTGTCGTCTGGTTGTTTGATTTATTACTTGTACTGTTGGCTGTGATTAGTTTTAACTAGGTTTGCTAGTTGCTGTTTAGGATTCCAAGCCTTAACTGTAATTACAGTTGGCTGCCTCTTGTGCACAACACTAGTGTTAGGCTTTAGGGTTTCTTCTCAAATATCTATAACCTTCATTCCGCAATTAACTCCAAGGGAGTTAATTGCACAGTCAACTTTGCTAGTGCAATTTTAATTACTCTATTCACCCCCCCCCTCTAGAGTAGTATCTATCCCTTTTCTTTCAAAGTTGACTCCACTCAAGGGGGAGAAAACCTAGAAAAAGAAACTGAGTTGCCTGCCCAAGGGGGAGGTATTGATAATGCTGTCCTGGATAGTGACTTAGCTTCAGTCACAATAATGGATATTGTATCTAACATCAACACTGCAGTTGAAGTAACTGATAAGAATGATGCTCAAAATAAGCCAGTAAGTATCTTCTCCAAAGACTAATAATGTATTATAGTATTCTCCTCAAAAATTGTTCAAAGGGACACTTTTGTTTACACAACAAAAGAGGTCTTTCAAGTGGGATTAGTTTTTTAAGTAGTTCTTTTAAAAAAAACTAATCTTATTCCTTCTGAACAGATACAGCAGGAATTTATAATGGAAGAATTGTTTTCTGATCCTCACTACTAGAATAGTGATTTTTAGCAACGCTCGTATTGCCCACGGACATTTATCGTGGCTAAGAGTCAAAATATTGTGGCTAAAAGTATAAAACTGTGGCTAAAAGTCATATAAAAAGGGTATTTGCCACGAAAAGTGCGTGGTAAATACTTTTTTGTCACGCTCGCTTTCCCCACGCTCATTTGCCATGGCAGGCCGTGGCTAAAAGACATTTGCCACTATTTTACACTTTTATCCACGAATATTTTCCCTAACTAAAACACAATTTTCTAGTTGTGCCTCTTACTGATAGGACTGAGGGGGAGGAAATTGAAAAAGAAAAGGAAATTCCAAGGACTGAGGGGGAGTTATCCAATGATACCCCAGCTGAGAAGGAAACTGTTGATATCAAAAGTACATCTGAATCTTCTGAAGATGAAGAAGTCACATTGGCTAAGAAAAGAAAGCTGGTTGTGTTAAAGAAGAAGAGTTCTGGATACAAGAAGGCCTTGCAAGTGGGAACAGCACCATCTACATCAATTGTGGACTTCAGTTCTTTGCTGGTCCAGATGCAACTGAAACTGGATAATCAAAACAATCTATAGAGCAATATGTGGATGAAACTAATAAGGATTTACAGTTTCAGTTGGCCCAGGAAATCAAATCCATAAGATTTGAAGTAAATCAACATAAGAAGGAGATGACAGATTGCTTCCATAAAGGAGATAATGTTGTGGTGTTTCTGGCCGAGCAACAAAATATTATCCAAGCTAAAGTGGATGAAATTGAGGTGAAGCAGGGATATGTACTGGAGAATCAGATAAGGATGAATGAAAATCTTAAGGATTCACATCATGAAATATTGAAACAGCTCACTGATTCTAGTTATTGGGTACATTGGAAAATGTGTACCTGATTTGGACAAGCAAAACTTAGCTCAATAATATACATCAAGGTGTATTTGATGTTGTTTTAAGTTTATATGTACAGGTTAAGAATGTGCTAAAATGAAAAGAAAAATTTTCTAAGTCCATGTGTCGACACCTGAGGAAGCTATGTCGACACTTTAGTAAGATTATGTCGACACTTGGAAATGGCTGTGTCGACACTTCAGTGAGATTGTGTCGACACCGGGAGGAAGTGTCGACACACAGAAGCATTGTTGACATCAACTGTGTCGACACCGGGAGGCAGTGTCGACACATAGAAATAGTCAGTCGTCAACAACTGTGTCGACACCGGGAGGCTGTATCGACACAAAGAGGCAGAGTCGACAACAACTGTGTCGACACCTGGAGGCAGTGTCGACACACGCTATGTTCTGAGTCTACATCAACTGTGTCGACACACAGGACTTATGTCAAAACACAGCTGAGTCTAGACCAAGTTGATTGTTGAAGAATGGTGAAGTGTTTGTGTCGACATAAATAATCAGTGTCGACACATTCTCAAGAAGCAGTGTCAAGAAGCTATGTCGACATCAAGGCAGCTGTATCGACACTTAATGGACTACCAATAGAATTTTGTCAGGAAGAAGTGCTAAGGCTGGGAAGCTACCTGCTAATACTCAAGAGTCAAGCAAGTACTTGCCCAAACCTTTCCACTATTTTGAAAGACAGAAGATCAAGGCTAAAGAATTGAAGAAGAAAGCTCTCAAAGGGAAAAATTCAGCTGAAGATGCTGAACCTTTTGTGCAGGCTAAAATAAAGCCTGGCAAAGGAATAGTTATTAAGGAGCCTAGTCAATAATAGGATTGCTAGGTTTATGTATTAGAACAATGTACTCATTTGTTTCTTTTGTTCTATAAGAAATTCATGTAAACCAAAGTTTTTCTGATTAATGAAATCTGTTTCAGAATTAAGTGTTTGTTGTTTACATTGATTATGTAATATCCTGCTCTTAAATGTTTTTTACTTCTATTACAATTTTGTTTTATCTTAAGAGATGTATATCTTTGACTAGGGGTTATGACTTCTCCAAATAGGGAGAGATTGTTGGGTACATTGGAAAATGTGTACTAGATTTGGAGAAGCCACAACTTAGTCAATGATATGCATCAATGTGTATTTGATAGAAGTTTGAGTTTCATTGTGCAGGTTTTAAAATTTGAAGGAAAATTTTCTAAGTACAAGTGTCGACACTTGTGAAGAACAGTGTCAACACTCAGGAAACTTGTGTCGACACTCAGGAAATTTGTGTCGACACTCAGGAAAATTGTGTCGACACTCAGGCAAGCTGTGTCGACACACAGACAAATTGTGTCGACACGCAGAGAAGTTGTGTCGACACCCAGAATTTGTGTTGACACTTATAAAGAAGCTGTGTCGACACTCAAAGCTATGTCGACACCTAAAGAAGCAATTGTGTCGACATCCAGAATTGTGTCGACAACTTAAATCAGAATTGTGTCGACACTTAAATATGAAGATGAGTCGATAGTCAGGATCTATGTCGACACCTGAAGCAATTGTGTCGACACATAGGACTTGTGTCGACACACCAACACTCAAAAGGCTGTGTCGAGTTCAGAAGTAATTGTGTCGACACACAGGACTTGTGTCGACACACACTCAATGTCATTTGGCAAACACTCAACACCATCTGTCTGCAACAGAAATGTCGATACAAGAAGCTGCTGTGTAGACACACAGGACTTGTGTCGACACATACAACAAAAAACATTGTCGAGAAGCAGAAGTATGACTGTGTCGACACTTGGAGTAATTGTGTCGACACCATGAAGACTTGTGTCGACACTTGGAGTATTTGTGTAGACACCTTAAAGACTTGTGTCGACACTTAGGCTATATGTGTCGACACATATGGAGCAGTCTGCTAAGTGTTGTGTGCTGAGTTAGAAAGACACAGAAGTACATGGTGACGTGACTGGTGACTTGACAGCTGTCATAACTAGCCGGTCTGACACCAGTGTCATAACTGTCAGAATTCTATTATGAACCGGATCAGCCGGTAACAATGATGCAAGCTCTATATAAGAGACAGATCAGAAACGACAGACAAACAATACAGTAACACAACAACGTGAAGCATCTATAAGAAGAATTCTGACAGATCAAGAGCTGTCTACAAGAAAGATTCAGAGTTCTATCTGAATTTAAGGAAGAAGCTGATTGAAGATCATCTTCATCAACAGAGAAGATCCAACTTATTTTGTTCTAATCAAGAAGCTTTGAAAAGCTAAGTTAGTTTGGATCAGAAGGATCAGTCAATTCAAGAACTGATCAAGAAGACAACATCAACAGAGAAATCTAGCTGGTGAAGTTTTCAGTTACTCTTTACTCATAAATTTCTTTAGGATCTATTGATAGATCTAAGTTTGTAATCCTAAAATTATAAAGGCTGAGGTAGGGCTGTGTGCCTGAGGTAGGACTTATGGTAAGTCTGAGTTGTAAGCCTAATTATAAAGGCTGAGGTAGGGCTGAGGCCTGAGGTAGGATTCTGGAGAAGAATCTGAGGTAGGACTTGTGTTAAGTCTGAGGTGTAGGAACCATCTGTGGTACTGAGATTGTAAGACCTGTGGATCTGAGCCAGTGGAAGGAAGTTAGGTTGAATCTAGTTATCTGTTGGATAGGCGAAGGGGGAAAGTGGATGTACCCATATCTTGGGGAACCACTATAGATCTGGTGTTTGTTGTGTTGCATTTTATTTCTGTAGATAGAATTATTCTGTGCTAAAGAAAGTTACAAATATTTGTTTGCCTTAAAATCAAAAGACTCAAAAAGATTAGAACCTATTCACCCCCCCCCCTCTAGGTGTTTAGGCTCTTGAAACAAAGTCTTTCATTTGGTTTAGGAACCAGTTCCCAGACTTTACATCTTCTGAATTGATTCAAATCTTCTTGCATAGCATCAATCCAGTTTGTGTCTAGAATGGCTTCTTCAAGCTTCTTGGGTTCTATCTGTGATAAGAAGCTTAAACATAGAACAGTGTTCATGCTCTTGCTCCTTGTTAGAACACCTTGACTTGCATCACAAATGATTTGGTGAGCTGGATGATCCTTCAAGTGTCTTCTTGCTGGAGGAAATCTGCCAACCTCTTGGCCTTCTTCATTTTCCTCATCCTGATGCACTTCACTATTTTCTTCTTCATCCAGTGAATCTTGTTCTCTCCTGGACAGCATGCATCCTTTTCTTCATCCAGCATAGTAGGTACTTCTTCATTAATAGTCAGCTTGTCCAGCCTGTCCTTTAAACCTGTAGAACTACCTGAAGAGCTAGACAATTCACTGCTAATCAACTTAAACTCATCAAATACTACATGGACAGATTCTTCTACAACTTGGGTAGTCAAGTTGTAGATTCTGTATGCCCTACTATTATTACTGTACCCAACAAATATCCCTTCTAGGGATTTGGCAGCAAACTTAATTTGGTAGTGCTTACCATTAACTAGGACATAATACTTACTACCAAAGATTCTGAAGTAGGAAATGTTTGGTTTTTTGCCTTTCAAAATCTCATAGGGAGTCTTCTTATTTTCCTTATTGATAGAAGCTCTATTGAGTAAATAACATGCAGTATTTACTAGCTCAGCCCAGAAGTACTCAGGGAGAGTAGTGTCACTAAGTAGTGTTCTACTTGCCTCAATTAAAGTCCTATTCTTTCTTTCAATAACTCCATTTTGCTGGGGAGTTCTAGGTGAGGAGAACTCCTAATGAATCCCAAATTCTTCAAAGAACTTTATCATACACTCAGACTGAAATTCAATTCCATGGTCACTTCTGATTTTGACCACTGAAATGTTAAACTCATTCTGAATTTGTCTAACAAAAGTCTGGAAGATAGTAGGGGTTTCAGATTTCTGTCTCAAGAAGAAAACCCATGTGAATCTAGAATAGTCATCCACAATAACTAATGTGTATACTTTCCTACCTAGACTATGAACTGGCATAGGACCAAACAAATCCATATGCAAGAGATATAGACATCTCATTGAATCTTTGGTATCAAGTACTTGGAAAAAGGACTTAGTATGTTTGTTCTTTTGGCAAGCTGAACAAAGACACTCTTTAATGCACTTGACCTGAGGACCATTCCTCACTAACCCCATACTAAATAGCTGTCCTATTGACTTATAGTTCATATGAGCCAGCCTCATGTGCCATTGGACATACTGTGATGCTTTCTCACCTGCAACTAGATAAATGGGTGAGATGTCATACTCACACTCAAGGTTAAGACAATATACATTCCATTTCCTAGTGCCAGTCAAAATGATCTCTTGATCACTTGACCTCCTTATTTGGCACTCCCCTTTGAAGAAAGAGATGTTATAACCAAGATCACTAAGTTGACTTATGCTAATCAGGTTATGTTTCAGACCCTTCACTTAAGCGACTTGATTGATAGTAATAGAATTACTAAAAATGTTACCAAATCCTTTGATGATTACTTTTTCAGATCCACCAAAGATTACTTTGGGTTCATTCTCTGTGGGTGCATAGTCCCTCAACATTCTTCTTGTTCCAATCATGTGTCTGGAATATCCACTATCCAAGTACCATATAGAGGTATGGCCACTTGGATTCACCTGCATCAAATAAAGATTTACCTATCCTCAGAACCCAAATTATTATTGGGTCCTAGGTTCTTGTTAATTTAAAATCTATCATGCTTACCTGCAGCTTTTCTGACAGGTAAGATGTTCTTGTTTTTAACACTTACATGGAACCAACAATCCATGGCAAAGTGGCCCACCTTGCCACAACACCAACACTCAAATCTATTGTACCTTCTCTTAGGTACATACTTCACAACTTTATTATCAGCAGTCCTTTTAAGTGTAGATGTTGGAGCAGCAAACCCCAAGGATTCCTTAAGAACCTGATGAGTTTGCTTATAGAGTGGCCTATTGGCATATACACCCTTGCCAATGAGATCTCCATACTCACAGTGACCATGAGTAATATCATGATCATACCTGTTTGTAGGTTGCATCACTTTTTTAAAAGAAATAAGGGGTTCATAGCTAGTGGCTGAACTGGGCCTTTGCCTTTTCCTTGAGAATTGGCTGCCCTTGTTCTTTCCTTGAAGCCTAGTCCTGTCTTTCCTTTTTGAGATATGAAGTTATCTATTAAAGGCAAGACAGACTTTGGCTTTGAAAATTTAGCCACTAGATCCCTTTCTTTCTGGAGTCTTGCTTCCATATTTTTGATGTGATTTTCTTTGAAGGAGATTGTGCCCATCTGAATAACAGTTATGTTTTTCAGTTTGACAACCTCCTTCAATTTCAAATCTATCAAATTGGCAGAATCTATTGCAGCTTGTTTGAGAGATTCAATTTCCTTGGCCTGCTTCTTGACAAGGAATTTTCTCCTCTTAAGTGCTTGCAACAAACCACCATACTCATAAATTAATTGATGTACATCCCCATCAGATTTAGAACCATCCACTTCTCTTGAAGCTGATGCTACAGGGTGGAGCAAACCACAGGTGGCTGCCAGCTATGGAGCAGGAGGGAGAGCACGGCTGCTGCGGCTTGGGGAGGAGAAGACGGCGACCTGAGACAGAGGAGGATCCAGAGGAGTTGTCGGCGTCTGGAGCAGGAGATGGGATTGGTGCCGGGAGATGGGGCTTGCACTGGAGTCGAGCGGCAGCGGGTTGCGGCTTGCGGGAGCTTTGCGGAATCGGGAAGAAAAGGGGTTGGTCGGTTTATGTTTATAATAGGATTAGGTTTTATAATAATAATAATAATAATTATTATTATTATTATTATTATTATTATCATTATTATCATTATTATTACATATATTAAACCGGGTTGTTACAGTGCCGCCGTTTGACCTTGAGGTCACGGGTTCGAGTCCTAGAAGCAGCCTCTTGCAAAAATGCATGCTAAGGTTTACCTATATTTCACCCGTGTGGTGGGACCCTTCCCCGAACGCTCGATGTGCATCCTCAGATTCTGATCTAGTAAAATAATATGAAGCTAAGGGAGAACTGTATACCTTACTTGGACCAGGCTGATCCTGGCACTTATCATCTTCGGATAGAGCCATCAGCCCTTTACAGCAATAGTCTTCAACTCCATTTATGGAGTCCAGCATTTGTAAGAATTCTGATTCCCTAGAATCCTCTTCTGTAGAGAACAGCCCAACATATGCTTCTGCATCATCTTCTTCTCCAGATTCTGAGGATGAAGAATTTGTCCAACTCTTCTGCTTCTGAGCAACAAAGGATTTCTCCTTCTTGCCTTTTACTTGATGCTTCTTCTTGTCCTTAGACTCCTTCCTCTTATTAGGACAGTCAGCTATGACATGTCAAGACCTGTTGCAGCAATAACAAAAAATCTTAGAATTAGTTTGTTTATTAGGATTTGAGGCATACCTGTCCTCCTTGGAAGTCTTCTTTCTCTTGTAATAATCATCCTTGGAAAAGGATGTTGAAAGCTTGGTTCTCCATTTATTCTTTTTCATAAACCTCTAAAACTACATTGTAAAGGCAGCAAAGTCCTCATCAGAGGTGTGACTATCTGATATACTGATGTCAGGATTTTATGCTTCTGCCTCAGCACTTCTTCTGGGTGGAGAAGGAGACTTTCTCCTACCCTTTCTTGTGCCTTCAGCTTTGAAGGCTACTGACTTATCTTTATACTCAGACCTGTTGCTTTTCTCTTCCTCCTTTCTGGCAGTGAGCTGCATTTCATAAGATAGCAGCTTTCCAAACAATATGGGTGGAGGTATATCAGCAAGCCTGGCCACCTCTCTGATGGCACATACCTTTGTATCCCAGTCCTTGGTTAGTGACCTGAGAAACTTGTCATTCAATTCATATATGCGGAAGACTCTTCCATAGGTCATCAGCTCATTTACTATTCTGAAGAACTTCTTGTAACATTCTGCTATGCTGTCAGACTTGGCTTGTCTAAAGCTTTCATATTCTTGATTCAGTATAGATTTCCTATCCTCTCTAACTTCTTCAGTTCCCTCCATGTAGACAATCAAGGTGTCCCACATCTCTTTAGAGGTTTTGCAATATACCAAGTTCTAAAATATGGCATCATCTATAACACTTATAATAATGGTTTGTGCTCTCTTATCTAATGTTGCCTGGATGATCTCATCCTTAGTCATTTCAAAAAAGCTCTTTGGGGTTTTCAGATTTGCATCAAGAGCTGATACATTCATTGGAATGAAAGGACCTTCTTGTACTTTGATGTAGATTCTTGGATCAGATGCTTCAATGAACAACCTTACCCTTTCCTTCCATATCCCAAAACTTTCTTTCCTGCAGATGGGCAGTTTTATGGATCCAAATTCTTTCTGATTCTCATTTGAACCCATTCTTGTTATCTGTTAATTGCCTTGGAGATTCACTCAGACTGTTAGGTCTATCTTTGAGCAACCTCCCTCTGATACCACTTGAAAGACTTGATTTCAAGTGCCTAGACACCTAAAGGGGGGTGAATATGTTCTAATTTTCTTTAATAAATTTAGGAAATTAACTAGATCTATCACATCATAGAATATACAATCCACAGCATAATATTCACAGCACAGTACACATAATTTATAGTGGTTCCCCAAGTTATAGGTACATCCACTTTCCCCCTTCGCCTATCCAGTAGAGAACTGGATTCAGCCCAACTTCCATCCACTAACTTAGATCCACAGATCTTACAACTCAGTACCTGATAGGTTCCTACAGCTTAGACTCATACAAGTCCTACCTCAGATTCTTCCCAAGAACCCTACCTCAGGCAACAACCCTACCTCAGCCTTTATCACCAGGCTTATAACTCAGACTTTCACAAGTCCTACACCTCAGGCTCTCAGCTCTACCTCAGCCTTTATAAACACAGGCTTACAACTCATATCTATAAAAGATCTTACAAGAAAAACAATATTTAATTGTACAGAAATTTCACCTAGATAGAACTCTCAATTGATGTGAGCTTCTTGATCAGTTCTTGAATAAACTGTATACTTCAGATCCAACCATACTTAACTTTTTTAAAGCTTCTTGATTGAACAAAATGAGGTTGATCTTGACTTGGTGTAGAAGTTGATCTTCAGACAGCTCCCTTCTTAGATTCAGAATTAGATCTGAATCTTTCTTGCAGACTGTTAAGGATCTACTTTCTTAAGGGCTCCCCCTTTCTTGTTATTGAATTCTCTCTCTGGTTCTGTGTTGGTTTGTTCCCCCTTAATTTCTTTTCTCTGGTTTTCATGGATCAGTCCTTTATATAGAGTTTCTCAATGATTACTGGTTGATTCGATTTGTAGCAACGTTCTGACAATTCTGACAAAGGTGTCAGACTTGTTGTTTATGACAGCTATCAAGTCTTTAGCCATGACAGCTGATTCTGCAATGACTTTATATCTCAGCAGAAAACACTCAGCAAACTACTTCACATGTGTCGACACAAATAGACTAAGTGTCGACACAAGTCTTGATGATGTAGACATAGCACTCAATGTGTCGATACAGTCATTCTTCTGCTTCTCGACACAGCTTCTATTGTATATGTCGACACAAGTCCTGTGTGTCGACACAACTGCTCCTAGTCTCGACATAGTTGATGCTGACAGATGGTGTTTAGTGTATGTCCAGACGTCATTGAGTGTATGTCGACACAAGTCCTATGTGTCGACACAAGCCTTTCAGACTTAGTATAGCTATTGTTGATAGATGGCGTTGAGTGTGTGTCGACACAAGTCCTGTGTGTCGACACAAGCCTTCTTTAGGTGTCGACACAATTCTTGGGTGTCGACACATGCCTTTCTTCTGGTGTCGACACAATTCCTGGGTGTCGACACAGCTCCTGCTTCAGATGTCGACACAATTCCTGGGTGTTGACACAGCTGCTGCTTCAGGTGTCGACACAATTCCTGAGTGTCGACACAGCTTCTGTTTCAGGTGTCGACACAATTCCTTACAAGTGTCGACATTTATACTTACAAATTTTCCAGCATTTCTTAAACCTGCACGCTGAAACCCAAACATCCAATCAAATACAAATTGATGTATATCATTGAGTAAGGGGAGGCTTCTCCAAATCTGGTACATAGTTTCTAGTGTACCCAACATATAGATCTCTCACACAGCCTAATTAATTTATGCCTCAACACAGATCTTACAGATCCACTGATTTGAAAGAGTTGTTGATTTGACTCTAGAGAAATTATTCTCTGAGTCAATTTCTTCCTGGGCTAAGTAATTCTCAGCCCTATCTGCTTCCCAACAATAAGAATGACAATCTTCGACTATCTACGGCTTATGCTGGAAGTTCCTCAGGACCTTGATCCTGTTCTTGCTGATGAAGGGGGAAGATTAAGAATGAATATCTTCAATTAGCTAACCTTTATTGGCAGGAAATGAATTGCACTGCCTCTCCTTCTGTCTAGAGAAAACTCTGTACAGATATCTCCTTCTTCTTCAACGATCCAGAGAAAGATCTTCAAATTTGGCATGGCTTGGATCGTGAATAAACTTTAGCTAGGGCTTGCCTAGACTGATTCATCTTCCTCAGAGAGATTCTCTGTTCTTGCTGTAGTAGATGTTGATTGCGCTAGTGAACTCAGAAACCCTTTAGATTTTTAATAATTGAAGTTCTTGGTTCTGCAACAATGGCGAATGAAGACGACGAACTCCCGCTTCTCGTTTTCAGAATGTTAATCAGGAAAAACTAGTTTGATCTTAATCTCAGCTGTTATTTATAATCCCATTGATTTGTGGGATGATTGGTACATGTCCAAGTTTTAACGGTGGTTAAAACTTCAGCTTAATCAAATTTAGATTCACTGTAAACTGACGAAAACATTAATGTCGATTTGCAACAATTAAATAACGAATCAGAAAATCGTTGACTTGTTGACTTTGCTGACGTCAGCATCATTCTAGACTTAGCAAAATCAAGCAATACTTCAGAAATCCTCAATTCGATGAACTCAAAACTCAGTTCGACGAACCCAGAGCTCAGCTCAACGAAATCAAGCAATACTTCAGAAATCTTCAGTTCGACGAACTCAAAACTCAGTTTGACAAACTCAGGGCTCAGCTCGATGAAATCAAGCATCATCTCAGAAATCTCCAGTTCGACGAACTCAAAACTAGGTTCGACGAATTTAAAGCTCAGCTCGATGAAATCTAGCACCATTCCAGAAATCCTCAGGTCAACGAACAGGTGAAAGCTGAGTTCGACGAAATCTGAACTTAGCTCGACGAAATCAAAGCTCAGCTCGTCGAAAAATGGATAAGCAAACTTCGACGATTCTAGACTTAGAATTTTCTTCAGCTCTGCTAGGCGTTGAGTGATGTTGAGTGTATAAGCCATTCTCAACGAATTTGGACTTAGAAATATTTCAGCTCTGTTAGGCGTTGAGAGCGTTGAGTGTATATCACTCACTCAACGCTTTTTGCCTTAGCTATATTCTTCAGCTTTCTGCTTGATGGCGTTGAGAGTGTTTAGTGTATATCTCTCACTCTACGTTTTTTTGCCTTAGCCATATTCTTCAACTTTCTGTCTGATGGTATTGAGAGCGTTGAGTGAATAAGCTTCACTCAATGTTTCTAGACTTGGTCGATTTTCTGGCTTCCACTGCTTAGGCTTTGACATGATATCCTTGTCTCAACGATTCTGATCATATGGCGTAGTTTGAGTTGAGCTCACTCAACGCTTGTGGACTTAGCCATATTTTTACCTTGTCAATACAGTAAGCTTTGACTGTCAGCCTTCTCTCGGAGCTATTAGTTGTACGGCATTGAGTGAACTTGCATCACTCAACGCTTCTGGGCTTAAGCATTTTCTTAAATTTCCAACCTATCACTTTGAGTCCACCTGTCATTGCCTCTTGAACTATATGTCCAACCATTGTGACAAAGACCAACCTGTATGCATAAACTTAAATATACATCAAATACAACTATGTGTATACCATTGACCTGTTTGACTTCTTACAAATCTAGGACATTGGGATCAATGAACCCAACAACATAATACATTCTTCGGTTATGAACAACATGTTTATAGGAAGCAGAGAATTTGAATAAAATCTATGGTTGTATAATGAACAAAAATACTATGATGCCCTAACTAATAAAAAATTCTTTTCAGGAGCGCTTTCCTCACAATCCTCTGCAAGGGCCATGCACCTTAATCTTTGTGGGTGCATGTGACATTTGTAAGTATTCTATCATGAACTCAGTTTCTTGAAAAAAATTGAATTCAAGATATCTCCAACAATTAATAATTCTAACAAAGATAATATATTGACTTTTCACGAGAAATATAAATGTAAATAAGCTAATAAATTCAATGAAGATAAGTTTATGATTTGTTAATTGCTTATTATATTCTGAAAGACCTCATTTAATATAATTGTGAATAATCGAGCGGGCGTGGCTCGCGCGCGATACTCGCTCGGCCGGGTTTACTTTCTCGAACGTTTCGGTCGAAGTCCTCGTGAATCATTAGGGGGCATCCCATCAACAATTAAATTTGAGAAATCAAAAAATTCATTAATATTATGACAACAAATTTTTATTATCTAGTTCTCTCTTTTTCTACAAGAACATCGGTGTTTTTTTTTGGGGTGCTTTGGTGAAGGTATTGATGCAAATGTAAACCAGTGTAAATTATCTTGTCCTCTGGGTGGCGTTGGGCTAATAATTTGTTGCCTCTGTCCCAGAAGCCTTCGAGAAAGATGTAGCATATCTTTGAAATCAATATTATATTCACCTGAAAAATATAATCCTGGTTAATTAGTTTTTTCACAGTTGAGTAATTCATTGAGCACATGCATTAATGCATACATGATTTGAAAAAAAAAAACAAGGCTGAAAAAAAAGGAGAACTGAGGAGAAGGAAAGAGAGGAATAACCTGCGTCTGCTCCTTGAGTAGTTGAGATGATTAAGCAAATAATAATAGTAGTTATGACTACCGAGTAATGCATGCAGCCCATAGAGAGAGAGAGAGAGGTAAGGGAGAGAGGAGAGCAGTTATGAGTGATGGAGGACGAAGAATTATCTCATACCAAGTACCTTTGATTCTTGTGATTGTCAATTTATCCCTCTGTTGTTTCATATACACAAGTGTTGTGCCGGGAATTCTCATTATCATCGCCGGTGATTAATGTATTATTTAATGGAGATGTAAGCATTCAGCCAAATAAACAGCTTAATTATTAGCTGTATACGAAGTCTCTCCAGGGAAAAGTTTTTTAATGATTGTGAAATATTATTTTATACGGTTTTATTCCTATCCTAGGTCACACTGCCACACAGTATTACTATATTAATATACATGGCTACATAATATTTTCCTAGCAAAGTAGTCAGAATCCAACACCTCCCAATATTTCTTGGAAGCCACGCACATATGGCAACTCAGGACGATAGAGCATAGCTAGTCCGCCCTCCAACTAGCGAATTTTTTTTTTTGAAACCTGTAGCGTAGCCGTGCGGGAAAATAGGTGGCCGTCCGATCGGCTTAATCTCGTGTGTGTTTTTTTAACTTTGAATATTTTAACCGCTTGATTTACAACTATATGTCCCGGATTTCACTCGCTTTTACAATAAAGAATGCTACGCGCACCTAATTATTATTCTCAACAAGCACCCCAAGCTTGCTTTTCTATTCACAAAAATACTCCATGCGATAGATGAAGCTATTGTTAATTGAGCTTGACTCTGACACGTATTCAAGTGGGCCCCTAGTTCTTTAGAGAAATTTTTGGAATTAGGCTTTAGTTTCCAAATTTATGTCTGCCGCAAAACAACAGGATACGTGATGTCTCAGGAGTTATCTCGGAAGGCCACTAATGTTATGTTATTTTAGTGCAGGTTTCGGTGCCGATCTCCTCGAAGATCATTTCGGGACTCCTAGGGGATCGTTTTGGGTCTCTTTGGAGAATACTTTTGGGGTCTCTCCGGAGATCATTTTGGATCTCCCGAGAGATCATTTTGCTGAAATTTAGAGAAGAAAATCACATTCCTGTGGGGCGCTTTAGACAAGGAAATAGCTGAAATTTTCCGTGTTTTCAAGACTGTGGCACTTTTCGTGTTGTTTTACTCGAACATAGTATTTTTCTCCCGGGCACAATTTTTTCGCCCGTGTGCAATTTTTTCGCGCGGGAGAAAAAGGAAAAAACGCACCTCGGCGAAAAAATCACCCCCTCGTGAAAAAAAATCCGTCCGGCCAAAAAATACGCGTCCGAGCAAAAAATCACGCGCGGACGAAGAAATTGAGTCTGGGCAAAAAAATTACGCTCTGACAAAAAAATCGCGTCCAATCAAAAAACAGTGCCCGGGCGAAAAATACGCGTCCGGGCTAAAAATATGCGCTCGGGCGAAAGTATTGCGTCCTGGCAAAAAAAACGCGCCCGGGCAAAAAAAATGTCCTGGTGAAAAAATCACGCAGAAGCAAAAAAATCGCACCCGGGTGAAAAAACGCGTCCGTACAAAAAAATCGCGCCCTACCGAAAAATCCGCCCAGGCGAAAAAATTCAGCACGGACAAAAAATATCGCGTCGGGGCGAAAAAAATGCGTCATGGTGAAAAAAATATCGCGCCCAGGCAAAAAGATGGCGTCCGGGCAAAAAGATTGCGCCCGGGCAAAATGATTGCGCCAGTGCGAAAAGATCGTGCCCGAGCGAAAAAATTCGCTCACAGTAGAAAAATCGCGCCCGGGCAAAAAAATCGCGTCCGGTCAAAAAAATCGCGTCCGGTCGAAAAGACCACGCCCTTGCAAAAAAATTTCACCCGATTGAAAAAATCGGTCTCGGGTGAGTAATTCTCTCGCAGACGAGAAATTCGCGCTCGGGTGAAAAAATCGCATTCGAACGAAAAAATCACATCCGGGCAAAAAAATCACGCATACGGTTTTTTTAAGAGATAGCCGCTTATGATAAGTCATAAGCTGGACCCGAATAACTTATGAAAAATCAACTTATCATCAATTTTAAAATAAAGGATTTTATATAAGCTACACAAACAAACAGCTATAAAACTACGTTTGTGTTTTAAATAGAGATTATTCATCAGCATAAGCTACCCCAAACAGAGCCTTAATTTCTCCATTCTCTACTTTGCACCGGCCAGCTCCATCAGCCAAGGTGCCCCGCTCCGCCATCCAAATTTACAAGCTCCACCCAAGACCCCAGCTTCGCCGACTAAGGTACCCAGCTCCGCTGACTGAGTTTCCCTGCAACGCCCTTGCTCCGCCAAGCTCCCCACTCCACCAAGGTGCTAGCTCTGACGGCCAAGCACTCCATCCCCAACGACCAAGCTCCCCAGCTCCGCAAGCCTAGCTCGAGAGCTTCGCGTACCAAGTTCCCTAGCTCTGTCGACCTAGTCTATATTCCTATCGGCCAAGTTTCTATACGGTCTAGTTTCCAGCCCCGTCGAGCCAAGTATCCTTGCTCCTCCGGCTAATTTTTCAAGGTCTGCCAAGTTTTTCAACTCAACCAAGTTCCCCGGCTTAACAAAGTAATCGAATTAGATTATGCATGTATTTCACCTTATATTTGGTTTTTGGTAGGGGGAATAAAAAACTCCTTCACTTTTGTTCTTGCGTCTTATAGTAATTAGTTCAAATTACTTTAGTAATAATACTAATCTAGTATCTGCTAACATTCAAAATTCCAACTTTTGTCGTTAAATAAAAGTAACTGACATGTGTAGTTTTTAAATTTATGAATCTATGTTTTTTCTAGATTAGATACCAGTAGTTGAATATGTGATCCTCACCTTCTCACTCAATCTCCCTCTCTGCTTTCTTTATCTTTCTCTATCTCCAGGGATAGAAATGATGTAAAGTAAGAGTTAAAATAAGGGATCTCAATGTTACACCATACTTATATTGGCCAGTCACGAAATGTTAGACTTGCACTATCAACTAATGAGTTTAATCCACATAATCAAGGATCTAGATCATACTCATGTTGGCCAGTTATTATCACACCATATAATTTATCACCATGGATGTGTATGGAGAGACCATATATGTGTCTTACCATACTCGTGCCTGACCCGAAGAGTCCAGGTAGGAGCTTGGATGTTTATTTGGAAGCTTCGATAGATGAATTGAAGATATTATGAAATATTGGGGTTGAGACTTATGATATATCAAAAAAGTAGAACTTCCAGATGAGAGACGCACTAATGTGGACTATCGGTGATTTTCCTGAAAAAATTTGTGATAGCGTAAAACGGAGCACCAGACGCTGGAACACTCAACACGCTGAACCAAAGCAAGTCAAACAACAACTAGAAGAGCAAGAATCTTGTACTAATCAAAATATCTTTACACAACGAGGCATACATGACGAGACATGATTGCCAATGTATCCAATGAAGCAAGAAAATTACAAGTTTAAAAACAAACCGCGTGGCCTCAAGGAGTAGCCGCCGGCTCTGCTGCTAACCGTCAAGGAGTCCGCTGAAGCCACCTGATCGCAAGACCGCGACAAGCCGTGCGGACTACCCGTTATTCCAGTGCTGAAGAACTCTAACTGCTGACCCATAAGCTGCCTGACTGCGAAGTCGCCTAGCCGCTAGATCAGGCGGAATGCTGCCACCGAATTGAACAAGCCGCCCAGAGGCGGACAGCTTATTGAACTGGGAATAAGTTGCAGAAGAGAAATCGCTAAGTCGCAAGCCGCGACCTACTGAAATCGCTAGTTGTTACCCGTAGAATCCGCACTGTCCCTGACTACAGTCAGAACCAAGTTCCTGGCTCTCCAGCGCTATCCATACAACCTGCACAACACAAACCGGTCAACCCTCTCCAGATCGTGCGGATAGAAAAACCTAATTGCAACAACTTTCCGCGAGTTCACTTATTGTTCACTCGATACCATCTGATGTGATAGGGGGTCCTATTTACAGGCGAGGAGAGAGTGTGATCACCTCCCTAGACCATAGGATAACCGCCCTATTCAGAGAAACCACCAAGTGTATCCGCAAAGACTGCGGATACACACCAGCCCTCTGCGACCTGACTGAGATGAGTCCGCCGATAGTAGAGCACCAAGACCGGACACAACCCTCAGACAAGCCGCCAAACTTAGCCAGACAAGATCAACCAGGCGGACTCAACGAGAACATCCTAGTCCGCCCACTTGCACACAAGCTCCATACCATAGAAGACAAGCTCGCAGCCAAGTCGCAAAAGACATTGCTGCCGAGCTAGACGAACAGAGAAAAACAGACATGCAAGCCGCGCGCGACCTCCCGGGCAAACTGACCTGGACTTTTTCCAAAAATAACCAAGTCCACACCACTAGATATCACTAGTGCAAGCACAGCACCAGCAGATATACAACTAGTCCGTATAAAACCGGCGAACTCCAGAGAGACAACTGCCCAAACCAGCAACTGAGCAGATAAACATCCTATCTGCCGGAAATAACCGGGGAAATAAACCACGGAACACTGGCCGACCTAGCAAGTCGCTAGTTCAATTTGCACAGACCGCTCGATCTGTCCACCAAAACTACTAGGCTGCCATCCTCTATCCACACAGGCCGCGCGGACAGAATGCCTAGGACGCCCAGGTCACCCACTTCCACTTCAAAAAATTCAACACTCCCCCCTTGAAGTTGGTAATGGAGACCCGCTCTAACAATCCCCGTAACCGAGTAAATGGCCCCTTCGAGAGCGGCTTCGTGAAGATGTCTACGATGTTGTCCTCGCTTCGCACATGTCCAACCACGAGAGATCCCTCCAACACCTTCTTCTGAATGAAATGATGCTCAATCTCAATGTGCTTGGTCCGCTCGTGACAAACTAGATTATTATCTAGATTCAGGACACTCTCATTGCAACCGTGTAGCAGAGTAGGACCGTGCACTCCTTCCTGGATGTCCTGTATTTGCCTCCTAAGCGAGATGGCTTCCCGAGCTGCCAAGGCTGAAGCCTTGTACTCTGCTTCCGTAGTAGAGACGAACACTGAATCCTGCTTCTTACTACACCAAGAAATCTCTGTTGATCCACATGTGAAGACGTAACCGGATGTTGACTTCCGATCGTCTGAATCTTCCCCATAATCAGCATATGTATATCTGTGTAGGTTGAAGCTCGTGTCTCTCTCATAAATGAGACCCATGTCAGAAGTGGACATCGCATACTTCAAAATACTCTTTGCCGCCATCAGATGGGCTTCCTTGGTTCTGTCATATATCGACTTACTCGGCCTACAACATATGCAATATCTGGCCTCGTAATCGTCAAATAGATAAGGCTCCCCACAAGAGTATGGAACACTAGAGGATCCAGAAGTATTCTCCCCTCATCTCGTCGAAGCTTGGTGCCAACTTCAAGAGGAGTAGAGCAACTCTTTCATTCCCGCATGCCGAATCGCCGAATGATCTGATCTGCATAGCCCTTTTGGGAAATAAGTATGCCTTTCTCATTCCTCTCCACCTCGAGTCCAAAGAAATGGTTAAGCTCACCCAAATCCTTCATCTCGAACTGAATGGCTAGCTCTGCCCTGATCCTAGCTACCTCCTCCTCAGAGTTACCCGTGACGATCATGTCGTCCATGTACAGCAACACCAAGACCTGAAGCTCCCCCTTTTTCTTGATGAACAAGATCGAATCCGAGTCCGACGCAAGATAGCCACAGAACTAGAGGTATTCTGCAATATTCTCATACCATGCCCACGGAGCCTGCTTCAAGACATAAAGGGCCTTCTTGAGCTTGCAGACGTGTCCTGGATGATCTTCAGACACGTATCCAAGAGACTGAACCATGAAGATGTCTTTATCGATCTCCTTGTAAAGAAAAGCATTATGTACATCTATTTGCTACATCTTCCAGCCCTGGCAAGCCGCCAAGGCCATCACCACCCGAACTGAAGTCATCTTTGCCACAGGACTAAACGTCTCTTCATAGTCTTCTCCGTACTATTGAGAAAATCCTCGAGATATAAGGCGAGCCATGTACCGCTCAATGCTCCCATCCGCCTTCTTCTTCAGCTTGTAAACTCACTTGCATGTCACAGGAGTGATGCCATCGACCTTGGTCACAAGGTCTTAAGTCTCATTCTTCTTGAGGGTAGCCATCTCCTCATCTATGACATCTTCCCACTCCTTAACCCTAACAGCGTCTTCAAATATAGAAGGATCTCGCTCATCCAGAGGGTCTGCGAAGAAACAAGAACCAAGCTCACTGTGTTTTCTTCACTGTATCGAGCTGGTGGTTTGATGGTCCTCTTCGATCTCCAAAGAGTCTGACCCTTGCCAACCACCTCAACTGCTTCTTCTGTATCAGCTCTGTTCCCAAGCAAACTTGGAGCAACGCTCCCCCTGCTTCCTGAACCAGAATCCTCTGCCCTAGAGCTAGAAATACCTGGAGCTCCTAGTGACACAGGCAGCTCCAGCAGAAGATCCTTAACAATCTCCCCCTACTCGCGATCTGCCCTGCATTCCTGCAGCTCCACAGAGGAGCCACCTCCATATTATGTCAGCTCGTCGAAGACCACATCTCTCGAGACCATGAACTTCTTCGTCATAGGATCCAAACACTTCCACCCATTCTTCCGCTCATCATAGTCCACAAAGACAAGCTTCCTTGTCTTTGCATCCAACTTTGTCCTTAAAGCATCTGGGAGATGTACGTAGTAGGTAGATCCAAACATCCAAAGGTTTCCAACTCCAGGCTTCTCCTTAAACATCATCTCATGAGGAGACTTCATGTTGATCGGACTTAGAGGCATCTGATTGATGACATTAGTAGCACATGTAGAACCCCCCCCCCCCCCCACACCTTTTGTTCGAGTCGGGCCGGTGGGGTACTATTGGCCCAAGACGTCCACCCAGTGCTCCTTAGGGGAAACGATCCACCCTATCTAATCACTAGATAGCCGCCTTGCCCGGATCGAATCATAATATTCACAAACCATCAGAGTATAGCGGAAGCATTAACATGAAACCACTGCAGATATATATAACACATCATATAATAATATAGAGGTTCTAAGGCCGAAGCCTAAGTGTTTATATAAGCTCGTGGGTTATACATGTGCTACACATAACCCTCACACTCTCTCCCCCTATGCTGCTCAGCGGTACTCACGTCTCTAAACTCAGAGGATGACGGGGGTGCATCTGCTCGAGTAGTCCTAGCCGCTGGCATAATCTCCTGCGGTAGCACGTCATTACGATGCTCCATTTCCTGTGAATGGTTATTTAGATAACCGTTAATCACAAAATAAAGTGGAAATAAATCTCCTCCCCGGATCCATATCCTGGGGACGAGCACACACCCACCACACATAAGTAAATAACCGAAGCAAGAGAGGGTTAGCACAATATTTCACATATGTATAGCTAGGAGCAACTATAAAAGAGTGCAGGATAGTATAACTGGGAAAAGCAACAACAATATAAATCAGTTATAACAAAGCTCAACTAGCACATCAACACATCAGGTTTTCACATCCTGAATTTTATCGCAGACGTTCACAGCCACGCACACCCACAGGCATTCATAGCCGCGCACACAAACCCTATGTCGACATAGTTTTGACAGTTTCTGTTCTAGTAGGGTAGCGAGCCCCGCGTACCTCACCAATATGGTCGTCGGTAACAGTGTCCAGTCCTACCACTTCTGGGGGTGGTCGTACCGCACAACCCCAGGCCCTAAAGTATAACCTTATGTATCCTTGGATATGAGCGACATCCGGCGAATCGTTTTGGCCGACCAGCGGAGGAAAACCCGACGGAGAATAATATAACGGCCGGTCACTCGTGGTACCCATCTCCCTGTCGCCTTGAGTCATCGACCTTCCCGCACCAGTATGAACGGTCTGCGGGAGGGACTGACCCGCCACTATTTCACCGCAAGCAATTTACAAACAATGAAACAAAAGGCAATCATAATACACACCAGGTCTACGTCGGCGTGCCCTACTAGGCTTTAGACTTCGGGCGTCGGCACTTAGCCTTACTTTCGACATGGAGCGTGGAAGCGCATTATTTGGGGCTAGACCTGGAGGAATACCTCAACTTTGGCTAGCCCCAACTAAGGCTCAACCTTAACAACGATTGCTCGTCAGAGCAGAACCCGAGATTATAATAGTAAATTACAATGAGGACAAGTACGATGACTATGCTGCTCATTTAAAGTGTTGGAATGAAACGTGAGCAGTACGAGACTTGAGTAGTACTGAGTAGAAAGTATTGAAATAAGCTTGACCAGTACGAGATTGGAGTAGTACTGAATTGAAAGTACTTAAATAAGCTTGACCAGTACGAGAATGGAGTGGTACTGAATTGAAAGTACTAAAATAAGCTTTACCAGTACGAGACTGGAGTAGTACTGAATTGAAAGTACTAAAATAAGCTTAACCAGTACGAGACTGGAGTAGTTCTGAATTGAAAGTACTAAAATAAGCTTGACCAGAACGAGACTGGAGTAGTACCTAATTGATAGTGCTTAAATAAGCTTGACTAGTACGAGACTGTAGTAGTACTGAATTGAAAGTACTAAAATAAGCTTAACCAGTACGAGAGTGGAGAAAAAACAAAGAAAATGGTTAGTAGTCCAATCACTCCATCCAGGAGGCTTCAGTTTCATCTCAGATTTAAAAGATATTTCATTAGGTTACACCAATTATTAGGATCCAATTAATTTGGTTGCGCCATATTTATTACGGCTTAATCGGATCAAGGGCTTGTTAGGAGTTACATTCTTATTATTCATTGAGAACAAATCTTAACTCATCACTCGCACTCTCACCTTCCGAGCATGCCCAATTCACCCGAGAGTCGAGGCGCTCGATGGTTTTAAGAAATCTCAGAATTCCTGAAGCTTTGTAACTTGCCTCAACCACTCTCGTCGATAAAATAGTTTGAATTACTTATTTGATTATAAAGGGTGGTCGCGCGCTCCAATTTTAACCTTCGAGGGAAAATGAGCGGAATATGTTCTAAGCACGACCTTAGGCTTCAAAATTTTAGAAAAAATTATCAAAACCTATCCTCATGACCCCAAATTTAGATACAACCCTTAGGAGGGCCTAAAATGAGCTTAGTAATTTTTTTTATAATTTTCCAAAGTGTTTTGAGCTTTTAATTGGGTCAAATAAATTTTATTTAGGCTTTTAAAAATAACAAATCATTTCCAAAAATTCTCAAAAATTTTGTGGAGGAAGCCCTCATCATGGGGAACATTTTTCATGTTGGCCATTTTTCTCTTAGAGGCCTAGATTTGGCCCAAATATTCCACAAATTTTGCCCCTTGATTTTGGTCTGCATATACCAGATCAGCTTGATCCTGCGTCTGAGATTGAGTCACAGGACGCGTTTTGTCCCTCTATCCCCACAGCGGATCGGTCAGCCAACGCGCTGGGGGTCGGGCTTCTCGTCGGCAGGCTTGCGCTGCTGGCCGCCGCCGCCAGCTCTAAACAGAGCGTCGCTCTGTTTTGTGAGTGCCGCCGGAGCCGCGTTTTCCGGCGGCACCGCAGCTCTCCGCCGCTGGGGTTCGCCGCCCCTAGTGGTTGAGTACTCCCCCAGCGCCACCACCGGTGCTGGGGGAGGGGTTTTCCTCCTTGGGCACTACCACCCGGCCTGGAGCATGGCTCGGGTGGTGTCGGCGGCACTCCGACCGCCGGGAGGCACATGCAGGTCGTCCATAATAGGGAAGGGGGAGGGAGAAGATCTCCACCTGGGTCTGGTGGGCTCATGAGGGGACGTCCTAGTCGGCCATGCCAAGGTGGCGGCGGTGGAGGGGGAGGGTTCGCTTGGCTTGCCTTTTTCGGCCACCTGGGCTCCGGCAAAGGTTGGGAAGGGGGAGGAGGTTGCTCAGAGAGCTTGAGGGGGGAGAGGAGGAGGGGGGTCTTTTATAGGCTTGGGGAGGAGGGGCTCTCCTCCCCTAGCCAATGTAGGATTAATCCCTCCTTAGGGAGGGATTAATCCCCACCCTCCAGCTGTCCACTCTTTTTACCCTCCAGCTGTCCAAGGACAGCTGGAGTCCCTAACATTTCCCCATGCAGAGAAAAAAGGCTAACCCCTTATGGGCTTGGGATTTTAATAAGAGAGGGAGAAAGAGAGGAGAGGAGAGGTAGTGGTGGGCCTCCACTTGTCCTAGTCGGCATTTACTCATCAATTAATTGATGCATCATCTTCTTCTCCAGATTCTGAGGATGAAGAGTCAGTCCAAATCTTCTGCTTCTGGCCAACCAAGGATTTCTCCTTCTTGCCCTTATTTTGAGGCTTTTTCTTATCCTTAATCTCCTTTCTCTTATCAGAACAGTCAGCTATGACATGTCCAGGCCTGTTGCAGCAATAACAAACAATTTTAGAGGTAGTTTGTTTACTAGGATTAGATGCATACCTGTCCTCCTTAGAAGTCTTCTTCTTCATGTAATAATCATCCTTGAAGGAGGATGAAGATGGCTTGGTTCTCCATTTCTTCTTCTTCATGAACCTCTGAAACTGCCTTGTAAAGGCAGCAAAGTCTTCATCAGAATGGTGGTTGTCTGATGTACTGATGTCAGGATTTTCTGCTTTAGCCTCAGCACTTCTTCTGGGTGGAGAAGGAGACTTTCTCCTACCCTTCCTTGTGGCTTCAGCTTTGAAGGCCACTGACTTGTCTTTATACTCAGACCTACTACTTTTATCCTCCTCCTTTCTGGAGGTGAGCTGCATCTCATAAGATAACAGTTTTCCAAACAAGGTTTGTGGAGGTGTATCAGTAAGCCTTACCACCTCTCTGATGGCATATATTTTTGTATCCCAGCCCTTGGTCAGTGACCTGAGAAACTTATCATTCAATTCATATGTGCTAAAGACTCTTCCATAGGCCATCAACTCATTTACAATTCTAAAGAACTTCTTGTAACATTCTGCTATGTTGTCTGACTTAGCTTGTTTGAAGCTTTCATATTCTTGATTCAACATAGATTTCCTATCCTCTCTAACGTCTTCAGTTCCCTCCATATAGACAATCAAGGTGTCCCACATCTCCTTGGAGGGTTTAGCAATGTACCAAATTCTGAAATGTGGCATCATCTATAGCACTCGCAATTATATTTTGTTCTCTCTTTTCTAAAGTTGCAAGAATGATATCATCCTTAGTCATTTCAGAATAGCTCTTAGGGGTTTTGAGATTAGCATCAAGAGCTGATATATTCATTGGAATGAAAGGACCTTCTTGTACTGTGATGTAGATTCTGGGATCAGATGCTTCCATGAACAATCTAACCCTTTCTTTCCATATCCCAAAGTTTTCTTTCCTGCAGATGGGCAGTTTCATGGATCAAAATTCCTTCTGATTCTCATTTGAACCCATTCTGGCTAATTGTTAATTGCCTTGGAGATTTACTCAGACTGTTAGGTCTATTTTTGAGCAACCTCCCTCTAATATCACTTGAAAGATTTGATCTCAAGAGCCTATACACCTAGAGGGGGGGGGGGGTGAATAGGTTCTAATCTTTTTAACTATTTAGTCAATTAACAAGTTCTAACACAACATATAAAATAACAGTTCTCAGAAAAACAAACACAACACAACACATCAAGATTTATAGTGGATCCCCAATTAATAGGATTAGATGCATACATGTCCTCCTTAGAAGTCTTCTTCTTCATGTAATAATCATCCTTGAAGGAGGATGAAGATGGCTTGGTTCTCCATTTCTTCTTCTTCATGAACCTCTAAAATTGCCTTGTAAAGGCAACAAAGTCTTCATCAGAATGGTGTCTGTCTGATGTACTGATGTCAGGATTTTCTGCTTCAGCCTCAGCACTTCTTCTGGGTGGAGAAGGAGACTTTCTCCTACCCTTCCTTGTGGCTTCAGCTTAGAAAGCTACTAACTTGTCTTTATACTCAGACCTACTGCTTTTATCCTCCTCCTTTCTGGCAGTGAGATGCATCTTATAAGATAGCAGTTTTCCAAACAAGGTTGGTGGAGGTGTATCAGTAAGCCTGACCACCTCTCTGATGGCACATATTTTTGTATCCCAGTCCTTAGTCAGTGACCTGAGAAACTTATCATTCAATTCATATGTGCTAAAGACTCATCCATAGGTTATCAGCTCATTTATAATTCTAAATAACTTCTTGTAACATTCTGCTATACTGTCTGACTTAGCTTGTCTGAAGCTTTCATATTCTTGATTCAACATAGATTTCCTATCCTCTCTAACGTCTTAAGTTCCCTCCATGTAGACAATCAAGGTGTGCCACAACTCCTTGGAGGTTTAGCAATGTACCAAATTATTAAATGTTGCATCATCTATAGCACTCGCAATTATATTTTGTGCTCTCTTGTCTAAAGTTGCAAGAATGATCTCATCCTTAGTCATTTCAGAATAGCTCTTAGGGGTTTTGAGATTAGCATCAAAAGCTGATATATTCATTGGAATGAAATGACCTTCTTGTACTGTGATGTAGATTCTGGGATCAGATGCTTCCATGAATAATCTGACCCTTTCTTTCCATATCCCAAAGTTTTCTTTCCTGCAGATTGGCAGTTTCATGGATCCAAATTCCTTCTGATTCTCATTTGAACTCATTCTGCCTAATTGTTAATTGCCTTGGAGATTTACTCAAACTGTTAGGTCTATTTTTGAGTAATGATTTCAAGAGCCTAGAAACCTAGAGGTGGGGTGAATAAGTTCTAATCTTTTTAACTATTTAGGCAATTAACAAGTTCTAACACAGCATATAAAATAACAGTTCTCAGAAAAACAAACACAACACAATACATCAAGATTTATAGTGGATTCCCAATTTATGGGTACATCCACTTTCCCCTTTCTCCTATCACGTAGAGAACTGGATTCAGCAAAACTTTCTTCCATTATATCAGATCCATAGATCTTACAACTCAGAACCTGATAGGTTCCTACAGCTCAGACTTCTTCAAGTCCTACCTCAGATTCATCCCAAGAACCCTAACTCAGGAAACAACCCTACCTCAGCCTGTATCTCCAGGCCTACTACTCAGACTTTAACAAGTCCTACACCTCAGGCACTCAGCCCTACCTTAGCCTTTATAAATACAGGCTTACAACCAAGATCTATAAAATATTTTACAAGAAAAGTTTATTTAAAGAAATAGAAATTTCACCCAGATTGAAATCTAAATGCGTGAGAGCTTCTTGATCAGTTCTTGAATGACAAAATACTTCAGATCCAACCTGACTTAGCTTCTTCAAAGCTTCTTGAATTTGAATAAAATAAGGTTGATCTTTGCTTGGTGTTGAAGTTGATCTTTAATCAGCTTTCTTTTTAAATTCAGAATCAGATCTGAATCTTTCTTGCAGACTTGTTCAGGATCTGCCTTCTTCTGGGTCAGCCTCTTACTCTCCAATACTTGTTGTTAGTTCTATATAATTTATTCTGTTCGATTTTTTCTTGGTTGTTATGGATCATACCTTTATATAGAGTTTGTACAACCCCATATTCGTTGGGTGGGACCCAGAGTCATTAATGGTCAGGGTTGGACCAGCCCCAAGTTAGCTTGGGCCAGAAGATGAGAAGAGCTCTCGCGCCGGAGGTGCTCCCGCCTAGGAGCAGGCGAGATCCCACCATGGCCAGAAGAAGGCGAGAAGGCACGAAGCTGAGTGAGCTTCACTCTCTCAGCGTCGTGATCAGCAAGGGCGCTAAGTGAGCTTCACTCACTCAGTGCCATGGTCAGCAGCAAGGGCGTTGAGTGAGCTTCACTCACTCAACGCCGTGTCCAGCAGCAAAGGGCGTTGAGTGAGCTTCACTCACTCAACGCCGTGTACAACAGCAAAGGGCATTGAGTGAGCTCCACTCACTCAACGCCGGGGTCAGCATCAAGGGCGTTGAATGGGATTCACTCACTCGACACCGCGTCCAGCGACAGCATCAAGATTTGAGGAGCTCCCGCCCGGGGAGATGCGAGAGCGTTCACCATCAGTTAGCTAGGGCCCGCTCGCGGCAGAGTCGGCGAGAAGGCGGGGGCTGGCTAAGCATCAAGCTTTGGACACTTCTTTTTAGCTACCGCCAAAGGAAGGCGAGAGGGTTCTCGGCACAGAGCTCTCGCCGAGTGGGGCCCAGGTTCAGGGTAAAATGTCTTAATTGCCTCCGGGTAAAATCACCCTTATAACCTCAGGGGCTGTATTTAACACTTCTCAGACAGCGGGATTTGGCTATTGGCAAACCATCCAGGGGTATTTCAGTAACTGTCAGTAAAAGGTTATAAATAGGCCCAGAAGGGCTCCTTAGAAAGCAGACTCTCATTTTCTCTCTGAATCTCTAGTACTTTCTGAGGAGCTCCTAGCCCAGCTTTTGGCTTTAGAGGGGAAGCTCTCAGAGATTTTCGGGTGTGAGGTGGGACCTCCCTGCTGAGGCTTTGGGTCAGTTCTAAGTCGTTAGCTACCAGACAAGGGACAGGGCTTGAGAGAAGTAGGCGTTGGCTGCACCCCTGTTTTGAACATTCGTTGAGGTCAATTTTGGCTTCAACAGTTCTGGTGCGGTGAGCGTGGAAGGCAGCCGGTGCAAGAAAGCCTAAAGTTTGGTCCCATGATTGGAGGTGAAGGAGAAGGATCTGGCTCAGGAGGATCCCCCACCCGGGGAGAGGAAGCGACAAGGAAGATGCAAGAGGACTTTAGGCGAGAAGTCCTGCAGACAATCAATCTGGCCTTTTCGGCAAGAAGCGAGTGGGCGACACCTCAAGTTCTAGTGGAGGTGGTCCCGCTGTTAGGCTATAACTCCCCAGGGCAGTGCCCCGGGAAGGAGGTCCCGGTGGAGGTCGGCGAGAGGGACGTGGCCGCACGGGAACTTTTCCCAGGACAGCGTCCCGGAAAGGTGATTCGGGCAGACTTGGGCGAGAGGGAGGTGGTAGTGCGAGAGTTGTTCCCTGGGCACGGTCTCGCGGATCTTTCCAGCCAGCCGAGGTCACGAGACGTGCCCTCTCTCTAGGCAGGAGGCGAGACCCCCTTTAGCGAGCTTATCGTCTCAGCCCCGGTGCCGGAGGGGTTCCGGGAACCCGACATGTCCTACTACTCGGGGAAGGATGACCCAGTACAGCATGTGCAATGGTTTGAGGATGTGGTGTCGATTAGGCAGATGTTTGATGCCTTCAAGTATCGGCTGTTTGCCATCACGTTGAAGGATAAGGCTAGGGACTGGTTCCACCAGTTGCCGGCAAGCTCAATCTACAGCTTCGAGGATCTACGTCGGGGTTTCTTGCTGAGGTTCTTGACATCGAAGAAGAGGAATAAGGAGGCGGAGTGCCTATTCGCGGTGAGGCAGAAGCAGGACGAGACGCTGGGTCATTATGTCTACCGGTTTCAGGAAGAGATCCTCCTGGTCCAGGAGGTCCCGGGGTACGCGTTGATGCTCGCTTTTACCCTGGGGCTGAGACCATGTTTCTTTAGCATGGAGATGAAGAGAGTTCCCCCCCCCTCTCGTTTGAATAGCTTATGGAGAGGGCGGAAAAAGAGATTGACTTCGAGAGGGAAAACCCGGCGTTTGCCAGGAAGCTGGCCAGGTTGGCAGAGGATGATAAAGAACCAGCGGTAGGAAAGCAGAGGGAGCAAAGGGAAGAAAGAAGGAGAGAAGAGCCCCAAGGGCAAGGGCAGCAGCAGGGATGGGGAGCCCGGGAGCCGAACAACCGATTGGGTTGGAGGCCTTAGAAGGGTCGCCTTCAGGTCCAAGGAGGAGGTGTTCAGGGAAGATACAATCTTCGGGAACCAAGAAGGTTTGACCAGCAGGAGTGGAGGCAGGGGCCGAGGGGTCACTTCCCACCACCGTAAGAAGCGATGGAGGTCGGTAAAGGAAGAGGAGGAAGGAGAGTCCGGGGAGCTGGGAGAAGAGGGGGAGGAGAAGGAAGGATGGGTAGGGTGGCGTTACCCTTTTGTGACTTCCATCAGGAGGAGGTTCATGCGACGGCCACCTACCCAAAGTTTTTAGAGGTGAGGGAAGCAAGAGGAGTGGGGAGACAGGATCCGCTGGTGAGGATCGTGGAAGTGCAGCAGGGAGGGGAGGAAGATAGATGCGAGGATCGGGTAGACGTGGGAACCCGAGGAGGGATCATAGTGATCCACGGAGGGGTAGGGATCGAGGCAACCCGTGAGGGAAGCTTGCAGACCATGTTCTGCAGCGGGGTCGCCTCGACCTACCTAGCTCCCCCTCCGGAAGAAAAAAAAATCATCTTTTCATCCGCGGATATGCCGGATTACGAGGACCCTTTCTGTGATGCTCTGGTGATTCAGGCGGCGGTGGAGAACTTTACAGTTTCCAGGATACTGGTAGACAATGGGAGCTCGGTGAACGTCATCTTCAAGAAAGCCTTTGATGAGATGAAGGTTGAGGGGAAGAGGGTCCTAGCCTCAGATGGACCGTTGTTCGGGTTTTCTGGAGAAAGGAAAGAAGTAGAGGGGGGAGTAGGACTGCATGTAAAGCTGGGAGGTGTGTCACGGAACTGTAGGTTCGTGATAATGGACGCTCCAAGTAGTTACAATGCCATCTTTGGGCGTCCCCTCATCAGTGCCTTTCATTGCGTCCCCTCCTCATTTCACCAATGTCTCAAGTTCAAAAATGGAGGGGTGCAGGCTAGGATCAGGGGGGATCCGAATGTGGCAAGACAATGCTATGTGACGGCAGTGAACACTGTGTCCTGGATGGCAGAGGCAGAAGAACTGGAGAGGGAGCTAGCGGAGATGGAGGAGGTGAGCCCGGAGGTAGGGGAATAAGTGGTGAGAGAAGCCGAGAAGGAGGTCCGGAGGGGGGAGTAAGTTGAGCCACGACGGGAGGAGAGCCTGGAGGAGGCGATGGAGATAGAGGAGCTAGCTATTGGAGTTGAACAAGAGGGTCTGGTGGAAGGGATGGATGAAGAAGAGGAGGGTCAAGTTGTGAGAGTTGGGCAGGAGGCCCCGAGTGGTGTGGAGATTCATCAGCTCCAGGAGGAGAAGCCGGAGGAGGCGATGGAGGTTGAAGGAGGGGAAGAGTTGGAGGTTGAGGAGGAAGCAAGAGACGGCTGGGAGCAATCACGGTTGGAGCCAGCCAAGGAAGTGGTGGAGATGGAGGTCTCCACCAAGGCATGGCTGGTGCAAAGGGTACAGATCAGTGGGGGCCTGAGCCTCGAGGACCAGGAGCGGATGAGAGCTTGCATCCAGAACAACGTCGACATCTTCGCCTGGAGCGCGGCGGACATTCTGGGCATTGACGCGGATGTGGCCTGTCATCGCCTAAACCTGGACCCCCAGACTCTCCCCATACGCAAAAAGATGAGGGCCATCGCCACCAAGCTGGAGGAGCCCATCTACGAGGAGGTCAGAAAGCTCTTGGAGGCGGGCTTCATCTCGGAGGTCCAGTACCCAGGATGGATCTCCAATTTGGTAATGGTTAAGAAAGTGGGGAGGGAAATGGCGCATGTGTATTGACTTCTCTTTATTAAATAAATTGTGCCCCAAGGATTGCTACCCTCTACCTCGAATCGACGCGCTGGTTGACTTAGCCGTCGGTTTTTCTGTTATGAGTTTTCTTGATGCTTTTTCAGGTTATCACCAAATTTGCATGCACCCCCCCCCCCGACGTCAAAGACGTCTCCTTCATCACTAGGTAAGGATGCTTCAGCTATAAGATTATGCCCTTTGGGCTGAAAAACGCAGGAGCCACATACCAGCGCATGATGGATCGAGTCTTCCAGGGGAAGAGGGGGAGAAACTTGGAAGTCTATGTCGATGACCTGATGGTGAAAGGAAAGTGTGTGAGCTCACACCTACGGTACCTCGAAGAGACCTTTGCCACCCTCTGAAGGTTCAAGATGAGGCTGAATCCCTTGAAGTGTGTCTTCGGGGCTAGTCGCGGGAAGTTTCTTGGACACCTCTTGACTCTGGTAGGGGTGGAGCCTAACCCGGATAAGGTAAAGTTCATCCTAGACCTGGAATCACCTCGCAATGCCAAGGAGGTCCAACGCTTGGCAGGCAAGCTGGCTAGACTAAGCAGGTTCCTTTCCCAGTCTGGAGACAAATGTTCATCGTTCTTCAAAGTGTTAAGGGGCAATCAGAGATTCGAGTGGACATACGAGTGTGAGGAAGCCTTCCAAGGGTTGAAGAGGCAGCTCTCCCATGCTCCCCTACTCAAAAGCCCAAAAGAAGAGGAGGACTTAGCCCTATATCTCGGGGTGGGAGCGGAAGCCGTGAGCTCTGTTTTAGTCAGGGAAGAGGGGAATAAGCAGCTACCCATCTACTACGTGAGCCAGATCTTGAGGAAGGCAGAGCTCCGTTATCCCATCCTCAAAAGGCTAGCGTATGCTCTGATCATTTCGGCAAGAAAACTTCGGCCATACTTCCAAGTGCACACGATCAAGGTGGTAACCGATCATCCTCTCCGTAAGATTTTTGAAGGGGCTGAACACTCGGTGAGGCTGGCCAAGTGGTCAATTGAACTAAGTGAGTTCAACATCTCTTTTGCCCCAAGGCACTCGATTAAGGCGCAAACAGTGGCGGACTTTCTTGAAGACTATGTTGTTGAAGTTGGGGAGGAGGAGCCGCGGCAGCAGGGGGCGTGGAAGGTGATGGTTAATGGGGCCTCGGGAAAGCATTCCATGGGGGGAGGAGTGGTGTTGGTAAGCCCCCGGGGGGTGGATATAGAACAGATGGTGGCCTATCACTTTCCGGTGACCAACAATCAGGCAGAGTACGAAGCCGTGATAGCCGGTCTTCGTTTGGCAAAGGAGCTCGGGATCCAGGATGTGGAGGTCTTCACAGACTCGATGGTGGTGGCATCGCAGATTCGAGGAGAGTTTGAAGCTCGGGAACCTACCCTCATAAAGTACCTATCAAAGGTAAGGACAATCATCGGAGGCTTCCGATCATTCTCAATCCAGCACGTCCCTCGGGAGGAGAGTGTGTCTGCCGACCGATTGGCAAAGTTCGGGCCTCGAGGAGGAGGGAACTTAACCGAACTGTTCCGACCAGCAATCGAAGAAGGAGAGCTGATGGAGGTAGGCTGACGACCCTCGTGGGTGGACCCACTGGTGACCTTCCTATCAACCGGTGAACTGACGGAAGAAGTGAAAGATGCAAGGAGTTTCAAGCGTAAGGCAGCTCACTACTTGATGTTGGAAGGGGGGTTACATTGTAAGATGTCGTCGGGACTCCTGGCTAGGTGTGTGACTTAGGAAGAAGTCCCGAAGATACTTGGGGAGATATATTCAGGCGAGTGCGATAGTCACTCGGGGGGAAGGACTCTAGAGGCAAGGGTGGTCAGGCAGGGGTACTTCTGGCATACCCTGAGGAAGGATGCGACAGAGTTTGCAAGGAGATGTAAAAAGTGCCAGTTATACGCCCCCTCCAGCTCTTACCCGCTCAAAGACTAAGGAGCATAACGTCACCATGGCCTTTCGCCATTTGGGGAATGGACTTGGTCGGGCCTTTCCCTCCGGCCAGTGGACAGAGGAGGTTCCTCTTGGTCATGATCGATTACTTCTCCAAGTGGCTGGAGGTCAAGGCTCTAGCCAAGGTCACTTCCCAGGTCATCAGGAACTTTGTTTGGGGAGAAATCATATGCAGGCACGGGCTACCCCGAGCGATAGTGACGGATAACGGTCCCCAGTTCGCTAGTGAGGAGTTCATCAACTTCTGCACCCAGCAGGGGATAGACCTCAGGTTTGCCTCTGTCCATCACCCCCAGAGCAATGGCCAGGTGGAAGTAGCAAATAATATTATTGTGAACCTGCTCAAGAAGAAGGTGGAGAACCTGAGGGTAAACTTGGTAGAGCAGCTCCCCTCCGTCCTGTGGGCCTTGCGAACGACCCCAAACACGGCCACCGGTGAGACCCCCTTCAAGCTCTCTCATGGGTGCGAGGCTGTCCTCCCCATAGAGTTCGAGGTTCGGTCCCCACGGGTCACGACCGCAGGCGAAGGAGATGAGGCTTGGAGATTGGGAAACGAAGAAGATTTGCGCCTCTCGCTAGACATGGCAGAAGAGCTGCGGGACGTTGTAGCCATCAGGCAGGAAGAGATCAAGCGGCGAATGGCCAAGTACTTCGATAAACATGTTAGAATCAAGTAGTTTGCCGAGAGGGACCTAGTGCTTAAAAAGTTCGACGCGGCAGGAAGGTCGGCTCCAGTTGGCAAGCTCAACCCCAGCTGGGAAGGACCTTACATAAAAAAGGAGGTTCTGGCAAACGGAGGTTACTACCTCCAGGATATGGAGGGGAGGACCTTGAGCCACACCTGGAGCGGTGATGATCTAAAGTGCTTTTACCCGTGAGGGAAAAAGGGGAATGTACTGTTGTAATAAAATATTATCATTTCGAGATATTGTCATACCAAAATGCTATCAGGGTATTCTTCTTGCTTTGATCTAATATCTGCTTTCTCACCTTAATGATAGAATAAGTCTGGTATGAAATCGTCATCAACACCCCGAGCTCGGCTTGGCCCCAGGTAGAACCGCTGCGCAGGCTCTCATCTAGCTGGCAGGTCCGAAGGCTAGCCTGTGGGGGAGAGGTTGGATATGAAATCTTCATCAACACCCAGAGCTCGGCTCGGCCCTAGGTAGACCCGCTGCAGAGGCTCTCATCTAGTTGGCAGGTCCGAAGGCTCGCTTGTGGGGGAGAGGTTGGATATGAAATCTTCATCAACACCCCGAGCTCGGCTCGGCCCCAGGTAGACCCGCTGCGCAAGCTCTCATCTAGCTGGCAGGTCCGAAGGCTCGCCTGTGGGAGAGAGGTTGGATATGAAATCTTCATATACACCCCGAGCTCGGCTCGGCCCCAGGTAGACCCACTGCACAGGCTCTCATCTAGATTGCAGGTCCAAAGGCTCGCCTGTGGGGGAGAGGTTGGATATGAAATCTTCATCAACATCCCGAGCTCGACTCGGCCCTAGGTAGACCCGCTGCGCAGGATCTCATCTAGCAGGCAGGTCCGAAGTCTCGCCTGTGAGGGAGATGTTGGATATGAAATCTTCATCAACACCCCGAGCTCGGCTCGGCCCCAGGTTGACCCGCTGCGCAGGCTCTCATCTTGCTGGCAGGTCCGAAGGCTCTCCTATGGGGGAGAGGTTGGATATGAAATCTTCATCAACACCCCGAGCTCGGCTCGGCCCTAGGTAGACCCGCTGCGCAGGCTCTTATCTAGCTGGAAGGTCCGAAGGCTCGCCTGTGGGGGAGAGGTTGGATATGAAATATTCATCAACACCCCGATCTCGGCTCGTCCCTAGGTAGACCCGCTGCGCAGGCTCTCATCTAGCTGGTAGGTCCGAAGGCTCGCATGTGGGGGAGAGGTTGGATATGAAATCTTCATCAACACCCCGAGCTCGGCTCGGCCCCAGGTAGTGTAACATCCCATTTCCAACTAGACCCCTAAGAGTTGTTCTGTCATGACAAAACCCTAGGAAGCCCAAGAAAGAGTCAACTGGACCTGGTAGTGTGGATAGGGCCACTATGGTCTGCACTTAGCAGATCTCTAAACCTTGGTTAAAAGTGATCATGGGGCTTCACCAAGACTCCAAGACCCCACTCATACCCTTATAACCCTAGAAAGAGATCAATGGGTCACTAAGGACCCATGAAGAGCAATCAAAGGACCTAAGTTGACCAAAGTCAACTATAGCCCTAATTGGGTCAAATTGACCTACACAAGGGTCAATTGCAGTCCCTTGGCCCAGTAGACCCCACCCATACCTTCTTAGACCTAGTGAGAGGTCAATGGGTCACTAAGGACCCATAGAGAGTAGTCAATAGGGCTAAGTTGACCAAAGTCAACTATGACCCTAATTGGGTCAAATTGACCTACACAAGGGTCAACTGCAGTCCCTTAGCCCAATGGACCCCATCCCTACCCTCATAAGCCTAGTGAGAGGCCAATAGGTCACCAAGGACCCATTGGGACCAATCAAAGGGCTAGTTTTGACCAAAGTCAACCCTTGACCTAAAATGGTCAAAATGCCCTAGTTAAGGGCCAAGTGACCTCCAAGGGCCAATCCAACCCAACCTTGACCCTAGGGGAGGCTAATGTGTCACCAAGGACCTATTAAGGAAATCTCAAGGATCAAATTAACCTAGGTGGGCCCTAGTCCAACTTTGGGTCAAGTTAGCCCAAATGGGCTAACTCAAGCTCGAGCCCATTTCAATTGGGCTAACCATGACTTAAGTGACCAAATGAACTTGTGGGCTGCCATGGGACATGTAGGAGCCAAAAATTCAGGCTTGGTGACTAGGAGAGAGAAAGTCACCCATGGAGGAGAGAGAAAGAGAAGAAAGAAGAAGGAAGGAGGACTTTGTGCTCCTCCTTCCCCCTCCCCAACCTCCCCATTCATTTCAGAAGGACAAGGGGGAGTGCAGCAGCCATTGTGGACTGTTTAGAGCAAGCTCCACCCCCCTACCAACCTAGCCGCCAACCTTGACCATGGCCAAAAATGGCACATGGCAATTCAGCCACCTAGCACCCTCCTCTCCCTCTTTAAAAGCTCCATTGGACTCCAAGGAGCATTTCCCACCAGTTTCCTGAAGAAGCCGAGCCCTATCCTGCATTTTTGAAGAAACCCGACCACCACCACCACCACCATGGTATTCCGGCGATCCTCCCGACTTCAGGCCGCCAAACAGGTCCTCCTCCATCCCTTCTTGCATGGGTAGATCGTAGACATCATTAGGGCCAAGGTTGGGGCTCAATCGAGCCCAATCCAATTTTGAATTTCATGGTTTTCGGCCGAAATTTCCGATTGGTAGAACCGCCAGAACAGTGCTTCCCGGCGGCCCAGCCGTCGCCTGGAGATAGCCCCGACCACCACGAAGGTGTCGGCGGCGGTGGCAGGCCGGGGAGGTGGCCGGAGCGACGGCGGCAGCCGCTGGAAGTTGGCCCAGGCGGGGGTAATCCTGGCCGTCGGCTAGAGGAAGGAGATGACCAGATCCCGTCCAAAATCGCGCCAAGATTCGTGCTGATATGATTAAATAAACTATAGCTTAAGTTTGATTTTATTTCATTCCCTGTCACAGATTTTGCATTTATTGGTTTTAATTATTAAAAATAGTTAGAGCCATTTTCAGAGAATATGGTCAACACAAGAAATGTAGCCCTATGGGTCTAATGTCAAACAAAATTGGTTTGAACCAATTTGGGTGACTGGTTTGACCAGGGCACTCATTTTTGTGGGGTCTATACAAATGACTAGGGAGCCATTAAACCAGTTGCCCACACTTCATCCTTGATCCAAATGAGCTGAGATTTTTTCAGGGAGTCACCCTACCCTATACCTAGACCCTGCCCAAAAATGGGAATTTTTGGGAATAATTTTTCTATAGTTTTGTAAAACATTTAATTATGCTAGGGTAAATTAAATTATGGGTCAAATGAAGTTCAAATTCATCCAAATTTTGGTGTCATGGATATGAGGTCAATTTAGACCTATGGTTAAAATTTCATTAAGTTTGGAGTTGATTTGAATGGGATTCAAGCAAACCCTAGCCTTGCCCTAAGAAGGGTATTTTGGTCCAAAATGTAATTTTGGCTTTTAGTGTCCAATTCACCTCAACAGAGGTTCAAATTTGGTACACTGGTTTGGCATGACAATATACACCTCCCAATGAAAACTTGGGGCATTGGAGTTGATTTGGCCCAAGATCCTAGGTCAAACCCTAAGGAAGGGCTTTTGTACCTTGTGAAGGACATATGGCCAAAACACCTTGTATGGCTATGGAATTTTGTAGGGGTGGTATTTTGGTAACTATAACCCTATGGTAAAAATATTAGGGTATTTTGGAAGGTTTAGGACCCTCAAAACCCTAACCCTAGTTTAGGGCATAAATATGGTGGGATAGGAATGGGTTAGCTAAACCCCTTAAAATGATATGAAATTTTGGTAGGATGGTCATAATGATATTAAGAAGCTTTGGTTATTTATTTAGAAATTTTGGAGTATTATTTATAGCACTTCATTTGTAACACAAGAAATGCCTCACTTTAGTAAATAAATGATTATGCTACCTCTGACCCTTGAGAGGTCATGAAATTTTGGCAGAGGAGGTTTTGAATCATTATGAGCTTATATAAATTTTATAAAAATACTTGGACCCTTATTTGAAGTAGTTACTTCACAAGCTTGCTATATGATGGAATTATTCAATAAATTATTTAAGTCCATTTACTGATAAATAAATTATGAAATTTGGCCCAAACCATTTACATGCCATTAGATTCATACTTGAAATTTCTCTGAATTTTTGGAAGCAATATAGTATTTTATAATTCTTAAATGAACTTTCAAGGATTTAAATATAATATTGATTTAAGGATAAAACCTTACTGAAAAGAATTAGATATTTTGGAAGATAAGTTATAAAATTATTTTGAGTAAAATATAAAATTTGTAGAATGATGTCTTGACTGAAAATAGTACTTCATGTTCATTATTGGAAATTTTAGACATTAAAATAATTACATAAATTATTAAATAAATAAGGAAAATTTTGGAACTCTGGATGTAGGACTTAAAGGTCATAAAAAGGATGGACCTATTAGAAAAGAAGAACCTTCTTTGCAGAGCTTTTCAAAAAGGAGAAGCACTTATTATTTGAGGGGTCATGGGGAAAATGCACAATAATTTCGGATTTTTTTCGATTATTTTTTTCGATATACGCGCGGGCGCGAATTATTCGCGCGAATCAGCGCAAATTTTACATGAAGTTTGCTTCCCCTGACTTGTCGAAAAAGTTGCGCCCGGGCGAAAAACCGCTGACGAAAAAAACAAGCTTCGTCTGCATCTAGTAATTTTGGAACCCGGGCGAAAAAATGCCCCCGGGCGAAAAACGCGCGGGAAATCAAAAAAAATTGCAAAAAAATTTATATAGTGTTTGAAGTTTAAAAATTCGCGTCACTCCTTAATTCTTTTCGAAAAGGTTGAAAAGTAGGTGACTTATGATATTTATCCAAACGGTCTCTTAAGTGTGGTAGCGTTTTCCAGAAAACGAAAAGGAGGTAAAAAGCTCTCCCAAACAGGCCCTTAAAGGTCATAATGGACCTATTAATTATTATAGAGCTTCCCATTTTACATGAAGTTTGACTTGGTGGTCTGCATTTATTTTGGATGTTTATATAGTTGTTTGAAGTTTATCCTTTATTATTATGATATTTATCCCAGAGCATGTTATATGCCTTTGTTATCATGTTGGAAAATTACTTGAAATTTTAGGAGTAATATTACCCTATTCATTTATTTTAATGAAATATTGTGGGATAATTTAAAAATAGAAGCAGTGGCCAAAACCTTGCTGAAAAAGCAAGAGATCTTGGATATTAGGTTAATTGATTATATTGAGTATAGCATAAATCGGGGGAGATTCTATCTTGTCAAAATTTGGTACCTTCAGTTCAATCTTGGAGACTTTGGCCACTATAAATATTTAATAAATTCCTAGATAAATAGGAAAATTGTAAAACTCTGGATTTGGGCAATAAAGGTCATAATGGACCTCCATAAATTATTATAGGAGTATCGGATGATTATTTGACATACTTCTCATTTTACTTAACATTAAACCTTGGTGGTCTGCATATAGTAATTCTTCAGAAATAATCTGGAGTGCAAGTTAGGTACATGAGTCAAAAATTGGTGGAATGAGTTCATCACTCAGGGTTGGATGAGATAGGAATGAGTTTGACTAAATGTTGGGTGATGTTTGGAATCGACGAAAGATCGTCTCCCCCATAAAGTGGAAGGTCAAATCACCTTAGGTCTAGTTACTATAATCTGGAAGTGAAATGGGTAAAACCTAAGTCGTAGGCATAGGAGTAGATTGTAAACTTAGGATTTCACACTCTCACACCCCAGTGTCCCCGGAGTTAGTATGGGTTACTTGGGCAATAAGCCCGGTAGATATTGGGTATGGTAGTCTGGCGAGCTTCAGCTCGGTTGTTGATTATGACGGACGGGATAGTCCGGGGAGCTTTGGCTCGGTAGTAGATTATGACGGACGGGATTGTCCGGTGAGCTTTGGCTCGGTTGACGGTTATGACGGACGGGATAGTCCGGGGAGCTTTGGCTCGGTTGTAGATTATGATGGACGGGATTGTCCGGTGAGCTTCGGCTCGGTTGGTTGTTTGACTCATAACTATTGCATGTGCATAAAAGGTTTAAGGTGGTGGGTCTTCGATATTGGGGAGTTCGATGCACCGACACCAATATCGTTGGCTCGGCAAGTGTGGTGAGCACTTCGCCAACAGAAGTCCGGTGCGCCAGCCGGCAAGAGTACGCAGGCGTCCGCTTAGTGCACCAAGCGTTGAGGCGTACGATAGGTCTGACCGGTAGTGCTTTACTGGTTTAGAGGTGGGCGAGGCCCAACCCACCGCTTCCGTCTGCCACTACGGAGGTATCCTGGGAGGTAATGGCTCCGAAAGGGGGAACTAAAGGTCTGTGTACGCAGAGTCGAGTGGGTGAGTTGCACTTGTCTGTTCACATCATAGCATACTTGCATTTCATAGCATCATCATTGCATATAACCTGACACCTAATGTATAAGCGGTATGGGACGCTCTATACATTAGGCCTTGCAAAACGACTCCTTGGCCTATAAGTTCGTGTGAGCGTGCTTATAAGTCAAGGTTATCTTTCAATATCATAAGCCTGCTAATAGAACCGACACCCTATCGTATAAATCGGTATGGGACTTTTTATACGTTAGGAGCCCTGCGAAAGATCCCTTAGCTTATGTGTACCCACATAAGTTAAGGTTACTTATTTAATTTTGTATAATTATTATCATGCGTACACTGTTAGTTTAGTTCTACTGCCATCTGGAATTTGACTATTCTCCACCTTCATGTCCTTCCCTTTCCTTCTCCCCGCTCGGTGCTTAGGAGCCATGGGGGAAGGGGTGGGGGACGATAGGACTTAGTCTTTTAGACTAACGGTTTTCGAACCACATCATTTAGGGGACCACGGAGCCCAGCATGGAGGAGCAGCCCCGGAGGTCGGCACGCTTGGAGATCGGACAGTCTAGGACTGGAGTCCAGACAGCAGGGACAGTGAGTCCCGAACTATAGTAGTTGTATTAGTTAGCTTCCGCGATGAGAAAATTGTAGTGAGGACTTGATGCACCGGGCATAAGCCCGAGATTTTATTATATGTACTATCTGTGGACACTCCCTTCGTGGAGTTTATTTCTATATATGTGATTTCTGTGGACTTGCATCTCTTCTTATGCTACAGTTATGATCGAGATTGGCCGGCAGAATCGGCGTCTTGTAGTGACAACCTTCCCGAGTGCGAAGGTATCACCGCAAGGCGGCGACTCTGGGCCTAAGACCCCGGTGTCGAAAAAGAAAAAAAACGGGGTCTTACAGGTAGACCCGCTGCGCAGGCTCTCATCTAGCTGGCAGGTCCGAAGGCTCGCCTGTGGGGGAGAGGTTGGATATGAAATCTTCATCAACACCCCGAGTTCGGCTCGGCCCCGGTAGACCCGCTGCGCATGCTCTCATCTAGCTGGCAGGTCCGAAGGCTTGCCTGTGGGGGAGAGGTTTGATATGAAATCTTCATCAACACCCCGAGCTCGGCTCGGCCCCAGGTAGACCCGCTGCGCAGGCTCTCATCTAGCTGGCAGGTCCGAAGGCTCGCCTATGGGGGAGAGGTTGGATATAAAATCTTCATCAACACCCCGAGCTCGGCTCGGCCCCAGGTAGACCCGCTGCGCAGGCTCTCATCTAGCTGGCAGGTCCGAAGGCTCGCCTGTAGGGGAGAGGTTGGATATGAAATCTTCATCAACACTCCGAGATCGGCTCGGCCCCAGGTAGACCCGCTGCGCATGCTCTCATCTAGCTGGCAGGTCCGAAGGCTCGCCTATTGGGGAGAGGTTGGATATGAAATCTTCATCAACACCCCGAGCTCGGCTCAGCCCCAGGTATACCCGCTGCGCATGCTCTCATCTAGCTGGCAGGTCCGAAGGCTCGCCTATGGGGGAGAGGTTGGATATGAAATCTTCATCAACACCTCGAGCTCGGCTCGGCCCCAGGTAGACCCGCTGCGCAGGCTCTCATCTAGCTGGCAGTTCCGAAAGCTCGCCTGTGGGGGAGAGGTTGGATGTGAAATCTTCAACAACACCCCGAGCTCGGCTCGGCCCCAGGTAGACCCGCTGCGCAGGCTCTCATATAGCTGGCAGGTCCGAAGGCTCTCCTGTGAAGGAGAGGTTGGATATGAAATCTTCATCAACACCCCGAGCTAGGCTCGGCTCCAGGTATACTCGCTACGAAGGCTCTCATCTAGCTGGCAGGTCTGAAGGCTCCCCTGTGGGGAAGAGGTTGGATTTGAAATCTTCATCAACACCCCGAGCTCAGCTCGGCCCCAGGTAGACTCGCTGCACAGGCTCTCATCTAGCTGGCAGGTTCGAAGGCTCGCATTTGGGGGAGAGGTTGGATTTGAAATCATCATCAACACCCCGAGCTCAGCTCGGCCCCAGGTAGGCCCGCTGCGCAGGCTTTCATCTAGCTGGCAGGTCCGAAGGCTCGCCTGTGGGGGAGATGTTTGGTTTTTGAGATCTTCATTGACATCCCGAGCTCGGCTCGGCCCTAGGTAGACCCGCTGCGCAGGCTCTCATCTAGCTGACAGGTCTGAAGGCTTGCCTATAGGGGATATGTTTAGTGTTTAGAAATGTTTCGATACGGATGTTCTAGGTTAGGCAAAAATCACCCTAAGGACAGACCCAAAAGGGTCTCGACCAAAAGGGTCTCGGCCAGGAGAGGTCTCGTCCAGGAGAGGTTTCGGCCAGGGGAGGTCCTGGCCAGGAGATCCTTGCTGAGTGATCTCGCCAAACGAAGTTCCTGGCGGGCCTAGGCAAGGAGACCGATCGTTCACGCAAGGTAAGGAGGGGCGGTCTTCCCTTGGCCCATGATGGACACATCTCGGCAAATGGTTCTCGGCAGAACGCGAGAACGACGTGTCTGAACCTTGAAATCTCGGCAGATCCTCACCTATCGGCCGCTATGAGAGACTATCCTAGAGGGGGGCCAGGGGCCTCGGGCGAAAACGTTCTTGAACAACATTCATTTTTAGTAGTTAGAAAAAGAAAAAAAGGAGAAGCACAAAGTACCAACAGTTACATTTACATTATAAACTGAATACAGTATTACAAAAAGGAGGAGCCTCTCGCCCATTACTAACCAAAGAAAAGAAAAGAGAGGGGTAAAAGACTTCAATAAGACGCGTTACAGCCGCTCGAGCTCCAGCTTGAGCCATCGCGGGAGCTCTCGCCTGAATCCTCCCCGGACATCCCGCCGACAGCCTCGCCAGCAGCAGCGTGAGGTCACGAGACCTCCGGAGGTGAAGAGTCGGGCGCCCCTGGTGTTTTTGGGATAGGCTCGAAGAGCCAGGGGACGAGCTGGGGAGCGGTCAGGGTCTCGCCACCCTCGTCTAGGTAGCCCACGTCCCGCAACGTCTCGATTATCAATTTGGCTGTCGCATGGGCGTTGACCTGCAAGAGCTTGTCGATGTCGTACTCGGAATAATTACGGCTCTTCAGTCTTTCATCGAGTGGAGGAGGGGGCAAGACCGCAGCTGCTGCCGTCTCCAGGTGCTTGACCTGGTCCTTCAGCAGGGCGTTCTCGCACTCCACCCCGGCCAGTCGCGCGCGAAGCACCGTTACTTGCGGAGAGTCCTGCATAAGAACATTTTGTCAGCATCGAGAACGGAGGTATGGATCTCATAGGCAAGAATGAAGGTTGGAAAGGGTCTCTCTTACCTCCTCCGTCGGGCGCATGGACAGCAGGCATCGGGCATCCTCTAGCTCAGTCTTCAGGGCCACCGCCTGAGCCACCGCTTCCTCTCTCTCCTTGTACATGTCAAGGAAGTTCCGGTCGATGGTGATGCTTCGGCGAGCACACATGTGCGCAAGCTCTAACCCACGCATCAGGGCCCGGATGGAATCAAAGGCGAGGAGGCGAGTGGACATCTGGTCGTACAGGCCCGCGAACTCCCGGCTGTAGAGGTCGTAGCCCAGCGCGAAGGCCTCGCCGGTGACTTCGTCGCCCTCTACCCAACTCGGGAGCAGCGTCGAGAGGGATACCCGGTTGGCCTCCGGGTCCCATTGCAGCAGGGGCTTCCCTTCTGCAACTAGGCTCTTCACGCCCATGCCAAAATTCCTGTGCCCCTTCAGTACAGGCTTGGGCGGAGGTTGGACAGGGCTTGCGCAGCCACTATCTCAGTGCCCACCTCGCCGCCCGCCTCGACCGCGGTCGGAGGGTTCTCGGTAGGGGCCCCAGCACTACTCCTGGGAATGCCCCTCATCTTGCTGACTGCCGCTAGGATCTCAGCAAAAGACCTGCCCGACGGGAGAGGTCGGGCAGGCGAAGGTATCTTGGACTTCCCCTTCTCGGCGGCGGATGGCTTCGGCTTCTTCACCCGTTGAGACGAGAAGCCACTGGGTTTCCGCTTCGCGGCACCAGGCGGCAGAGGCGGAGCTGGCTCGTCTCAGCAAGCGCGGGCCGCAGACCTCATGAGAGCCAACGGATCTCCCGCAGTCTGGCCTTCGGCAGTTGATGTCTCGGGGAAGGGTTGGCGCAAGGGGATCTCTCGCTCTCCTACAAAGGCAACGAATAACACTCAACATCGAGGGATGCGCGAACACCGAACAAAAGAAAAAAGAGGCGAGATCTCACCTTCACTAGGAGGAACAAGGGGAAGGGAGTGGACGTCCCGCCTAAGGAAGGGGACGTCAAACTCCTTAGTCCCAAAGAAATCGAGGAGCGCGCCCTCACGGGACCCTAAGGAGGGTGGCTTGTAAGCGGCATCCTCGTATTTAACCGGCGCGAGCGGGACGTTCCCGAAGTCGCCGGAGATGAAAACGAATTTCTCTCCCCAATGATGGTGCTTGTTGGCGAGACCGGTTGTTTTGAGCAGCTGCCCGGAGAAGAAAACGACTCCTCCCTTCGCGCGGTAGGTAAATAGCTTCCGGAAGATCGAGAGGTTGAACTCTATCCTTTCGTATCGCATGTAGCAGATGAACACTGCAAGGATGGCGACCAAATTCGGGTTCAGCTGCGCAGGAATGACTCCATAGTAGAGGAGGGCGATGCGCATCTCTGGCCAAAGAGGGAGGCGAAAGCCCACGTCGAAGTGTTCGAGGGGGATCGCGAGCTCTCCCTCTCGCGCAGTGTTCACCCTATCGTTGTTGTCTGGGTTTCTCGCGGAGAAGTTGGCAGGAACGTATCGGGACGTGATCAACTGATACTCGTCCAAGGTCAGACAACACGACGGGAATCGGTGCCTCCGGAAAGCTTCCGCGCAATGAGAACGTCCCTCGTTCTCGCCAGGCATTGTGACTGAAGTGTTCGAAGGCGAAATACCAAGGAAAAGGGGGCGAGAGCAAGACGTTCTTGGCAGAGCGCGAAAGTGAAAGGAAGAGAGGGGGAGGTTCCGGATCAGAGAAATAAATATGGTGGGTGAATCCGCCTATTTATAGAAAGCTGTGATGAATGATGATTTTCTTGGAAAGGGCGGCGGAGGTACAGCTGTAACGCCCTAAGTCAACGGTGCCTCGGTTCCCCGCCCAAATTGATAGTGACTGATCGACAGCCCTAGTCCGCGCAAGGGTCGAACGGTATGGCGGAAGCGAAAGCGAAGAATGTTCTCGCTAAGCGAGACCTAAGATAACAACGATAACGACAGTTAACCAATAAAAGTAGTTCATAATATCGCAAGCGGTCCACTATCCAAAACAATTAATAAAAACATAATTAGAAGACATGGTACATGGCGAGAAGGGAAGGCCAGAGGTAAGGAGAGGCGAGATAGCAAGAATCAATAAGGCTCCCAGCGCCAGCGTCCTCGCTCTCATTGTCGGGTCCTCGGAGGCGCCAATGGGTTGAAGTAGGAGGAGAGCACGGTACACCCTAGATTTATCCGGAGAGCTTGGTCTAGTATCCGTGCAAGGCACCTCCCGGGGGAAGATCCCGTAGTAGGGCAGCCCGACCTCTCCGCCTCGCTTAGAAAGTAGTCTCGCTCCAGGGCCTCCAGCCTTTTCTCCACCGACCTGCGGAACTCTCTCGCCGCATAGGCCTAGGCCTGCTCCTGCCGCACGAGTTTAGAGAGGATGGCCGCGACCCTTTTCCCTCGCCTTCTCGCGCTTCCCGCGCCAATCAGGATTTCTTCCATCTCGTCAGAGGAGGGGAAGGGAGAGCTGTCGCCATCCTCCTCTCGATCCCTGTCATCGTCCTCGTCCTCTTCAGCTCCTGATCACAGGTCCGGGTCTCCTGAGAAGGCAATCTGGCGGTCAGTGCGAGAATAAGATAAGGGCAGCAATAGTATGTGGCATACCAGCACCGTGGTGAGAGCCGTCGGCCAGGGGAAGGTGAGAAGGCTCGGGTTCTCCCTCGGCATCCCTCCCAAACAGAAGATGGAGGGGCTTTCCACGGCTCGGACGGAAGGTCTCGCGCATCGTAATCTCCGTAGGGCCCGAAGTCTGGGGAGGGTCGCACTCGCTCTCGGAACGGTCCACCTCCGGCGTCAGGGAGGGATCGGCAGGCGCGTCACCCACGGAAGGGTGAGGATTGATTGTTGGATCGTCGCGGGGGGAAACCTCTACGATAGTCTCCCGTAAAGTAAGACCCGGGTAGGCGGAAGCAGGCGCTGCGAGAGTCCCGCCCAAGGGTTAGAATGACCAAAAGAAAAGCGGACGAAAAAAGAGGGGCTACCTGGAGGTCCCGAACCATCGGCAGGAGCTCTTTTCGGATCCCGCGGGTGATCCTCAGGCGGGCGAGACGTCAATGGATTTGGGGGCACTGGCGGAAGCCCAGCACCACCTTCCAGGACCACCTACCAAGAAGGGTTCAGTGGCCAATTCTTAAGAACAATAATCCGCTAGCCAGCAAGACATACCCTCTGCAGCAGAAGGGGATCGGCCGCGCGGCTTGGGGATTGAGTTGGAGAGGCCCGGTGCTCCCGCATGGGGTCCCGAGGGGACTTCTTCTTCTTCTTCTTCTTCTTCTTCTCTTACGGTGGCGGCAGAGGCTCCACGGTGGGCGCCTCTCTCGCCAGCCAAGGAGCCACTAGGGCGCTGTTGGCAAGGGCCCGCGCTTCCGCCGCCTTTATGCGGTCTTGAAGATTCTGCGAGAGTGGCTTACCAACTTGTTCGGGGTGCATTGTGAGGTTGCGCAAGCAATCAAGGAGGCAGCAACGGTCAGGGGAATATTTACGGCCGCCTATCCACACATATATATAGCCGTGGTATGGCCCACCAAAAGATTCTCCTTTTGAAATGACACGTGACCAGCGAATATTGCTGGGTTGGACGTGTCTTTTCGAGCGCAAGGCTAGCTCAAAAAGAGCGGGGATTGTGTACAATCCCATATTCGCTGGGTGGGACCCAGAGGCATAAATGGTTGGGGTTGGACCAGCCCCAAGTTAGCTCGGGCCGGAAGACCAGAAGAGCTCTCGCGCCGGAGGAGCTCTCGCCTAGGAGCAGGCAAGATCCCACCATGGCCAGAAGCGGGCGAGAAGGCACGGCGCTGAGTGAGCTTCACTCTCTAAGCACCGTGATCAGCAAGGGCGCTGAGTGAGATTCACTCACTCAGCGCCATGGTCAGCAGTAAGGGCGTTGAGTGAGCTTCACTCACTCAACGCCGTGTTCAGCAGCAAGGGCGTTGAGTGAGCTTCACTCACTCAATGCCGTGTCCAGTAGAAAAGGGCGTTGAGTGAGCTTCACTCACTCAACGCCGTATCTAGCAGCAAAGGGCGTTGAGTGAGCTCCACTCACTCAACGCCGGGGTCAGCAGCAAGGGCGTTGAATGGGCTTCACTCACTCGACACCGCGTCCAGCGACAACGTTAAGATTGGAGGAGCTCCCGCTTGGGGAGATGCGAGAGCGTTCACCATCGGTTAGCTAGGACCCGCTCGTGGCAGAGTCGGCTAGAAGGCAGGGGCTGGCTCAGCATGAGGCTTTGGACATTTCTTTTTAGCTATCGCCAAAGGAAGACGAGAGGGTTCTCGGCACAGAGCTCTCGCCGAGTGGGGCCCGGGTTCAGGGTAAAATGTCTTTATTGCCCCTGGGTAAAATCACCCTTATACCCTTAGGGGCTGTATTTAACACTTCTCAGACAGCGGGATTTGGCTATTGGCAGACCAGCCATGGGTATTTCAGTAACTTCAGGTCAGTAAAAGGTTATAAATAGGCCCAGAAGGGCTCCTTAGAAAGCAGACTCTCATTTTCTCTCTGAATCTCTAGTGCTTTCTGAGGAGCTCCTAGCCCAACTTTTGGCTTTAGAGGGGAAGCTCTCAGAGATCTTCCGGGTGTGAGGTGGGACCTCCCTGCTGAGGCTTTGGGTCAGTTCTAAGTCGTTAGCTACCAGTCAAGGGGCAGGGCTTGAGAGAAGTAGGCGTTGGCTGCACCCCTATTTTGAACATTCGTTGAGGTCAATTTTGGCTTCAACATAGTTCATCCATGATTACCGGCTAATCCGATTTATAATGGCCTTCTGACAACATTGACAGATGTGTCAGTCTTGTTACTTATGATAGTTTTCAAGTCTTTAGTCATGACAACTAACCCTTCATTGAAATTCTTTCTCAGCAGGACACTGTCAACAAACTACTTCAAATGTGTCGACACAAATAGATCAAGTGTCGACACAATTCTTGATGATGTCGACACAGCTCCCAATATGTCGACACAGTCATTCTATATCTTCGACACAGCTTTTCTTGTATGTGTCGACACAAGTCCTGTGTGTCGACAAAACTGCCCCTAGTCTCAACATAGCTGATGCTGACAGATGGCATTGAGTGTATGTCCAGATGTCGTCTAGTGTGGGTTTACACAAGTCCTGTGTGTTGACACAAGCCTTTCAGACTCAGTATAGCTGTTGTTGATAGATGACGTTGAGTGTGTGTCGACACAAGTCCTGTGTGTCGACACAAGCCTTTCAGACTCAGTATAGCTGTTGTTGATAGATGGCATTGAGTGTGTGTCGACACAAGTCCCATGTATGGACACAACTCCTTCTTCAGGTGTCGACATAATTCCTGGGTATCGACACATGCCTTACTTCTGGTGTCGACATAACTCTTGGGTGTCGACACAGCTCCTGCTTCAGGTATCGACACAATTCCTGGGTGTCAACACAGCTCCTGCTTCAGGTGTCGCCACAATTCCTGGGTGTCAACACAGCTCCTGCTTCACGTGTCGACATAATTCCTGGGTGCCGATACAGCTCCTGATTCACGTGTCGACATAATTCCTGGGTGTCGACACAACTCCTGCTTCAGGTGTCGACACAATTCCTTATAAGTGTCGACACTAGTACTTAGAAATTTTCCTACATTTATTAAACCTGCACACTGAAACTCAACATCCCATCAAATACAAATTGATGTATATCATTGAGTACAGAGAGGCTTCTCCAAATCTGGTACACAATTTCCAGTGTACCCAACAAATAAAACGTATTTTTTGTGTGCAAAGCATTAGGTGATTTTGTAACTATTGACCAGAGATCCTCTACAATAGAATCCCAACTTGGATCTCTAAAAGATGTAACTGAAAACACAAAAATATCATCAAGTCTCTCCCACCTAAAAATCAAAATGTCAACCTTATCAAACTCAAACTCAATGAATGAATTGGTATTTGCCAGCAAAAACAGGGATAATTAAGATCTATTTGGTGAGAAATTCATAAACATAACACTTGAGAACAAAGGCTTGCCTCACAATGAAATTCAAAGATTAGTGAACACCAACTCCCGACTATTCAGCCTGAACTATAGCAGCATTAACTTGTCAACTATCTCCATCTTACCCCTACTAACTGCTTCATCTATTGGTGTGCACTCGTGGCTATCAATCAGTCAAAAATCATATAAAAAATCAAAACATAAATGAAAAAAGGAGCAACAATTTTATGTTTTGATGTTCATTTTGAAGGAATAGCTTTACCTCTTTCTGCCCATTGAACGTATGGGAGGTAGGATGAGAAATTGGTCAGATATTAGCACCGATAGTACATTTACAATAAACTATATGTGCATAATATTGGTATCTAGATCTTGTAATTCACAAGGTGTGCTGAGCTAGCTTTATTATATAAATCCATATCAAATTTGTTCTGTTACACATATTAATCCTATTAACATGGAGCTTAACCGTTTGGCATGGCGGTAGCAGTCATGAATGCGGTGGTTATGAACTTAATCATCTGCCTCAAATCAAATTAATCGTCAACTGATTATATAAAAAAAGATAATTATACCTCTTGTAATTATAAAAACGAAGGATAATCATTGCTTAATTAACAATTACAAAGGTACAAGATATTCAAAATATTCAAAGCTTCAATCATGCAAGAGAAAATATACAACTATTATCACAAAAAAAATGAAATGGAACACCACCATCATATCTCCCTTATAAGACAGTCTTTTGTTTCTTTTGCGTCAACTTCTCTTGCCATTGTTTCAGCCTTTTCACATTTTTTACTTTCACTTCTTTTTCCTTAAAACCCTTGACACGAGCAAAATTTGGATCATTCAACTCATACCCACCTCCAAATTCCATGACTTTTTCTTTTACACCATCTTCAAGGGTACCATTTGATGATACAATTTTTCCAAATTCTTGACACAATTGCGGTAAATAATGAGATAAATGTTTAAACGCATTTTCATCTCAACTGCTATAGCCACCATTTTTACTGCTACATGAGACCATGTCCTATATCTAGCTGCCACCAATAACTTTGGATCCTCCTCATATGTAGAAGGTAAATATGATGAACATGTCTTTGCATCCTTTCTCCACCGTCCTAAAATATATTTAAAAGGTAGATCTTTTATGTCCATTCTATTAAGAACCTTAAGGGCATGCCTACATAAAATCCAGAAACTTTCAAATTTCTTGCAATTGCAGCATACGGTGTGAGCTTCTCAATCACCAATAACATGGTATTGTTTGAGCTTCTTCGTCACCTCAAACCTTACTCCAACATCAACCACCTCACATTGTTTAACTTTACAAGCAATTGATGCTAAAAATTCTTTTTGAAATATTTCAAATACTGAATAAGTGTAACACCTCAAAGTCATCAACAATATATCACAGCCATGAATCATTATGTCTGGGATTTTATCATTTATGATAAACATTGACTTCAATTCATTGTACCTTACACTCTCCAGAACTCGATCAAAGTGAGTGAAAAATTCAGACAAGTTATGATCCTTATTAAGATATCGCCGTATCATTGCATTAAAACTTTCACTTAACTGGGTGCTTTGCATTCCTCCCGAGAAATGTCATTTCATATATACATGTGCCTACTTTTCTCTTAATTTCCATGTTTTTTGTATCCATGCATTATCTTGCAATTTGTATTGAATGAGTATTTTACACCATGCTTCATTCAGTTCATCCTCTGACTCATATGAATAAAAACAAGCACCCAAATCACGAAAGAATGATGATCCCTTCTTGCCTAGATATCCTAAATGTTTTAAGGCATTTTGAGAAAAATGTCAAGTACAAAGGCCATGGAATGTGTCTGTCATGATATTTTTAAGAGCGCTTGTCATTGCTTGGTCTTAATCTGTGAAAATCGTCACAGGTTTTTTCCCCTAACATTGCATGTACAAAAGTCTGAAACACCCACTCAAATGAAAAAATTGTTTCATCGTACATAAGAGCGGCTCAAAAAATAACTGTTTGTCTAAAATGGTTGAATCCCACAAAATAACCAAACGGCGGTGATTCCTTATTTGTCTGAAAGGTAGTGTCAAAAGACAGAACATCACCAAAATTTGCATAGTCGTTAATTATTCTACCATTGTCGCAAAATATATTAGTGATATACTCGGTACAATCCATTTGGACGGCATAGTAAAAAGAAGGGTCTTCTCCCTTTTTATCCTATAGATATTTCATCAATCCGCCTTAACCCCCGTACTCCATGTCTCTTTGCCTTCTAATACACAAGTACTATTTTAAAATCTTCATTTGTGAAGCCTAGGTTCTCTTTACCTCCAACTTGAGCGCTCATTAGGTCCAAAGACACCTTCAAAGATAAACCAGAATCTGTAGCAAGTGAAGCATTGATTTTTGGTACCGAAGTTATTCGTCGTTGTGATAACATCATATGAGTCGAGTGGGAAAGGGGTATGCCCCTTACCACGCCTTTTCTCCAGCTTTTGGCTCATGATGCTAGCTTTGTGTAGTTCTTTGTTTTTCCGCATCTATTTATATATAGGCTATAGCCATCTTTCAAGATAACATCATGAGAGTCACTCCTGGCATGTGTAATTCGTGATTATGGAATTCATAAAATACGGTTGCAATCCATTTATTTGTTTCTCGATTCAAGAGGACACCAAAACATGCTCTACATTTAGTTCTCTTCACCTTTACTCTAGTATTAAGTGCTTGCCAATTTCTCATCTTTATCCTTTCTCCCTCTTTTGAACAAACGAATCTTCGATTATTCACGATTCCATCATTTCTACTCTGATTTCGATAATGTTTCCTGATACTAAAACCAGCATGTCTCCCGTACTCATTGTGGAATTAATATGCGAGTTCATCAGAATCAAACTCAATTCCGAGAAAAGGAGTAATTTGTTGGTCAACATGTGGAGTATACTTTAACTCATCACTTTCTATGTCCTCGATGATATTGCCTGTGCTTGGCATTTGAATTCCACCTAATAAAATAGTTCAGGCATTAGAAAAAAAACGTACACCCAAAACATGAAAAAATGTGTGTTTCAAGACAAATCAATATGCATAGTTGTATGATTTGGTAGTTGTTTCCTCAAATATAAATTTGGAGTCAACATGTTGTTAGTCATTGTGATATCACTCCGACCTGCAAGACATCAAAACAATGATTTTTCACCTCCTCATTCAATAATTTGAGGGATTTTTTTTAACATAGTACATTAACTTACAGTAAACAGCTCGTTGGAACTCATGTTCTGATGACCTTGACGGCACCGCCAAGGATGAGTGATTGGGTGAATGAAGGAGGAAGATTTCAGAGGCGGCAGGGGATGGGGCCCATTCAAACTCATATTTCAGCGACCTTTTTGGCAACCTTGCATCTTTTTTAACATGACATGGTTCTCCACTAGTGCCACGAAGCTTATTAAGACGATTTTGGATCCTAATCCCAAAATAATGTGCTTTTATCACTTGTAAATAATGCATAATACGTGGTAATAATACACTATTGAAGTGGATATAAAGCTCCATCGAGTGTGATTTTGCATGAAATGACAATGGTGGAAGTCGTAAAAAGAAGCGGTTTAAGAATGAAAACCAACCTTTCTGGCAAAGCCATGGACAAGAGGGTGGAGCAAGACTGAAATTGCAGAGTATTTCGACAGGGCAGAGCAATGCCAATTTTTGGCGACCTCACTAGCTATGCCATGGAAGGTTGATCGCAGAGTATATATTGGAGGGTAGATGGAGGAGGAGAGTGGCGGAGGAAAACAACAGGGTGGGAAAAGGGAGGGAAATGGCGGTGCAGTGCGGGAATTCTTCCGCCATTTTTTCAATCAAATAGGAAGAAGCTTTGTTTATTTTTGGCCATCAAATTATTAAATGCCTGATGTTCTAATCTCCCCTCCCCCCCGGACCCCGAGGGAGATGGATTCAGTTTTTCTTTGAATCAAAACTGAAATAGGACATTCAAATTGGATGGTTCATAACGTTTGAATCAATCAATTGTCAAGTACACAAAAAAATGATTGACAACGGTCATCTAGACTCATTTGCGGGCTAGGATCATCCAAACTGAAAGCGGATCACTGTGATCTCCAACAATAAATCTCCCCAAGAGTTTCATTGGCCTCTTTGTTGCACTCCTAGCATGAGAACTTGACACAACCAGAGGTTTAGTAGCTGCGTAAAAACAATTAATCAGGTCAATTATAATATCTATTTTAAATAAGCAAGTTAACCTCTACTACAGTGGCACAAGTCGTCGCTCACGCAAAAATAAAAAAATTGATTTCTTCCGACAAGTCGTAGATCAGCAAGCAGAGATCGGCGGCGAGGATTGACATAGATTTCTCCGGCGGTCGAATCGGCGCTCTCTGTATTGAGATGAATTGGGGTTTCTTATTACGTTTGTTATTGTGTCTAATTAATAGTACATAAGGAGAGACTCACAAGAAGCAACGGTGGCGAGGGTTTCGCTGGGAAGTGGTGGTGGTGGCGGACAACGCAGCAGCGGAGGCTACAAAGCTGGAATCCATGAAGGGAGAGACTCCAGGGCCGCCAACGACGTTTCAGCGTGACCTCTGATTTTAGTGGTCACGGCGGCGACTCTGCCGCCGCCGGCAGCGGTGTGCAACCCTCCTCTAAGCTCCATCTTTGTCCCCTCCTTCAAGCTCCTCCCATGGCACGCCGCCTCCATCGCGGGCTGCAGGGTCCAGCTCCGCCCTGACACCGGTTGGAGGGACCAGCTCCTCCTTCGCATTTGGGCGGTTAATTTAAAAAAACCTTACACTATACAAACATTAAATCCAAACTCCACATTAGTCCCACATCGCGAAATCAGATTTGAAATCCGTCTATAAATAATTTCCCACTGTGTTTGTAAATCAAATTATAGAATTATGTAGGCTAATGCGTGGGCTCGGGATGGGTGCTTGCTTTGCCCGCATCCCTCGGCTAGGTGGGCTCATGTGGGCTTCAGCTTGCGTTGCCCGCTGCTCGGTTAAACAGCTATGCTGGTTGTGGGCCTACGTTAACCGCTCCTCGGCCCGCCTGTACCAAGATTCGCTGCTCATGTGGGCTCGGGCCTCTTTGCCAGCTATCCGGCCCACCTGCATACATTTTTTTTTTCAATTTGTTTAACAATATAAATATATATACTTAAAATGATCACAACTCTATTTATCTCTGCAAAGGTTTAATTCTTTTCAACATGTAACTTTTATATCTTGTCTTCTGATCACCTGATAGGAAATGAACAATACTAACTTTAGTTAAAATGATGAGTAGGCCTCGAGGTTGCATAACAATTGAAGATGGAAATGGTATGTTAAGTACAATCATGTCAAATGCATATTTTATGATGATCATGGTTTTGGTGAGCAAAAAGCCGCATCAAACGGGTCTTATGTCAAATACGTCAAACAGGTCTTATATATATATATATATATATATATATATATATATATATATATATATATATATATATATATATATATATATATATATATATATAATCTACAAGTGACAGGCACGGGCCTTCGGCCCTGGGGGCATTCGACGGGGGTGCGACAATCGGCGGGGTGCGACATTCGGTGGGGTGCGACATTCGCCGGGATGCGACATTCGCCGGTGGTGCGACATTTGTCATGGGGACGACATTTGTCGTGGGCGGCAACAATTGTCGTGGGAGCGACATTTGTTGTGGGCGGCAACATTTGTCGTGGACAGTACCCGCCCTTATGGCCTCGCGCAACAGTACTCGACCGACGACGGCGGGCTTTGCCCGCTCCCGGCGGGCTTTGCCCGCTCCCGGCGGGCTCCGCCCGCTGCCTGCGGGCTCCACCCGACCCGCAACATATACATATGAGTACTCAAAATGACCGTAAAAAAATATAAATCAAGAATGCAATTTTTATTTTTTAAAATAAATTATATTTTAACGTTAAAACATTATTTTTTTCTCTTGTCATTCCTAGCTAGACACAATAGGTTTAGAGTATCTAGTGTTTTTATTTTTTGTATTTTAATATTGTAAAGTTGTGTAATTACCTAAAAAAATATTGTCTTTATAATATACTAATATAAAGTTTGGTATAATTGTGTAATTATGAATACAACTATAAGGGCAATATAGGGACATCAGGTAATGTTTCACCAAAGAGTAGTTTTTGCATATTAGTAGAGATATAAAAGAATACTGATATCTTGAAGCACACCATCCGAGTATTCTCAACCGTTTGTGTTGGGTCTTGTTTCCACAATGACCTTAATTTGAAGAAGTCCTCCTAAAACTAAGGTGAATTGCAGCTGTATTTGATTTTGTGTTTGAGTTATGTATGCAGGATCTTATTGCCAAGTGTAGACCAATGTCAGTCTATAATGGGTCACCAAACACAGGACCATACAATGTAATTCCTCATTGTGTGATCCAAGGTGTTGACTCATATATAACCTCTCTATTGGGATACACTTCATCAACATACACTTGGACCTATGGACTATGGAGCATTGAAGTCTATCTCAGAGATTGAAGAAGATTCAGCCAAGAGAAATCAGGTCGACGATCGTCGAGCTCCGGTCTACTATAGTCGAGCTCAACTCTGTCAGATCGTCGAGCTCAATCTCTGCTGGAGATAGTCGAACTCCGGTCGACGTTTTCTTCCCAGACCAATTCCACTTACTCAAGCAAGTGACTTATACTCGAGTAGATCAACTCATACTCGAGTAGATCAACTCATACTCGAGTAGATCAACTCATACTCGAGTAGATCAACTCATACTCGAGTAGATCAACTCATACTCGAGTAGATCAACTCATACTCGAGTAGATCAACTCATACTCGAGTAGATCAACTCATACTCGAGTAGATCAACTCATACTCGAGTAGATCAACTCATACTCGAGTAGATCAACTCATACTCAAGTAGATCAGCTCATACTCGTGTAGCTCACTTATATACTCGAGTAGATTGATTTTGCCTTCAGAATTTTTCTAAGTCCAGAAATTGCGGCTTATTTCAAATCCTCTATTATTATTGGTCCACGTGTACTTAATTAAGTATTGACCGTTACAGAAGTCCTATAAATAGGTCTTGTCAAGTCGACAAACCCTAAGAAGAAAAATAAGTTTCTGAATCTAATTTTATCGCCGACATCGGAAAGCCGACAAGGTCACGCAGACAAAACGCTGTTCATCTTCTTCGTCGCCGGTCTTCTCCGATACAGCTATTCAGACAAGAAGTTTCAGAAGATCAAGTGATTCTCAATCGACAGATCCCGTACTTGATCCCGCTGATTCCAGGTTTCCAGATCCAAGGGTTTTCGCCTCTGTCTTCCTCGATTTATTTCTGCCGATCCCTAAAAGCTGAAGAAGAAAGAAAGATTTGAAGATCCAGATCTAAACGGTTCTGTTTGTATATTTCTTTATACAACCTTTTATTCTTGTAGGAGTCTTGACTCCGAGTTGTGTAGGAGTTTTTCTTCGAGTACTGTAGATCCGGTTTGGATCGAGATTTGTAGGAAGGTTTTCTTCCGAGTGTAGATCCGTTGGGATCGAGATTTGTAGGAACGTGGTTCCGAGTTGTAGGATCGTTTTGATCTGAGATAGTGGAGTAGCCAAGTCTAGTGGTCTACTAGATTGGTGAGGTGAAAGTGGATGTACCCAAGGTTGGGGAACCACTATAAATCCTGTGTTCTCTCTGTGATTGCTTGATCTGTGCTGTGTTAAATTTTATTCCGTAAAAGTTAGCAGTCCTCACCTATTCACCCCCCTCTAGGTGATTTAGGTTGACAACTTAGCTCTCTCAATTGGTATCAGAGGGGGAGGTTGATCGTTAAAAGGTTAACACCTTGATCTAATCCTCACCAAGTTGTCTCAAGAGAAGTATCAAGCATGAGTAAGACCAAGCATTTTCTAAGCTCCCTATCTGCACCAAGAACAATTTTCCTATATGGAAGGAAAGAGTTAAGTTCTTCATGGAAGCAGTAGACCCTCGGATCTTCATGATTGTGGAAGAAGGTCCGCATGTTCCTATGACTGCATCAACAATAGACCCAACCAAAAAGGTCCCAAAGAAGTTGATGGACTTGGATAAGGACGAGATTGCACTTATCTCTCTGGACAAGAAAGCTAAAAATATTATATCAAATGCAGTCGATGACTCGATGCTGCAAAATCTAATTCATTGCCAGTCTGCCAAGGAGATGTGGCAATCCCTGGTGACTCTGATGGAAGGCACTGAAGAAGTTAGGGATGATCGGAGATCCCTTCTAAATCAGAAGTATGAAGCCTTCAGGCAAGGTCACAAGGAAGCCATAGCTGACACCTTTGAGAACTTTTTCAAAATAGTCAACAGCCTAAGAGTTTATGGCCGAGCCTTCACCAACGGGGAATTGAATGACAAATTCTTAAGATCCTTGACAATGGATTAGGACAACAAGATATGTGCCATCAGAGAGTTTGGAAGATTAGCAGAAACAGACCCTCAGAACCTCTTCGGAAAGCTTATGTCATATGAGCTTCAAATCAATAATAGAAAAGCTGAAGAAGAGTGCAACAGGCCCTCATTCCAAAATATGTTGGTTGCACTAAGGGCAGTCAGTTCAAGAAAGTACAAAGCTGCTTCTCCTACTTCCACTCAAGGAGACTATGAAGAAGAAGACTCCGAGCCAAGCACCTCAGGCTCAGATTTATCAGATGGAGAGTTTCATCTTCTCTCCCGACAATTCAAGAAATTTCTTAGCAATAAGAAATAAATGAGAGAAAATGATTCCTCGTCCAGAAGATCACGTCCTGATTGTGATCATCACAGCAGACATGACAGGTATAAATCTAAACCAAACAAACATGTTTTATCTAACGTTGTTTGCTATTCCTGTAGTAAGCCAGGGCATATAAGCACTGAGTGCCCTCTAAAGAAGAAAGAAGGAAGAGGCATAGAAAAGAATTCCCTTCAAGGGAAAAGGAAGAAAGAAGCTTAATTGCCAAAAAGCCAAAGACCTTCAGTGACTCTGACTCATCTGAGTCAAGTGAGGATGAAGAAGCCTACTTCGGGCTTATGACTTTTTCGGACTAAGAGGACAGAGACAACGGTAAATCCTCATATACCGGGAAGGTAAATTCTCATACACCTCTTTCTGCCTCAGATTCTGACTCAAATGGTCATGATGGCTATTCTTCTGGGGAGGATGATTTTGAATTGGTAAATCAGTATCAAGTCTTATTGACTGCATTTGACAAATGCCGGAAGGTAGTCAAATCGCAATCAAAAGAGATTGCATCCCTCAAAGAGGTGGAATAAAATCTGAGGGAGGAGATTGACCTATTGACCCCTCTCAGAGATGAAGTTCAATCCTTGAAGGAGGAAATTAAAGACTTTACTGAATTGGTAAATCATAAGGAATCCCTCCTGGATGAACTGGAAGCAAAGCTAGTCATCGAACGAAAGCTGGTTGAAACTCTCACCATGCCTACAACTTTGCTTCCAATCACTAAAGGAGAAACCTCTTTTGAGAAAAATAGCAATATAGGACATAAATCAGCCAAAGGTAAAGGCAAGGCTATCCCAAGCCAAACTGTTGCCTCACTGAATTGTGATCCTTACAATCATGGGCCAAATGAGAAGAAGACACCAAAAGCTAAAACTGGTGTAACAAAGGCCAAGGAGACAAGGAAGCCATGTACTTGTTGCAATCATGAGGCTTCCTCCTCCAAGTCAGTTGCTCTTGCTAGACCCCCCATCCATAAGGTAAAGCCAGAGAACAAGAGAAGGTACAATAAGTTTAACTGGTTGTGTTGTGGCAAGGTTGGTCACTTCGCCATAGATTGCTGGTTTAATCCCAGATATGTTTTAACTCCTCAAGTTGATAATGTGAGAAAGACCACTGACAATGTTAACTCTCATAGGGGGAGGATACTAACAAGAGACCTAGGACCCAATCTTGTTTGGGCTCCTAAGGGATTCTAACCTTGTTGATGCAGGTATGTCCATGGGCCAATAAAATTCTTATCTGGCAATTGGACAAGTAGAAGTTCCAGAAAAATTCTTAGAACTAGAAGATTAAGGTACTTCTATTGAAAAGCATGATGGTTTTTAGCAATTGAAGAAGAACTCCATATGCATTGGTTAAGGGGGAGTTTCTAGTGTCCCCTATTTAAAGAGGTCAGAAAGGGGGAGAGCAAAAGGAAATGGAATTTAGAGATGATAAAGGAAGAGAAAATTTGCAAATCCAAATGAAGATTTCAGAAAGGGGGAGAAATGCAAAACAATTCTAGTACATAAATGGGGAGATTGTTGGACAATTATAGTAAAGAAATGTAAGACAATGCATCCTCTTTCATGTCATTTTGTTTTAATATCTCTAGCAATTCAACTTAGTAGATGGTGTTTTGACTTCTTCAAATAGGGGGAGATTGTTGGGTCTTGTTTCCACAATGACCTTAATTTGAAGAAGTCCTCCTAAAACTAAGGTGAATTGCAGCTGTATTTGATTTTGTGTTTGAGTTATGTATGTAGGATCTTATTGCCAAGTGTAGACAAATGTCAGTCTATAATGGGTCACCAAACACAGGACCATACAATGTAATTCCTCATTGTGTGATCCAAGGTGTTGACTCATGTATAGCCTCTCTATTGGGATACACTTCATCAACATACATTTGGACCTATGGACTATGGAGCATTGAAGTCTATCTCAGAGATTGAAGAAGATTCAGCCAAGAGAAATCAGGTCGACGATCGTCGAGCTCCGGTCTACTATAGTCGAGCTCAACTCTGTCAGATCGTCGAGCTCAATCTCTGCTGGAGATAGTCGAACTCCGGTCGACGTTTTCTTCCCAGACCAATTCCACTTACTCGAGCAAGTGACTTATACTCGAGTAGATCAACTTATACTCGAGTAGATCAACTCATACTCGAGTAGATCAACTCATACTCGAGTAGATCAACTCATACTCGAGTAGATCAACTCATACTCGAGTAGATCAACTCATACTCGAGTAGATCAACTCATACTCGAGTAGATCAACTCATACTCGAGTAGATCAACTCATACTCGAGTAGATCAACTCATACTCGAGTAGATCAACTCATACTCGAGTAGATCAACTCATACTCGAGTAGATCAACTCATACTCGAGTAGATCAGCTCATACTCGTGTAGCTCACTCATATACTCGAGTAGATTGATTTTGCCTTCAGAATTTTTCTAAGTCCAGAAATTGCGGCTTATTTCAAATCCTCTATTATGATTGGTCCACGTGTACTTAATTAAGTATTGACCGTTACAGAAGTCCTATAAATAGGTCTTGTCAAGTCGACAAAACCTAAGAAGAAAAATAAGTTTCTGAATCTGATTTTATCGCCGACATCGGAAAGCCGACAAGGTCACGTCGACAAAACGCTGTTCATCTTCTTCGTCGCCGGTCTTCTCCGATACAACTATTCAGACAAGAAGTTTCAGAAGATCAAGTGATTCTCAATCGACAGATCCCATACTTGATCCCGCTGATTCCAGGTTTCCAGATCCAAGGGTTTTCGCCTCTGTCTTCCTCGATTTATTTCTGTCGATCCCTAAAAGCTGAAGAAGGAAGAAAGATTTGAAGATCCAGATCTGAACGGTTCTGTTTGTATATTTCTTTATACAACCTTTTATTCTTGTAGGAGTCTTGACTCCGAGTTCTGTAGGAGTTTTTCTCCGAGTACTGTAGATCCGGTTTGGATCGAGATTTGTAGGAAGGTTTTCTTTCGAGTGTAGATCCGTTGGGATCAAGATTTGTAGGAACGTGGTTCCGAGTTGTAGGATCGTTTTGATCTGAGATATTGGAGTAGCCAAGTCTAGTGGTCTACTAGATTGGTGAGGTGAAAATGGATGTACCCAAGATTGGGGAACGACTATAAATCCTGTGTTCTCTGTGTGATTGCTTGATCTGTGCTGTGTTAAATTTTATTCCGCAAAAGTTAGCAGTCCTCAACTATTCACCTCCCTCTATGTGATTTAGGTTGACAACTTAGCGCTCTCAGTTTGATCAAAGCTCTACATAGATCTATCGGCGGTCAGATTTGGCCAATGTTCCATCAAATCGCACAAAGCAAAGCATACCGAGTCCTATTCTCAACCAGTTGATCAAGGCTCTACTAAAGAGTTCTGCAGTCATATTTGGGCAATAACTTCAGGCGATGCAGATTTGCAGGAAAGGAAAAGCATATTTGGGCAATAACTTCAGGCACTGAGATTTGCAGGAAAGCAAAAGCACAAAACCCTCCTCCCGCAACAATGTTCCATCAAATCGCCGAAAGCAAAAGCAGCGGCAGGCTCAGCCCAGCATGACATCAGCAGCGACAGGGCTCTTCCCCCATGGAAATTTTTTTGGTATGTGTAGCGTTCCCTCCTCTAGGAACGCTTTTAAATTAGAATTTCGAATAACATTGAGCCCACCCGTCTGCTTCCCCCAAGTGTTTTTTTTCGCCGTAATTATCGTCTGTCATTCCTTCCTTAACCTAGGCGGCGACCTCCGCCATTCCTTAACCTAGGCGGCAACCTCCGCCATTCCTTAACCTAGACGGCGACTGAAGACCTGCGTTCTCCTGCGGTGACCTTCTCGCCTGGTACTCGATTTTCAGCAAACTTTTAGGTCCGACTTCATCGCTCTACAGACTGGAGATCGGGCTTGTGAAGAACTATGAACATGAGCTGTGTTTTCTGCCGCCGCAAATAGTTTTAAGATTTTATTATTTTGAAGATCTGTAGTATGACTGCAGATCAGACTTGTGTAATATGACTGTAGTATTTCATCATGTTTAATGTGAGATTGTATGTCTAGTTAGTTATTGTGCTAGAGTTTTTTCAAGTTAGATGACCAACTGTATTTTATGTTCAATGTACAATTGTATTAAACTTTTAGTAGTAGTTCAACTGTATTTTATGTTCAATGTACAACTGTATTTAACTTTTAGTAGTAGTTCAACTGTATTTTATATTCAATGTACAACTGTATGTACAGTCGTATGTTTAAGTTAGATGACCAATTGTATTTCATTTTCATTAGACCACTGTATTTAACTTTAAGTATTAGTACAACTATATTTTATGTTTAATATACAATTGTATTTAACTTTTAGTAGTAGTCTAACTGTATTTTCTGTTCAATGTACAACTGTATGTACAGTCATATGTTCAATGTTGAACATATTATCACTGTTGAACCCCATTTATGTACTCCCCTTCTCCATGGATCCCTACTCCAAATGGATGTTGCTGCAGGCAAGAAAGCTCGGAAAACCATTTGAACTTAAACATAATACCTAAATAGATGTCGGTGCAGGCGACGAGGCCTGGAGAGGAGGCGGCGGGCGGTGGGGGAAGAGATAAAGGGCGGAGGAGATGAAAGTGTAGGTCGGAAAAAGAAAAAACCTAGCACCAAAGCGGAAAGAAGAAGAGAGTTCTACAACTCAACAGCGGGAAAGTGAAAATTAGGTGGGGTCCGCATAATATTAATTTAAAGGCGTTCCTAGAGGAGGGAACACTACACATACAAAAAAATTTTCCCTTCTCCCATAGCAATGTTCTATCAAATCGCAGAAAGCAAAAGCAGTGGCAGGCTTGGTCCAGCACGACAGCAACAGCGACAGGCTCTCCTAGCCCTTTCTGGTGTTCAACACGGCAACAACATACTCGATCCAGCACGACAGTAGCAGCGGCAGAAAGCAAAAGCAGCAGCAGCGACAGGGATCTCCTCATATCTACTCCCGCAAGGCAGCAGCGACATCGCTCTCCGCCGCAGCACCATCTCCCACAATTTCTCCCCATCGGCACTTGACGACATCTACGACACTCCATCTCCAGCTCAAACTTCGTCGTCACCTCCTTCACGCCACCATCTCCCCCACAACGGCACCATCTCCCGCAATTTCTCCCGATCTACGCTTAACCACATCTACGACACTCCATCTCTAGATCACGCTTTGCCGTCAACTCCTTCACGACACCATCTCCCCCGCTGACGGTATGTTTCCATTTCATGCCCTAGATGCTTCTTCGTCTACTGAATCATCTTGCGAATCGCCTTGCGAATCATCGTTGCCTAAACTGCACCTTCATGGATTTTTACGCATTGATTTTTCTTCGACGCATCACTCAATTGCAAAAAGGCACCACTGTTCGAACATTCTGATTTTGCTTTGTATAATTTGTTTTCAAGATCACTGACACCTCCCTAACATCGTCCCTGCAAACACCGATTAGGATGCAATAATACCAAAAGCTCATCTTTATGGACTGCTTGCTCATCAACTGACCAAGAACATTTTAAGATGTATCACTCAACATAGTAAGAAATCTTAACATACTGAAGTTATCATAGGAATTGAGAGAAAAGTTATCATATATTTATAGAAGGGTTATGGATGCTAATGGGGGTTTATATAGACATTATTATATATCATTTGTATATATTTAAGCTCTCATTTTATGCCCTTCTGATACATCTCACATTCTATTTGATGTAAAATTGTGTTTACATTGCCGATGAGCAAGAAGCTGATTGTCTAAATATCTTATTAAGGATGGGTTCATAATAATAACATATCCAAATCAATGAAGGTGCAGTTATATTGGTATATAGTTGAAACTGAAGTCGTAAACCCAGAAAATAGTACTGTTTGAAGCATTTCATGGAGTGTCGCATGTTGTTTGAAGCATTTCATGGACTGATGCGGTCAGATTACTTTGATAGATATTTTTAAAAGTTCATTTTGGTGAATCTGTGCCTCTTCAAAATATGCAGACCAACTTTTTGCTTTTTTCCTCATCGAACTACCATTGATGCCCTTCAAGTTTTTATTTTTTTGTATGCATACCAACATTTTGAAATCTGTTTTTATTTTTTTGTATGCAGACCAACATTTTGAAATCGGTTTTCATTTTCCCCCCCTTTATGTCTGCATCCACAGTTGTTCGTAATGCAGGTCTGTAAGAACCTTTGATCAAGCCCTACCGTCGTCGGACTTCTTATCCTTTATAGTTTTCTATTTTCCTTCAAATTTAGTTTGTATTTCCTTATAACACACGATTTATTTTTGTTTTACTTCAAAGGATTAACAGATTTTGCTATTCTTATCTCAAAATTTTTTCCAGATTTTTCAAGCCCGACGGTATCCGGAGTTCTTTGACAATCTTTTTTTTTTCTGATGTCTTATTGTTCAAACGGTATTTAACTCTTCTCAAATTTCATTTCCCATGTGCAAATGACACTGTCAGATTATGCTTTATTCTTTTGCATAATGTGTAAGTAAATTTAGTTCCTAGAATTTCTAGGTTTTGCCAAGGAGACAGCATCACCATGTGGATGTTCACATTTTTTAGGGTCGAAGTAAATGATTCAAAGATAAGGTTATGAAATTTTTATCTTCCGCTTGTAAATGATTCAAAGTAATGTTCTCCATCAAGGGCCTACGATGGCGAGGTTGAAGTGTTGCGCATAGGAAAGGACAACGTCACCGCCCTTGAACAATGTCGCCGCCGCCCCGAAAAATGTCACCGTCCCTACACAATGTAGCCGCCGAACATTGTCTCCACCCACAACCATTGTCTCCATCCATGAACAATGTCGCCCCCGACGAAAAATGTCGCCGCTCACGAGCAATGTCGCCACCCATGATAAATGTCGCACTCACGACCAATGTCGTAATCCACGACACATGTAGCCGCGAAGCCCGCTTGGTTGCGGGTGAAGCCCGCTTGGTTGCGGGTGAAGCCCGCAGCAACGCATCGAGAACGGGCAGAGCCCGTTCGAAGATGCTCGTATGTATATATATATATACACACACACACACACACACACACATACACACACACGAGCATCTTCGCACGGGCTACGCCCGTCCTCGTTCCTCTTTACATCGATAGTACCACATCAGCGACAGTACCTTGCTCAAACTCGTCTGCTCTCAGTGTAAGACCCCTCCAAAAATCGGGGAATACCCGGGTCTTATGCCCAGAACCACTGCCTTACGGTGACACCAAATGTCGAGTTATTCGTCACCGCACGACGCCGATGCTGCCGGCTAAAACAATCATGGACAAGTAGACCAAAGAAAAGCATTAAGCAATATCATAGTCCACAATCACAGCTCAATAAATATATATAATGAAGTAAAAGAGCAATAGTCCATAATGAGTACATAATGAAAGAGAGTAAATAGGGCTTATGTCTGGTATATGTCCAAATCAAAAGAGCTCACACTCTTATGTCTCAACAATTACAAGCGGAAGCTACAAAAATCTAACATCAACCTATCACCGAGTAGTAACGATAGCTCGCGGCAACTGCTCCTCATGTCCTGCCTCCTCGTGAGTTTGGTGCGTCACCTCGTGTGACTAGTGCATCTCCTCAAACTCCTATGGTAACAACCGACCGTTAGTCATTAAAACTAAGCCATTTTGTACTCGCCTCACCCCCGCGACTCTTAGGCACCGAGCGAGAGGACGAAAGTGGAGGACAACAATGGCAGTATCGAAAGTATAATATGTGGCATGAAATTATTCTAGCAGGATTATAAATGTATAAAGAGAAACAATAAAATATAGAAACAGTAAAGTAAGAGCAGTGCAGTAATGTATAGAAATGTAAAGTAAGTAAACGAGTTACACTACCATCACAGAACGTACCTTAACTTATATGCATGCTCATACAAGCTTATAAGTTAAGGTTTCCAAAGTCACTCATCATATAAAAAAGCTCATAATAATTTATATGATGAGGGTCTGCAGTAATAATCTTACTATACTAATTAATGAATGTCATGTCATGTGATGCAATGCAATGATTTGTAATGCAACTCACACACACGACTCTGTGCACAGACCTTTCAAACATTTCCCACTTGATGGGGGAATAGCCTCAAACTCGCCCTCACATCGGCGCGCTAGGCCAAGGGCCTGAAGGGTCAGGAACTGGAGAGCCTGCAGCGTTTGCATGCAAGTGAGCCGCGGAAGGGAATCCCAAACACCGGTCTGCTTGGCTAGGAAAGTAATAAAATTGCCTCCATGAACCGCCCCAACCACACATTTTCAGCCTGATGACAGAAGAAGATTACGAGCATATAACCAAGGATGAGTGGGGCCCGGTAAAACATACTATATAAATATAGTAAATCTGCCCGAGTCACCATACCATGGTTATCGCCGCGGCCGGAAAGAGTAAAGGTGAGGAGGTTATGGAGAAGACGCAAAGCAGGGTAAATGAGGTGGCTACCCTTGGATTTCTTTAGGGTGTAGGGGGCGACGTCATTATTGATTTCCAACCAGAAGATGAGGAGGTTGAAATCGGAAGGAAAATCAGTTTTGAAGACGAGATAGGCGGGGGAGCGTGAAAATGTCTCCGAGCAAAAACCCATGACAACATTGAGTTGGCGGATAGTGAGCTGGTGCATCATCCCACCCATGCGATAGACGATGAAATCGTTATTCGCTGCCCAGCGGAACTCAAAAGATGCCAAGAACTCGATGGTGAGCTCAAGTAAGGCTGGCTCCGAAATGGAGAAAAGGGGAGCCCATCCTGGGGTGGATAACAACTCCCAAACTAAGTCCGCTGTGCCAAAGGTGGCGAGGATCGCCTAGTCTAAAATCTGGAAAATGCCAAAGTGGTTGGCGCGCAGTCGATCGCACCGGTCCTGTTGGGTGGCATTTTCGAATAGGAGTATGGCTTCCGCCGAGGCGGGATCTGCCGGGTGCTCAGAGGAAGAAGCGGAGGAACGAGGGTGGTGGCGAGGCATGATGAGAATGAAGAGGTTTTCGAGTACAAGGAGAAGAGAATATGGGGTATGATGAGTGGAGGTGTGGAGAGAAGAGAAGTGGGAAAATTCTTATAAATAGGGTTTCACGGGTTAGTCACGCCCCACTGTCACGCCCGTGATAGGGGGCGTGACAAGCATGGGTCGAAAAGGGACAGAATCTGAGGCGCGCTGCCTCAGATTCGTGGGTCACACCCTAGAGTCACGCCCGTGACTCTGGGCGTGTAAGGGGTTTTCGTTGGGGCCGCGCGGGAATCCGAGGCACTGGCCTCGGATTCTGCTGTCACGCCCCAATGTCATGCCCCAGTGTCATGCCCGTGACTCTGGGTCGTATCGACTAAATTCGACATGTCAAAGGGAATCCGAGGCACGAACTAGTCAACGCCTCGGATACCCGTGATACGGGCATCACATGCCCGTGTCATACCCCGGACACGCCTGTGACCCAAAGGTCATGCCCGTGACATGGGCGTGTACGAGAAAAAAGGAAATTTTTTTTTTTTAAATTTTTTATTTTTTTCATGTTGTTTTTTTTTGAAGTTTAAATATTTTTTTAAAAATTCAAGGAAAATAGAATAAAATAAAAGTTTCTGACTTGAAGAATCACGTTGATTTGACTTTCGACCCGCACTGATCGTCATGCATCGATGTTTTTCTAACCTGCAAAAACTTAAAAATAAATTCAAATATTAAGAAAACAAAAAAGAAAAAGATAACCATGGGGTGCCTCCCACGAGCTCTTTGTTTATGGTCGTTGAGCTCGACCATAGTGGTGCGCGCGTACTATGGGTTTGAAAACATTATGTTGTCCAATTGTGCGTTGATATTATCACCGGAAACAAATAATTTTAGCCGGTGCCCATTCACTTTAAAATCGCCTCCTTTCGGGTGCGAAATAAGCATTATCCCGTAGGGCCAAACCTCCATCACGACAAAGGGGTCAGACCAATGAGACTAAAGCTTACCCGTAAATAAGTGCAAGCGCGAGTTATAAGTAAGACTTGGTCTCCCGGTTGGAAATCCTTTGGATGCTTAATTTTTTTATCATGATAAAATTTGGTGCGCTCCTTATAGAGTTTGTTATTCTCATAAGCGAGGGAGCGCCACTCATCGAGCTCGTTAAGTTGGAATTTACGGAGCTCGGAGGACAAATTTTCATCAAGATTTAAAAATTTAAGTGCCCAAAAGGCACGATGTTCAAGCTCAACCGGTAAATGACATACTTTCCCATAGACCAATCGATACGGCGTACAACCGATAGCGGTCTTGTATGCGGTCCGATAAGCCTATAGAGCATCGTCAAGATTGACCGACCAATCCTTTCACCTTGTAGAAACTGTTTTCTCTAATACCCGTTTGATTTCTCGGTTAACTACTTCTACCTGGCCACTTGTTTGAGGGTGATAGGGGGTGGCTAACCTATGTGTAACGGCGTATTTAGATAAAACCTTAGCGAACTGTGCATTACAAAAGTGGGTGCCCCTATCACTAACTATTGTCCGCGGTGCTCCAAATCGTGAAAATTGTTTTCTAAGAAATTGAGTCACGACTCGGGCGTCATTAGTGGGAAGGGCTTGCACTTCCGCCCACCGTGACATGCAGTCGACCACTACCAAAATATATCTATTTCCATAGGACATTGGTAGCGGTCCAATAAAGTCGATCTCCCATAAATCAAAAACTTCTATTTCTAAAAATGAATTTAAGGGCATTTCATCACGACGGGAAATATTACCTGAGCGTTGGCATTGTTCACAACGACTTATATGGGCGTGGGCTTCCTTGAAGATGCTTGGCCAATAGAAGCCTGCTTCAAGTACTTTCCGAGCCGTCTGATTAGCTTTATAGTGCCCACCGGCGGGTCCCTCATGGCAATGCTTTAGAATTTGGGCGCCTTCCTCATGGGAAACACACCTCCGCACTACTTGGTCCGCGTAAACACAAGCAAGAAAGGGATCCTCCCAAAAATAATTTTTCAAATCGAAAAAGAATTTCTTCTTTTCTTGATAAGAAAAACCCTTCGGGATGAATCTCACAACAAGATAATTTGCGAAATCGGAGAACCAAGAAGTGGGGAGAGTAATTACCTTATGAATGGCGAGAAGGCGCTCCTCGGGGAAAGTGTAAGATCCGGCTTCCCAATTTGGGAGAACACCCGAATTTTATGCCCAGAACCGTCGCCTTACGGTGACACTAACACACGGGCTAGTTGACACCGCAAGACGCCGATCCTGCCGGCTAACACAATCATATTCCAGAGCAATATGAGTAACAAAAGCAGTAAATAGTCCACAACCACAACACACACACACACACACACACACACATATATATATATCTATATATATATGTGAAATAAAATATGAAACAGTCCAGACAGAGTACATCAATAATAATAAGGAATTATGCCCGGTACATGAATATATCAATATGTCTCTCTCTCAAAACATAAGCGAAAGCTATCTATATCATCATCTTAACTCGTCCTACCTGAGGACGCGCAGCAGTAGTAGTAGTCTACGGTAGCGGTATCTGCTCCTCAAGTCCAGCCTCCTCGTCGTGCTGGTGCTCCATCTCCACGATCTCCTAAAATAGTATGGTCATCGACCATTAGTCAAAAAGACTAAGTCGTTTCCTCCGCACCTCGCCCCGCCGCTCCTAGCCACCGAGCGGAAGGACGAAGCGAAGGACAACAAGGGATAGCAAAAGTGGAAGCAGGTGACAAGAGCTAACTAGCAGTTGTAATAGATATTATTATTCTACTCTAGCAGTTCTAAGTATATAGTACAAGTAAGTAAAGTGCAGTACTAGTAAAGGATGGAACTGAAAGTAAGAGCAGAAAAGTAAAGTAAAGCTGAAAGGTAAAGCTACCTACCATCACAGAGTACCCTAACTTATATAAATGTCCATACAAATATATAAGTTAGGATTTCCAAAATAACTTATCATATAAAAGAGCCCATACAAATTTATATGATAAGGATCTATGAAGCGTATGTCCTAATGCAAATGGATGATATGTTACGAATTATGAAACATACAAGTGCAACACACGCACATGACTCTGAGATCCCAGACCTTTTGTTCCCACTTTTTGAGAGCTAGCATCACTCTCAGGTACCACCGCTGTGGCTACGGCAGCAGCGGAGCGGGCGTCTCCGCTTTCTAGGCAGGTATACACACTACTAGGCCTAGACCTCTCTCATACGCCTCTGTACACATCCTAGGTGCACTCTAGAGTCTCTGCGTACGTACTTTGCTGGCTACCTGTCAATTTTGTTGGGCAGGGTGCGCATTATCGGGGATCGTCCTCCAGACCGCAGTGTAAACAACCCAATGGCCCCTCAAACCCTCACACACGTCTGGTTCACCGTACTGCCATCGGTGTGATGATTGGCCCAATACCACTTCTTTTAGCCTAGTATACTACTCTTGTCTACCAATTATTAGACTTAGTAGTTTAGGGTTAATCCCAGGACTGCCCAAGGTATGCCCAATGAAGGGGTCTCGAAGGCACTAAGAACCAAGATGGGATGTCAAGCCCAAAGTTCCCTTTTGCAAGGATAATTATTCTTATTAATGTCTACCCAGGATTATCACCCAACTCTCATTGTTACTTTAGAACGACCCTAATGACTTAAGGTATTATTAGGAGCGCGACGGTTCTCCGCCGATCCCCGTTATTGTTGTTATCACGGAACTTGCACTCTTCCACACATGATTAAAGGATCCTCTAGGAGACCATCCAAGGTTATTTCCTCTACTAAGATTCTCACTTGCTAGTTTATCACATTCCTCCCCTAGTGACCCTAATAGAACGAATATCGGTGCTATACCCTTACCCATGTCCCGATACCACCCACAAATGTGACTTCTAATTCCTCTGGCCATATGCCTCAAATTATTTATCCTAGGATGGTATGGACCTATATGATGAACAAGATGAATTCCATAATTTTCCAAATTAATTACTCCATTAAATTAATTTTTTTAAATGTAATCCCTAGTCGTTTTGCACATGAAGTATTGTCAATATTAAACCTACTATCCTAGGGATTCTTCTAGGTATATAATATGACAATTAATGGGGCCTACCAAAATTTCATGCTTTTTCCCTCAAATTTATAATTAATTCCTATTTAATACTATATCCACAAATCTAGCATTTTCCAAATGAAGTACATAAAATATTATCTCAAAAATTCTAATTAAATTACAAAGCCTTGATAATAATGAAATAATGCTATGTCTAGATTTCCATTTACATCAAGGTTGAAATGGCCTATCAAATGATCAATTTGAGTTATTTACCAAAATGCCATTATGGGGCCTAAGTTTATTATTTGGCACCCCAAAATTATGAAATAATTGCACAAGGCATAAAACATATAATTACAGCAATATGAATTTTCTCAGATTTTTCAAAGGAATATACCCATCATTTCTACACAAATTCCATAAGGGTAAAATGGTCATTTTGCTCCTTAAACTACTTAAATTTCAACCAATAGAGATATAATTTATTTATAGTGTTTATTATGTCATTCCTTTGTCCTCAACAGAAATTGAACATTTTATGATAAGGGTAAACCTATTTTAAATTTATTTCCTCAAAAGGACCAAATTTTTAGAAATTCAAAATAATGGGATTTTTGTTCCCAAAAATCCCACCATTGCTATGAGAGGGGTATTACACCCTCATGTGTCTCTATAATGAAAATCATGATTTTTGAATGTTCAAAGTTGGCTAAATACACATTATTTCATTTTAGGCTCAATGCACACTAAGCCTATAACAAGCCAACACATGCAAGTGGGTTTACCCAACATGCAGTTGTCCAAATTGGCTGAAATTTTAAACATACACTTATAATGTCCCTAAAAACATGGCACCAAAATTTGGAGCCATTTGGAGTCCCACAACTCCAAATATTTCATTTATTTCATTTTGGGTATTTTAGTAAAAACTATAGAAAAGGTTTTCCCTAAAATTCTCATTTTTGTACAGGGGTTAACTAAGCCCTAAACATGCATGCACCAAATCTTTTGGGCCATTTGGATGACTGGTTTGACTTGGGCATCATTTTGAAATTCTGCCCTAGCTAAGGACCAACCCTAGAAAAATGGTCCTACAGGTAAGACCACTGGACCAAATTTCACGATAAGGGTGGCAAATTAAAGTTAACAAAATGGGCTACATTTTTTATGTTCATGTCATCCTATGGAAATTACTCTAAGAGCCCTATATTTGACATGCAAGATCACTGAATTAATGTGACAGAAATGCAATTTCATTTCATTAAATAATAACAGAATTAAATTGATTTTAATAAAATGCACATGCACGAATCTTAAAGCTATATTGGACGGAATCTGTTTATCTTCCCCAAGTGTTCAACGGCTGAGATCGAGCCGACCTAAGCGATATTGCGGGGCCATTTTCGGCCACCTGAGGCGGCGCCACCCCCGGCCAACGGTGCCATCACCTTCACGGTGGTGGTGGCTATCCTTTGCCGGTGATGAGGCGGCGGGAGACGGCGGCGATGGCGATCCCGAGCAGTAAGAAAAAGTTTGAAAAATCTCCCATTTCTCACATGGCATCGGGCTCAATTGAGCCCGATATCTCCCCTAGTTGATCTAGGATTCTAGTACGGGTAGAGGGACGGTGAAATGAACTTGTTCCAGGCCTTAGCGGCGGTTGTGGCGGCGGTTTACCATGGCCGAGCTACTCCGGAGATCTACTCTCAGTTTCCTGGATTCTCCACCAAATGTCCAGCTCTAGCACTCGATTTCTACTCTCCTTTGCCCTCTAAAGCTAATGAAATCAATATCTTTGGCTGAGAGGGGGTATATAGGGAGATACAACCAAGGCAAGCTCGGTTTGGAGCTTTGGTTATATCACCCTTTATGCTAAGTGGGCCTCAGCTTCTCACCTCCTCCTAATAGCTCTAAAGGGGTCTGCCAACAAGTCATGGCTGAAGAGAAGGAGCCATGTGGCCTCCTCTTCTTAATTTCACCACTCTCTCTCCTCTTTTTGGGTGGTTTCTCCAAAATGCCCCCATGCATGCACTCTCTCTCCAAATTCAGGGGGGTAGGGGTTGTCATTAACCATTAAGGCTGGTCATGGGCCATAGTTGGTGGGCTTAGCCCAAGGAGAGTGTGGCTTGGGTTCATTTTCCCTCCTTTAGGCCTCATGTTGACCAAGTTGACTTTTTGAGTTGACTTGGTCAACATGATGAGTGGGCTGACCCCACTTAATGGTCATGAGCCTCGTGGCACCACCCAACTTGGGTTGGGTCAAGGGTGTGCCCCACTTTGGCAAATTGGGCATATATGTATGAGTTTGACAAAAATAGGGCTAAGGTTGACTTGGGTCAACTAGGGTCAAAGGGTTGACCTAGTGACATGCCCTAGGGTCCACTTAGATTATTTTAGGGTTAGGGCAATGTGGTGGGGCCATGGTCTGGCTAGGGTTCCTATTTAGGCTGATTTGACCTAGTTTGACTTTGGTCCCTTAGTGGGCCCCACATGATTACAACCCACTCCCTAGGGTCAAACCTAGCTAATTACCCTAACACCCACCCCATGCCTAACCCAACCTAAGTTAAGGGGTCTAGGATTAACATGAGATTTTATAGATAGTGTCGTTAATGTCCTCCTCTATGAGCTCCCCCGAATTGGGGTTCTCCAACTGCGAAAGATGATCAGCCGCCAAGTTCTCCGCTCCTCTCTTGTCACGAATCTCCAAGTCAAATTCTTGGAGGAGTAAGATCCACCTAATCAATCACGTCTTTGCATCTATTTTTGTTAGTAAATATCTCAAAGCCAAATGACCGGTAAAAACAATAATTTTGGACAAGGTTAGGTAGGAGCGGAATTTATCAAATGCTAAAATAACTGCTAATAATTCTTTTTCGGTGGTAGTATAATTTTCTTGCGCGGCGGTTACTGTTTTGCTCGCATAATAAATAAGATTAAAATTTTTATTTATGCGTTGTCCTAAAACCGCACCTACGGCAAAACTACTAGCATCGCACATTATCTCAAATGGAAGTTCCCAATTGAGAGCGATCATGATAGGAGCGTTAATCATTTTTTCTTTAATAAGAGAAAAAGCATGCAAATAATTTTCATCAAAAAGAAACGGCGCATCTTTTTCTAATAAGTGCGTAAGGGGCTTAGTGATTTTAGAAAAATCCTTGATAAACCGACGATAGAAACCGGCATGCCCCAAAAAACTACGAACGGCCTTTACATTTGAGGGGGGAGGTAGCTTTTCTATAGTTTCAAATTTTTCTTTATCTACCTCTATATCCTTGCTAGAAATTTTATGGCCTAAGACCAAACCTTCCCGTGGCATAAAATGGCACTTCTCCCAATTTAAAACTAGGTTCGTGTCCTCACATCTTTGGAGTACACGGAAAAGGTTTGCCAAACATAAATCAAACAAATCTCCAAAAACGGAGAAATTGTCCATGAAGACCTCCATGATATCCTCCACTAGTTCGTTAAAGATCGCTAGCATTCACCTTTGGAAGGTTGTCGGCGCATTGCATAAACCAAAAGGCATTCTTCGATAGGCGAAGGTGCCAAACGGATAAGTGCAGGTTGTTTTATCTTGGTCTTCGGGCGCGATTGGGATTTGGAAATATCCCGAAAGACCGTCAAGAAAACAATAAAAAGAGTGCCCGGATAACCGTTCAAGGATTTGGTCAATGAATGGCAAAGGAAAATTATCCTTACGGGTTGCATCATTTAATTTACGATAGTCGATGCACACCCGCCATCCGGTAACGGTTCGAGTAGGGATTAATTCATTTTTATTGTTAGGCACTACCGTTAACCCTCCTTTCTTGGGCACCACTTGGACCAGACTCACCGAAGAGCTATCCGAAATCGGATAGATGATGCCCGCATCTAATAATTTTATTACCTCGGCCTTGACTATCTCCTTCATGTTAGGATTTAGCTGGCGTTGAGGTTGAATTGTTTTGTGAGCGTGTTCTTCCAATAAAATTTTATGGGTGCAAAAGAAGGGATTAATACCTCTCAACTCCGTGATCTTCCACGCAATTGCATGGAGATGACATTTTAAAATATTAGATAATTTAATTTTTTCATCATCGGTCAAGTAGGCCAACACAATAACGGGAAGTTTAGAATCCTCCGCTAAAAATAAATACTCTAAATGATCAGGCAATTGTTTTAATTCAAGTGTGGGAGGTTCATCATAAGAAGTTTTCAAACGATCACTACCGACTTCCAAAATTTCAAAAATAGGTGCGCGAGTGATCGAAATATTATCACTATGTTCATGAACAATTAAATGTAAATTTTCAATATCGGTGTCATGATCAATAGATGATAAAGCAAGTTCAGAAAAAGGAAAGGAGTCTTCTTCGGGAGAAGCCTCCAAGTAATAACATAAGTCGTCATTTGCAAGCAAACTTCTCATAGACGATTCAATAGTAAAGGTAACTTCTTCATCTCTGACTCTGAGGAGAAGTTTACCGTTACTAACGTCTATGACTACGCGCGAGGTGGCAAGAAAAGGGCGACTGAGAATGAGTGATACCTCAGTGTCTTCTTTGATGTCAAAGATGACAAAATCTACCGGAAAGATAAATTTGTCAACTTTGACAAGCACATCCTCTATGATCCCCATAGGGAGCTTGACAGACCGATCCGCCAATTGAATGCACATTCTTGTAGGGTTTAGGCTCTCCTAATCCCAACTTTTTCACTAAAGAATAAGGAATTAAATTAATGGAAGCGCCTAGATCGGCCAATGCACGTTTTACCAATAAATCACCAAATAGACAAGGAATAGAGAAATTACCCGGATCGGGTAATTTCTTAGGCAATTTATTGAGTAAAACTGCCGAACTCTCTGCGTTCAACTGACCGTAGAGATATCCTCAAGTTTCTTTTTATTAGACAAAAGATCTTTGAGGTACTTTGCATATTTCGGCATTTGTGCTATTATTTCGCAAAACGATAAATTTATTTAAATTTATTTAAACATGTCTAAAAATTTATCGTGATACTCATCCACCCGGTCGTTTTGCATTCTAGAAGGATAGGGAAGAGGTGGTTGATAAGCTTTTGGTTTATTAGAAGGCATAAGAGGAGGAGAAGATGAAGAAATTGTTACCTCCGTATCAACTGGAATTGGAGAAGTATCAACCAGAATTGGAGAGTGGTTACCTCCTTCCCGCTCCGTAGAGTGATGGCTTTGGCTTGCTCCTTTGGGTTGGCTCCGTATTGCCTGGTAGCGCTCCTTGTTTGCGATCAGAGGCATTTTAGCGATTTGCCCAATTTTGTTCTCCAAATTACGAAGAGATCCGGTGAGATTCCGGATATTGGCATCATTTGTAGTCGTATATTTGGTGAACAACTCCCCGAGATTGGGAGCTTTTGGAGCTGGCGGTGGAAAATAGCCGGGTGGAATTGTGTTTGGTGGGCGCACCGCATTCCCCGAATTACTCCAAGAGAAGTTGGGGTGATTCCTTATACCCGGGTGATAGGTATTACAAAAGTATTACCCGAATTATAAGATTGACGATTTGGATTACCCATGTAATCCACATGCTCGACAATAGTAGAAGGCTCCCAATATTGGGGCTCACAGGTAGGTGTAGACGAGGAAGCAGTCATCTCGTTCATCTGTTTTTGTAGTTTCTCAACCTAGTGAGATAAACTATAAACCGTATCGATTTCGTACATCCCGGCCGGTTTAGGTGGACGAGACCGAGGTGTACTCCACTGATACGTATTCATGGCCATACCTTCTATAAGTTCTTGAGCGGCTGCCGGTGTCTTATTGTTTAACGTCCCACCGACGGCGGCATCAATATGTTGCCTCGTTTGTTGATTGAGGCCATTATAGAAGGTCTGCACTTGCAACCAATCGAGGATTGCATGATGCGGACAACGGCGAAACAATTCCTTAAATCGCTCTCAAGTATCATATAACATTTCCCTATCAACTTGGGAGAAATAAATTATATCATTGCGCAATTTGGCCGTCTTAGCGGACGGAAAATATTTCGTGTGAAATTTTTCCATCATCTTGGCCCAAGTAGTGATGGAGCCTCTTGGGAGAGAACTCAACCACTTCTTAGACTTGGTGTGCAAAGAAAAAGGAAAAAGCCTTAGTCGAATGGCATCATCGAAAATACCGTTAATTTTGAAAGTATCGCATATTTCTAAAAAGTTAGAAATATGCACATTTGGGTCCTCATCTTGAAGCCTATCAAATTGTACTGATTGATGTACCATTTGAATGATGCTTGGCTTCAAGTCAAAGTTATTGTTCGTAATAGCGGGGCGAACAATACTTGATTGCGCCTCATCCAAATTTGGCCGAGCATAGTAGGACATAGTCCGTTCTTTAGCCATATTTGGATTTTGATTACCCAAATTAGAAGAAAATTGAGAAGAAAGGGAAGCGGAAGAAGAAGAAGAAGACGAAGATGGTGAAGAAGAAAAAGTGTTACCTACGGATTTCTCAACCAAATCTGGAGAATTGAGGTCACAGAGTCTTAGGCGTCGTCGTAAGCTTTTCTCGATCCCCGCATCCAAATCAAGTAGATTTGACGGATTCCCTCGGGTCATACACCAAAATAAAACAAAAGATAAAAGTTTTAAGATTAAAAATTTATAAAATAAAATATCCCGGACTTCCCAAGGGCTACCCAATAACGGGTTTGCAAGGTACTAGACGGTATTGCGGGATGAAAGCCTGGTACGGCCCTTTCACAAGAAATTTAAATTATAAAAATTTAAAGATAAAATTTTCAAATAAAACAACAAATTTTTTTTTAAATTTTTTTGTTTAAAACAAAAAGAAAAATGATAAAACTTATAGATCCTTGCTTTCAAAATATCAACAAAGAAAATTCCCCGACAACGACGCCAAAAACTTGATGGTTATTTTCTCCACGCTAACGCGTGTTTCCAATTGATGAGGCAAGTATACCTATCAATCAGAGTATAGAATCAAGTGTCGTATTTCAACTCGGGGCTTGTTGAGTACTTGTACTCACAAGGAAGATCTATTATCTTATCGAAGAAAAGTTGGTTTTTGTTTTAACGAAAAAAGAAGCGTTGCACTAAGAAAGAGAAATTCGATTTTGGGGAAGCTAGCACTTGATCTAGAATCCCCTTGGGATAAAATAAACCTTCTTTGAAATAAAGTAATGCGAGTTCTTAAATTACTCACTCGATCGTGGAGGTTCCTAAGTACAAAAGCGTCTCTCTCGAGCTCATGCTTTCGACTAACCTTAGGTTGATCGATTAAGACCTCTCGGCCAGTCGAAACCCCTAAGCTTGCTTTAGGCACTGAACCCCACTATTGGATTTGACTCCAATCCAGAGAATTTATGTTGTCCTCTCTCGAGGAGTGTATGCAACTTCTTTTATCTTTGAGTGATCTCCTCGTATCCACAACCTCTCGGTCAATTAGGATACGGATCTTAGATCGAAGATCATATCCACGCAATATGAATTCGACAAAATAAAAATCAAAGATAAATCGTAGTGAGCAAGATTAAGAATAAGACATTTGATAAAAAAAGGAAGAGTTTATTTTATTTCAAGCTTCATCATGATCAAGTACTAAATGAAAACTAGCTACTCATCATCTTTAGGGAAATACATGCTAAGGTAAGGAAATATATGATAAAAATAAAAAGCAACTTGAATTGAAACTTAAAGCAAAATTAGGCTAAGAAATGGAAAATACAGCAATATAAAATAGTAAACTACAAGACTCCAACTCCCAAAATTCAACCCTGAGCATCTGAAGTTGTCTGGAATTTATAGGAAAAATTTCTGTTTGGTCACGCCCTAGGTCACGCTCGTGACCTAGGGAGTGTTAGGCTCAGAACCATCATCGTGAAGCCTCGGGATCGTTGGAGGAGAAACCGCCAAAATCTGTAAAGTGACTGGTCACGCCCCTAAGTCACGCCCTTGACCTAGGGCGTGCCAAGTTTGTTTCTGGGAAACTACGGTAAGCTGAAAACGGCGGGAATAAATTGCAGTTGATGGGGGCGTCACGCCCCCTAGTCATGCCCTTGACAAGGGCGTGTCAAGCTAGAAACGTCAAGCTGGCGGCAACGGCAGGAACGGCAGAGTAATTGGCTGGAAATGCCCCTGACAAGTCCTGGGTCATGCCCGTGACCCAGGCGTGTCATTTTAAACTGATGTGGCATGGTGAAATAATTCTTCCAATGGCCGGCATGCCTCGTGTAAGGGTGTCACGCCCATTACACACGCCCAAGGAGGGCGTGTCGCAGGGCGTGTTGAGTTTCTTCTATTGCAGGTTCGACGATCTGTGGTCAACGTTCTTAGCCCGTGGTGTCACGCCTATGGTCACGCCAAGGGAGGGCATATCATAGGGCATGTCTAGGCCGAAAAAGGAAAAATCCCAGTTCTGCTCCAAATAATCCATAGATTAGCCCTGCAAAAAAAATGATTTTGTTAGATCAAATAAAGATGAAATACAAAAAGTAGTTAATTTAAAAACTTTATATTATAAAATTGATAAATAATATCTAACTTTTAATATAAAATAACATAATAAAAATAGGAATAATTAGAGTTATCAAAAACTCAAATACTTGTCCACAGAAAATCACATATTGTTGGAACACCCTATTACTAATTTGGGTAAGGATCACTATGCTTGTCTTAGGAATCCCAGTTGACCTAGTTGTATAGTTGAAAAGGTCAACATTAGAATGAGTCTAGGTCTTAGAACTTAGGTTTGGAGCTGCCCCCAGGATCATTCCAAGATCAAGGTTGAAGAGCTTAGTCTAAGGCAATTTTCGTCGAGCTCTGTTCGACGAATCGTCGAACTCCGTTCGACGCTCTCTGAGCTCATCTTCAATAAATCGTCGTACTCCGGTCGACGATCGTCGAGCTCAGATCGACTATCTGCTTTTGTCTAGCTTCTGCTGAGTCGTCGAACTCCCCTCTACTATCTTCTAGCTCAGTTCGACGATCGTAGAGCTTAGATCGACGTTTTCTATCTGCTTGTCCAATTGATCTCTGAGCTCAGTTCGACGATCGTAGAGCTCAGATCGACGTTTTCTTTGGAGAGATCGACGCTTTCAGGAATTCAAATGCTGTTGTTCTTTGGAATGTTTTTGAATATTATCAGCATTTATGACAGAAGATCTCCCAGGCGTTTGTCTTTAATTCTGGAGCAAGTTTCAAAGAATTATTCAGAGAATGTTTGCTGGACTTTCCTTTAGAAGACAAGACTATTTTTGGAAGACATTTATGACTCCCAACGGCTAATTTTGGACAAGGAATCGTCAGAAAGTTTATTATTCCTTTCTTCTGTGTTATTAAGTTTTCAAGGGAATACACACAGAAGTGAACACACAGAATAGAATATACTGATAGCAGAAGAACAACAGAAGAACTGGGACTCAAAAATCTTCTTGCTGACTGAAAAGTGTTCACAATCTCATTACTCCAGACACCTCACCTTCAGCCTTCTTGCTGAAACCATTTTGTGCTGGAGATCAAAGTTTTGAAGACCTATCACCCTAGAGCAAAGCTTCTTTTCCTGAACCTTTCTACATCTCAGGGGGAGCTTTGACTTCATCAATCCACTTGTGCTTCTCTCATTTGATTGAGAACAGAGAAGACATCCTTCATTCTTATTTTTCTTTTCCTGCTGTAAAAGGGTTCTTGAACTCCCTTCAAAATTTCTGTCTGGTTCTGAGAGCCTTGTCAAAACTCAGTGGTGGCAAGACACCTTATCAAAAAATCTAGTTTTGGTTTTTGGGCACCTTATCAAAAGCTCATTGGTGTCAGGACACCTGATCAACTCATCCTGAGTGGATTCCTACCAAGGGTGGTAGAAGAGTGGATGTACCCAGGTTTTTGGGGAACCACTATAATTCCTTGTGTCTTCTGGTTTGTTTGTGTGATTTGTTTGCTGTGTGCTGTGCTTTTTACTTCTTAGCTTTTAACATTTTTACTAGCACTCTACACTATATCATAAAGTAAATTTTATATGTGCTGTTCTATTCAACTGTGAAAAATTATTTTAAAATACTCTATTCACCCCCCTCTAGAGTTGAGATAGATCTTAGCCTCACTTTCAATTGGTATCAGAGGCAGGTTGGTTGCTCATACAGGCTAACACCAGAACCAAAAGATCCTTGATAAGATCAATCTCTTAAGGGGATTATTTTCTCTACATCTTCTTTTTATTTAAAGACATGGCACATAACAAAGATTATGCAAGCACCAGACCACCAGTGTGCAACCTTTCTAAGTTTGCACTCTGGAAGGCAAGGATTAGATTATACATGAATTCTATTGATGAAGACATTTTCAATTCTGTCTTGACAGTTTGTCCAACTCCACCAGCAAGCTCAAGTTCAAATGCTGTCCCACCTCCTTCTGGAACAGATGCAGACATAAAGAAGTGGAAGACTGCAGATGCTAAGGCTATGAACATCTTAGCCCAAACAATGTCTGATGAAATCTTTCAGAAGGTAGCTGAATGCCACTCAGCCAAAGAAATCTGGGACAAACTCTCTGAAATTGTCTCAGGATCTGCTGATGAAAGGAAAGATAGAAGATCTCATCTGATAAGCCAATATGAGAACTTCAAAAAGGGAGAAGCTGAATCAGTGGCTGACATGTACAATAGACTAAGTCTAATTGTCAATGAGCTAAAAACCCTAGACAAAGAAATCTCACTGACTGAGCTAAATGACAAAATCCTGATGTGCTTCCCCAGCACTTGGGATTCAAGAATCTGGCCAATTAAGGATGCCAGAAGTTTGAATGAGATTACTACTGAAGCTCTCCTGGGCAAGCTCAAATCCTATGAGCTGCTCATTAAAAATAGAGAAGAAGAACAAAAGGCTATCTCTCCAGCTACAAGGAAAGAAAAGACCATAGCTTTCAAAGCTGTAGAAGAGGAGCCTGAAGATAAAGCTACAGGAAATGATGAGCTCATAAATCTTCTGGCCAAAAGATTCTACAAGATGGCCAGAAAAGACTTCAGAAAGAAACCATACAAGGGTCATGATAAACCAAGGTATGATAAATCAAATAACACTAAAGAAATCATATGCTTTGGGTGTAGGAAACCAAGCCATATTGTGCCTGACTGTCCAGAAAACAAGAATAAGGACAAAAGGGAAAGAAGAGAAAGAAGAAAAGAAAAGGATTACAAGAAGAATAGCTCAGACAAAGCCTCCTCCAGCAAGAACAAACATACAAGGAAGGGCTTTGTTGCTGAAACATGGAGTGAGACTGAAGAGGAATCTGAAGCCTCATCCAGCTCCAGTGATGATGAGGATGATGTAGATGAAAAAGAATTTTGCATGATGGCTATCAATGCATCACAGCAAAACTCTGATGAAGAATCAGATTCAGATTCAGAAAGTCAACCAGATGAGGATCAGGTAATCAACTCTTTTGATTTTGATTCTGAAGACTTCAAAGATGAATTTAAGACACTGTGTCTAGATCTATTAAAATCTGAGAAGGAGATAATCTCTCTCAGGAATCAATTATCTGAGCATAGTGTCCTAAACTCAAAGAACCTCAAACTCTCTGAGGAGTTAGAATGATGTAGGGAGGAGATAGCTTCATTGAAGAATGAACTATCAAAGGCCAAAAAGTTTGAAGAATCCCTAAATGGGAGAAGTATCAGATTGATGGACATCACAAGCACAGTGAACTCTAGATTTAATAGCACACTGGGCTTGGGTGCTTCATCCAGCCAACCTATAATTCTGACAACTCCAATCAAGTTTGTCTCTGACAAAGGAAAGGGAGTAATAGAGGTACCTAGGAAGAATGCAGATCTGTCAGAGAAGAACTCAGTTCAACAGATGGCGTCGAGCAGAGCTCGACGATCGTCGAACAGAGCTCGACGATCTAACTACAGATCGTCGACCTCAGCTCGACGATATCCAAACTCTGAATTTCAGCATAATCGATCTTCGAACGGCGATCGACGATCTGACCCAAGATCATCGACCTCAGTTCGATGATCGTCGAACAGAGTTCAGGCTTGTGAACACACCTTCAATGGCACATTCAGATTCATTCCTAGAAGCTCCACATCCCAAGGCTTTAATCCCTATACTGAATGGATAGTACCTCCTAGGAGATACCATCCTGAAGGCTATAAGGATCAACCAGGGATGTCCTTTATTTCAGAATTCAAGGGATATCAACCTAGGCCCAAGGTCAACTGGGTCAAAAACAAATAAGTTGTTTTGTGTAGGTGAAGACCTATCCAGCATCAAACCATCAATGGTATCTGGATAGTGGTTGCTCAAAGCACATGACAGGGGACAAGGACAACTTCACTTCCTTCAAAGCCAAGCTTGGACCCAAAGTAATTTTTGGAGACTCAAGCTTTGGAACTACAAAAGGATATGGTGCAGTCAAAATTGGCCCAGTCACATTCAAGAAGGTGGCATATGTTGAAGGACTCAAGCACAACATGATAAGTATCAGTCAATTGTGTGATGAAGGATATCAAGTAACCTTCAGCAGAGCCATATGCAAAGTCAAGTCTGTGGACAACACAACTGTGTTGACAGGTAACAGAAGAGGTACATTCTCTAGCTGAAGACTTGAACAAACTGCAAGTTGCTGAAAAGAATGAGAGCAGTGATGATGAAGAAGAAGTTCAACATCTTGAAGAAAATCATCCTGAAGAGCCAGTTGCTGCTCCACTAGAGGAGACAACAACACAGGCTGGTGAACAATCAACACTCCCTGTTGACTTAGTAACAACAAGAGATCATCCAATCACCCAAGTAATTGGAGAGATCTCAGCTGGTGTGCAAACTAGAAGTCAGGTCAACCAAAACCTGATGCACACTTGCTTTCTATCTCAAATTGAGCCTCAATCCATTCAAGATGCAGAGCAAGATCCACACTGGATCATTGCAATGCAAGAGGAGTTGCATCAATTTGAAAGGAACAAGGTTTGGGAACTAGTGCCTAAGCCAAAGGATCATCCCATTGTTGGAACAAAGTGGGTATTCAGGAACAAGCTGGATGATCAAGGAGTTATAGTCAGAAACAAGGCAAGGCTAGTTGCTCAAGGGTACTCTCAACAAGAAGGAATAGACTATGATCAGACATTTGCACCAGTTGCAAGGCTGGAAGCCATCAGGATATTCCTAGCCTATGCTGCCCACAAAGGTTTCAAAGTGTATCAAATGGATGTAAAAAGTGCATTTCTCAATGGGGACATCAAAGAGGAAGTCTATGTTAGACAACCTCCAGGTTTTATCTCTCTAACTCACCCTGATTATGTTTACAAATTGCATAAAGCATTATATGGTCTCAAGCAAGCCCCTAGAGTATGGTATGAGACCCTAGCATGCTTTCTTCTGGAAAATGATTTTGTTAGGGGGAGAGTAGACCAAACTCTTTTTATTAGAACCCATAAGTCCCACACCCTGCTAGTGCAAATTTATGTAGATGACATTATTTTTGGTTCTACTGATTCAAAATTGTGCTAAAAGTTTTCCAAGCTTATGCACTCTAAATTTGAAATGAGTAGCATGGGTGAGCTATCCTTCTTCTTAGGACTGCAAGTCAAGCAACATGCTGAAGGCATATTTATTTCTCAAACCAAGTATGCAAAAGAGCTGGTTAAGAAATTTGGTATGTCTGATGCATCATGTATGAAAACACCCATGCCCTCAAATGCTGTAATAGATGCTGATGAACATGGGAAACCTGTTGATCAGACAACATATAGAGCAATAATTGGCTCTTTATTGTACCTTACAGCTAGTAGGCCTGATATAATGTTTGCCACATGTATTTGTGCTAGATTCCAAGTTAGCCCTAGAGAGTCACACTTAATCTTAGTCAAGAGAATTCTTAGGTATGTTAAAAGTTGTCCAAATTTAGGTCTCTGGTATCCAAAAGATTCAGCATTTGATTTAACTGGATTCTCAGATGCTGATTATGCTGGATGCAGAATAGACAGGAAAAGCACCAGTGGAACCTGCCAGTTCCTTGGTGATAGACTTGTCTCTTGGTTCTGTAAGAAACAAACATCTGTGTCAACTTCAACTGCTGAAGCTGAGTATATGGCTGCAGGCAGTTGCTGTTCACAAATATTATGGATACAGAATCAGCTCTTAGACTATGGCTACAACTTAGAGAAGTCTAAAATTTTCTGTGACAATACTAGTGCTATCTCTATAGCACAAAATCCAGTCCTCCATAGTAGGACAAAACACATAGAAATTAGGCATCATTTTCTAAGAGATAATGTAGAGAAGAATAAAATTAAAATTCAATATATTCCTACTGATTTGCAAAGGGGAGATATTTTCACCAAACCTTTGGATGAAAAGAAACACAGTTTCTTCCTAAATCAGTTAGGTATGTTAGATGGAGGAAGCCTTAATTAAATTACAAGATTTTGAAAAGCTAAAACAGACCAAGACTAGGTCAAAAAAATCCCTCTTTTTGTGTCTGTAGAATGAGTTTAGACTCTGAACTGCGCTCGACGTTTTCCCCAAAATCGTCGAACAGAGATCGACGATTTTCCAAAAATCGTCGACCAGAGATCGACACTCTTGCAGTCGTCGATCTGAGTTCAGAGCCCTCGCTAGAGCTAGGCTTTCTCTCCTTCTGATCAGAGGTCGTCGAGCTGAGCTCGACGTTTTTCAACATCGTCGAACGAAGATCGACGAATTTGAAGACTCTTCAGATTCCCTCTGTAGCCCAAATCGTCGAGCTGAGCTCGACGTTTCGTCGAACTGAGCTTAACGATTTTCCTTTTCGCGTCGAACCCTAATATAAAATCTTTCTTTCAGCCGTCGTTCTCCCTTGCGCTTTCATACTCTGCAACTCTCTTTCTTTTCCCTCCAAATTCTCTACGCTTGGTCGTTTTTGGTTTTCTGTTGCAGGTGAATATGGCTGAATCGAGTGCTGCTTTTGCTAAGATGAAGTTCGACACAGGTTTTGACATCGACATAAACTCCTTCGACGGAAGCGACCAACGCTTCAAGGACATCCTAAATCTATTCCGAGAACAACAGCTGACTCCAATAATGACTACAAGGATGAAGATCGCCTCAGAAGAGATAAAAGAGTGGTGTTTTACCGCAACAGACGAGTCTGAGAATTCTGTTGTCGGTACCATTAAGAGGACTCAGGTATTTCTATCCCCGGCTCTCCTAACAGAAGTCTTTCAACTCAGCACTAGAGAAGACTCCATTGAACTATCTGGAGAGGAGTTTGACACCATGCTGGATAGGATGGGTCACAATGCAGTAAACCCTAATAAGCTGCTGAAGAAAAATCTGGCAATCGAATTTCAATTCCTGGCTGATGTAGTTGGGTAGGTGCTGTTGGCCAAGCATTCAGCCCATGACACCATTTCCAGATATCAGTTCTGCCTGATGGGAGCCTTATTAGACAAGAAACACCTGGACTGGGGCTCCATCTTCTTCACTCTGATTAAGAAGAAGATCAACAAGAATGCAGTTAGTTATGGAAGAATCTTAGGGGTCTTTCTGCACAACAGGTGCCCTGACCTATTAACCTCCTCTGGCATGTTTATCAATGCATCCAAGAGGCTTTCCTGTGCCCTCTTCAGTAAATGGGACAGGCAGATTATAAACCCCTCCAGGGCTGCTGCAACACTTCATTCAGGCACAAGGACTATTTTAGTCACTTCCTCAGCAGAAGAGCTGCCTGCTTCCTCCCCTCTTCCAGCCATAACCACCCTAACCACCCAAATTGTCACCTCCTCACCACCAGTATCCACCATAATCATCTCATCCCCAATTACCATTTCCTCACCTATGCCATCCCCTCCTCTATCCACCTCAGAGGAATTCCATCCTCTCTTTTCCTATTCAACCTTCACCATTCCATCCTTCTCACTTACAGATGACTCCTTCATGGATGATTCACCCTCTACTCCTCCTGAGCCACCATCCACTTCCTCCTTTCAACAACTGCTCCATGACATTCTCTCTCAACCCTCCTTCACACCATCTCTTACTTCCCCTATCTCCACCTCAACCTCCTCTATCTCCATTATTCCATCTTCTGAACCAACCATTCCCTCTCCACCTTTCTCCACAATTTCAGTTTCAGCCACCATCCTTCCATCTTCTTTTGCCTCTACCTCTGCTCAAGCCCCACTTGAGCATGTAGATATTCCTATTTTGGCAGACAGGCTGTATGAGTTGCTAGCCCCCAAGCTGACATCTCTACTGGAGTCTTCCCTGGCTCCACTCCTAAAGCAAGTACAGGAGCTGTCTACCAAGATTGCCTTCCTTACCTCCTCCCTGGCTATCCCATCTTCTGTGTGCCTTGATTCATCTTTCTCTGAACCAAGGCAGGGGGAGATGCCTTATGAAGAAGTGGTTGTGCCAGCTACTGATATTATGTCTGCTCCAGCTGCTCCAGTTCCAGCTCCTGGATATGCTTTTGCACTCAATCTGCAGAGGCTGCTATCTATATTTGATACAGTCCATTTCAGTTGTCTGCCTGCAATTCCTGCTGAAGATTTGTCTAAGGCCATTGTGCCTATAGCTACCTGTGATCCAAGCCATATTGATTCCTACATCAAATCCTGGAAGGCTGTGGATATCTCTGATGCTGATACTAAGGCCACTGTGCCTCTTTCAATTGTTACTAAGGCCACTGTGCCTCCTTTTGTTGAAATTGCTGCTGATGCTACTGCTGACATAGAAATGTTTCCAGCAACTGATGCTGATGAAATTGCTGCTCCTGCTCCAAAGTCTGCTTCTGCTTCTGCCTGCTCTGCTGTCACTACTAGAAAAGTGAGTATTGGCTACATTTTTTTGGCCAGGGCCTAAAAATCGTGGCTAATACACTGATATTCGCCACGATTGTCAAAACCGTGGTTAATAGTTATTTTATAGCTAGGGTTAAAAATAGTGTGGCTAATACATATGTATTAGCCATGAAAAATAATATTCATGGCCAAAACAAAATTATTGACCTAAATCAGGTCCGTTGTTTCAGCTTTGTTGAATAGGAACCGTCAGATTCATTTGGAATCTCATTAAAAATAGCTATAGCCGAACACCTCACGCCTTCTCCCTCCCGTATCTCTCAACCCTAACCGCACACCCCCCATACGGCGCACACCTCACTCCCTACGTCGCTCCCTTGGACAGAAGATAGGGCAGAAGCTCGCAATCGTCGCCTCCAACCGACATGGTCGATAGCGGGAAATGCCCGCAGCTCGCAATCGTCGCCTCCAACCGCTTTTTCCTTCATAACCTCCGTCGATTCTATGTTCTACAGGTATTCTATTTTCCTCTTGAATCTGCTAATGGTTTTAGGTCATTGACACACTGATTAAACGGCGTGCTAGGGAACTATCGGGAGTGCATCGCCGGCGGCGACGAGTTCGATTTGGCATCCGAGTCGGCGCTTCCTTTTTCAAACTCTCTTTGCCCCATGGAAAATTTTCTGCTTCAAATCTTTTGGCCACGAAGCCAAGGAAGCAAACCTTCTTCCTTTTGCTGCTTCAAATGGAATGGACACCACTTGTTCCATTGGTCTGTTGGATTCTACTCTTCATCATCAAGTCGCGCTCATGCAATCATCCATTGACATGTTTGAAGCTTCTGCGTCCCAGCTACTGAAGTTTGGTAACAAAACAAAATTATAACAATATGAGGAAGAGATAATTTAGTAGTTTTACACTGAAGTTTTTTTTTTTTCTATTTCAGGTTGAGAATCTGTGGGATGATGAACTTCATAATGCTCTTTAAAGTAGCATTTGGGCAAACCCGTAGATTGGGGTGCCGTTTCAAAGCTTTCATGGTATGGATTCCTAGTAAAAATGATTTGAATCTTTATGAATTCAGTGGTTGAAAGAAAATTACAGCTATAGATGATCTTCTGCAGGGCAATTGTCGGCAGCCACATGAAGAATGAGCTCTAATGTTGCTGGTTTCCATCCAAATTGCAAGAATTCTTTGTACATATAGAGATATCAGCTTTTGAATGGTCATAAAAAGAAAGCTCTAAACTGGTTTAAAATATGCTTGGGGGTTATTGATTGTTATTGAACATTTTCTGAGTTGAGATTGTAGTAGTATTTTTTGTTATTGAACATATAGAGATATCAGCTTTTGTACATTTTCTGTTTGAAGCCTTGCAGGAACTCGATGAAGCTCTTCAGAGAGAGGTAATTCTCATATTAGTGAATTTGGTTTTATATGCTCTTCTGTTGCATACATGCATAAGTTGTAGTCTTGAGATTTTGATTCTGTTGCATACATTCTTGTTCATATCTAGCATCATGCAATAATTTGACACACATGTATAATAATTGAACATGGGACCGTGCTTCTCTGGAGAAAAATCCACCTATCATGCTCTGTACCCAAGGTCTTGGACTGTATATAATGGTAAGTAATCATCATATCTATATGTTATTTCTTTCATCCATAAGGCTCCTAATTAACTAGACTTTTTTCTGTTATTTCTTTCATCCACAAGGCTCCTAATTAACTAGACTTATTTCTCACACTCCTTTTGGACACAGGAGAACCTGATCCAGAGTTAATAATTACATCCCGACAGATTTCACCATTTATTCCCCATAATTATAAAGAACGTAGCCTTCCTGTTGTAGTATTTACATTCACGGTAGTTGCTTTTGTTTCCATGTATCCCATCATTTTGATGATCAGTTTGGATGAATATTCATCATTTGATGCAAAATTATTTCCCAGGCCCACTGCAATAACTTATTTGACCATGCCCATGTGGTTCACTAAAGACCTTTATTTGTGTTTAATATAATCTTTCATCTAGCATTTCTTTAATCAATTTTTCAATTTGTCTTTTGCATATATGGATATCTATATGATTTAGAGTTGGAATACAATGTTGGATCCTTCGGATGATACGATGGACATGTGTTTTGGGAGGTGACAGACCATGAGGGCTTTAAAAATTATCTTGTATTTGTCCAATAGAAAAGCTAAGGATTCTGGATGTGTTGGGGCTTCTCTGGAAATGTCCATTCTGGTTGGAGGGAATTGCGGAAATTGGTGTGCTGGGTGCAGTTTCCTGAGGTTGTAGGCACTATACACTAAGCATGGTGCATTGGATTGACATCTAAAGTAGCTTTGACATGCTTCGCATGTTTATGATGGTGTTGCCCACATTTTTGCTACCTTGCAAAGCAATTTTCTTATCCCCACATTAAACTCAATATACAAGTTGAGGAAGTCCCAATTAATGGAGCCCCATATAATGAGCCATTAAACACCTAATACCACATCATAACCCCCCGAAGGTAAAATTGACACGTCAGCTTCAAATGGTATTCAATGTATGGTCCATTTGAAACCAAGAATCTTCTAAGCTTGTCAATCTGTTGTCGTTGGCCACAACTACCTTGAAAGTTAGTATAGTGGTTGGGCATTGCAGGAAGTTGGTTTTGTGCTTGTTGATGAAGTTGTGGGTACTCCATGTGTCAATTAAGATGAATATTTGTTGCCCCTTGTGAGAACCGGTGACTCTCATCGTGTGGAAATCAATGATTCCAGTGAGAGCGTTCATATTCCCAGTTCATATTCTATTTCAATGTAATATTGCAAGGATGCTGACTTTATGTGGTTCATAACTGATTATTGTTTACAGTGATTTCTTGGGGAATATACTATTTCAATGTAATATTGCAAGGATGCTGACTTTATGTTATTCATAACATGATTCTTAAAGTATTTCTTTTCTAACTATTTCCTTGAACAGTTCAGAGAGGTTCAAGCACCTAAGTGTTGTGTCTCCCTGTCGACTTTCTACTATGAGAGCATAGTTCCATGCCCAACCTGCAGCTGCAGCTGTCAAGGATTGCCGGAGATGCCAAAATGTGCCCGGTAAGAGTATCGGAAAAACCGTTCCTCCCACGTTTAAATAGTACTCAAAACTCAAATTATTCAATTTTTTTCCTCGTTCATGGGTGGCCGACAGCCAACTTTATCGCAGTTGCCCGAGGGCGACGATCCTCCAGCACCCGATGTTATGTGCACGAGACATATGTGCCCGATTCGAGTACACTGACATCTCTACTTTCAAGCCCTGTTTGATTATGCTTTTATATGCTTTCTCTTTGGAAGATGGCCCAAAGTTTTTTTCTTTGAAAGGCTGGCTGACTGTTTTCTCAAAAGCGATTTTATGAGAAGGAGAAAAAATCCTTGTTTTCATTGTGTTTTTAGAAAGTACTCTGACTAAAGTTTAAAATACTCCCAACTTTTTTGCATTGTCTTCATAATTGTTAGTACAAGGAGGATGCCATCAACTTGTTATATATTATTTTTATTTTTATAAATAACAATTAGAATATAGTAGTGATCTGCATGGGTCCCAATTAGAATATAGTAGTACAAGGAGGATGCCCCCATTTTATGAATATCTATACTTATATATATATATATATGCTTTGGATGTTGTCATTTACGCTTTGGATATTGTCATTTATGCTTTGGATGTTGCCATTTATGCTTTGGATGTTGCCATTTATTCTTTGGATGTTGCCATGATGTAAATCTGTCATGGCAACATCCAAAGTTTTTCCTTATTTACTTCAATAGTTTGACACAAAAAAGTATATCATATGGGTCTTCACTATATTTTAAAGCTTTGATTTGTATTCAGATTTTTGCTTTAACTTTAATAAAAGAATGTATTCATATTTAAAGCTTTGGTTTTTATATCATATGGGTTCTCGTGTGCCCAACAGCATCGTCACATAGCGTCGCAACACCAATTAAAATCTTCAACAAATCATTACGGTATTTTGAATGTTTTTTTTAAAAAAACATAAATTAGTATTTGCCACGGCTTGTAACTGTGGCAAATAGTTTTTTAAAAATGATGAGTTCACTTTTAGCCAGGGATTAAAACCGTGGCTAAAAGTCAAGATATTAGCCACGACAATTTTTTTCATGGCTAATACTATTTGCTACGGCCAATTCGTGGCTTAAAAATTTTAGCCACGCCGACTTTAGCCACGGAGTTTTCCCGTGGATAGACCGTGGCTAAAGCTTTTTAGCCACGGTTTTGGACTTTTTTGCCAGGGCAAATTTGCCCTGGCCAAAAGCCTGCTTCTAGTAGTGTGTTGCTCCCTCTCCTCCTGCTCCTGATGTTTCTGCAAAACTTAAAGCTCAAGAAGAGTTTATCAGAAGAATTGATGATCTGTATGATCAACATCAAAGTTCTGAGAGTGACCAATACAGGACTGATTCTGATGATTCTGCTAGAACTATTGCCAAGAAGAGAAAAGCCAGAAGTAAAGCAATGATGTCAGTCCCTCCTGCCAAAGCCAAAGAATCAAATGATATTCCATACTACATTCTGCATGACTGCCCAATCTCTGAGCCTTGGATGCAATATTCCAAAAATCAACTGAAAGCTATGAAGAAGAAGAGGAAGCTTGACAAATATGAAAAGGGTTCTTCTCAATATCAGCCTCCTCCTCCTCCTCCTCCAGATTCAGGCTCAGGTTCAGCCCCTCAAGCTCCAGTCTCCAGACACAGCTCTTCCCAGCATTATCAAAGATCATATCAAAGGGGACAGCATCAAAAAGGATATCAACCCAGAAGGGGCAATTACAGAGGAAATCAAAGAGAACAAAGATTCTATCAAAGGGAAGGACAAGGTCCCCCTGACCCTTCTTCAGGTCCTTTTCCTTACAAGCTGAAAGACACTATTATTTCCAGGACTCCTTCTACTGTTTCTGAAATCATCAACAGATATGAACCTCTCATTCCTTTTGAAGACCCTGAGAACAACCCTGTATCCTGGACAGCCAGAATGAAAGAATTGGCTGCCCTTGATCAAATAAAAAAGGCCAGAGAACAAGGAAAGGATACTTCAAACATAACTACCTTATCAGAGCAGAGAAAGAAAGAACTGGAAAGATATGCATCAAGGAAATTCTTCAATCCAGAAGAATATATGAAGCTGCACCAGAGGCTGTTGTTCCAAGGCCCAAATCTCAAACTTCTCTAGGTGCAGAGGATGACAGAAGGTCAAAGAAGGAAAGTCAGAATCCAAATAGAGAAATTTTATTTAAAAAGGGATCTGAAAGGAAGTGAACTGTGTAAGCTAAACATTTCATCCACCTTTGGACATCTGCTGATATTTATCTGTGATCTGCTTTACTGCTATATATCTTCTCTGCATCTTGTATTAGCTTATGTTTTGTTGTATGCTTTTCATTTCCTATGATTATCTGTAAATAGTAATCCTAACCCAAATAGGGGGAGATTGTTGGAACACCCTATTACTAATTTGGGTAAGGATCACTATGCTTGTCTTAGGAATCCCAGTTGACCTAGTTGTATAGTTGAAAAGGTCAACATTAGAATGAGTCTAGGTCTTAGAACTTAGGTTTGGAGCTGCCCCCAGGATCATTCCAAGATCAAGGTTGAAGAGCTTAGTCTAAGGCAATTTTCGTCGAGCTCTGTTCGACGAATCGTCGAACTCCGTTCGACGCTCTCTGAGCTCATCTTCAATAAATCGTCGTACTCCGGTCGACGATCGTCGAGCTCAGATCGACTATATGCTTTTGTCTAGCTTTTGCTGAGTCGTCGAACTCCCCTCTACTATCTTCTTGCTCAGTTCGACGATCGTAGAGCTTAGATTGACGTTTTCTGTCTGCTTGTCCAATTGATCTCTGAGCTCAGTTCGACGATCGTAGAGCTCAGATCGACGTTTTCGTTGGAGAGATCGACGCTTTCAGGAATTCAAATGCTGCTGTTCTTTGGAATGTTTTTGAATATTATCAGCATTTATGACAGAAGATCTCCCAGCCATTTGTCTTTAATTCTGGAGCAAGTTTCAAAGAATTATTCAGAGAATGTTTGCTGGACTTTCCTCTAGAAGACAAGACTATTTTTGGAAGACATTTATGACTCCCAACGGCTAATTTTGGACAAGGAATCGTCAGAAAGTTTATTATTCCTTTCTTCTGTGTTATTAAGTTTTCAAGGGAATACACACAGAAGTGAACACACAGAATAGAATATACTGATAGCAGAAGAACAACAGAAGAACTGGGACTCAAAAATCTTCTTGCTGACTGAAAAGTGTTCACAATCTCATTACTCCAGACACCTCACCTTCAGCCTTCTTGCTGAAACCATTTTGTGCTGGAGATCAAAGTTTTGAAGACCTATCACCCTAGAGCAAAGCTTCTTTTCCTGAACCTTTCTACATCTCAGGGGGAGCTTTGACTTCATCAATCCACTTGTGCTTCTCTCATTTGATTGAGAACAGAGAAGACATCCTTCATTCTTATTTTTCTTTTCCTGCTGTAAAAGGGTTCTTGAACTCCCTTCAAAAGTTCTGTCTGGTTCTGAGAGCCTTGTCAAAACTCAGTGGTGGCAAGACACCTTATCAAAAAATCTAGTTTTGGTTTTTGGGCACCTTATCAAAAGCTCATTGGTGTCAGGACACCTGATCAACTCATCCTGAGTGGATTCCTACCAAGGGTGGTAGAAAAGTGGATGTACCCAGGTTTTTGGGGAACCACTATAATTCCTTGTGTCTTCTGGTTTGTTTGTGTGATTTGTTTGCTGTGTGCTGTGCTTTTTACTTCTTAGCTTTTAACATTTTTACTAGCACTCTACACTATATCATAAAGTAAATTTTATATGTGCTGTTCTATTCAACTGTGAAAAATTATTTTAAAATACTCTATTCACCCCCCTCTAGAGTTGAGATAGATCTTAGCCTCACTTTCACATATATATAAATAATTCTCCACGAAGGGAGAGTCCACAACAATGATAAATCCAAGTACTAATAGAAAAAGGGCTCCAGCCCAATACATCAAATCCTCACTACAAGTCACTCAATCGCGGAAGCAAATCTATAATATCTATTAATGATAAGGACTCACTGTCCCTGCTGCCTGAACTCCAGTGCTAGACTGTCCCGTCTCCAAGCACACTGACCTCTAGGGCTGCATCTCCTTGTTCGGCTCAACGATCCCCTAAAATAATTTGGTAAACGACCGTTACTCTAAAAGACTTAGTCCTATCATCCCCCGCCCCTCCCTCAATGGCTCCTAGGCACCGACTGGGGAGAAGGAAAGGGAAGATAATGAAGGTGGAGAGTAACAAAGGTAAGTAGGTGGCGGCGGAACAAGTCTATCATGAGTTCATCAACAGAGCAAGTATATGTAATCAGTAATAGGTTAGCAGTATAAGTATACACAAGAACAAGTGAGCAAGAAAAGTATGAGAATGTAAACTAAGTAAGTAACCATGACCTATAGGAATGCCCATACAAACTTATAGACCAATGGGTCGTTTTGCAAGGGCTATTGTATAAAGTGTCTCATACAAATTTATATAATAGGTGGCAAGGGTTATATGTGATGATTATACTATGTCATGCAAGCATGCTATGATATGAACATGCAAGTGCAACACACACACTCTACTCTGTGCACACAGACCTTTAGTTCCCTCTTTCTGGAGCCTAAACTCCTAGGATACCTCCGTAGTGGCAAACAAAAGTGGTGGGTTGGCCTCGCCCACCTTTAAACCAGTATCAACATTACTAGTCAGACCTATTGTATACCTTAATGCTGGTGCACTAAGCGGAGCTCCTGCATACTCTTGCCGGCTATGCACCAAACTTTATTTAGCCAAGTGCTAAACCACACTTGTCGAGTCAATATATTGGTGTCGGTGTGACGACTATCCAATACCGAAGACCCACCTCCTTTTATCTTATGCACATGAAATATTAACATGTCTTCCCACCGAGCCAAAGCTCCCCGGACTATCCCGTCCATCACAATTATCTACCGAGCCATCAGCTCAGTGGGCTTACCAGCCCATCACAAAAAACCACCGAGCCTACCGCTCATGTGACCCAACCTAACTCCCACCACACCAGGGAGTGTGAGTGTAAGTGTTATCCTATAATAATTCTAATCACTCTTGTAATCTATTTAATCTTACAGCGTACGTTAACCTTGGACTACCTAGGGCATTCCCTGTGAAGGGCACTCGGGGGCACTAGGAACTACGATTGGCTGAAGCCTAATACTCCATTTTGCAAGACACTTACTATTATTGGTTAATACCCAATTCCTGATCCCTTTTAATATTATTTTGGATCTAACCCTAGTGTATTCTGACTCTCTTTCTCTCTCCACAGGAAAGATGATCATTCGTCGATCTCGAGCACCTCTTAACACTAGTCAACCCAACACTCTCCTCATTATGGCTCCTAACAAAGCTCTATTTTTCTTTTTCACTTTAACAAGATCAGTAAACCAATAACCCCATCTCCCTATGTCCATTCCTCATATTATCACAATTTTTGCAGTTTTACTAAATGCAGACCAACCTAAGCTATATGATGTACATGATAGAAGGTACTCCAAATTTTTATCCAAATGCCCTAAGATAATTATTGTGGGTCTATCATAACACTTTTAGGCTAAAAACAGAAACTTGTAATTTTTCTAATTAATTTAGCATTTATTAAATTTTCTCAAAAGTTAGGCTATGGTTAATTTTGATCATGAAGTACTAGATTTCCTTAAGTTATGGCCACCCATAAATTATGAACAGTGTATGATAGCAAAATACTTGTGAATTCCAAATTTCACAGATTTTTATAAATGCAATAACCTCTAAATAATTAATTCAAGTTAATTTAAATAATTTTAGATAATGAAGGGCGTACCATATGTCATAGTTCATAAATTATATAAAAATTACCAGAGCTTCATTTTGATCATAAAACATTATTGACTAAGTTTCATGCAATTCCAAGTTTAGTAGGCTATATAGAAAAACACTTCAAGTAAATCCATTAGAGTGCATTTTGTGAAGAAACATTCTTATAAATTCATCTAAATAATATGTAATAATTTTCTAGGATATATTATGACCTAAAAGATTCTCTGGCCAAATAACATAATTTTTCAATAAGATATAATATTTATTATCTATTTATCAAATATGGTGCACTAGTTCACTTAACACATGAAGTACCAAGCGGAAATGCTCAAATGATCCAAATAATTTACTAGTGCCTCTAAATGATATTTAATTAGCCTTTCCAGAGTTTCATATCATTCTAAGTTAATCTAACCATAGTTACTTCAAAATTATCACTAGGGGCAAGATGGTGGTTATAACTACAAGTATAGGCTACTATTTTCTAAACATCCTATAATAAATTTCAGAGGTCAATAACACTATAAAATTACTTCTACCAAAAATCTCATGAAGATCCAAATCATATGACCCTCCAATATTTTCATAAAAGATATAAGACTAAACTATCCCTAATTGTTTATGTTGTGTACCTAAGTATAAATGTCACCAAATTCCTTCCCAGGGTATTCCACCACCCTAAGACCACATGGACTAAACACCAAGTCCACACAAGGACATATCACCCCATGTCCTTCACAAACCCCCAAAGTTTAACCTTAGGGTTTGAACTAGGGTTCTACGGCAAACCCACCCTAATCTACCCCAAACTCCATGTGGGGGTGTTTAATGTCATAAAAAATCAGTGGCTCAAGTTTCAACCTCTGTTGAGGTTATTTTGTCACTCAACACCACAAGGGTCAATTTAACCTAATTACCCCTTTTGGGGCCTAGGATAGGGTTTATCAAATTCCATACCAATCTATATCCAAATGAAATTAAATTTTATACAGAGTCCTATATTGACCCAAAGAACCACTCACCAAAACTTGGAAGGGTTTGGAAGTCATTAGACCCTTTAAATAATTCATACATGGATTATTAGATTTCTACAAACACTTTGGGAAAATGTGTTCCAAAAATTCCTATTTTTGGATATGTTTTAGGTATAGGCAAGAGTGACTCCCTTCCAAAATTTCAAGTCATTTGGATTGCTGGATTGATGGGGGCACTCAAAACAATCTTTGATCTAGCCTAGGTATAGAACTCACCAAAATGAGTGTTGTGGTCTAACCCGAACTCCAAATTGGTTCAAACTAATTTTAAAATACACTAGACTCATAGATCTACAAGTTTCATGTTTAGCACGTTTTTTCATAAAAGTCCTTTAAGTATTTTTAATTTAATTCCTAAGGTAACTGATATTAAGTGACAGAAATTCACATATTAAACATTTAATATAAATAGATCTGCACAGATCTTGAAGCAAATCCAACGGTTGCTGGGTTTCTTCTTCCTCCAGCCAAGGGCCCCGATTAGCCCGACGTGGAGCAAGTTCCAGCCATATTTCCCGGCCACCCAACCACCTCCCTGGCCGGCCACCGCCACCACCACCTCCGTTTAGGTGGTGGTTATTGCTGGGCGGCGGCACGGCTGCCGGAGGGGCTGTTTCCGGCGAACCCACAAGCTCATTTTTTCATGAAAAAATTAGTGGAAATCTCCACCCTATTGGGCTCAATTGAGCCCAATTCTTATACCTAAAGATTCCTAAGATCTATCCATAGGAGTAGAGGAGGACCTATTGGAAGAGCTGGAGGCAGGCCGATCGCCGGAATGCCATGGATGGTGGTGGCACCGATCGGTGTTCTACAACAAGACTACCAACTCGCTCAGCTTCTTCAATGGAATAGTTGAAAAGATTGCTATGAACCCAGGGATGCTTTTAAGATTGCTAAAAAGGGGAGAAGTGGCCATGACATCAATGCCATTAATGTCCATTGAAAGTGGTTTTCAGCCAAGGTGGGTTCACTGCACCCAGCCACTGGAAAGGGTTGGAAAGTCCCTTAATCTTCTCCTAACTGACCAGGGAGGAATATTCCAGCAAGAAGAGAGGGCATTTGGCCTTCCAAGCCATAAATGGCCTTTATTCCCCACTTTCTCTCTCCTCCATTAAAGGGAAAAATGGAGCTTTCTCTCTCCTACTCACCATGGTTGAATTTTTGATGATTATTTTAGCCTTAAGGCACCCCACTAACCCCCATAATATTCATGGAAATATGGTTAGCCTAAGGGGGATTGAGCTTCACCTTGAGTTAGCCCATTTGAGCTAGTTTGACCTATTTCATGGATTGAGTTGACCTTGGTCAACATGACCATCTCGGTTGACCCTAATGGTTCCTTGGTGACCCATTGGCCTCTCCAAAGGTCTAGGAAGGCTTGGGTAGGGTTTGTTGGGCATTTTGGAGGTCACTTGACCCTTAGTTAGGGCACTTTGACCTTTTTAGGGCTAGGGTTGACTTTGGTCAACTTGACCTTTTTAGTTGACCCTAGTGGGTTCCTATGGCTCTAATGGACCCTATAATAGGTTAGTGGCGTTGTGGTGGGGTCATGGAGTCATGGTGAAGCCCTATGATCTTCCTTATGCTAGTAATTGGAATTCTACTATTTGCTGACCAAGGTGGTTCACACACAAATTTCCAAGTTCACCCCAACCTTTTGATACTTCCTAGTGTTTTGTCTTGACCTAGTCATGACAAAACCATCCTAGAGGTCTATAAGTTTGAGGGATGTTACACTATTGTGCCCTAATACGGTCTCAAATGTCGTACACAATGCTCAAAGAGGCAAAGTATTCTGAATATATCACTGGATCAACCTTGGAAACTAATGTGATCTGCACATCCCCCAGTATCCTAACCAACTCCATAGTCATCAATCATGGCTCCGATCTTAAAGTGCTAGCCCTCCTACTCAATGCATTCGCTACCGTGTTCTCCTTTCCTGGGTGGTAGTACATCATATAATCGTAATTGCATAAGAACTCCAACCATCTCCTCTACCGCAGGTTTAAGTCTTTCTGTGTATCAATGTACTTGAGGTTCTTGTGGTCTAAGGATGTCACAATGAACCCCATATAGATAGTGCCTCCAGATCTTCAAGGCGAAGATCACAACCCCAAGCTCTAAGTCATACAATGGATAATTCTGCTTGTGCTTTTTCAACTACCTCGAAGCATAAGCTATAACATGGTCGTGCTGCATCAGTATATCACTCATACCCTGGTAAGAAATGTCTGTATAGATTTGGAATCCCTCCTTCACAGATAGAAGGGCAAGGATGGGAGCTGAGGTGATCCTACCGTTCAGCTCCTGGAATGTTGCCTCGTACTGCTCGGTCCATATAAATGCCACATACTTCTTCGTTAGGGATGCGAGGGGGAGTGATATCCTTGAGAACCCCTGCACAAACTTGCAGTAGTAGCCCACTAGTCCCACAAAACTACAAACATCAGAAGCCAACTTTGGTTGTTGTACAACCCCGTATCCGGCGAGTGGGAACGACACGAGCCAGACCAACCAAATCATGTGGCCCAAGCCTCAGGAGAGTCGGCAAGGAGGTGAGTGTCTTGAGACCTCCTCGGCTCACCCAGGATGGAGGTAGATTTTATGTGGGGCGAGTGGAGTAGGCAGGCTCGCACTCGCCCCTGGTTCTCGATAGGCGATATGCGAGTGGGATAGTCTGGTACGCACTCATCCTAGGCCCTCTAGAGGAGGCGAGTGACAATCTCATTAGGGCACTCCCCACCCCGGCGAGTGGTATTTCTAAGACCACTCGCCTAGTAAGAAGAAGGAATGTTTAGGAGCGTACCTGTTCGCCAGAACAATGGTACGATTGGTGAGGCGAATTAGAGGGATTCATAACTCCTCTAGCTATGGTTATTCACTGCGCTTTATCAGTGTTCGAGTAGCCTGTAGAAAGCATATGGTGGAACCCCACACTCTCTACTCCCAGTCCCCGTCTCCCTCAATAGGTCGAGTCATCCTCATCCCATCCTTCCATCGTAGAATGATAATGAGGAAGGATGAAAAGGCGGATTACTTATCCTCCTAGAAAGGAGACTCGGGTATGGTTGGACATCTTTTACCATTCCACCCCTGCTGGTCTACCAGTATCCCTCCCAAACAGCGGAGTTTCACTGTTGGCAGACCGCTTTGGATTGCATATATCCATTCAGAACAGCAGAGTTACGTTGCTGGTAGACCATTTTCAGAAATCTATAAATAGACACATGGGGGTACCTCAGATGGAAGAGCTCTCCAGTTTTCTCATTCTCTTGTCTTATAGCGACTTCTGAGGTACCCTTAGCTCAACACTGGCTAAGGAGGGGAAGTGCTTTAAGATCTTTCGAGTGTGTGGTGGGACCTCCGTTCTGGAGCCTTGGGTCAGTTTTGAGTTCTAAGTCCTCAGTTGGTCAAGTTCGCTAGGAGAAGTAAGTGTGTGGTCACCCCTTTCCCAAGGGTTCGAACTCTACAGAAGCCGGTTCTCGATTTCAACATTTTGGTGCGGTGAGAGTGGAGTGTGACTAGCACAAAAAATCCAAGTGAGCTGAATGATTGGAGGCGAAGGACAAGGATCTGACTAAGTCGACTCACCACCCCTTCACTTTCCACCCTCGGGATGTTCGAAGACTTCAGGCAGGAAATGCGGAATCTCATCATGTTTGCACTCGGGGCTTACGGGATGTGCTCAACACCCGCCATCCTAGTAGTCGTTTCCCTAGCTCTGGGCGAGAATGCTCCCATCAGGCAAATTGGGAAGGAAGTTGTGGCGGAAGGCGGCAAGCGAGAGCTCCCGGGGCAAGACCTATTCCCCAGCTCGACGAGTAAGGGTAAGATCGAAGAGTTGGAGGCATGAGATCGCCCGACTCGCCTGATAGGAGAGGGGAGTCCCTTCAGCGAGCTGGTCTTATCTGCCCCAATTCCAGAGGGGTTCTACAAGCCCAAGATGTTCTACTATATTGGAAGGGATGATCCAGTGCAGCACATCCAGTGGTTCGAGGATATAGTTTCTATCCGACAGATGTCAGATGCCTTAATGTGCCAGCTCTTTGCCATCACCCTCAAGAAGAAGGCGAGAGATATGTTCCACCAGCTTCAAACTAGCTCCATCTACTGTTTTGAAGACCTGCATAGGGGGTTTCTACTGAGGTTCATAACTTCGAAGAAGAGGAAGAGGGAGTCAGAGTCCCCGTTTCTCATCAAGCAGAGGGTGGATGGGATGCTGGGAAGCTATGTGGATAGGTTCTAGGAGGAGGTCCTCAAAGTCTAGGAGATGCCCGGACACACCCTCATGGTGGCCTTCACCCTGGGACTACATCAGGGTTTCTTCAGGATGGAGTTGAAGCGGGTACCTCCATTGTCTTTCGAGGAGTTAATGGAAAGGGAAATGAGGGAAGTTGAGGGAGAGGCATCGAACCTGGCGTTTCCCAGGAAGTTAGCCATGTGGGCTGTAGAGGAGGAGAGAGAGATAGGATGTGGCAAGGGCCAGGAGTTCAAGAGAGTAGAGCCCTATCTGTGGGAGTAGCAATAGTAGCTGAGGTGGGGCTGCCAAGAGCCGAATAATTGGTTAGGCTGGAGGCAGCCGGAATGGCATGGTCAGGTCTAGAGGAGAGGTCTCCACGGAGGATATAATCGCCAAGGAAGGCAAGGCCAGTTCAACCCCCAGGTTGGAGGCAATTCTAGAGGCCCCCTCTCCCCGAGTAGCATCAGGCTATGACCATATCCTTGGGGAGGATGAGAGGCCCCTAGAGGAGGAGGCAGGGAGCAGGGCAGAGCTTCCCTATTTCGATTCCAAAAGGAGGAAGGGCACGTGACTGCTACCTGCCCGGAGTTCTTGGAGATGAGGGGAGCCAGGGAGCAGGCCAAGCAACAGCAACATCACCGCCAAGAGGTGCAGATAGAGGAGGTCCTGTAAGGGGAAGAGGAGGATAGATGCGAAGATCGGGAAAATGTAGGAGGTTGAGGAGGGATTAGGGTGATCTACGGGGGTAGGGGGTGTTGGGTACATTGGATACAATATACTTGATTTGAAGAAGCCCTTTTAACTCAATGATATACACATGTATGTATTTGATATATGTTTTAGTTTATGCATGCAAGTTTCCTATGCTATATTGATTGGACAGGTGGTTCAAGTCATATTGACAGGTGGACTCAAAGAAGTTGACTGGAAAGTGAAGAAAATTGTCTAAGTCCAAAATCGTCGAGTGAAGCAAGTTCACACAATGCCTTACAGCTAAAAGTGCTGAGTGGAGTCAGAATAATCAATGCTTAGCAATTTAAAGTACAGAGAAATGGCTAAGTACAAAAGTGTCGACACACTTCAACTATGTCGACACATTTATAGGAGCAGTGTCGAGACAAGTCAGTTATCTCGACATCTTGAAGATCAAGACAGATATGTCGAGACAAGTCAGATATCTCGATACTTTAAGATAGTAGTGTCGAGACAATACAACTATCTCGACACAATGTAGAACTGAAGTGCAGAATTAATGTGTCGACACCCAGCAGACAGTTATGTCGAGACAATTCAACTGTGTCGACACTGTAAGGATATGTAACATATGTCGATACCCAGGAGAGTTGTGTTGAGACAATTCAACTGTCTCGACACAGTGAAGAATTATAACAAGTGTTGACACCCAATAGAGTTGTGTCGAGACAATGCAACTGTCTCGACACAGTGAAAAACTTAAAAAGAAGTGTCGACACCTGACAGACAGTAATGTCGTGACAATTCAACTGTCTTGATACTCTGCAGATTCAAAGTTGTCGATACAGTTGACAGTTATGTCGAGACAAGTCAACTGTCTTGACACCTTCAAGTTCAGACTAAATATTCTACTAAGTAATATTGTGTCGAGACGCTTAGATGTCTAGACACATTCTAAGAACACTTAAGTAATATAGTGTCGAGACACTTTAAACATCTCGACACTTATAATTCTGAAAATGTACAGAGTCAACACAGAAGTGTCAAGATAAGTTAAAAATGTCACAATAACTGCAGTAACATGATATCTCATCAGAAACTATTTGAAGGAAGACTTTGAGTATGATGTCATAATGATGATGTAATCAATCAGAGGCCAACAAGCAGTGATGGCTATAAATAAAGGGATCATCTACACAAAAATATAACAATCAGAAATTCAACAAATCAATTCTCTCATTATAATTTCTTCCAAGTCAGGGGAGGACGATGACTACAAGAAGAAGAAGAAAGATGAAGGTCTTCAAGAAAATTTTCTGATCCTTTCAACAAGTTGATCAGAGGATTAAGATGGATCTGTTCTACAAGTTCTTCAAGAAAATAAAGCCGATCAACATCTAGAACTTATAGATCCAGTGAAGAATCATTTTAGCCAGCCTGTTCATCAAGAATCTATCTTGTGCTACTGAATTGAAGAATTTGAATTCTTAGATAAGTCAGATTACAGGATTGTTGTTTTCTGAGATTATTTTCATTTTCATTTACCTCTTTATTTTGTAAGATCTCTGTGAGATCTGAGTGGGTAGGAGATTAATTCTCTTAGTTATAAGCCTAATTTATAAAGGCTGGGGTAGATTTCTTGAGAGACCAGAGGTAGTTGATTTGTTTCGGATCAATGAGGTGTAAGCCTGTGTTATAAAGGCTGAGGTAGGGTTCTTGAGGGACCTGAGGTAGGAGTTTGGGTGAATTTTTGAGGTAGGACCTGTTGGTCTGAGTGTAAGTTTCTTAACAAAAACTGAGTCTGTAAGATCTTTTGATCTGAGTTGAAGAGAAGGAGATATAACCTTATCTAGCACATTGTTAGTGAGGAAGAAGGGGGAAAGTGGATGTACCCTAGATAGGGGAACCACTATAAAATTTCTGTGTACTGTGGATTGCTTATGATGTGTTATGTGGATTGCTTGTTCAGTGTACTTGTGATGTTTACTTTTCAAATATTAGCTGAACATATAATATAAGTGACAAAGAATTTTAAAAGGCACCTATTCACCCCCTGGAATTATTTTTCAAGTGGTATCAGAGCTAGATTTCTCAAAGAAAGACTTAACAGTCAGAAAAAGATCCTAAGGGCGGTTGAAACATACCAGATCTAATGGCTTCTGAATCTCACATATAACTTAATTTTATGAAACTTCCTATATGTACAAAAGATAACTTTGCTATTTGGAAGCAAAGAGTGAGATTGTTTATGGAGGCATCAGATCCAAGAATCTTTGTCACAGTATAAGAAGGATCATATATTCCCATGAAAGTATCTGTCTTAGATGCAAATGTGCAAACCCCTAAGAAGCTGTCTGAGATGACAAAGGATGAGGTGGTTCTTGCCCCATGGATAAAAGAGCACAAAATATAATTGTCAGTGCAATAGATAATTCAACCTTTCAGAACTTAGTATGCTGCAAAACATCCTAGGAGATTTGGGACACTCTCATAGTCTATATGGAAGGAATAGAAGAAGTCAGAGATGACATAAAGTCTCTACTTATCTAGTAGTATGAGTCATTCAGGCAAGGGAAGACTAATTTTATAGAACTATGTTATAAAAAGTTCTTTAGAATATTCAATCACTTAAAGAATTATGACCATTATTAATTATTAATTATTAATAAGCAAGAGGACTTGTTTTATTGCCATTATTAATTATTAATTATTAACAAGCAAGAGTACTTTTTTTGTTTTGTTCTCTACTTATGAAAGCATGAAGATGAATTTGGATATGTTAAACTCTTCAGGAGAGAATCTAAAATAGTCTATGAATAACCTGATTATTCAAAAATGAAAGTAGAGAATGTAAAACTCTTCCAGAGGGAATGTTAATTTCCTTCAGTTTTCTTAATTGCTTACTCATGATTTTTTAGGTTTGGGGTTTTCTAATACATCCATTTTTTCAGGTACAATAAAATAATAAATGGCAGGGAAGATAAAAATAAGTGCTAAAGCTAAAGATTCTTTGGTAGAAATAAAAAATCCACTAGACTAGGCAAAGAGAAGCACACCTGGAGCAAAAGATTCACATGTTCAATTCAAAAGAACCATTGCATCGCGTATTTATTCTATTGCTAAATCATTTAGTCAACCTTTACTTTTACCCCCCACAAAAGATTCACATACGAAAACATCGAATCCAGGAAAAAACTCTCATGAAGCCAATATAAAATATAAAACACATCATTCTATAAAATATAATGCACCACAAACTATAAAAGATAAAGCAACAAAACATATAAGTATTGGGTCCTACCAACAACCACCAACACACTCACAATTGTCACTCCAGTTAGATCAAGATTTGATAAATGAAAAGGAGAATACATATGAGCATAGGCATGAACTTGATCATCTCGAGCCTGAGGCTGATCATCATTTACATTCAAATCCAACAAATCTTAGGCATGGTAATACTAATGATACAACTCTCATTTTTGTTTAGATTCACTTACTTGAGATGTTTTAACTCTAAGATGTCAATCAATAGGTACATGTGAAATTAAGAAAAGGACACGTGGTCCAACCACTGGGATTGGATGGTCTAAGAGAAAATATGATGCCACTGAAAAGATTGAAGTTCATCTTCCTGCCGACCTTCGCAAATTTGTTGGTGATAGATCTCAAGAGCTTATCACGAGGAGTGGACGTATTGTAAGGCTTTGTGCTCCTTTGAATGTGGAGAGATGGACTCATATTCCAGTTGATATAATTGACAAAATAATTGATATCATCTACTATGTAAGTAATGAAGTTTTTTCAAGTAAATATATGAATTGAACATATTTTTTTACAAATTAGCATTTTAATATGTATTTTGTTGTTTTAGTTCGAATTTAGTCTTCCAACTGAGAATCATGTCATGTATGACCTTATATCTTCACTTCGTCGAATCTATAATGTTTGGCGCACTTGTTTGCATAGCGAACATTATTTAAAATGAAGTACTGATGCACAAAGGTGTGAATATTGCAATAAAGATATCGATCCAGATCAATGGAGTTGGCTAATTGGATATTGGGGAAGCGCTAAATTCAAGGTGTGGAAAACATATTTTTTTAATTGGCTTATTATTATTTTTATGTCCTAATTATAAAGTGTTTGTTAAATTAAACATTCCTAATATATTGATTTTTCTTATAATTTATTGTAGAAAATTAGTGATAGGAACAAAAAAAATAGGAGCCTACAAAAAATGAAATCCCATGTTGGTACAAAGTCTATAGCGAGAATAATACATGTGCTGGTAATATTTTTAATGTTCCTAAAATTATGTTTTAATTTATTAGTTGTCATACTTTAATTTTTTGTTTTTTGTTTTCTTAATTAAGAGATAAGTTGCACCTGAAGATCAATAATCGCCTATATACATACCATTGTGGGAGAAAACTAAAAAAACAGACTTTGGACAAGGATGGGAGTAATTGCAATGTAAGAGGAGTTACATTAATTTGAAAGGAACAAAGTTTGGGAGCTAGTGTCAAGGCCAAAGGATCACTCCATTGTTGGAACAGAATGGGTGTTTAGGAACAAATTGGATGATTAATGAATTACTGTAAGGAACAAGGCAATGCTAGTTGCACAAGGATACTTATAAGAAGAAGGAATAGATTATGACCAGACCTTTGCACCAGTTATAAGGCTAGAGGCCATAAGAATATTCCTAGCTTATGCAGTACACAAGAGATTCAAGGTCTATCAAATGGATGTAAAGAGTGCATTTCTCAATGGAGATATCAAGGAAGAAGTCTATGTTAGACAACCCCCTGGTTTTATCTCTCCTACTCATCCTGATTATGTTTTTAAATTGCATAAAGCATTATATGGTCTCAAGCAAGCTCCTAGAGAATGGTATAAGACCTTAACATGCTTAGAAAGATTGCACACTGGAGGTCTGGTGCTTGCATAGTCTTTGTTCTGTTCCATAGATTTATATGAAAATAAATATAATAAAAATAATAACCCTCTATTAAAGATTGATCTTATCAGAGATCTTTTGGTTCTGGTGTTAGCCTGTAGGAACAACAAATCTAGTGAAGATCTAGTTATTGAATAACCAACCTGCCTCTGATACCAATTGAAAGTGAGGGTAAGATCTACCTTTACTCTAGAGGGGGGGGGGGGTGAATAGAGTATATTAAAATAATTTTGCAAATTAAAAATTAATTGGCAGTACAAGACTTGATTTATTTATAGGTGTATTGTGCTTGCAGTAAAATAAAGTAAAGCAAGAAACTAATTCACAGCACACAGCAAATAAAACACAGGCAACCAGAAGACACAAGAAATTATAGTAGTTCCCCAATCAACCTAGGTACATCCACTCTTCTACCATCCTAGGTAGGAATCCACTACAGGAATAGTTGATCAGGTGTCCTGGGCACCAATGAGCTTTTGACAAGGTGCTCAAAAACCAAAACCGATTTTTTGATCAGGTGTCTTGCCACCACTTAGTTTTGACAAGGTCTTAGAAACCAAACACAAAACTTTTGAAGGGAGTTTTGAGTAACCCTTTCACAGCACAAGAAAAGAAAAGGAGGTGAAGTTGTTCTTCTCTATCAACAGTCAAAGAGAAGACTACTGGATTTATGATGTCAAAGCTCCCCCTTAGATTTGCAGTTGTTCAGGAGAAGAAGCTTTGCACAGGGAGATAGGCCTTCAGAATGATTGAGATCTCCAGCAAAAGATGATTTCAGCAATGGCTGAAATGTGTTGTGTCTGGAGTTTTGATTGATGAAGCCTTGAACACTTGAATCAGAGATGAGATACTGTAATCCTGTAGTTCTTGTGTGTGTCTCACATATCTCAGATATTGTTCTTAGTTTTTCTCTTGTTGGTATTGTTGTTGTATTATCTGTCTCTATTGTCTGAAAAGATATATTGAAATCCAATCTTCTAGATAGTCATTGTCTAGTCATAAATGACTTCCTTAATTGATAACTGTCTCTATAGGAAAGTCTTAAGAAACATTCTCTTTTAGTCTCCTTGAAACTTGCTCCAGATTGATTGAAATGACTACAAAATCCTTTGCATTAACTGCTGGATATGAATAAATTTTAATTCCATAACTGACTGAATTTGAAATCCTGAAATCGTTTATCTCTCAAGAAAATCGTCGATCTAAGCTCGACTATCGTCGATCTGAGCTCGACTATCGTCGATCTGAGTTCGACTATCGTCGACCTGAGCTCAGAGACTGGAACTTGAATTGAAACAGAAATCGTCGATCTGAGCTCGACTATCGTCGATCTGAGCTCAAAGATCTCGATTTTGGCTAGAGGCAGAAACGTCGATCTGAGCTCGAAGATCGTCGAACCGAGTTCGACGACTCGTTAAACTGAGCTCAGAGATAGTCGAATTGAGTTCGACGCCTCGTCGATCTGAGCTCGATGATAATTGCCTGAGTCTTTCTACACTTGTAATCTGATCTAGGAGGTCTTGGGGGCAGCTTTCAAACCTAAGTTCTAAGCCTTAGACCTATTCTAGTTTGACCTTTAAATCTATACAATGAGGTCAAGACACATTCCTAAGGACATAGAGATCCTTACCCAAATCAGTAATAGGATGTTCCAACAATCTCCCCCTATTCTGGTTTGGATTACAATTTACATGACAGAGGAATTAAAAAGCATACAAGCAGAAATAAAAGCAAATACAACATTGCAGAATAATGAAATGCAGTAATGCAGAAGCAAATGAATGATTATATCAGATTGCCAGAGAGAGAGAGATAACTTGTTCAGCTTACATAAATAGTCTTTTTCCTTGCCCTTTTTGAATAAAATTTCTCTGTTGGGATTTTCAGCTTCTTTCTTAGATCTTCTATCATCAGCAACACCTAGGGAGGTTTGAGATTTGGGTCTGGGGACAACTGCCTCTGGGTTCAACTTCATGTAACTTTCTGGGTCAAAGAATTTTTTAGAAGAATATCTCTCAAGCTCTTTCTTTCTTTGTTAAGATAATATAGTAATATTTGAAGTATCTTTTACTTGTTCTCTTGTTTTCTTTATCTTGTCTAAAGAAGCTAATTCCTTCATCCTTACTGTCCAAGAGATAGGATTGTTCTCTGGATCTTCATAGGGAACAGGAGGTTCATATCTATTGATAGTATCAGCAGGAGGAGCTCTTGAGGGAACAATTTCTTTGAGCTTATATGGGAATGGACCAGAAGATAAATCAATTGGGCCTTGCCCTTCCCTTTGATAAGGATGCTGTCTGGATTATCCTCTTGAATATACTCTGTATCCTCTTTGATTTCCTCTATATTGGCCTGTTCTTGACTAGTAGCCTCTTTGTTGATATCCTCTGGATTGTGATCTATCTTGACCTGAGAGGAACTTATAATTGTAGAATGAGAGGTTTCTTGTGTTGAACTTCCACCAGATCCTGCATCTGGAGAGGGAGGAGGAGGAGGAGGATTATGATGAGATGTACCTTTGTCATACTTCCTCCTCTTCTTCATAGCCTTCAACTGGTTCTTAGAAAATTTCATCCAGTGTTCAGTGATATGACAATCATGCAGAATGTAGTAGGGAATATCATTATCATTAGTGACTTTTATGGAGGGACTCTCTTCAATGCTTTGCTTCTTGCATTCCTCTTCCTTGCAATGGTTGCAGAGGAGTCATCAGAATCAGTTCTAAATTCATCACTGTCTGAGCTTTGAGGATTGTCATACATCTCATCAATCCTTTTAATATAATCTTGTTGTTGTTTAGTTTGTTTAGATGAAGCAGCAACAGCAAGAACAGGAGCAGTAACAGAAGCCGGAGCAAGAGCAGAAGTAGCAATACTAGTATGAGCAAAAAAAATAGCAGAAGCAACACTAACAGCAGGAATAGAAACACTAACAACAGGAGCAGCGCAAACATCAGAAACAACATTAACAGCAGCAGCAACAACAGAAACAACACTATCCACTACAGCAGGCTCAATAATATCAGCAGGCTCTGAAACACTAGCCTCTGTCATCATCATATCATCAGTAGTATCAAAACAAACTTTCTCAGCAGACGTATCAACACACACATTATTAGTAGTAGTAATAATTTTCACAGCCTTGGTAGAATTGATATAAGATAATATCAAGCTGGGATCACAGCTAGAGACAGACACAATGGCCTTAGTAAGATCTTCAGCTTCTTGGGCTGGAAGATATCTGCTATAGAGAACATCAAAATCTGAAAGCAGTGACCTGAAGTCAACTGCATTGAATATTGGAACTGGAGCTGGGGCTGGAGTCACTGGCAGATCTGGCACTACTTCTTCTGGAGCAGGCAGCATCACTTCTTCATTTGGCATCTCCCCCTGCCTAGATTTAGTATAAACTGGATCAAGGCACCCCAAAGAAGGGATTGCCTGAGGAGGATGGAAAGAAGAAAGCCTGGCAGATAACTCATTGATTGATTTAAGAAGTGGAGCCATGGAGGTATCCACCAAGAGTGTTAGCCTGGGAGCTTACATCTCATATAGTTTATCTGCAAGGGCAGGAATGTCTACTTGCTCAAGGGATGCTTGAGTAGAGGTAGAGAAGAAAGGTGCAAAGGTTGATGGTGTTGGTGGAGCTTCAGTTATGTGGAGAGATGATGTGGATGGTAGTGGTATGGATGGTTCTGATATAGGGATGGTGGTGATGGATGTCACTTGAATGGAGATGGATGGGGTGAAAGATGGTTGAGCCAGAATATCTTGTAGCAGTTGTTGGTAAGAAGTAGAAGATGATGGGGGCTCAAGAGGTGATGAATGAGAATCATCCATAAAGGAATCATCTAACAAATTGAATGATGAAAGGTGGAGGGATGAATCAATGTCAAGAGGGGGATAATAATGTAGAGGATGTAATTGCTCTTGATGAGTGGCTGGTGGTGGTGAAGAGATAGTTTGAGATGGAATTGAGATGGGAGAGGAAATTGTGATGGGTGAAGAAGTTGTGATGGAGGATGAAATTGAAATAGTGGATGTAGGGATGGTTGAAGAAATAGGAGGTGGAGATGGTGGAGATGAGGAGGAAGCAAACAATTCTTCTAGGGGGGCAGTTGCCTAAGGGGAAGTGACTGGAACAGTCCTTGTGCCTGAAGTTGTGGTAGCTGTAGAACGCCTGCTGGGTTTGGCAATTTACCTATCCCACTTTCCAAAGAGAGCACATGAGAGTCTCTTGGAAGCATTGATGTGCATACCATTGGACACAAGCAATTGGGGGAATCTGTTATTCAAGAACAAGCCTAATATCCTCCCAAAGTTAACAAAGTTCTTGTTAATCTTCTTCTTAATTAAATCAAAAAAGAGTTCTCCCCAATTCAGATGTTTCTTATCAACTATAGCAGCCATCAAACAAAACTGATACCTAGATATTATATCATGAGCAGAATGTTTTGCTAACAGTATTTTTCCCACTACATCAGCCAAGAACCTATACTCTATTGAGAGGTTTTTCTTAAGCAATTTTTTAGTGTTTGCTGCTGAATGTTTTATTCTATCCAACATAGTAGAAAACTCTTCTCCAGACAATTCCACTGTATCATGTCCAGTACTTAATTGGAAAACTTCTGTTAGAAGTGCAGGAGTAAGGGATACCTGGGTTCCTGATATACTCCCGACCACAATATTTTGATCCAGATTGTGGGATGTGTACACCCATTCTTTAATCTCATCTGCGGCCAACTTCATCCTTATAGTCATGATTTTCACCAACTGTTACTCCTTGAACAGCTCTAGAATATCCTTGAATATCTATTCACTTCCTTCAAACGAATCCATGTCTATATCAAAACCGGTATCAAAATTCATTGCGGCTAAGACGGCAACAGAGACGACCATGTTTTCCTGCAAAAATGAACAAACAAGACCAAGTGCAGAGAGGTTTTAAGGGAAAGAAGGCTCTGCAGAAAGTATGAATGCGCAAAAGGAGAACGACGACCGAAAAATGAATTTTATATCAGTGTTCGACACTGAATAGGAAAGATCGTTGAACTCAGTTCGATGATCTGGGCTTCTAAAGGAATCTGAAAGGTCTTCAACATCGTCGATCTCCGTTCGACGATATTGGAGAGCGTTGAGCTCCGTTCGACGATCTTTGACCGGAAAGAAATCGCCTAGCACTATCTGGAAAACGCTGAACTTCGGTCGATGATTTCTGAGGACGTCGATCTCCGTTCGACGATCTTTGGGAAAAACGTCGAGCGCAGTTCAGAGATCAGAAATAACCTATAGACACTAGAAAAATCAAGTTTTTAGCCTAGTCTTGGTTAATTTTTAAGGTTTTAAAATCTTGGATCTTAATTTAGCTTCCTCCATCTAACATTCCTAACTGATTCAGGAAGAATGTGTGTTTCTTTTCATCCAATGGTTTGGTGAAAATATCTCCCCTTTGCAAATCAGTTGGGATATATTGAAGTTCAATTTTATTTTTCTCAACATTATCTCTTAAAAAGTGATGCCTAATCTCTATATGTTTTGTCCTACTATGGAGGACTGGATTTTTGTGCTATAGAAATAGCACTGGTGTTATCACAAAATATTTTTGACTTATCTAAGTTGTAACCATAATCTAGGAGCTGATTTTGAATCCACAATATCTGTGAGCAACAACTACCTGCTGCCATGTATTCAGCTTCAGCAGTTGATGTGGACACAGATGTTTGTTTCTTACAAAACTAGGAGACAAGTCTGTCACCAAGAAACTGACAAGTTCCACTGGTGCTTTTCTTGTCTACTCTACATCCAGTATAATCAGCATCTGAAAATCAAGTTAATTCAAATCCTGAATCTTTTGGATACCAGGGACCTAGATTTGGACAACTTTTCACATACTTGAGAATCCTTTTTACTAATGTTAGGTGTGACTCTCTAGGGCTTGCTTGGAATCTAGCACATATGCATGTAGCAAACATTATGTCAGGTCTACTAACTGTAAGGTACCGTAAAGAGCCAATCATTGCTCTATATGTTGTCTAATCAACAGGTTTCCCATGTTTATCAGCATCTAATATAACATTAGTAGGCATAGGTGTTTTCATAGAGGATGCTTTAGACATACCAAATTTCTTAACCAACTCTTTTGCATACTTGGTTTGAGAAATGAATATGTCATCAGCATGCTGTTTGACTTGCAATCCTAGAAAGAAGGAAAGCTCACCCATGCTACTCATTTCAATTTTTGAATGCATTAGGTTAGAGAATCTTTTGCACAAATTTGAATCAGTTGATCTAAAGATAATGTCATCTACATAGATTTGTACTAGTAGGATATTGGACCTATGGGTTCTAATGAAAAGAGTTTGGTCTACTCTAGCCCTTATAAAATCATTTTCTAAAAGAAAGCATGCTAAGGTCTCATACCATGCTCTAGAAGCTTGCTTGAGATCATATAATGCTTTATGCAATTTAAAAACATAATCAGGATGAGTAGGAGAGATAAAACCTGGGGGTTGTCTAACATTGACTTCTTTCTTGATATCTCCATTGAGAAATGCACTCTTTACATCCATTTGATAGACCTTGAATTCCTTGTGTGTTGCATAAGCTAGGAATATTCTTATGGCCTCTAGCCTTGCAACTGGTGAAAAGGTCTGGTCATAATCGATTTCTTCTTCTTGAGAGTATCCTTGTGCAACTAGCCTTTCCTTGTTCCTTACAATAATTCCTTGATCATCCAATTTGTTCCTGAACACCCATTTTGTTCCAACAATGAAGTGATCCTTTGGCCTTGACACTAGCTCCCAAACTTTGTTCCTTTCAAATTGATGTAACTCCTCTTGCATTGCAATGATCTAGTGTGAATCTTGTTCTGCATCTTGTATGGATTGAGGCTCAATTTGAGATAGAAAGCAGGTGTGCATCAGATTTTGGTTAACCTGATTTCTGGTTTGCACACTAGCTAAGATGTCTCCAATCACTTGGGAGATTGGATGATCTCTTCATGTTACTAAATCAACAGGGGGTGTTGATTGTTCACCAACCTGTATTGTTATTTCCTCTTGTGGAACAACAACTGGCTCTTCAATGTGGTTCTCACCAAGATGTTGAGTGTCCTCTTCATCTTCACTGCTTTCACCTTTTTGTTGAATAAGTGAAGGTGTGGTACCCTCTTCAATTATGTTTAACCTGTTCAAATTCTCTGAAAGAGAATGTACCTGTAAAAGTTCTATGGTAGAAGTATTCTTCTCCTTATAAGACATGTTAGTTTCATCAAAAGATACATGTACAAATTCTTCAATTTTAAGAGAAGATTTGTTATACACCCTATAAGCTTTACTGATCATGGAGTATCCCAGAAACACTCCTTCATCAGCTTTGGCTTGAAATTTTGCTATGTATTTCTTATCATTATTGTGTATGTAACAAATACAACCAATTTTTTTGAAATAATCTACTTTAGGTTTCTTCCCTTTGAGTAATTCATAGGGAGTCTTGCCCTTCAGCTTATGTATCAAACTTCTATTCAACACATAGTTTGAGGTGTTTACTGCCTCTACCCAAAAGGATAGAGGAAGGTGAGCATCTGTCAACAAAGTAGTAGTAGATTCAATAAGAGTTCTATTTTTCCTTTCAGCTACCCTATTTTGTTGAGGAGTTCTAGGAGCTGAGAAAGTGTGTCTGATCCCTTCACTCTGACAGAACTCTTGCATAAGAAGAGAATCAAAATCTTTCCCATGATCACTTCTGATCAGTGCAATGTGAGTATTGAACTCAATATGTATGCATTTGAGAAACTCTTTCAAACACTTAAAGTTATCAGACTTCTTCCACAGAAAGAACATTCATGTAAATCTAGAGAAGTCATCTACAACTACTAAAGTGTAAGATTTCCCTCCTAGGCTTTGTACTGTAATGGGTCCAAAAAGATCCATGTGTAACAGATACAAGATCCTAGGTGAATCACTCTTATTAAGTGACTTAAAACTATTTTTAGTTTGCTTGCCTAATTTACAAGCCCTGCAAAGTCCTTCCTTCTTGTAGGGGCCAAGAGGTAGTCCTCTAACAAGGTTGTCCTTTGATAGCCTAGCAATGGTTCTAAGGTTTATATGTCCTAATCTCTTATGGCATAGTTCATTTGGTTTACAAACAGAATTGAACAAGCAGATATCTACCTTAGTTGAATGAAAATTTACAAGATAGATGTTACCTTTCCTTTTATCTGTCAACACAGTTGTGTTGTCCTCTGATCTGATTTTGCATGAGGATTTGTTGAATGTCACTTGGTAGCCTTCATTACATAGTTGACTGATGCTGATTAAGTTATGCTTCAATCCTTCCACATAAGCCACCTTCTTGAATGTGACTGACCCTATTTGGAATGCACCATATCCCTTGGTCTGTCCAAAGTTTGAGTGTCCAAATATGACCTTGGGTCCAAGCTTGGCTTTGAAGGATTTAAGATTATCCTTGCTCCCTGTCATGTGCTTTGAGCACCCACTATCCAGATACCATTGCAGGTTTATTGTTGGATAGGTCTTCACCTGCATATATAACAATTTATTTGTTTTTTACCCAGTTTACCTTGGGCCTGGGTTGATAACCTTTAAAATCTGAAATAAAAGACATCCCTGGTTGACTCTTATAGCCTTCAGGATGATATCTCCTATGAGGTATTATCCATTCTGCATAAGGGTTGAAGCCTTGGGATGTATGACCACTAGGATTGAAGTTTGACCTACCCTTAAAAAATGTTCAAAGCTCTGAGCTCTGTTCTACGATCTCTGAACTGAGTTCGACGATCTTGGGTCAGATCGTCGAGCTCCGTTCAAAGATCGACTTTGTGTTGGGTACATTGGTAAATGTGTACCTGATTTGGACAAGTCAAACTTAGCTCAATGATATACATCAAGGTGTATTTGATGTTATTTTAAGTTTATATGTGCAGGTTAAGAATGTGCAAAAATGCAAAGAAAAATTTCTAAGTCCATGTGTCGACACCTGAGGAAGCTGTGTCGACACTTCAGTAAGATTGTGTCGACACTTGGAAATGGCTGTGTCGACACTTCAGTGAATTTGTGTCGACACCGGGAGGCAGTGTCGACACACAGAAAAAGCTAGTCGACATCAACTGTGTCGACACCGGGAGGCAGTGTCGACAAACAGAAGCAGAGTCGACATCAATTGTGTCGACACCTGGAGGCAGTCTTGACACACAAATTTTGTGTCTATAACAACTGTGTCGACACACATGACTTGTGTCGACACACATCTAAGTCTAGACCAAGTTGATTGCTGTTGAATGATGAAGGGTTTGTGTCGACACATATAATCAGTGTCGACACATTCTCAAGAAGCAGTGTCAAGAAGATGTGTCGAAAACAAGGTAGCTATGTCGACACCACCAAAGTCTGTGTCGACACTTAAGTCACTTGTGTCGACACATATTGACAGATGATCTCGACACATATTGACAGATTGTCTCGACACTTTATGATAGACAGACTCGACGCTTTGCTGACAAAGACAAAGGCTCAAGATCTGTTTGATGACTTGACAGCTGTGAGTTACAACAGGTTTACTGAAGCTGTCAGACTTGTCAGAAGTTAGTTATAAACTAGATCAGCTGGTTACCATGGATGAAGTCTAAAAATTGATGGATTCAAAAGAAAGATATATAATTAATTGTCACCACTAACACAATTAGAGATTGATCTCTGATCAAGAAAGTACGAGTCATTAAGAAGAAGATCTTCGTGAGAAGATCTAAGAAGACATTCTGAAGTGATCATCCACTCAGTTTCAGTCTAAGTTGAATTCAATCAAGAATTCAGAAGTATCTTCAAGAGGTTTGGAAAGAGAGAGTTCCAGCTATTTGAAGTCAAGAAGTAGACAATCACTAGTTTCTCAAGAAGCAGATACTGAACTATTCTGTCAAGAAGATTCAGATCTATTTCTGGAATCTAAGGAGGAAGCTTCCAGTCAGTTATATACAAAGGAAATCAACCCAACTAAGTTCAGATTCAAGAAGCTTTGAAGAAAGCTAAGATTAAGTTGATTTCAGCCATCAGCCTCTTCAAGAAGCTGATCAAGAAAGTTCTTATCCCTTCTCTCCCAACTGGGGTAAGAGATAATAAAATTCCTTATCAATTTCTGTAGGATCTATTCATAGATCTGAGTTGTAAGCCTGTTTTATAAAGGCTGAGTGTAGGAGATTTGTTCTCTGAGTGGTAGGGTTATTTATGCCTGAGTTGTAGGAGAAGGTATTCTCTGAGTTGTAGGCCTTGTGGCAAGGCTGAGGTAGGGCTTGTTAGCCTGAGTTGTAGGATCCTTATAGGGTTCTGAGTTGTAGGAATCCTTCTGGATTCTGAGCTGTAGGATCTGAGGATCTGAGTTAAAGGAAGAAGTTAGGCCGAATCTAGCACACTGCTAGATAGGGGAAGGGGGAATGTGGATGTACCCATACCTTAGGGAACCACTATAAATTCTGTGTGCAATCTGTGAATTGTGTAGCTGTAGAATCTGTGATTGTGTGTGCTGAGTTTGCTGCAAAATTTTCTGTTCTATATTACAGCATTGTAGTTATATTCTGCTTTAAGTTAAAACAAGAATTAGAACCTATTCACCCCCCTCTAGGTGTTTAGATAGTCTTGAAAGTAAAACTATCAAGTGGTATCAGAGGGAGGTTACTCAAAGAAGGACTTAACAGTTTGAGTTAGATCCCTAAAGCAGAATCAAGAATCAAGAAAATGGGTTCTAGAGAGAATCACAAGGAACTAGGGTCAATGAAATTACCCATCTGCAGGAAAGAGATTTTTGGAATCTGGAAAGAAAGGGTAAGATTGTTTATGGAGGCCTCTGACCCAAGGATATATATCACAGTAAAAGAAGGTCCATACATCCCTATGAATGTGTCTGTTCTAGATGCAAATCAAAGAACTCCTAAAGATTTTTCTGAAATGACTAAGGATGAGATTATACTGGCAACTATGGATAAAAGAGCTCAGAATATCATAGTGAGTGCCATAAATGATTCTACTTTCCAAAATTTGATTCACTGCAAAACCTCCAATGAAATGTGAGACACTTTGATTTTCTATATGGAGGGTTCTAAAGAAGTTAGACAAGACAGAAAGTCTATGCTCAATCAAGAATATGAGAGTTTCAGACAAGGGAAGTCTGATAGCATATCTGAATGCTACAAGAAATTCTAGAGGATAGTGAATGAACTGATGTCCTATGGAAGGGTCTTCAGTACAAATGAGCTGAATGACAAATTCCTAAGATCCCTGACAAAGGATTGGGATACCAAGATTTGTGCCATTAGAGAAGTGGCCAAACTAGCAGACATTTCTCCTCCAACCTTATTTGGAAAGTTGCTGTCATATGAAATGCAACTAATGGCTAGGAAGGAGGAAGAAAGAAATACAAAAGGAGAGCATAAAGAAAGGTTTGTGGCCTTCAAGGTTGAAGCCACTAGAAAGAATAGAAGGATATCTCCATCACCTCCTTAGGAAGTTGCTGAAGTTATCTCAGAGAATTCAGACAATCAAAACTCAGATAGCAGTGATTCAGATGCAGATTTTGCTGCCTTTACAAGGCATTTTCAGAGGTTATTGAAGAAGAAGCAGTGGAAGTCAAGGCCCTCCACATCACAACCAATTGATGACTACTATCAAAAGAGAAAATCATCAAGAAAGGAAAAGAGCGGGTCTATGCCCAGCAAAGCTACAACATCAAAAATTGTTTGCTATTACTGCAATAGGCCAGGACATGTGGTGGCTGAGTGTCCAGAAAAGAGGAAGGAATCAGCAGACAGAAAGAAGACTCAACAAAAGGGCAAGAAGGAGAAATCCTTTGTTGCTAAGAAGGAGAAGAGTCTTACAGATCAATCCTCCTCAGAATCAAAATCTGAAGCAGAAGCATACATTGGACTGTATGACGCTAGTGAAGAAGATGAGTTTATGCAATTGCTGAACTCCATCTATGAACAAGAAGACTATCAGTACATGGGGCTAATGGCTGAATCGGAAGACAACAAGTGTCAGGATCAGCCTGGTCCTAGTAAGGTACAAAGTAATTTTAAAATTTCTGATTATAGTACTGGTTCAGAGTCAGATTCATCTACATCAAGTGATGAGGATGGATCTGAATCTGAAGGAGATATTCATCAGTTGATAGATGAATATGGGGACTTGTTGCAGGCACTTAAGAAAAGTAAGAACCTGGCCAAAACTCAGGCTAAGGAAATTGCAGATCTTAAGATGGCTGCATCTAGTTTAGAGAAAGAATTGGATCAAAAAATGAATGAGGTTGCCAATCTAAAAACCATCACTGTTATTCAAATGGGCACAATCATATATAAAAATGATCTAATTAGAAGTCTGGAAGTAAGACTTCAAAAGGAGAAAGATTTGGTGGCAAGTTACTCCAAGCCAAAATCAGTCTTACCCTTAATAGATGAGTTTGTGGCTCAAAAGGGTAAGGCTGGAATAGGCTTTAAAGGTAACAACAGGGCTGCCCATTTCAAGAGAAAGGGCAAAGCACAAGTCCAGCCAGTAAACTTTAAAGTTCCTGTAATGTTTAGAAAGGTACAATTGTCTTCTAACAAATATGATCTGGAAAACATTCATGGTCATAATAAGACTGATGTTCTGAATAACAAGGGTGTTAATGCCAATAAGTCAGCCCATGTTCATAAACCCCATGGTTATAAGAAACAAGTGGGTGTAGCTGCAGCAACACCAACACAGAATAGAAATTCTTCTGTCAAAAATGTATCTAGACCTAGATACAACAAGTATGAATGCTGGTGCTGTGGCAAGACATGCCATTTTGCTTAGACTGCTGGCATAATATAAGTGTCAGGAAGAACAAGAGTCTACCAGTTAGAAGAGCTATTGGTAGATTTAATATGAAGGAAGCTAACTTGAACCAAGGACCTAAGACTTACTTGGTTCTAAGGGAAAGTAATTATGTATTGCAGGAAAGTCCAAGTTGCCATGCCCCTATATGGTACTTGGACAGTGGATGTTCCAGGCACATGACTGGAATAAAGGGGCAATTGAAGGAGTACACATCTATCAAGGATGGGCCTAAAGTAATCTTTGGTGGATCTGAAAGAGGAATCATCAAAGGATTTGGTAACATCTCTTCCAACCAAATTACCATCACTCAAGTGGCTTATGTAAAAGGTTTTAAACACAACCTGATAAACATAAGTCAGCTGAGTGATCTAGGATATGACATTTCATTTGTTAAGAATGGATGTCATACCAAAAGGTCAAGTGATCAAAAGATCATTTTGAAAGGATATATAAAGAGAAATGTTTATTGTCTTGATTTTGAGAGTGAGAACAAAGGTTCTACTGTTTGTCTTGTAGCTAATGAGAAAGCATCTCATTGTGTCAAATGGCACAAGAGGCTGGCTCATCTTAACTACAAAATAATTGGCCAACTCTTTAGCAAAGAGTTAGTGAGGAATGGTCCTCAAGTTAAGTGTATAAAGGAAGGGATATGTTCAGCTTGTCAAAAGGGCAAGCAGACAAAATCCTCCTTTCATAGCCTTGAAAACAAGGATTCAGTGAGGTGTCAATACCTCTAATATATGGATCTTTTTGTTCCTATGCTAGTTCATAGTCTAGGTAGGAAGGTCTACACTTTTGTGGTTGTAGATGACTATTCTAGATATTTCTGGGTGTTCTTTCTAAGACAGAAATTTTAAACCCCAAGTGTTTTACACAATTTTGTCAGACAAATTCAGAATGAATTGGATAGTACAGTGGTCAAAATCAGAAGTGGCCATGACACTAAATTTCAATCTGAAAGTATGACAAGATTGTGTGAAGAGTTTGGAATTTTTCAAGAATTCTCCTCACCTAGAACACCTCAGCAAAATGGTATTGCTGAAAGAAAGAATAGGACATTGATTGAAGCTGGTAGAACTCTATTGAGTGACACTTCTCTCCCAGAATATTTCTGGGCTGAGGCAGTAAACACTGCATGTCATGTGATCAACATGGCTTTTATCACCAAGTACCACAAAAATACTCTCAATGAGATCATGAAAGGTAGAAAACCAAATCTATCCTATTTTAGAATCTTTGGTTGCAAGTGTTATATCCTTAACAATGGTAAGTCTTATCTAACTAAGTTTGCTGCCAAATCCCAAGATGGGATATTTGTTGGGTACATCAACAATAGTAAGGTTTATAGGGTCTACAACTTGATTAATCAGGTTGTAGAAGAATCTGTACATGTTGTATTTAATGAAACTAGATTAATAAACAGTGAGTTGCCCTCTAGTTCATGCAGTCCAACAAGTATAAGCAATAGAATGGACAAGCTTTACATTACAGAAGGCTCAACTGCAGATGAAGGATTGGAAAATGATGGCTACTGTCCAGGGGGAGTACAAGACTCTCTAGAAGCTGATGACAACCAAGAGGTGCAACATAATTATGAAACTGGAGGTGTTCAGCTAGAAGGAATTCTACCTCCAGCTGTAAGACATCTAAAGGATCATCCAACAAATCAGATAATTGGTGATCCAAGATATGGAGTGCAAACCAGAAGTAGAAATCTGAATACAGTCCTGCACTCAAGTTTTCTATCTCAACTGGAGCCAAAGAAATTTGAAGAAGCTATCCAAGACCAACACTGGATTAATTCTATGCAAGAGGAGCTTAATCAGTTTAGAAGATGCAAGGTCTGGGAGTTTGTTCCTAAACCAAAAGACCACAACATCATTGGTACAAAGTTAATTTTTAGGAACAAGTTGGATGAGAATGGAGTTATTGTGAAGAATAAAGCAAGATTGGTTGCAAAAGGATACATGTAGGAAGATGGAATAGACTTTGATCAAACATTTGCCCCAGTAGCAAGACTGGAAGCAATCAGAATGTTCCTTGCCTATGCAGCATATCAAGGCTTCAAGGTATACCAAATTGATGTGAAATCAGCATTCCTGAATGGTGATCTAAAAGAAGAAGTCTATGTAGAGCAGCCATCAGGTTTTATAGATTCTCTTAAACCTGGTTATGTCTATAGACTTAGGAAAGCATTGTATGGGTTAAAGCAAGACCCAAGGGCTTGGTATGAAACCCTGTCTACTTTCCTTATTGAGAACAAATTCTTAAGAGGTAAAATAGACAAAACTCTATTCCTAAGGGAATCTAAAGGGAAGATAATCTTAGTTCAGATCTATGCAGATGACATAATTTTTGGGTCTACAGAGAACAACCTTTGCAAGAAGTTTGCCAAACTTATGCAAGGGAAGTTTGAAATGAGCAGTATGGGGGAACTTAAGTTCTTCTTGGGACTCCAAGTAAGACGGACTGATGATGGCTTGTCTATATCCCAGTCTAAGTTCACTAAGGAGTTAATTAATAAGTATGGTATGGAATCATCCTCCACCATGAGAACTCCTATGGGAACAAGTATGCCTATATGCAAAGATGATGCAGGTAAATCTGTAGATGAGTCTTTGTATAGATGAATAATTGGCTCTCTATTATATATCACTGATAGTAGACCAGACATTATGTATGCAACATGTGTCTGTGCTAGGTACCAAGCATGCCCTAAAGAATCACATTATACTGCAGTCAAGAGGATTTTGAGATATCTAAAGGGCACACCTAATCTAGGCCTTTGGTACCCTAGGAATGGAGATTTTCTACTAAGAGGTTTTTCAGATGCAGATTTTGCAGGCTGTAGAGAAGATAGAAAAAGTACTACAGGTACATGCCAATTCTTGGGAGGAAGATTGATATCTTGGAGCAATAAGAAGCAGACTAGTGTGGCAATATCCACAACTGAGTCTGAATATGTGGCAGCAGGAAGTTGCTGTGCACAGCTGTTGTGGATTCAACATCAGCTAAGGGACTATGGTATTCAAGTAAGTAGAACACCTTTATTATGTGATTCTAAAAGTGCCATTTTTATTGCAAACAATCTTGTTTCACATAGTAGGACTAAGCATATAGAGATAAAATACCATTTTCTTAGAGAACAAGTAGAAAAAGAAGACATCTCATTAGAATTTGTTAAAACTGATTATCAAATTGCAGATGTATTTACTAAGCCTCTGGATGAAACTAAATTCAATAAATTTAAAATTGAATTAGGAATGCTGACCATAGGTTAGTTTACCAAAAATTGGCTAAGTAAAATAGTGTCGACACATTCAGGAAAATTGTGTCGACATAGAAAAGTTATGTCGACAATTCAGGAAATTTGTGTCGACACAGAGTAAAAGTGTCGACACCAAAGGGAAAAAGAGTCGACACATCCAGAAATGTAGTGTCGACACAACCAGAGTAATGGTGTCGACACTTACAGATTTTGTGTCGACACTTGTGATAAGAGTCGACACAGAATTTCTGATGAACGACTAAGTATCTCCAGTGTCGACATATCATCAATTGGTATCAACACATAGTAGTCAGCGCCGTGTTCGAGATAATAGAAGTTTGTGTCGACACTTTTTAACAGTGTCGACACTTTTAGACAGTTTTTGCCCGCCTTTTGACCTTCTTTGATTAAAAGGGTATAAATAGGTCAAGAACTTATTCTGTTGACACGCTCACCAGGGTTTCGAGACAAAAACCTTGTGTCGACAATCTCTCTTCTCTCCAACCAAGCTTTCTCTTCATTCCAATGGAACCCAAGGTTGAAGACAACGTCAATGAAGGATATGAGTTGGTTAGGCATGCATTCGACGATGCCGACTTAGAGTTCAAACAGGTCATTTCACTTCTTGCAGAAAATGGATTAGAATATCTTGTCTCTGAACCTACTAAGATATGGAAGAAAGAAGTATTCGAGTTCTATACTGCTGCATCACTGGACTCAACTGGGTTGAAGATCAAATCCACTGTACCTGGCGAAAAAGTCAAGCTATCTTAGAAAAGGTTGCGCAAGATTCTCCATCTTCCTAGAATACATGAGGAGGAAGAGGTGTCAGCCTAAAGGTCCAGGGAGGCACTTCAATGGTGTGGATTGGATCAACCATAAAAATAGGATCTGCCATCAATAGGAAGGGCATGAATCATCAGGGGAAATTCCTGTCTGAAATAATAGGTAAAATGATCTTATGTAAACCAGGTGGCCATGATAGGATATCAGCCTAAATGTTCAGCCTGATGACTAGGGTGATCTTTAAGATTCAAACCAATTGGTCTGCAGTACTGTTTGATAAGATTAAAGAAGGAATCAAGAAGCCAAACTTGGCTAGGATCATCAGTCTGTACCTGGCTGGAATAATTCCAGAGGTAATGCAACAGATTCCTGGATCAAAGATAAACCACATGAGGAGAATGGACATAAGGTTATTCTCCAGATGGGATAGAGTTCTTTCAAAGGAGATGCCTGAGCATGGTCATGAAGATGCATAAGACCAGGAAGAGCAAGTTAGAGCACAAGTTCAGGATCTGACTGTGACTACCCAAGTCCAGGAAGAGACTATATCTGCACAGGTGCAGGGGGAGCCAATTACTGCACATTTACAGGGGGAGACAAATTCTGAACAAGTGCAAGAGGAAGAAAGAGTCAATTTATCTGAGGACATTATTCCTAAAACTGATCTTGATATTTTTAGAGTTGTAGCTGCTGCTGAAAAAGTACAATCTCCTGCTCTCACACAACAAGAATTCACTCTTGAAGAGTTGTTTCCTGATCTTGGAGGAGAAGCAGAAAAAATGGAGACCCTAAGAATTGAGGGGGAGCAGGTTGATATAGAGGAAGAGCAACAAGTAGCTGAAAAAGATATTTCTTCCACTCCTCAAGAGAGGGTTAATATTGACAGTTCTTAAGAGTCTGAGCATGAAGAAGTCAGGGAGGCTAAGAAAAAAAATTGATGGTTTTCAAGAGGAGAAGCCAAAGCTATAAGCAGGCTTTACAAGCTACTTCTTCCCAACCAGCACCTGCACTTGATTACAACAAACTTTATATGGATTTACAAGTCAAAATAAATGAGAAAAGATTGGCTCTTGAAAAGTATGTGGATGAAAGCCATAAGGCTCTTCAATTTGATCTAGCACAAGATATAAAATCAATCAAATTTGAAGTTAATCAGGATAAAAAAGAGATGACAGATTGCTTCCACAAGGGGGGCAATGCTGTGGTTTTTCTTGCAAAACAACAAGCAGAAATAAAAAAAGCAAGTGGTTGAAATGGCTGTCAAACAAGGCTATGTCCTTGAAAATCAGATAAGAATGAATGACAATCTGACAGAATCTCACAATGTATTACTTACTCAGTTTACAAATAGTGTTGTTGCAATGACTGAAGCTAAGAATAATGAAAAAGAAGATTTTGATCAGAAGTTAAAAGAGGCATTGGATTCTGTTAAGTCAGCTATTTCAACATCTCAGAAAACTATCTCTGATCAACTCCTAAAATTAAAGCAATTCTTTAAAGATGGAATAATCTATCTAGATGGACAAATCAGATTTCAAAAAGATGACTTGAGAGAGCATGTGGATAGAGAAGTCATAAAGGGGGAGAGGGTGTTAGTCTATGCTTGCTCTTCTCATGCCAAATGGGTAACCAACAGCATTAGAGCCACTCTTGGATATCCACCCTGGTGTGATGATGATAATATGGCTGAGTCAGGGGTGCAACCAATTCTACTTGAAGGTAATCAACCTGAGGTTGCCCAAGTTATTTGCCCCCCTGTAGATCTTGACATGATTCATCAGCAAGTGCAGACTATGTACAACCCTCCACAGGAAGTTACAAATGTTATTCTTGAAAAGGTAGATATGCCAGATGCTATTATCAAAGCTCAGCAAGATGCTCAGTTATCAAAGAAAATATTCAGAGAGCAAGCTGAGCTAAAGCCAGACTTTGAGCAGTGGAGCCCCACATCACGGAATATCATATTAATTGTATGGAAAGCTGTGAAAGACCAAGTACATGAAAGGGGTAAATGGTATAATGAGAAAGAATGGCAAAAGTATGAAGCCATACAAGAAGCCATACTTCAACACAGGAGAAAGGCTAAGAGTGGGAAGCTACCTCCTGATGCTCAGGAGCCAAGTAAGTACTTTTCCAAGCCTTTTCATTATTTTGAAAGACAAAGGATCAAGGCTGAGGCACAGAAAAAGACTGATTTGAAAGGAATGAAGCCCATGGAAGATACAGAACCTCCTGTTCAGGCTCAGATAATATCTGGAAAAGGGATAGTCATCAAGGAGCCAGCCCAGCCTTAGTCTTAGCTTTATTAGTTTTTGTTTGTTTGTTCAAGAACTATGTAATTGTTTGTTTGTTAAAGCAATCAATGTAAACAACTTGTAACAAACATTTTTGAGTTAATATACAAAACATTATTCTGTTATCATTTACTTTTACATCTTTATTATGTGATGTAACTATGATATGTGTTTTGTTTATATAGTTCCCTGTAATATAATGCTTATATACATAATCATGTTTATTTTCTAAGTGTTGTATATCATTGGCTAAAGGGTTATAACTTCTCCAAATAGGGGGAGATTGTTGTGTACATTGGAAAATGTGTACCTGATTTGGACAAGTCAAACTTAGCTCAATGATATACATCAAGGTGTATTTGATGTTATTTTAAGTTTATATGTACAGGTTAAGAATGTGAAAAAATACAAAGAAAAATTTTTAAGTCCATGTGTCGACACCTGAGGAAGCTGTGTCGACACTTCAGTAAGATTGTGTCGACACTTGGAAATGGCTGTGTCGACACTTCAGTGAATTTGTGTCGACACCGGGAGGCAGTGTCGACACACAGAAAAAGCTAGTCGACATCAACTGTGTCGATACCGGGAGGCAGTGTCGACACACAGAAGCAGAGTCGACATCAATTGTGTCGACACCTGGAGGCAGTGTCGACACACAAATTTTGTGTCTACAACAACTGTTTCGACACACAGGACTTGTGTCGACACACAGCTGAGTCTAGACTAAGGTTATTGCTGATGAATGATGAAGTGTTTGTGTCGACACAAATAATTAGTGTCGACATATTCTCAAGAAGCAGTGTCAAGAAGCAGTGTCGACATCAAGGCAGCTATGTCGACACCACCAAAGTTTGTGTCGACACTTAAGTCACTTGTGTCGACACATATTGACAGATGATCTCGACACATATTGACAGATGGTCTCGACACTTTATGACAGACAAACTCGACGCTTTGTTGACAAAGACAAAGGCTCAAGATCTGTTTGATGACTTGACAGTTGTGAGTTACAACAGGTTTACTGAAGCTGTCAGACTTGTCAGAAGTTAGTTATAAACCGTATCAGCCAGTTACCATGGATGAAGTCTATAAATATATGGATTCAGAAGAAAGATATATAATTAATTGTCACTACTAACACAATTAGAGATTGATCTCTGATCAAGAAAGTACGAGTCACAAAAGAAGAAGATCTTCGTGATAAGATCTAAGAAGACATTCTGAAGTTATTATCCACTCAGTTTTAGTCTTAGTTCAATTCAATCAAGAATTAAGAAGTATCTTCAAGAGGTTTGGAAAGAGAGAGTTCCAGCTATTTTAAGTCAAGAAGGAGACAATCACCAGTCTCTCAAGAAGCAGATACTGAACTATTCTGTCAAGAAGATTCAGATCTATTTCTAGAATCTAAGGAGGAAGCTGCCAGTCAGTTATATACAAAGGAAATCAACCCAACTAAGTTCAGATTCAAGAATCTTTGAAGAAAGCTAAGATCAAGTTGATTTAAGCCATCAGCCTTTTCAAGAAGCTGATCAAGAAAGTTCTTATCCCTTCTCTCTCAACTGGGGTAAGATATAATAAAATTCCTTATCAATTTCTATATGATATATTCATAGATCTGAGTTGTAAGCCTGTTTTATAAAGGCTGAGTGTAGGAGATTTGTTCTCTGAGTGGTAGGGCTGTTTATGCCTTAGTTGTAGGAGAAGGTATTCTCTGAGTTGTAGGCCTTGTGGCAAGGCTGAGGTAGGGCTTGTTAGCCTGAGTTGTAGGAACCTTATAGGGTTATGAGTTGTAGGAATCCTTCTGTATTCTGAGCTGTAGGATCTGAGGATCTGAGTTAAAGGAAGAAGTTAGGCCGAATCTAGCACACTGCTAAATAGGTGAAGGGGGAAAGTGGATTTACCCAGACCTTAGGGAACCACTATAAATTCTGTGTGCAATCTGTGAATTGTGTAGCTGTAGAATCTGTGATTGTGTGTGCTGAGTTTGCTGCAGAATTTTTTGTTCTATATTACAGCATTGTAGTTATATTCTGCTTTAAGTTAAAACAAGAATTAGAACCTATTCACCCCCCCTCTAGGTGTTTAGGTAGTCTTGAAAGTAAAACTATCACATTGCTTGAGTTCAAAGTTCATAGATCGACGACCAGAGTTCGACGATTCAGCATGAGATCGCCGAGCTCCGTTCGGAGATTGTCGAGCTCTGTTCGACATTTTCTGTTGAACTTTGTTTTTCTTAGGTATATCAGAATTCTTCTTAGCTATCTCTACAACTCCCTTTCCTTTATCTGAGATAAATTTTATTGGTGTTGTTAATACTATAGGTTGGCTGGATGAAGCACCCAAGCCCAGTGTACTGTTAAGTCTTGAATTCATTGTGCTTGTGATGTCCATCAGACTGATGCTTCTCCAATTGAGGGATTCTTCAAACTTCTTTGCCTGAGATAGTTCACTTTTCAGTGAAGCTCTCTCCTCCCTACAGCATTCCAACTCCTCAGAGAGTTTGAGGTTATCTGATTTTAAAGTGCTATGTTTAGACAATTGATTTCTGAGAGAGATAATCTCTTTCTCAGACCTTAGCAGGTCTAAACACAGTGCCTTAAATTCAAATCTAAAGTCCTCTGAATTGAAATCAAAAGAATCTATTACCTGATCTTCTTCAACTTCATGTTCGGATTCAGATTCTGACTCTTGTTCTGCATCAGAATTATGTTGAGAGGCATTGATAGCCATCATGCAGAACTCCTTCTCTTGAGCATCATCTTCATCAGCACTTGAGCTTGATGAAGCCTCTGATTCTTCTTCAGTTTCACTCAAGGTTTTAGCTACAAATCCCTTCCTGGTGTGTTTGTTCTTGCTAGAGGAGGATTTGTCATAGTTATTTCTCCTGGAGCATTTGTCTCTTCTCCTATCTTTCTTATCTTTCTTGTCCTTATTTTGATTTTCCGGACAGTCAGGCACAATGTGGCCTGGTTTCCTGCATCAAAAACAAATAATCTCTTTATTACTAGATTTATCATACCTTGGCTTTTCATGGCCTCTTGATGACTTTTTTCTGAAGTCTTTTCTAGCCATCTTATAGAATCTTTTAGCTAGTAGGCTCATTAGCTCTTCATTGCCTGTGACCTTGTCTTCAGGCTGTTCTTCTGTAGCCTTATAAGCAATTGTCTTCTCCTTCCTTGTTGCTGGAGAAGCTGTCTTTTGCTCTTCCTCTATATTTTTGATGAGCAACTCATAAGACTTGAGCAAACCTAATAAAGCTTTAGTGGTGATCTCATTCAAGCTTCTGGCATCCTTGATTGGCCAGATCCTTTAGTCCCAAGTACTGGGGAAGCACATTAGGATCTTATCATTGAGTTCAGTCAATTAAATCTCCTTGTAAAAAGTCTTTAGTTCACTAACAATCAGACTAAGTCTGATATATATGTCAGCTACTTACTTAGTTTCTCCCTTCTTGAAATCCTCATACTGGGTTATGAGATGGGATCTTCTGTCCTTTCTTTCATCAGCAGATCCTGACACAATCTCAGATAGCTTGTCCCATATTTCTTTTGCTGAGCTGCATTCAGCCACTTTTTGAAATATCTCATCAGACATTGTCTGAGCTAATATGTTCATTGCCTTTGCATCAGCAACTTTCCACTTCTTGATGTCTGCATCTGTTCCTGAAGGGAGTGGAACAACACTTGTACTTGTAGTTACTGGAGGTCTTGGACACACTGTCAAAACAGAATTAAAGATATCCTCATCAATAGAATTCATGTATAATCTAATCCTTGCCTTCTAAAGTGCACATTTAGAAAGATTGCACACTCTAGGTCTGGTGCTTGCATAGTCTTTGTTCTGTGCCATGGATTTATATGAAAAAAAATATAATAAAAATAATAACCCTCTATTAAAGATTGATCTTATCAGAGATCTTTTGGTTCAGGTGTTAACCTGTAGGAACAACCAATCTAGTGAAGATCTAGTTGTTGAATAACCAACCTGCCTCTGATACCAATTGAAAGTGAGGGTAAGATCTACCTTTACTCTAGAGGGGGGGGGGGTGAATAGAGTATATTAAAATAATTTTGCAAATTAAAAATTAATTGGCAGTGGAAGACTTGATTTATTTATATGTTTATTATGTTTGCAGTAAAATAAAGTAAAGCAAGAAACTAATTCAAAACACACAGCAAATAAAACACAGGCAACCAGAAGACAAAAGGAAGTATAGTGGTTCCCCAATCAACCTGGGTACATCCACTCTTCTACAACCCTAGGTAGGAATCCACTACATGAATAGTTGATCAGGTGTCCTGGGCACCAATGAGCTTTTGACAAGGTGCTCAAAAAACAAAACAGATTTTTTGATCAGGTGTCTTGCAACCACTGATTTTTGACAAGGTCTCAGAAACCAAACACAAAACTTTTGAAGGGAGTTTTGAGTAACCCTTTTACAGTATAAGAAAAGAAAAGGAGGTGAAGTTGTTCTTCTATGTCAACAGTCAAAGAGAAGACTAGTGGATTGATGATGTCAAAGCTCCCCCTGAGATTTGCAGTTGTTCAGGAGAAGAAGCTTTGCACATGGAGATAGGCCTTCAGAATGATTGAGATCTCTAGCAAAAGATGATTTCAGCAATGGCTGAAATGTGTTGTGTCTGGAGTCTTGATTGATGAAGCCTTGAACACTTGAATCAGAGATGAGATACTGTAATCCTGTAGTTCTTGTGTGTGTCACACATATCTAAGATATTGTTCTTAGTTTTTCTCTTGTTGGTATTATTGTTGTATTGTCTGTCTCCATTGTCTTAAAAGATATATTGAAATCCAATCTTCTAGATAGCCGTTGGCCAGTCATAAATGACTTCCTTAATTGATAAATATCTCTGGAGGAAAGTCCTAAGAAACATTCTCTTTTAGTCTCCTTGAAACTTGCTCTAGATTGATTAAAATGGCTAAAAAATCCTTTGCATTAACTGCTGGATATGAATAAATTTGAATTCCATAACTAACTGAATTTGAAATCCTGAAATCGTCGATCTCTCAAGAAAATCGTCGATCTGAGCTCGACTATCGTCGACCTGAGCTCAGAGACTAGAACTTGACTTGAAACAGAAATCGTCGATCTGAGCTCGACTATCGTCGATCTGAGCTCAGAGATCTTTATTTTGTCTAGAGACATAAACGTCAATCTGATCTCGAATATCGTCGAACCGAGTTCGACGACTCGTTGAACTAAGCTCAGAGATAATCGAATTGAGTTCGACGCCTAGTCGATCTGAGCTCGACGATAATTGCCTGAGTCTTTCTGCACTTGTAATCTGATCTAGGAGGTCTTGGGGGCAGCTTTCAAACCTAAGTTCTAAGCCTTAAACCTATTCTAGTTTGACCTTTAAATCTATACAATGAGGTCAAGACACATTCCTAAGGACATAGTGATCCTTACCCAAATCAGTAATAGGATGTTCCAACAATCTCCCCCTATTTTGGTTAGGATTACTATTTACAAGACAGATGAATTAAAAAGCATACACACAGAAATAAATGCAAATACAACATTGCAGAATAATGAAATGCAACAATGATGAAGCAAATGAATTATTACAGCAGATTGTCAGAGAGAGAGATAAACTGTTCATCTTACATAATTAGTCATTTTCCTTGCCCTTTTTGAATAAAATCTCTGTTGGGATTTTCAGCTTCTTTCTTAGATCTTCTGTCATCAGCAGCAGCTAGGGAGGTTTGAGATTTGGGTCTGGGGAAAACTGCCTCTGGGTGCAACTTCATGTTACTTTCTGGGTCAAAGAATTTTCTAGAAGAATATCTCTCAAGCTCTTTCTTTCTTTGTTCAGATAATGTAGTAATATTTGAAGTATCTTTTCCTTATTCTCTTACTTTCTTTATCTAGTCTAAAGCAGCTAATTCCTTCATCCTTGCTGTCCAAGAGATAGGATTGTTCTCTGGATCTTCATAGGGAACAAGAGGTTCATATCTATTGATAGTATCAGCAGGAGGAGCTCTTGAGGGAACAATTTCTTTGAGCTTATATGGGAATGGACCAGAAGTTAAATCAATTGGGCCTTGTCCTTCCCTTTGATAAGGATGCTGTCTGGATGTCCTCTTGAATATACTTTGTATCCTCTTTGATTTCCTCTATATTGGCCTCTTCTGGACTGGTAGCCTTTTTGTTGATATCCTCTGGATTGTGATCTATCTTGAACCTGAGAGGAACTTTGAGTTGTAGCATGAGAGGTTTGTTGTGTTGAACTTCCACCAGATCCTGCATCTAGAGAGGGAGGAGGAGGAGGATTATGATGAGATGTGCTTTGTCATACTTCCTCCTCTTCTTCATAGACTTCAACTGGTTCTTAGAAAAGATCATCAAGTGTTCAGTGATAGGAAAATCATGCAGAATGTAGTAGGGAATATCATTATCATTAGTGACTTTTTGTGGAGGGTCTATCTTCAATGCTTTGCTTCTTGCTTTCCTCTTCCTTGCAATGGTTGCAGAGGAGTCATCAGAATCAGTTCTAAATTCGTCACTGTCTAAGCTTTGAGGATTGTCATACATCTCATCAATCCTTTTAATATATTCTTGCTGTTGTTTAGTTTGTTTAAATGAAGCAGCAGCAGCAAGAACATGAGTAGTAACAGAAGCTGGAGCAAGAGCAGAAGTAGCAACACTAGTATGAGCAATAACAGTAGCACGAGTAGCACTAACAGCAGGAATAGAAACACTAACAATAGGAGCAGCACAAACATCAAAAACAACAATAATAGCAGCAACAACAATCGAAACAACACTATCCACTACAGCAGGCTCAAAAATACTAGCAGGCTCTGAAACACTAGCCTGTGACATCATCATATCATCAGCAGTATCAAAACAGACTTTCTCAGTAGCAGTATCAACACACACATTATAAATAGTAGTAATAAATTCCACAGCCTTGATAGAATTGATATAAGATAATATCAAGTTGGGATCCCAGCTAGAGACAGATACAATGACCTTAGTAAGATCTTCAGCTTCTTGGTCTAGAAGATATCTGCTATAGAGAGCATCAAAATCTGAAAGCAGTGACCCGAAGTCAACTACATTGAATACTGGAACTGGAGCTGGGGCTGGAGTCACTGGCAGATGTGACACTACTTCTGGAGCAGGCAGCATCACTTCTTCATTTGGCAGCCTGGATTCAGTATAAACTAGATCAAGGCACCCCAAAGAAGGGATTGCCTGAGGAGGATGGAAAGAAGAAAGCCTGGCAGATAACTCACTGATTGATTTAAAAAGTGGAGACTTGGAGGTATCCAGCAAGAGTGTTAGCCTGGGAGCTAAAATCTCATATAGTTTATCTACAAGGGCAGGAATGTCTACTTGCTCAAGGGATGCTTGAGTAGAGGAAGAGTAGAAAGGTGTAGAGGTTAATGGTGTTGGTGGAGCTTCAGTTATGTGGAGAGATGATGCGGATGGTAGTAGTATGGATGGTTCTGATATAGGGATGGTGGTGATGGATGTCACTGGAATGGAGATTGATGGGGTGAAAGATGGTTGAGCCTGAATATCTTGTAGCAGTTGTTGGTAAGAAGTAGAAGATGATGGGGGCTCTAGAGGTGATGAATGATAATCATCCATAAAGGAATCATCTAACAGATTGAATGATGAAAGGTGGAGGGATTAATCAATGTCAAGAGGGGGATAATAATGTAGAGGATGTAATTGCTCTTGATGAGTGGCTGGTGGCGGTGAAGAGATAGTTGGAGATGGAATTGAGATGAGAGAGGAAATTGTGATGGGTGAAGAAATTGTGATGGGGGATGAAATTGAAATGGTGGATGTCGGGATGGTTGAAGAAATAGGAGGTGGAGATGGTTGAGATGAGGAGGATGCAGGTAATTTTTCTAGGGGGTAGTTGCCTGAGGGGAAGTGACTGGAATAGTCCTTGTTCCTTAAGTGGTGGTAGCTGTAGGACCCCTGCTGAGTTTGGCAATTTGCCTATCCCACTTTCCAAAGAGAGCACAGGAGAGTCTCTTGGAAGCATTGATGTGCATACCATTGGACACAAGCAATTGGGGGCATCTGTTATGCAAGAACAAGCCTAATATCCTCCCAAAGTTAACAAAGTTCTTGTCAATCTTCTTCTTAATTAAATCAAAAAAAAAGTTCTCCCCAATTCAGATGTTTCTTATCAACTATAGCAGCCATCAAACAAAATTGATACCTAGATATTGTATCATGAGAAGAATGTTTTACTAACAGTACTTTTCCCACTATATCAGCCAAGAACCTATACTCTACTGAGAGGTTTTCTTAAGCAATTTGTTAGGGTTTGCTGCTGAATGTCCCATTCTATCCAACATAGTAGAAAACTCTTCTCCAGACAATTCCACTGTATCATGTCCAGTTCTTAATTGGAAAACTTCTGTTAGAAGTGCAGGAGTAAGGGATACCTGGGTTCCTGATATACTCCCGACCACAGTATTTTGATCCAGATTGTGGGCTGTGTACACCCATTCTTTAATCTCATCTGCAGCCAACTTCATCCTTGAAGTCATGATTGTCACAAACTGTTGCTCCTTGAACAACTCTATAATATCCTTGAATATCTAGTCACTTCCTTCAAACGAATCCATGTCTATCTTTCTTGTTGCTCCTTGAATAGCTATATAGTATCCTTGAACTGTGCTCGACGTTTTTTCCAAAGATCGTCGAACGGAGATCGACGTCCTCAGAAATCGTCGATCGGAGTTCAGTATTTTCTAGATAGTGCTAGGCTATCTCTTTCCGTTCAAAGATCGTTGAACGGAGCTCGACACTCTCTAATATCGTCGAACGAAGATCGATGATGTTGAACACCTTTCAGATTCCTTTAGAAGCCCAGATCGTCGAACTGAGTTCAACGATCTTTCTTTTTCAGTGTCGAACCCTGATATAAAATTCATTTTTGGCCGTCGTTCTCCTTTTGCGCATTCATACTTTCTACAGAGCTTTCTTTCCCTCCAAACCTCTATGCACTTGGTCTTGTTTGTTCATTTTTGCAGGAAAACATGGCCGTCTCTGTTGTCGTCTTAGCCGCAATGAAGTTTGACATCGGTTTTGATATAGACAAGGATTCGTTTGAAGGAAGTGATAAGATATTCAAGGATATTCTAGAGCTGTTCAAGGAGCAATAGTTGGTGACAATCATGACTACAAGGATGAAGTTGGCTGCAGATGAGATTAAAGAATGGGTGTACACAACCCACAATCTGGATCAAAATACTGTGGTCGGGAGTATATCAGGAACCCAGGTATCCCTTACTCCTACACTTCTAACAAAAGTTTTCTAATGAAGTACTGGACATGATATAGTGGAATTGTCTCGAGAAGAGTTTTCTACTATGTTGGATAGAATGGGACATTCAGCAACAAACCCTAACAAATTGCTTAAGAAAAACCTCTCAGTAGAGTATAGGTTCTTGGCAGATGTAGTGGGAAAAGTATTGTTAGCAAAACATTCTGCTCATGATACAATATCTAGGTATCAGTTTTGTTTGATGGCTGCTATAGTTGATAAGAAACATCTGAATTTGGGAGAACTCTTTTTTGATTTAATTAAGAAGAAGATTAACAAGAACTTTGTTAACTTTGGGAGGATATTAGGCTTGTTCTTGCATAACAGATGCCCCCAATTGCTTCTGTCCAATGGTATGCACATCAATGCTTCCAAGAGACTCTCCTGTGCTCTCTTTGGAAAGTGGGATAGGCAAATTATCAAACCCAGCAGGGGTCCTACAACTACCACCACTTCAGGCCCAAGGACTATTCCAGTCACTTCCCCTCAAGAAACTGCCCCCCTAAAAGAATTGTCTGCTTCCTCCTCATCTCCACCATCTCCACCTCCTGTTTCTTTAACCATCCCTACATCCACCATTTCAATTTCACCCCCCATCAAAATTTCTTCACCCATCACAATTTCCTCTCCCATCTCAATTTCATCTCCAACTATCTCTTCACCACCATAAGCCACTCATCAAGAGCAATTCCATCCTCTACATTATTATCCCCCTCTTGACATTAATTCATCCCTCCACCTTTCATCATTCAATCTGTTAGATGATTCCTTTATGGATGATTCTCATTCATCACCTCTAAAGCCCCCATCATCTTCTACTTCTTACCAATAACTACTACAAGATATTCTGGCTCAACCATCTTTCACCCCATCCAACTCCATTCCAGTGACATCCATCACCACCATCCCTATATCAGAACCATCCATACCACTACCATCCACATCATCTCTCCACATAACTGAAGCTCCACCAACACTATCAACCTCTGTACCTTTCTCCTCTACCTCTACTCAAGCATCCCTTGAGCAAGTAGACATTCCTGCCCTTGCAGATAAACTATATGAGATGTTAGCTCCCAGGCTAACACTCTTGCTGGATACTTCCATGGCTCCACTTCTTAAATCAATCAATGAGTTATCTGCCAGGCTTTCTTCTTTCTATCCTCCTCAGGGAATCCCTTCTTTGGGGTTCCTTGATCTAGTTTATACTGAATCCAGGCAGGGGGAGATGCCAAATGAAGAAGTGATGTTGCCTGCTCCAGAAGAAGTAGTGCTAGATCTGCCAGTGACTCCATCCCCAACTCCAGTTTCAGTATTCAATCTAGTTTACTTCAGGTCACTGCTTTCAGATTTTGATGCTATCTATAGCAGATATCTTCCAGCCCAAGAAGTTGAAGATCTTACTAAGGCCATTATGTCTGTCTCTAGCTGTAATCCCAGCTTGATATTATCTTATATCAATTCTATCAAGGCTGTGGAAATTATTACTACTATTGATAATGTGTTTGTTGATACTGCTGTCGGGAAAGTTTGTTTTGATACTGCTGATGATATGATGATGACAGAGGCTAGTGTTTCAGAGCCTGCTGATATTATTGAGCCTGCTGTAGTGGATAGTGCTGTTTCTGTTGCTGCTGCTGCTGTTAATGTTGTTTCTTATGTTTGTGCTACTCCTGTTGTTAGTGTTTCTGTTCCTGCTGTCAGTGCTGCTCCTGCTATTGTTATTGCTCATGCTAGTGTTGCTACTTCTGCTCTTTCTCCAGCTTCTGTTACTGCTCCTGTTCTTGCTGCTGCTGCTTCATCTAAACAAACTAAACAACAGCAAGAATATATTAAAAGGATTGATGAGATGTATGAAAATCCTCAAAGCTCAGACAGTGATGAATTTAGAACTGATTCTGATGACTCCTCTGTAACCATTGCAAGGAAGAGGAACAAAGCATTGAAGAGAGTCCCTCCAGAAAAAGTCACTAATTATAATGATATTCCCTACTACATTCTGCATGATTATCCTATCACTGAACACTGGATGCAATTTTCTTAGAACCAGTTGAAGTCTATGAAGAAGAGGAGGAAGTATGACAAAGGCACATCTCGTCATAATCCTCCTCCTCCTCCCTCTCCAGATGCAGGATCTGGTGTAAGTTCAACACAACAAACCTCTCATGCTACAACTCAGTTCCTCTCAGGTTCAAGATAGATCACAATCCAGAGGATATCAACAAAGAGGCTACCAGTCCAGAAGAGGACAATATAGAAGAAATCAAAGAGGATACAGAGTATATTCAAGAGGACAATCTAGACAGCATCCTTATCAAAGGGAAGGACAAGACCCAATTTATTTAACTTCTGGTCCATTCCCATATAAGCTCAAAGAAATTGTTCCCTCAAGAGCTCCTCCTGCTGATACTATCAATAGATATGAACCTCCTGTTCCCTATGAAGATCCAGAGAACAATCCTATCTCTTGGACAGCAAGAATGAAGGAATTAGCTGCTTTAGACTAGATAAAGAAAGCAAGAGAACAAGGAAAAGATACTTCAAATATTACTACATTATCTGAATAAAGAAAGAAAGAGCTTGAGAGATATTCTTCTAGAAAATTCTTTGACCCAGAAAGTTACATGAAGGTACACCCAGAGGCAGTTGTTACCAGACCTAAATCTCAAACCTCCCTAGGTGCTGCTGATGACAGAAGATCTAAGAAAGAAGCTGAAAATCCCAATAGAGAAATTTTATTCAAAAAGGGCAAGGAAAAGGACTAATTATGTAAGCTGAACAGTTTATCTCTCTCTCTGACAATCTACTGTAATCATTCATTTGCTTCTGCATGCTGCATTTCATTATTCTGCAATGTTGTATTTGCTTTTATTTCTGCTTGTATGCTTTTTAATTCCTCTGTCATGTAAATAGTAATCCTACCCAAATAGGGGGAGATTGTTGGAACATCCTATTACTGATTTGGGTAAGGATCACTATGTCCTTAGGAAAGTGTCTTGACCTCATTGTATAGATTTAAAGGTCAAACTAGAATAGGTCTAAGGCTTAGAACTTAGGTTTGAAAGCTGCCCCAAGAGCTCCTAGATCAGATTACAAGTGCAGAAAGACTCAGGCAATTATCGTCGAGCTCAGATTGACGAGGCGTCGAACTCAGTTTGACTATCTCTGAGCTCAGTTCCACGAGTCATCGAACTCGGTTCGACGATCTTCGAGCTCAGATCGACGTTTCTGTCTCTAAACAAAATCTAGATCTCTGAGCTCAGATCGACGATAGTCGAGCTCAGATCGACGATATTTGTTTAAAGTCAAGTTCTAGTCTCTGAGCTCAGGTCGACGATAGTCAAGCTCAGATCGACGATTTTCTTGAGAAATCGACGATTTCGGGATTTCAAATTCAGTCAGTTATGGAATTCAAATTTATTCATATCCAGCAGTTAATGCAAAGGATTTTGTATCCGTTTCAATCAATCTAGAGAAAGTTTTAAGGAGACTAAAAGAGAATGTTTCTTAGGACTTTCTTCCAGAGACAGTTATCAATTAAGGAAGTCATTTATGACTGGCCAACGACTATCTAGAAGATTGGATTTAAATATATCTTTTCAGACAATAGAGACAGACAATACAACAACAATACCAACAAGAGAAAAACTAAGAATAATATCTGAGATCTGTGAGACACACACAAGAACTACAGGATTACAGTATCTCATCTCTGATTCAAGTGTTCAAGGCTTCATCAATCAAGACTCTAGACACAATACATTTCAGCCATTGCTGAAATCATCTTTTGCTGGAGATCTAATTCATTCTGAAGGCCTATCTCCCTGTGCAAAGCTTCTTCTCCTGAACAACTGCAAATCTCAGGGGGAGCTTTGACATCATCAATCCACTTGTCTTCTCTTTGACTGTTGATAGAGAAGAACAACTTCACCTCCTTTTCTTTTCTTGTGCTGTAAAAGGGTTACTCAAAACTCCCTTCAAAAGTTTTGTGTTTGGTTTCTGAGACCTTGTCAAAACTCAGTGGTGGCAAGACACCTGATCAAAAAATCTATTTTGGTTTTTGAGCACCTTGTCAAAAGCTCATTGGTGCCAAGGACACCTGATCAACTATTCCTGCAGTGGATTCCTATCTAGGGTGGTAGAAGAGTGGATGTACCCAGGTTGATTGGGGAACCACTATAGTTCCTTGTGTCTTCTGGTTGCCTGTGTTTTATTTGCTGTGTGCTGTGAATTATTTTCTTGCTTTACTTTATTTTACTGCAAGCACAATACACCTATAAATAAATCAAGTCTTCCACTGTCAATTAATTTTTAATTTGCAAAATTATTTTAATATACTCTATTCACCCCCCTCTAGAGTAAAGGTAGATCTTACCCTCACTTTCACATACCATTGTGGGAGAAAACTAAAAAGGGAAAACAAAATCAGTGGACCGATGAAGATACAAAAGAGGTTTATAATAAGCTTTCGGAACCTCATGAGGAACAAAAAAAGGAAAAAGGAGAAGAAAAATTAACCATGTAAGAAGCCTATACAATCGTACTTGGTAAACGATCAGGTTATATTCCTGGCATGGGCCCAAGACCAAAACCTTTTGAATGTGAAAGTAGTAATGGAAAACGTCTCAAAGCACAAATTCGAGCTGAATTAGAAGCAGAGTTTAGAGCACGTTTTCAAGAAATGGAGGACAAAGTGGCTCAGAGGGAGGCTCAAATGGAGCAAAGAGAAGCATGCATGGAGCAAATGGAGGCACGAATGCTAGCATTCATAGAACAAAGGCAAATAGAGGATCAGATGGACAGTACTAACTAAAGAAACTTTGGCTAATTATAAATTTTTTTTTGTTGAATCATTCAAATTTGTTTACTTATCATAGTTAATGCACTTATCCTTTCATTCAATTGTCTGAAACGATTCATCCTTCAATGGTTCTTTTTCTCTCTTATTAAGTTGTCATAGTAGACTATTACTAGATTTTTATCATTGGTTCATCCTTTCATTATAATATTATTAGATTTTCTATAAAGATAGTTGATGTAAAAAATAGTTCTGTAGAACCAATGATATTTTGGTTCCAGCACTTCCAAACAGTAGTTTGTCTGTCCAATACTATTTTCCATCATTTTAAAGAGTAGTGGTACTATTGTAGCTATTTTATGTTATGAATTTTGTTGTATTTAGTATTATTATTATATTTCCTTAGTTTAAGATATTTTTTCTATTATATTCCCTTAGTTTAAGATCTGTTTTTCTATTTGTTACACCTTGATTTCAAAATGAAGAAGTGCATCGAATCAGTTCGTGTCAGTTGGTTGATGGTATATGCTCTCAGGAAGTTCTATCGGTTCCAAAAACATGGAGTAGATTGCGGGGTTGTGAGACAAACCCAAAGTTATTATCACCAAACTCTAAAGATATTGCTTCATTGGCAAGCCTAACTTCTAGACTCATTGATTTGATTTCTGAAATTAACATTATGTTTGGCTGCAACAGTCCAATCATTTGTGTGAGTCTACCCTAAACTAGATAAATATAATTGTTATTTTTTTTCATGTGAGTGAAAATTTGCTTTGGACTCCTTGCAGGATAATTTGGAGCCAACATCCACCTCTTGGGTTGAACCTGATTCCCTCGATCTCATGGTATGATGATCAATTAGAGATGGGGTATTCCATTTCAGTGGCCCTGTTTATGATGGCTAGTTTATAACATCAGACATGGGGCTGGCACAGCAGGCAGCCATGTTTGGACAAGGTTTGATTGGGCAGGGAATGCCCATGAAAATAGCTTTATTTGCGACGCTCGCTACAGCTGGACAGAACCTAGCCGCCTTCAGTATCAATCCGTTGATGCTCGTCGTAGCTGTACACCGCTCTTGTAGGAGCATTGAGTATTGGAGTTTAATCTACTATGGTACTCATGCAGTAATGGCACAACAACACAACGAGTCACCAATGTTTTCAAGGGACTACACCACCAGGAACACAACAAGCTAGTGGTGGCAATGCCAGTTCTTACTAGTTCTCATGTGGTGAATAATTTTCTAGCTCTCAGCTTGCCAAAATGTTTATTATGAACCTTGCATCTTGACTTCTGGCTATCAAAATAATTCTCCTTTAACCCTGCTCTTGTAGGAGCATTGAGTGCTGGAGTTTCATCTAATATATATAGGTTCTCAAGCTACAATTGCACAACTGCACTGCAGGAATTTTAGCTATCAAAATGCAGTGTTCTAGAAGTCTACATGTCTGGATTGTAGTTCAAGCACTTCCAGACAGTAGTTTTTCTTTCCAAAACTCCTGTCCAACATTTTCAAACAGGTTAACAATAATTTTTAAGTGTTAGAGCTGCTGTTTTCATGTTTAAAATTGTCGTTCAAGCAGTCTATGAGTGATGAATTACTGTTCTAGCACTTCCGAACAGTAGTTTGTCTGTCCAATACTATTTTCCAGCATTTTGAAGAGTAGTGGTACTATTGTAGCTGTTTTATGTTATGAATTTTGTTGTATTTTGTATTTTTATTATATTTCCTTAGTATAAGATATTTTTTTTATTATATTCCCTTAGTTTAAGATCTGTTTTTCTATTTTTTACGCCTTGCTTTCAAAATGAAGAAGAGCATGGAATCAGTCCGTGTCAGTTGGTTGATGGTATAACTCTTAGGATGTTCTATCGGTTCCAAAAACATGGAGTAGATTGCGGGGTTGTGAGACAAACCCAAAGTTATTATCACCAAACTCTAAAGATATTGCTTCATTGGCAAGCCTAACTTCTAGACTCTTGATTTCTGAAATTGACATTATGTTTTTGGCCGCTACAGTCCAATCATTTATGTGAGTCCACCCTAAACTAGATAAATATAATTGTAATTTTTTCATGTGAGTGAAAAATTTGCTTTAGACTCCTTGTAGGATAATTTGGAGCCAACATCCACCTCTTGTGTTGAACCTGATTCTCTCGATCTCTTGGTATGATGATCAATTAGAGATGGGGTCTACCATTTAGGCAGCCCTGTTTATGGTGGCTAGTTTACGGCATCAGACATGGGGCTGGCATAGCAGGCGGCCATGTTTGGATAAGGTTTGATTGGGCAGGGAATGCCCATGAAAATAGCTTTACTGGCGACGCTCGCTGCAGATGAACAGAACCAAGCCGCCTTCAGTATCAATCTAGCGATGCTCGTTGAAGCTGGACACTGCTCTAATAGGAGCATTGAGTGCTGGAGTTTCATCAACTATGGTCCTCAAGCAGCAATGCATAATAGCACAACAAGTCACCAATGTTTTTAAGGGACTACACCACCAGGAAGGCAGGAACATAACAAGCTAGTGGTGGCAGTGCTAGTTCTTACTAGTTCTCATTAGGTGAATCCTACATGTGATAAAGATAAATGTTAATGGCTAGCTTCTGAACTCATTGATTTGATAAATCTTCAAGAGCATACTGTTTATTATACATTTTTTTCATGTAAGGAGAGTAATAAAGATAAATGTTTTATATATAGATTTCTATTGAGGGGTTTGGATTATATATCTCCCACTTTCTTTTTACTATTAATACAAAATTTGTTTGATTGAGATTCGCTTACAAATTACATATTATATCTATTATTGTCTTTTATCTTGAATATATTTGGATTCAATTTAATAGCAAAAAATAAATTTATTTAAAATAGGTACATGTGAATAATTATAAAATATTAGTTATAAAATATTTCATTATTAAATGTGATATTGAGTGACTAAAAATTTGGTTTTTATTGCATTAAATAATTAGTGACTGAATTAATTTGGTCACAAATTATATTTTGTGACAAGTAAGTTGGTCATTATTGCATTAAAATAATTAGTGACTAAATTAATTTGGTCACAAAAAAGTATCTTTTAGTGACAAGAAATTTAGTCACTAAAAATAATTGGCAACGGAGATTTCTTTCATCACTAGAAAATGCATTTAGTGACGAAAATTAATTTGGTCACAAAAAATATTTAATGACAAGCTTTTTGCAACCACCTTGTGACGGATTTTATTTGGTCACTAAATAGGTAGGTGGTAAATAAAAGCGGAAAAGAAAGCAGTAAAATTGCAAGTCCTACTCAAACGAGTAGGCAGGGAATGAAAGTAGTAAAGAAAGCAATAAAAGAAAGCAGAAAAGTCTATCTCGTACACGCACACGCTCTACATAATCGAAGAAAGAAGTAAAAGGAAAGCAATAAAAAAAGCGATAAAATCTAACCCCTACACGCACACACTCTACAAAAAGAGAAAAACGAAGTGATCGTAAAATTAAAACAATTACCAATCTACTTTTAGAATATGATACAAATGCATAAAAAGAGAAAATAAAAATTAAAGGAGCAAAAGTTTTGAAAATTAAAAACAAAAATCAAAGTGTTACAAAAATTAAAACGATTCGATATTCATTCTTATAACTTTATAGAAATACAAAAAAGTGGAAATAAAGTTATAAAGAATAAAAAGTTTTACAATAATAAAATGTCTAAGTTAAAAGAAAACCACTTTAAAATCAATTTTATAAATTCATAAGAATGAACATAAAAAAGTACTTAATCAAAACAAAAAAGCTAAGGGCAAGTGAGAAGAAAAGCTAGTACAAAGCTAAGTTACAAAAAAATTGAAAACATAAAATTACTTTTACTCTCATACACACACACACACACCCATTTTAAAGAGAAAGAACAAAGGGTAAAATAAAGGATAAAATGGAGAGATAAGTGAGACACCCAAATGAAATTCCATAAAAACATAAGGAGAGAAAATCTAAACATTTTATTAATCTAAAAAGAGGGTTACAAAAAGCTAAAATAAACTTAGAGAGGGAGGGAGAAAGTTCTCTTTACATGGCAAGGAAGAACACCTAGGCAACCCACAACAATAAAATTGGCTCAAAAAAGTGAACCCGTGGCTTTTACAGCAAAGTTCTATTTATGGGCAAAAAATTCGGATTACATGCCCTGGTCATGGGCATGACGGGGGGGGGGGGGGGGGGGGGGTGTTGGGATGGTGTGCTAGTGAAGCTGGAAAGCAGGTGGAAAGTTGACATTGGGGAACTTCTAGAAGATCCACGTGGTAGTAACGAGAGTGTTCGTCGGTTACAGGCATGTAGGATGGGCGTGATTGGCAAAACCGTCGAATCCTTGCCTTGCTGGCAGCGTCTTGTCTGGAATAGTTGGAGAGGTTATGGGCATGCGTCGAATGATACAGGTATGTCAGAAATGTATGACTGGCAAAGGCATCAAGCGTTGAGTCAAGTTCGACGAACGTCAAGCATCAAGTGTTGAGTCAAGTTCGACGAACGTCGAGTCAGCTTTGACACAGGCGTGTCGGACGGGACACGGGCGTGTTCTGATTTTTGATTGCTGACAGCATTTTTCCATAAGAATCAAAGTTACACGGCCCGTGACGGGCATGACAGACAGGTCACGAGCGTGTACTTTGAATTTTCTTCATTTTTTGCAAAATTTCTAAAAAAAGAAAATAAAGTTAGGTTAGAATGGAATATACAAAAAAAACATTTTATTGAACAAAAGTAACTAAAAATACTGAAAATAAACTAAATAAGACATAAATAAAGTACTGAAAAATGCAAATATTACAACTCATCAAATACCCCCATACTTAAGCTTTTGCTATTCCAGAGCAAAAGTTGGAGATATACTTATAAGGAATTAAAAGAAATCCTAAATTTAGCTATCACTTAAATCAATTAAAAAAGAGATCATAATAAACATACGGGGTATAAGAGTTAATTTCCTAAATTATGAAAATAATTTGAATATAGGAAAATTTTTCGCCAAAAGACTTCTTGATTAATCAAATAAAAAGCAGAAATTGTAATCGTTAGTTTAACAAAAAAAAAAAATTAGATTTATAGGAACTTTGGCTAATAAGAGTTTAAATGAAATAATGCAATTTAAAAATTATGCTCTTAAAAGTTTTTAAATTAATTCTAGAATCATTTAAATTGGCTAAGGGGGTTTGTTTTGGTTTATAAAGAGGGCTTAGTTTTAGAGGTGAGATATTTTTTCTCAAACCTCCAATGAATTTTTGATGTGAATGTTTAGAAAAATGAAATCTTATTTTCCATAACATGTAAATTTTGTACAACTTCAAATAACCCAATATATATGTATAGGAGTAATGAATTTTATCCTCTTATTCTGTAATATATAATCTTTTCAAATATTGAATGCCCGTGTTTACTGAACGAAATCATATTCCCATTGACATAGGTTCTTTTAAGGATAAAAATTTTATCATGCCAAGTAAGACATGAAATATATGGGGAGATAGAGTTTATTTTTTCAAAAAGAAAACTAGATTTTAATAAAAAAAAAATGAGAGCAACTTTGATAAATTGAGCGTTCATTTATTTCAAAAAGCATGAAGTAAACATAATTGAAGTCTAAGATTGTTTATTTCTAACATAATACATGCACCTCTATTTTAGATAAATTAGAAGTAGCGCCAAAAATGAGTCCCCTATCAAAAGCAAAAAGACAAAAAAATTCTTTAAAACTTAATCCCGGATATTTAAATCTATCATTCTTTAATTAATAAATGAATAGTAAATAAAGGATTAATAAAATTCGCTTATAAATAAAACTCGAAACAAAATTTTTGGAAAGCAAGGTGGTTAAGAATGGTGTATTCGATTTATTTGTTTCTTAATAAAATTTTTTGGATTTTTGTAGAGTTATGATTTTTTTTTAGTGTTATTCTATTTTTTTAAAAAAATTTAGTTATGATTTTTTTTCATTTACGAACATATTTATAAGCAGAGGAAGAGAAATTATTTACAAAGATGAGAGAGAATGAAAGAGGAGAAAGAGTGTATTTGTAAAAATATTTGCAAAGTATAAATTTTTTTGAAAATTTTGTTTTATAATTTGTTTGATTTTTTATTTTTGTTGATGGAAACCCAAAAATAAATTTTTTTGAGTTTTCATTTTATAAAATTTCTTTTGTTTTCATTTTTTTGTGTTTTTTTTGTGTTTTTAAAGAGGTACAGAAAATAGAATTGCAGAAAATGAAAGTATAAAAAATAGAAAAACACCCCCATACTTAATTCCAACAATATCCCCAATGTTGCAATGTAAGTATGAGGAATGATAAGAAATAAAATGCATGTATGTACATAAATAAAGAGGAAGGGTAGGAACTTCCCTGGAACATGTTCGGGGAGGCCCGTTTTAGAAACCCTGCAGAAATTAAAGGAAGTGCAAAAAGATAAATATGGGGTGCATCTTGGGAGCGCTTTGTTTATAGTTATCTAGCTTGACTATTTAGGCGGGGGGTTATAGTATTTAGGACAGGTTATAAACGGAGGAGGATGGAAGGGAGGAAATTGTTTTATAGGCAGCTATATATAATTAACTTTTTGTTTTTTTGAATTTTTTTTCATTTTCTGGTTTTTGGATTTTCGAAATAAAAAAGGAGAGAAAAAATAGGCGACCGACCTTTTATTTTTTAAAAAATACTACATAATTAAAAATTTTATTTTTGATTTTCGAAAGAGAAATAAAAAATATTAAGACAAAGGGGGAAGAACTTTTTGGTTTTTAAGTAGAGTTTTTATGTTTGTAAGATATTTTTTTGTTTTTTAGATAAGTTTTTTTAAGAAGTGTTTTTTTTAGTGTTTAGCATAATTTTTTAGATAATTTTGTTCAGATATTTATATATATAGGTAAAAGTAATAGATTCCTAGATTCAAAATAATAACACGGAACTCCCAGTCAACGGCCCCAAAAACTTGATGACCGCGAAACCCGCCATCTTTTAGAGTGGAAGTAGGTGTCGACTGGGGTCGAATGTCGCAGACTGCTAAAAATGAGTTTTAACGAAATGAAGCAAGTGCACCTATCGCATGTAGTACGAGATATTCCGGTTGGGAATATCGAGTCGTATTATTTGTGGGGATGGTTTAACTATTTCTACTCCTCTAGGAGGGACTATTATTTTTGCCACTGATTAACTTATCGGGTTAATTAATTATATAAGGCAGTTTTAAAAATGCAGAAAGAAAACTTAGAAAATCGATGAAGAAATAACGCTCGGTATCAAAATAATTAAGACTAAAATAATTTTAGTTAACTAGAGATCCTAGGTTTCAAATTAATTAAAGGGCATCTTGGCCGTGGATGCTCCATAAAATGAGCTCATGTATCTCTAGGACTATCGCTTACCTGAACATTAAGACTATTCGACCGGGATCTCGCCCGATAAAGGATTCCTCTTAATGCCCGCATTATGCTAAGAACCCCGCTATTGGGTGAGGAACCAATCTTATAGAATTCCACTTCTCCTCTCTTGAGGTTATGCATGTAATTCTCTTTACCCAAGGGTGATCAGTCCATACGCACGGCCTCTCGGCTAGCTAGCATATGGATAATGGAAATAAATCCCACACATCGATATGTGTTCCTATGTGTCGCATACCCGGGTCAAATCTTAAGTTCTTTAATTAAATAGAAAAAGAAGACCTTTAATAATTAAAAAATATTTTTATGTCCCAATGCTCTTCGATACTAAGGGCTAAGAGCAATTAGCCACTCATCAGAATGGGGACGGCTTATGGGTTTGGTGACACGTGAGTTAGAAAATAAACACTAAATGATTATAAAAATACTGAAAAAGAACTCATGCACACCAAAGTCATAAAAAAAGGAATGTCATAATTGAAATTACGAGTCTTACTTAAACAAATAGGCGGGAAATTACAAGTCCTACTAAAACGAGTAGGCAATAAATTACAAGTCCTACTCAAACGAGTAGGCGGGAAATTGCAAGTCCTACTCAAACGAGTAGGCGGTAAATCAAAGCGGAAAAGAAAGTAGTAAAATTTCAAGTCCTACTCAAATGAGTAGACGGAAAAGGAAAGCAGTAAAGAAAGAAATAAGGGAAAGCAGAAAAGTCTATCTCGTACACGCACACACTCTACATAATTGAAGAATGCAGTAAAAGGAAAGAAATAAAGAAAGCGATAAAATCTAACCCCTACACGCATACACTCTACATAAAGAGAAAAATGGCGTGATCGAAAAATTAAAATAATTACAAATCTACTCGTAGAATATGATAGAAATGCATAAAAAGAGAAAATAAAAATTAAATGAGCAAAAGTTTTGAAAATTAAAAACAAAAATTAAACTGTTACAAAAATTAAAACGATTAGATATTCGTTCTTATAACTTTATAGAAATGTAAAAAAGTGGAAATAAAGTTAAAAAGATCAAAAAGTTTAACAAAAATAAAAAGACTAAGTTAAAAGAAAACAAAACCACTTTAAAACCATTTTTATAAATTCATAAGAATGAACATAAAGAAAGTACTTAATCAAAATAAAAAAGCTAAAGGCAAATGAGAAGAAAAGGTAGTACAAAGCTAAGTAACAAAAAAAACTGAAAACATTAAATTACTTTTACTATCATACACACACACACCCATTTTAAAGAGAAAGAACAAAGGGTAAAACAAAGGATAAAATGGAGAGATAAGTGAGGCACCCAAATGAAATTCCATACAAACATAAGGAGAGAAAATCTAAACATATTATTAAGCTAATAAGAGGGTTATAAAAAGCTAAAACATACATAAAGAGGGAGGGAGAATGTTCTCCCTATATGGCAAGGAAGAGCACCTAGGCAGCCCATAACAACAAAATTGGCTCAAAAAAGTGAACCCTTGACTCTTACAACAAAGTTCTATTTATAGGATAAAAAATTCGGATTACATGTCCTGGTCACGAGCTTGACAGGGAGGCGTGTTAGGCTGGTGTGCTGGTGAAGCTGAAAAGCAGGTGGAAAGTTGACTTCGGGGCACTTCTGGAAGTTCCACGTGGAGGTCACGGTCGTGTTCGTCGATCACGGGCGTGTAGGATGGGAATGACTGGCGAAACCATAGAATCCTTGCCTTGTTGGCGGCGTCTTGTCAGGAATAGTTGGATAGGTTATGGGCATGCGCCAAATGTAAGACCCCATTTTTTTTCTTTTTCAATCATCGGGGTCTGATGCCCAGAATTGCCGCTTTGCGGTGGCACCGACACTCGGGAAGGCTGCCACTACAAAACGCCAACTCTACCGGCCTTTTTCGATCACAAAGAGAGAGAAATAAATGCAACATGTCCACATAATCATATATGAATAAAAATCATAGCAAGTCCATCAATATATAGAAAGTAGAAAGTACTGCAAAAGAACAGTACATATGAAATATATAAACGGGCTCAGCCCGGTACACTAGAGTCCTCACTACAAATCACTCATCACAGAAGCTATAAGAAAGACTAATCACTCACGGAGCTGGTCACAAGTACTCCGAAACTAGACTGGCACACCTTCATGCGCACCGTACTCCATTGGTGCTGGTCTCTGTCTCCCATCCAGAGCTCCTATAATGTTGTGGTTCAAAAACCATTAGTCATAAAGACTAAGCCTTATCATCCCCTCCTCCTCCCCCCATGGCTCCTAGGCACCAAGCGGAGAGGAGGGAAGGGAAGCTACAACGGTGGAGATTAAGCAAGGCTGGTGACATCGGAACTAGTCTAACAGTAAATATATATTGTATAAGCAGCTAAGTATGAAAGGTACATCTAGCAGTTCTAAAATGGTGAGCAGTAAGGTAAACATGTAGTAAATCAATATATATATATATATATATGAAAGATAAATATGAAATATATATATGAAATATATATATATATATTTTCAATGTGGATTTATTAAAAACCCTATAAGCTTTGCTGACTTGGGAATATCCTAGAAAAATTCCCACTACAGCCTTTGCTTCAAACTTTCTAATGTGCTTTTTGTCATTATTATGAATATAACATACACAACCAAAAACTTTAAAATATTTAATTATTGGTTTCTTCCCTTTGAGCAATTCATAGGGGCTCTTATGTTTTAGTTTGTGTATCAAGCTTCTATTCAGGACATAGTTTGTTGTGCTCACTGCCTCTGCCCAATAGGATAGGGGCATGTAAGCATCTGCAAGTAATGTGCCTGCAGCTTCAATGAGTGGTCTATTTTTCCTTTCAGTTACCCCATTTTATTGAGGAGTTCTAGGAGATGAGAAGCAATGTCTTATACCTTCTTTCCTACATAACTCTAGCATAAGAAGAGACTTAAACTCAGTGCCATGATAACTTCTGATCAATGCAACTTGAGTAGAATACTCAATCTGTATGTTCTTGAGGAAATATGTAAGAACTTGAAAAGTATCTGACTTTGCTCTCAAAAAGAAAACTCAAGTGAATCTAGAGAAGTCATCTACAACCACTAAGGTATAAGACTTCCCTCCTAGTCTTTGCACAGCAATAGGGTAAAAAAGGTCCATATGTTGTAAGTACAAAATCCTAGGTGAATCACTCTTATTAATGGATTTAAAACTAGATTTAGTTTGCTTTCCTAGTTGACAAGCCCTGCAGAGGCCTTCCATCTTGTAGGGGCCAGAAGGTAAACCTCTCATAAGATTGTCCTTAGATAGCCTAGCAATGTTTTTCAGATTTACATGTCCTAATCTCTTATGTCATAAGTCATTTTGACTACTAACTAAGTTAAGCAGACATATATCTGAAGTAATAGACTGGAAATTAAATAAATATATGTTTCCTTGCCTACTGCCAATTAAAACTGGTTTGTTTTCTCTTGAGGTAATAGTACAGGATTCAGAGTTGAATGATACCTAATAACCTTCATCACAGAGTTTGCATACGGAGATGAGATTGTGCTTTTGTCCACTCACATATGCAACTTTCTTGAAAGTTACAGCTCCAATCCTGATTTTGCCATAGCCCTCTATTTGGCCACAATTTGAATCACCAAAGATGACCTTTGGTCCCAACTTGGACTTATAGTCAATTAAGTTGTCCTTGCTGCCTGTCATGTGCTTGGAGCAGCCACTATCCAGATACCAGTGTTGATTATATGCTGGATAGGTCTTCATCTGCAAGTATAACACTTAGTTGTTCTTGACCCAGGTGACCTTGGGTCCTTGTTGATTTACATTGGAATAACTGGAAATATATGAGAATTCAGGTTAATATTTATAGCCTTTGGGATGATATCTTCTGGGTGGTATTATCCATGTGCTAAAGGGATTAAAGTTGCTCTTCGAATTTGAATTTCTGTTGTTAAAATCTGGGATCGACAATTTCTGGTTGGATCGTCGAACTGAGCTGGATGATGTTGGATGAGATCGTCGATCTCTACTTGAAGAATGAGAGATTTCATTCTTGGAGTACCAAAATCGTCGATCTCTGTTCGACGAACCATACTGATGTCGTCGATCATAGATCTAAGAATGATTATTACTCAAGTTTGCGTTCAGAGATCATTGTTCTGAGTTCGACAATCTGTTCATATATCGTCGATCTGCGTTCGACGATAATTGCTGAACATTGTCATTTTTGTTTTTATGGTTATTGAGGTTATTTTTAATTTCAATCTGTTCGAGAACTTTAGTAACCCTATTGACCTGTTCAGTATTTTTCTTTCCTTTGTCGGATATAAACTTTACTGGTTTGGAAAGATTATTTTTCTGAATTATAGGTGGATTACTAGAGGAGGCACCTAATCTTAGTTTACTATTGTTGATCCTAGCATTTACAGTACTAGTGATATCTAATAATTGTAGACTTCTACCATTTAAGTATTCTTCTAATATCTTGGCCTTGCTAATTTCAGATTTCAAAAAGGATATTTGTTGATTACCAGAGATAAGTTCATTTGTTAGGTTAGAATTCTCTGAAGTAGTTTTATCTAGGTCGTTTAATTTTTCTCTGAGGAGTTTGATTTCCTTCTCAGAGCTAATTAAGTCTAAGCACAAATTTTTAAATTCAAGTTTAAATTCCTCTGATTCAAAATCATAAGAGGCTATTACCTGATCCTCAGCTGATAAGAGCTCTTCATCTTCAGAATCATCAGCATTTGATCTGCTACTGCCTGCCTCAATAGCCATGAGGCAAACTTCTTTAGCCTTCTGCTCTTCTTCATCCTCACTGGAGCTGGAGGAGGTTGACTCTTCTTTAGTGTCACTCCATGACTCAGCAACAAATCCCTTATCCTTCCTCATGTGCTTGTTTGAGGAAGGCTTGCTGTAGTGACCCTTCCTTGAGTCACCCTCCTTTCTTCAATCCTTCTTCTGAACTTGTGGGCACTCAGAGATGAAATGCCCAGGTTTCCTGCAACCAAAACACACTACTTCTTTAGATGGTGTTTTGTCATACCTTAGCTTGTCTTCATACTTGGATGGTTTCCTACTGAAATCTTTTCTAGCCATCTTAAAGAATCTCTTGACAAAGAGACTCATCAATTCTTCATTCACAGGAACGACTTCAAAGTCTCCTGCAGCATTGAAAGCTATGTTGTTCTCTTTCCTAGTTTGTGTAGGAGTCTTGACTTCAGCTACTGCTTCCCTTGATTTTATCAGCTGCTTATAGGACTTCAGCTTTCCTAGTAGAGCTTCAGTTGAGATCTCTGTTGTGCTTCTGGCTTCTCTTATGGGCCAGATTCTTGAGTCCCATGTGCTTGGGAAGCACATAAGGATCTAGTCATTCACTTCAGTCAAAGTGATTTCCTTATCTAGAGTCCTTAGCTCACTGATAATGGAGCTGAGTCTATTGTACATCACTTCTACTGTTTCAGCTTCATCCTTTTTGAAGTTTTCATATTGAGTGATGAGGTTGGATCTTCTATCCTTCCTCTCATCTACTGATCCAGCCACCATCTGGTTAGGGAGTCCCAAATGGCCTTGGCTGATGTGCACTCAGTAACCTTTTGAAATATCTCATCTGATATTGTTTGAGCCAATATGTGCATGGCTCTGACATCAACTATATTTGCCTTTCTCTATGCATCTGTCCATCCAAGGGGTGGAACTACACTCATGTCTGTTGAATTGATGAGGTTGAAGCCACTGGAGCTGGTGGTCCTATTAAGATGGAATTAAATATATCTTCATCAATAGAATTCATGTAGAGTCTAATTCTTGCCTTCCAGAGTGTGAACTTGGACAAGTTACACACTAGAGGTCTTGTGCTTGCATATTCTTTGTTCTGTGCCATGCTGTATAGATCTAGAAGATGTAAGAGAACAGATCTAACTTAGGATATTTGGTTCAAGGGTTATCTTGTACAACCAAAAGAACCTCCTCTGATACCAATTAAAAGTTAGGGTTAGATATGATATACTGTAGAGGGGGTGGTGGTGAATAGAGTATGTCTGTGTGTTATTTTAAAATTTTCTTCTTTAACAATAAACTATCTTTACCTTTAACAACAATATCTAACTATCACAGATTAAAGTAAAACAAAGATCACAGAATATCTAACTAACACAACCACAACAAGAATAAAAGAGAAAGAGCAACCAGACAACACAAGAAATTTATAGTGGTTCCCCAAACTGGGTACATCCACTCTTCTACCACCCTTGGTAGGAATCCACTATAGGTTTTGATCAGGTGACTGTCACCAATGAGCTTTTGATCATGTGCTCAAAAACCAACCCAAGTCTTTTGGAAGGAGACTTTCAACCAGAATAATTTTGAAGGGAATTAAAACCCTATACAGAGGTGGGAATGGGAGAGTGATGTAAGTCTTCTTTTCTCAAGTCAAAATGAGAAGACTGTGTGGATTCTAATTTGTAATCAAAGCTCCCCCTGAGATCTTGAATAGTTCAAGAGTGGAAGCTTTGTTCATGGGTGTAGGCCTTCAGCTTTGATGATTGCTCGACAGCAGGCTTCTAAACTGATAAGGATGTTTGTCTCTTCGAAAGCCTTGGAGCAGACTGAGGATAGATGAAGAAGATCAAGATTTTTTTGTCTCTTTGTATTGTTGATCTCATGTATATTCTTCTTTCAGCAGAATAATGTGAAAGTGAGGGTAAGATCTACCTTTACTCTAGAGGGGGGGTGAATAAAGTATTTTAAAATATTTTTGCAAATTAAAAACTAATTGGCAGTGGAAGACTTAATTTATTTATTGTGTATTGTGCTTGCAGTAAATAAAACAAGGTAAAGCAAGATATAAAAATACAGCACACAATAACTAATACACAAGCAAACTAGATGACACAAGGAGCTATAGTGGTTCCCCAATCAACCTGGGTACATCCACTCTTCTACCACCCTAGGTAGGAATCCACTGCAGGATGAGTTGATCTGGTGTACTGGGCACCAATGAGCTTTTGATAAGGTGCTCAAAAACCAAACCAGATTTTTTGATCAGGTGTCTTTCCACCACTGAGTTTTGACAAGGTCTCAGAAACCAAACACAAAACTTTTGAAGGGAGTTCTGTATAACCCTTTTATAGCAAAAGAAAATGAAAAGAGTGAAGGAGTTCTTCTCTGTCAACAATCAAAGAAAAGACTAGTGGATTTGTTGATGTCAAAGCTCCCCCTGAGATTAGCAGTAGGTCATGAGAAGAAGCTTTGTCTAGGGTGATAGGCCTTCAGTAAGTTGAGATCTCCAGCAATTGATAATTTCAGCAAAAGCTGAAATGTGTTGTGTCTGGAGTCTTTGATTGATGAAGCCTGGAAAACTTGAATCAGAGAAGAGATTCTAAAGAGTAGAAGGGATTCTTCTCTGTGTGTTGATCTCCTTATCTATTCTATTGCTTGTGTTCTGTAAAAACTCTAACTGTATAATCCTGTAGAATTCTTGAGAGATGTTCTACTTGGTTATCTATCTCTATTGTCTATAATGATATTATGAAATCCAATCTCATAGATAGCCGTTAAACAGTCATAAACTACTCCCTTAATTGATAGCAGTCTCTGGAGGAAAGTCCTAATAAATATTCCCTTTTAGTCTCCTTGAAACTTGCTCCAGATTGATTGAAACGGCTATAAAATATTCTGCATTAAATGCTGGATATGGAAGATATTTGAATTGCATAACAGACTGATTTGAAATCCTTAAATCGTTGATCTCTCAGGAAAATCATCGATCTGAGCTCGGCTATCGTCGATCTGAGCTCAGAGATCTGGATTTTGACTTGAGACAGAAATTGTCGATCTGAGCTCGGAGATCGTCGAACTGAGTTCGACGCCTCGTCGACCTGAGCTCAGAGATAGTCAAACTGAGTTCGACGCCTCGTCGATCTACGCTCGATGATAATTGCTTTGGTCTTCTGCACTAGTAATCTGAACTAGGAGATCTTGGGGGCAGCTTTCAAACCTAAGTTCTAAGCCTTAGACCTATTCTAGTTGACCTTTAAAACTATACAATGAGGTCAAGACACAATACTATGAGCATAGTGATCCTTACCCAAATCAGTAATAGGATGTTCCAACAATCTCCCCCTATTTGGGTTAGGATTACTATTTACATGATTTATAGGAATTTTAAAAGCATACAAGCAAAAATAAATACAACATTGCAGAAATGTAAACAACACCATTGCAGAAGCATATGTATAATCATACAGCAAATTTGTTCAGAGTGAGATATATAGTTCAGCTTACACTAACAGTCCTTTTTCTTGCCTTTCTTTAAAAGAATTTTCCTATTGGGGTTTTCAGCTTCTCTCTTAGATCTTCTATCATCAGCAGCACCAAGATAAGTTTGAGATTTGGCTATGGGAACAACTACCTCTGGGTGCAATTCAATGTACCTTTCTGGATCAAAGAATTTTCTGGAAGAATACCTTTCAAGTTCTTGTTTTCTTTGCTCAAAAAAAGTTGAAATGTTGGAAGTGTCTTTCCCTTCTTCTCTGGCTTTCCTCATCTGGTCTAAAGCAGCTAGCTCGTTCAATCTAGCTGTCCAAGAGACTGGGTTGTTCTCTGGATCTTCATAAGGTACATGAGGTTCATATCTGTTAATAGTGTTAGAAGGAGGAGCTTTTGAGGGAACACTTTCTTTGAGCTTATAAGGGAATGGACCGGTAGTTGAATCAGTTGGGCCTTGTCCTTCCCTTTGATAAGATTGTTGTCTAGACTGTCCTCTTGAATACACTCTATAATCTCTTTGATTTCCTCTCTATTGACCTCTTCTTGACTGGTAGCCTCTTTACTGATGTCCTCTGGATTGAGATCTTTCTTAAGACTGAGAGGAACTTTGAGATGAAGTATGAGAGATTTGATGAGCTGAACTTCCACCAGATCCTACACCTAGAGGAGGAAGAGGAGGAGGATTATAATGAGATATGCCTTGGTCATATTTCCTTCTCTTCCTCATAGCCTTCAACTGTTCTTAGAAAATTGCATCCAATGTTCAGTAATAGGACAATCATGTAATATATAGTAAGGAATGCCATTATGATAAGTGGCTTTCTTTGCAGGAACTCTTTTCATTGCTTTACTACTAGCTTTCCTCTTCCTTGCAATAGTTGCAGAGGAATCATCTGAATCTGTCTTGAATTCATCACTATCAGAGCTCTGGGGCTTATCATACATAACACCTATTTCCTTGTAAGCTTCCTTGGTAGGAGAATCAGGAGCAGAAGCAGTAACAGTAGTAGTATCAGCAATAGTAGAAACAACACTAGAGGCATCAGTAATAACAGCAGAAACAACAACAGAGGCATCTGAAACAACAATATTCACAACAGCAGGCTCAACAGGCTCTGAAGCAATAGCCTCTATGATCATCACATCATTATCATCAAAAGCAACAGCAGCAAGAACTTCCACAGCCTTGATTGAATCAATGTATGATTGGATCAAGCTGGGATCACAGATAGTAATAGGCATAATTGCCTTAAGAAAGATCTTCAGCTTCTGAAGCCGGAATATATCTGTTATAAAGAACATCAAAAACTGATAGCAGGGATCTTAGATCAACTATAGTGAAAGATGGAACTAGAACTGGAGCTGGAAGATCTGGCACTTCTTTTGAACTAAGTATGAAGTCTAAATCTTCAGCAGGCAGCATGACTACTTCATTGGGCATCTCCCCCTGCCTAGATTCAGTGGAAACTGGATCAAGGCACCCCAAAGAAGGGATTGCCTGAGGAAGATGGGAAGAAGATAGCCTTGCAGATAAATCATTTATAAATTTTAGTAGAGGTGCCAAGGAGGTATCCAGCAAGAGTGTTAGCCTGGGAGCTAACATCTCATATAATCTATCAGATATAGGGATGGTGGTGATGGATGTAACTGGGATGGTAACTGATGGTATGACTGAGGTTATGGATGAGGTGAATGAGGGCTGAGCTAAGATGTCTTGAAGTAGTTGTTGGTAGGAGGTGGAAGAAGATGGAAGCTCTTGTGGAGATGAATGAGAATCATCCATATAGAAGTCATCTATGAGGTTGAATGATGGAATTTGAATGGATGAGTCAAGGTCAAGAGGGGGATAGTAATGAAGCGGATGAAATTTTTCTTGAAGAGTGGTTGGTGGAGGTGTAGAGATTGTTGGTGAGGAAATTGAGATGGGAGAAGATGAAATTGAGATGGGAGATGAAATGGTTGAGGAAACTGGAGGTGTAGATGGTGGATATGAGGAGGAGGAAGAAGATAAAACCTCTAATGGGGCAGTTGCTTGAGGGGAAGTGACTGTCACTGTCCTGGTTCTTGTAGTAGTGTGAGCTGCAGAACCCCTGCTGGGTTTAGCAATCTGCCTATCCCATTTTCTAAATAGAGCACAAGATAGTCTCTTGGAAGCATTTATATGCATGACATTTGATACTAGCAGTTGGGGGCATTTGTTGTACAAAAACAAACCTACTATTCTCCCAAAATTAACAAAATTCTTGTTGATTTTCTTCTTAATCAGATCAAAGAAAATCTCTCCCTAGTTAAGGTGTTTCTTATCTACAATAGCAGCCATTAGGCAAAACTGATATCTAGAATTAGTATCATGGGCAGAATGTTTTGCAAAAATGACTTTGCCCACTACATCAGTAAGAAATCTGTACTCTATTGAAATATTTTTCTTAAGTAATTTATTAGGGTTTGTTGCTGTATGTCCCATTCTATCCAGCATATTAGAAAATTCTTCTCCAGACAACTCAACATTATCATGTCCAGTACTCAGTTGAAAAACTCCTGTCAAAAGTGCGGGAGTGAGGGATACCTGGGTTCCTGAAATAGTCTCAACAACTGTATTCTGATCTAGGTTGTGGGTTGTGTATACCCATTCCTTGATTTCGTCGGCAGCCAGCTTCATCCTTGAGGTCATGATGGTGACCAACTATTGTTCTTTTAATAATTCTAGAATGTACATGAAAATCTGATCACTGCCTTCAAATGAATCCATATCTATATCAAAACCTGTATCAAATTTCATCGAGGCTAAAACAGCAACTGAAACGGCCATGATTTTCCTGCAAAGACAAACTAAACAAGACCAAGTGTAGAGGGGTTTGGAGGGAAAGAATGCTCTGCAGAAAGTATGAATGCGCAAAGGAGAATGACGGCCGAAAAAATGATTTTATATCAGGGTTCGACGCTGAAAAGGAAAGATCGTTGAACTCAGTTCGATGATCTGGGCTTCTAAAGGAATCTGAAAGGTCTTTAACATCGTCGATCTCCGTTCGACAATATTGGAGAGCGTCGAGCTTCATTCGACGATCTATGAACGGAAAGCGATAGCCTAGCACTATCAGGGAAACGCTGAGCTCCGTTCGACGCTTTCATGAGAACGTCGATCTCTGTTTGACGATCTTTAGGAAAGACGTCGAGCATAGTTCAGAGTTAAGAAAAAACCTATAGACACTAGAAAAATCAAGTTTTTAGCCTAGTCTTTGTCAATTTTAAGGTTTAAAAAAAATTTTGGATCTTAATTTAGACTTCCTCCATCTAACATTCCTAACTTATTTAGGAAGAATGTGTGTTTCTTTTCATCCAAGGGTTTGGTGAAAATATCTTCCCTTTGCAAATCAGTTGGGATATATTGAAGTTCAATTTTATTCTTTTCAACATTATCTCTTAGGAAGTGATGTATAATCTCTATATGTTTTGTCCTACTATGGAGGACTGGATTTTGGGCTATAGAAATAGCACTGGTGTTATCACAAAAGATTTTTGACTTATCTAAGTTGTAACCATAGTCTAGGAGTTGATTTTGAATCCACAATATCTGTGAGCAACAACTACCTACTACCATGTATTCAGCTTCAGCAGTTGATGTGGACACAGATGTTTGTTTCTTACAAAACCAGGAGACAAGTCTGTCACCAATAAACTTACAAGTTCCACTGGTGCTTTTCCTGTTTACTCTACATCCAGCATAATCAGCATCTGAAAATCTAGTTAATTCAAATCCTGAATCTTTTGGATTCCAGAGACCTAGATTTGGACAACTTTTCACATACCTAAGAATCCTTTTTACTAATGTTAGGTGTGACTCTCTAGGGCTTACTTGGAATCTAGCACAGATGCATGTAGCAAACATTATGTCAGGTCTACTAGCTGTAAGATACAATAAAGAGCCAATCATTGCTCTATATGTTATCTGATCAATAGGTTTCCCATGTTCATCAGCATCTAATACATCATTAGTAGGCATAGGTGTTTTCATAGATGACGCTTCAGACATACCAAATTTCTTAACCAACTCTTTTGCATACTTGGTTTGAGAAATGAATATGCCATCAGCATGCTGTTTGACTTGCAATCCTAGAAAGAAGGAAAGTTCACCCATGCTACTCATTTCAAATTTTGAATGCATTAGGTTGGAAAACCTCTTGCACAAGTTTGAATCAGTAGATCCAAAGATAATGTCATCTATATAAATTTGTACTAGTAGGATATTGGACCTATGGGTTTTAATGAAATGAGTTTGGTCGACTCTACCCCTTTTAAAATCATTTTCCAAAAGAAAGCATGCTAAGGTTTCATACCATGCTCTAGGAGCTTGCTTGAGACCATATAATGTTTTATGCAGTTTAAAAACATGATCAGGATGAGTATGAGAGATTAAACCTGGGGGTTGTCTGACATAGACTTATTCCTTGATATCTCCATTTAGAAATGCACTCTTCACATCCATTTGATAAACTTTGAATTTCTTGTGAGCTGCATAGGCTAGGAATATTCTTATGGCCTCTAACCTTGCAACTGGTGCAAAGGTCTTGTCATAATCAATTCCTTCTTATTGAGAGTATCCTTGTGCAACTAGCCTTTCCTTGTTCCTTACAATAATGCCTTGATCATCTAGTTTGTTTCTGAATACCCATTTTGTTCCAACAATGGGATGATCCTTTGGCCTTGGAACTAGCTCCCAAACCTTGTTTGTTTCAAATTGGTTTAACTCCTCTTGCATTACAATGATCCAGTGTGGATCTTATTCTACATCTTATATGGATTGAGACTCAATTTTAGAAAGAAAGCAGGTGTGCATCAGGTTTTGGTTGACCTGATTTCTAGTTTGCACATCAGCTGAGATGTCTCCAATCAATTGGGAGATTGGATGATCTCTTGATGTTACTAAATCAACAGAGGGTGTTGATTGTTCACAAACCTGTGTTGTTGTTTCCTCTTGTGGAACAACAACTGGCTCTTTAATGTGATTATCACCAGGATGTTGAATGTCTTCTTCATCTTCACTGCTTTCACCTTTTTGTTGGTAGGTGAAGGTGTTGTACCCTCTTCAATGATGTTTAACCTGCCTAAATTCTCTGAAAGAGAATGTACCTGCAAAGGTTCTATGGTAGAAGTATTCTTATCCTTGTAAGAAATGTTAGTTTCATCAAAGGACACATGTACAGATTCTTCAATTTTAAGAGATGATTTATTATAAACCCTATAAGTCATACTGATCATGGAGTATCCCAGAAACACTCCTTCATCAGCTTTGGCTTGAAATTTTGCTATACATTTCTTGTCATTATTATGTATGTAACAAATACAACCAAAAATTCTTAAATAGTATACTTTAGGTTTCTTCCCTTTGAGTAATTCATAGGGAGTCTTGCCCTTCAGCTTATGTATTAAACTTCTATTCGACACATAGTTTGAGGTGTTCACTGCCTCTGCCCAAAAGGATAGAGGAAGGTGAGCATCTGTCAACAATGTAGTAGCAGATTCAATAAGGGTTCTATTTTTCCATTCAGCTACCCCATTTTGTTGAGGAGTTCTAGGAGCTGAGAAAGTGTGCTTGATCCCTTCACTCAGACAGAACTCTTACATAAGAAGAGAATCAAACTCTGTCCCATGATCACTTTTGATCAGGGCAATGCGAGTATTCAATCTGTATGCATTTGAGAAACTCTGTCAAAAACTTAAAGTTATCAGACTTCTTCCTCAGAAAGAACACCCATGTTAATCTAGAGAAGTTATCTACAACTACTAAAGTGTAAGATTTCCCTCCTAGACTTTGTACTGTAATGGGTCCAAATAGATCCATGTGTAACAGAAACAAAATCCTAGGTGAATCACTCTTATTATGTGACTTAAAGCTATTTTTAGTTTGCTTGCCTAATTGAGAAGCCCTGCAAAGTCCTTCCTTATTGTAGGGGACAGAAGGTAGTCCTTTAATAAGGTTGTCCTTGGATAGCCTAGCAATGGTTCTAAGGTTTATATGTCCTAATCTCTGATGTCATAGTTCATTTAATTTACTAATAGAGTTGAACAAGCAGATATCTACCTTAGTTGAATGAAAATCTACAAGATAGATGTTACCTTTCCTTTTACCTATCAATACAGTTGTGTTGCCCTCTGATCTGATTTTGCATGAGGATTTATTGAATGTCACTTGGTAGCCTTCATCACATAGTTGACTGATGCTGATTAAGTTGTGCTTTAATCCTTCCACATAAGCCACCTTCGTGAATGTGACTGACCCTATTTGGACAGCACCATATCCCTTGGTCTGTCCAAAGTTTGAGTCTCCAAATATGACCTTGGGTCCAAGCTTGGCTTTGAAGGATGTAAGATTATCCTTGCTCCCTATCATGTGCTTTGAGCACCCACTATCCAGATACCATTGCTAGTTTATTGTTGGATAGGTCTTCACCTGCACATATAACAATTTATTTGTTTTTGACCCAGTTTACCTTAGGTCTAGGTTGATAGCCTTTAAAATCTGAAATAAAAGACATCCCTGGTTGACTCTTATAGCCTTCAGGATGATATATCCTAGGAGGTATTATCCATTCAACATAAGGGTTGAAGCCTTGGGATGTAGGACCTCTAGAATTGAATTTTGACTTACCATTAAAAGATTGTTCAAAGCTCTGAGCTTTGTTCGATGATCTCTGAGCTGAGTTCGACGATCTTGGGTCAGATCGTCGAGCTCCGTTCAAAGATCGACTTTGCCTGAGTTCAGAGTTCAGAGATCATCGACCTGAGTTCGACGATTCAGCATGAAAATGCTGAGCTCTGTTCGAAGATCATCGAGCTCTGTTCGACGATATCTGTTGAACCTTATTTTTCTTCGGTATATCAGAATTCTTCCTAGCTACCTCTATAACTCCCTTTCCTTTATCTGAGATAAATTTGATTGGGGTTATTAATACTATAGGTTGGCTGGATGAAGCATCGAAGCCCAGTGTACTGTTAAGTCTTGAATTCATTGTGCTTGTGATGTCTATCAGTCTGATGCTTCTCCCATTGAGGGATTCTTCAAACTTCTTTGCCTCAGATAGTTCACTTTTCAGTTAAGCTATCTGCTCCCTACAGCATTCTAACTCCTCAGAGAGTTGGAGGTTATCTGATTTTAAGGTGCTTTGTTCAGACAATTGATTTCTGAGAGAGATAATCCCTTTCTCAGACTTGAGTAGGTCTAAACACAGTGCCTTAAACTCAAATTTAAAGTCCTCTGAATTAAAATCAAAAGAGTCTTTTACCTCATCTTCTTCAGCTTCAGGTTTAGATTCAGATCCTAACTCTTGTTCTGCATCTGAATTGTGTTGAGAAGCATTGATAGCCATCATGCAGAAGTCCTTCTCTTGGGCATCATCTTCATCATCACTTAAGCTTGATGAAGTATCTGATTCTTATTCAGTCTCACTCCAGGTATCAATTATAAATCCTTTCCTGGTATGCTTGTTCTTCCTAGAGGAGGATTTGTCATAGTTATTTCTCCTAGAGTCTTTGTCTCTTCTCCTTTCTCTCTTATCTTTATTTTCCTTGTTTTTGTTCTCTGAATAGTCAGGCACAATGTGGCCTGATTTCCTGCATCCAAAATAGATAATCTCTTTATTACTGGATTTGTCATACCTTGGCTTTTCATGGCCTCTGGATGACCTTTTCCTGAAGTCTTTTCTAGCCATCTTGTAGAATCTTTTGGCTAGTAGGCTCATTAGCTCTTCATTGCCTGTGACCTTGTCTTCAGGTTGTTCTTCTGTAGCTTTAAAAGCAATTGTCTTCTCCTTTCTTATTGCTGGAGAAGCTGTCTTTTGCTCTTCTTCTCTAATTTTGATGAGCAACTCATAAGACTTGAGCTTGCTATATAGAGCTTCAGTGGTGATCTTATTCAAGCTTCTGGCATCCTTGATTGGCCAGATCCTTGAGTCCCAAGTGCTAGGGAATCACATTAGGATCTTATCATTGAGTTCAGTCAGTGAGATCTCCTTGTCCAAAGTTTTTAATTGACTGACAATCAGACTGAGTTTGTTATTCATGTCAGCTATTGACTCAGTTTCTCCCTTCTTGAAGTTCTCATACTGGGTTATGAGATGAGATCTTCTGTCCTTTCTCTCATCAGCAGATCCTGACACAAGCTTAGATAGCTTGTCCCAGATTTCCTTTGCTGAGTTGCATTCAGCTACTTTCTGAAATATATCATCAGACATTGTCTGAGCCAATATATTCATTGCCTTTGCATCAGCAACTTTCCACTTCTTGATGTCTGCATCTGTTCCATAAGGGGGTGGAAAAGCACTTGTAATTGTGGTTTCTGGAGGTCTTGGGCACACTGTCAAAACAGAATTAAAGATATACTCATCAATAGAAATCATGTACAATTTGATCCTTGCCTTCCAAAGTGCAAACTTAGAAAGATTGCACGCTGGAGGTTTGGTGTTTGCATAGTCTTTGTTCTGTGCCATGGATTTATATTAAAATAATTATAATAGAAAAAACAACCCTCTATTAAAGGTTGATCTTATCAGAGATCTTTTGGTTCAGGTGTTAGCCTGTAAAAACAACCAACCTAGTGATGGTTTAGTTGTTGTATAACCAACCTCTCTTTGATACCAATTGAAAGTGAGGGTAAGATCTACCTTTACTCTAAAGGGGGGGTGAATAGAGTATTTTAAAATAATTTTGCAAATTAAAAACTAATTGGTAGTGGAAGAATTAATTTATTTATAGTGTATTGTGCATGCAGTAAATAAAACAAGGTAAAGAAAGATATAAAAACACAGCACACAGTAACCAATACACAAGCAAACCAGATGACACAAGGAGCTATAGTGGTTTACCAATCAACCTAGGTACATCCACTCTTCTACCACCCTAGGTCGGAATCTACTGCAGGATGAGTTGATCAGGTTTCATGGGCACCAATGAGCTTTTGATAAGGTGCTCAAAAACCAAACCAGATTTTTTGATCAGGTGTCTTGCCACCACTGAGTTTTGATAAGGTCTCAGAAACCAAACACAAAACTTTTGAAGGGAGTTCTGTATAACCCTTTTACAGTAAAAGAAAATGAAAAGAGTGAAGGAGTTCTTCTCTGTCAACAATCAAAGAGAAGACTAGTGGATTTGTTGATGTCAAAGCTCCCCCTGAGATTAGCAGTAGGTTAGGAGAAGAATCTTTGCACAGGGTGATAGGCAGTCAGTAAGTTGAGATCTCCAGCAATTGATAATTTCAGCAAAGGCTGAAATGTATTATTTCTGGGGTCTTTGATTGATGAAGCCTGGAAAACTTGAATCCGAGAAGAGATCTAAAAGAGTAGAAGGGATTCTTCTCTGTGTGTTTATCTACTTCTCTATTCTATTGCTTGTGTTATGTAAAAACTCTAACTGTATAATCCTGTAGAATTCTTGAGAGATGTTCTACTTGGTTATCTATCTCTATTGTCTGTAATGATATTATGAAATCCAATCTCATAGATAGCCGTTAGCCAGTCATAAATGACTCCCTTAATTGATAGTTGTATCTGGAGGAAAGTCCTAAGAAACATTCCCTTTTAGTCTCCTTGAAACTTGCTCCAGATTGATTGAAATGGCTATAAAATATTCTGCATTAAATGCTGGATATGGAAGATATTTGAATTCCATAACAAACTAATTTGAAATCCTTAAATCATCGATCTCTCAGGAAAATCGTCGATCTGAGCTCGACTATCGTCGATCTGAGCTCAGAGATCTGGATTTTGACTTGAGATAAAAATCGTCGATCTGAGCTCGGAGATCGTCAAACCGAGTTCGACGCCTCGTCTACCTGAGCTCAGAGATAATCGAACTGAGTTCGACGCCTCATCGATCTGTGCTCGACGATAATTTCTTTGGTCTTCTGCACTTGTAATCTGAACTAGGAGATCTTGGGGGCAGCTTTCAAACCTAAGTTCTATGCCTTAGACCTATTCTAGTTGACTTTTAAAACTATACAATGAGGTCATGACACAATCCTATGAACATAGTGATCTTTACCCAAATAAGTAATAGGATGTTCCAACATAATGACTTATTAGTTTGTCGACGACCATTTGAAATTTTCAAATTCCTCCTGTAATCAATGCTGGTGATGTTGAGAATTACACGACATTGATTACTTTCCCCAACTGTTTAATTGAAAAAATGGAAGGCAATAATCCTGATGAAGACCATAATTAATGCTCTGTCTAATGGTAATATTCAGAGAATGTTAGAGCATTAATTACATAAGAATTACTGTAATATAATAGGAACGGAAGGAAGGAAATAACTTAGTTAGGAATCTTCGACCAGAAGACAGAATTCGTCGAGCTGAGTCCATAGTTCGTCGAGCTAAGTATTGATGTTCGTCGAGCTGAGTTACAAGATCGTCGAACTCTGAATAGCCTTCGTCAAACTGAGATCATCTTTCGTCGACCTGATCTCTGTGAATCAACTGCTGTGCATAAACTAACAAATTCTGCGCTCTATGTTCGTCGACCTGAGACTATGAAGTTAGTCGACCTAAGAACTTGGTCAATCTGTCGGCGTTGAGTGAATAGCACATCTGACGTTGAGTGTTATTTGTCTTTGAGTTAGCCTTGGCTCTGAGTGAATTATGGCACTGAGTGTTCTTTGTCTCTGAGTCAGCCTTGGCTTTGAGTGAATTATGGCGCTGAGTGTTCTTTGTCTCTGAGTCAGCCTTAGATTTGAGTGAATTATGACGCTGAGTGTTCTTTGTCTCTGAGATATGAAGTATTAGTCGACCTGAGAACGGAGTTCATCGAGCTCAGCTCAGATTTTTTAGATTTGAGTTAGTCAAGCTGAGCACGACTATCGTCGACCTGAGTTCGACGAATGTAGATTTCAATTTCTAATTCTTGATTTCTCTAAGTCTTGAGTCTTTGGCAGTGTTGTAGGTTAGACCTTTGATCTGTTGACTCTAAGAACATGGCCTAGACTCTAGAAACACATAAAATTTTACCCTTCTATACAATATGGGTCACAACCTAAGAAGGGAACCTAGCCCAAATCACCTAGGGTTTCCAACAGATACACCAAGAGGTTTTACAAGGGCCTACGAGAGGATCTAAGAGAGACCCTGCTATTCATATCTGACGGGCCTATTCCTCGGATATTGGAGATAGCAAAGAGGATTGAGGTAGATTGGCACACTACTCAAGGCCGGAAACGGCCAACTGAGGATCAGGTCCAGGGAGCCAGAAATGATCAGCAACGGGGCCGCATTACTGATGGGAGAGATGGAAGAAGGGAAAAGGACTAGCCTCGTTAGGAGGTGAGACAGGAGCTGAGGGAGACGATGGTAATGGCTTCTTAACCTCTCCAAATGTGGGAGATGTAGAGACCCGGGGGTATGGCATATCCCCTTCCATAGTGCTTCAATTGTCATCACGTAGGGCATATCCGTGGAAACTGCCCCATGAAGGGGGCACCACTACCAGCACTACCGGCTGCCCCGCCTACTCAGCAGTTTGGAGGCCGAGGACGTGGATACCAGGGCGGAGACTGCAGGCAGGAGAGGGAGCAAGTGTATGCACTGGATTTGGCTCAACCGCGGAACCCGAAGCAAGTGATCACAGGTATGCCAGTTAATTTTAAGTTCCTTCTTTCCTAAATAATTGGACTCATGGTATAGAATTGATAGACTAGGAAAGAAAATCATAACAAGATTTCTAAGATATTTAACTACCCCAGGCATAGTCTTCATTAGCGACAAGCCCGCTTATACGTTGTTCGATACGGGTTCTTTGCACTCGTTCGTGTCAGAGGCCTTCGTGGAAGGACTAAACGACATGGAACGATTTACTAGCTTGATGAGGAGGGTGTGTCTACCCGATAGATCGGAGCTATTCACCTCCGCCCACTGCAACATGAAGGCGGAGACCGGTGGAAAGGCATTCGAGGCACCAGCGATGATCCTAAGGATGCCAGTTTTTGATCTGATCCTAGGCATGACATGGTTGCATTGGAATCATGCCCAGATTGACTGCCTGGAGAACAGGATGACCTCGAGACACGGTGATTCCTATGTCATCATCGAAGGTATCACATTTACCACCCCTATCTTGTTGTCATCTGTACAGGTCATAAGGTCCCACTTGCAGGGAGAAGAGGTATACCAGGTGCTGTTTGAGATGGTCGAGGCCAAGGACCCCATCTCTAGTATTCCAGTGGTGCAGGATTTTGTTGATGTGTTTCGAGAGAAGCTGCCAGGGCTACCCCTGCATTAGAAAAAGGACTTCCAGATACAGTTAGTGCCCGTAGCTAAGACGGTGTCGAGGGCTCTCTACCGGATGGCTCCTAAGGAGCTGGTGGAGTTTAGGATATAGTTGAAGGAACTGGTGGAGGCTGTGTTTATTAGACTGAGCTCCTCGCCTTGGGGATCTCCGGTACTATTCGTCAAGAATAAGGAGGGGTAGCTCCTACTATGTATCGACTACCAGGCTCTGAATAGACTGACAGTCCTGAATACCTATCCACTGCCAAGGATAGATGAGCTATTTCATCAGTTGGAGGGAGCCCATTGGTTCTCAAAGTTGGATCTGAGATCGGGTTACTACCAGCTATGCATTCATGAGGATGATATTCTGAATACAACCTTCAATAGTAGATACGGACTCTATGAGTTTACTGTGATGCCTTTCGGGCTCACGAACGCGCCCTCAGCCTTCATGAGTTTGATAGACCGGGTGTTTGAGCCATACCTCAACCGGTTTGTCATTGTATTTATAGATGACATCCTCATCAATTCAAGTACGAAGGAGGAACATACACAGTATCTGGCTTTGACGCTGGGGAAGCTCAGGGAGCATAAGCTTTATGCAAAGTTCAGCAAATGCCAGTTTTGGCTGACAAAGGTGGCCTTTTTGGGCCATATTATCAGTGGAGCAAGACTGGCTGTGGATCCCGCAAAGATTCAAGCAGTACAGGACTGGCCACAGCTGAAGTCGGCCACGGATGTTCGAAGTTTCCTGAGATTGGCCGGATATTACTGGAAGTTTGTGCAAGGGTTTTCTCAGATAGCCCTCCCACCTACTTCATTGACAAAGAAGGACGCTCCATTTGTCTGGACGTCGTAGTGTGAGGCGACCTTTCAGTAGTTGAAGAGCCGGCTTACGTCGGCCCCTATCCTCGCCCTTCCATCGGGGAAGGAGGGCTTTAAGGTATATGTGGATGCATCTATTAAGGGGATGGGGGCTGTTCTGATACAGAATGATCATGTTATAGTATATACCTCACGACAGCTGAAGAAGCATGAGCAGAACTATCCTGTTCATGACCTGGAAATGGGGCAGTAGTGTTCGCGCTGAAGATTTGGAGACATTACCTATATGGAGGGCACTGCGACATATTTTCGGATCATAAAAATCAAAAATATATTGATACATAGAAGGAGCACAACGTTCGCCAGAGATGATGGGTGGAGTTCCTTTTAGATTATGAGTACACGATTCACTACCACCCAGGGAAGGCGAATGTGGTGGCAGATGCGCTGAGCCGGAAGGCTATGACCTCAGGAGCAGGACCTCAGTTGATGGCCATGGAGTTTGTCCAGATGTTAGGCAAGATGCAGAAATCCCTAGTGTCCAAGGATCACCTAGAGCTATACCGGGAGTACCTATCATTGTTGTTTGACACTGATGACATTCGGGATAGTATTAGAGCTGAGCAGAGGAAAGACGACAAGTTGGAGCACGTGTTAAGATCCTTGGAGGCAGGTGTGACTGGAGAATATATGGAGAGAGATGGGTTGATATGCTTCAGAGGCAGGTTGTACATACCGGCTAGGGACAGAATTCGGGAGGACATCATGACTGCGGATCACTTTAGCAGGTACTCGGTGCACTGATGCATCACCAAGATGACGGCCAATCTGAAGAAGACCATGTAATGGCTAGGAATGAAGAAGGATATCACCTACTTCATGACCCACTGCAAGGCATGCCAGCTGGTAAAGGTAGAGTGCAACAACTCCACAGGATTGCTGCAACCACTCCCAGTCTCGGAGTGGAAGTTTGAGGATATTGCGTTGGACTTCATACATGGGATTACCCGATCACAGATAGGGAATGATTCGATCTGGGTGGTCGTCAACTGGCTGACGAAGGTAGCCAGATTTATCCCGATCAGAAAGGATGACTCGGTTGGTGTGTTAATTCGAATGTTTGTGGAGAAGTTCGTCAGTTATCATGGCATACCCAGGACGATCGTATCAGATCGGGATGGACGATTTACGTCCAAGGAGTGGCGATCAGTGCATACTAACTTGGGCACACGGCTGACTTTCAGTATAGCTTTTCATCCCCAAATGGATGGACAGACAAAGCGCACCAATCGAACTCTGAAGGATCTGCTGCGACTTTGCATATTGGATCACGGTGAGCGGTGAGAGAGGCAGCTACCATTGATAGAGTTCTCATACAACAATAGCCACCAGTCTAGCATCAGCATGGACCCTTATGAGGCTTTATACGGCTGGAGATGCAGGACTCCTCTATCTTGGATACAGGACGAGGATCCGAAGGTGCTGGGCTCAGATTTTATAGAGGACACCGAGGCTCGGGTGAGGCTAATACGAGATCGGATGTTAGAGGCTCAGAGCACACAGGCTAAGTATTATGACGCTCGACATCGTCAGGTGGAGTTCAAGGTTGGAGATTGGGTATTCTTGAAGATCTGACCGATGTATGGAGTTTCACGGTGTTGGAACACCTTATTACTAATTTGGGCAAGGATCACTATGTTATTAGGAAATTGGTTTGACGTAGTTGTATAGTTGAAAAGGTCAACTTAGAATGAGTCTAAGTCTTAGAACTTAGGTTTGAAGCTGCCCCCAAGACCTTTTAAAGATCAGGATTCAGTGCTGAGACAGATAATTTTCGTCGAGCTCAGGTCGACGAAACGTCGAACTCAGTTCGACATTCTCTGAGCTCAATTCTGCAAGTCGTCGAACTCTGGTCGACGATCTTCGAGCTCATGATCGACGTTTTGTCTCTAGCTATTTTCCAAGTCGTAGAGCTCAGTTCGACGTTTTCTGACTGCTGTTTAAATCCAATCTGTGAGCTCAGTTCAATGATCGTAGAGCTCAGATCGACGATTTCTGTAAGAGATCGACGCTTTCAGATTTCGAATTCAAGAACAATTATGGAATTCATTCAGATTCATTCAGAGTTATTTCCTGCATTTATTGCAAAGGACTTTCTAGCCGTTTCAAGCAATCTAATGCAAGTTTCAAGGAAGACTAAAAGGAATGTTACTTAGGACTTTCCCCAGAGACAGTTGTCATTTATGGAAGTCATTTATGACTGAGTAACGGCCATCTAAGTCAGAATCTTATATTCTCCTATAGAATATGTTGTTGAAGAACACAGATCATATATAATTATAGAGACAAGAGATATACAGCAGAACCAGATTGAAAGAGACACAGAAGAGTGAACAATAGAAACTCTCTGATCAAGAGTTCATCTTCTGAGATCTACAAATTTACTGAATCCCAAATCTTTAAGAACACAAGAAAGTTTTCTGTGGAGGAAATCTGCTACTCAACTCCTCCAAATCATCAAGTGATCAAAAGCTTCAACATCAAGAACTCAAGACATCAAACATTTTAGCATGTGCTGAAATCATCAATTGCTGGAGATCTGAAGCAACTGAAGACCTATCACCCTAGCAAAGCTCACCTTCTTGAACCCTTACAGATCTCAGGGGTAGCTTTGACATCATCTTCCACTTGTATTCTCTCAGACTGTTGACAGAGAAGAACAACTCAACTCCTTCTTTCATTTTCCTCTCCCTCCTATAAAAGGGTTTATCAAAACTCCCTTCAAAAGTTCTAAAACTGGTTTCTGAGACCTTGTCAAAACTCTATGGTGGCAAGACACCTTATCAAAAAATCTTGTTTTGGTTTTTGATCACCTTATCAAAAGCTCATTGGTCCCCAGGACACCTGATCAACTATTCCTGTAGTGGATTCCTACCTAGGGTGGTAGAAGAGTGGATGTACCAAGGTTGTTAGGGAACCACTATAGATCCTTGTGTCATCTGGTTGCTGTGTGTTTGACTTTGCTGTGTACTGTGTGATTTCTTATTTCTTGATTTAGCTTTTATTTATCTGCAAGCACCTTACACATATACATAAATTAAGTCTTCCACTGCTTTACAGTTTTAATTGTAATTTTTTTTTTAAAATACTCTATTCACCCCCCTCTAGTGTTAAGGTAGACCTTTCCCTCACTTTCAATTAGTATCAGAGGGAGATTTGTTATTCAACATCTGAATTTTCAACAGATTGGTTGAACAGGCTAACACTTGAACCAAAAGATCCTTGATAAGATAAACCTTCCCTAGAGGATAGTTATTACTTTTTGTATTATATTTATTTTCATACAAAACCATGACACAAAACAAAGATTATGCTAGCACTAGACCTTTAGTGTGCAACCTCTCTAAGTTTGCACTTTGGAAGGAAAGGATTAAGCTGTACATGAATTCTATTGATGAGGACATTTTTAATTCTGTTTTGACAGTTTGTCCAAGACCCCCAGTGATCACAAGTTCAAGTGTTGTTCCACCTCCTTCAGGAACAGATACAAAAATAAAGAAATGGAAAGTTGCATATGCAAAGGCTATGAATATCCTTGCTCAGACCATGTCTGATGATATATTCCAAAAGGTGTCTGAATGTAGTTCAGCAAAAGAGATATGGGACAAGTTATCTGAAATTGTCTCAGGATCTGCTGATGAAAGGAAGGACAGGAGATGCCATCTCATAAGCCAATATGAGAACTTCAAGAAAGGAGAAACTGAATCAGTGGCTGACATGTACAACAGGCTCAGCCTAATAGTCAGTGAACTAAAAACACTGGACAAGGAGATCTCTTTAACTGAACTAAATGACAAGATCCGAATGTGCTTCCCTAGCACTTGGGACTCAAGGATCTGGCCAATCAAGGATGTCAGAAGCCTTACTGAGATTACTACTGAAGCTTTTTGGGCAAGCTCAAGTCTTATGAGCTGCTCATCAAGAACAGAGAGGAAGAACAAAAGACTTCTTCTCTATCTATCAGAAATGAGAAGACCATAGCATTCAAAGCTACAGAAGATCTGTCTGAAGACAAGGTCACAAGCAATGAAGAATTGATGAGTTTGCTGGCCAAAAGATTTTATAAGATGGCCAGGAAAAATTTCAGAAAGAGGTCATCCAGAGGGCATGAGAAGCCAAGGAATGACAAGTCAAATAATAAAGAAATAATCTGTTTTGGATGCAGGAAACCAGGCCATATTGTGCCTGACTGTCCAGAAAATCAGAATAAGGACAAGAAGGACAGGAAAGATAGGAGAAAAGACAAGGACTCCAGGGGAAACAACAGCAACAAATCCTCCTCCAACAAAAATAAACATACAAGGAAGGGGTTTGTAGCTGAAAGCTGGAATGATACAGAAGAGGAATCAGAAGCCTCATCAAGCTCAAGTGATGATGAGGATGATGCTGAAGAAAAGGAATTCTGCATGATGGCTATCAATGCCTCTCAACAAAATTCTGATGCAGAACAAGGATCAGACTCAGAATCTGAAACTCAAACTGAAGAAGACCAGGTAATAGACTCCTTTGACTTTGACTCAGAGGTCTTTAGACATGAATTTAAGGCACTTTGTTTAGACCTGCTAAAGTCTGAGAAAGAGATCATCTCTCTTAGAAATCAATTGTCTGAACATAGTGTAGCACCCCATGTTACACATAGCACCTTAAAATCAGACAACCTCAAACTCTCTAAGGAGTTAGAATGCTGTAGGGAGGAGATAGCTTCACTGAAAAGTGAGTTATCCCAGGCAAAGAAGTTTGAAGAATCCCTTAATGGGAGAAGCATCAGACTGATGGACATCACAAGCACAGTGAACTCAAGATTCAACAATACACTGGGCTTGGGTGCTTCATCTAGCCAACCTATAGTATTAAAAACCCCTATTAAATTTATTTCTGATAAAAGAAAGGGTGTTGTAGAGGTAGCTAGGAAGAATCCAGATTTACCTAAGGAAAATCAAGTTCAACAGAAAACGTCGAACAGAGCTCGACGATCGTCGAATAGAGCTCGGCGATCCAAGGCTGAATCGTCGAACTCTGTTCGACCTCTTCTGAACTCTAAACTCTGGCATAGTCGATCTTCGAACGGAACTCGACGATCTGACCCAAGATCGTCGAACTCAGGTCGACGATCGTCGAACGGAGCTCAGAGCTTTGAACATTCTTTTAGAGGTAAATCTCAAGTCAATCCTAGAAGTCCCTCATCCCAAAGCTTCAACCCTTATACTGAATGGATAGTACCTCCTAGGAGATACCATCCTGAAGGATATAAGAGTCAGCAAGGGATGTCTTTCATTTCTGAATTTAAAGGTTATCAACCTAGACCCAAGGTAATTTGGGTCAAAAACATATAAATTGTTTATGTGCAGGAGAAGACCTATCCAGCAATAAACCAACAATGGTATCTGGATAGTGGGTGCTCAAAGCACATGACAGGGAGCAAGGATAATCTCACATCCTTCAAAGCCAAACTTGTACCCAAAGTGATCTTTGGAGATTCAAACTTTGGTCAAACAAAAGGATATGGTGCTGTTCAGATTGGCTCAGTCACATTCAAGAAGGTGGCTTATGTGGAAGGACTGAGCACAACCTAATCAGCATCAGTCAACTCTGTGATGAAGGATATCAAGTGACATTCAACAAATACTTATGCAAGATCAAGTCAGAGGATAACACAACAGTGTTAACAGGTAAAAGGAAAGGTAACATTAATCTTGTAGATTTTCTTTCAACCACCATAGATATCTGCTTATTTAATTCAGTCTGCAAACAAAATGATTTATTGCATAAGAGACTAGGACACTTAAACCTTAGAACCATTGCTAGGCTGTCCAAGGACAACCTTGTTAGAGGATTACCTTCTAGCCCCTACAAGAAGGAAGGACTCTGCAGGTCTTGTCAATTAGGCAAGCAAACTAAAAATAGTTTTAAGTCACTTAATAAGAGTGATTCACCTAGGATTTTGTATCTGTTACACATGGATCTTTTTGTACCCATTATAGTACAAAGCTTAGGAGGGAAATCTTACACTTTAGTGATTGTAGATGACTTCTCTAGATTCACTTGGGTGTTCTTTCTGAGGAAAAAGTCTGATAACTTTATGTGTTTGACAGATTTTCATCAAATGCATACAGATTGAGTTCAATACTCACATTTCCCTGATTAGAAGTGATCATGGGACAGAGTTTGATTCTCTTCTTATGCAAGAGTTTTGTCAGAGTGAAGGGATCAGGCATACTTTCTCAGCTCCTAGAACTCCTCAACAAAATAGGGTAGTTGAAAGGAAAAATAGAACCCTAATTGAATCTTCTACTACATTGTTGACAGATGCTCATCTTCCTCTATCTTTTTGGGCAGAGGCAGTGAACACCTCCAACTATGTGTTGAACAGAAGTTTGATACATAAACTGAAGGGCAAGACTCCCTATGAATTGCTCAAAGGGAAGAAACCTAAAGTAGACTATTTCAAAATTTTTGGCTGCATTTGTTTTATTCACAATAATGAAAATAAGTATTTAACAAAATTCCAAGCTAAAGCTGATGAAGGAGTGTTTTTGGGATACTCCATGATCAGTAAAGCTTATAGGGTTTATAATAAAACTTCTCTTAAAATTGAAGAATCTGTTCATGTATCTTTTGATGAGACTAACATGTGTTACAAAGAGAAGTCTACTTCTACCATAGAACCATTGCAGGTACACTCTCTTTCAGAAAATTTGGACAGGTTACACATTGTAGAAAAGTATTCAGTACATTCACCTATCCAACAAAGAGCTAAAATCAGTGAAGATGAAGAGGATACTCAACATCTTGATGTTCAACATCTTGGAGAAAACCATCTTGAAGAGCCAGTTGTTGTTCCAAAAGAGGAAACAACAACATAGGTTGGTGAACAATCAACACCCCTGTTGATTTAATAACAACAAGAGATCACCCAATCTACCAAGTGATTGGAAACATCTCAGCTGGTGTGCAACCGAGAAATCAGGTCAACCAGAACCTGATGCACACTTGCTTTCTATCTCAAGTTGAGCCTCAATCCATTCAAGATGTAGAACAAGATCCACACTGGATCATTGCTATGCAAGAGGAACTACATCAATTTGAGAGGAATCAAGTTTGGTAACTAGTGCCAAGGCCTAAGGATCACTCAATTGTTGGAACAAAGTGGGTGTTCATAAACAAGTTGGATGATCAAGGAGTTATTGTAAGGAACAAGGCAAGGCTAGTTGCTCAAGATTATTCTCAAGAAGAAGGGATAGACTATGACCAGACCTTTGCACCAGTGGCAAGGTTAGAGGCCATAAGAATATTCCTTGCTTATGCAGCTCACAAAGGATTCAAGGTCTGCCAAATGGATGTGAAGAGTGCATTTCTCAATGGAGACATCAAAGAGGAAGTCTATGTTAGACAACCTCCAGGTTTTATCTCTTCAACTTATCCTGACCATGTTTTCAAATTGCATAAAGCATTATAAGGTCTCAAGCAAGCTCCTAGAGCATGGTATGAAACCTTAGCATGCTTTCTTCTGAAAAATGATTTTATAAGGGGTAGAGTAGACCAAACTCTTTTTATTAGAACCCATAAGTTCCATACCCTACTAGTACAAATATATGTAGATGATATCATATTTGGTTCTACTGATTCAAATTTGTGCAGAAGGTTCTCTAACCTAATGCATTTTAAATTTGAAATGAGTAGCATGGGTGAGCTTTCTTTCTTTCTACGATTGCAAGTCAAACAACATGTTGAAGGCATATTTATTTCTCAAACCAAGTATGCAAAAGAACTGGTTAAGAAATTTGGTATGTCTGAAGCATCTTGTATGAAAACACCTATGCCTGCTAATGCTGTATTAGATACTGATGAACATGGAAAACATGTTGATCAAATAACATATAGAGCAATGATTGGCTATCTATTGTACCTTACAGCTAGTAGACCTGATATAATGTTTTCAATATGCATATGTGCTAGGTTCCAAGTAAGCCCTAGAGAGTCACACTTAACATTAGTTAAGAGGATTCTTAGGTATGTAAAAAGTTGTCCAAATCTAGGCCTCTGGTATCCAAAAGGCTCAGGATTTGAATTAACTGGATTTTCAGATGCTGATTATGCTGGATGTAGAGTAGACAGGAAGAGCACCAGTGGAACTTGCCAGTTCCTTGGTGACAGACTTGTCTCCTGGTTCTATAAGAAACAGACATCTGTGTCCACTTCAACTGCTGAAGCTGAATATATGGCAGCAGGCAGTTGTTGCTTAAAGATTCTGTGGATTCAAAACCAGCTCCTAGACTATGGCTACAACTTAGAAGGGTCAAAAAAATTTTGTGATAACACTAGTGCTATTTCCATAGCAAAAAATCCAGTCCTCCATAGTAGGACAAAACATATAGAGATAAGGCATCACTTTCTAAGAGACAATGTAGAGAAAAATAAAATTGAAATTCAATAAATCCCAACTGATTTGCAAAGGGGAGATATTTTCACCAAACCTTTGGATGAAAAGAAACACACCTTCTTCCTAAATCAGTTAGGAATGCTAGATGGAGGAAGTTTAAAATAAATCCAAAGATCTTAAAACTCTAAAAATTGACCAAGACTAGGCTAAAAACTTGTATTTTCTAGTGTTTGTAGGCTGTTTTCTGTCTCTGAACTGCGCTCAACGTTTTCCCAAAAAATCGTCGAACGAAGATCGACGTTTCCCAAAAACGTCGACCAGAGTTCAGCGCCGTCTAATAGCATTTGGCAATCCTTATTTCTATTCTTGGATCGTCGAGCGGAGCTCGACGCTCTCCAATATCATCGAACGAAGATCGACGATATTGAAGTCTCTTCAGATTCCCCTAGCAGCCCCGATCGTCGAACGAAGTTCAACGACCCTTCCTTTTCTGCGTCGAACCCTAATATAAAAATCATTCTTTCACCGTCGTTCTTCTTTTGTGCTTTCATATTCTCTGCAATTTCTTTCTTTCCCTCCAAACTCTACTACACTTGGTTGTGTTTGTTAACTTTTTGCAGGTATACAATGGCTGTTAATGTTGCTTCTCTCGCTAAGATGAAGTTTGATACTGGATTTGATATCGATATGGATTCATTTGACGGGAGCGATCAAATATTCAAAGACATTCTGGAACTATTCAGAGAACAATAGTTGGTGTATATTATGTCTACCAGAATGAAGATTGCGGCAGATGAGATAAAGGAATGGGTATTTACAGCAAATATTCTGGATGAGAACACTATAGTCGGTACTATAAGCGGGACTTAGGTATCTTTATCACCTACTCTCCTAAGTGAAGTATTCCATTTAAGTACTGGAGATGATTCTACTTAAATGTCAGGAGAGGAATTTGATTCAATGTTGGATAGAATGGGTCACTCTGCAGCTAACCCTAGCAAGTTTTTTAAAAAGAACTTATCTATTTAATTTAGATTTTTAGCTGATGTTGTGGGGAAAGTGCTTCTGGAAAAGCACTCAGCTCATGGTACCATATCCAGGTATCAGTTCTGTCTTATGGGAGCCCTAGTGGACAAGAAACACTTGAAATGGGGAGCAATTTTCTTTGATTTGATAAAGAAGAAAATAAACAAAAGCTTTGTGAATTTTGGGAGGATTTTAGGGGTATTCGTTCACTCCAGGTGCCCAGAACTGCTAGTCTCAAATGGGATGCACATCAATGCATCAAAGAGACTGACTTGTGCCCTATTTGGTAAGTGGGACAGGCAGATAATCAAGCCATCCAGGACTACCATAGCTTCAGGCACAAGGACTCTTGTAGTCACTTCCCCTCAGGCGTCTGCCCTTATGGAAGAGTTGTCTGCCTCCACCTCTTCTCCTCCTTCTCCACCCCTTGTTTCTACCTCCACCTCCACATCAACCATCTCCACATCCATCTCTTCCCCCATTACCATTTCTTCACCAATTTCACCTCCAGTCACCTCAGAACAATTCCATCCACTCCACTACTATCCACCTCTTGACATACCCTCTTTCAACATCTTGGAAGATTCCTTTATGGATGATTCCACTTCCTCCCCTGCTTAGCTTCCTTCTACCTCCTCATACCAACAGCTCCTTCATGACATTCTCACCCAACCATACTTTACAACATCAATCTCCACACCCATATCATCCATCTCCACCATCCCACTCTCTCAACCAACCATTCTACCATCCACCATACCATCTGTTGCAGCCCATCCATCATCAGCCCAAAACATTCATCCCTCCACCTCTACTCAGGTCACACTTGAGCAAGTGGATCTATCAGCTTTGGCAGATAAGCTATATGGGATACTGGCCCCCAAGCTAGTAGCCCTACTAGAGACCTCCATGGCTCCACTCCTGGAATCAATTAAGGAGTTATCTGACAGGCTATCCTCTCTCTCCTCTCCTCAGGCAATTCCTTCTGTGAGGTGCCTTGATCCAGTCATCACTGAATCAAGGCAGGGGGAGATTCCCTATAAAGCTGAGGTAATGCCTGCTACTCCAGGTGATCTGTTGCTGCCAAAAATCTCTACTGCTGCTCCAGAACCTGTACTCACAGTGAACCTCAGGTCACTATTGTCTGCATTTGATCTTCTTCACAGAAGCTGCTTACCAACTCTGGGAGTTGAAGACCTCACTAAGACCATTGTGCCTATTACTGTCTGTGATCCCAGCCTGATCATATCTTATATAAATTCTCTTAAGGCTGAGGAAGTTTGTGTTGCTGTTATGTTGCTGAAGTTGCTGTATCTATTGATGTTGATATGTTATCTATTGATGTTGCTGCTGCTGTTGATGAAGATCTGGCTATTTATCTGGGAGAACCCATTGTTTCTGAGACTCCTGCTGTTGTTCCAACTTCTTCTGCTCCTGCTGCTGCTGTTTCTGACAAATCCAAACTTCTAGATGAATACATAAAAAGGATTGATGATCTATATGACAGACCTCAGAGCTCAGAAAGTGATCAATTCAACACTGACTCTGATGATTCTGCTGGCACCATCTCTAAGAAAAGGAAAGCAAGAAGCAAAGAAATGATGAGAGTTCCCCCTGCTAAGGCCAAAGATGTAAATGATATACCATACTATATTTTGCATGATTGTCAGATAACAGAGCCTTGGATGCAATATTCTAAGAATCAGCTAAAGGTTTTGAAGAAAAGAAGGAAACTTGACATATATGAGAAAGGATCTTCTTAGTCTCCTCCTCCTCCTCCTCCTCCTCCAGATGCTGGTACTAGTGGAGGATCTGCTTCTCAACCTGGATCTGCTTCAAAGCACAGCTCTTCTTAATCTTCTCAAAGATATCAACCTAGAGGTCAACATCAAAGAGGCTATCATTCTAGAATAGGTCAGTACAGTGGAAATCAGAAAGAGTACAGAACTTATTCCAGACAATAAAGGGAAGGAAAAGGTCCTATTGATTCTACTCAAGGTCCTTTCCCTTACAAGCTTAGAGATTTAGTTGTCACCAGGACTCCTTCTGATTCAGAATCTATCAATAGATATGAACCTCCAGTCCCTTTTGAAGATCCTGAAAACAACTCAGTGTCATGGACTGCCAGAATGAAAGAGCTTGCTACTCTAGATCAAATGAAGAAAGCCAAGGATCAAGGTAAAGACATTTCAAACATTACAACCCTATCAGAACAAAGAAAGACGGAACTGGAGAGATATGCTTCAAGAAAGTTCTTTGATCCAGAAGATTACATGAAGCTTCACCCTGAGGCTGTAGTCCCAAGGCCAAGATCCCAATCATCCTTAGGTGCAGATGATGACAGAAGATCAAAGAAAGATTCTCTCAATCCTAATAGGGAGATTCTATTTAAGAAAGGCAATGAGAAGAAATGATTTCTGTAAGAAGACAGTACATCTATATCTCTGAATATTGCTGATATTCTATATGAGTTCTGCAATGCTGCTATGTTTTCTTCTGCATTGTTAGTTTAGCTTTTGTTTCTATATGTATGCTTTTGTATTTCCTATTGTGTCCTGTAAATAGTAATCCTAACCCAAATAGGGGGAGATTGTTGGAACACCCTATTACTAATTTGGGCAAGGATCACTATGTTATTAGGAAATTGGTTTGAACTAGTTGTATAGCTGAAAAGGTCAACTTAGAATGAGTCTAAGGCTTAGAACTTATGTTTGAAGCTGCCCCCAAGACCTTTCAAAGATCAGGATTCAGTGCTGAGACAAAGATAATTTTTGTCGAGCTCAGGTCGACGAAACGTCTAACTCAGTTCGACGTTCTCTGAGCTCAATTCTGCAAGTCGTCGAACTCCGATCGACGATCTTCGAGCTCAGATCGACGTTTGGTCTCCAGCTATTTTCCAAGTCGTAGAGCTCAGTTCGACGTTTTCTGTCTGCTGTTTAAATCCAATCTGTGAGCTCAGTTCAACGATCGTAGAGCTCAGATCGACGATTTTTGTGAGAGATTGATGCTTTCAGATTTCGAATTCAAGAACAGTTATGGAATTCATTCAGATTCATTCAGAGTTATTTCCTACATTTATTGCAAAGGATTTTCTAGCCATTTCAAGCAATCTGTAAGATCCTGTCTCCCCATTCCGAGGCTAACCCGGATCTTATGCCCAGAACCGCCGCCTTACGGTGACACTAACGCACGGGTTAGTTGACACCGCAAGACGCTGATTCTACCGGCTAGTACGATCATAACCTGTCGGCCAATATGAGAATAAAAGAGTACAAAGCAGAGCAAACATGTAGAAGTCTACAACCACAGTACTAAACATATATATAACAGATGATAAGTACAAGGTACAGTCCACAATGAGTACAATATAATGAGAGTAAAATGGGCTTATGCCCAGTACATCAATATCAAATCACTCTCTCTCTCAATCTAATAGCAGCGGAATCTATCATCTCAAATCATCACACCTGAACATGTGCTCCAGTAGTAGTAGTCGGTATCTGCCCCTCAAGCCCTGCCTCCTCGCCGTGCTGGTCCATCTCCTCGAGCTCCTAAAAATAGTATGGTCACCGACCATTAGTCAAAAAGACTAAGTCGTTTCCTCCACACCTCGCCCCGCAACTCCTAGGCACCGTGCGGAAGGACGAAGCGGAGGACAACAAGGGGTGACAAAGGTGGAAGCAGGTGACAGGAACTAAAGCAGAATATATAGAAATATAAGTAATGAAAAGTAACCTTCACTTATGCGAGTACGCATAAGCAAGGGGTCTTCTACAAGGCTCCCATAGTATAAAATGTCCCATACAATTTTATATGATGGGGTGTCAGGTATCATAAGCAGTATATGTATAAAAAGGAAAGTAACCTCAACCTATAAACTTGCCCACTCAAGCTTATAGGCTAAGGGATCATTTAGCATGTCCTAATGTATAAGCGTCCCATACCACTTATACATTAGGTGTCATAGGTTGTTATGTATAATTATGATATGCATCTATATGGTGGGTATGATATGAACATGCAGTGCAACACACACACACGACTCCGTGATTACAGACCTTTAGTTCCCACTTTTCGAGAGCTAGCATCACTCTCAGGTACCGCCGTCGTGGCTCCGGCAGCAGCGGATCGGGCTTCTCCGCTTTCTAGGCGGGTATACACACTACCAGGCCTAGACCTCTCTTGTGCGCCTCTGTACATGAAACAAGTGTACTCTAGAGTCTCTGCGTACCACTTTGCTGACTACCTGTCAGTCTTGTTGGGCCGGGTGCGCGTTATCGGGAAAAGTCCTCCAAACCTCAGTATAAACAACCTACTGGTCCCTCTAACCCTCGCACCCGCCTGGTCCACCGTACTGCCGTCGGTGTGACGACTGGCCAGTACCGCATGGCCCGCCACTAGTATATGCACATGCAAGTATAATATATTGAGCCTCCAGCTCGAAGGACTATCCTGTCCCAAATCTCTCCAACCCGTCACGGGTGAGTATGTACTACAAAACCTCCAACCCTGCCTGGGTGAGTATATATATGTCAATCTCTTTCCTCCAACTCTTCACGGGTGAGCGAGTAGTCAATAGACTCCAAGTCCCTCCAACCCGGCACGAGTGAGCACATGTCCATTACACTTAACCTATTATACTACTCTTGTCTACCGGTTGTTATACCTAGTGACTTAAGCTATGGGTTGGGGAAAGACGGCCTTCCGTCGGCTCCTCCTAAATAAGTCTAAGGTTGCACTATTACTCTCGTCTCTAGAATACATATGCCACCCAGGGTTATACTTCCGATCTTAGACTCTAACTCAGTTGTTGATTCGTTCCCTAGTGGCCTATAGTGTAGCCTACCTTTACTATGCGCACCCCATGACCTTGTACCACCCTGAAATCGAACTTTCAAATCCTTGGACTCCAACCCCCGAATATTTATCCTAGGGTGGTATGATCTACTAGAATGAGTATGGTAATTTTCATAATTTTCTCAATTATTTTTATAATTAATTTATTTTCTCCAAATATTCCCAAGGTCATTTAACACATGAAGTATGTCTTTGCATAGCCCTAATGATACAAAATAATTATCCTAACCATTAACATGATGAAATATCACTATTTCCCAAGGTTTATAATTTCTCACCAAGCATTTGTATTTATTTATTAATTATTACAAAACCATCATAATTACCACTTTTCAAAGTAAGTATGAGAAATTTAATCACAAAAATTCTAAGAAAATTACCGGGGATCTAAATAATCAAAATAATGCTACTGACAAAGTTTCATCAACTTTAACAATGTTATAGACTTGCAATTCAATTTCTTGGGTATTTACCAAAATGCCATTATGATGAATTAAAATTTGTATGCACATCCAAAAATTCTGAAATAAATATGTCAGTTAACTAATACATATATACCCCTCTATAAATATTCCCAAATTCTTTTGACCTATATTTTCATTAAATCATGAATAAAAGCAATAGGGGTAAAATGGTCATTTCATGTTATGTTACCTCAAAAGACCTTAAACAGAGAAAATAAAAATACCCCAATTCAATTATGATCAATTATTCAACAGAGCAAAATTTGAAGATTTTTGTCTAATTACTTCCATTTTTCATTTTAATTTACCAATAAAGCTATAAATTTTCAAAAATTCTAAATAATGGGATTTTTGTTCCCAAAAGTCCCATAATAATTTTGAGGGACTAAATTTGACCTAAATGTCCTTTAGATTTAATTTCAAGGTATGCATAAGTCCTAAGATGAATAAATTCACATTATAGCAAAACTTGCTATTTGCACACCAAGGCTTATTCTAGCCTACACTTGCAAGTGGGTTAACCCATCATGCAGTGGTTCAAATGGGCTGAAATATTTGTAAGACCCTAACCATATCCCAGAAGACTTGCCACCAAAATTTGGGGCCTTTTGGAGGCCTAACACTCCATTTATTCCATTTATTTAATTTATGACATTTTGAATAAAACTATAGGAAAAAGTATTCCAAAAATTCCTAATTTTTGGCAGGGGCTAGATATGCCTTAAACATGCACATGCCCAAAATTTCAGGTCATGTGGACATCTGGTTTGGCATGGGCTTCATTTTTGATTTCTGCCCTAGCCTAGGACCAGTCCTAGGAGAAATGACCTACAGGACAGTCCACTGGGTTAAAACTTATGATTTTTGTGGCATTTGAAATTTAAGACCTAGGGATACAAATTATCTTCAGGGGCCATGACCTAGAAATGACTCTAGGTACCCTAATGTTTAGTTTGAAAATGGTTGTATAAGTGTGACAATATTTACACTATTCATTTATTTAACTCAGTATTTATATATATGATTTAGCACTAATCCTAAAGCAAAATGGGCGGCATCCCATCATCGTCCCAGATGGATGGACGGCCTGGATTGCTATTTTCTGGGCCACCTTGCGGGGCATTTTCCGGCCGACTGAGGCGGCGCCGTGGCCGGCCAACGGTGCCACCACCTTCACGGTGGTGGCGGCTACATTTTGCCGGCGATAAGGCGGCGGGAGACAGCGGCGCCGGCGATTCTGAGAGATGTAAAATCTCGGAAAATCTGAGAATTTCTCACATGGCATCGGGCTCAATTGAGCCCGATTTCTCTCCTAATTGATCTAGGATGCTAGTACGTGGAGAGGGGTGGCGAAACGGACCTGGATTGGGGCTCGGCGGCGAGTCAGGCGGCGGTCAAAACCACATTCTTCTGAGTCAGCTTGGTCAAAGGTGCGGCTAGGGAAGAGAAACCCTCCACAAATCTTCTGTAATAGCCAGCCAACCCTATGAAACTCCTGATCTCTTTAGGCGAACTCGGTCTACTCCAATCCATCACTGCTGCAATCTTTTCTGGATCGACCGAGATCCCCTCCTTGTTCACCACGTGGCCTAGAAAAGAAACTTGAGGCAACCAAAATTCGCACTTGCTCAACTTGGCGAATAACTTGTGATTCCTCAACTCCGATAGGACCAACCGCAAATGCTGCTCATGCTCCTCAGCACTGTGTGAATAAACTAACACGTCATCAATGAAGACCACAACGAACTTATCGAGAAAATCCTTGAACACCCGGTTCATCATATCCATGAAGGCTGAAGGTGCATTGGTCAGACCAAATGACATTACCAGAAACTCAAAGTGTCCATGCCTCGACCTAAATGCAATCCGTGGAATATCCGCCTCACGGATCCTAAGCTGGTGATAACCAGAACGAAGATCGATCTTGGAGAACACCGTGCTACCACGCAACTGGTCAAACAAATCATCGATCCTCGGCAGAGGGTACCTGTTCTTGATAGTGACCTTGTTCAACTCTCTATAGTCGATGCAGAGCCGCATCGACCCATCTTTCTTCTTTACGAACAAAACAGGAGCACCCCAAGGCGACGAACTCTGCCTAATAAACCCCTTAGCTAACAGCTCATCCAACTGAACTCGCAACTCCTCTAACTCACGAGGGGCCATCCGGTACGGAGCCTTAGAAATAGGACGTGTACCCGGCTCTAAATCGATCACAAACTCAACATCCCGATCAGGAGGAAGACCAGGAAGATCATCAGGAAAAACATCGGCGAAACCACGAACAATAGGAATCTCTTCCAAGCGTGGCACGCTAACAGCGGCTCCAATCGCCGAGATTAAACAAACACAACAATCAGAAAGAAACAATCTCTGAGCACATACCGCAGAGATGATAGGAAAATCCTGACACAGAGCAGCATACACGCTGCCGGGCTGACCGTCGTCCCTGACGAAGTCCAAGCGCTTTCCTTTGCACTGAATGACTGCATCATACCGAGAGAGCCAGTCCATGCCCAAAATGACATCGAAGTCCTCCAGATCAATCATTTTCAGGTCCGCCTTCGCAAGAAAGTCCCCCAACAAAACCGGGCAATCCAAAATGCCCAAATCTGACAACACAGATTCACCAGAAGGAAACTTGACACAGAAGGAATCCCGAACATGATCTAGAGTCAATCGATGACGCTCTACAAAGGCTCTAGCCACGAACGAGTGGGTAGCGCCGGAGTCAAACAGAACACGCGCCCAGCGGTTCTTCACCTTAAACTTCCCTATAGGAACACACAAACTAAGGAACTACCATAGCAATACCGCGACACTCTAGCAAATAAAACTACCAGGCTAGAAAAACAACAATCAACTAACCTGAAATAACCTGGGTCGAAGTTTGAGCCTCCTCGGAAGAAATCACATTCAGCTTCCCCTTTCCCTTGTCCACACGCGGAGGTGGAGGTAAAGCCTGTAACGGAACTGCAGGAAGAATTGACTGAACCTGAGGACACCGCGACTTGATGTGACCCTTCTGCCCACACTGAAAGCAGACTCTGTCCTTGGTCCAACACTAGGCCGCATCATGCCCGGATCGCTTACAAGCTGAACAGGAGACATCTCTCCTAGGAGCACCCTGGATCGCATGAACCTGCTCCTTCTTCTGAGCTGCTGACCTCTTAAAACATTTCTCGACAGGATGGCCTGACCGGCCACAGAAACTGCACACCACTCGGCTCCTCTTTCCCGGAACAGCATCGGGTACCAGGGGCTTCTTCCCCTCCACAGACTTTCTCTTGTCCTTTCTCATCTGCTGGCCTCTGCTTTTTGCCGTTTCAATAGCCTCAACCTTAAGAGCAGCCTCTACAACTCCAGCATAAGTCACTGACCCATAAGCACTGGTCAACTGCTGCACTTCGCTCCTCAAACCACCAAGAAATCTCTTAACTCGATCAGCCTCAACGCTGACCAGAGCAGGGGCAAAACGGCCCAACTTACTAAATTCTATTTCATACTCACCCACCGTGAGTTGCCTTTGCTTCAGATAGAGAAAGTCATTCATGAGGCGGTCACGCTCGACCGAAGGCAAGAACTTCCTTAATAACATCTCCTTAAACATTTCCCAAGAGCATCCAGCTACTAAGCTCTCCTTCTCTCTCAGTCACCAACTCTTAGCCAATCCTTTAAGCTGATAGGTGGCTAGCATCACCCTCTGGTCACCAGCAATCCCTGAATATGAAAACATCTCCTCCATGGAGATCAGCCAATCATCAATAACCATGAAATCTGCCTTCCCGTCATAAGTGGGAGGGCTCAGCCTCTGAAACTGCGAGATGAAGGCCATCTCCACTGGCACCACTACTGGAGGTCTCATGAGTGCAGGGGGAGGAGGAACAGCTAACCCCCCAGCAGGAACTTGCGCACCATGAGCCTGTCCTGCCACAACTGCCACCAAAGACTGAATCTGGGCTTGCACCTCCCCCAACTGCCAGCCCATAGCTTTGCTACTCTGACGCAGACTCTCGATTACCGCATCACGCTGAGCCCCAGACGACTCACCTTCAGACAGGGGAGTCGAACGCGTCACAGGTCGCCTAGCCATCCTATAAGCATAACCACCCCAAATCAGATCCCCTAACAACAACTAGAACCCAAACACAAGTACAGACCATACATATATAGATATAAGCTTAAAGCTGCTAAACTTGCTCTGAGAGTTTATCTTTTTAACAAAAAAAATTTGATGACATGCCCTAACCTAGGATGGTTAACCACCACCTTACTAACTCCTGTGCCTAGATCGGGAATGCATGACTTTAAATTAATTTGAAAACTTATGTGTGTACATATGTCATCCTACAAATCTTTAGCTTGGCACATTGTGCTTATGTAATGATATGCTATGCATGTTTGTGCTATGCATTCTAAAAAGGCCCTAATGCATGTTATGAGCGGCGTACACATGAAAATTTTATGCATCCCATACTACATAACATTCCCATGCAACGAAAAAGAAATGTGCTAGACGCCGTCATGTGGTGAGGTTATGCATCCCATACTACATAACCCTCACATGTAGCCCCTATGGTGGATCCATATACGAACACATATTATGCATCCCATACTACATAATATGCCTCGTATACTTCATGTTATGCCATGAGTGTAGTGTTCGTGCTTTTGCCAAGACGTGTTGATGACATATCGATGTGTGAATGACATGATGCTGAACTACTAAAGCAAACAAAGGAAGGTTGCTCAACTAACTTGTCAAGCAACCTCCCTCTGATACCAACTGTCACAACCCGCATTTTCTCCAATTATAGGAATTATCAGAGTATGAGAAAACACGCGTCATGATGCCACGTCAAGCAGGGGATAACCACTGACGCTCAGGCAAAACAAACTACAAACTTTATGCAAGAAAATCCTGTGTTTTATGAATAGAAAATCAGTTATATTTTAGAGACCGTATCCCTCGGCTCAGTGGATCACCTAGTCCACAAAAGAAAAACCATATTTATACGCTGCGAAAAGAAAAAATACTTTAAATAGGTTTTACACCCTAAAGAGCGCATAAGGGTCCCAAGAGAACCACTCATGCTATGCAAGACACTACATTTAATTTATATAATATATAAGAAAACGATTTTCATACGTGATTTAAAAAATAGTGATTAAGTCTTATAAAACATGCCGATCATGAGCTTTATTTATAATAATATTTATAGTTTAAAGGTAACTAGCAACCTAGCATAAAACCTTCTCAGAGTCAGTAGACTATCTCCAGAAAATGGTAGCAGCATAAGTAATATATCTAGTACAAGGGTAAGAGAAACTACCAGTGGGCGCTAACAACCTGACACGAACCCACTGGCATATATGTCTGTCTGTAAGAAAGTACTGAAAAACTACCTCACTAACAAGGCAAACGGAACTCCAAAGTGCGAGAGACCACCAACACCACCACTGCAAACTAGCCACCCGATTGGCTACGGCTCAGAACCTGGGGTATTCCAAAAGAAAACAGAATACCTCAGCAAGCAACAAGGTAAAAACAACTGCATGTAAGAGTCAACCAAAAGGAAGAAGTAACTGAAAACATACAGTAGAAAGAGCCACAACTGTCCAAACCAGGACAACAGAAAAGCACAACAAGCAAAGGAAACAGCAACAACCCCACTCAGGAACAACATCCTGCCGGGCCTACTAGGCTACCGAGAGCCAAAAGTGCTGCAAACTACCAAGGAAGAAACTTCTAACACCCTAAACTGTGGGAGGTGGTAGTAGCAAAAAAACAAACAACGAGGAACCGGATCGAAGGCAAACGCAGTCCCCCAATCCACCATGCCCAAGTCAGCAAGCTCAAGGGTCTACACGTGAAAGCACAAGGGACCTTCCACCCACACATGCCCAGCCCGTACCTGGAGCAAGAAAAAAACAAGAGTGGCCTTGGCTATATCACACAACTCCACCCTCTTGAAGAGCTATACACCACCACTACTAACCACGACCCACGATTCGGCCCTTAAGAAGGTAACAAAAACGGCCGACAAGGAAATATCAGAAAAATAACAAGAAAACCACTCGGGAACGGAAAACAAGGTAAAGGAAGAGTGTTGAAAAGAATCAACACGACAAGGCGCTGAGTGAGACCCACTCAGTGCCTACCCAAACCTTGGCGCTGAGTGAGCCAGCCTCACTTTAAGCCAAAACCAAACTCTAACCACAATCCCACTAAGGTAAAAACGGAGCTCGACGATTGTCGACCGGAGGTCGACGATAGTCGAACGGCCTAAAGCAGAAACCGAGATCGACGATAGTCGAACGATTCTAAGACAGAATAAAAGGGCAGGGAATTTCCAGTACTCGAGTAGTTACCAATTACTCGTGTACCTCATCCCTCTACTCGAGTAGTCGCCTACTACTCGAGTACCTCAACCCTCTACTCGAGTAGTCGCCTACTACTCGAGTATACAAACATAGCCAGCACTCGAGTAGTTACCAACTACTCGAGTACTCCAACCAGCTACTCGAGTATCTGCAAACAACTACTCGAGTATCTACAAGAAACTACTCGAGTATCTACAAGCAACTACTCGAGTATCTACAAACAACTACACTCGAGTAGATGCCTACTACTCGAGTAAACCAACCCACCTACTCGAGTAGTTATCTACTACTCGAGTAACTCAGAACCCCCCACTCGAGTAGTTACCTACTACTCGAGTAACTCCAAGGCAAATACTCGAGTTAATGCATTCTACTCGAGTATCTAAAAGCTACTACTCGAGTACTCGAGCCCACTACTCGAGTAACCCAAGACCCCTACTCGAGTAGTTACTTACTACGCGAGTAACTCCACGGCAAATACTCGAGTAATCTACTACCTACTCGAGTATCTCAAAGCTACTACTCGAGTAATACACTCAACAAATTTGGGAAAAACACCCCCCTCCCCTCTTAACACTCCCTCTCGGCTACACCCAAACCAGAGCAAATCTAAACAAAGATAAACGACATTACGCCGACAAAGTTGGGTTCCAACAGCACAAGTAGGGGGGGTCAATAGGAAGAACTAATTCCTATAGATAGCAAGAAAAATGAGAACAACAAGGCCTCTAACCTGGGCTAACAGGGATTTCTATTTCAGCAAAAAAAAAAAATCAAAAAGAAACTTGGCAAGGGCAAGAATACCACTTGCCTCAACTTTCAGCGAAGCCTGGATGGCTCTCCTCCTCTTCACATGGAACAAACAGCCGCAACACCTAGAATAAATCTCACGGCCATTAATGGCTGAAAACTCCAAAACCGAAACCCAAATCTCATCAAAACTCCACGAAAATCGAATATCTTACCGTCGAAACGAAGATCTCGGAGAGAGCAAGACAACGCCATTTTCGGAATCGAATTCCGTCCACGAACAAGCCTGGAATCGCCGACTAAAGGAGGTACAGGACGGGCGGTTTCTCCTCTGATTTCCGCGAAAAGGCAGCGACGGCTTCTCTCTCAGGAAAAGAAGAAGAAGAAGTGAGCCGTCACTTCTTAAACAGAGCTTTTATACGAAAAGCTAAACACCGGTTCATCCATAATCGAACCCTAAAATGCCTAATTACTTAATTAAAATTAAGAAAATTCCATAAAGGAATAGCCAAAATATGGCTGCCACCAAGGCAAGGCAATAACTGCCCAAATAAATTCTCCCGCAGAATTTATTAATCAGTCAAAACCGAAGGGCTACAAAATAAGCCAAATCAATTTAATTAATTGATTACAAATACTAATAACACGCCAAACGACACAAAAACCGAATCACCTCGGAACTCTACGAAATTCGCACCGTAGCTAAATACCCACGCTACGAACACAACGGCGAAGTCGAAATTAACTTTCGACAAACAGAACTCGAGTTATATCCAAATAAAGCCAAACACAAACATCCCCCCGAGAGGTTACACCGGGTCACCCAAAACGACTCGGCTTGCTAGGGAGATCTTGCCAACAGGCTACAAAACAGGGCACTCAGTTCAAAGGAGCTAAACCATACTCCACACATGGCACAAGCCACGGAAACGCGTCATCGTAACGCCAACGAGAATACAAATAACCGCAGGAAAATCGGGGGCGTTACAGCCGCCCTGAAGATCAAGCTGGCGGATGCCCAGCGGCTTCTGTCTCTCTGCCCAGCTGATTATACAAGCAGGGTCCTCCTAGGCCTCTCGCTGTCGCTTAGCACAATCTTTCATTTTTGTTGATGAGCTTTGTTTTTTCTGTGCCCAGGACTCCGCCCAGAGCTCGCCATTGATATAAAAATTACGTGGAGAAAGGGATTATGCGTGGAGAAGAAAAAGTTATGGAGAGAGAAGGTGAAAGTGTGGTTGTGAGATGTTCTCCGATTCTATATTCGAGGAAGGCAAGTGTACCTTATCACATATAGTATAGGATATTAAGTTCAATATCAAGGTCGTATTACCCGGGGCAGTTTGATTACTTCTACTTCAAGGAGTTACTATTTTCTTATCAAATAAAAGTTCTTTTTGGGCTTGCTTACTAAATTAGAGAAGAGAAAATTACTTGCAAATAAAAAAAAAGATAAACGATGATTTAAGCGGAAGTACTCGATCTTGAATTTCTTTGGCAAAATTAATCTAGAAAGCAATCACAAACTTTAACTTAATAAAATAAAGATACCTTGATCGTGGGGGTTCCCAAAGCTTGAACACGCTTCTCTCGAAGATGTGCCCAACTGAGGTTAGGAAGATCCGACCGAACTCTCGTCCTGTATCCGAATACCTAACACTCGCTTTAAGTAGTGAACCTTGCTATTGGATTTGACTCCAATCCGGGAGATTTACGCCATTCTCTCTCGAGAGGTGCGTGTAACTCTCTTTACTCTTGAGCGCTCATTTCAAGCTATTGGCCTCTCAGCTATCCAAGAATGAAAACATGAATGGAGACTATATATCGATAATATAGTTTCATTCGAAATAAATCAAGAGTAAATCGAAGGCCTAGATTCTAAAAAGAGAAAGAAAGTTAGAGCATCATAACAGGATCAACTCATCCTCAGATCTTCAAGATCGAGTACTATGAGGATTTAGTTACTCATAATTGTGTAGGAAATGAAAATCATGTTAAAAATATGCAAAATAAGAAAGAGAGAGAGAGAGAGAAAAGGAATAACAAACTATATTATTCTTAGTGAAAGGAAATTACAAAAAGGGCATAAAGACATTACAAGGAGAGTTAACAACAAGATTACAAGTGCGATAAAAGAGATTGCAAGAAAATTAAAGCATGAAAACATTAATCTAAAATACTTTAAAAATAATCTCTCAATTGCTCTCTAGAAGGCTCAAATGAAGGAGGAATGATGATCCTTTCCTCCCTTCCTTCATGCCTATTTATAGGGCCAAAACCAAGGGGGTAGAGTTGGAATTTGGCATGAGGATGAAGTTTCCATGAAGCATCCCTTGGTCAAAAATCACATGTTGGTTTAAAATTCAAAGGTGGCTAGCCTCTTTCACACTTGTCATGAAAAGAATGATAAGAAATTGGCTAGTTTTCCCTCTTTCCAAGAAGTTTCCTTTAAGGACACATGTTGAATATATAGTCAAAGGTGGCTAACCTATTTCACATTTGTCATGAAAATCATGATAAGAATCTTCTCTTAAGAACACATGTTTAATTCATTGTCAAAGGTTGCTAACTCCTTTCATACTTAGGAGAAATATATCATCGGACCATTGTGGCTCCATTCCCTTCTTGAATATAGTTCACAACATGGTGGCATGACTGCACTCGATATTTAGTTTGACACAACATAAGTGATGGCATGTTCTCTTAGAATTTATAATGCAATTTGTCTCGGGATCCCTGGTTCATGCTCAAACCCGAGAATCATACATGCAGGAAATCTGCTGGACAGCAATTTCGGCCGGGGATTCCCAAACCTACGTAAATCCTATGAAGGCGTGTAACCATCCGTTGGAAAGGTCTTTCCGAGGGCTACAAATTTTGTGTTCAGCCCAAGATCTGAATCTGGTTGTAACATGCCCGAAAGTGACCCCGAAGTTCGCTGCAGGAAATCTGCTGGACAGCAACTTCGACCAGGGATTCTCGAATTTACGTAAATCCTATGAAGACGTGTAACTATCCGTTGGAAAGGTATTTCCGAGGGTTACAACTTTTGTGTTCAGCTTAATATATGAATATGGCTGTAATATGTCCAAAATCGGCCCCGAAGTTCGCTGCGCGTAGAAAACATAGTAAAATAGGCATGGTTAGGATAGAATTATAAAAAATTCTATTTAGAGGATAAAATTAACAATATAACTATATTTATAATAGATTATTTAGATTTTTATATTAATAATTTAGGTAAGATTATGCATCATCAAATTCCCCCATACTTATTATCTTGCTTGTCCTCAAGCAAAGTAATAAAAACTAGCTAACATAAAATTAACTAATCAAAAAAAATTAATCATGCTACACACGAGTACACTGCGAAATTCTAAGTAGGGAAGAATGAAAAATAGATCTAAAGCTTTTACTTAATTATGAAAGATCATTTTTAAAAACTTTACTAACCAAAATTAATCATCCAAAATTTTGACCTAAAAGTCTTTAAACGAATTAAAGCAAAGTAACAAAAGAGTAGCGCATTGAGTTGTTACTATACCCTAAGAGACAAATTATAATCATATCAATCTAAAACCAAGAATCTAAATTCGTACCCAAAAACTTAGCTAATCTATTCTTTTTCTCTACTTAACTAAAAACAAACCTAAGAGCATGAATCAAAAGGACTTTGTAGGACTGAATCTTGGCCTAGGTATATGATTTGGAATGGAATTCAAAGATAAAATAGGTGGCTAATAATAACACTAAACCAAAACATGAGTTTTATAAAAACAACAACAACAAAAAGGCATGAAGCACATGCAACAATGTATAAAGATTATTCTTTAAACAAAAGGCCGTAAGAAAAAAAAATTTCTTTTGAAATTGGCCAATCAATACATAATTTTTTTCATTTCTTTTTTTTTGAGCATAGTCTTTCATTTGAATTTCTCCAAATATCTCACAAAATTAAACCTATCACAATTGTGAAATTTAAATAAAACTCAAAAGATTAGTGTGATCAAATAGGTTGGAATATTTGGCTTTGGTGAGATAAAAAGTGGATGTAACAAGTAAAACATGGAAAAAGGCTCAACAGAGGCAAACTAATGATTGATTTAAAAGGTTGGCATGAACGCTCAAACGAAAAAAAATGGCCTAAATCATTTCCATGCTCCCAAATACATCTAAAGCAAGGTTTGAAAAATTTCGAAAAGGGTAAGTTCTAGATAGTAAATAAAGACTAATGAAATCTTCATGAGTACAAGAATAATAAGCGTCTAGGATAATTCACATCTACTACACAAATCCAAAGTTATCTTTCAAAAATTTTCTAAAAACCAAAAGGAAAATAGAGGATGAATAATTTATAAGAGAGTAAAAAGAATAAAAGATGAAAATCATAGAGAAGTGCAAGTTTTAGAAAAAAAAAATTTCAAATGAACATGCTCCCCAGAATTAGAACACAACATAGGTCAACACTTTACTCGTACAACATAATTAAGAAGAAAGATTAGAAAAAATTAAAATTAGCTATGTTTATATAGAATATTTTGAGAATAGCAAAACATAAAGTAAGGGGTACTATTGATTCTATCATAATTATTCTAATTAGAACTAAATATTATTTCTATGATTTTTTTGCTTTGTGCTTAAGAAAAAGATAAAATATTTTTTTGATTTTCTAAAATATAAAAAAAGACTTAAAGGAAGACTCCCCCATACTTAAAATTAAACATTGTCCTCAATGAAGAATGGAGGGGAAGGGGAGAGAGAAGTTTTTCAAGAAAACTGAAATGAAATAAATTAAAACAGGTACTTCCCCGGATTTGTGAGTTGCGAGTGGCTGGGCGATACTGCTCCCCCATACTTGCGTTGTGGAACTTCATGAAATATCATCTTAAATTTTGGTGGAATCAGCAACGTTGGAGCAGGCGATCGCAAAACTTCAGCTTGTCGGAATCGCCTGGGGAAAAAGTAAAAAAAAAACAACAACAAAAACAAAAAAACAAAAAGAAAGAAAACAGAAAAATAACTTGGGTTGCCTCTCAAGAGCGCCCTTTGTTTAAAACATCGTCTGAGCTCGACGCAACAAAAAAATATTGTTTAAAAGAAATTGTCCAAAAGAAGTCCAAAATATGTTTAAATTATTACAGACCAAATTCAAATAGTTTATCCAAGTTTAAACATCATTGTCGAAAAAATAAAGATAAATAAAACAATTGGTAATGAGAGCATCATTGTTAGGGCAAAAAGTCATGCGAATCATTCTTCCCCAGATCATCTCCCGGCAAATATAACTTTAGGCGGTGGCCATTTACTTTAAATTCTCCTTTTTCCGGGTGGGAAATAAGAACCGTCCCATATGGCCAAGCCTCTTTAACAATAAAGGGGCCGGACCATCACGATTTTAATTTTCCCGGAAAGAGGCGAAGGCGAGAGTTATAAAGAAGGACGAGATCGCCCGACAAAAATTTTCTTGGAAATTTAATATTTTTGTCGTGATAAAACTTTGTTCGCTCTTTATAAAGCCTATTACTCTCATATGCGTTCGCGCGCCACTCATCGAGCTCATTCAGCTGAAATTTACGTTGATCGGCAGCTAGGGTAGAATCTAAATTCAAAAATTTCAGCGCCCAGAATGCACGATGCTCTAACTCAACCGGAAGGTGACAAGCCTTGCCATAAACCAATCGAAATGGCGTGCAGCCGATGGCTGTCTTATATGTCGTTCGATAGGCCCATAGAGCATCATCTAGTTTTAACGCCCAATCCTTCCTATTTATAGAAACAGTTTTTTCTAAAATACGCTTCAATTCTCGATTGACAACCTCGACTTGACCGCTCGTTTGGGGGTGATAGGCGGTGGAGAGTTTGTGCGTTACACCATATTTTGCCAAAATTTTGGCAAACTGGTTATTGTAGAAATGGGTTCCCCTATCACTAACTATAGCGCGCGGCGTGCCAAATCGAGAGAATAATTTTTTTAGAAAATTAACTACGACTCGTGCACCGTTGGTGGGGAGCGCCTGCGCTTCCGCCCACCTTGATACATAGTCGACAGCAACGAGAATGCATTTGTTTTGATAAGACGGAGGGAGGGGGCCAACGAAGTCGATGCCCCAAAGATCGAAGATTTCACATTCTAGAAAAATATTTTGAGGCATCTCGTCCCTTCGTGAGATATTACCGGCCCGCTGGCAGCTATCGCAAGTACTCACCAGGGTGTGAGCATCTTTGTAAAGCGTGGGCCAGTAAAAGCCCGCCTCCAGCACCTTCCTTGCGGTGCGGTTTGCCTGATAATGACCACCTGTTGGTCCCTCGTGGCAATGCCGTAAAATCTGTAGGCCTTCCTTACTCGAAACACAACGTCGCACAACCTGGTCCGCACAAACACGAAATAAAAAGGGGTCTTCCTTAAAATAATTCTTTATGTCAGAAAAGAATTTCTTCTTTTGCTGATTTGAGAATTCTTTTGGAAAGACCCGGGCAACTAAATAGTTAGCCAGATCGGCGAACCAGGGTGCCGAACAATTCTTAAGATTTTCTAGAGCGAGGAGGCGCTCATCGGGGAATTTATCATTAATATCAGACTCTATTAATGCTTCACTAGCAGGATTTTCTAAACGCGACAAATGGTCGGCCGCCAAATTTTTGGCACCCCTTTTGTCCCGGATCTCCAAGTCAAACTCCTGTAAGAGGAGGATCCATCGCAAAAGGCGGGGCTTGGCGTCCACTTTACTTAATAAATATCTAAGTGCGGAGTGATCCGTGAAGACTACAACTTTTGAGAGAGTGATGTAAAACCTAAACTTATCGAAAGCAAACACGATCGCTAGAAGCTCCTTCTCAGTGGTGGTGTAGTTGGCTTGTGCGGACGTGAGTGTCTTGCTCGCATAATAAATTTGGTGGAAGAATTTATCCACCCGTTGGCCTAAAACAGCACCGACGGCAATATCACTTGCGTCACACATGATCTCAAATGGGAGTGACCAATCTGGTGCGACTAGGATCGGAGATTTTACTAATTTTTCTTTAATTAAATTAAATGCTACAAGACATTCATCGTCAAAGAGGAAAGAAGATACTTTTTCAAGAAGATGGGTTAACGGCTTGATGATTTTGGAAAAATTTTGAATGAAGCGCCGATAGAACCCTGCGTGGCCTAAGAAACTACGAATCGCTTTAATGTTCATTGGTGGGGGAAGTTTTTCAATTACTTCGATCTTAGCCCGGTCGACCTCTATCCCTTTTCCCGAAATTTTATGGCCAAGGACTAATCCCTCTCGGACCATAAAATGACATTTCTCCCAATTGAGGGCTAGATTGGTCTCCTCACAACGAATAAGCACACGCTCAAGATTTTTTAAACAGTTTTTAAATGAATTACCAAAGACCGAGAAGTCATCCATGAAGACTTCCATCACCTCTTCTACTAACTCATTAAAAATTGCCAACATACATCTCTGAAATGTAGCTGGCGCGTTGCATAACCCAAATGGCATCCTTCTATACGCGAAGGTACCAAAAGGACAAGTGAAGGTGGTCTTCTCTTGGTCCTCGGGTGAAATAGGAATTTGGAAATATCCTGAGAGACCATCGAGAAGACAATAGAAAGAGTGACCGGACAGGCGTTCTAAGATTTGGTCGATAAACGGTAACGGAAAATGGTCTTTTCGGGTGACATCATTAAGTTTTCGATAGTCGATGCACATCTGCCAACCCATAATAGTACGGGTTGGAATTAATTCATTGTTTTCATTCGCGACCACCGTTACACCGCCTTTCTTCGGCACAACTTGTACTGGGCTAACCCAAGTACTATCGGAGATGGGATAGATGATCCCCGCATCTAGGAGTTTGATTACCTCAGCCTTCATGACTTCCTTCATATTAGGATTAAGTCGTCGTTGGGGCTGGACAGAATTGTGGGAATTCTCTTCCAAGAAGATCTTATGGGTACAGAAGGAGGGGCTAATCCCCTTTATATCAGATAACTGCCATGCAATTGCGTGGCGATGATTTCTTAACACTAGAGCCAACTCAGAAATTTCTAAGTCACTCAAATCGGCAGAGATGATAACAGGAAGTTTGGAGTTTCTTTCTAAGAAGAGATATTTGAGATGAGGGGGAAGTTGCTTCAACTCTAAGGTGGGTGGTTCCTCATAGGAGGTTTTGATTTTTAGGGTTTCGATGTGTAGTGGTTCAGGTGGTGTGGGGCGAGAGACTTCTTCTAAGCAGAAGCGCTCGACGATAATGGGTTCATTATACGATGAAGATATAGACTCGGGTAGTGCAGAAGATTCACCTTCGAAGCATTCTTCTAGGTAAAAGCAGGAATCATCATTAGCTAAGGTATTACGCATCGAGGGATTTATACTAAAAGTGATTTCATCGTCTCCAACCCGAAGGAGGAGCTTTCCATCACTAACGTCAATAATAGCGCGGGAGGTGGCAAGGAAGGGTCGGCCGAGTATAAGGGGTACTTCGGCATCCTCTTCGATGTCTAGGATAACAAAATCCACCGGAAAGATGAATTTGTCTACTTTTACGAGCACATCCTCTACTATCCCTACCAGATACTTAACTGATTGATCAGCTAACTAGATACTCATTTTGGTGGGTTTTGGAGATCCTAGACCTAATTTTTTAAATAGAGAGAATGGCATGAGGTTTATGCTTGCTCCTAGATCAGCTAAGGCGTGTTTTACTAACGAATTACCAAAAAGACATGGGATGGAAAACCTTCCCGGGTCATTTACTTTTTGCGGTAATTTGTTAAGTACAACCGCGGAGCATTCTGCGTTAAGGGAAATATGTGAAATATCCTCAAGCTTTTTCTTATTAGAGAGCAGCTCCTTGAGATATTTCGCATATTTTGGCATGTTAGAGATAGCTTCACAGAAAGGGACATTAATATGAATTTGTTTTAAAATTTCTAAGAACTTTTTATAACTCTCCTCGGCACGCTCATTTTTTAACTTAGCAGATAAGGAATATTTGAATTAGAGGTGCGTGACATAAACATAGTAGGTAAATTCGAAGCTAAAGTAGGAGGGGGAGGAGTAGAAGAAGGTACCATGGGTTCGTCATTTTTTAAAGCTACCTCCTTTCCGCTGCGGAGTGTGATTGCATTCGCGCTTTCCCTTGGGTTTTGTTCGGTGTTTCCTGGAAGAGTTCCTTGTTTTCGCTTGGAGAACATCTTCGCTAGCTGGCCCACCTGATTTTCTAAGCTTTTAATAGACCCAGTAATGTTCCTGAGATTAGATTCATTTGTGGCAATGTACTTAGCGAAGACATCTTCAAGCAAAGAGGGCTTCGGCTGTTGCAGTGGAAAACCGGGTGGATTTAAATTAAGTGGGGGAGCTGGATTACAAGCAGTATTTAGATTTGGAGGGCGCTGAGCATTCCCTTGGTTGCTCCATGAGATGTTTGGATGGTTCCTATAACCCGCATTATAGGTGTTGTTATACGGTGCGTTATTCGGGTTATAAGAAGGCCGAGGCGCGTTTCCCATGAAGTCAACCTGTTCTTCAAAAATAACATTATTATTATTAGCCCAAGGAGGAGTGGCGGAGGAAGCAGTCATCTCCGCCACTTGCTTAGTTAGGCGCTCAACTTGGAGGGCTAGATTCGTAGCTGCATCAATTTCAAAAACTCCCGCTGGCTTAACTGGTCGTGCTCGGGGTGCATTCCATTGGTATGCATTCATGGCCATTTCCTCAACAAGCTCTTGTGTGGCATCCGGGGTTTTGTTATTCAACGTCCCCCCAGCGGCTGCCTCGATCATTTGTCTTGTTTGGAAATTCAAGCCATTATAGAAGATTTGCACTTGTTGCCAAGTGGGAAGTGCGTGGTGTGGGCATCTACGCAATAGTTCCTTAAAGCGCTCCCACGTGTCGTAGAGAGTCTCTAAGTCTATTTACATATATGATGCGATATCAGTGCGTAGTTTTGCGGTTTTTGCGGGAGGAAAGTACTTTGTAAGAAATTTTCCCCGCCATCTCGGCCCATGTAGTGATGGATCCTCTAGGGAGAGAGCCCAGCCACTGCTTGGCCTTTGACCGTAAAGAAAATGGAAAAAGACGTAATCGAATGGCATCATCCGTGACACCATTGATTTTGAAAGTATCGCAAATCTCGAGAAAATTTGAAATGTGGCAATTTGGATCCTCGTCCGGGAGACCATCGAAGGTTACCGACTGCTGCACCATTTGTATAATGCTGGACTTGATCTCAAAGTTATTGTTTGCCACTGCAGGGCGGACAATACTTGATTGTGTACCCTCAAGATTTGGCCGCGCATAATAGGACATGGTCCTTTGCTGGGCCTCATCTGGGTTGGGCGGATTAAGATCCATAATTTCTGTGGCAGTGTCTCCGATCGACTCTTCGATGCCTAAATGCGATTCCTGATCACGAGAATGGAGGCGACGCAAAACGGTGCGCTCTATCTCAGAATCAAAAGGAATATTCGAAGAGCTTCCTCTGGTCATACACTAAAAAGAAAGAGAAGTGGGAGAGAGATAATGAGAAAAACTATTACGAGAGCTAAAAAAGAAGAAGATAAAATTAATAGCTATCCTCTTTTCAAAATATCAAAACTAGTGTCCATGGCAACGGCGCCAAAAACTTGATATAAAAATTACGTGGAGAAAGGGATTATGCGTGGAGAAGAAAAAGTTATGGAGAGAGAAGGTGAAAGTGTGGTTGTGAGATGTTCTCCGATTCTATATTCGAGGAAGGCAAGTGTACCTTATCACATATAGTATAGGATATTAAGTTCAATATCAAGGTCGTATTACCCGGGGCGGTTTGATTACTTCTACTTCAAGGAGTTACTATTATCTTATCAAATAAAAGTTCTTTTTGGGCTTGCTTACTAAATTAGAGAAGAGAAAATTACTTGCAAATAAAAAAAAAGATAAACGATGATTTAAGCGGAAGTACTCGATCTTGAATTTCTTTGGCAAAATTAATCTAGAAAGCAATCACAAACTTTAACTTAATAAAATAAAGATACCTTGACCGTGGGGGTTCCCAAAGCTTGAACACGCTTCTCTCGAAGATGTGCCCAACTGAGGTTAGGAAGATCCGACCGAACTCTCGTCCCGTATCCCAATACCTAACACTCGCTTTAAGTAGTGAACCTTGCTATTGGATTTGACTCCAATCCGGGAGATTTACGTCATTCTCTCTCTCGAGAGGTGCGTGCAACTCTCTTTACTCTTGAGCGCTCATTTCAAGCTATCGGCCTCTCGGCTATCCAAGAATGAAAACATGAATGGAGACTATATATCGATAATATAGTTTCGTTCGAAATAAATCAAGAGTAAATCGAAGGCCTAGATTCTAAAAAGAGAAAGAAAGTTAGAGCATCATAACTGATCAAGTCATCCTCAAATCTTCAAGATCGAGTACTATGAAGATTTAGTTACTCATAATTGTGTAGGAAATGAAAATCATGTTAAAAATATGCAAAATAAGAAAGAGAGAGAGAGAAAAGGAATAACAAACTATATTATTCTTAGTGAAAGGAAATTACAAAAAGGGCATAAAGACATTACAAGGAGAGTTTACAATAAGATTACAAGTGCGATAAAAGAGATTGCAAGAAAATTAAAGCATGAAAACATTAATCTAAAATACTCTAAAAATAATCTCTCAATTTCTCTCTAGAAGGCTCAAATGAAGGAGGAATGATGATCCTTTCCTCCCTTCCTTCATGCCTATTTATAGGGCCAAAACCAAGGGGGTAGAGTTGGAATTTGGCATGAGGATGAAGTTTCCATGAAGCATCCCTTGGTCAAAAAGCACATGTTGGTTTAAAATTCAAAGGTGGCTAGCCTCTTTCACACTTGTCATGAAAAGAATGATAAGAAATTGGCTAGTTTTCCCTCTTTCCAAGAAGTTTCCTTTAAGGACACATGTTGAATATATAGTCAAAGGTGGCTAGCCTATTTCACATTTGTCATGAAAAGCATGATAAGAAGCTTCACTTAAGAACACATGTTTAATTCATTGTCAAAGGTTGCTAGCTCCTTTCATACTTAGGAGAAATATATCATCGGACCATTGTGGCTCCATTCCCTTCTTGAATATAGTTCACAACATGGTGGGATGACTGCACTCGATATTTAGTTTGAAACAACATAACTGATGGCATGTTCTCTTAGAATTTATAATGCAATTTGTCTCGGGATCCCCGGTTCATGCTCAAACCCGAGAATCATACATGCAGGAAATCTGCTGGACAACAACTTCGACTGGGGATTCCCGAATTTACGTAAATCCGATGAAGACGTGTAACTATCCGTTGGAAAGGTATTTTCGAGGGTTACAACTTTTGTGTTCAGCCTAATATATGAATATGGCTGTAACATGTCCGAAATCGGCCCCGAAGTTCGCTGCGCGTAGAAAACATAGTAAAATAGGCATGGTTAGGGTAGAATTATAAAAAATTCTATTTAGAGGATAAAATTAACAATATAAATATATTTATATTAGATTATTTAGATTTTTATATTAATAATTTAGGTAAGATTATGCATCATCAGCCATCTCGCATGAGGCAGGCTGGTCTGGAATGTAAGAATGCCCCGCTAAAGGCCCAGCTCCAGCGTGCGAAAGCAGCTGCGATCCCGCCTCCACCCCCACTGGACGAGAGGCTAAAGAGTCGCCACTACTCAAAATATGATATCGACAAGCTACTACTGATCAACGCCCAGTCATCAGTCAGGCTAATGATAGAGATGCTGCGAGATGTGGAATATCTAAATAAGGGTGGTGAGATTATCACCTGCCCGCAGGCTCCTTCCTTGGCTTTTCTAGCCTGTCCCTAAGCCAACGAGAGCACCAAGTTCCCCACCGCTGGATGTCTTGAAGTCTCCCGTCATAGTCAGCGGGACATCCGGCGAGAGCTTTGGAGAGAGCTCGAGCGGGAGCTCTTGCGAGAGCTCAAGCGGGGGATTCAATGGAACCCCCCTGAAGATCCAAGCTGCCCTCCTTATTGCGAACTTTTTCACTTTTTTGTTCTTTTTTGAATGTGCGAGATGCTCCTGCATGTAAACCTTTTTTGTAAACACATTCATATATATGATCAGTTTTCTTATCTTACCTTCTCATAAAAGCGATATATATTTTCTGTCTATTGCTTCTCAAGTGCGTTCTTGCTGAGGCCCCAGGCCCCCTGAGGAGAGTCACACCGCTTAGTGAAAGACTAATAGGTGGAATCTTGTTGATAGTTCAAGGCCAAGCGTGCTTTTGCTGAGTACTTCCCACTGTCTGTCCAAGAGCTTCCCGCCAAAGGTCCCCTGCCGAGAATTCCTTTTGCCGAGAACCTCTTGCCGAGAGCCTCCTGCACAAATAGGTTCTCGAACTCTTTCCCTCGCCTCCCAGGTGTGCCTCCTGCCCTGCCCGATTGAATGATGTCCCGGACAGCGAGTCTACTCGGAGCTGAGCAGCACTCGGGGTATCCCTTACCCCCATAGCATTCCTTCAGACCTGCCAGCTATTTAGAGCCTACGCAGCGGGTCTACTTGGGGCCGAGCCAGGCTTGGGGTGTTGCAAAAGTTTCCAAGCTGAAGTATCTCCATGAACATTTCCAAGACCAAGTCCTTTCCCCCCAGGTGTGCCTACCGCCCTGCCCAGCTAATGAGAACCTGAGCAGGGAGTCTACCCGGGGCCGAGCAGCACTCGGGGTATCCCTTACCCCCAGAGGCAAACCTTCCGACCTGCCAACTAGTGAGAGCCTACGCAGTGGGTCTATCTGGGGCCGAGCAAGGCTCAGGGTAGTGCAAAAGATTCCATGCCTAATTATCTCCATGAACATTTCCAAGACCAAGTCCTTTCCCCCCAGGTATGCCAACTATCCTGCCAAGCTAATAAGAGCTAGAGCAGCGAGTCTACCCGGGGCCGAGCAGCACTTGGGGTATCCCTTACCCCCACAGGCGAGCCTTTGGACCTGCTAGCTAGTGAGAGCCTGTGCAGCAGGTCTACCTGGGACCGAGCTAAGCTCGGGGTAGTGAAAAAGTTTCCAAGCTGAAGTATCTCCAAAAATATTTCCAAGACCAAGTCCTTTCCCCTAGGTGTGCCTACCATCCTGCCCAGCTAATGAGAGCCTGAGAAACAAGTCTACTCGGGGCCGAGCGGCACTCAGGGTATCCCTTACCCCCACAGGTGAGCCTTTGGACCTGCCAGCTAGTGAGAGCCTGCGCAGTGGGTCTACCTAGGGACGAGCCAGGCTCGGGATAGTGCAAAAGTTTCCAAGCTGATCTATCTCCATGAATATTTCTAAGACCAAGTCCTTTCCCCCCAAGTGTGCCTACTGCCCTGCCCATCTAATGAAAGCTGGAGCAGCGACTCTACCCAGGGCCGAGAAGCACTCGGGGTATCCCTTACCCCCATAAGCGAGCCTTCGGACCTGCCAACTAGTGAGAGCATGTGCAGCAGGTATACCTGGGGCCGAGCCAGGCTTGGGGTAGTGCAAAAGTTTCCAAGCATAAGTATCTCCATGAACATTTCCAAGACCAAGTCCTTTCCACCCAGGTGTGCCTTCTGCCCTGCCTAGCTAATGAGAGCCTGAGTAGCGAGTCTACCCGGGGCCGAGTAGTACTCGGGGTATCCCTTACCCCCACAGGCGAGCCTTTGGACCTGCCAGCTAGTGAGATCCTGCACAGCGGGTCTACCTGAGGCCGTGCCAGGCTCAGGATAGTTCAAAAGTTTCCAAGCTGACATATCTCTATGAATATATCCTACATAAAGTCCTTTCCCCCCCCAGGTGTTCCTACCGTCGTGCCCAGCTAATGAGAGCCTGAGCCGCGAGTCTACTCGGGGCCTAGTAGTACTCGGGGTATCCCTTACCCCCATAGGCGATCCTTCGGACCTGCCAGCTAGTGAGAGCCTACACAGCGAGTCTACCTGGGGCCGAGCCTGGCTCGGTGATAGTTTTACTTTCAAGACTACTAAAACACCTAGAGGGGGGTGAATAGGTTCTAATGCTTGTTTTTACTTTAGGCAGAATTGTACAACCTTGGGCTCGCAGCCTGGAGAGAGGGCCCAGGCGAGAGAAAGGGCCCCAGCGAGTGGGCCCGGGCGAGAGGCTCCGGGCGAGCGTGAGGGCCCAGGCGAGAGAAAGGGCCCCAGCGAGTGGGCCCGGGCGAGAGGCTCCGGGCGAGCGTGAGGGCCCAGGCGAGAGGCTCCGGGCGAGTCGAGAGGGCCCAGGCGAGAGGCTCCAGCCTGGCGAGAGGACCCTAGCAAGAGGTACCCGGAGAGAGGGGCCATCTTGGTTCAGGGCCATTTCAGGTAGGGCCTGGCCCACCTTTTGGGTCCCAGGGGTATTTTTACTCTTTTACCCTAGGTGGTCTGCAATTAGCCTTTTAGGACAGTGGAGTTCGGCTGTTGGCAGACCTAGCCGGGGGCATTCCGGTAATTTCAGAATGGATTAGTTTAGTTATTTACAGTCCCAGTTCAAAGGCCTATAAATAGACCGGTAAGGTGCCTTAGAAAAGCAAGCTTTCTTGACTCCATCTCTCTTCTAAGGCACCTAGCTCAATATTGGCTAGGGAGGGGAAGAGCTGTAGTTAGTCTCTTCTGGGTAAGAGGTGGGACCTCCGCACTGAAGCTCCCGGTCTAGTTCTTCGCCTTGAGCGTGATCCCAAGGGAGTAAGCACGAGCTGCCCCTGTAGTTCCGAGCTTTAGGTGGAGCCGACTTTGTTGGTTCCAACATTTTTGGTACGGAGAGCGTGGAACCGCAGCTTGTGCAGAAGAGCGAAGGGTTACCTCATAGTGGGAGATGCGGGAGGAGAAGGCGAAGGGTCCCCAAGGCTGGAGGGATATGTCGGGAGGGCAGAGTTCATGTCATCCATCGGAGGGATCATGGACATGCCAAAGCAACTCACACAGAGAGGCGAGTGCGAGACTCCCCCACCTCAGGTGCCGGACCTCGCTCCCAGGGGAGGGGTCGACTCGGCAAGGGTAGGTGAAGATGCACCCGGGAGGCGGCCGGGAAAAGAAATAGTGGCGGAAGGACCTCGGCGAGAGGTGGAAGGAAGGGAGCTCTTCCCCAGTCCGGTGAGTGTCGTCGCGCCGGCGGAGCTAGTGGCGCGAGTGGATCTGGCGAGACCACCGGCGAGAGGATCTCCTTTATGCGAGTTGGTCCTCTCGGCACCCGTTCCAGAAGGGTTCCGCGAGCCGGAGATGAGCTACTACGTGGGGAAGGATGACCCCCTCCAACACTTGCAATGGTTTGAAGACGCAGTGTCCATCAGAGCTATGACTGACGCCTTCAAGTGCCGTCTCTTCGCTATCACTTTGAAGGACAAGGCTAGGGACTGGTTCCATCAACTCCCTACTGGTTCCATTTATTGCTTCGAAGACCTGAGCAGAAGTTTCCAACTGCGTTTCTCGACCTCTAAGAAGAGGAAGAGGAACCCGGAGTCCATCTTCCTGATCAAGAAAAAGGCGGACGAGTCCTTGGCTCAATACGTGGACTGTTTCTAGGAGGAGATGCTAGGCATCCAGGAAGTGCCTGGTTTCGCCCTCCAGATGGCCTTCACCGTGGGGCTGAGGGAAGGTTTCTTCAAGATGAGCCTCACCAGGAAGGCACCGTTGTCCTTCGAGGGGTTGATGGAGAAGGCCGCAAAAGAAATAGCCATGGAGGCGGCAAACCCAGCATTTGCAAGGAAGCTGGCAAGGTTGACGGAAGTAGAGCAGAGGGAGCCAGGAGGGGCAAGGCAGCCAGAAGGAAGGAGAAGAGAGGAACTAAGAGGGCCCGTGCACCCGGAGGTTGGATGGAGGCAGCTGGGAGGCCCGGTTTAGGGGCCTGGAAGGGGTCCTCTGCAGGGGGGAAGAAACTTTTATCCATGTCCAGGAAGGTTTCATCCTCTAGGATGGGGGCATGGTCCGAGGCCGCTCCCACCCCCACCTCAGCAAGCTATGGCTATAGGCAGGGGGAGAGGAAGAGGAAGAGACCGTGGGAGAGCAGGAGTGGGGAGGAGGAGGAATCCCCCAGACGAGAGGCGAGGAGAGGGAGTTTTGCGCTATTGTGACTTCCATGAGGAGGAGGGTCACGCGACGGCAACATGTCCCGAGTTCTTGGAGTTGAAGAGAGGGAGAGGAGGAGAAGACCAACAGTAGGCAGTGCGGATAGTGGAGGTGCCGGGAGCGGTGGAGGAAGATCGATGTGTGGACCGGTCAGATACAGGAGATCGAGGAGGGATTGGGGTGATTCATGGGGGGGGGGGGTGGGGATCGAGGCAGCCCGTAAGGCCAGTCTTCACACTATGTATCATCGGAGCGTCGCCTCGACATCGCAAACCACACCCCCGGATGAGAAAATCACATTTTCCAGAAGGGACCTACCTGATCACGAGGACCCCTTCTGCGACGCGTTGGTGATCAGGACTGCCATTGAGAACTTCACGGTATCCCGTATTTTGGTGGACAACGGGAGTTCTGTCAATGTAATCTTCAAGAAGGCTTTCAATGAGATGAGGGTGGAGGCTCGAAGGGTGTTGGCGGCGGATGGGCCATTGTTTGGTTTCTCAGGAGAGAGAAAAGAGGTTGAGGTGGAGTAGGACTTCAAGTGACCCTGGGAGGACTGTCCAGGAATTGTCGTTTCATGATAGTGGACGCTCCCAGCAGTTACAATGCGATCTTTGGGCGCCCTCTTATCAGCGCCTTTAGATGCGTTCCGTCTTCTTTCCATCAGTGCTTGAAGCGCAATTCGGGGGGAACCCAGATAAGGGTGAGAGGGGATCCGAAGGCGGCTCGGGAGTGCTATGTAACAGCGGTCAACACCATCTCCTGGATGGGAGATGCAGAGGAGCTGGGAGCAAGGATGGAGCGAGAAGAGTCGGGGAGAGCAGGAGCAGGAGTGGAGGGAAGTCTTGTAGCGGAGGAGGAAATGGCTAAAGGAGAGGAGTGGGAGGAAGGAGGAGGAGTGGAGAGAGGCATTGCGGTGGAGCCAGCAATGGCGGGAGAGCAAGTGGCTGGAGAAGAAGAGTTGGGGAGAGTAGGAGCAGGAGTGGAGGGAAGTCTTACAGCAGAGGAGGAGATGGATGAAGGAGAGGAGTGGGAGAGAGGAGAGGGAGGAAAGGTCCAGGTGAGGGTGGCAGATGTGGAAGGCTCAAGAGTTGAGTACGGGTCAAAGGATCCGGAGGAAGAGCTGAGAGAGCAGGAGGAAGAAGAACCCTCAAGGTTGAGGGTGGCGGTGGAAGTTCTGGAGGTTGAGATCCTCACCAGAGACGGAAGAAAAGAGAAGGTAAAGATCAGCGAAGAGCTCACTCCCCAGGACCAGGAAAAAATCCGGAGGTGTGTACAAGAGAACGTTGATGTCTTTGCCTGGAGCGAAGCGGACATGCCAGGGATCGACGCGGACGTGGCGTGACATCGTCTCAATCTCGACCCCAAGGTCCGCCCATTCAACAGAAGAAGAGAGCCATTGCCTCCAAGATGGCCGGGCCTATCAGAGAGGAGATAGAGAAGCTGCTCCGGGCGGGATTCATATCGGCCAATAGGTATCCGGGATGGGTGAGCAATGTTGTAATGCTAAAAAAAGGGGAAGGGAAGTGGAGGATGTGTATCGATTTCTCTCTCTTAAATAAAGCTTGCCCAAAGTATTGTTACCCCCTGCCCCGGATCGACGCGCTGGTTGACTCAGCCGTCAGTTTCTCACTAATGAGTTTTTTAGATGCTTTTTCAGGGTACCATCAGATATGCATGCACCCTCCGGACGTCAAGGATGTCACCTTCGTCACGGAAGATGGGTGCTTCAGCTATAACATGATGCCCTTTGGGCTAAAAAATGCGGGAGCAACCTATCAAAGGATGATGGATCGGATTTTTCTGGAGCAGAAGGGGCGGAACCTTGAGGTCTATGTGGATGACTTGATGGTGAAGAGTCGGGATCTTGGGTCTCATGTCATAGACCTGCAGGAGACTTTTGCAACCGTAAGGAAATATAAGATGAGGCTTAATCCCCTGAAGTGTGTGTTCGGGGCCAGCCGGGGGAAGTTTTTGGGACATCTCCTTACCCCTGAAGGGGTGGAGCCCAATCCTGACAAGGTGAGGGCAATACTAGAGCTGGGATCTCCTAGGAATGTCAAAGAGGTCCAGCGTCTTACTGGCAAGCTGGCAGGATTGAGCAGGTTCCTCTCCAGAGCGGGAGAGAGGTGCTCTTCTTTCTTTCGAACTCTAAGGGGTGGGAAGGAGTTCGAATGGACCCTCGAGTGTGAAAAGGCCTTCACGGCTCTAAAGCAGCAGCTTACCCAGACACCGCTACTTCAAGGGCCGAGGGAAGGGGAGAGTTTGTTTCCTCTATTTGGGGGTAGGGACGGGGGCGGTTAGCTCGGTCCTCGTCCGAGAGGAAGGAAAGAAGCAATTCCCTATTTATTATGTAAGCAGGGTCCTCAAAAAGGCCGAGTTGAAATATCCCATCCTAGAAAAGCTGGCATTCACTCTCATTGTGTCGGCCCGGAAGCTCAGACCGTATTTCCAAGCTCATGCCCTTCAGGTTGTGACGGATCACCCCCTTCGCCGCATCCTCGAGGGGGTCGAGCACTCGGGGAGATTGGCCAAGTGGTCGATTGAGCTCAGTGAATTCGACCTCTCCTACGTTCCTCGAGAAGCTATTAAGGTGCAGGTGGTGGCGGATTTCTTGGAGGACTATGCGTTGGAGGCCGAAGAGATGGAGGGATCTCCCGTAGCAGCTTGGGAAATGCTTGTAGATGGAGCTTCTGGTAGGAATTCTTTCGGGGGAGGGGTCATCTTGACGAGTCCCGAGGGGACAAGGATTGAGCAAGCTTTGAAGATACACTTCGCCCTCACAAACAATCAAGCAGAGTACGAAGCAATCATCGCAGGGCTTCGGTTGGCTAGAGAGTTGGGTATACAGGATATCAGGGTCTTCACGGATTCCTTGGTGGTGGCAAGACACATCAGCGGGGAGTTCGAGGTGAGGGAGCCGACCCTCCAGTTATACCTGGTAAAGATAAGAAGTATTGTTGGACAGTTCCATAGCTTCTCCATCCAGCATGTTCCTCGAGAAGAGAGTGTCCGGGCAGATCTGCTCGCGAAGCACGGTCGTCAGGCCGGGGGGACCATGACCGAGCTCTTCAGGCCCTCCATAGACGAGAGGGAAGTAATGGAGATCGACTAGGAGGTGTCTTGGATGGATCCTTTTGTGACCTTCTTAGCGTCAGGGCGACTACCCGAGGGGGATCTCGAGAGAAAGCGGATTAGATACAAGTCGGCTTACTATTTGTTGAAAGAGGGAGTACTCTACCGAAAAACGTTGTCCGGATTGTTAGCCCGGTGTGTATCCGAGAAAGAAGCACCGAGGGTGCTGGAAGAAGTCCATTCGGTGGAGTGCGGGAGCCACTCGGGGAGTCGAATCTTGGATGGGAGGGTACTGAGGCAAGGTTATTTTTGGCCTACCCTGCGAAGAGATGCGGAGGAGCTCGCTAAAAGGTGTAGAAAGTGCCAGGAGTTCGCTCCCTTGCAGCTCCTTCCGGCGCAGAGGCTGCGAACGATCACCTCCCCTTGGCCCTTCGCCATATGGGGGCTGGATCTGGTAGGACCGTTCCCTCAAGCCAGTGGTCAGAGGAGGTTCCTACTGGTCATGATAAATTACTTTTCAAAATGGCTGGAAGTAAAGGCTTTGGCGAAGGTGACCTCACGAGTGGTAAAGAATTTTGTATGGGGAGAGATTATTTGCCGGCACGGGCTCCCTTTAGCCATAGTCACCAACAACGGGCCGCAATTCGCTAGCCAGGAGTTTGTGGATTTTTGTGTACATCTCGGCATAGACCTTCGATTCGCCTCGGTTCATCACCCACAAAGCAACGGGCAGGTAGAAGCAGCAAACAAGATCATAGTGAACCTCCTGAAGAAGAAAGTGGAGAACTTGAAGGGAATATGGGTGGAACAACTCCCCTCCGTCATGTGGGCTCTGCGAACTACACCGAATACGACTACAGGAGAGACGCCTTTCAAGCTCTCTCATGGCTCTGAGGCCGTCATACCTGTGGAATTTGAGGTTGAATCCCCCAGGATCACAGCAGCAAGAGAGGGGGATGAAAGGTGGCAGACCGACAATGGAGAGGAGCAGAGGATTTCTCTCGACCTCGTGGAAGAGCTCAGGGAGCTAGCAGCGATCCGTCAGGAGGAGGTCAAGCGCCGGATGTCCGGTATTTTGGTAAACACATCCGAATCAAGCAGTTTCAAAAGGGAGATTTGGTCCTCAAGAAGGTAGATGCCGTAGGAAGGGGAGCCTCGGTGGGGAAGCTTAACCCCAATTGGGAGGGTCCTTTCATAATAAAATAAGTCTTGAAGTCAGGGGGTATCACCTCTAGGATGTGGACGGGATACCTCTAGATCGCGCCCGCAGTGGCGATGATCTGAAACGTTTCTATCCGTAATGATAAATTTCTTCTGAATTTACTTGAACATATTGTTAATGATCCTCCATTTTGAAGGTGCCATGATTTTCTAACACTACACCTCAGGGCGTTCTTCTTCAAGAAGCAAGGAGAGGAGACCCCGAGCAGACCCGCTGACCAGGCTCCCATCAAGCTGGCAGGGCTGTAGGCTCACTCGGTGTTTGGAGGAGAAAGAGGAGAGGAGACCCCGAGCAACCCGCTGACCAGGCTCCCATCAAGCTGGCAGGGCTGTAGGCTCACTCGGTGGTTGGAGGAGAAAGAGGAGAGGAGACCCCGAGCAGACCCGCTGACCAGGCTCCCATCAAGCTGGCAGGGCTGTAGGCTCACTCGGTGGTTGGAGGAGAAAGAGGAGAGGAGACCCCGAGCAGACCCGCTGACTAGGCTCCCATCAAGCTGGCAGGGTTGTAGGCTCACTCGGCGGTTGGAGGAGAAAGAGGAGAGGAGAACCCGAGCAGACCCGCTGACCAGGCTCCCATCAAGCTGACAGGGCTGTAGGCTCACTCGGTGGTTGGAGGAGAAAGAGGAGAGGAGACCCCGAGCAGACCCGCTGACCAGGCTCCCATCAAGCTGGCAGGGATGTAGGCTCACTCGGTGGTTGGAGGAGAAAGAGGAGAGGAGACCCCGAGCAGACCCGCTGACCAGGCTCCCATCAAGCTGGCAGGGCTGTAGGCTCACTCGGTGGTTGGAGGAGAAAGAGGAGAGGAGACCCCGAGCAGACCCGCTGACCAGGCTCCCATCCAGCTGGCAGGGCTGTAGGTTCACTCGGTGGTTGGAGGAGAAAGAGGAGAGGAGACCCCGAGCAGACCCACTGACCAGGCTCCCATCAAGCTGGCAGGGTTGTAGGCTCACTTGGTGGTTAGAGGAGAAAGAGGAGAGGAGACCCCGAGCAGACCCGCTGACCAGGCTCCCATCAAGCTGGCAGGGCTGTAGGCTCACTCGGCGGTTAGAGGAGAAAGAGGAGAGGAGACCTCGAGCAGACCCGCTGACGAGGCTCCCATCAAGCTGGCAGGGCTGTAGTCTCACTCGGTGGTAGGAGGAGAAAGAGGAGAGGAGACCCCGAGCAGACCCGTTGACCAGGCTCCCATCCAGCTGGCAGGGCTGTAGGCTCACTCGGCGGTTGGAGGAGAAAGAGGAGAGGAGACCCCGAGCAGACCCGCTGACCAGGCTCCCATCAAGCTGGCAGGGCTGTAGGCTCACTCGGTGGTTGGAGGAGAAAGAGGAGAGGAGACCCCGAGCAGACCCGCTGCAGACCCGCTGACCAGGCTTCCATCAAGCTGGCAGGGCTGTAGGCGCACTCGGTGGTTGGAGGAGAAAGAGGAAAGGGGACTCGACATTCTATGGCCCTTCGCAGACAAGGGTTTTTGTTTTCATTTTAGTACTGGATAGGGGCAGCAGAGGTCGATTAATCAAAAAAGCCTATTCCCCTTGGAAAAGAAGGGGTGTTTCAAGAAGATTCATTGCATAAAAAGAAAAAAGAAAAAAAGAGGGCAGGGGGGATGGTTAACCTTCCCGGCCCACTCGTGCCGAGAGGGGCCGTCCAGAGAGGCGAGAGGGGCGAAAGGAGTCCTTCCACTCGCAGAAGCGGGGAAGGCTCACCAGCTCACCCCATGGGCCAGGTCCACTGATAATAGTCGGGTGAGAGAAAAGGCAGCTCTCTCTCGTCGCCGACGATCTTAAGGATCCCTCAGGCAATCCAAATAAGAAGAAAAAGAAAAGAAGAGGAAAGAGTCTAGGCGCGAGCAAAAAAAAAATATAAACATAGATCACATCAGAGTTCAAATACAGTATGTCTACGAAGCAGAAAGTACATTACAGTCATAACACAAAAAAGGGGGGGTTCTAGCCCCTCTCGCTCGCCGAAGGATCCTCATCCTCTCCGTAAATCTCGGGCACGAGATCTCGGGCGGTGATGTCCTCACAATCATCCTTTACAACGCCCAGTTCTCGCATCATCTTCAGGATGAGCTCGGCGGTCCTTATGTTGGCATCCCGGCAGAGCTCTTCGACGTCGTCGTGAGTGTAATGCGCGGGAAGAGGTTGAGGGACCTGCGGACGGGAAAGGGGAGCCTCTTTGAGCCGGGCATTCTCCGCCTTCAGCTCTTTCACTTCTGCCTCCAGCCCCTCCACTCGCGAGCGTAATCTCTCAGCCGTCTCGGCATCCTGCAAGGAAAGGAAAAGGGTGTTAAAAAGTGACAGGGAAAATGCTTGAAAATGCGGGCTGGGTACCAACTCACCACTCCGCCGCTGGCCTTTGAGAGAAGACTCTCGGACACCTCTAGCCGTTTGGCAAGATCCCCAGACTTCTCGCACTCGGTCGCCAGTTTGGCGTTTATCTCCTTCCAGCTCCGAGTGTTATGGAAGAGGCGGCGCGAGAGGCGGTGTGACAGCTCCAAAGTACGCAGCTGCGAGTGAGCCGTCCTCAGGACCAGGTCTCGCGTAGTGGCCGTATCGAGCGAGTCGGGTTTGAGACCTCCATAGAGGTCGAAGCCTGGGGAGAAGGCGTGAGCGGTGGGTTCGGTTTTCTCTCTCCAAGATGGGAGGAGGGTGGAGACAGAGACCCTGTATGACCCTTTGTCCCAGATGAGAGAGGGGTCATTGGAGCCGTCGGGAACGGACGGCCCCATATTGAAGTTGAGGTGGGCAGACGGCGGAGGAAAGTGAGAAGCCCCCTCGCGAGAGGGGGATCGGGGAGCATGGAGCAGGGTGAGAAGAGCTCGCTGGGGGTGCAAAAGGGGCCGCCTCGTTGGGGAGCGAGATAGCCCTGTGCGAAGAGGTCAGGGGAGGCGAGTGGGGGGACTGAGATCCCACAGATATGGGACTCAACGATCCCGACGTCGCCGCAGTATCCACAGGAGCCTTGCCTTTCCCGAGGGGAAAGGAGACAGACTTCTTCAGCTTCATTTTTATTTTCTTTGAAGGACTGAGGCGAGAGGGAACCGGGTCCTCGGCCCTCCTCTTTTGGGGAGGAGGTGCCAGCGAATCTCTGGCCGCCTCGGCCGCCATACTAGCGAGAGCCACGTCTGGGGAGGGCTTGATGTTGCTTCGATAAGGAGGGTGCACCGGCACATTCCTCTCTCCTGGAAAAAGCGCGTGTCAGGAGAAGAGCCCCCGCGAGAGGAAAGGATTAGAGGTGGGGGAATGGAGAGAGGACAAACATACCTTCTCCAGGGAGCACAGGGGGCAATGAGGCGAGCCCCCTTCTCAAATATCGGACCTCGAAGTTCTTCCCTACGAGGTATTCACAAAGGAGCCTGTCCGTACCGCCAACCTGCGGAGAAGTGTAGAAGGTTTCCGCGGGCAAGGCAGGCGCGAGAAGGACGCCACCCAGATTTCCACGGACGAATACAAAGCGAGTCAGCCAGTGGTGATTTTTATTGGGTGTCTCGCACACCTTCAGGTTTAGCCCAGTGAAGAAGGACACCCCGTCCTGGTTGGCGTGGTACACGAACATCTTACGGAAGACGGTGAGACTGAACTCTATCCTCTCCCTCCGCATGTAGCACGTGAACGCGATAATGACCGAGATAGCATTCGGGTTCAACTGGGCGGGCACAACACCGAAGTATTTCAGAACCTGCTTCACCTCCAGCCAGAAGGGAAGTCGGAGCCCCGCCTCGAAATGAGAAATAGGGATGGTGAGCTCTCCCGGGTAAAAAGTATTCACGCTTTCGCCAACCCGGGGAGGGCGTGACTCATAACCTTCCGGCAGATAGTCGCTCCGGAAGGCCTCGTAGTCATCGGCAGATAGACGACTGGGGGGGAAGTCATGGTCGGTAAACCTCTTCCCGCAACGGCTGCGCCCCTCACTCTCCTCGAACCTCTTTTTCACCATGGTATGCGCGAGTCAAAGAGGGGGGGAGGTGGGCGAGTGAGGGATCAGCGAGATAGCGCGAGGAGTCGGAGCGCGAGACGAGCTGCAGTGAGAGGGGGAGTCGCGGGCGGAGGTCTAAGGAAGCACACTTCCTACCCTGGCAGTGGGGGGGGGGGGGTATTTATAGCTTTCCTAGGTAGGGAGGTACGGGCAAGAGAAGACATGTCGGATAAATCAAAAATTCGGCCGACTCCTCGCTTTTCTACACCTCGGGCGACGGGACCCCAAGTGGGCGGTCATCTCGAGAAAATAGCGAAAAGACGGTGAGGGAGACGGGTAAAACTAATGATTGGGTTAATAAGGGCGAATAAAAGTTAACATAAAATAAGCAGTCACGTCAATTATGCAGGCGAATTATAAAAATTAACAAGATAATCCCGCATTAAGCGGGTGGCGAGTTCAAAGAGCGCGTAGCTGGCTCTATGTAGATTAACATTATATTACAAATGAAAGGCTAAGAGGCGAGAAGCGAGAAGCCCCCATCAGTTCTTGTCCCACCTCCATCGTCCTCCGCGGCCTCTCACGCAGAGGGGGCGACGGGGGAGGTGGAAGGCGCGAGCAGCCTCAACACCACACCGGGCAAGACAAAGCTGTTGGTCGACGTCATTCAGAATCGACAAAGGGTCAGTCTGGTCCTCCTTCATGTCGACATCAACCTCAGAGGACAAACGAGCACACTCCATCTCTAGCCAATCAATCCGGTTGTCCGCGGCTTGTTTTCCTTTTTCCAGTGCCTGGATGAGCCGCGCGTGTTTTCGCAGCATCTCGGCCACCTTTCGCTTCATCTCAATGGGGTCCGTAGGGTCGCCTAGATAATCGTCAATCTCATCTATCGACGGGAGAGGTGAGGGGGCTAGTCGCCCAGGATGATCCTCGGCCGGAGAGTCCACGGCCAGGGCATCCTTGACAGGTTCTCCACCCGCACCTAAAGGAAGGCCAAAAAGACTAAGAGCAATGGAGAGAAGCGGCAAAAAAAGCATAGAGTAGGTCAGAGGAAGAACCTCTTATCGGATCGACGAGTGTGGTCTGAGGCAGTAGAAGGATCATCCCTCCTCGTTATAGGGGTAGAGAGGGGAGTGGAGTCCTGGGGCGAGAGGCGCCTGGAAGGAAGCTCTGAAATGTTGATGCGAATGGTCTCCGGGCGCCGAGGAGCCTCCAAAGCTTTCTGAGAAGGAGCAGCGAATAGAAAGTATGTAGGAGCAGCAAATCGCAGCGGGTTGGAAGGGCGTACCTCTTTCCCTTTGAGACTAACGGGGGCAGGGAGCGTCGGCTCCTTTAGAGAAATGCGAGAAGGTTCCGCGGCTAGGAGGTGAGGGTCGGGAGTTTTCATCTTTTCAGGAGGAGACTTGGATGGAGAGGACAAAGAAGGAGCGCGTGCGGGGACCTTGTTCAGACCCGCCGCCGTCGCCTTGTTCCGCTAGCGCACGGCTGCGATGCGATCCCGGACATTTTGGCTGAGAGGCATGTAGGCCGATGTTAAGAAGGGAGGAAAGAAAGAAAGCACCCCCTCATGGGGAGGGATTTTTCATATTTATAGACTAGGCAAGGGGCCCACCAAAAGATTCCCTCAATAAATTAACTGTACCATAGCGAGCCTCGGTTGAGCTATCTTTCCGAGCTTGTGCCAACCTCGAAAAGAGCGGGGATTGTGTACAACCTCGGGCTCACAGCCTGGCGAGAGGGCACGGGTCAGAGAAAGGGCCCCAGCGAGTGGGCCCGGGCGAGAGGCTCCGGGCGAGCGTGAGGGCCCAGGCGAGAGGCTCCGGGCGAGTCGAGAGGGCCCAGGCGAGAGGCTCCAGCCTGGCGAGAGGACCCTAGCAAGAGGTACCCGTAGAGAGGGGCCATCTTGGTTCAGGGCCATTTCAGGTAGGGCCTGGCCCACCTTTTGGGTCCCAGGGGTATTTTTACTCTTTTACCATGGGTGGTCTGCAATTAGCCTTTTAGGACAGCGGAGTTCGGCTGTTGGCAGACATAGCCGGGGGCATTCCGGTAATTTCAGGATGGATTAGTTTAGTTATTTGCAGCCCCAGTTCAAAGGCCTATAAATAGACCGGTAAGGTGCCTTAGAAAAGCAAGCTTTCTTGACTCCTTCTCTCTCTTCTAAGGCACCTAGCTCAGTATTGGCTAGGGAGGGGAAGAGCTGTAGTTATTCTCTTCTGGATAAGAGGTGGGACCTCCGCACTGAAGCTCCCGGTCTAGTTCTTCGCCTTGAGAGTGATCCCAAGGGAGTAAACACGAGCTGCCCCTGTAGTTCCGAGCTTTAGGTGGAGCCGACTTTGTTGGTTCCAACAAGAATATAACTACTGAATAAAATAAAATGCAGAATATACTTCAGCAAACATAGCACAACAATCACAAATATTCACACATCACAGATTACACACAGATTTATAGTGGTTCCCCAAGGTCTGGGTACATCCACTTTCCCCCTTCACCTATCTAGCAATGTGCTAGATTCGGCCTAACTTCCTTCTTTACCTCAGAACCTCAGATCCTACAGCTCAGAACCTGGAAAGGTTCCTACAACTCAGGCTAATCAGCCCTACCTCAGCCTTGACACAAGGACTACAACTCAGAGAAATACCTTCTCCTACACTCAGGCATACACAGCCCTATCACTCAGAGATCAAATCTCCTACACTCAACTTTTATAACATAGGCATACAACTCCGATCTATATTAATAGATCCTACAAAATTTGAAAAGAGTTTTATTATATCTTGCCTTTGATGAGAGAGAAGGGACAAGACAACACTTGATCAGCTGATGGATGAAATCAACTGAACCTTAGCTTTCTTCAAAGCTTCTTGAATCTGAACTTAGCTGAGTTGATTTCCTGGCAGCTTCTTGAGAAATCTGTGACAGCTTCCTTCTTGATCTTCAAATGGCTGGATCTCTCTCTATCCAATACCTTTGATAATACTTCAGAATTCTTGGATGAATTCTACTTAGACAGATCCTGAGAGGTTGTACCCTTTAGAATGTCTTCTTAGATCTTCTGATGAAGATCTTCTTCCTTGCCTTGTACTTTCTTGATTTGATTACTCAATCAGTTTCTATGTGTGTTGCTTCTTAATCAAAAATCAATTGTTGTTTTTTGTACTTCTGAATTTGTCTATTTATAGACCTTCTTCATGGTAACCGGCTGATCCGATTTCTAACTAACTTCTGACAAGTCTGACAGCTTCAGTTAACTTGTTGTAACTCACAGCTGTCAAGTCTTCAAACAGATCTTGTGCCTTTGTCTTGGTCAGCAAAGTGTCCAGACTGTCTGTCAGTAAGTGTCGAGACCAACTGTCAATATGTGTCGACACAAGTAACTTTGGTGTTGACACAGCCTTTGATGATGTCGACATGTCTGCCTTTAAGTCGACTCAGCTTCTTCATACTGCATCTTGAGAATGAGTCGACACTGAGTATTTGTGTCGACTCAAACACATCATCATTCTTAAGAAAATGACTTGGTCTATACTTTGCAGTGTGTCGACACAAGTCCTGTGTGTCGACACAGTTGATGTAGATTCAGAACATAGTATGTGTCGACACTGCCTTTAGGTGTCGACACAGCTGTTGTCAACTCTGCCTATTTGTGTCGACTCAGTTTTTTGGTGTCGACACAAATATAGTCGACTCTGCCTCAGTGTGTCGACACAGCCTTCTGGTGTTGACTCTGTCTCAGTGTGTCGACACAGCCTTCTGGTGTCGACTCTGCCTCAGTGTGTCGACACTGCTTCCCGGTGTCGACACAGATGTTGTCGACTCTTTTTCTCTGTGTCAACATAGCCTTCTTCAAGTGTCGACATAATTATTCTGAAGTGTCGACACAGCTTCTTCTGGTGTCGACACATGGACTTAAGAATAATTTTCCTGCTTTTTAGTATATTCTTAACCTGCACATGTCAACTCAAAATAACATCAAATATACTTTGATGTATATCATTGAGCTAAGTTAGTCTTCTTCAAATCAGGTACACATTTTCCAATATACCCAACAATCTCCCCCTATTTGGAGAAGTCATAACCCTTTTAGCTAATGATATACATCATTTATAAAAATTTAACATGATGATGTATATAAGCATGACAAAACAGGAAACATTTAAAAACAAAACATTAAGCAACAAATTCATCACAGAATAAAGATGAACATGAAGAAATGATTACAGAACAAAGTTTTGTTTATACATTTTAGAAATGTTTGTTACAGCTTGTTTACATTGATTGGTAAAACAAACAAATCACTACAAAATATTTGAAAGAACTGATAAGCTTAATCTAAGACCGATCAGGCTCCCTTATGACAATTCCTTTGCTTGGTTGAATTTGAGCCTTCACAGTAGGTTCAGCAACATCAGCAGGCATCTTGCCTTTCAGTTCAGCTTTCTTCTGAGCTTCCTCCTTGAGCCTTTGCCTTTCAAAGTAATGAAAGTGCTTGGGAAAATATTTGCTGGGCACCTGAGCATCTGGTGGTAGCCTCCCCATCTTAGCTTTCCTTCTGAACTGAACTATGGCCTCCTGCCTAGCCTCATACTTTTGTCATTCAATATTATTATACGATTTTCCTCTTTCATGGACTTGATCCTTCACAGCCTTCCAGGCAGTTAGTATAATGTTTCTTGAAGTGGGGCTCCACTGCTCAAAATCAGGTCTAAGTTCAGCTTGCTCTCTAAATCTCTTCTTGGATAATTGAGCATCTTGTTGTTCTTTCAAACTTGTTTCAGGCTTATCAACTTTTTCAATAACAACATTTGTAACCTCCTTTGGAGGATAGTACATGGCCTGCACTTGCTGTTGAATCATATCAAAATCAGCAGGGGGGTAAATGACTTGGGCAACCTCAGGTTGATTGCCTTCAAGTAGACCTTGTTGAATGCCTGACTCAGCAACAATATCATCATCACATAATGGTGGATAGCCCAATGTGGCTCTTACACTGTTGGTTACCCACTTGGCATGTTCTGAGCCAGCATGAATCAGTACCCTCTCCCCCTTTAGGACTTCTCTGGCAACATGATCCCTAAGATCATCCTTTTGAAACCTTATTTGATTATCAAGAAAATTCACACCCTCTTTAAAGAATGGTTTTAATTTAAGAATCTTGTCAGATATTTCTTTCTGTGAGGTGGTGATAGCAGTGTGAACTGAATCTAGGGCAGCCTTGAGCTTCTGATCATAAACATCCATATCTGTAGCCCTTGCAGCAGTCAGGCTGGTAGCAGTATCTTTTAACTCAGTGAGAATTTCATTGTGAGATTCAGTCAGATTGTCATTCATTCTCAGCTGATTTTCTAGAACATATCCTTGTTTCATTGCAATGTCATCCACTTTTGTAAGGATAGTTTTCTGTTGTTGAGCTAGAAAAACCACAGTATTACCTCCCTTGTGGAAGCAATCTGTCATCTCCTTTTTATTCAGGTTTACTTCAAATCTGATGGACTTAATGTCTTGATCCAAATCAAATTGAAGTGATTTATTACTCTCATCAACATATCTCTCCAAGGCTAATCTCTGCACATCCATCTTTACCTACAAATCTACCATGAACTTATTGTAATCAAAAGAAGAAGAAGATTGATGAGTTGAAGTCTGTAGAGCCTGCTTATAGCTATGGCTTCTTCTCTTGAAGACCATGAGCTTCCTTTTCTTAGCCTCTCTGGCTTTGTCAGTCTCAGATTCTGAAGAGCTTTCAATCTGAACTCTTTTAGGAGGTGTTGGAGGAATTTCTATCTCAGTGACATGTTGTTCCTTCTCAACATTCACTTGCTCCCCCTCAACATCTTGCTCCTTCTTAATATCTTGCTCCTTCTCAATATCTTGCTCCTTCCCAAGTTCTTGCTCCTCCTCAATTCTAGCAGAAGCAATTCCATCATCAGGAAACAGCTCATCTAGAGTGAATTCCTTTTGTGCTAGTGCAGGAGATGATACATCAATATCTGCAGTGTTTAAATATTCTGATAAGTTTATTCCTTCTTCCACTTGTACTGTTTCCACAATGGTCTCTCCCGACAATTGTTCAGGATTGGAAATGTGCTGGGCAGGAGAATGAACTGGCTCCCCCTGCACCTGTGCAGGTAATGTTTCTTCCTGGGCATGAGTAGACCCTGTCTGGTCCTCAGCTGGTTCTCGAACTTGTTCTTCTTGATGTTGTTATAGGGCCTTGTTCATGGCCAGGTGACATCTCAGTTATGTCCTACCTGTCCACAACAGGCATCTCTTTGGACAGAACTCTATCCCACCTTGAGAATAATCTCATATCCATTTTTCTCATGTGATTGATTTTGGACCCTGGTATCTGTTGCATGACTTCTGGAATGACTCCAGCCAGGTATAAACTCAAAATCCTAGTCAAATTTGGCTTCTTAATACCTTCCTTGATTTTATCAAACACAACTCCTGATCAGTCTGTGTTAATCCTGAATATTATCCTTGTTATGAGATTAAACATTAAGGCCGAAATCCTATCATGGCCTCCTGGTTTACACAAAATTACTTTTCCAACTACTTCAGATAGAAACTTGCCCTGTTGATTCATTCCTTTTCGGTTGATGGCTGCTCCAATCTTTATGGTTGGATCCAATCCACACCATTGGAGAGCCTCCCTTATCTTAGAGGTTGGGACCTCTTCTTCATCTTGTACACTAGGTAGTTGAAGAGTCTTTCTTAAACTTCTTGGAGTAAGTTTCACTGTTGTCCCATGAATAGTGGATTTGATCTTGAGGCCCGAAGAGTCCAATGTTGCAGAAGTATAAAATTCAATTACCTCTTTCTTCCAGATTTTTGTTGGTTCAGAAACAAGAAACTCTAATCCAGACTCAGAAATTAGAGTGATAACCCTTTGTATATCTGTCGGTGCATCCTCAAAAGCATTGCGCACCAACTCGTACCCCTCGTTAACATTGTCTTCAACTTTGGGCGCCATTGGAAAGATGAGAAATCTTGAGAGAAGAGAAGAGAGTTTGTCGACACAGGGTTTTAGTCTCGAAAACCTTGTGAGCGTGTCGACAGAATACGTTCTTGACCTATTTATACCCTTTAAAGAAAGAAGGTCAAAAGTCGGGCAAAAACAGTCTAAATGTGTTGACACAGATGAAATGTGTCGACACAAACTTCTATTGTCTCGACATCAATGCTGACTACTTTGTGTCGACACCCATTGAGGAAAAGTCGACGCGTTAGATACATAGTAGTGCATCAGAAATTCTGTGTCGACTCTTAGTACAAGTGTCGACACAAAATCTGTAAGTGTCGACACCATTATTCTAGTGAAGTCGACACTACATTTCTGGATGAGTCGACTATTTGACCCTTAAGTGTCGACACATATTCTCTGTGTCGACACAATTTCTCTGACTAGTCAACATGACTTTTCTGTGTGGACACTTTATTTCTGAATGTGTCGACACCATTAGACTTAGCCAAAATTTGGTTTTTTGAAACCACTAGATAAACTAACCTATGGTCAGCATTCCTAATTCAATTTTAAATCTATTGAATTTAGTTTCATCCAGTGGCTTAGTAAATATATCTGCAATTTGAAAATCTATTTTAACAAATTCCAATGAGATGTTCTCTTTTTCTACATGTTCTCTAAGAAAATTGTATTTAATTTCTATATGCTTAGTTCTACTATGTGAAATAGGATTGTTTGCAATAGAAATAGCACTCTTAGAATCACACAATAAAGGTGTTCTACTTACTTGAATACCATAGTCCTTTAGCTGGTGCTTAATCCACAATAGCTGTGCACAGCAACTTCCAGCTGCAACATATTCAGACTCAGCTGTGGATATTGCCACACTGGTCTGCTTCTTACTGCTCCAGGATATCAATCTTCCTCCCAAAAACTGACATGTCCCTGTTGTACTCTTTCTATCTTCTCTACAGCCTGCAAAATCTGCATCTGAATTACCTGTTAGTAGAAAATCTCCATTCCTAGGGTACCAAAGGCCTAGATTAGGTGTGCCCTTAAGATATCTCAAGATTCTTGTGACTGCAGTATAATGAGATTCTTTAGGTCAAGCCTGGTACCTAGCACAAACACATGTAGCATACATAATATCTGGTCTACTAGCAGTGAGATATAATAGAGAGCCAACTATTCCTCTATACAAAGACTCATCAAAAGGTTTACCTTCATCATCTTTGCATATAGGCATACTTGTTCCCATAGGAGTTCTCATTGTGGAGGATGACTCCATACCATACTTCTTAATTAATTCCTTGGTGAACTTAGACTGGGATATGGACAAGCCATCTTCAGTCTGTCTTACTTGGAGTCCCAAGAAGAACTTAAGTTCCCCCATACTGCTCATTTCAAACTTCCCTTGCATAAGTTTGGCAAACTTTTTGCAAAGGTTGTTCTCTGTAGACCCAAAGATTATGTCATCTACATAGATCTGAACTAAGATGATCTTACCTTTAGATTCCCTAAGGAATAGAGTTTTGTCTATTTTACCTCTTGAGAATTTGTTCTCAATAAGGAAAGTAGACAGGGTTTCATACCAAGCCCTTGGGGCTTGCTTTAACCCATACAATACTTTCCTAAGTCTATAAACATAACCAGTTTTAAGAGAATCTACAAAACCTGATGGCTGCTCTACATAGACTTCTTCTTTTAAATCACCATTCAGAAATGCTGATTTCACATCCATTTGGTATACATTGAATCCTTGATATGCTATATTGGCAAGGAACATTCTGATTGCCTCCAGTCTTGCTACTGGGGCAAATGTTTGATCAAAGTCAATGTCTTCTTCCTGCCTGTATCCTTTAGCAACCAATCTTGCTTTATTCTTCACAATTACACCACTCTCATCCAACTTGTTCCTTTAGATCCACTTTGTGCCAATTATGTTGTGGTCTCTTGGTTTAGGAACTAACTCCCAGACCTTGCACCTTCTAAATTGATTAAGCTCCTCTTGCATAGCATTAATCCAGTGTTGGTCTTGGATGGCTTCTTCAAATTTCTTAGGCTCCATTTGTGATAGGAAACTTGATTGCAGGACTGTGCTCAGATTTTTGCTTCTAGTCTGCACTCCTTGTCTTGGATCACCTATTATTTGATTAGCTGGATGATCTTTAAGATGTCTTATGGATGGAGGTAGATTTCCTTCAGGTTGAACATCTCCAGCTCCTTCATCATGCTGTACCTCTTGGTTGTCATCAGCTTCTATAGAGTCTTGTACTCCCCCTGGACAGTAGCCTTCATTTTCCAATGCTTCATCTGCATTTGATGCTTCTGCAATGGAAAGCTTGTCCATCATTTTGCTTATACCTGTTGAATTATTTTATCTACAAGGCAACTCACTGTTGATTAGTCTTGTTTCATCAAATACAACATGTACAGATTCTTATACAACTTGAGTAGTCAAGTTGAAGACTCTATAGGCCTTACTATTTATGATGTACCCAACAAATATCCCATCTTGGGATTTGGCAAAAAACTTAGTTAGATATGACTTACCATTGTTAAGTATATAGCACTTGCAACCAAAGATCCTAAAGTAGGATAGATTTGGTTTTCTACCTTTCATAATTTCATAGGGAGTCTTTTTGTGGCTCTTGGTGATAGAAGCCCTATTGATAACATGACATGCAGTGTTCACTGCCTCAGCCCAGAAATATTCTGGAAGAGAGGTGTCACTCAATAGAGTTCTACCAGCTTCAATCAATGTCCTATTCTTTTTTTCAGCAATACCATTTTGCTGAGGTGTTCTAGGTGAGGAGAACTCTTGGAAAATCCCAAAGTCTTCACATAATTTTGTCATACTTTCAGATTGAAATTCAGTGCCATGGTCACTTCTGATTTTGACCACTGTACTGTTTAGTTCATTCTGAATTTGTTTCACAAAACTAAGTAAGACACTTGGGGTTTCTGATTTTTGTCTCAGAAAGAACACCCATGTATATCTAGAATAGTCATCTACAATCACAAAAGTGTGGACCTTCCTACCTAGACTATGAACTGGCATAGGACCAAAAAGATCCATATGTAAGATGTATAAACACCTCACAGAATCCTTGTTTTCAAGACTATGAAAGGAGGATTTTGTCTGCTTGCCCTTTTGACAAGCTGAACATATCCCTTCCTTTATACACTTAACTTGAGGACCATTCCTCACTAACTCTTTGCCAAAGAGTTAGCCAATTGTCTTGAAGTTAAGATGAGCCAACCTCTTGTGCCACTTGACACAATGAGATGCATTATCATCAGCTACAAGACAGATGGGAGAAACCTTGTTCTCACATACAAAATTAAGACAATAAACATTTCTCTTCCTATACCCAGTCAATATGATCTTTTGATCACTTGACCTTTTGATATGACATCCATCCTTAACAAATGAAATGTCATATCCAAGATCACTCAGCTGACTTATGCTAATCAGATTATGTTTTAAACCTTTTACATAAGCCACTTGGGTGATGGTAATTTGGTTTGAAGAAATGTTACTAAACCCTTTGATGATTCCTCTTTCAGATCCACCAAAGATTACTTTAGGTCCATCTTTGACAGATGTGTACTCCTTCAGCAGCCCCTTTGTTCCACTCATGTGCCTGGAACATCCACTGTCCAAGTACCATATAGGGGCATGACAACTTGGACTTTCCTGCAATACAGAATTACTTTCCCTTAGAACCCAAGTAAGTCTTGGGTCCTTGGTTCAGGTTAGCACCATTCATATTAAGACTACCAGCAGCTCTTCTAACTGGTAGACTATTGTTCTTCCTTACATTTGTGTTATGCCATCAGTCTAAGGTAAAATGGCCTCTCTTGCCACAATACCAACATTCAAACTTGTTGTATCTAGGTCTTGATACACCCTTGACAGAAGAATTTTTGTCCAGTGTTGGTGCTGCTGCAGCTTCACCCATAGATTTCTTATAACCATGGGGTTTATGAACATGGGTAGACCTATTGGCATTTACACCCTTGTTTATCTGAACATTAGTTTTAATATGACCATGAATATTCTCAAGATCATATTTGTTAGAAGGCACTTGCACCTTTCTAAACATAACTGGGACTGAAAGGTTTAGTGGCTGGACAGGAGCTTTGCCTTTTCTTTTGAATTGGGAAGCCCTGGGGTTACCTTTGAAGCCTAATCCTGCCTTACCCTTTTGAGCCACAAACTCATCTATTAAAGGTAGGACAGATTTTGGCTTAGAGTAACTAGCCACTAAATCTTTCTCTATTCTTAGTCTGGCCTCCAGACTCTTAATTTGATCATTGTTATATTTGATTGTGCCCATCTGAATAAAGGTTATATTTTTCAGTTTGGCAATCTCATTTAACTTTTGATCCATTACTTTTTCAAACTCAGTTGCAGCCACCTTAAGATCAGCAATTTCCTGAGCCTGAGTTTTGACTAGGTTCTTGCTTTTCTAGAGAGCCTGCAACAAGTACCCATACTTATCTATCAACTGATAAACATCACCTTCAGATTCAGATCCATCTACATCACTTGATGCAGATGTAGCTGATTCTGCACTAGTACTACAAACTGATTTTATAGAAGGACAATATACCTTACTAGGACTAGACTGATTCTGGCACATGTCTTCTTCTGATCCAGCCATCAGTCCCATGCACTAATGGTCTTCTTGATCATAGATGGAGTTCAGCAATTGCATAAACTCCTCTTCTTCATTGGCTGCATACAGCCCAATGTATGCTTCAGCTTCAGATTCTGACTCTGAAGTAGATTGATCTGTAAGGCTCTTCTCCTTCTTAGCAACAAAGGATTTCTCCTTCTTGCCCTTTTGATGAGTCTTCTTTTTGTCTGTTGTCTCCTTCCTCTTATCAGGACATTCAGCCACTACATGTCCTGACCTGTTACAGCAATAGCAAACAATCTTTGAAGTTGTAGCTTTGCTGGGCTTAGTTCTGCTCTTCTCCTGTCTTGATGATTTTCTCTTCTGATAGTAATCATCGGCTGGCTGTGATGTGGAGGGCCTTGAATTCCACTACTTCTTCTTTAAGAACCTCTGAAACTGCCTTGTAAAAGCAGCAAAATCTGTATCTGAATCACTGCTTTTTGAAATCTGATTGTCTGAAATTTCTGAGTTAACTTCAGTAACTTTCTTAGGAGGTGATGGAGATATCCTCCTATTCTTTCTAGTGGCTTCTGCCTTGAAGGCCTCTGACTTCTCTCTATGCTCTCCTTTTGAATTCTTTTCTTCTTCCTTCCTAGCCATTAGTTGCATTTCATATGATAGCAACTTTCCAAACAAGGTTGGAGGAGAAATCTCTGCCAGTTTAGCCACTTCTCTTATGCCACAAATCTTGGTGTCCCAATCCTTTGTCAAGGACCTTAGGAATTTGTCATTCAGTTCATAGGTACTGAAGACCCTTCCATAGGACATCAATTCATTTACTATCCTGTAGAATTTCTTGTAGCATTCAGTTATGCTATCAGACTTCCCTTGTCTGAAACTCTCATACTCTTGGTTGAGCATAGACTTCCTATCCTGTCTAACTTCTTCAGACCCCTCCATGTAGACAATCAAAGTGTCCCACATTTCCTTGGAGGTTTTACAGTGAATCAGATTTTGGAATGTAGAATCATCTATAGCACTCACTATGATATTCTGAGCTCTCTTATCCATAGTTGCCAATATGATTTCATCCTTGGTCATTTCAGAATAACTCTTTGAAGTTTGAATATTTGCATCAATAACTGATACCTTCATTTGAATGAAGGGGCCTTCCTGTACTGTGATGTATATCCTTGGGTCGGAAGCCTCCATAAACAGCCTGACCCTTTCTTTTCAGATTCCAAAGATTTCTTTTCTGCAGATGGGTAATTTCATTGACCCTAGTTCCTTGTGATTCTCTCCAGAACCCATTTTCTTGATTCTTGATTCTGCCTTTAGGGATCTAACTCAGACTATTAAGTCCTAATTTGAGTAACCTCCCTCTGATACCACTGGATAGTTTTACTTTCAAGACTACTAAAACACTTAGAGGGGGGGGGGGTGAATAGTTTCTAATACTTGTTTTTACTTTAGGCAGAATATAACTACTGAATAAAATAAAATGCAGAATATACTTCAGCAAACACAGCACAGCAATCACAAATATTCACACATCACATATTGCACACAGATTTATAGTGGTTCCCCAAGGTCTGGTACATCCACTTTCCCCCTTCACCTATCTAGCAATGTGCTAGATTCGGCCTAACTTCCTTCTTTACCTCAGATCCTCAGATCCTACAGCTCAGAACCTGGAAAGGTTAATCAGCCCTACCTCAGCCTTGACACAAGGCCTACAACTCAGAGAAATACCTTGTCCTACACTCGGGCATACACAGCCCTACTACTCAGAGATCAAATCTCCTACACTCAGCCTTTATAACATAGGCTTACAACTCAGATCTATATTAATAGATCCTACAAAATTTGAAAAGAGTTTTATTATATCTTGCCTTTGATGAGAGAGAAGGGACAAGACAGCACTTGATCAACTGATGGATGAAATCAACTGAACCTTAGCTTTCTTCAAAGTTCTTGAATCTGAACTTAGCTGAGTTGATTTCCTGACAGCTTCTTGAGAAACCTGTGACAGCTTCCTTCTTGATCTTTAAATGGCTAGATCTCTCTCTATCCAATACCTTTGATAATACTTCAGAATTCTTGGACGAATTCTACTTAGACAGATCCTGAGAGGTTGTACCCTTCAGAATGTCTTCTTAGATCTTCTGATGAAGATCTTCTTCCGTGCCTTGCACTTTCTTGATTTGATTACTCAATCAGTTTCTATGTGTGTTGCTTCTTAATCAAAAATCAATTGTTGTTTTTTCTACTTCTGAATCTGTCTATTTATAGACCTTCTTCACGGTAACCGGCTGATCCGGTTTCTAACTAACTTCTGACAAGTCTGACAACTTCAGTTAACTTGTTGTAACTCACAGCTGTCAAGTCTTCAAACAGATCTTGTGCCTTTATATTGGTCAGCAAAGTGTCCAGACTGTCTGTCAGTAAGTGTCGAGACAAACTGTCAATATGTGTCGACACAAGTAACTTTGGTGTCGACACAGCCTTTGATGATGTCGACATGTCTACCTTTAAGTCGACTCAGCTTCTTCATACTTCATCTTGAGAATGAGTCGACACTGAGTATTTGTGTCGACTCAAACACTTCATCATTCTTAAGCAAATGACTTGATCTAGACTTTGTAGTGTGCCGACACAAGTCCTGTGTGTCGACAAAGTTGATGTAGATTCAGAACATAGTATGTGTCGACACTGCCTTTAGGTGTCGACACAGCTATTATCTACTCTGCCTATATGTGTCGACTCAGTATTCTGGTGTCGACATAAATGTAGTCGACTCTGCCTGAGTGTGTCGACATAGCCTTCTGGTGTTGACTCTGCCTCAGTGTGTCGACACAGCCTTCTGGTGTCGACTCTGCCGGACACTGCTTCCCGGTGTCGACACAGATGTTGTCGACTCTTTTTCTCTGTGTCGACATAGCCTTCTTCAAGTGTCGACACAATTATTCTGAAGTCTCGACACAATTATTCTGAAGTGTCGACACAGCTTCTTCTGGTGTGGACACATGGACTTAGAATAATTTTCCTGCTTTTTAGTACATTCTTAACCTGCACATGTCAACTCAAAATAACATCAAATACACCTTGATGTATATCATTGATCTAAGTTAGGCTTCTTCAAATCAGGTACACATTTTCCAATGTACCCAACAATCTCCCCCTATTTGGAGAAATCATAACCCTTTTAGCTAATGATATACACCATTTATAAAAATTTAACATGATGATGTATATAAGCATGACATAACAGTAAATATTTAAAAACAAAACATTAAGCAACAGATTCATCACAGAATAAAGATGAACATGAAGAAATGATTATAGAACAAAGTTTTGTTTATACATTTTAGAAATGTTTGTTACAACTTGTTTACATTGATTGGTAAAACAAACAAATCACTACAAAATATTTGAAAGAACTGATAAGCTTAATCTAAGACTGATCAGGCTCCCTTATGACAATTCCTTTGCCTGGTTGAATTTGAGCCTTCACAGTAGGTTCTGCAACATCAGCAGGCATCTTGCCTTTCAGTTCAGCTTTCTTCTGGGCTTCCTCCTTGAGCCTTTGCCTTTCAAAGTAATTAAAGGGCTTGGGAAAATATTTGCTGGGCTCCTGAGCATCTGGTGGTAGCCTCCCCATCTTAGCTTTCCTTCTGAACTGAACTATGGCCTCCTGCCTAGCCTCATACTTTTGCCATTCAATATTATTATACCATTTTTCCTCTTTCATGGACTTGATCCTTCACAACCTTCCATGCAGTTAGTATAATGTTTCTTGAAGTGGGGCTCCACTGCTCAAAATCAGGTCTAAGTTTAGCTTGCTCTCTAAATCTCTTCTTGGACAATTGAGCATCTTGTTGTTCTTTCAAACTTGCTTCAAGCTTATCAACTTTTTCAATAACAACATTTGTAACCTCCTTTGGAGGACTGTACATGTCCTGCACTTGCTGTTGAATCATATCAAAATCAGCAGGGGTAAATGACTTGGGAAACCTCAGGTTGATTGCCTTCAAGTAGACAAATATCATCATCTCATAATGGTGGATAGCCCAATGTGGCTCTTACACTGTTGGTTACCCACTTGGAATGTTCTGAGCCAGCATGAATAAGTACCCTCTCCCCCTTTAGGACTTCTCTGGCAACATGATCCCTAAGATCATCCTTTTGAATCCTTATTTGATTATCAAGAAAATTCACACCCTCTTTAAAGAATGGTTTTAATTTAAGAAGCTTGTCAGATATTTCTTTCTGTGAGGTGGTGATAGTAGTGTGAACTGAATCTAGGGAAGCCTTGAGCTTCTGATCATAAACTTCCATATTTGTAGCCCTTGCAGCAGTCAGGCTGGTAGCAGTATCTTTTAACTCAGTGAGAATTTCATTGTGAGATTCAGTCAGATTGTCATTCATTCTCAGCTGATTTTCTAGAACATATCCTTGTTTCAATGCAATGTCATCCACTTTTGTAAGGATAGTTTGTTGTTGTTGAGCTAGAAAAACCACAGCATTACCTCCCTTGTGGAAGCAATCTGTCATCTCCTTTTTATTCTGGTTTACTTCAAATCTGATGGACTTAATGTCTTGAGCCAAATCAAATTGAAGTGATTTATTACTCTTATCAACCTATCTCTCCAAGGCTAATCTCTGCTCATCCATCTTTACCTGCAAATCTACCATGAACTTATTGTAATCAAAAGCAGAAGAAGATTGATGAGTTGAAGTCTGTAGAGCCTGCTTATATCTATGGCTTCTTCTCTTGAAGACCATGAGCTTCCTTTTCTTAGCCTCTCTGGCTTTGTCAGTCTCAGATTCTGAAGAGCTTTCAATCTGAACTCTTTCAGGAGGTGTTGGAAGAATTTCTGTCTCAGTGACATGTTGTTCCTTCTCAACATTCACTTGCTCCCCCTCAACATCTTGCTCCTTCTCAATATCTTGCTCCTTCTCAATATCTTGCTCCTTCCCAAGTTCTTGCTCCTCCTCAATTCTAGCAGTAGCAATTCCATCATCAGAAAATAGCTCATCTAGAGTGAATTCCTTTTGTGCTGGTGCAGGAGATGATACATCAATATCTGCAGTGTTTAAATATTCTGATAAGTTTATTCCTTCTTCCACTTGTACTGTTTCCACAATGGTCTCTCCCGGTAATTGTTCAGGATTAGAAATGTGCTGGGCAGGAGAATGAACTGGCTCCCCCTGCACCTGTGCAAATAATGTTTCTTCCTGGGCATGAGTAGACCCTGTCTGGTCCTCAGCTAGTTCTCGAACTTGTTGTTCTTGATGTTGTTCAGTGCCTTGTTCATGGCCAGGTGACATCTCAGTTATGTCCTGCCTGTCCACAGCAGGCATCTCTTTGGACAGAACTCTATCCCACCTTTAGAATAATCTCATATCCATTTTTCTCATGTGATTGATTTTGGACCCTGGTATCTGTTGCATGACTTCTGGAATGACTCCAGCAAGGTATAAACTCAAAATCCTAGCCAAATTTGGCTTCTTAATACCTTCCTTGATTTTATCAAACACAACTCCTGACCAGTCTGTGTTAATCCTAAAGATTATCCTTGTCATGAGATTAAACATTAAGGCCGAAATCCTATCATGGCCTCCTGGTTTACACAAAATTACTTTTCCTACTACTTCAGATAGAAACTTGCCCTGTTGATTCATTCCTTTTCGGTTGATTGCTGCTCCAATCTTTATGGTTGGATCCAATCCACACCATTGGAGAGCCTCCCTTGTCTTAGAGGGTGGGACCTCTTCTTCATCTTGTATGCTAGGTAGTTGAAGAGTCTTTCTTAAACTTCTTGGAGTAAGTTTCACTGTTGTCCCATGAATAGTGGATTTGATCTTGAGGCCCGAAGAGTCCAATGTTGCAGAAGTATAAAATTCAATTACCTCTTTCTTCCAGATTTTTGTTGGTTCAGAAACAAGAAACTCTAATCCAGACTCAGAAATTAGAGTGATAACCCTTTGTATATCTATCGGTGCATCCTCAAAAGCATTGCGCACCAACTCGTACCCCTCGTTAACATTGTCTTCAACTTTGGGCGCCATTGGAAAGATGAGAAATCTTGAGAGAAGAGAAGAGAGTTTGTCGACACAGGGTTTTTGTCTCGAAAACTTTGAGAACGTGTTGACAGACTACGTTCTTAACCTATTTATACCCTTTAAATAAAGAAGGTCAAAAGTCGGGCAAAAACAGTCTAAATGTGTTGACACAGATGAAATGTGTCGACACAAACTTCTATTGTCTCGACATCAATGCTGACTACTTTGTGTCGACACCCATTGAGGAAAATTCGACACGTTAGATACATAGTAGTGCATCGGAAATTCTGTGTCGACTCTTAGTACAAGTGTCGACACAAAATCTGTAAGTGTCGACACCATTATTCTAGTGAAGTCGACACTACATTTCTGGATGAGTCGACTATTTGACCCTTAAGTGTCGACACATATTCTCTGTGTCGACACAATTTCTCTGACTAGTCGACATGACTTTTCTGTGTCGACACTTTATTTCTGAATATGTCGACACCAATAGACTTAGCCAAAGTTTGGTTTTTGGAAACCACTAGATAAACTAACCTATGGTCAGCATTCCTAGATCAATTTTAAATCTATTGAATTTAGTTTCATCCAGTGGTTTAGTAAATACATCTGCAATTTGAAAATCTATTTTAACAAATTCCAATGAGATGTTCTCTTTTTCTACATGTTCTCTAAGAAAATTGTATTTAATTTCTATATGCTTAGTTCTACTATGTGAAATAGGATTGTTTGCAATAGAAATAGCACTCTTAGAATCACACAATAAAGGTGTTCTACTTACTTGAATACCATAGTCCTTTAGCTGGTGCTTAATCCACAATAGTTGTGCACAGCAACTTCCAGCTGCAACATATTCAGACTCAGCTGTGGATATTGCCACATTGGTCTGCTTCTTACTGCTCCAGGATATCAGTCTTCCTCCTAAAAACTGACATGTCCCTGTTGTACTCTTTCTATCTTCTCTACAGCCTGCAAAATCTACATCTGAATAACCTGTTAGTAGAAAATCTCCATTCCTAGGGTACCTAAGGCCTAGATTAGGTGTGCCCTTAAGATATCTCAAGATTCTTTTGACTGCAGTATAATGAGATTCTTTAAGGCAAGCCTAATACCTAGCACAGACACATGTAGCATACATAATATCTGGTCTACTAGCAGTGAGATATAATAGAGAGCCAACTATTCCTCTGTTGGTACCCTAGATGTGATTTGGCTCATGTAATCCCTTTCCAGCCCCTCTTGATCCATATAACTATATATGATCATGCTTAGACTTTGTTTAGTCTCCCTAGGGCAGTTTATAACTGACCTAGAGCTTATATTAGAAGTTATAGAATGAATATATGGTTAAGGCATTTTCCGTTCGACCATCGTCGAACGAGGCCTCGCGATCGTCGACCATTGGTCGATGATAGCAGGGCTATAGAATAGTTGAAGCCAAGACAATTATCGTCGACCATTGGTCGACGATCTCAGAGCAAGTTTATTATGCTCTGAAGGATTGGTCGACGATCTGCCATCAGCAGTTCAACGATCGCAGTCTTGCTTCACGATTTCTGTTTCGACAGATTCTTTGTTGGTCGACGATAGCATGTGTTGTTCGACGTTTTCTGTCCCAGACGATTTCTGCCTTAGTCGACGATCTGTTGGCTAGGTCGACGATCATCGAACCCCTGTTCGACGATTATTGTCTGCCTTTAACAGTTTGTATTTACTCTATTCCTTGGTTTATTTCCAAGTGTTTTAGCTTATGGTTAGAGAGATTTTCTGAAGTTGTTTTTGCTAATTTATGGCTTAAATTCAAATGAATTAATTACCAAATATGTTAAGCACAAATTACGGGATTCCGTATTTGATAAAGTATTTTGTCCTATTATACAAAATATATTGACTTTATCTTTCCAGGCTGTATTCTAGCCGTTGGTGCTGTATGCTATTTCCAAGTATGTTAAGTCTTTATGCTGAGATATTTTCCCATTCATTTATTTCCTTATTGGGACTGACAGAGAGTTAATAGCTCATTCTATTCCTATTGCTATATTCTATATTGAGATAACCTGTCGCAGGGCTCGAGATATTCAAATCAATAGAGCCGTTTCAAGGGAAAAAGAGAAGATATATTTAAAAGAGATTTTTCTCTCAGCAGTGACAAGAAAGTTACAGACACAGAGAGATTTTTCTTCCCAAGGCTTCATTCGCTCAAGCTTCATCAGAGCAGCTCTTCACCATCTCTCAAGAAGAGAAGAAAAGTTTTCCTGAAGCAAAGGCCCAGAGCAATCATTTTCTTTCTCAAGTCTCCTGAGCATCTGCTTAGAGTTTTCAAGACTTCAGAAAGACCAGCTCCAGTTCTGCTTCAAGTGTTCCAGAATCTGAAGACCTGATAAAAATCAGTCTACATATCTCTGAGGATTTAGTTTCAGTATATCTGAAACTCCTTCATCCTGAAGCAAAGGCTTTCCCTGGACTTCCACTGAGCCAGGGGGAGACTTTGATTCTTTAGAGAATCCACAAGTCTTCTCTAATCTGTTATTAACAACAGAGAAGACAATCTAACCCTCTCAACCCCTTTGTAAAAGAGTTTTCACACCTCTTCAAAAGTGAACATTGGTGACAGGGCACCTTATCAACAACCTGTGGTTGAGCATCCTTATCAAAAGCTCAAAGGGTCTTGTTTAATCTACCTGAATCAGATCATTGGTGGCAGGGCACCTTAGCAAAAACCTGCAGTGGATTCCTACCAGGGTGGTAGAAGAGTGGAGTACCTATTAAGAGGGAACCACTAAATATCCTATGTCTCTCTGGCTATTTTGTTTAATTGCTTATTCTTTGGCTGTGATAGAACTACCTAGGATTGCTAGTTGCTGTGATAGGCTTATAGGTAAACTGAAATTTCAGTTAGCTCTCTCACTTGTGCACTTCACTGTGTTAGGCTCTTAGGGTTCAAGTATCAGATTATTTATTCCGCAAATAAACTCTAAGGGAGCTGACTAGTTGTTCATAAAATTTGAATACTCTATTCACCCCCCCTCTAGAGTAGTTTACAACTTATCCCCTCACTTTCAATTGGTATCAGAGGGAGGTTAGCTGTTCATACAGGCTAACACCTGAGTTAAAAGATCCAGTGATAAGTTGTTTCCTGATACCATTCACAAACACTTTCACACATGGCCTAGTCTAAGGATTATTCAAGCACCAGACCTCCTGTATGCAACTTGTCCAAGTTTGGCATATGGAAGGCCAGGATAAGACTATACATGAATTCTATTGATGAAGATATCTTTTCTTCTATTTTGACAGGACCACCTGCTAGGCCTGCTGCTGCTTCCACTTCTGCTGATCTCAGTGCTGTGCCACCACCTGACTACAATGAAACTTACAAGAAGGCAAAAGCAGCTGATGCAAAAGCAATGAACATCCTAGCTCAGACAATGTCTGATGAAATATTCCAGAAGCTTGCTGAATGTACCTCAGCCAAAGCTATGTGGGATTCCCTCAACCACATAGTTGCTGGCTCAGCTGATGAGAGGAAGGACAAGAGATCCAACCTCACTTCTCAGTATGAAAATTTCAAGAAGGATGATGCTGAAAACATTGAAACAATGTACACAAGACTCAGTTCAATAATAAGTGAACTGAGGTCTTTGGACAAGGAGATAACTTTGACAGAAGTCAATGACAAGATCCTGATGTGCCTTCCCATCTCTTGGGACTCAAGGATATGGCCCATCAAGGATGGCAGAAACACTGTGGAACTCTCCACAGAAGCTCTGTTGGGAAAGCTCAAGTCATATGAGCAAACTTTGAAGAGCAGAGCTGCTGCAACTGAAGTAAAGATTCTTACACCTATAAAGAAAGAGCACTCTCTAGCTCTTAAGGCTGCTGAGACTTCTGAAGGAAGTCAATCAAATGAGGAGTTACTGGCACTCATTGCCAAGAGGTTCCTCAACATGGGAAGAAGAGACTTCAGAAAGAAGTTCTCCAAGTATGAGGATAAACCAAGGTATGACAAGACTCCTTCTAAAGAAATCATTTGTTATGTTTGCAGCAAGCCTGGACACATTGCCCCAGATTGTCCAGAGAAGAAACACAAGGAGAAGAAAAATGAGAAAGAGTACAGGAAGCGCTACTCCAAGTCCTCCTCACACAAATACAAGAAGAAGTACAAGGGGTTCGTGGCTGCTACCTGGAGTGAAACAGAAGAGGATACCTGCTCATCTAGCTCCAGTGATTCAGAAGAAGAAGAAGAGAAGAAAGCCAAAGAGGTCTGCCTCATGGCTATTGATGCCTGCAGCTCTCTGTCAGCTGTAGAGAATTCTGAAGAAGAAGGAGACAATGAAGAAGATCTTCCTATGGAAGACCAGGTGAAGACCTATCCAGTCATACATGACAAATGGTATCTGGATAGTGGATGCTCAAAGCATATGACAGGAAAGAAGAAGAACCTGTCAGGTTTCAAAGCCAAGCTGGGACCAAAAGTTGTATTTGGAGATTCCAGCTGTGGACAGACTGAAGGGTATGGCAGCTTCACCATAGGAGCTGTAACCTTCAAGAAGGTAGCTTATGTCTCTGGACTAAAGCACAATCTAATCACTGTAAGCCAAATGTGTGATGCTGGGTACAAGGTATGGTTTACTGACACTGCTTGCAATATTGTCTTAAATAATATTGTTGTGTTAGTAGGCATTAGAATTGGTAATGTTTATGTTGTAGACTTTAATTCATCCAAATCTGAAATATGCTTATTTAATGAAGTAACCAGTAATAATACTCTTTGGCATAAGAGACTTAGTCATGTTAATTTGAAAAATAACTCTAGGTTGGCTAAACACAATCTTGTAAGAGGCTTACCTTCTTGCCCCTACAAGAAGGAAGGCCTTTGCAAAGCTTGTCAATTAGGTAAGCAAACAAGGAATAGCTTTAAATCAGTTAATAAAAGTGATTCTCCCAGGATCCTGTACTTGCTACATTTGGACTTATTTGGTCCTATTGCTGTACAGAGTCTTGGAGGAAAGTCTTACACTCTAGTAGTTGTAGATGACTTCTCTAGGTTCACTTGGGTATTCTTCTTGAGAACTAAGGCTGATAACTTCAAGGTTCTTACAGATTTTCTAAAGTGTATACAGAGTGAGTATTCTACTCAGATTGCCTTGATCAGAAGTGATCATGGTGCTGAGTTTGAGTCTCTTCTTATGCAAGAATTCTGTGAGAAGGAAGGTATCAAACATAGCTTCTCTGCTCCTAGAACTCCTCAACAAAATGGGGTAGTTGAAAGGAAAAAACAGAACCCTAATTGAAGCTGCAAGTACATTGTTGGCAGATGCTAATATGCCTCTGTCCTTTTGGGCTGAAGCAGTTAGCACAGCTAACTATGTATTGAACAGAAGTCTGATACATAAACTTAAGGGTAAGACTCCCTATGAGTTACTTAAGCAAGTGAAACCTAAAATAGACTATTTTAGAGTATTTGGTTGTGTAGCTTTTGTTCATAACAATAACAAAGAATACCTTAGAAAATTTGAGGCAAAAGCTTCAATGGGAGTTTTTCTAGGATACTCTCAAGTAAGCAAAGCCTATAGGGTCCTTAATAAATCTTCTTTTAAGATAGAAGAGTCTGCACATGTCTCTTTTGATGAGACAGTCATGTATTATAAGGAGAAGGATTCTTCTTCTAATAGTACAGTGTAAGTCCTAGAGTTAAGTAAGGATTTGGAAGGTTTGAGACTCACACAGGAGAATCATCCCCAACAAACTCCTCAGGTTGCTTCCTCAGATTCTGAATCTGATGTAGAACTTCTTGAAGTTAAAGCACCTGCACCAACAGTTGATCAAATACCACATGAGGAATTAAATCTTGAAACTGTTGAAGATCAGATCATTGTTGAACCTACTGATCTTGTCACACTTAGAGATCACCCTGTATCTCAAGTGATTGGAGACATTTTAGTAGGAGTCTAGACAAGACATCAACTCAACAAAGATGTGATGTTTGCTTGTTTCCTTTCTCAGGTTGAGCCCCTAACCATTAAAGATGCTGAGCTTGATCCACACTAGATTATAGCCATGCAAGAGGAGCTTAACCAATTTGAAAGATGTAAAGTTTGGACCTTGGTTCCAAGACCAAGAGGCCAACGGATCATAGGCACCAAGTGGGTGTTTAGAAACAAGCTTGATGCCCAAGGCATAGTAGTTAGGAATAAGGCTAGACTAGTAGCTCAAGGCTATAGACAGGAGGAAGGCATAGACTATGATCAGACTTTTGCCCCTGTAGCTAGATTAGAAGCCATTAGGATTTTCCTAGCCTATGCTGCCTATAAGAGATTTAAGGTCTTCCAAATGGATGTGAAGAGTGCCTTCCTCAATGGAGATTTAAAGGAAGAAGTGTTTGTTGAACAACCACCAGGGTTTGTTTCATCAACCTTACCCACTCATGTGTTCAAACTCCAAAAGGCTCTATATGGACTTAAGCAAGCTCCTAGAGCTTGGTATGAGACCTTAGCAAATTTCCTTCTAGAACACAAGTTTGTGAGAGGTGTAGTAGATAGAACCCTGTTTATTAGACATCATAAGGACTCACAACTGTTAGTTCAAATCTATGTAGATGACATTATATTTGGCTCCACTGATCCCAAACTATGTAAGAGGTTCTCTGAACTAATGCACTCTAAGTTTGAGATGAGCAGCATGGGTGAGTTATCCTATTTCCTTGGTCTCCAAGTGAAACAGAGTGTTGATGGTATCTTCATTTCTCAATCAAAATATGCCAGAGAGCTGGTTAAAAGATTTGGAATGTCTGATGCTTCATCAATGAGCACACCTATGGCCTCAAATGCAGTTATTGATTCTGATGTCAATGGCAAGTCTGTTGATCAAAAGAATTATAGAGCCATTGTTGGTTCCCTGCTGTATTTGACTGCAAGTAGGCCTGACATAATGTTTGCTACATGCCTATGTGCTAGGTTTCAGGTCAACCCAAAGGAATCTCACTTAACTCTTCTCAAGAGGATCTTGAGATACCTTAAGGGATGCCCTAACTTAGGACTGTGGTACCCAGCTGAGTCAGAATTTGAATTAATTGGATATTCAGATGCTGATTATGCTGGTTGTAGAGTTGACAGGAAAAGCACCTCAGGGACTTGTCAGTTCCTGGGAGAGAGACTTGTCTCCTGGTTTTGTAAGAAACAGGCATCTGTGTCTACCTCAACTGCTGAGGCTGAATATATAGCAGCAGCTAGTTGTTGTTCACAGATCCTGTGGATTCAAAATCAGCTAGTGGATTATGGGTACACATACTCAAACTCAAAAATTCTGTGTGACAGTACCAGTGCAATATCAATTGCTCAAAATCCTGTGCACCATTCCAGGACCAAGCACATTGAGATTAGACATCATTTTCTGAGAGATAATGTGGAAAAGAACAAGATAATTATGGAATTTATATCCACAGATCTGCAGAGAGGAGATATTTTCACTAAGCCCCTTGATGAACAAAAGCATTTGTTCTTCCTGAACCAGCTTGGTATGATTAATGGTTCAGAGTAGTGAAAATTAGGATAGATCTGTTTTTCTGTCTAAAATCGTCGAACAACTGCTCGACGATCTTCGACCAGGTCAGGACTATCGTCGACCAATGGTCGATGACAGTTCGTTCTGTAGTAAGGCAGAAATCGTCGACCAACTGGTCAACGATCTCTCCTTAGGTATCTATCGTGGACCAATTGGTCGACGACAGATTTGTTGTGCTGTATGGTGAATCGTCGACCAACATATATTGATCGACGATCGTGGTGTATGCTTGTAGTCGGTCGATGTTTGACGATTGGTTAAATATTGACTATCGTCAGTCATTGTTCGACGACCGATTTTAATCGGTGTTCGACGATCGCAGATTTTTTTATCTGATAGTCGATCTAGGTCTGGAGATCGTCGTCCTTCAGTTTCGTCTTTTCATATTCTGTCTTCTGGCTTAGAATTCGCTCTCGAACTCTAATCCCGCGCGATTCTCTTCTCCCCTTGCCTTGCATCTCGATTCGTCATTCTCTCTCAAATCAAATGGCGATTCTTCCAGCAGTTCTTTCCGGGATGAAGTTCGACACGGGATTCTGTGTCGACTTCGATTCCTTTTGCCTTTGCGATCAATCAATCAGAGATATGTTGCAGATATGTGAAGATCAAGGACTGAAGAAATTTATGTCATCCGCGCCCAAGATCAATATACCAGAGATTAAAGAATGGGTGTATACTTCGTCTTCCAGCGACGAAGCAATGACGGGAAAGATTAATGGAGAGGAGGTCATTCTGACTCCTGATATTTTGACAGAGCTGTTTGATTTACCAACTGGAACTGAAGAATATGAACAAGATACAGCGGAGTATGGCCGCATGCTAACAGTGATGGGCCATGCTGATGGTATTCCGGCAAAGCTGCTGAAGATCAACCTGTCTCCAGAGTTTAAGTTTCTGGCAGACCTGGTGGGCAAAGTTGTTTTGGGTAAACACTCTGCTCATGATAACATCAACAGGCAACAGTTTGCCTTGATGTCGGCTTTGGTGAACAAGACTCAGATGAATTGGGGAAAAGTTTTGTATGAATTGATAAGGAGAAAGAATAGCAAGAAGGAAGTAACTCTTGCCAGAGTATTGGGTGTCTTTCTATCTGAGAAAGCACCCCTGCTGCTTGTTTCTGCATCCTCTGCAGTCAATGCAAGCAAGAGGTTGGACCCCTCCCTCTTCAAGAAATCCCAAAGGGTTATCAAGAAGACAGTCAGGGTTGATCCTAACCCTTCATCAGACACCAGGGCTGATTCAGCCACTCTCCATCTTGCTGGGGAAGGCTCAGCAATCCATCCATCTTCACTCATCATCACTGCATCCCAGTCACCAACACCACAACATATGGCAGCTTCAGCCAGTGTTGACATGGTGACTGAGACCATCCTCACCAACCCATCTCAACATGGAACCCAAACTCATGTTGATGTTCCCCTATCTCCACATGATTCATTTAATCATGTGGCAGATCATACTGATATCATTCCATCACCATCTCATCTTGCATCCCACAGTCATCCATCCACATCTACACCCTCAGCATTTCAGATCACCCCTGAATTGCTTGCACACATTGTGGAGCTCATCACCCCATCCATCCAAACCATGATTGAGGCAGCCAATGCCCCTATCATTGCATCCATAAATGCACTTATACAAGCCATTAAATCCATTCCATCTTCTGCTGAGCCCTCTTCAGTGAGGTGCATGACTCCAGCCCCAACTGAAGTCATGCAGGGGGAGATGTCGTTTGAAGTGGTCTCAGGTGATGCCTTGACCCTTCAGGATAACCCTTCCCTTCCTTCCCTTCCAGCCATTGCAGGAGAAGCTCAAGAGCTTCAAGAGGAAGAAATTCCAGTGGACACTACTGATCTTGCAGTAGTGGTCCCAGAAGCCAACAAAGATTCAGAGCAACCAGAAGGTAAAACCTTTTCTCTAAAAAGATCATACTCAGGACTTTAAAATGATATTTGTACCTAACAAAGACATTCACTCCCTAGTGAATCTAGCTTCTGAGGAGGAAGTCCCTGAGAAAGACAATGAGGAAGTCCCCATGGACATTTGTGAAAAAGTTCTAGTGAACACTACTGATTCAGAAGTAGTGGTTCAAAAATTTGAGAATGATGCTGCTCAACCAGATGGTATAGTTTCATTTAAGATTCTAATTAATTCAAACTCCAACTTTGAGTTAATTTCTTATTCCTTCCTACCCATCACAGCTGCTGATGATCTTGCATCAGTGTTGCAAGTTGATGCTGCAAATTCCATTGATTCTGATGAAGATTTGGAATCCTTTCTTAACTCAGACTGTGAGTTCACACTCACATCTACTCCTTATGTTCCTCCTCTTCAAGAGAAAATGGTCCCTTATAGACCTGAGTACCTTGATGACCCCTTGGTCAAGGACTCTCTCTTCCTTTCCTGTATGGCACTCCTCTTGTGCCTTGCAGAGGTGTCTATCCCTGATGTCACTGAACATCTAGAAGGAATTATAACCTCCTTCCTAGATGCAAAGTTGTATCCTGTGTAGATCTTCAGGTAATTCTATCAATTACCTGCTGTTGTTCACCTTGGGGGGAATATTTTATTCCCACTTGGTTGTTAACCTATCTTTCTTTGTATGCAGGCACAACCAACAACGCTGCTGCTGCTGCTGCTGAAGATATCAACATCCCTGCTACTGCTGCTGCTGCTGAAGAAGTTGAAGTTGTGCAAGATAGTGCAGAAAATGCTTCCAAGATGACTAAAAAGGATTCAAGCTCAGTTGCTGAACTAATTCCAGAGCAAGCTCCAGGATCTGTTAAAGAAAAGGAAGCTGAAGCCCCAACTGCAGAACTGGTCCCCAGGACAGTTCCTGATTTATATCCTGAATCAGAACTTTGGAAGAGTACTCCTAATATTGATCTTGATGCCCTCTTTGAGCAAGATGCCATTGAGGAGGCAAGAGAAAAGGAAGATAGAGAGAAGCCTGAGAAAGAAAAAGCTGAACATGCTGTAGCTGCCAAGGATCCCTCAGAGCAAGACTTTGATGACTATGCTGGCAAAAACTCATCTCACTCTTCTGATGATGATGATTCTGAAGATTCTGATAACACCAAGAAGAAGAAAAAGGCTGCACCTAAGAAAAGAAAAGCTGTTGCTCCTCCTCCTCCCAGTAAAGATAATGAAACGCCATATTATATTCTGAAAGGGATTGATCCTAAATCAAAGGAATTTCGACATTGGATGTGGTTCTCCAAGAACCAGCAGAAAGAGAGGAAGAAGTCTAAGAGATATGATACTCCAGTTCAGAAATTCCCTCCCAGAGGTCCTCCTCCACCTCCTGGTGCTGGAGCCTCTGGAAATCTTTCTTCTGCTCCATCTGCTCAATCAGCCAGATCCAACCCTTCTCAGACCTACCAGAGAAGAAGTAATCAAAGCCAAGAAGGTCAAGATAAATCAGGACAAGGAAGGCAAAGAAATGAAAGTGTTCCCATGGAACAGATAAAGGAGATGGCCTTTCAGCAACCAACATTCTCTCCTCCTCCTTCTCTCAAAAGGAAAGCTCCAGAAAGGAAACCTTCTCCTCCCTGGAGAGGTTCATCTTCTACATCAAGGAAACCTGCTAGTCCTAAGACAGTTGATACAAAAGGAAAAAGAGTTGTCTATTCAGAGAAGTCCAACAAGAAATTTATTGAACTTGCACCTCCAAGATATTTATATGCTAAATCTGATCCTAAGAAGGCTGTACAGATTCCTATTGACTCAAACAGATTAGCTACAGCTCTTCAAAGGAATATGGAGATTGCAGCTCAAGCTGATACTGATAGACCACCTTCTCCATCAGACAAGACAGAAACTGAAAGAATTGCCTCTATGGCAAGATTCAAGGAATCAATTGCACTAAGCATGATGGAGAAAGCCAAAGCTCAAGGACTGGACCCTTCAGCATACTCAACTATGTCTGAATTCAGAGAAAAAGAACTCAGCAAGATTCAAGTCAACTCAGAAATATTTGATACTGAAGAATACATGAAGCTGCATCCTGCTGCAGTCCTGCCAAGCTATGGTGAAAAGAAGATCATTGGTGAACATGACCTGATGTTATCCAAAAGACAAGCAGCTAATCTAAACAGAGAAATCATTTTCAAACCTGCTGTAATCCCAAAGAACTCCTCTGATGCTAAACCATCTGATAAATCTGCTTGATAATCTATAATTCTGCTAATTTATGATTTATATGTTTTCTGTGGATTGCCTGTGTTTTGATATTATGGTTAAACTTTGCATTTGTTCTTGTTTGTATTAGTTTTTAGATTGGATTGGATGACATGACCCAAATAGGGGGAGATTGTTGGTACCCTAGCTGTGATTTGGCTCATGTAATCCCTTTCCAGCCCCTCTTGATCCATATAACTATATATGATCATGCTTAGACTTTGTTTAGTCTCCCTAGGGTAGTTTATAACTGACCTAGAGCTTAGATTAGAAGTTATAGAATGAATATATGGTTAAGGCATTTTCCGTTCGACCATCGTCGAACGAGGCCTCGCGATCGTCGACCATTGGTCGATGATAGCAGGGTTATAGAATAGTTGAAGCCAAGACAATTATCGTCGACCATTGGTCGACGATCTCAGAGCAAGTTTATTATGCTCTGAAGGATTGGTCGACGATCTGCCATCAGCAGTTCAACGATCGCAGTCTTGCTTCACGATTTCTGTTTCGACAGATTCTTTGTTGGTCGATGATAGCATGTGCTGTTCGACGTTTTCTGTCCCAGACGATTTCTGCCTTAGTCGACGATCTGTTGGCTAGGTCGACGATCATCGAACCCCTGTTCGGCGATTATTGTCTGCCTTTAACAGTTTGTATTTACTCTATTCCTTGGTTTATTTCCAAGTGTTTTAGCTTATGGTTAGAGAGATTTTCTGAAGTTGTTTTTGCTAATTTATGGCTTAAATTCAAATGAATTAATTACCAAATATGTTAAGCACAAATTACGGGATTCCGTATTTGATAAAGTATTTTGTCCTATTATACAAAATATGTTGACTTTATCTTTCCAGGCTGTATTCTAGCCATTGGTGCTGTATGCTATTTCCAAGTATGTTAAGTCTTTATGCTGAGATATTTTCCCATTCATTTATTTCCTTATTGGGACTGACAGAGAGTTAATAGCTCATTCTATTCCTATTGCTATATTCTATATTGAGATAACCTGTCGCAGGGCTCGAGATATTCAAATCAATAGAGCCGTTTCAAGGGAAAAAGAGAAGATATATTTAAAAGAGATTTTTCTCTCAGCAGTGACAAGAAAGTTACAGACACAGAGAGATTTTTCTTCCCAAGGCTTCATTCGCTCAAGCTTCATCAGAGCAGCTCTTCACCATCTCTCAAGAAGAGAAGAAAAGTTTTCCTGAAGCAAAGGCCCAGAGCAATCATTTTCTTTCTCAAGTCTCCTGAGAATCTGCTTAGAGTTTTCAAGACTTCAGAAAGACCAGCTCCAGTTCTGCTTCAAGTGTTCCAGAATCTGAAGACCTGATAAAAATCAGTCTACAGATCTCTGAGGATTTAGTTTCAATATATCTGAAACTCCTTCATCCTGAAGCAAAGGCTTTCCCTGGACTTCCACTGAGCCAGGGGGAGACTTTGATTCTTTAGAGAATCCACAAGTCTTCTCTAATCTGTTATTAACAACAGAGAAGACAATCTAACCCTCTCAACCCCTTTGTAAAAGAGTTTTCACACCTCTTCAAAAGTGAACATTGGTGATAGGGCACCTTATCAACAACCTATGGTTGAGCATCCTTATCAAAAGCTCAAAGGGTCTTGTTTGATCTACCTGAATCAGATCTTTGGGTGCAGGGCACCTTAGCAAAAACCTGCAGTGGATTCCTACCAGGGTGGTAGAAGAGTGGAGTACCTATTAAGAGGGAACCACTATATATCCTGTGTCTCTCTGGCTATTTTGTTTAATTGCTTATTCTGTGGCTGTGATAGAACTACCTAGGATTGCTAGTTGCTGTGATAGGCTTATAGGTAAACTGAAATTTCAGTTAGCTCTCTCACTTGTGCACTTCACTGTGTTAGGCTCTTAGGGTTCAAGTATCAGATTATTTATTCCGCAAATAAACTCTAAGGGAGCTGACTAGTTGTTCATAAAATTTGAATACTCTATTCACCCCCCCTCTAGAGTAGTTTACAACTTATCCCCTCACTTTCATCCTCTATACAAAGACTCATCAACAGGTTTACCTACATCATCTTTGCATATAGGCATACTTGTTCCCATAGGAGTTCTCATGGTGGAGGATGACTCCATACCATACTTCTTAATTAATTCCTTGGTGAACTTAGACTGGGATATGGACAAGCCATCTTCAGACTGTCTTACTTGGAGTCCCAAGAAGAACTTAAGTTCCCCCATACTGCTCATTTCAAACTTCCCTTGCATAAGTTTGGCAAACTTTTTGCAAAGGTTGTTCTCTGTAGACCCAAAGATTATGTCATCTACATAGATCTGAACTAAGATGATCTTACCTTTAGATTCCCTAAGGAATAGAGTTTTGTCTATTTTACCTCTTGAGAATTTGTTCTCAATAAGGAAAGTAGACAGGGTTTCATGCCAAGCCCTTAGGGCTTGCTTTAACCCATACAATGCTTTCCTAAGTCTATAAACATAACCAGGTTTAAGAGAATCTACAAAACCTGATGGCTGCTCTACATAGACTTCTTCTTTTAAATTACCATTCAGAAATGCTGATTTCACATCCATTTGGTATACTTTGAATCCTTGATAAGCTGCATAGGCAAGGAACATTCTGATTGCCTCCAGTCTTGCTACTGGGGCAAATGTTTGATCAAAGTCAATGCCTTCTTCCTGCCTGTATCCTTTAGCTACCAATCTTGCTTTATTCTTCACAATTACACCACTCTCATCCAACTTGTTCCTATAGATCCACTTTGTGTCAATTATGTTGTGGTCTCTTGGTTTAGGAACTAACTCTCAGACCTTGCACCTTCTGAATTGATTAAGCTCCTCTTGCATAGCATTAATCCAGTGTTGGTCTTGGATGGCTTCTTCAAATTTCTTAGGCTCCATTTGTGATAGGAAACTTGAGTACAGGACTGTGCTCAGATTTTTGCTTCTAGTCTGCACTCCTTGTCTTGGATAACCTATTATTTGATTAGCTGGATGATCTTTTAGATGTCTTATGGCTGGAGGTAGATTTACTTCAGGTTGAACATCTCCAGCTCCTTCATCATGCTGTACCTCTTGGTTGTCATCAGCTTCTATAGAGTCTTGTACTCCCCCTGGACAGTAGCCTTCATTTTCCAATGCTTCATCTGCATTTGATGCTTCTGCAATGGAAAGTTTGTCCATCCTTTTGCTTATACCTGTTGAATTATTTGATCTACAAGACAACTCACTGTTGATTAATCTTGTTTCATCAAATACAATATGTACAGATTCTTCTACAACTTGAGTAGTCAAGTTAAAGACTCTATAGGCCTTACTATTTATGCTCCACCCAACAAATATCCCATCTTGGGATTTGGCAGCAAACTTAGTTAGATATGACTTGCCATTGTTAAGTATATAGCACTTGCAACCAAAGATCCTAAAGTGTGATAGATTTGGTTTTCTACCTTTCATAATTTCATAGGGAGTCTTTTTGTGGCACTTGGTGATAGAAGCCCTATTGATCACATGACATGCAGTGTTTACTGCCTCAGCCCAGAAATATTCTAGAAGAGAGGTGTCACTCAATAGACTTCTACCAGCTTCAATCAATGTCCTATTCTTTCTTTCAGCAATACCATTTTGTTGAGGTGTTCTAGGTGAGGAGAACTCTTGGAAAATCCCAAAGTCTTCACATAATTTTGTCATACTTTCAGATTGAAATTCAGTGCCATGGTCACTTCTGATTTTGACCACTGTACTGTTTAGTTCATTCTGAATTTGTTTCATAAAACTAAGTAAGACACTTGGGGTTTCTGATTTTTGTCTCAGAAAGAACACCCATGTATATCTAGAATAGTCATCTACAATCACAAAAGTGTAGACCTTCCTACCTAGACTATGAACTGGCGTAGGACCAAAAAGATCCATATGTAAGAGGTATAAGCACCTCACAGAATCCTTGTTTTCAAGACTATGAAAGGAGGATTTTGTTTGCTTGCCCTTTTGACAAGTTGAACATATCCCTTCCTTTATACACTTAACTTGAGGACCATTCCTCACTAACTCTTTGCCAAAGAGTTGGCCAATTGTCTTGAAGTTAAGATGAGCCAACCTCTTGTGCCACTTGACACAATGATATGCATTATCATCAGCTACAAGACAGATGGGAGAAACCTTGTTCTCACATACAAAATTAAGACAATAAACATTTCTCTTCCTATACCCAGTCAATATGATCTTTTGATCACTTGACCTTTTGATATGACATCCATACTTAACAAATGAAATGTCATATCCAAGATCACTCAGCTGACTTATGCTAATCAGATTATGTTTCAAACCTTTTACATAAGCCACTTGGGTGATGGTAATTTGGTTTGAAGAAATGTTACCAAACCCTTTGATGATTCCTCTTTCAGATCCACCAAAGATTACTTTAGGTCCATCTTTGACAGATGTGTACTCCTTCAGCAGCCCCTTTGTTCCACTCATGTGCCTGGAACATCCACTGTCCAAGTACCATATAGGGGCATGACAACTTGGACTTTCCTGCAATACAGAATTACTTTCCCTTAGAACCCAAGTAAGTCTTGGGTCCTTTGTTCAGATTAGCACCATTCATATTAAGACTACCAGCAGCTCTTCTAACTGGTAGACTATTGTTCTTCCTTACATTTTTGTTATGCCAGCAGTCTAAGGAAAAATGGCCTCTCTTGCCACAACACCAACATTCAAACTTGTTGTATCTAGGTCTTGATATACCCTTGACAGAAGAATTTCTGTCCAGTGCTGGTGCTGCTGCAGCTTCACCCACAGATTTCTTATAACCATGGGGTTTATGAACATGGGTAGACCTATTCGCATTTACACCCTTGTTTATCTGAACATTAGTCTTAATATGACCATGAATATTCTCAAGATCATATTTGTTAGAAGGCACTTGCACCTTTCTAAACATAACTGGGACTGAAAGGTTTAGTGGCTGGACAGGAGCTTTGCCTTTTCTTTTGAATTGGGAAGCCCTGGGGTTACCTTTGAAGCCTAAACTTGCCTTACCCTTTTGAGCCACAAACTCATCTATTAAAGGTAGGACAGATTTTGGCTTAGAGTAACTAGCCACTAAATCTTTCTCTATTCTTAGTCTGGCCTCCAGACTCTTAATTTGATCATTGTTATATTTGATTGTGCCCATCTGAATAAAGGTTATATTTTTCAGTTTGGCAATCTCATTTAACTTTTGATCCATTACTTTTTCAAACTCAGTTGCAGCCACCTTAAGATCAGCAATTTCCTGAGCCTGAGTTTTGACTAGGTTCTTGCTTTTCTAAAGAGCCTGCAACAAGTCCCCATACTTATCTATCAACTGATAAACATCACCTTCAGATTCAGATCCATCTACATCACTTGATGTGGATGTAGCTGATTCTGCACTAGTACTACAAACTAATTTTATAGAAGGACAATGTACCTTACTGGGACTAGACTGATTCTGGAACATGTCTTCTTCTTTTCCAGCCATCAGTCCCATGCACTGATGGTCTTCTTGATCATAGATGGAGTTCAGCAATTGCATAAACTCCTCTTCTTCATTGGCTGCATACAGCCCAATGTATGCTTCAGCTTTAGATTCTGACTCTGAAGTAGATTGATCTGTAAGGCTCTTCTCCTTCTTAGCAAAAAAGGATTTCTCCTCCTTGCCCTTTTGATGAGTCTTCTTTCTGTCTGTTGACTCCTTCCTCTTATCAGGACATTCAGCCACTACATGTCCTGGCCTGTTATAGTAATAGCAAACAATCTTTGAAGTTATAGCTTTGCTGGGCTTAGTTCTGCTCTTCTCTTGTCTTGATGATTTTCTCTCCTGATAGTAATCATCGGTTGGCTGTGATGTGGAGGGCCTTGACTTCCACTACTTCTTCTTTAAGAACCTATGAAACTGTCTTGTAAAAGTAGCAAAATCTGTATCTGAATCACTGCTTTCTGAAATCTGATTGTCTGAAATTTCTGAGTTAACTTCAGCAACTTCCTTAGGAGGTGATGGAGATATCCTCCTATTCTTTCTAGTGACTTCTGCCTTGAAGGCCACTGACTTCTCTCTATGCTCTCCTTTTGAATTCTTTTCTTCCTCCTTCCTAGCCATTAGTTGCATTTCATATGATAGCAACTTTCCAAACATGGTTGGAGGAGAAATCTCTGCCAGTTTAGCCACTTCTCTTATGGCACAAATCTTGGTGTCCCAATCCTTTGTCAAGGACCTTTGGAATTTGTCATCCAGTTCATAGGTACTGAAGACCCTTCCATAGGACATCAATTCATTTACTATCCTGTAGAATTTCTTGTAGCATTCAGTTATGCTATCAGACTTCCCTTGTCTGAAACTCTCATACTCTTGGTTGAGCATAGACTTCCTATCCTGTCTAACTTCTTCAGACCCCTCCATGTAGACAATCAAAGTATCTCACATTTCCTTGGAGGTTTTACAGTGAATCAGATTTTGGAATGTAGAATCATCTATGACACTCACTATGATATTCTGAGCTCTCTTATCCATAGTTGCCAATATGATTTCATCCTTGGTCATTTCAGAATAACTCTTTGGAGTTTGAATATTTGCATCAAGAACTAATACCTTAATTGGAATGAAGGGGCCTTCCTATACTGTGATGTATATCCTTGGGTCGGAAGCCTCCATAAACAACCTAACCCTTTCTTTCCAGATTCCAAAGATTTCTTTTCTGCAGATGGGTAATTTCATTGACCCTAGTTCCTTGTGATTCTCTCCAGAACCCATTTTCTTGATTCTTGATTTTGCCTTTAGGGATCTAACTCAGACTGTTAAGTCCTTATTTGAGTAACCTCCCTCTGATACCACTTGATAGTTTTACTTTCAAGACTACTAAAACACCTAGAGGGGGGGTGAATAGGTTCTAATACTTGTTTTTACTTTAGGCAGAATATAACTACTGAATAAAATAAAATGCAGAATATACTTCAGCAAACACATCACAGCAATCACAAATATTCACACATCACAGATTGCACACAGATTTATAGTGGTTCCCCAAGGTCTGGGTACATCCACTTTCCCCCTTCACCTATCTAGCAATGTGCTAAATTCGGCCTAACTTCCTTCTTTACCTCAAATCCTCAGATCCTACAGCTCAGAACCTGGAAAGGTTCCTACAACTCAGGCTAATCAGCCCTACCTCAGCCTTGACACAAGGCCTATAACTCAGAGAAATACCTTCTCCTACACTCAAGCATACACAGCCCTACCACTCAGAGATCAAATCTCCTACACTCAGCCTTTATAACATAGGCTTACAACTCAGATCTATATTAATAGATCCTACAAAATTTGAAAAGAGTTTTATTATATCTTGGCTTTGATGAGAGAGAAGGGACAAGACAGAACTTGATCAGCTGATGGATGAAATCAACTGAACCTTAGCTTTCTTCAAAGTTCTTGAATCTGAACTTAGCTGAGTTGATTTCCTGACAGCTTCTTGAGAAACCTGTGACAGCTTCCTTCTTGATCTTCAAATGACTGGATCTCTCTCTATCCAATACCTTTGATAATACTTCAGAATTCTTGGACGAATTCTACTTAGACAGATCCTGAGAGGTTGTACCCTTCAGAATGTCTTCTTAGATCTTCTGATGAAGATTTTCTTCCGTGCCTTGCACTTTCTTGATTTGATTACTCAATCAGTTTCTATATGTGTTGCTTCTTAATCAAAAATCAATTGTTGTTTTTTCTACTTCTGAATCTGTCTATTTATAGACCTTCTTCATGGTAACCGGCTGATCCGGTTTCTAACTAACTTCTGACAAGTCTGACAGCTTCAATTAACCTATTGTAACTCACAACTGTCAAGTCTTCAAACAGATCTTGTGCCTTTGTCTTGGTCAGCAAAGTATCCAAACTGTCTGTCAGTAAGTGTCGAGACCAACTGTCAATATGTGTCGACACAAGTAACTTTAGTGTCGACACAGCCTTTGATGATGTCGACATGTCTGCCTTTAAGTCGACTCAGCTTCTTTATACTACATCTTGAGAATGAGCCGACACTGAGTATTTGTGTCGACTCAAACACTTCATCATTCTTAAGCAAATGACTTAGTCTAGACTTTGCAGTGTATCGACACAAGTTCTGTGTGTCGACACAGTTGATGTAGATTCAGAACATAGTATATGTCGACACTGCCTTTAGGTATTGACACAGCTGTTGTCTACTCTGCCTATTTATGTCGACTCAGTCTTCTGGTGTCGACACAAATGTAGTCGACTCTGCCTCAGTGTGTCGACATAGCCTTCTGGTGTTGACTCTGCCTCAGTGTGTCGATACAGCCTTCTGGTGTCGACTCTGCCTCAGTGTGTCGACACTGCTTCCCGGTGTCGACACAGATGTTGTCGACTCTTTTTCTCTGTGTCGACATAGCCTTCTTCAAGTGTCGACACAATTATTCTGAAGTGTCGACACAATTATTCTGAAGTGTCGACACAGCTTCTTCTAGTGTCGACACATGGACTTAGAATAATTTTCCTGCTTTTTAGTACATTCTTAACCTGCACATGTCAACTCAAAATAACATCAAATACACCTTGATGTATATCATTGAGCTAAGTTAGGCTTCTTCAAATCAGGTACACATTTTCCAATGTACCCAACATTTTGTACTTAGATGATCTTCGTGTTTATTTAGGCGTTGAGTGTGTTGAGTGAATGATGTTCACTCAACACATTTATCCTTAGACAATCTTCCTGCTATTTAGGCATTGAGTGAGTTGAGTGAACCTTCATCACTCAACGCTTCTAGACTTAATCACTTCTCTGAATTTCTGCCATCTTGCTGAGGCATTGAGTGAACTCCCTTTAATCAACACTTCTATACTTAGTTGATTTTCTTCTTCATGAACACGTTGAGTGAGCCTTTATCACTCAACTCTTCTATACTTTGCCAATCTTCATGACGTGCTTGCGTTGAGTGAGCTGTCCTCACTCAACGCATCTTAACTTAGACAGATTTTTATGTTTATATCTTCTTAAGCTTTGATTGAATACTGGTCTGTCGACGTTTTCTTCTTTGGACGTCGAGTGAGCTCTCCTCACTCAACGGTTTTGGACTTAGCCAAATTTCTTGACAGATCTTCAGATACTTTGTTCACTAAGCATTGAGTGAACTGCCTTCACTCAACGCTTCTAGACTTGGCCAGATTCCTTGCTTGCCAATGCTAAATCTTTGACTGTCTAGGCATGACGTTGAGTGAACTGGCTTCACTCAATGCTTTTGGACTTAACCGAATTTCTTCTCTGCCAATGCTGAAGATTTGAATGTCTGATCTTTACTTGACACCTCTTATTATATGGTGTTGAGTGAACTACCTTCACTCAACTCCTATGGACTTAGCCGCAAATCTACTTTGCAAACTGTTGTGCTTTGACTGTCCATGCTATGCTCAGCGCTTTTTGGAAACTACCGTCGAGTGAACTGGCTTCACTCAATGCCTGTGGACTTAGACAAATTTCTATCTTTCTAGCATCCTTCCTTGACATCTGGCAATGAGTGAACTTGCTTCACTCAATGCATGTGGACTTAGATAAATTTCTATCTCTCCAGCATTCTACCTTGTGACCACCTATCATAAACTCTTAGACAACCTATCTAATCTTGTTCTAAGGAACATCCTGCATATATTAAACTTGAATATATATCAAATATAATTATGCTCTTAGTATTGATGGTGATGCCTCTTCAAATCCAGGGAACATTGAGGGCAATATTCCCAACAAGTTTCTTCTTCATTATTTGATGAAGAACTTGATTCAGAGCTTGTATCACTCAATGTTTTAGCAATAAAACCTTTCTCCTTTTTCTTATCTTTTCTCTTCAGGTATTTCATCTTTTGATCCTTGGTACTTGATCTTTCCTTTTGTTGATCTGGACATTCAGCTACTATATATCCTTTCTTTCTACATGAAAAATAGAGTATCTCCTTATTAGGAGTTTTTTCAAATTTTGGTATATTCATATTTCTATCTCCTTTTCTGAAGTTTTTTGTCTTGACCCATTTCCTAAATCCTCTTGCCAGAAGTTTGAACATCTCTTATTCTGATATGGATGGTTCATTTTCAGTAAATTTAAAAGCAATTGATTTATCTTTAGATGTTGAGCCATTATCCTTTGCTTCTATTTTAACTTTACTTTTTAGAAGTTGTTCATATGATTTCAACTTTCCTAGCAAAGCATATGTTGTAATTTCTTTGTGATACCTTGCTTCTCTGATGGACCGGATTCTAGAATCTCATGTACTTGGGAAGTACATGAGTAATTTATTATATATCTTAGTAAGAGATAAATTATTATTTAATCCCTTCAGCTTGTAAGACCCCCCCTCCCGGAACACAACACACGGCACGAGGGGAGTCTTATGCCCGAAATAGCCGCCTTGCGGTAGCACTAACGCACGGGTTAGCCTTTACCACAAGACGCCTATTCCGCCGGCTACAATCCATATCACAACAATTATGCCAACCCAACCATAACAGAAAAGTAAAGCTAAAAGCAGTTCAGTTCACAGCTAAGTTAAAGTCCAAAATAGCGGAAGATAACAAGCACAACATGCTTGTACAAATAAACAAGAGTCTAGAAATGTTTTGCCAAACGGCTACATGAAAACACTCACTACTGTCACTGACGGTGCCGATGGCACCACCACCTCAGGTCCTATCATCCGGGCCTGGCTGTCCTGCTGCATAGTCCGTTGCCGCTCTACCTGCGGGGTTTCCTCCTAAAAAGGAAGACGTAGCAACCGTTAGTCATAAGACTAAGTGGCTTCACATCCGCTCTCCCGACGACTCCTCGGCACCAGGCGGAGAAAGGAACAAGGTACAATATGTATATATATATAAGCAAGTAAACAAGCAGGTGACAGTAACTATAGTGGAGTATAAACTACGCTACACAACTAGCAGTTCTACAAATATCAATAGTAAATGACAGTAGGTATAAGTACTCAGAATAGTAACTTAACTTATAAGAGTGCCCATACAAACTTATAAGTTAAGGATCGGCTTAACAGTAAAGTAACTCATCGTATAAGAGTGCCCATACAAACTTATACGATGAGGATCTTGTGTATGCAATGAATGACATGTTATGAATGTTATGTTATGACCGACTCATGCGCACGCACATGCAAGTTGCTATGTCGACACAGACTAGAAGTTCCCACTTTTCGAGCAGGTAGCTAACCTCTCAGGCGTCGTCCGTCGTGGCCAGACGGCGACAGTGGAGCGGGCGTCTCCACTACTAGGTGGTATCACACTACCTATCCTAGGCCCCCGTACGCCTCAACGCTAAGAACACAACAGCGGAGCTCACATGCGTACTACGGCTTAGAAGGGGTCTTGGGTAAATGTGCACCAAGAACACAGCCCAACCTGGCCTTTGATTTCGAACCGGATGGAACCTCGGAAACGCACGAGGTGCAAGCCCAACCGTTCTCATGGCACGGAGGAGATCTCGGGTTATGGACACCAAGTATCTAACCCTACCGCCCAAGGTCTACCCATTGGCTCCCATCGGTGTGACGACTGGCGAACCCGTAGACCTGCCACATTCATTATCTCAACACCGCGACACGATGAATCGTCGCACATCACATGCCCCAAAACAACTCACTCGATGCTACCCGTAGGGAGACTACCACTCCAAGCATCGGTTGTTAATAAACCCCTTGGGCTCGGATTACGGTTACAAAATACTTCTCACATAGTGTTCATCATATTCACGCCCCTCTATTCACTGATTTCACCTCAATACTTCGCATAATTAATATGTTCAACATCAAACTATATAAATAAATTCAATACCAATCTCAACTCTTAATTACTAGCCTTCCCATCCAATCCATTTCTCTACCATTGCATGGTTATCCCTTATTACACAACCAAATGAGTAACCATACTAAATTATAGTAACAACGACATTATAGTTATATGGGAGCAAGATATCACATGAGCAAATCACAATCATTGCAAGAGTGCTAACATTATAATTTAACAAGTGCATTAACATAGGATAGTCCAATACTAAAACTGGGATTCCCGGAGCTACAGGAATCCGATCACAATGCACAACCCCTCGTTGGAAAGGTATTCGCGAGGGCTACGACTTTCGTGTTGAGTCGATCACCCAGATCTGGTTGCAACATACCAGAAATTCAACTCGAATGCGTACAGGAAATAGTTTCCTGTACAGGAATTTTCCCGAACGCAGCGGACTCGAACCAGCTTTCCCGTGGCTACAGGTATCGCATGGAAACGAGCAACCCCTCGTTGGAAAGGTAATTTCAAGGGCTACGACTTTCGTGTTGAGTCGATCACCCAGATTTGGCCAGAACACCTCCGAAATTGGCCACGAAGGTCGCAGAGTGCAGAAATCAGATTTCTGCACGCATCTTAAGGCGAGATGAACGGCATCCGTTCATCTTCTTCCTTGCAACGGCCTCGCATAAACTTCTCCAGAAATCACCCAACCTTATTTCTCCTTTCAAAGCCAAACCCCCAACGAAAACCCCTCTCATCTCCACTTTGAAGGATGAGAAGGTTGAGGGAGACTAAGCCTAAAACCTAGGCATGGCTTTAACCTAAGAACTCTCCTCCTCACATCAAGACTCTATGGAGTCGATGTCTCTCCTATCATAACTATAGATCTAGCACCAAGGGAGAGGGGAGGAAGCTCACCTCAAGTCCAGCGGTACCACCATGGCCGGCCATGAGCCTCGCACTCCTTCGCGGCGGCATTATTTTTCCCTTGACGATGGCGGCGTTTTGATTCCTCCAAAGATGGCTCCGGCAAGCTCTTCCTCCTCCTCCAGCCAAGAACTCTCTCAGGAATTTCGGGGCAGAAGAAAGGAGAATGAATGCTAGGGTTTCCAACTTTTTCCTTTTTATACATCGCAGACACGGGTAGGCACACGGCCGTGTTCCTACCCGTGTTCAGGTGACACGGCCGTGTGGCATGCCGTGTCTAGGGCCGTGTTCCTCCCAGATCCACTTTCTGCCGGGTCAGGGTTGCGGCACACGGGTAGGGACACGGCCGTGTCCCGACCCGTGTCCTTGGCACACGGCTAGGGACACGCCCGTGTCCCAACCCGTGTCCTTGGCACACGGCTAGGGACACGCCCGTGTCCCAATGCCGTGTACCTCTCTGACTGGTAAGCCTATTTTTATGAGGCACACGGGTATGGACACGGCCGTGTCCATACCCGTGTCAGCCAAAAATGCTGTTTTGCCTTGTTTTCCTCATTTCCCGTACATCCGCACCTGTTCCCCCACATCCCCCATTGGGCTCACCACAGCCCCCTTGACTCAAATACGCAAACAAGGGGCCTAGCGCGAATTGGGACGTTACAAATCCTATAAACAAAATAAAAGATTTCGTCCCCGAAATCAGGGTAAGGCTACGGGAGTGAAACACATAAAAGGAAACTATGCTTTCAAATAAAATTTTTACCTGGAGTAAATAATTCCGGGTAGCGCTCTTGCATCAAATCCTTTGGCTCCCATGTGCACTCTTCCTTCCCATGATTAGACCATAGTACTTTCACCAAGGGAACACTTTTGCGGCGCAAGGTTCTTATCTCGTTATCAACGATCTGCACCGGCTCCAGTCGCACAGACCTATCAGACGCCACGGCACCATCCGCCGTGGGGATATACTGTTCAGGTCGCAACAAAGCCTTCCGAAGCGACGATACGTGGAACACGTCGTGAAGGTTCTCCAGCTCCGGTGGTAACTCCAATCGATAGGCCAGAGGGCCAATCCTTTCCACTACAACATAGGGCCCAACATACCTTGGGCTGAGCTTCTTGACTCCACGTACTCGTGACACTCCGTGCATCGGTCGAATCTTCAGGAACACCTTATCACCCACTTGAAACTCTACCATACGGTGCCTTGCGTTGTAGTATTTCGCCTGTCGGCTTTGAGCCTCTAGCATTCGATTCCGGATCAACCTAACCACCGCGTCCGTGTCATCAATATACTCATTTCCCAATGTCTTCGGATCTTCGTCTTGCACCCAGGACAAGGGTGTTCTACACCTCCTTCCATACAAATCTTCATGAGGTGCCATTCCAATACTAGCTTGATGACTGTTATTATAAGAGAACTCCACGAGAGGTAAGAGTCTCTCCCATGGTTCTCCTTTATCTAGCACACACAACCTCAATAGGTCCTCCAATGTTCGGATGGTTCGTTCAGATTGCCCGTCCGTTTGTGGGTGAAAGGCTGTGCTAAAGGCGAGGCGCGAGCCCAAATAAGCCTGTACAGCCCTCCATTCTCTTGAAGTAAACCGACCATCCCGGTCGGAGACGATCGTCTTGGGCACACCATGGTACCGCACAAATTGTTCCACAAAGAGACGCACTAAGACGCCCACTTGCGCCTCCTTCTTCATTGGGATAAATCGGGCTACCTTGGTCAACCGGTCAACTATCACCCACACAGAATCATTCCCCGAGCGCGAGCGAGGTAACCCGTGGACGAAGTCCATGGAGATGTCCTCAAATTTCCATTCGGGAATGGGCAACGACTGTAGCATTCCACCGGGGCTTCTACACTCCGCCTTCACCATTTGGCAAGCCACACAATGAGTAACGAAGTACTTGACATCCCTCTTCATGCCCGGCCAACACATCGTCTTTCTCAAATCGGTGTACATCTTCGCGATCCCCGGGTGCACCGAGTACTTGGAGCAATGGGCCTCCTTTAGAATATCCTCCCGGATGTTGTCACCTTCGGGGATGTAAAGCCGGCCACGAAAATGGACGAGGCCGTCTTTTAGGGAGTATTCTTCCGTAGTCCCATCCTCCATTGACTTGAAAGCTGGGGTTAAAGCCGCATCCTTCTTTTGTTCCGTACGGATCCGGTCTCGTATGTTGCAAACTATACTCATCGCGGCCAAATATTCGGTATACTCTTCCGGTTGATTCTTAAAGACCAAAGTGATTTCCATCTCTTGCAACATCCGGATTAACTCCATCCTCATCAAGCGGGATTCCGTGCTCGCTTCCGGCGCTTTCCGGCTCAAGGCATCAGCTACGGAATTAACCTTCCCGGGGTGGTAGTTCAAGGTGAAATCATAGTCGCACAAGAACTCCAACCACCGCCGCTGTCTCAAGTTTAACTCCTTTTGGGTGTGAACGTACTTCAGATTTTTGTGATCCGAGTAGATCTCGCAGTGGACGCCGTATAGATAATGCCTCCACATCTTCAAGGCGAATACCACCGCTCCCAACTCTAGATCATGCACCGGGTAGCTGGCTTCATGCTTCTTCAACTGTCTTGAAGCATAAGCGATCACATGCCCATTCTGCATCAACACAGCTCCCATCCCTTGATACGACGCATCCGTGTAAACTTGAAAGCCCTCCTTCCCAGATGGAAGAGCTAGGATGGGTGCAGTCGTCAATCTGTCTTTCAACTCTTGGAATGCAGCTTCGCACTGGGGTGTCCATTCAAACGGCACACCCTTCTTGGTCAGCGTAGTAAGGGGAAGGGCGATCTTCGAGAAGCCTTTCACGAACTTGCGATAGTACCCGGCAAGTCCAAGAAAGCTTCGTATGTCGGCCGCTGACTTCAATGGCGACCACTCCTTCACGGCCCGCACCTTGGCCGGATCTACTGCTAGCCCCGCCCCACTAATCACATGGCCCAAGAACGCGACCTCTCGAAGCCAAAACTCACATTTGCTGAACTTGGCAAACAAAGTGTGCTCCTTTAGTTTCCTCAGCACTAAAGTTAGATGTTCGGCGTGTTCTGCTTCAGTCTTGGAGTAGACTAGGATATCATCGATGAACACGATGACAAAGATGTCCAAATAAGGGCCGAACACCTTGTTCATCAAGCTCATAAAGGCGGAAGGGGCGTTTGTGAGCCCAAACGGCATCACGGTGAATTCATACAAACCATATCTCGAACTGAACGCCGTCTTCTGAATGTCATCTTCTTGTATCCTCAGCTGATAATATCCCGAACGCAGATCTAACTTGGAGAACCAATACGATCCCACCAATTGGTCGAATAATTCATCAATGCGCGGTAGGGGATAGGTGTTCCGCACCGTTAACCGGTTCAACTCTCGATAATCAATACATAACCGCAAGGTGCCATCCTTCTTTTTGACGAACAAAACGGGCGCTCCCCAAGGCGACGAGCTTGGGCGAATGAACCCTGCTTCCACCAATTCCTGAAGCTGAACTCTAAACTCTGCAAGTTCCTTCGGAGCCATTCGGTATGGAGCTCGCGAGACGGGCTTGGCACCCGGAATTAGCTTGATTTGGAAGTCCACTTCCCTATGCGGGGGTAGTCCTGGCAATTTCTCGGGAAATACCTCGGGAAATTCTCGCACCACCCGCACATCCTTGACCTCTAATGTCAATTTCTTCAACTCGAAGCAAATTACATAGACCTCGTCCCCTTCCATATGAGATTTCATAACTTGGATTGAAGACAATAATTTACGGGGTGCGAATTTAATACCTTGGAAGATGACTTCCGAGTCTCCATGCCTCAACATAACTTGCTTCTCCGCACAATTGATCCTGGCGTGGTGCCAGTCCAACCACCTCATGCCCAGGATGAGATCGAACTCCGGGATTCTTAACACTGTTGCCGGAGTTTCAAAGAACTTTCCTCCAATAAGGGTGTCGAAGTCGCAACTTGCTGACGACGTCATCTCAGAGCCGTCCGGAAGGCGCACCCTTTTAGTAATGCCCGTGAAGTGTTGCACTCCCTCCAAGTCCTTCACGAAGTCCTCCGAAATGAACGAGTGAGACGCACCCGTGTCAAATAACGTATAGGCGGGCTTCCCGCTAACCACGACAGTGCCTAGGTTCCAAAAGGGGTAATCACTATTCAGAATAGCGCGTATCATTTGTATCATAAATCCAACAAGTCATATAATATTAAAACAATTTTGCACGTACCGGTGATGACTTCCTGCGGATTTCTCTCCTGAGTCATATCCAATGCGAATACATGCTCCCGTGCATGTCCTTGATTTCTCCCTGGTGGTCCTCTTCCTCGGCCACGCATGTGCCCTCTTCCCCGTTGAGCTACTGGAGGGGGAGCAATAGGGGCACCACCGATCAGTCGCGGGCAAACTCGTCGGACATGCCCCGGTTGGTTGCACTCAAAACATATCATCTCACGTCGGCCCCCAGGTTGTTGATAATATTGCTGCTGCGGTGGTGGTGGTAAAGGTAGTGGTTGCGGAGTTGGGTACTCCACCCGATAGTTCCGGTTGACCCACCGACCGCCTCTGTGGTTTCCCCTTCCTCTGCCATGATCATTCCGCCTTCTATTACTAGGGCCGACTTCAATTACACCTTCCGCAGGTCTCTTGCCACATCCCATGTGGTCCGCCTCCAGTCTCTTTGCCATGTCAATGATTTCTGCCAGGCTTCCATCGGCTATAAACAAAAGGGCCTGCCTCAGGGGGTCCCTTAATCCTTTGTAGAAGAGCTTCGCATAGCCTCTATCGTCCAACTCATAGGAATCGGCAAACCTAGCGAGGTGTTGGAACTCCCTCTGGTACTCCGTTACCGAATTCGATCCCTGCTTCAGCTGCAGAAATTTTTCTTCAAGTCCATCCCGAGCAGAAGAAGGGATGAAGTGCTCCAGAAAAGCCTCGGTGAACTCGTTCCAACCGATGTCCGTGTACAACCGCCCTTGGAAGATGGAGCCCATGAGGGACTTCCACCACCTTTTGGCGTGCAGCTCTAGCAGCGTCACTACCAATGTCACCGCCATGCTGTTCGGACATCTTATGCCAGCCATCAATTCCTGCACGGTATCAAGCCATTCCTCGGTGCGCACCGGCGATTCTGTCCCAAGATAGGCAGGAGGGGACAGGGCACGGAAGGTGCTCAACCAGTTGGAGCTTGGCGCTTGTTGCTGCACCGGAGCTTGCTGGGCTTTAAATGCATCCAATATGGCTGACAGCGTTTGTCCCAGTTCCGACTGCTGGAATTGTGAAGGGACGGAAGGGGTAGGAGTGCCCCCAAACCGGCTCCACCTGCGCTGGGACCTATACGCAAGGTACAAACTAGGGTCAGGTTGGCTAAAACTAATGTCAAAGTTGGACAACTTAGTGTGAATTACATATGGGCACACCACTGCTTCCGCTAAGTCGGTTTGTCCCCAAACCGACTAATCGAACGGGAGTGGCCCATTGTTACCTGACTGCTGTAGGTGAAGATCGGCTTAGTCTGATACCATTTGTAAGACCCCCCCTCCCGGAACACAACACACGGCACGAGGGGAGTCTTATGCCCGAAATAGCCGCCTTGCGGTAGCACTAACGCACGGGTTAGCCTTTACCACAAGACGCCTATTCCGCCGGCTACAATCCATATCACAACAATTATGCCAACCCAACCATAACAGAAAAGTAAAGCTAAAAGCAGTTCAGTTCACAGCTAAGTTAAAGTCCAAAATAGCGGAAGATAACAAGCACAACATGCTTGTACAAATAAACAAGAGTCTAGAAATGTTTTACCAAACGGCTACATGAAAACACTCACTACTGTCACTGACGGTGCCGATGGCACCACCACCTCAGGTCCTATCATCCGGGCCTGGCTGTCCTGCTGCATAGTCCGTTGCCGCTCTACCTGCGGGGTTTCCTCCTAAAAAGGAAGACGTAGCAACCGTTAGTCATAAGACTAAGTGGCTTCACATCCGCTCCCCCGGCGACTCCTCGGCACCGGGCGGAGAAAGGAACAAGGTACAATATGTATATATATATAAGCAAGTAAACAAGCAGGTGACAGTAACTATAGTGGAGTATAAACTACGCTACACAACTAGCAGTTCTACAAATATCAATAGTAAATGACAGTAGGTATAAGTACTCAGAATAGTAACTTAACTTATAAGAGTGCCCATACAAACTTATAAGTTAAGGATCGGCTTAACAGTAAAGTAACTCATCGTATAAGAGTGCCCATACAAACTTATACGATGAGGATCTTGTGTATGCAATGAATGACATGTTATGAATGTTATGTTATGACCGACTCATGCGCACGCACATGCAAGTTGCTATATCGACACAGACTAGAAGTTCCCACTTTTCGAGCAGGTAGCTAACCTCTCAGGCGTCGTCCGTCGTGGCCAGACGGCGACAGTGGAGCGGGCGTCTCCACTACTAGGTGGTATCACACTACCTATCCTAGGCCCCCGTACGCCTCAACGCTAAGAACACAACAGCGGAGCTCACATGCGTACTACGGCTCAGAAGGGGTCTTGGGTAAATGTGCACCAAGAACACAGCCCAACCTGGCCTTTGATTTCGAACCGGATGGAACCTCGGAAACGCACGAGGTGCAAGCCCAACCGTTCTCATGGCACGGAGGAGATCTCGGGTTATGGACACCAAGTATCTAACCCTACCGCCCAAGGTCTACCCATTGGCTCCCATCGGTGTGACGACTGGCGAACCCGTAGACCTGCCACATTCATTATCTCAACACCGCGACACGATGAATCGTCGCACATCACATGCCCCAAAACAACTCACTCGATGCTACCCGTAGGGAGACTACCACTCCAAGCATCGGTTGTTAATAAACCCCTTGGGCTCGGATTACGGTTACAAAATACTCCTCACATAGTGTTCATCATATTCACGCCCCTCTATTCACTGATTTCACCTCAATACTTCGCATAATTAATATGTTCAACATCAAACTATATAAATAAATTCAATACCAATCTCAACTCTTAATTACTAGCCTTCCCATCCAATCCATTTCTCTACCATTGCATGGTTATCCCTTATTACACAACCAAATGAGTAACCATACTAAATTATAGTAACAACGACATTATAGTTATATGGGAGCAAGATATCACATGAGCAAATCACAATCATTGCAAGAGTGCTAACATTATAATTTAACAAGTGCATTAACATAGGATAGTCCAATACTAAAACTGGGATTCCCGGAGCTACAGGAATCCGATCACAATGCACAACCCCTCGTTGGAAAGGTATTCGCGAGGGCTACGACTTTCGTGTTGAGTCGATCACCCAGATCTGGTTGCAACATACCAGAAATTCAACTCGAATGCGTACAGGAAATAGTTTCCTGTACAGGAATTTTCCCGAACGCAGCGGACTCGAACCAGCTTTCCCGTGGCTACAGGTATCGCATGGAAACAAGCAACCCCTCGTTGGAAAGGTAATTTCAAGGGCTACGACTTTCGTGTTGAGTCGATCACCCAGATTTGGCCAGAACACCTCTGAAATTGGCCACGAAGGTCGCAGCGTGCAGAAATCAGATTTCTGCACGCATCTTAAGGCGAGATGAACGGCATCCGTTCATCTTCTTCCTTGCAACGGCCTCGCATAAACTTCTCCAGAAATCACCCAACCTTATTTCTCCTTTCAAAGCCAAACCCCCAACGAAAACCCCTCTCATCTCCACTTTGAAGGATGAGAAGGTTGAGGGAGACTAAGCCTAAAACCTAGGCATGGCTTTAACCTAAGAACTCTCCTCCTCACATCAAGACTCTATGGAGTCGATGTCTCTCCTATCATAACTATAGATCTAGCACCAAGGGAGAGGGGAGGAAGCTCACCTCAAGTCCAGCGGTACCACCATGGCCGGCCATGAGCCTCGCACTCCTTCGCGGCGGCATTATTTTTCCCTTGACGATGGCGGCGTTTTGATTCCTCCAAAGATGGCTCCGGCAAGCTCTTCCTCCTCCTCCAGCCAAGAACTCTCTCAGGAATTTCGGGGCAGAAGAAAGGAGAATGAATGCTAGGGTTTCCAACTTTTTCCTTTTTATACATCGCAGACACGGGTAGGCACACGGCCGTGTTCCTACCCGTGTTCAGGTGACACGGCCGTGTGGCATGCCGTGTCTAGGGCCGTGTTCCTCCCAGATCCACTTTCTGCCGGGTCAGGGTTGCGGCACACGGGTAGGGACACGGCCGTGTCCCGACCCGTGTCCTTGGCACACGGCTAGGGACACGCCCGTGTCCCAACCCGTGTCCTTGGCACACGGCTAGGGACACGCCCGTGTCCCAATGCCGTGTACCTCTCTGACTGGTAAGCCTATTTTTATGAGGCACACGGGTATGGACACGGCCGTGTCCATACCCGTGTCAGCCAAAAATGCTGTTTTGCCTTGTTTTCCTCATTTCCCGTACGTCCGCACCTGTTCCCCCACATCCCCCATTGGGCTCACCACAGCCCCCTTGACTCAAATACGCAAACAAGGGGCCTAGCGCGAATTGGGACGTTACACAGCTCATTGATTATCATGTTGAATCTATCATACATTTCTGCTATAGATTCATTAGTTTTCTTTTGAAAATTCTCATAATGAGAAATTAAGAGTATATCTCCTATCCTTTTTTTTCTTTAGAACTAGCATCTATAATTCTTGATAGTGATTCTCATATATCTTTTGCTAATTGACTTTCTGCAAGATTTTGAAATACATTATCTGACATAGTTGAGACTAATATGTTCATTGCCTTAGCATCTTGGTACTAATTTTGTTGTGATATTTCCTTCAGCATCCTTTTTATAAGGCATTAGTTGTCTTATCAAAATTGACCCATAAATTCCTTCATCAATAGAATTCATGTATAATCTAATTATAGTTTTCTAGAGTGTAAACTTTTCAAGATTACACATTGGAGGCACTGTTGATGCAAATCATTTAAATGTATTAGAAGATATTTTTCTTTTGAAATTAAATCAATTTATATATATATCTATAGTTGTTCTTATCTTTATTGCAATGAGTAAACATTTTTTGATCAATCTACACTAGATCAACCAATTCTTGATTAGCCTCCCTCTGATATCGATTGAAAGGAGGAGAATAGTTATCTTATTCCTCAGAGTTCTCTCTATAGGGGGAAAATAGAAAATAAAATCTATTTTAGAATTTAACTATTATACTTCACAGAATTTGCATACTCACAAGTTAATAACTAGAATGATATGCAGATGATTACGATCACAAAATAATAAATGAACAATCATTGAATATGTAAAGCAAAAGAGACATTGAAATTTATAGTGGTTTCCCAAAATCTAGATACATCCACTCTTCTACCCACTTGGTAGGAATTCACAATCAATAGTGACTGAGTCTTTTGATAAGGAGACTCTTAGAACCAATCACTATATCTATTGATAAGGAGGTCTTGAACCAATACAATGTCTGATTCTTTTGATAAAGGGACACTTCGAACCAATCATTGAATCCTTTGAAGAGGTATTCTAAAAACTCTTTTCTCAAAGTAAATAAGATTTAGAATTATAAAATGAAAGAAGATTCAATGTAGATGTAATCTTCTTATTATGTCCTCTCAGGACATTTCTAAGGACTTACTGAGATGATCTTTAGAACTTCTAATGAAATTTTGTGTATGAAGATCACAATGATTATAAGCCTTGATTCTAGATGATCCTTTAATATTTTTTGAATCTGTTATAGTAAGCCCTTGAGAAGAAAAAGAACTCTTTCTCTTTTGTAGATTCAAAAATATGATGTTGATAAAGTGATTCAAGGAAGAACTTGAAACACAGATGATAATCCTCCTATAATTCACTATCAAATTCAATCTATCAAAGCCATGATCTGATCTATCTGTTATGATCATATTTCTATTATTCCTGTGATTGATTCTTATGTATGTATATCTTTGTTCATGTCCTCAAGTATATCTGTATATATAAAGCTGAGAATCTAATGACTCGATGAAGACAAATAATCAATGATAACCTTACTTGAATTAACGTTGATTAAATCCTTAAAACAATCTTTGTTAAGAAAATTACTCGACATAACTTCGAGTTCAAATTGAAGTAACATCGACTTGTGGCTTCATTCAAATAGTCTGTCAAAGTTACTCTTTAATCGACAGTGCGTCAACATCATATCGACGTATGCGCCAATTTTATTTTCAAAGTAGCATTGTCTTCATCGTATATTGATGCCCTAATTTCTATTCGAAGTAGCGTCAATTTCTAATCAGAGTTACGTCGACTTCTAGTCAGTGTATGTTGACAAATCTCAACTTTCTTGAATTTAGTGTGTCCTTCTCATGCCCTTTATATTATTGACATCCTAGGACTTCTTAAGAACAAATTACCCTCTCTATACAATATGGGTAATTGCCCTAGGTTGAAAAATCATTTATAGTAATTTTTAAGGTAAATCATAAGGTTTTTTCGCAAAAAAAATCCCGCATTTTAATTTGATTTAAATTATCTACCCAACCAGGTCCTTAAATCAAGGAACAGTTGTTATGTCACGTGTAATCCCGGTGAAAATAATTCTAAGTGAGATTAACATGATATCATAGACAAGGTCTAATAACACTAATGATTTGTATGCCTTCAGGTCAAAACACACTAAGGCTTATATGGAAACACCCGACACTTATCTGTTTTAAGTCTGCAGAAAAATATCTTTCACAGTGCAGTCGATTTAATTGACAAAAATCTCAATGAAGCAGTCGATGTAGTCAATAAATTTCACAATGATGTAGTCAATGCAATTGATAAAATACTAGAGCTTGAACTCAATGCAGACATAATTTTTCCTTAGCCATGAATTCAATGCAATCGTACTTTTCCTTTGTCATAAAGTCGATGAAGTCAAACATTTCCTTAGCCATGAGGTTGATGCGGTCAGACTATTCCTTAGGCATGAAGTCGATGCAGTCGAATTTTTCCTTAGACAAATTTCTGTTTCTTTCTCTGTTTTTTTTAACCTTAGTGGCTTTTCCATAATAGTGACATGTCTAAAATATTAGGACAAAATTCAACATAAATTTTGCTCATTGAGGAATTACAAGAGCAAAAATTCTATTTGGGTGACCATGAGCCTAACAATACATTAGCCATGCACTTTAGATCAACCTATCACACCAAAGCTCAAACAGCTCATCAAATGCAAGATGTTTATTGTCATCTTAAGGTCTTTTTCAAATCTGGAATCTTGAGGATAATATTCCCAACAACCTGCCTTTTGTGTTAAACTATAATCCGATTACGTTCAATGCTAAGAACTCTTTGTTCGGTGTCAATGTTGAGCATAGATTCCTCTCTTTGAAGTGCTTAGATGATGTGAAGAGGCCTAGGGTAAAGTGCTCGTAGATGGTGGAGGAAGGAGCTGAAGCGCTCCCCTTCGGGTTTGTGGAAGAACAGGAGCGAAGTGTCGAGTTGATCCCGAATCGGGCAAAACACTATGCTTAAATAGCAAAAATCAGGAAAAAAGATCTCGCATGGGAGAACGCATGACCGTGCGTTCGAAATCGTTTGATATTTATAGTGAAATTTCTATACATGCCAAGAGTACGTCAGTGGGATTTTTCCTCACGCATGGTTACAATAGCCGTGTGCAAACAAAACACACGGGTCGAGACAAAACTCAATAATTCCAGGCCAAACAGCACCTCGTGAAATTTTCTTCTAGCATGGTTGAATTCAACTGTGCATGAAGGAAACACACTTCCATTAAAAATTATAAAAATATTAAACAAAAAAGTTCGCTCGTACGATTTGTTCTCATACGGTCGAGATTGACTACACGTGACCAAAATACACGAGTGACGATGGAACACGGACTTTCGGCACATTGATCTTACACGGGCAAAAAAAACCATGCGTGAAGATAATTCACATGGCCATGTGATAGGCAATCAAGACAATCAAGTCGATAAAGGATAATGCACGAGCAAAATTTCCGTGCTCGAAAACAAAACGCACGACCGTGTAAAATACACAGATTTCCCCAAAGGGATTGGTCTCTGCTCCCATATGTCAAAAACCATAATACAACCAAAAAAACCAATAGGGAGCCTCATGTGCTTGCCCTAGCAAAAGAGTGTGCAAATGCGCGTCGTAAAGAGCAAAAAGTGCACTTCGAATGAAAGTGAAGATCAAGTGAAATATAAGCAATTACGAACTAAAACTGAAGTGCAAGTGCATGAAATTGAGCCCAGATGTGTCTGAAAACCTCTATATAAATCAGACTCATCAGATGCGAACAGGACGTCCACCGAGCTTCTACTGTCAATCAATATTCGCCTAAACCTAAAGCTTGGATTATTTTTTCCCGCGCTGATGATGAGGGGATCTTGGTGTCGTGTACATATGCCTTTTTAGTAATTTTCCACGAAGCTGATGACGGTATCCATTGGTGGCTTTGGGTCCTACCGTTCTTCCCATGGTAGGCGACAAAGAGGACTTGGAAGGTTGAGATGGCATGTGTCTTGACCTCCCTGACCATTCGCATCATGGCATGCCGATGGCTGATCTTGTCAAGGTTGGTGTGCCAGGGGATGATTGGGAACTTGATTGTATAAGTACCTTCCCAGCTGCCCCTATCGTATTAGGCACCCTATCTACTCCTTTAATCGAGTGCAGTCCTTCGTACTGTGCCTAATCCTGTGGTGGGAATCAAAGTACTTTACCTGGTTTCCTCGATTTGGGGCCAACTACTTAGGGAGTCGGAGCATGCCAGAGTCCTATATGGCCATAAGCACCTACATTCAGGCGGTACTCAGCATGGTGAATTGCTTGTGTTTGCGAGAGCCTTGATCCTTGAGGGGGATACTGTGTGGCCATCATTTCTATGGTGCGCCTGGGGTGTCATCTCTACCTCCCATTTTTGCTTAGAGGTTCCTTAAATTTATTGACGGCGGGACTCGATTGCCTCTGAAAGTCTTTACATTTAAGATTAACTAAAACCTACAGGGGGTGAATAGGTTTTAGGCCTTTTTATACTTTTTCTTATTTTAGGAGTGTTGTGATTTAGCTATACTTTGCTTTCAAGACAATCAACAATAGCACACACAAGATTTATAGAAGTTTCCCAGATTATGGATACAACCACTGTCCCTCCCACCTTTCTAATATTTTGTTAGACAAGGCAGCTTCTCCAAACTCAACTCCAAAGAGCTTACAACATAGATCCCTCAGGATCCCTCAGTCTCCTCTAAGACCTACCTCAGGCACAAAGCCCTATAACTCAGAGTAAGCTTTGCTCCTACAGCTCAGTGATCAGAAGATCACATACCTTAAACTTAGTTAATAGTCCTACACTCAAGAAAGTATGATAGCCCTACAAATCAGAGTGGAATACTCTCCTACCTCAGATCTGAATTAGATCCTATCTCATGCAAACTACCCTACACTAAGATCCACTCAAGGATCCTACCTCAGACTTGAGCATAAGTCCTAAAACACAAGCACATAGGCCCTACCTCAGATCCACACAAGGATCCTACCGCTCAGATCTATAAAAGATCCTACACTCAGCCTTTATAATTTTAGACTTACACTCAGATCCAAAGGATCCTATAGAGAGAGTAAAGGGTGTTGATGATGATTAGACATTAGAGAGATTTTCTCTGTGTCCTCCTTCTTCTAAACTAAAGTAGCTCAGTCCAGTCTCCTTCTTCATAACTCTAGAAAATGTTCTTCAGGAATGATCAACTAGAACTGTGAAGATGCTGCTGCTAGGGTTGGCCCTTGCTGCTCCTTCTTTCTCAGAGAGTTTCTCTGAACTTGTTATTGTCGGTGAGAATGGAAACATCTATCTTCTTGAACTCTTAGATCAAGTGTTTGAACTTGTTCTTCAGGCTCTGCAACAGTGTCGATAGGAAGAAGATGAAGTCCGGCCCTTTTCCAAAAGTTAATCCGAAAGAGTTGTCTTCTTCTCGCTGATCAGAATATTTTTATCTTCCACCATCCAACGGATCTTTGAGCCTTGGGACCAGCTATAGTTGTTGGCTGCAACTTAGCTTTTGCATTAAATGCAAAATAGAAGGCGTGCAGTGCCGTTTATCATGTATTGTAGACTTCCCGCAACAATTTGAAATTCTGTTGACGTCATCACCTGTGGACTTAGTCAAAAATAAAAGATTCATCATAGGCGTTGAGTGAATAGCCTTCACTGAGTGCCAAAACACTTAGCCAATTTTCTGTACCATTAGGCATCGAGTGATTAGTCATCACTCGATGAATTATAGACTTTTGTAGTCTAACTCATTAGGCGTTGAGTGAACCTTCATCACTCAACGCATTTGGACATAGTCAATATTTTTGTTGAGGAAGCGTTGAGTACATTGAGTGAACAAACTTCACTCAATGCTTTTGTCTTTAGACACACTTTTTTGTTGATAGGCATTTAGTGTGTTGATTGAGCCTTCATGACTCAACGCATACTTGTCTTTCTTGTCTTCTTGATAAGGTGTTGAGTGAACAGCCTTCACTCAGCGCTTTTGTACTTAGCTGATTCTCATCTGTATAAAGGCGTTGAGTGAGATGTCTTCACTCAACGCTTTCTACCTTTACCTGTCTTCTCGATAAGGCATTGAGTGAACTTCCTTCACTAAATTCTTCAATACTTAGCCGATTTCTATGTTTAGTTAAGTTTGAGTGAATTGTCCTCACTCAACGCATTTGGACTTAGATAGATTTTCTGTCTACATCTTCTGAGGCTTTGACTGAAGCTTCTTCTATCGACGCTTTCTGAGCTTGGCGTTGAGTGAACTTCCTTCACTCAATGCTTCTGGACTTGGCCAGATTTCTTCTCAGTTTTTCTGACTTTGACAGCTTAGAGCTTTACTTGACGCTTCTTTCTTCAAGCGTCGAGTGAGCTATGCTCACTCGATGCTTCTGGACTTAACCAGATATCTTCCATGCAAATGCTGAAGCTTTGACTATCTGAGCTTTACTCGACACCTCTTGTTATATGGTGTTGAGTTAACCTCTTTCGATCAACACATGTGGACTTAACCAAAATTCTACTTTATCAATAGTAAGGCTTTGACATCCCATGCTTTACTCTGCACTTCTTAACATCTGGCATTGAGTGAACTGGCTTCACTCAATGCCTGTGGACTTAGAAAAATTTCTATCTTTCTAGCATTCTTCTTTGTATCCACCTGTCATTGTCACTTAGACAACTTGTCTAATCTTCGTGAAATAGAACCTCTTGCACACAATTAACTTAGAGCATGCATAAAATACATCTATGTGTATACTATTGACTTCTTTGACTTCTACAAATCTAGGAAATTGTGATCAATGGACCAGACAATCTCCCCTATTTGAAGAAGTCAAAACCCTTAGTCAAAACTCTTTGTTAATTATATACACCATCATATGCAGTAGATAAAACATTATATACGAAAAAGAGTAACAAGTATAATAAGTTATTTTTACCATATTTTCCCAGCCTGTATAGTGTTCACATTTCCTACCCCACTCTCCACCCCTTGATCATTGTCTTCCTTGATTATTTCCTTCTCCCCCTTGATCATTGTCTTCTCCCACTTTAGAACTTCTTCAGAATCAACTATAGTCAGGGAGGTGCTGGCCTTCTTTTTTCTTCTCAACAACAGCATTCCATCTCAGACTCAGAGAATTTTATGACTTTGTCATAAAATAATCTCTGGAGTAGGGAGCTCAGAGTTGATATCCCCCTCAGTATGTGCATTGTCCTTAGGATATACAGATCAGCAATGTTGATCTTGGAATTCCACTATTGCAATTTCTTGCTCCTTCTCAATAGGAAGCTGAACCTGTTCCTACAAGTGCTGGACTTTCTCCCCCTCAATAGGAGTATCTTCTATCATCCTTTATAATAGACACTTTAGTCTATTTCAGTCTTGATATCTCTGAAGGTCTTAACAACCTACAAGAGGTAGTAATTCCAGCAACAACAAAAATAAGGAGCAACTGAAGCTATACTAAGTTCAATATACTCAACTCAAACTTGAAGGTGTTGAACTTGACTTCGTCTAGTGGCTTAGTGAATATGTCGCCACTTGCTTGTCTGTAGGGACAAACTCAAGACTGAAATCTTCCTTCTCCACATGCTCCCTAATAAAATGATATCTAATCTTAATATGTTTAGTCCTGCTATGAGAAACATGATTCCTAGCAATTGAGATTGTACTAGTTGATTCACAGTATATAGGAGTTTTACTTATCTTGATGTTGTAGTCCTGGAGCTGATGCTGGATCCAAAGCTACTATACACAACAACTTCCTACTGAGATATACTCTAACTCAGTTTTTGAGATAGCCACACTTATCTGCTTCTTGTGTCTCAAAGACACAAGTATTCTACCCAAGAACTGATAGGTGTTAGATATGTTTTTCCTGTCCTCTCAACAGCCTGCAAAATCTATATCTGAATACCATGTTAGTTCAAAATCCCTATTCTTAGGGTACCATAGTCTAAGATTTGGTGTGCCCATAAGATATCTCAAAATTCTCTTAGTAGCAGAGTAGTGAGACTCTTTAGTACTAGCTTAATATCTCGCATAAACACATGTAACATACATAATGTCTAGCCTACTTGCAGTAAGATATAGAAGAGGTCAATTATCTCTCTATACAAAGTTTTATCAATAGGTTTCCCTACATTATCTTTGTCTATAAACATACTTGACCCCATGGGAGTTTTTATTATGGAGGAGCTCTCCATTCCAAACTTTTTTACTAACTCCCAAGTGAACTTAGACTGAGATATGGACAATCCATCTTCAGTCTGCCTTACTTAGAGACACAAGCAGTACTTAAGCTCACCTATACTGCTCATCTCAAACTTCCCTTGCATAAGTTTGGCAAACTTCTTACAAAGGTTGTCATCAGTAGACCCAAAGATTATGGCATCTACATAAATTTGGATTAGGATGATCTTGCCCTTAGATTCCCTTATGAATAGAGTTTTTTCTATCTCCCCCCTTGAGAATTTGTTCTCAATGAGGAAGCTAGACAGGATCTCATACCATTCCCTAGGGGCTTGCTTCAACCCATATAGAGCGTTTCTAAGTCTATAAACAAAATCAGGAGAGTTAGGATTGACAAAACCTAATGGCTGTTCAACATAGACTTCTTCCCTTAAGTCACCATTCAGGAAGGCTGACTTCACATCCATTTGGTAAACTTTGAATCCTTTGTGTCCAGCATATTCAAGGAATAGTCAGATAGCTTCCAATCTGGCTACTGGGGCAAAGGTTTGATCAAAATCAATATCCTCTTCTTGTTTATATCCTTTAGCCACCAACCTAGCTTTGTTCTTGATTATAATGCCATTTTCATCAAGCTTGTTCCTATAGATCCACTTAGTTTCAATTACATTATGTCCTTGTGGTCTTGGAATCAACTTCCAGACCTTACACCTCTTGAACTGGTTCAGTTCCTCTTGTATTGCCACAATCTAGAACTAGTCTATGTTGGCCTCTTCAAATCTTTTATGCTCAACTTGTAATAGGAAGTTTGAATACAAGGTTGTGTTGAGACTTCTGCTCTTTATTATAACTCCTTGGTTAGCATCACCAATTATTTGGTTTTTAGGATGATCCCTTAGATGTTTGACAGCTGGAGGCAATCTTCCTCTAAAATCTTGAGCTTCAGTTGCTATATCTTGCTAATCTTTATGCATATCATGTGTGCTTTGTACTTCTTCTGGAATAGACACTCCATCATCTTCATCTTAGACTATTGGAGCTACTTCCTTGATGGTTATCTTGTCCATTATCAGCTCTATACCTGCAGGTCTAGATGAGAAGCTTGGTAGCTCACTGTTAATCACAGTAGACTCATCAAATACTACATTAACAGACTCTTTTACAACTTGATTTTTCAAGTTACAGATCCTATAGGATTTGCTATGATTATTGTACCCAACAAATATCTTATCATAGGATTTGGTTGCAAACATAGTCATATAAGACTAACCATTAATGAGCACATAACATTTGCTACAAAAGATCTTGAGATAGGCCATGTTTGGTTTTCTTCACTTCATGATCTCATAGGGAATTTTCTTATGGCTCTTGGTGATAGAAGCTCTATTTATAACATGACATGCAGTATTTACTGCCTTAGCCCAAAAATATTCTGAGAGAGATGTGTCACTTAGTAAAGTCCTACCAGCTTCTATGAGAGTTCTATTATTCATCTCAGCAATCCCATTTTGCTGGAGTGTGTTTGGAGAAGAAAATTCTTAATGAATCCCTTGTTCTTCACATAATCTTATCATGTTTTAAGACTGAAATTCAATCCCATGGTCACTTCTAATTTTGACCACAGTACTGTCCAATTCATTCTGAATTTGCTTGACAAAAGTCTTGAAGATATCCAGGGTTTCAAATTTTTTCTTAAGAAAGATAATCCAAGCAAACCTAGAAAAGTCATCAACAACCCCAAGGATGTAGACTTTCCTACCTAGACTATGAACTGGCATAGGACCAAACAAGTCCATATGCAGGAGGTATAAACACCTCACAGAGTCTTTTGTCACAATGCTCTTGAAAGAAGGTTTGGTCTACTTGCCCTTTTGGCATGCAAAGGAAATGACTTCCTTGGAGCATTTCATCTCGGGACCATTCCTAACTAGCTCTTCACTAAAGAGCTTGTCAATGGTCTTATAGTTCAAATGTGCTAGCCTCTTATGCCATTGTATATAGTATGAGACTTTCTCATTTGCAACTAGACATATAGGGGAGTCTTGACTTAAAAATCAAAATTTTAGACAATACACATTTCCACTCCTAGTGGCTGTCAAGATGACCTCTTAGTCACTTGACCTCTAAGTTTGGCACTCATCCTTGTGGAATACAATGATATAGCCAAGATCATAGAGTTGGCGTATGCTTATCAGCTTATGTTACAATCCTTCAACATAATCCACTTTTGTGATGGTGACTATGTCATTAGTGATCTTTGTAACGCCCCGAAACTCAAAAGTGTGACGGGTGGCATTTTGAGCCAAATCTGGGATTTGGTAGAGGTGACACGGCCAAGGACACGGGCATGTCCCAGGGCGTGTCGTGCTCGGGTTCAGTGTTGGTCGCGTGGTCGATGATTTTGGAGTCAATGGTCGTCGAGGGGGGGGGGGGGGGTGAACACGGACTGGGACACGGGCGTGTCCCAGGGCGTGTCAGTCACTCAAAGACTTTCACTCAATGATCGTTGAATGAGGATGCACGGCCTGAGCCCAGGCGTGTTCAGGTCCGACACGGGCGTGTGAAATTCGACACGGGCGTGTCGAATACCCGTGTCCTCCTCGGGTACTTTGGCAGTTTGTGCTAAGGCAGTAACATGGCCTGGGACACAGGCGTGTCTAGCACATGGCATGTGATACGGGCGTGTCATATGGCCGTGTCGTGCTCTCGTTGTTTTGGACCTGTGGCGTTGGAGGAACACTCCCATCTACACGGGCGTGTACTGGGCGACACGGGCGTGTCAAGCCTGACACTGGAGTGTCAAGCCTGATATGGGCGTGTCGAGTGCCTATGTTCTTTTCGGGACGCGACTGTTTTGACGGCAAATGGGTGACACGGGCGTGTCGCAACCCGTGTTCGGCCCAGGTTTTGGAATCTTGGGCTTAATCACAGCTGTTCGTTTCCTTGTTTTGGGATCTGATGGTTCAGGATCTTCCCACCTTAGGGTTAAGGCCGGTTCAGGGGTGTAAAGCCCTCATAATCTTGGATTCACTCTCTTTCTAAATCCTAGAGAGAGGAGAGAGCAAGGATGAAGAAGGAAGGCTAGATCCGGTCACTGGCAAAGTTTCGGAGCTCCAAATTGCGAGTCGACTTCGGATCTACGGAGGAAAGGGTATTGCGGTGCTTTTCATCCGCATAGATTTCCATGGCGCCAAGGAAAAATGCAAGGGTAACGATTCTCATCCTAGGACAAGTGAAGTCCTCGTTTCCTTTGCATAGGAAGCCCTCTCTCGCGAGTGTGCGATGAGTTTGTGGCGTTACTTGGGGTAGATATGTAAAGTCCCCCTTGTATAGAGTGCGTATTCGAGAATGTACATAGGCATGATGTGTGAAGCCTAACCGGACAAGTTTGTCTGGATCGGTGATGTTGCATTGCATTTATGGCCGAAGAATACTCCGTGCGAATGTTTGTTTTTCGGGTTTTCTACGGGGTAGATTGCAACATGGAGCCTTGGGGTCTAACTCCAAGGTGCACCCGGAAAATAGGGAAGTTGCATGATTCTCCCAACATGGTGGCCAGGGAACCAACTTGAACATAACCGGGTTATGTGAATTGTGTGATGGAAACGGGACTCGGGGAGTCTTGAACCGCGCATATGTCTTAAATTGACATTGCGGTATGAGCAACGGGTCAAGCAGAACCGTACCTGTTCTATGTCATTCAGCGGAACCGTTGGCATAGATGAGGGTCTTCGGCGGTCTATGGCTTAAATTGACGTGACCAATATCGGTAAGACAAAGTTCTCATAAGGTTGGCCGTCCAAGGGGTGGTGGTGAGACGGAAACGTCTATGGCTTAAATTGACGTGACGTTGGTCGGTTCGCCGTGAATGTGCCCTGAGTGTACGGGGTGTGTGGTTGTGCGTACTTAGGCCTGTGATGAGGTGTGTTTACACTATACTTCTTGGTTATGCTAACAAAGTGTAGAGAAGGAGCATCGCCGCCCTGAGTTGGGGGCGGTATCATTATAATTTGGTCAGTATAGCTGACGATTGCTTTGGTTTTCCACTGTGCGGTGGATTATTGCTTGCAGGTGCTGCGGAGCCGAGCGGTTAATAGCGGGCTAAAGCCCAAGTTGCTGAGCCAGCCCTCGAAGGCCTAATTTTGAGTGTTTTTCTTGTATTCTCATGTGTGATCGGCCTGCGTGTCGAGGTTTGGAAGACACTTATATTTGAGCAAACTATTGTAAGGCCATAACGCCAGTACTTGTGTATTGTACATTCCTGTTGGTTTGAGTAGTGGACATTCATGCTTGTGGCTGGGTTCTTTATTTCTTGCAACTTAATAAATTGCTTCCGCTAGATGCTCTCTGTAGGACGTTGTGATTGGTTGATTGGTTTCATCTAGTAACCCACCATTCTATCTGTGGTATATGGCGTTGGGCCCCGGCCGGACCTACTGCTATATATTATGTGACGGATAGGGGTGTTACAATTTTGTATCAGACTACCGGTTTCGATTAGGCTTAAATGAATTCGTGGGCGAATTCCATTTAAGGGGTGGTGAGCACACATGTGTGTGTCATCGTTATAACATGAAAAGAACCCATGAATGTCCACTTTGGAATGAAAATACACATGTTTGAGGAACCTGCGTGTTTCTATAATTGCTTTTTGTAATGTTGTTTGGTCACTTATCGGTGTTTTGCACGATTATAGGTGACCGGGAGTGGTTCTGGGCCGTCAAAACGGCCAGTTTCTGAGGCGAGCAGCGCACCAAATGATGCGCCTGCAACACCCCCTTCAGCTGAGACCATTCGATTGGTAGCAGAGGCTGTGTTTGCGATGATCAATGCGCAGCCTGCAAGGTAGGTGCAGCAGCCCGCTCCAGCTGTGTAGCAAGTACCGCTCCAAGCGGCAGAGCCAAGGAGGGTGGAACAGGTGGTTTTAGAGTCGGTATTGCCGAGGAGAGCAACAGAGAAGCAGCTGAAGCACGTGATGGGCTTCAATCCTCCTATGTTCTCGGGGACGGGAACCCCAACTCAAGCAGAGGATTGGCTCTCTAGAGTTAATAGAGTGCTGACAGCTACTGAGACTGAGGAGTGGCAGAAGACCACAATTGCGACGTTCTTGCTGGACGGTGACGCAAGGCTATGGTGGGAAGGCTTGGAGCTACACCATCTGAGGGGTAGGCAGTTGGCTGATGTCTCAATGGAGGAGTTTTCAAGGTTGTTCTTGGCTTGATACCTCCCCTCAGCTAAGAGGATCGCTTTGGAGAATGAGTTCCAGAAGTTGGTTCAAGGAGACAGTACCGTGGAAGAGTATCTCCACGAGTTTACTCATTTAGCTCGGTACACAAGCGCTACCTTTGTTGATGAGTAGTGCAAGACGAACCAATTCTATGAAGGCTTGAGAGATGACTTGAGATTGTTACTTTTGGGTCCTATGGTACAGGGTTTTATAACCTTGGTCAACACGGCCCGGTCTTTTGAAAATGTTCAGGCGAAGAAGGACCCCAGTGGCAGGAAATCGGTGTTTAAAGTGCTTACTACTTCAAAGTCTGGATATCGCAAGTTCAACTAGAAGGCTAGGACGTCGGGTCCAGCCCCTTTTACCGGTGCCTCGGGGGCAACCAACCGAACCCCGGGCGCTTGTTTTACTTGTGGAAAGACGGGGCATTTTGCCTGTGATTGTTGGAGCGGACGTCTGAAGTCCGAGAGAAAGCAAGGAGCAACTTATGGAGAAAAGGGCAAGGCGGTGGAGTCAACCGCATCCCACTATGCTCTGACTCAACCGAGAGTCTATAATCTGGGCCAACAGGAGGCCATTAAAAAGCAGACGTGGTGACATGTACGGTTTAATTTATAGCAAGTTAGCTTTAAATATTGTTACCTAGTGCTATTTAGCATAATACTGTTTGTATAGACTTTGTTCTGATTGGTGATAGTCCGGCACGAGCACTATTTGATATGGGAGCTTCGCACTCCTTTTTGTCTGAAGGTTTCATATCACGCATCAGAGTCCCTTCTTCGATGGCGAAGGACAAATTGGACGTGTTGCTGCTGAATGTGTATTGTATGCGTGCGGATAGAGTTTGTGTCGTAAGGGTGCATATTTGAAGTTATGAGTTTGACTTGATAGCATCATTGTTGCCCCTAGTAGAGTTTGACGTCATCTTCGGTATGGATTGGCTTTCGGAGCAGAAGGCTTTTATAGATTGCAAATGTGAAGAGGTCAAGCTGGGTGTTGGGCAGGAGACAACGTTTACGGTACTAAAGGGGTCGAACAAGACGCTGATGTCTGCTCTTCAGGTGGTCAAGGAAGTTTGTGCTGGTGCAGAGCTGTTCTTCACATTAGTGGAGGCTGTAAAGCCTAAGCTCACTTTGGGTAGTATCTGTTGGGTATTGTATCCACAATGTACCTGATTTGAAGAAGCCCCTGTACAAGCTAAGGTGAATAGATAATGTATTTGATGTTTTTCTATCAAGTTGTGCTTGCAGTTATTTCACGCTAAGTACACACCAATGTCAGGGTGCAGTGGGTCAATATACACGGGTCTGCGCAACGTAATCCTTCATTGAGCAGATCAGTGTGTTGGCCTATGTATGCTCTCTCTATTGGAGTGTACTTACTTTCAAGCACAGGGTCAAGATAGAGCTAGAGCTGAAGAGGAGCAAGGATGGGTCAAAGACCAGCTCACGGGAAGATAGACGAAAAATTCGTCTGAGTAAGATTCGACGAGAATCACTAAGTGATTCTCGCCGATTCGACGAGAATCACTAGTGATTCTCGCCGAATCGTCGAGAATCACTAGCCGATTCTCGCCGTATGCATCCAGCTGACTCAACACCTTCAACGCCTTCAAGGATTCTGCCAAGTCAGAATCGGCGAGAATCACCAGGCTGAGTCAATGCCTTCAAGGAATCTGCCAAGTCAGAATCGTCGAGAATGACTCTGCATTCTCGACGATTCGTCGAGAATGGATGATGACTCTCAATGATTCTTTCCGGCTGGCAAGCAATTCAGCTAAGAATTCTTCTACGTAGAATTCGACGGGAATCATTAGTGATTCTCGTCGATTCGTCGAGAATCACCAATGATTCCCGCCGAATTTGCCTTAGGCGAATTTCTGCTGCTCGCTGGACCGGACCAAGTATACACGCGCTGTTTTGAACAAGATTTAGCGTTTCTACAGGTAGGGCCCACAACGGTCATAATGTATGACCTACTGTATAAATACTGTGTATTTCAAACATCACAATCTATCAATACCGAGAACAAGAAACGGGCCGCCATCGTGACCTAAAGCATCGCGGATTTCTTTCCGCCGCCGTCGCCGCTCGGATCACCGTCGCCGCTCGGGAGAAAGTCACCGCCACTGATCTTGGATTCATCTTGATCTTCCGGTGATAGAAGCTTAGTCAAGCAACGCGTCTCACGTGTCTATCTTGAGATCCTTTGTCTCTTGGTTTGTAGATCGGGAATACCTTCCCTTTCCGAATCGATTGAGACGATTGATCCAAGGAAGATCGTTGGTAGACCTTACTAGCTTAACTACGAAGTTTGGATCCACTAAGCTCGCCGCCGCAAACCTTGCCGCCGCTGATCCCGAAAGCACCGCTGCCGCATTTCTTGCCGTCGCCGATTTTGAGGAGATCCTCTCTAAGAGAGCGCTTAGGTCCTGGACTCTTCGTCATCTTCAAGAAAGCTACATCGAACGAAGAGGGACACCAAGCGCTTCAAAAGTAGTTTGTATTTTATACATTCTTATTTTTCTTTTGTTGTAAAGGAACGTTGGTTCCTTGTTGTAAAGGTTGGGTGCAACCCGTGGTGGAGGAGTGGTGACTCCTTCAGTTAGAAGAGTTTATTCCTTAGTGTGAGGATTGGATTTCAATCCGGTTGGTGAAGTGACCGAGTCGTCCCTTGTTGGGAGATAGGTCGAAGAGGGAAAGTGGACGTACCCAAATCGGGGAACCACTATAACTGCCTACGTATTTTTTTGCTGTGTTGTTTTGTTTAATTGTGCAGGTATAATTTTAATTCCGCGAAAAGACTGTGCAAGACACCTTCCCCCCCCCATAGGTGAAGGTAGTTGACACTAGGTGGACTTTCAGTATCCCAGTGGTTTGTGAGTACCCCGAGGTGTTCCCGGACAATCTTTCCGGAGCCCCACCGCAGCGGGAGATCGACTTCATGATCGAGCTCGTGCTAGGTGACAAACCTGTATCACATTCTCCTTATAAGTTGGCGCCTAAGGAGATGGCGGAGTTAAAGGTTCAACTAGAAGAGTTAATGGATCAAAGGTATGTGCGTCCAAGCTCGTCGTCTTGGAGCGCACCGGTCCTCTTTGTTAAGAAGAAGGATGGGAGCTTGCGGCTGTGTATCGACTACAGAGAGTTAAACAAGCTAACGGAAAATAACAAATACCCGATCCCAAGGATTGATGATCTTTTTGATCAGTTAGTCGGGTCGTCGGTATATTCAAAGTTGGATCTGAAGTCCGGTTATTATCAGCTGAGGATAAGGGAGAGTGATATCCCGAAGATAGCATTCAGCACGAGGTATGGGCATTTCAAGTTCATGGTCATGCCATTTGGGCTGACTAATGCGCCATCTGTGTTCATGGATCTGATTAACAGGACATTCAGAGAGTACCTAGACCAATTTGTGATTGTCTTCATTGATGACATATTGGTGTACTCGCAGTGCGAGGAAGATCACTTCAAGCATTTGCATCTGGTGTTGGAGATGTTGAGGAGGAATGAACTTTACGCAAAATTCTCCAAATGCGAGTTTTGGTTATCCGCAGTAGCATTCCTTGGTCATATCTTCAGCGGTGAAGGAATAGCGGTAGATCCAGCGAAGATTGTTGCGATATAGGAGTGGCCTGTGTTGTCTTCAGTAGTGGAAGTCCGGAGTTTTCTGGGGCTTGCCGGCTATTACAGGCGCTTCGTAGAGAACTTCTTGCGGATAGCGTTACCTCTCACAAAGTTGACAAGGAAGGATCGGAAGTTCTTATGGACGCAGGAGTGCACACAAGCGTTTGAGGAGTTGAAGAGTCGGTTGACCACAACGCTAGTGCTAAGTTCGCTGAGTGGGACCGAGGGCTTCGAGATTTATAGTAATGCCTCAGGTAGTGGTTTGGGTTACGTGTTGCTGCTGCATGGAAGTGTTATTATGTATGGATCTCGTTAGCTGAAAGTGCACAAAAGGAATTATCCGGTCCACGACTTGGAGTTGGCGGCCGTGATTTTTGCGCTTAAGCTGTGGAGAAACTATTTGTACGACATAAAAGTCGATATTTATATCGACCATAAGAGCCTGAAGTACCTGTTGGATCAGAAGGATCTGAACATGAGGCAGCAGAGATGAATGGAGTTCTTGGGGGACTATACGTTAAAGATTCATTATGTACCCTGGAAAGGCAATGCAGTTGCGGATGCGTTGAGTCGCAGGGCTCCCGCCCAAGCCAACTGGTTGTCGGTTCATGATGAGAGGTTAATTCGGGAGTTGGAGGCGTTAGAGATCTATTGTGTTGACAAGCAGACTAGCGCCAAAGAATTATTGAACTAGACGGAAGTTCAGTATGACCTAGCTGATCGCATTCGACAGGCTTTGGAGTTGGATAGCAGCATGAAGGAGATCTTGGATGCTGCATTGGATTGGTCAAATTCCCAGTTTTCAGTTAAAGATGGTCTACTAAGGAAGGAAAATCGTTTGTGCATCACAAACGTGGGAAATCTACAGGCGAAGGTTATGTACGAGGCTAATTGTACCAAGTACTCAATCCACCCAGGGAGCACGAAGATGTACCGGGACCTAATGAAGTTATTTTGGTGGCCAGGACTCAAGAAGGATGTAGCACTGTTTGTGCCTTAATGTCAGACTTGCGCCTTAGTAAAGGCAGAGTACCAAAAGCCAGGAGGATTCTTGAAATCCTTGCCTATTTTGGAATGGAAGTTCGACGACATTTCGATGGACTTTGTGCACGGCTTGCCAAGGTCGCAGAAGGGAAACGACGCCATCTGGGTGATCGTAGATCGGTTAACAAAGGTGTCGCACATTATCCTGCATAAGAAGGATGATTCGGTGGAGAAACTGGCGAAGCTGTATGTGGATAATATAGTCAGACTTCACGGTGTGCCTCGTAGCATCGTAAGTGGTCAAGATGGGCATTTTACATCCAATGATTGGAGTTTAGTGCAACAAATGTTGGGGACTAGATTGAAGTTAAGCACAGCCTTCCATCCGCAAAAGGATGGGCAGACCGAGAGGGTCAACAGAACTATGGAGGACATGCTTCGCATGTGCATTCAAGATTTCGAAAAGCATTGGGAAGACCACCTGTATCTGGTGGAATTTGCATACAACAATAGCTACCAAGCTAGTATACAGATGGCGCCCTTCAAGTCCCAATATAGTAGGAAGTGTCGCACGCCGTTGTTATGGCTAGAGACGGGCGAGGCAAGGTTGTAAAACAAGTAGGAGGTGGAGAGCACTACTTCCTTGGTGCGGATCATTCGAGAGCGTTTGCTGATCGCTCAGGATAGACAAGCTAAGTACTACAATTCCAAGCATCGGAACGTGGAGTTCGCGGTCGGCGATTGGGTGTACTTGAAGATAAAGTCATTCAAGGGTGTGTCACGGGTACGACGCTTGAAAAAGCTGAGCCCAAGATACCTTGGACCATTTGAGATTCTGGAGCAGATCGGCGAAACGGCTTATCGTCTGAGGCTATCAGTGGAGTTGAGTTTTCTACACGATTTATTCCACATTTCAGTGTTGCGGAAGGCGGTGCAAGAGCCTTCGCAGGTGATCGCAGTTGATCAAGTGCCGGTGGACTAAGGGTTGACAACTAAGGTCAAGCCCATTTGTATTGAGGACTTTGAGGTTAAGCGACTCCGTAACAAGAAGATCAGGATGGTCAAGGTTCGTTGGGACAATTGCGGTCGTGAGGAGCTCTCTTGGGAATGGGAGCAGACCATGCTTGAGAAGTACCAGAAGTTATATCACTAAGGTACTGCTTTTGGTTTTTTGTTTTATTTTCCTTTGGTAATTTCGTGTACGAAATTCTTTTAAGAGGGAGAGAGTTGTAACGCCCCGAAACTCAAAAGTGTCATGGGTGGCGTTTTGAGCCAAATCTAGGGTTTGGTAGAGATAACACGGCCTGGGACACGGGCGTGTCCCAGGGCATGTCGTGCTCGGGTTCGGCATTGGTCGCGTGGTCGATGATTTTGGAGTCAACGTTCGTCGGGGGGTGAACACGGCCTAGGACACGTGCGTGTCAGCCACTCAAATCCTTTCACACAATAATCGTTGAGTGAGGACGCACGGCCTGAGCACAGGCGTGTTCGGGTCCGACACAGGCGTGTGAAATTCGATACGGGTGTGTTGAATACTCGTGTCCTCCTCGGGTCGTTTGGCAGTTTGTGCTAAGGCAGCTACACGGCCTGGGACACGGGCGTGTCCCAGGGCATGTCTAGCACACGGCATATGACACGGGCGTGTCACATGGTCGTGTCGTACTCTGGTTATTTTGGACCTGTGCATTGGAGGAACACGCCTAGCTACACGGGCGTGTATTGGGTAATACGGGCATGTCAAGCCTGACACGGGTATGTCGAGTGCCCATTTTCTTTTTAGGATGCGATGGTTTTGACGGCAAATGGGTGACACGGCCTTGAACACGGGCGTGTCGCAACTCGTGTTCGGCCCAGGTTTTGGAATTTCAGGCTGAATCACAACCGTTGGTTTCCTTGTTTTGGGATCTGATGGTTCAGGATCTTCCCACCTTAGGGTTAAGGCCGGTTCAGGGGTGTAAAGCCCTCATAATCTTGGATTCACTCTCTTTCTAAATCCTAGAGAGAGGAGAGAGCAAGGAGGAAGAAGGAAGGCTAAATCCGGTCACTAACGGAGTTTCGGAGCTCCAAATCGCAAGCCGACTTCGGATCTACAGAGGCAAGGGGATTGCGGTGCTTTTCATCCCCATAGATTTTTATGGCGCCAAGGAAAAATGCAAGGGTAATGATTCTCATCCTAGGACATGTGAAGTCCTCTTTTCCTTTGCATAGGAAGCCCTCTCTCGCGAGTGTGCGGTGGGTTTGTTACGTTCCTTGGGGTAAATATGTAAAGTCCCCCTTGTGTATAGTCCGTATTCGAGAACGGACATAGGCATAATGTGTGAAGCCTACCCAGACAAGTTTGTCTGAATCGGTGATGTTGCATTGCATTTATGGTCGAAGAAGACTCCGTGCGAATGTTTGTTTTTCGGGTTTTATACGGGGTAGATTGCAATAGGGAGCCTTGGGGACTAACTCCAAGGTGCACCCGAAAAACTGGGCAGATGCGTGATTCTGCCAACATGGTGGTCGGGGAGCCAACTTGAACATAACTGAGTTATGTGAATTGTGTGATGGAAACAGGACTCGTGGAGTCTTGACCCGCACATATATCTTAAATTGACGTTACAGGATGAGCAACGGGTCAGGCGAATCGTACATGTTCTATGTCGTTCGGCGGAACCGTTGGCATAGATGAGGGTCTTCGGCAGTCTATGGCTTAAATTGACGTGACTAATGCCGGGAAGACAAAGTGCTCATAAGGTTGGCCGTCCAAGGGGCGGTGGTGAGACGGAAACGTCTTTGGCTTAAATTGACGTGACGTTGGCCGGTTCACCGTGAATGTACCCTGAGTACACGGGGTGTGTGGTCGTGTGTGCCTATGCCTGTGATGAGGTGTGTTTACACTATATAGCTTGGTTATGCTAACAAAGTGCAGGGAAGGAGCATCGCCGCCCCGAGTTGGGGGCAGGATCGTTATAATATGGTCAGCATAGCTGACCGTTGCTTTGGTTCACCTTCGTGCGGTGGATTATTGCTTGCAGGTGCTGCGGAGCTGAGCGGTAAATATAGGGCTAAAGCCCAAGTTGCTGAGCCGGCCCTCGAAGGCCTAATTTTGAGTTTTTTTCTTGTATTCTCATGTGTGACCGGCCTGCGTGATGAGGTTTGGAAGACACTTATATTTGAGCAAACTGTTGTAAGGCCATAAGGCCAGTACTTGTGTATTGTACATTCCTATTGGTTTGAGTAGTGGACATTCATGCTTATGGCTGGGTTCTTTATTTCTTGCAACTTAATAAATTGCTTCCGTTACATGCTCTGTGTAGGACGTTGTCATTGGTTGATTGGTTTCATCTAGTAACCCACCGGTCTGTCCGTAGTATATGGCATCAGGCCCTCGCCGGACCTACTGTTATATGCTATATGATGGATAGGGGTGTTACAATCTTATCATATCCTTTGGTGACTCCTCTGTCTAAACCACCAAAGATTACTTTGGGTCCATCCTTCACTGAAGTGTACTCCTTTAGGTTACTCCTTATTCCATTCATATGCCTGGAATATCTACTATCCAAGTACCATATAGGGTTATGGGCACTTGGACTACCCTGCAAAACATAACTTAATTTACCTTAAGACCCCAATTTTTTTTGGGTCCTAGGTTCTGGTTAGCCTGAATAAGAAATTGTATTCCTTCAGATATTCTGACAGGAAGACTAGCACTTGCTCTGGGCATAGTTGGATTGTGCCAGCAATCTAAGGCAAAATTACTCTCTTTCCCACAACACCAACACTCATGAATATTGTACCTTCTTTTCTGAGTAGGTCTGGTTGGAAGCACGTTAATAACAGACTGTTCAAAAGGATGAGCATCTATCTTCTTTAAGTTCCTTTCATCAAGGATCTGACTGAAAGTGAGTCTTCAAGTAAACTTACTTGGCTTGCTCTGAGTGTCATTAACAGTAGTCTTCTTTGCAGAGGATAGGCTATTGATAGCATCAGAGATAGCCAAATCAGGCATACTGATAGACTTACTCTTGGTCTGAGTCCTTGCTGGATGGTCTTGAGAGTTGGCCACTACCACATTCTTTAATGTGGGGGCTAGAGCACCAAATACAAATGGTCCATGATGGGCCATTTGAATTTCCTCATGAGAACCATTATAGGCACTCATCCCCTTGTTATATCTTCCACCATATCTGTGAACATTTTTGTTCACACTTGTGGATCTTCCATTCACTAGTGACCATAGATACTCTCTCGGTCATACCTATTTGTTGGCAACATCACTTTCTTGACAAAGATGGGAGGCAATGATGTCAGGGGCTGAATTGTAGTTTTGCCTTTCCTTTTGGAGTGAGGAACTCTAGTGTTCCCTTTGAATCCCAACCCCTTCTTACCCTTTTGAGAGGAGGAGTCTATCAAGGGTAACACTGACATAGGCTTAGAGAAACTAGCAACAATTCTTTTCTCTCTCTAGAGTTTCTCTTCAAGATCCATAATGATCCTATTCTTATAGCTGATTGTACCAATATGGATGATTATAATGTTCTTCAATTAGCTTACTTCCCTCATTTTCTGATCCAGCAAAGATGCTGGCTCAAACTATTGGGAAGTAGCTAACTGTAGGGAGATAATCTCCTCAGCCTTCTTGGCCAACTTCTTGCTTATTTTCAAAGCATCCAGAAATGCACCGTACTTGTCAATCAATTGATTGATATCTTCTCCATATTCAGATTCATCTTCATCACAGGATGAAGATGCATCTGAAATTAGACTAGTATCATAGCCAGTCTCAGAAGAAGAACTAGATAAAGATTTTACCTTTTCTGAACTTGGCTGAACCTGGCTGGATTATTCATCAGACAAGGCCATTAGCCTCTAACTGATGTTGACATCTTCATCCTCATCCTCCTCCTCTGAGTCACTGTCTGAATGTAATAGAGGGGCCCTAATACCTATCCTAGTAGCAGGAGAGTCTTCAACTTCATCTATAATATCAGCAAATAGTCCTATATAGGCTTCTTCTTCAGACTCTGAAAAAGAGGAGTCACTCTGACTCTAGCTCTTTTTAGTCTTGGCAAGGAAGTTCTATTCCTTCTTTCCCTTGAGATTGTGGTGCTTCTTCTCACCAGACTCTTTTCTCTTGACTGGGTAGTCAGCAATTACATGCCCAGGTTTGCTGCAGCAATAGCAAACAACTTTAAAAGGAATGTGTTTACTATATTTAGAGTCATGCCTGTCTCCCTAAGATTATTTCTTCTCAGCCTTGTAGTGGTCCTTCTTGTGATGAGAGGAGGAGGAAGTTTTGCTCCTCTACTACTTCCACTTCATCATCTTCTAAAACTGTCTAGAGAAGGTAGCAAATTCTCCATCAAACATGTTGATGTCTGATGTGTTTTGCTCTGTGCTGTCTGACTCAGCAGGCCTCCTTGAAGGAGAGGCAATCCTCTCCTTGCTCTTCTTGGTGCTCTCAGCTATGAAGACCAAAGTATTTTCCTTGGCCTGATATTTACTGATTGTCTTCTCGTACTCCTGGAAGATAGCTGCATCTTATAGGAGAGCAGCTTTCCAAACAATTTGTGAGGTGGAGTATCAGCCAACTTTTCCACTTCTCTGATGGAACAGATCTTTGTATTCCAGTCTCTAGTTAGAGACCTGAGAAACTTGTCATTGAGCTCATAATGGCTGAAGACCCTCACATAGTTCCTTAACTCATTCACTATTCTTAAGAATTTCTCATACATTCAGATATTCTATCTTTCTTGGTCTGCCTGAAGGCTTCACACTCTTGATTAAGCAAGGATTTCCTGTCATCCCTAACTTCTTCAGTGCCTTCCATATAGACCACTTGTGTATCTCACATCTCCTTGGAGATTCAATAGTGGATAAGGTTCTGAAAGGATGAGTCATTAATGACACAAATAATTATGTTTTGTGCCCTCTTGTCTATTGTAGTCAATATGACCTCATCCTTGGTCATCTCTGAGTATTTCTTAGGTGTCTGGACAGTTGCATCCAAAGCTGAGACCTTCATGGGGATGAAAGGTCCCGCTTGAACTGTTATAAATATTCTTGGGTCAGATGCTTCCATGAATAGCCTGACCCTCTCATTCTAGATCCCAAAGCTCTCCTTCCTTCAGATTGGAAGCTTCATGGAACCCATCTTCTTATTATTCTCTCCTAAACCCATAAGTACAATCCTTCTAGCTATCTTTAGAGATAAACTTAGTCTATTAAGTCATTTTTGAGCAACCTCGCTTTGATACCACTTGAAAGTCTTTATATTCAAGAGTATCTAACACCTAAAGGGGGTGAATAGGTTTTAGGAATTTTTATACTTTTTCTTGTTTTAGGAGTGTTGTGATTTAGTTATATTTTGCTATCAAGACAATCAACAACAGTGCACACAAGATTTATAGTGGCTCCCCAGATTATGGGTACATCCACTGTCCTTCCCACCTTTCTAATAGTTTGTTAGATAAGGCAACTTCTCCAAACTCGGCTCTAAAGAGCTTACAAAACAAATCCCTCAGGATCTCTCAGTCTCCTCCAAGACCTACCTCAGGCACAAAGCCCTACAATACAGAGCAAGCTTTGCTCTTACAGCTCAGTGATCCAAAGATCACCTACCTATGACTAAGTTAATAGTCATACACTCAGGCTAGGAGGATTGCCCTATAACTCAGAGAGGAATATTCTTTTGCCTCAGATCTGAACCAGATCCTACCTTAGGAAAACTGCCCTACACTTAGATCTTGTCCAGGATCCTACCTCAGACTTGAGCACAAGTCCTACAACTCAGGCACACAAGCCCAACCTCAGATCTACACAGGAATCCTACCACTCAGATCTAAAAAAGATCCTACACTCATCCTGTATAATTTCAGGCTTACACTCATATCCAAAGGATCCTATAGAGAGAGTAAAGGGTGTTGATGATGACTAGACACTAGAGAGATTTTCTTTATATCTTCCTTCTTCTAAACTGAAGCAGCTTAGTCCAATCTCCTTTTTCACAGCTCTAGAAAATATTCTTCAGGAATGATCAGCTAGAACTGTGAAGATGTTACAACTAAGGTTGGCCCTTACTACTCCTTCTTTCTTAGAGAGTTTCTCTGAACTTGCTGTTACAAGTGAGAATGGTAACAACTATCTTCCTGAATTCTTAGATCAGAAGTTTGAACTTGTTCTTCAGGCTCTACTACAGTGTCGAGAGGAAGAAGATCAAGTCCGGCCCTTTTCCAAAAGTTAATCCAAAAGAGTTGTCTTCTTCTTGCTGATCTGAATGCTTTTTATCTTCCACCTTCCAATGGCTCTTTGAGCCTCGGGACCAGCTATAGTTGTTGGCTGTAACTTAGCATTTGTATTAAATGTTGTATAAAAGGTGTGCGACACTGTTTGTCGTGTACTGTAGATTTCCATCAATAATTTGAAATTCTGCTGACGTCATCACCTGTGGACTTAGTCAAAAATAGAAGATTCATCATAGGCATTGAGTGAATATCCTTCACTCAGCGCCAAAACACTTAGCCAATTTTTGTACCATTAAGCATTGAGTGATTAGTCATCACACGACGAATTATAGACTTTTTCTGTCTTAACTCATTTGGCATTGAGTGAACTTTCATCACTCAATGCATTTGGACTTAGCCAATATTTCTATTGAGGAAGCGTTGAGTGCGTTGAGTGAACGTCCTTCACTCAATGCTTTTCTACTTAGAAAAACTTTCTATTGATAGGAGTTGAGTGTGTTGAGTGAGCCTTCATCACTAAACACATACTTGACTTTCCTGTAATCTTGATGAGGCGTTGAGTGAACAGCCTTCACTCAATGCTTCTGTACTTAGCTGGTTTTCATCTGTATGAAGGCGTTGAGTGAGCTGTCTTCACTCAATGCTTTCTGTCTTTGCCTGTTTTCTCAATGAGGCGTTAAGTGAACTATCATCACTCAATGCTTCTGTACTTAGCTGATTTCTCTGTTGAGTTGGCATTGAGTGAACTGTCCTCACTCAACGCATTTGAACTTAGCCAGATTTTCTATCTACATCTTTTGAGGCTTTGACTGAAGCTTATTCTGTCGACTCTTTCTGAGCTTGGCATTGAGTGAACTGGCTTCACTCAATGCTTTTGGACTTAGCAAGATTTCTTCTCAATTTATCTGGCTTTGACATCATAGAGCTTTACTAGACACTTCTTTCTTCAGGCATCGAGTGAGCTGTCCTCACTCGATGCTTCTGTACTTAACCAGATATCTTCCATATCAATGTTGAAGCTGTAACTTCCCGATTCATGCTTGACCCCTCACAAGTGTTTTGAGTCGGGAAAGTTGACTCAGGCTCGGGTTGCACTGGTAACAGGCGTCGAGTGATACTCGACTAAGAGAGCGAATTTCACTTAGAAGAATTTTGGACTCATCGAAGCGTTGAGTGCGTCGACTGGTGGACAGGCGTCGAGTTCATTGATTAATACTCAACGCATAAGAAGAATTTGACTTATAATAATTCTAGATTCAGTAGGCGTCAAGTGCGTTGAGTGGTCTCAACGACATTTGATGAGGCGTTGAGAGATACTCAATGCATAAAAGAAATGGACTTAGAACTGTACTGCTTTTAGTAGGTGTCGAGTGCGTTGAGTGGTCTCAATGCCATTTGACGAGATGTTAAGTGATACTCAATGCATAAGAAGAATTGGACTTGGAATAGTACTGGTTTCAGGAAGCGTCGAGTGCGTTGAGAAGTCTCAACGCTATTCAATGCAGGGTTGAGTGATACTCGACGATCTCAACGCTTTGACTTAGAAATTACTGGACTCAATGAGGCATTAAGTGATCACGATGTCTTCAACGCAGTGTTGAGTGATACTCAATGATCTCAACGCTTTGACTTAGAAAATTATGAGACTCAACGAGGCGTTGAGTGATCACGACGAATTTCGACGATTCATTGAGTGTGTACAGGTATACTTATCGATTTTGACTTAAAGCATTTTTCGGCCTAGGCGAATTCGCTGTCTTGTATATACGAGTTAAACCGGGTTTGAGAAATGTGCCAAATGACTCTCGTGGACCGGTCTCTTCAATAAGATTTGTTTTAAGTAATAACGGGCGGTCCAATATTAGGGTGACACGTGGTAAAGCCTAACCATAATTCTTCTTATAAAAGGAAACATACTGGAAAACCCTTGCTATCACTTCATTCTTCTTGCCGAGCAATTACTGTGCAAACCCGACGGAAATGGAGGAACGAAGGATTTGCCAGAGTCGAATTTCCTGGAGGCCGAACTCCCTTTCAAAAAAATACCAACGACGAAGAACGATGCTGCCAAGGAGAGAGACGAGATCCATGACCGAAAACGAGGTGAGCTTCCTGCCCCCTCTCTTGGTGCTAGATCTTTAGTTATAATCTAGGAGAGATATCGATTAAAAAAGTTGGACTGTGCGGGATGAAGATCTCCTAGGAAGAGACCATGCTAGGACCCTTACCCTAGAGATTTGTGTCTCTAACCTCTCCTCTCTTCATTGTGAAGATGATGAACTTGGTTTTGTGAAGAGAAATTGTCTATTGAGGGTGAATAAGGGAGGAGGAAAATCTGTGAGTAGTTTTGAACATATGGCTAGAGGTAGAAGATGAACCGATGTCGTTCATTTTGCTTTAAGATGCGTGTAGAAATCTATTTTCTACGTGCATCGGACTTTGAGGCCGTTTTCGGGTGTGATACGGCAGGATCTAGGTCTTGGGCTGAACACGAATGGTGTATTCCTCCGAAATACCTTTACAATGAATGGTTACATGATTTCATAGGAGACTTGTAGCTCTAGCAATGTCCAGTCAAAGTTGCTGCACTGTAACAACTTAGGTACATGTTGTTCTCGGGTTAGTGTGTGACCGGATTTGGACTAAGTATAATAAACGTCACAAGATGATGTTGAGGTTTGGATGAGCCTAGTTATATGTGGCCGAGATTAACAAATGGTTTGGAGGAATTTTAAAAACAATGGTTTGGAGAAATTAGTGAACAAATGATTTGATAAGTTTTGGTTGTATAAATGGCTACTTGTGGAATCCGATAAGGATGCGCGCGATTGTAATCCGATGAATGATGCAAGTTTTGAAAGAGGGTGTGATGCTCGATATTTGAATGTGTGATCTACACCAAAGTTATCATGTTTGATGAATACGAGAAGAGTTAATATATTGTTGTGATAAATGTATGAATGCATAATTGTTTGTCAATGTTGAATATAAGGAAGGAATTGTTTGAGGTAAATCTCATGGCCATGAAATGTGTTGAATCGTGATCTCAAGTATTGGAAGGGATAATTTGTATAGCCCACTGCTTAGAGTGTGTCTCCCTAAGGGTAGCAGTGTGGGATAGGTATGTCGTTCAAGATGGCTTGCAACCTATGTTGATGTTAAACCCTTGAGTGCTTGGGAGCACGGAAATAAGAAAGGGTATAAGTGCGCAAGTATTTTACCGCACTGGATTAGTAACAATGATAAGGGACTCAGTGTGGAGCCCTTGAGTGCTGTTGAGCACTGGATTGGTAATGATGAAAAGGGACTTGGTTGGAGCCCTTGGATGGTTGAAGGCAAGGCCATGTGAATTTCCATGTGGTGTGAGTTGACACGCGGTGTCATAATTATGGGTTAAGGATAATGTGGCAGGCCTATGGGCTCGCCAGTTATCACACCAATGAGAGTTGACTGATAGACTTTGGATGGTTGGGCTTGTCCTCGGTTCTCATTCCCGGGGCTTTTTCCTTGCCAAGTGGAGGGTTAAGCTTGGTCCTGTGGCGATACGCTCTCATAGGCTCCTTCCGTAAAACATGATAGGCCAATTTGGGTTGTGTTCTTGGTGCACATCTACCCAAGACCCCTCTGAGCTGTAGTACGCATGGATCTCCGTTGTTTATGTTCTTAGCGTTGAGGTGTACGGAGGCCTAGGCTAGGTAGTGTAGAGACCAGCCCAGTAGTGGAAAGCCCGTTCATTATCACTGTTTGGCCACTACGGATAGTGCCTGGGTTTGATACCTATTCGAAAAGTCGAAACTACAAGTCTGTGTCGACATAGCAGTATGTGTGTGTGAGCATGGGTAAGTCATCATGTTGCATTCATATCATTGCATTGCAATACATAGATCCTCATCATATAAGGTTGTATGGGCATTCTTATATGATGAGATACTTTTCTGTTAAGCCGATCCTTAACTTATAAATTTGTATGGACATTTTTATAAGCTAAGTTACTTTCTTGTTATAGATCTATATACTTTAATAGATGGATATTACTTGTAGCACTGCTAGAGTAGAATGTTTATAATGTTGTTATATAATATTGCTACTACCACTCATGATATGTATAGATATTCCACCTGCTTATTACTACTACTTACTATATATATTGTACCCTCTTCTTTTCTCAGTATGGTGCCTAAGAGTCATCGGGGGAGCGGATGTGATAGTCACTTAGTCTTCATGACTAACGGTTGTTACGTATTCCATTTTAAGAGAAAATCTCACAGATAGAGAAGCAGCAGGTTGTGCAGGAGGGCAGCCAGGCTAGGGTGATAGGGCTTGATACGACATTACCATCCATGTCGTCAGTCACGGATGTGAGTTTTTGAGTGACTCATATTATAGCCCATTGGGAAATTTTGGTGTACTCTGAGATTGAAGAAGTGTTGTAGCTTCTTATTTCTATTGTACTTTGTTTAGACTATATGCTTGTGTGGATTTTAACTTCTATTTACTATTTATGTTGGGTTGGCATGGATTATATTGGTTTTAGCCGGCAAGATAGGCGTCTTATAGTATCGGTTGACCCGTGTGTTGGCGTTAATGCAAGGCGATTATTCTGGGCATAAGACTCCCCTCGGGCGTGTCTTGTGTTCTGGGAGGGGGATCTTACAGAAGCTTTGACTGTCTGAGCATTACTCGATGCCTCTTGTAAAATGGCGTTGAGTGAATTGCCTTCACTCAAATGCCTGTGGACTTAACAAAAATTCTGCTTTGTCAATAGTCAGGCTTTTACTGCCCATGCTTTACTCAGTGCTTCTTGACATTTGGCATTAAGTGAACTGGCTTCACTCAATGTCTGTGGACTTGAAAAATTTCTGTCTTTCCAGCATTCTTCCTTGTGTCCACCTGTCACTATCACTTAGACAACCTATCTGATCATTGTGATAAAGAACATACTGCACACATTAAACTTGAAGTATGCATAAAATACATCTATGTACATACCATTGACTTGTTTGACTTCTACAAATCTGGGGCATTGTGATCAATGGACCAAACATGCTTATCTACCACGACCTGTGCCTTGACCCGATGAATGAGGTCACTATAACTCGATTTTATTTCTCACATTAGAGTGGAGTAGAACCCACATGGGTAGAGCCCTGCAAGAAAGATCCTGCAGAGGAGCTTTTGATCGACTCCTGGGATTGGTCGTGCCTCCGAGGTGAAGCGAAAAAAGAACTCCTTCAGTGATTCTCCCTCATTTTGGCGAATGCTGGAGAGGTGAGAGGGTTCTCTAACGATCTGTCGATTGGCTATGAATTGGTTGATGAAGAGACAAGTGGGTTCTTGGAAGTTGCAAATCACCCCCTCTCGCAGGGATTTGAACCATGTGTGTGCTTGCCCCTTCAGAGTGGTGGGAAACGCTTGACATATCAAGTGATTAGGCGTATTGATGAGGCGCATGATCATCTCAAAGTGATTCGCGTGCTCTAGGGGTTCCTTTATCCTATTGAAAGCCTCAAAGAGAGGCATCTTAAACCCGTGTAAAACTGTGTGTTCCATGACTTAGGGGGCAAGTGGGGACCAATGGTGGAACAAGCATCATGCATTTATGGGGAAACAACATTCTTGGGCGTACTTTTCTTCGATCATATCCCTTATCTCTTGTCAAGTGAGCCTATGATCATCTTTTTAGGCATCTATGTCTACTGGGCGAGGGTCGGACTAAATGTTGGCATGCGGCTCTGGCCTTCAGGTGACGTGCATGGAGCTTGCTTCATCGGAAAGTTCGTCGGCGGGGGGACTGTCAGGTTGAGTCCCATCCTGAGGTGGGTCGCGCTCCTGTGCGACCTCCGATCGTGCTCTATGCGCGTTAGCTGCTTTGGGAGGATTTCTCACTCCTAGATCTCGTAAGTTGGTAATTACTTCTGCCTAGTACTCCTCCATCAGTCGGACATGCTCCACCGCCGAGTCTGCAAGCATAACGACGGTGTCTCTTTCTAGCAGCGGAGCATTGCTTGCGGGCGAGTTGGTGGGGCCACTTCCAATGCACTCTTCCGGGCCTGTACTATTTTTATTGCATGCTCTCCTTCTTGTCATTGCTGCTGGTTGAGGTATGCTGGTTGTTTCCAGGAAGTTGTAGATTTTGGGGACACTTTCCCACAGATGATGCCAAACTATTGCGGGTCACCAAGTATTTTTCCGGTTCGGAGAATCGGACCACATTAGCTCAGAATCGGATCGGGTACATAAACAGCCAAAGAAAAACAACAATAAATGACAAAAGTTTTTTTTGACGTGGAAAACCCGGAAAGGGTGAAAAACCACGTGGCTGGTTCTGTGCTGGGCCAAAATCCACTATTTCGTTTGAGTTTACAAGAGTTGAGATAATTCCCTGTAGGGTGACAAGTCACCTCTCCATTATAAGTGCAGAATTTGAAAATAACAGAGGAAAAACTATGTCATTGGATCCTGGGTGAAAGCGCTTTAGTGGTGAAAATCTCTAAGTTCTCGGAGTCTGGGTGGAAGCACTCCGGTGGTGAAAATCTCTGAGTCCACGGAGCTTGGGTGGAAGCGCTCCTGTGGTGAAAATCTCCAAGTCCTCAGAGCCTGGGTGGAAGCGCTTCTGTGGAGAAAATATTTAAGTTCTCGGAGCCTCGATGGAAGCGCTCCCGTTGAGCCGGAGCCTTAATGAGAGCACTCCTCTGGATAAGGAAAAGCCGCGTTCTTGAGGACTCGAGTCATCTTCTTGCTAGAGAGGTAGCGGAGAGAATTCCAACGATCTACGTCTCACGTTATCACCGGAAAACCTCAGAGCTATTTTTAGCCTTTATAGTTGCATGTCTTCAAATGAAGGGCTGAACACCAATTTATAATTTTCTGGAGGGATATGCAGGTAATTGCGTCAGGGTAGAATTTGAACTGGAGAATGACGTCATTACATTTCGGTCACCTGGATCACTAATTTTAGCAAAAAGACAAAAGTGCCCCCCCCCCCCCCCCGGCGGTCCAGGCGGCCCGGGCAAGTTACCCGGCGAAGGAGGTGGCCAGAGGGGACCGATGGTGGGAGGGGGAAATGCGTGCCGCATGAGTGCGCTGTGCTTTAGTGCCCATGCTTAGTTCCGCCCCTTCTTTCGGTGTGATTTCGATTCTTTGGGTGAGAACTGCTAGATGCGCGCGACTCGTCCGAACGGGCTGTCTTCCCTTGGTTGCTTCAGTCGAAATCTTTTCGGTTTGATTTAGAAGATTATGGAGGAACCCCATCATGTATCACAACAATTTCTATTTGTTTGTGTTATGTATATATATCATATTACAGAGTAACAAAAAATGTCAGTATTTCTAGTGCTCTCTTTTTTTGATGAGAACATCGCCGATTTACTTCTGGTTGCTCGGGAAAGGTATTGGCGCAGTTGTAGTCCAGTGATCACCATCTTTTCCTTTGGGTGCTGTTGGGATAATAATTTGGTGCCTCTGTCCCAAAACTTTTCGAGAAAGATGTTGCATATCATCGAAATCAATATTACGTTCACCTGAAAACTATAATCCTGGTTAGTTTTTTCACAGTTGAGTAATTCATTGAGTACATGCCTAAATGGTTTGAAAAAAAAAGGACAAGGAATAAAAGGGAGAATTGAGGAGATGGAAAGAGAGGAATAACCTGCGTCTGCTCGTTGAGTAGTTGAGATGATTAGGCAAACAGTAATGGTAGTAAATACTAATACTGAGTAATGCAGGCAGCCCATAGAGAGAGAGAGAGAGAGAGAGAGAGAGAGAGAGAGAGAGAGAGAGAGAGAGAGAGAGAGAGAGAGAGAGAGAGAGAGAGAGAGAGAGGAGAGCAGTTAAGAACGAGGGAGGACGGAGAGTTATCCCATCCCAAGCACTTTTCATTCTTGTGATTGTCGATTTATCTTTTTGTTGTTTCATTTACACAAGTGCTGCGCCGGGGATTCTTCTTATGGCCGGTGATTAACGTATTATTTAATGAAAATGTACGCATTCAGCCAAATAAACAGCTTCATTATTACTTTATATGAAGTCTCTACATAAAAAAATGTTATTTAACAAGATTGTGAAAATTAAGTTTATATGTGATATGGTCACCCACAATTTATAGGAATTACCGCCGCGGGTAACTAAAATTCTCATATTCTCTAATAATTTAGGGTGTTGTTATTAGCAAATTCACTTTGGTTACTAGCAAACAAACAAAAAACAGATTCAGCCATTTTTTGCATTTTTATCTCTTCCTAAAAAATATTACTAGCAAATCAATCTTATTTTTTTTGAATTTTTTGTATTTTTGAATTTTGAGTATCAAATGTTTCTCACTTGAAAAAGTGATCAACATGAAAGTTGTAGATCACATCGAGATCTACAACTTTCATGTTGATCATTTTTTGATTTGAAATCGTTTAGCTCTCCAAGTTATCCCATCCCAAGCACTTTTCATTCTTGTGATTGTCGATTTATCTTTTTGTTGTTTCATTTACACAAGTGCTGCGCCGGGGATTCTTCTTATCGCCGGTGATTAACGTATTATTTAATGAAAATGTACGCATTCAGCCAAATAAACAGCTTCATTATTACTTTATATGAAGTCTCTACATAAAAAATGTTATTTAACAAGATTGTGAAAATTAAGTTTATAGGTGATATGGTCACCCACAATTTATAGGAATTATCGCCGCGGGTAACTAAAATTCTCATATTCCCTAATAATTTATGGTGTTGTTATTAGCAAATTCACTTTGGTTACTAGCAAACAAACAAAAAATAGATTCAGTCATTTTTTGCATTTTTATCTCTTCCTAAAAAATACTACTAGCAAATCAATCTTATTTTTTTTGAATTTTTTGCATTTTTGAATTTTGAGTCTCAAATGTTTCTCATTTGAAAAAGTGATCAACATGAAAGTTGTAGATCACATCGAGATCTACAACTTTCATGTTGATCATTTTTTGATTTGAAGTCGTTTAGCTCTCCAATTTAGACCCGAAATAAGACACGCACGGAACGAGTCGTCCGTACAGATTTTCGGCGTGGCTTTTTTCGGAGCCCAAATCGAGGGTCTAAACTGCTTTAAATCAAAAAATGTTCAACATAAAAGTTGTAGATCTTATCAAGATCTACATGAAAGTTGTAGATCTTATCAAGATCTACAACTTTTATATTGAACACGTTTTGATTTGAAGCAGTTTAAGCCCAATATTTGTCCCCTGAAAAAAGTCACGCGTCCGTGCATATGTTCGGCATGACTTTTTTCAGGGGCCAAATCGGAGGTCTAAATTGCTTCAAATCAAAAAGTGTTCAACATGAAAGTTGTAGATCTCGTCGAGATCTACAACTTTCATGTTGAACACTTCCTATGAAAATGTACGTATAAAAAGCAGTTCAAAAAGACGCGTATATTCTTATATGCACTTAACTCGTGCACAACACATCTTTATAGGAATTGGAAATCAAAAATATTTCTAAACCGGGCAATATTTTGTTTAAAGATTTTGATACAGAAAAAGGAGTTTTGGACATACTAAATAAAATTTTGCGACATTTTGACTCATTTCTAATGCTAACATAAGTTGTTGAATGAATACTTTTGAAATCATTTATAATGTCATTATATGTAGTTAGTTATTTTGAAAAAATGAATGTTTTGAACAAAATTTTAAAAAAAAATTTAAATTATGTTAATTTGCTAGTAACAAATTGGTTTTTAAATAACCATTTTGAAAAATGAGAGTTTGCTAATAGTAATGTTTTGCTAGAAACCAAATAAAGTTTGCTAAAAATAGCACCCATAATTTATTGGGGGACATGGGATGACAAGGGGGTTGACCAAAGTCAACCCCACTAATGTCATGACCGCTCGAACCGCCATGTGGGCGACTCCACCGTGCCGCCACAACACCGTCTTGTGGTCGGCCAACTGGCTGTGCGCGCCGCATGCGCCACCGTCCGCTTGCTACCGCCAGGCCGTATGACCGGCCCCCTAGCCGACCGCTCTGAAGCGGCTGCAAAACTGCGCGGCCGGCCTCTCAGTCGGCCTCATGGCCGTGCAGCCATGGGCACCGAGCACGGCCGCAAGCTGTGTGGCCGGCAGCCTCTACGCGGTCTTGAGGCTGTGCGACCCCTTGGCCGGAAGCCAAGGGGCTGCACGACCTCGGGCACCGTGCAACCGGCCGCTACCGCACAACCGTCCAGCTCCCAAAGGTACGTGCCCGGTCGGCCCCCAAGGCCACATGCCTGGCCGCCCCCCTCGGTCATACCGCCACGGCTAGGGGGCTCATGGCCCGCCATCTAATGATTCAAATTTTTATAACAAATTTTATGCTCATTAAGACTTAATTGCATGTTTAGTCCCTTCACATTTTATGCAAAAATGCTCATATTTCTTTAAAGCACAGAATACACGAAGGGTACGTTTGGCCTATGGTAGTGTGTAATTGCACGCTTAATCATAATCGGGGAGAAAACCCCGCATTCTCCGTCGTCTCTATATTTGCTTCTTGGCAAATGTCTGCACATACCGATTGTAATTCTTCTAGGCAAATTATATTAGAGCACGCAGGCAGATCCTGTAAATTTGAAAATAATTCTGTGCAAAAATGGATGGTCGTGTGATTACCCTTAGCACATGATTGTTTCGGCCATTTGTGCCCACAATGTTGCTAGATTTCTATACGATACGATGATCGCACGATCGTGTGAATTCCTTAGCGCATGGTTCGTTCGAATTGCCGTGTTGATACCTCATAAAATGCAAAAAAAAAAAAAACGATATGTTTCCACTCGTGTAATTCCTTCTCGCACGATCTATGTTGATAGTGCGTAAACAATTCACATGAGCATCATATTTACTTTTATATTGAATATCGGCACCGACTGCGACACCGAAATGTCACTTCAAATGTATTGTTCTCGAGCGGTTGACCCTCACAGCAGTGCGCTAGACTGTTCGTGAACAAATTTTTCCTAACTTGCTATTTAAGCAACATTTTTAGATCATTCCGGACCTTTCGCAAAAACCCTTAGGGGTTGAGCTCCAGGTTTCATTTTCTCTTCTCCAGCAGCTAGGGTCTAGCCCTAGGACACCTCACATCATCCATAGCTTCAAGGAAAGTGATCTTAGCCTCAAGACCATCACCAAGAAAAGGAGACCCTAGCATTTGATTTGGCCGGATTTTGATGATGAGAGAAGACATTTATATTTGAGGGGGGTGAGAGCTCTTCTGGACCCCAAAAGAAAGTTGGTGATTGATCAAGAACAAAGATTGAAAACCCAGTGGCTCCTTCTAGAATCTAAAGCGAGTCTCTAGATTCAGTTGTATCTCTTGCCTTCTTCTCTGTTTCATTAGATGAATTTTGAATGTTTCTAAATATTATTGATGATGTTTGCACTCTAAACACTTTATTCTACACTTTTATTTTATGTATACAAAATCTTGGTGAATGTTTATGAGTTGTTTGAGGTGTGCCATTTTTCACTTGCTGAGAATAAACATTTGAGTTGAGGTAATTCTGTTGTGAATCTCCAAACTATCCGCCAAGCATGGTAGGCCAATGTATTGACGTAAACATAGTGGAAACTTGAGAAGACGAGAGCTTAAGAAGTTGTGACAGTCTTCCAAGACCCCGGACGCAACTGATGAATGACATGTAGGACATGGATTGACAACCCAGTGCATCCTGCCTCCCATCTCTAGGAAATAGACTCGATCGTTATTTATATCTTTACCGTTATATTCCACAAAGCTAAGAATGTGTGGTAAATTTTACAATTTGTGTTTAATTGTGTTGTGAATTGTTATGGAAATAAGCGATGAGGTCACAACTATCCTCACCAAACTTTCTTAAGTGAAGTTGCGAAGGCGAACCGCGGTGGTGCAAAGTAGTGTCGGCGTCCCACATAATTTAGTTTCCTTTTGATTTTCATTCACAACCAAATCAAACATCCCATAAATCATTTGAATAAAGGACTTCAATCTCAAGTCATTTCTCAATAGATTACTGTCTTGCCATGTTTCATGTGAGATCGATACTTGGAGAGTTATTCCTCATTTTTTATTGCTTGTATGACTGATGCACTTGCTGTAATCACATCACCATCCGACCGATCATCCATTGTCCAACCATGGTAGGTTGGTCCCCATCACCAACTAGTGCCGACCAACCTCCACTAGGTGGCCCCTCGGTCGCAGCCTACCGCCCTCCCCAAGTTGGCCCCTCAGTGGTGACATAACTTCTATGCTCGTCTAACCTCCTCAGGTGCACAACCACCGTGCCCCACCATCAGCGTAATCACCCCTTATGTTGTTGTGTATAACCGAACACCATAATGGGTGTGCACGTAGCAAATTTCCTAAACCTATGCATGATAAAATATAAAATATTAGGTACGCTAATATAAAAAATACGCATGACGGTCTGTATATAACAAATAATATGGTGTTGGTGTTTACATAGCCATATTCATAACGGGTGTGGGATATCATACAAGTTTGTTATGTAGTGCGAATAACTATAAAACTACGTATAATATGCACATAAATTGGTGATGGTGTGTGAATATCTGCACAACCACCTTGGACCTTTATTTACTAAAATGCCACCCTAAAGAGTTATAAAAGGGACCTCATGCCCTCCTTTAATTCTACATTGCTTCTTACGCACGAGAGAGCTCCTGAAGAATTCTTTGAAGATCTCCCTGCGAGCTCGAAGGAATCCTCAATGATTGTCAGAGACCATTAAAGATCACTTAAAGATCTTCTATAAGCCTTCAAAGGCTCCTCTAAGATTCCACCATGCCATTATGCCCTGCGCATATTTCATCCCGAGCATAATTCCCCCTATGCATGTTTCACTCGGTGTATATTGCATAGCGTGCGTTGATCCCAACATATGACACTCTCTACACACCGCACCAAACTCATCTGTGAGCAATATGATATAAGACGTAGATTCCAAATCATTCCGAGCGCATCACTCCATCTTCGGAGCATCGACAGAAGACTCCAAGGGTCGACGAGCACATTGCCCCCCTCATTACTAGTAGAATATACTTAGCTCCATGAGCGATGACCTATCACACTCGGAGCCTCTCTCTCTCCCTCTATAACTATATTAAGAGGCATCCTATCTCTCTCGAGTTCCTTATAAAGATTTTTAACAATAGTAAGATATAGTGGAAGTTTGGTTGGCACTTTCTCGACCATATGATTTTTAACCCATTTTTGGAGTTTTCCACATAAAAAATTCTCTTGCTAGCCGCCTCACTCTACTTTGACTGTTTTCTTAGCTCTAGCACTCCCGAGATAAGATGGTTCGATTTAGACCTGTTTACTAGAACATCGAATGGACCTACAACAGTTTGGCACCGTCTATGAGAAGGTGTTACCAGATCATTACAAAGGCTCTAGAAGGCAATATTTGTTGAATGGTAGTACTCGTGACTAACAGTATAGTCTTACGCACACAACGAGGACTTCTCCGAAGAGTATACTGATCAATCCTCTAATAACATGCCAGTAGACAACACACCACCTTTCAAAGAAGCCATCGTCAAGCTACCTGCGGCCCTTGAAGAATACATTTGTACGATGGAGGATCACGAGAATCAGGTGCTCTCCTTGTTAAGAGATTTAACAACCTCATATTCAACTTCCGTTCTAGGTAGTCAATCTATGCCAGATATGGGCCACATCGGTTACCGAGAAAATAAAAGAGCCCAAAGCTATACCAAAGAGAAATTTCACAACATTCCAAAAGCTGATGGAAGGATTGCTCCTGAAAAATTGTGTCAACCATAAGACAAGAGAAAAAAGAGAGCAAAAGCAACCACCAACACTCGAAAGGGGCGGTGGACATTACATCATCACCGGTCGACCTAAGATGCATCACCAACACTTGAGTTTCTCCCCGCTTAATGCAAATCGGGGAGAAGTTTTGCTCGCGAGCATCAATAACCCTGCTCTTCGAACACCTAGACAACTCACCCAAAATCGAGGGAATCAATCTGAGTATCAGAATTATAACCAGGGCCGCGAACATGATATAAAAAAATGCAAGCTCTTAAAAGTAGAATTTGAACAATTTGATCCCTTGGGATATGTTGGCAAGTTTTGGTCAACAAAAACACATGGACAACAAGACCTGAATATGCACGCACAAAAGTAGGAAAGAGAAGAAGATGTGCTCAATGTCATGAATAAACTATATCCATTCGATGAAAATGCCCCGCATCATAGCCTACTGAGTATCAACATAGGTATCAGAGAACCTCTCACTTAGATAAATTGGATCTTGGTCGATGACATAGAGACAATCAATGGCTTTTCATGTTAACATTAGTATGACTCAAACTAGATAATGAAAGCATCGAACTAAAGTCTGCAAGTGTGTGTGCCCCTAGTAGTCCCCTTATTCCAGTCTATAAGCTATGAGATTTCTCTTCACCTAGGGGTGGGGAGGCTAAATTGGTTGAAAAATTAAGGGTAGTCTAATCACCTAGAGGGGGTGGGGGTGGTGAATAAGTGTTTGAAGTTTTTGGTCTTCATAGTTTTTATGTGTTAACTACCACAAAAAAATAAACACAATCTACAACCCAGCAAAACACACAAACATTTATATTGATTCCCCAATTATTGGCACATCCATTTTCCCCCTCCACTTATCTAGTAGTCTGCTAGACTAGGAAAACTCCTCCAATATCTCAGATCAAAGATCATACAATACAAATCCAAACCTTAAATCCTACCTCAGAGTGAGACCACTCCTATAACTCAGATTCCAATGAATCCTATCACTGATGCACAATAATAACCCTAGATTTGGCTCTTAGCACATGGCATAAACTCATAATTAATCTTTAGATCCTACCTCAGAATGGAAGGACTCTTATAGCTCAGATTCAACAGATGAATCTTACCTCAGGCCTTCACAGGACCCCACCTCGGGCTTCCTGCAAAGCCCTAGACTCAGGCCACCAACACAGCCCCACACTTAGGCTATCAATACAACCATACCCTTAAATTTAACATCCCTCAATAACTTGTGACACCCCTATCCGTCGCATAGCATATAGCAGTATGTCCGTCCGGGGGCCGACGCCATATACTACAGACAGACTGGTGGGTTACTAAATGAAACCATCCAACAAATAATACAAATGTCCTACTCAGAGTACATTCTAGTGGAATCAATTTAAAAGTTACAAAGTAAAGAACCCAAGCCAACAACATGAATGTCCACTAACAACCCAAATTAGGAAAGAGCGCACAAAATACACAAAGTGTCTTGCCTTATGGCCTTACAAGAGTTTACTTAATTAAACTGTGACTTCCAAACATCGGCACTCAGGCCGGCCACACAAGAATAAAATAAGTAAATATTCGATTGGCCTTCGAGGGCCGGCTTAGTAACCTGGGCTTCAACATGCTACTTGCCACTAGGCTCTGCAGCACCTGTAAGCAACAATCCACCGCAACGGTGGCAAACAAAAGCAACGGTCAGCTAAAGCTGACCAAATCATAATGAACCCACCCCTTTCTTGGGGTGGCGGAGCTCCTTCCCTACAATGCATTAGTATAACAAAACATGATAACGAAAGTACAATTTAAGCACACTTCATCACAGGCGTAGGCACATACGACCACACACCCCGTGCTCTCAGGGCACTTACACGGTGAACTCGGTCCACCACCGCCCCTAGGACGAAAATCTCGTGAGAATTAAAGTCTTTCCGGCCTAAGCCTAAGACCCACCCTCGATGCCATCGGTAGGCCTCTAAAACCGAACCACACAGAGCGGGTACGGTTCCACTCAACTCGTTGCTCACACCGCCATGATAATATAAATCATCGACGCGAGTTAAGCTTCCCTGCAACCTAATATCGATCAAACAAAAGTACATAACCCGGTTATGTACAAGAATGGCTCCCGGGCCACCAAAGATGGCAGAATCACGCTTCTGCCCAGAATTCTGGGTGCACCTTGAGGTTAATCCCCAAGGATCCCTGCTGCAATCTACCATGTAGAAACCCAAAAACAACCATCGGCACAGAGTCTTCTTTGGCTATTCATGCATAATGAAACATCACCGATCCAGGCCAACTTGTCCGGGTAGGATTCACACACCATGCCTATGTCCGTACTTCGATTCCGGACTCTACATGAAAAACAACGGGGACAATTCATGTCTACCCGAAGGAATACCTCACACTCACCGCATACTAGTGAGAGCGGGCTTCCTATGCAAAAAGGAAAGAGGACTTCACATGTCCAAGAAGAGAATCGTTACACTAGCATTTCTCTTCGGTGCCATGAAGATCTAGTTGGATGGAAAGCACCGTATCAGCCTTGCCTTCGCAGATCTGGACTCGGATCGAGAATCCGGGCTCCGAAGCTTCTCCGGCAGCCGGATTTCCTCTTCCTCCTTGCTCTCCCCTCTCTCTAAAACCTTAGAGAGAGAAAACACCCAATGAAATTAGGGTTTTTAACCCTATTCCCGACCATATACCAGCAGGGGAAGGGCTGAGCCGTCGGATCTTAATTGAAGGAAATGAACGGCCATGATTCGCTCTTAAAGTCAAATTACTGGGCCAAACACGACTTGTGACACGCCCGTGTCATGGGCCGTGTGACTAAACCGGCGCTCAAACTGTCACGTCCTGAACAAGACACGGGTTTAGGCACGCCCATGTCACAATTGACACGCTCGTGTCATACAGTACACTCTTGTATTGCGAGGTGTGTTCCCTGAATCGACACAGGATCAAAATATCCCGAGGAGGACAAGGCTCTGTGACACGCCCGTGTCATAGGCCATGTTCCAGACATGCCCTTGGTATAACGGTCCAGGCCCGCCAACCCTGCGGGACCCAGCTGGCACCGCCGGCCTACCAGAGGTCCAGACCCGGGCCCACAACTGGTAGTCAGCCTATCACATCAAGCATGCAGGCCATGCACCCCAACCCCTCTCCACGCCTGTTTTTCAGCAGCGGTAGGTTGTTGCCACTGGGGATCGAACCCAGGACCTTGAAAAACAGGCACGGAGAGGGGTTGGGGTGCATGGCCTGCAGGCTTGATGTAATAGGCTGACTACCAGTAGTGGGCCCGGGTCTGAACCTCTGGTAGGCCGGCGGTGCCAGCTGGGTCCCGCAGGGTTGGCGGGCCTGGACCGTTATAAAAAGTGCACTTTTGAGCCAACAATAAATCATCATAAAATCAGTAAAAATCCTATGAGGCATTTAAGTAGTAATTCCAAATTTTGAGAATTTTTAGAGGTGTTTAGGCCTATATTTCCTAATTTACCACTTAGGCCACTTTTACTATATCATGAAGCAAGTACTATAAATATGTATCCAAAAATCACAAGAAAATTATAGAAACTTGAAGGTGACCTAAAAACCATCAGAAACCATGTCCCATAATTTTTCTCTAATATTTGGGCTCTGAATTTATTTTAATATAAAAGACTAATTTTCCAAGCTTAGTGAAGGAGGTACTATTTTTAAATATCTAAAACTCCATTGAAATTTACAGGATTACTATCATGGTCTAAAACACCCACTGACCAAATTTCATAACTTTATAAATAATAAATGTGCATTATTTGTACTTTTGACTGCATATCACAATTGGTACGTTAAAGAAGCAAGTACCAAAAATAATCAGATAAAACTCCCAAGAAAAATACAGAAGGTATACCATGCTATAAAATGCCCTAATCCAAGATTTCATAACATTCGAGTGAATAGAAATTTTAGAATCATCAAAATAAATTTTTAGGGCACAAATGGGGTTGTGAATGAAGTACTGTTTTTATTAACCAAAAAATCTCAAAAAAATCATGTTAGGTCCATTTAGACCAGAGATATCACTCTACCCAAATTTTATTTGATTTGAAGTTCAGTTGATAGAATAATAGTTCAAATTAAGGTTGGTGACCTAAACTAGGGTTAGGGTTTTAGGTGGGCTAAAGGTCTCCAAATACCCTAAAATTTTTACTAGAGAACTTTAATACCCTTATGGTCCTCTTCACCAAATTTCAAGTAAATTCAAGGTCATTTGACCCCATGACCTTCACAACCTTAAAAATCCCCATTAAGGGACCTACCCTAGGGTTCTAGGGCTACCCTACCCCAAACCACCCTAAATTACATTGAAGGGTGTTGCCCAAAAAAGTCAGTGGCCAAAATATCAGCCTCTGTTGAGGTTGTTTGACCACTTAAATCCCAAAAGGAATGAATTGACCTAATTAACCCTATAAGGGTCAAACTAGGGTCGAGTTAAAACTTAATCAAAACACTTCCAAATGAGGTGAAATTTTTACCAGAGTTCTAATATTCCCCCTAAGACCTCCCACCAAAATTTGGGGGGATTTTTAGGTGTTTAGGACACCTAATTAAATTATACATGAATTATTAAATTTTTACAAAAACTATAGAAAAACATTCTCCAAAAATTCTGATTTTTGGATATGTTTTAGGTATAGATAACATTAGCTTAAGCCCCAAATTTAATGTTATTTGAAGGTCTGGATTGATGTTGGCATCCAAATCAATCTCAGGACAACCCTATGGATAGACCTCACTAAAATGTGTGCTGTGGTCTGACCAGGACTCCAAATCGGGTGAAATCAATTTTGAATTAAAGTGGACTTCAAGAGATACATTTTCTATGTTGACAACCTCTATAGTAGGTGTCCATAAGGGCCTCATATTTCGGGTTTAAATTAGTGCATGTTCAAGGAATAAAAAAATCACAAATAATATAATTATTATATGTTTTTAATTGAACGGGATCCATTCATCTTCTCCAATCATCCAATGGCTAAGATTTCCCGCGCCTGTAGCACCTTCCAGCCCAGTTTCCGGCCACCACGACCACCTCCCTGGCTGGCCACCACCACCACCACCTCCGTTGAGGTGGTGGCTAGCGTTTGGCGGCGACCATGCCGCCGGAGGCGGCGGTTTCTGGAGAACTCACACCACCATTTTTCCTGGAAATCCGAAAATTTCAAGCTCTCAATCAGGCTCAATTGAGCCCTATTTCTACACCTAAAACGATCTAGATCTAGCACAGGGAGAGGGGAAGAGGATCGGACCTCATTTGGAGCGTTTTCTTGCTCCATCCGCTGGCCGCAATTGTTGCTCCTCCGAGCTTTGGGTGCCATGGTATCTCCTCCTCTGAGAGCTCGGGAAGGATGGGAAAATGGGGGTTTCAATTGCTTAAAGCTTTCTAAAGCTAATGGAGGGCTCAATTTAATGGGAGGAGGGCTCCATTAAGAGGTCACCAAGTGACCCCTCCTCTCCCCCATGGCCGGCCACCACATACCTCCCCCTTGCCTTCAATTCCTCCAGAAAACTCCTGGAATTCCCTCCAATTCATCAGGGGAGATGAAAGGAATCATCATTTGGGGATTTCAAGGGGTGTATCCCCTTAATGGCCATTTTTCTCTCTCCTCCAAATTGGAAAACCCCCCCATTTCTCACTCCTAATCTCTATGTCCGAAATTTTTCTCTCTCCTTTTGTTTAATATCAGCCCATTAGGCTTGTTGACCACTCACTTTGGGCCTAGCCCAAAGGGTTGGGCTAGGTTTAAGTGATTAGACCTAAGTTGACCAAGTTTGACTTTTGGTCAACTTGGCCTCTAGGGTTGACCAAACCATGGAATTTTTTTGTCATTGGGTCCCTTATAAGGCTATGACCCTAGGAGTGTGGTCAACTTGAAGTTGTGGTGGTCAATAAGGGTGTTCAATGGAAAATCACATATTTGGCCTATTATGGGTATTTTGGTCATTTTGCCCTGTAGTGACCCTGTAATGGAGATTTTTGGTCCGCTAGGTCTCTTATGATGTTTTAGACCTATAAGTGAAGCCAACTCCATATGGTGATGGTCACTTAGGCCAATTGATGGGGAATTGACCGTTTTGACCTAACTAGGGTTAGGGTTGACTTTTGTCAACTTGACCTGTTTGACTGGCCCCAGTGAGTCCTGAATGTCCCCCTAGGCTCCTAAATGGCCTAGGGATGTTGTGGTGGGGTCATTGGGTTAGGTTAAGGCCCGTAGGTCAAACCCTAGGTAGGGTATTTGGAACTTACTATTTGCAGACCAAGCTGCTTTCAACCCTATTTTTGCCTAATTTTAAAGGGATTTCTATACTACCACGACCTTGTCATGAAAAATTCACCTGGGGGGTCTAGCTGTCTGGGGGATGTTACAAATCCCAACACATAATAAAAAAAATTTCTTCCCCGATATTCAGGTTAGGCTTGCGGGGTTCTACTGAAATAATACATTGTAACATCCCATAATTTAAAATAGCTTTTACCTGAGGCGAAGAGCTCTGGGTATCTCTGCTGCATCAAGTCCTGTGGCTCCCAGGTGTGCTCCTCCTGGCCATGGTTTCTCCACAGAACCTTGACCAGCGGAACCTTCTTGCGACGCAGGACCCGTGTACCCGTATCGTCAATCCAGACCGGCTCCATGTGCACTGACCGATCCGATGCTACCGGTCCATCCGTCGTGTCTATCCACTGCTCTGGCCTTAACAGAGCCCTCCTGAGAGAGGAGACATGGAAGACGTCGTGCAATCCCTCCAGCTCCGGTGGCAGCTCCAGCCTATATGCTAAGGGGCCGATCCGCTCCAAGATCCTATAGGGCCCCATATATCTCGGGCTTAGCTTCTTCCTTTGTCCATGAACTCGAGAGACCCCATGCATCGGCCGTATCTTCAAGAATACCCTGTCTCTCACCTGAAACTTCACCTGACGATGCCGTGCGTCGTAATATTTGGCATGCCTGCTCTGCGCCTCCAGCATCCGGTCTCGTATCAGTCTCACCTTGGCCTCGGTGTCCTCCACAAACTCCGAGCCCAGGACCTTGGGGTCCTCATCCTGTAGCCATGTCAGGGGAGTCCTGCACCTCCGTACATATAGAGCCTCGTAGGGAGCCATACCTATGCTGGCCTGATGACTATTGTTGTAGGAGAACTCCACCAACGGCAACATCTTCTCCCATGGCTCCCCTCGGTCCAGTATACACAGTCGTAGTAGATCCTACAACGTCCTATTGGTGTGCTCTGTTTGCCCGTCCGTCTGAGGGTGGAAGGCTGTGCTAAAAGTAAATCGAGTGCCCAAATATGCCTGCACTGACCGCCACTCCCTGGATGTAAACCGTCCATCGCGGTCCGATACTATCGTCCTGGGCACGCCATGATAACGGATATACTGCTCCACGAACTTCCGTACCAGGACTCCCACCGAGTCATCCTTCCTGATTGGTATAAAGCGGGCCACCTTCGTCAACCGGTCAACAATCACCCAGATCGAGTCATTCCCCGTCCGAGACCGGGGAAGCCTATGTATAAAATCCATAACTATATCATCAAACTTCCACTCCGGCACCGGGAGTGGCTGCAACAGTCCTGCGGGGTTCCTGCACTCCGCCTTCACCAGCTGGCATATCTCACAGTGGGTCACGAAGTAAGTGATGTCCTTCTTCATGCCCGGCCAAAACATCGTCTTCTTCAGATCAGCGGTCATCTTCGTGATCCCCGGGTGCACAGAATACCGGCTGCAGTGCGCCTCCGTCATAATATCCTCCCGGATCTGGCCTCCCTCCGGTATGTACACCCGTCCTCTAAAGTATACCAGGCCGTCTCTCAGTGTGTAATCTCCTGCAATGCCTGCCTCTAGGGCCTGAAAGATGAGCTCTAACTGGGCATCCTGCCTCTGCCCCTCCCTGACTCGGTCTCTGATATCATCGGTGACGCTCATCGCTGCCAAATACTCCTCATAGAGCTCAGGGTCGTCCGATGATACCAGGGTAATCTGCATGTCCTCCAGCCTCTGTAGCAACTCCATGGACATCAACTGCGGCTTTGCTCCTGCTGTAGCGGCTCTCCTGCTCAGTGCATCCGCTACCATGTTCGCCTTCCCCGGGTGGCAGTGCATCTCATACTGGTAGTTAGAGAGAAACTCCACCCACCGCCTCTGCCTGATGTTTAGCTCCTTCTGTGTGTCCACGTACTTCAGGTTCTTGTGATCTGAGTAGATATCACAGTGGACACCGTAGAGATAGTGTCACCATATCTTCAGGGCGAATACCACTGCTCCCATCTCCAGGTCGTGCACTGGGTAGTTCTTCTCATGAGTCTTCAGCTGGCGGGAGGCGTAGGCTATGACGTGCCAATTCTGCATCAGCACCGCACCCATCCCTTGATATGATGCGTCGGTGTATACTTGGAATCCTTCCTTCCCAGATGGAAGGGCCAGAATAGGGGCTGAGATAAGTCGGTCCTTCAGCTCCTGGAATTCTGCCTCGCACTGCGACGTCCATACAAACGGTACATCCTTCTTCGTCAGGGATGTGAGTGGAAGGGCGATCCGAGAGAACCCCTCCACAAATTTTCGGTAATAACCGGCTAGTCCCAAGAAGCTCCTCACATCTGTGGCCGTCTTCAGTGGCGGCCAATCCCTGACTGCCTGAATCTTGGCCGGGTCCACTGCCAACCCGGCTCCACTGATAATGTGGCCTAAGAAAGCCACCTCCTTCAGCCAAAACTGACATTTGCTGAACTTCGCGTAAAGGCGATGCTCCCGCAATCTCTCCAGAGTCAGTGCCAGATGCCGAGTATGCTCCTCCTCCGTCCTCGAATAGATCAGGATGTCCTCTATGAATACAATGACGAACACATCCAAGTAGGCCTCAAAAACCCGGTTCATGAGGCTCATGAACGCCGACGGAGCATTCGTGAGCCCGAAGGGCATCACGGTAAACTCATACAGGCCATATCTACTGCTGAAGGCCGTCTTCGGGATATCCTCCTCCTGGATCCGCATCTGGTAGTAGCCTGACCTCAAATCCAACTTCGAAAAATAATGGGATCCTTCCAACTGGTCGAACAACTCGTCTATCCGTGGGAGCGGATAGGTATTCCCGACAGTAAGCCTGTTTAGTGCTCGATAGTCGATGTACAGGCGAAGTGTCCCATCCTTCTTCTTCACGAATAGGACCGGAGCTCCCCATGGCGAGGAACTCGGTCTAACAAATCCCGCCTCCACCAACTCCTACAGCTGAGTCCGAAACTCCGCCAACTCCTTCAGGGCCATCCGATAGGGAGCCTTGGATACCGGCTTAGCCCCCGACATCAACTGGATCTTTAAATCCTTCTCCCTGTGTGGAGGCAATCCTGGCAGCTTCTCCGGGAACATATCGGCGTAGTCACGGACCACCGGTATACTAGCAATCCGATCCTTCTCCTCGTTCATCTCAAACAGCACCTGATATACCTCGTCTCCCTGCAGATGGGCCTTGATGGCCTGAATAAATGAAAGGAAGGGGCGGGAGACCAGGGTAGTACCTTCGAATGTCGCGTACGTGTCGCCGTATCGCAGTACGACCCTCCTTGCTGGGCAATCAATCTGGGCATGATTCCAGACCAGCCATGTCATGCCCAAGACTAGGTCGAAGTCTGGTATTCTAAGAATCATCGCTGGAGCCTCGAGCGTCAATCCGTCAATAGTGACCTTCAGGAGGCATTTCTCTGTGGATTGGATCTCCATCCCATTGGGGAGACGCACTCTCCTGGAGACCCCCGTATAATATCGGATCTGCTCCAGATCTTTGACAAACTCCTCCGTCACAAAATTATGTGATGCCCCCATGTCGAACAAGGTATGTGCAGGTTTGCCGCACACCATCACTATTCCTAAATCAATTGAATGGAAATATCTTAGGTCTAAAGTATTTTAACCTAAGTTGTATAGTAGATCTACCAATACTTGTTATGAACAGGAAACAAAATTTTATCACTAAAACTACTCTCATACCTGCAATAACCCTGTCCGGGTGTCGAGGCTGTTCTAGAACAAAAGCATACATTTGCTATCCATCCTGCCTGCGGTCGCCGCCCTGAAATCTGCGACCGCGTCCACGTCCTCGACCTCAGCCCTGGTGAGATGGTGGCCCACCCCATGCTGCAGGTGCGGCCCCGTTTCTAGCAGGGCAATTTATCCGGATGTGCCCTGGCTGGTGGCAGTGAAAGCACAACTGTGGTGGAGATGGCCCCAGTCCTATCCTGGGCACCTCCCTCTCATGTAATGGTTGTGGAGCCAACACTAACGGCTCCCTCGGCTCCTGCCTGTCCTCCTAATGGGGCTGATCCCCATTCCTTCTTTCTCGCATGACCCGACCTCTCTGCGGGTCCCATCTTCCTCCCATTAACGCATCATCATTATGCCTCTTCCTGCCCCGAACAGCAAGCTGGTCTGCCTCCAGCTTCTTGGCCATCTCCAAGATCCTGGCCATGGTGCCGTCAGACACGAATAGAAGGGCCTGCCTCAGATCGTCCCGGAGGCCCTTGTAGAACCTCTTGGCGTAGCCCGCCTCATCCAGCTTGTACGAGTTCGCGAACCGGGCCAAATGTGTGAACTCTCGGTGATACTCTATCACCATCCTGCTTCCTTGCCTCAGCTGTAAGAATCTGTCATCTAGCTCATCCCTTGCCGACTGCAGCACAAAATGCTCCAGTAGTGCCGCCCTGAACTCCTCCCAAGTAATATCAGACAACTCAACCCCAGCATATGTGGTGTCCCTCACTAACTTCCACCATCTCTTTGCATGCGACTCCAAGCATGACACCACCAAGGATACTGCAAAATCTACTGGGCACTGTATGCCCACCAACATCTCGTACATGATGTCCAACCACTCCTCCGTACGCACCGCCGTCTCCATCCCAAAATACGATGGCGGGGCAAGTCCCCTGAAAGTACTCAGCCAATTTGCTCCAGGGTTCGGCTAGGGGGGGGGGGCTGTTGTGCCCTGAAGGCCTCCAAGATGGACGCAAAAGCTTGTCCCAGCTCCGTCTGCTGCAAAGGGATCGAAGCAGGAGGAGGTGGGGCCACATTCGGGACCGGTGGTGTCCACTGCGGCGGGGTAGGATTTGTCGCACCCTACAAAGGAAATCTTATTTAGTATATCGTCCTAAAACTCTTGTCATTGGTGGAACTTGCACATGATTCCTCCCATGGGAACACCATTGCTTCCGCTGCTAGTTTGTCCTCAAACTATGCCCACGCGGGGTGTCCCAGGTTTTGTGGACTACGTTCTGTCGGATCGAGGTTTCCTCTGATACCACTGCGAGCCCTTCACCGGGTAGACCTCGGGAAGTCTAAGGTTAAAATTGGCGGCCCTTCTCAGAGCTTTAAGCAATTGAAACCCCCATTTTGCTGTCCTTCCCGAGCTCTCAGAGGAGGAGATACCATGGCACCCAAAGCTCGGAGGAGCAACAATGGCGGCCGGCGGATGGAGCAAGGAAACACTCAAAATGAGGTCCGATCCTCTTCCCCTCTCCCTGTGCTAGATCTAGATCGGTTTAGGTGGAGAAATCGGGCTCAATTGAGCCTGATTGAGAGCTTGAAATTTTCGGATTTCCATGAAAAATGGCGGTGTGAGTTCGCCGGAAACCGCCGCCTCCGACGGCATGGTTGCCGCTAAATGCTAGCCACCACCTCAACGGAGGTGGTGGTGGTGGTGGCCGGCCAGGTAGGTGGTCATGGTGGCCGGAAACTGGGCTGGAAGGTGCTACAGGCGTGGGAGATCTCAGCCATTGGATGATTGGAGAAGACGAACGGATCCCGTTCAATTTAAAACATGTAATAATTATATTATTTGTGATTTTTTTTATTCCTCGAGCATGCACTGTTTTGACCCCGAAATATGAGGCCATTATGGACCCCTACTGTAATCGTTGTCAACATAGAAAATGTAGCTCTTGAAGTCTACTTTAGTTCAAAATTTATTTCACCCAATTTGGAGTCCTGGTTAGACCACAACACACATTTTGGTGAGGTCTATCCATTGGGCTATCCTGAGATATATTTGGATGCCCACATCAATCCAGACCTTCAAATAACTTGAAATTTGGGGCTTGGGCTAATGCTATCTGTACCTAAAACATATCCAAAAATCAGAATTTTTGGAGAATACTTTTCTATAGTTTTTGTAAAAATTTAATAATTCATGTATAATTTAATTAGGTGTCCTAAACACCTCCAAATCCCCCCAAATTTGGGTGGGAGGTCTTAGGGGGAATATTAGAACTCTGGTAAAAATTTCACCTCATTTGGAAGTGTTTTGATTAAGTTTTAACTCGACCCTAGTTTTGCCCTTATAGGGTTAATTAGGTCAATTCATTCCTTTTGGGATTTGAGTGGTCAAACAACTTCAATGTACTGCAGCTCAGTTCACGTACTGCAGCTTTGTTGGTCATGAGAGCTGTGGTAAAGAGTCTCTTATCAAGGTCCTGGGTTCGATCCCTAGTGGCAACAACCTACTACTGCTGAAAAATAGGCGCGGAGAGGGGTTGGGGGTGCATGGCTTGCATGCTTGATGTGATAGGCTGACTACCAGTAGTGGGCCAGGGTCTGGACCTCTGGTAGGCCGGCGGTGCCAGCTGGGTCCCGCAGGGTTGGCGGGCCTGGACCGTTATAAAATGTGCACTTTTGAGCCAACAATAAATCATCATAAAATCAGTAAAAATCCTATGAGGCATTTAAGCAGTAATTCAAAATTTTGAGGAATTTCAGAGGTGTTTAGGCCTATATTTCCTAATTTACCACTATGGCCACTTTTACTATATCATGAAGCAAGTACTGTAAATATGTATCCAAAAATCACAAAAAAATTATAGAAGCTTGATGGTGACCTAAAAACCATCAGAAACAATGTCCCATAATTTTTCTCTAATATTTGGGATCTAAATTTATTTTAATGTAAAATACAAATTTCCAAGCTTAGTGAAGTAGGTACTATTTTTAAATATTTAAAAATCCAGAGAAATTTACAGGATGACTATCATGGTCTGAAACACCCACTGACCAAATTTCATAACTTTACAAATAATAAATGTGCATTATTTGTTCTTTTGACTACATATCACAATTGGTACGTTAAAGAAGCAAGTACCCAAAATACTCAGATAAAACTCTCAAGAAAAATACAGAAGGTATAACATGCTATAAGATGCCCTAATCCAAGATTTCATAACATTCGAGTGAATAGAAATTTCAGAATCATCAAAATAAATGTTTAGGGCACAAATGGGGTTGTGAATGAAGTACTGTTTTTATTAACCCAAAAATCTCAACAAAATCATGTTAGGTCCAGTTAAACCACAGATATCACTCTATCCAAATTTTATTTGATTTGAAGTTCAGTTGATAGCATAATAGTTCAAATTAAGGTTGGTGACCAAAACTAGGGTTAAGGTTTTAGGTGGGCTAAAGGTCTCCAAATACCCTAAAATTTTGACCAGAGTACTTTAATACCCTTATGGTTTTCTTCACCAAATTTCAAGTCAATCCAAGGTCATTTGACCCCATGTCCTTCAAAACCTTAAAAATCCCCATTAAGGGACCTACCCTAGGGTTCTAGGGCTACCCTACCCCAAACCACCCCAAATTACATTGGAGGGTGTGTCATACCAAAAAAAGTCAGTGGCCAAAATATCAGCCTCTGTTAAGGTTGTTTGACAACTCAAATCCCAAAAGGAATGAATTGACCTAATTAACCCTATAAGGGCCAAACTAGGGTCGAGTTAAAACTTAATCAAAACACTTCCAAATGAGGTGAAATTTTTACCAGAGTTCTAATATTCCCCATAAGACCTCCCACCCAAATTTGGGGGGATTTTGAGGTGTTTAGGACACCTAATTAAATTATACATGAATTATTAAAATTTTACAAAAACTATAGAAAAATATTCTCCGAAAATTATGATTTTTGGATATGTTTTAGGTATTGATAACATTAGCACAAGCCCCAAATTTCAAGTTATTTGAAGGTCTGGATTGATGTGGGCATCCAAATCAATCTCAGGACAGCCCTATGGATAGATCTCACCAAAATGTGTGCTGTGGTCTAAACAGCCAAATCGAGTGAAATAAATTTTGAATGAAAATATACTTCAAGAGCTACATTTTCTATGTTGACAACTTTTACAGTAGGGGTCCATAAGGGCCTCATATTTCGGGTTCAAAACAGTGCATGTTCAAGGAATAAAAAAAATCACAAATAATATAATTATTATATGTTTTAAATTGAACGGGATCCGTTCATCTTCTCCAATAATCCAATGGCTAAGATTTCCCGCTCCTGTAGCACCTTCCAACCCAGTTTCCGGCCACCACGACCACCTCCCTGGCCAGCCACCACCACCACCACCTCCGTTGAGGTGGTGGCTAGCGTTTGGCGGCGACCATGCCGTCGGAGGCGGCGGTTTCCGGCGAACACACACCGCCAATTTTCATGGAAATCCGAAAATTTCAAGCTCTCAATCAGGCTCAATTGAGCCCGATTTCTCCACCTAAAACGATCTAGATCTAGCACAGGGAGAGGGGAAGAGGATCATACCTCATTTGGAGCGTTTCCTTGCTCCATCAGCCGGCCGCCATTGTTGCTCCTCCGAGCTTTGGGTGTCATGGTATGTCCTCCTCTGAGAGCTCGGGAAGGACGGGAAAATGGGGGTTTCAATTGCTTAAAGCTTTCTAAAGCTAATGGAGGGCTCAATTTAATGGGAGGAGGGCTCCATTAAGAGGTCACCAAGTGACCCCTCCTCTCCCCCATGGCCGGCCACCACATACCTCCCCCCTTCCTTGAATTCCTCCAGAAAACTCCTGAAATTCCCTCCAATTCATTAGGGGAGATGAAAGGAATCATCAATGGGGGATTTCAAGGGGTGTATCCCCTTAATGGCCATGAATGACCATTTTTCTCTCTCCTCCAAATTGGAAAAACCCCCAATTTCTCACTCCTAATCACTATGGCTGAAATTTTTCTCTCTCCTTTTGTTTAATATCAGCCCATTAGGTTTGTTGACGACTCACTTTGGGCCTAGCCTAAAGGGTTGGGCTAGGTTTAAGTGATTAGACCTAAGTTGACCAAGTTTGACTTTTGGTCAACTTGGCCTCTAGGGTTTACCAAACCATGGAATTTTTGTGCCATTGGGTCCTTTATAAGGCTATGACCCTCGGAGTGTGGTCAACCTGAAGTTGTGGTGGTCAATAAGGGTGTTCAATGGAAAATCACCATTTTGGCCTATTAGGGGTATTTTGGTCATTTTGCCCTGTAGTGACCCTGTGATGGGGATTTTTGGTCCGCTAGGTCTCTTACGATGTTTTATACCTATAAATGAAGCCAACTCCATATGGTGATGGTCACTTAGGTCAATTGATGAGGAATTCACTGTTTTGACCTAACTAGGGTTAGGGTTGACTTTGGTCAACTTGACCTGTTTGACTGGCCCCGGTGAGTCTTGAATGTCCCCCTGGGCTCCTAAATGGCCTAGGTATGTTGTGGTGGGGTCATTGGGCTAGGTTAAGGCCCGTAGGTCAAACCCTAGGTAGGATATTTGGAACTTACTATTTGCAGACCAAGCTGCTTTCAACCCTATTTTTGCCTAATTTTAAAGGGATTTCTACACTACCCAGGCCTTATCATGACAAATTCACTTGGGGGGTCTAGCTGTCTGGGGGATGTTACACTGGGACACGCCCATGTCCCAGGCCGTGTAAATCTTTCTGTATAGCTCGACAAACAGCCCGAGCAGGATACGACCCTGGACACGCCCGTGTCCCAGGCCGTGTTCTCAACCTTCGACGATCGTCGACAGAAACTCGTCGACCTCACGGAAAATCATGCAACTAAAGCATGACACGGACCTGGACACGCCTGTGTCCCAGGGTGTGTGTCCTTTACTAGGACCCAAACTTGGCTCAAACGCTGCCCGTTCCTCTTTTGAGTTTCGGGGCGTTACAATTCTCCCCCACTTAAATGAATTTCGTCCCGAAATTACAGAAAGGAAAAAAGTACTCAAACTTAAACGGTACCTTAGAAGAAGAGTTCGGGATTCTCCTCGAGCATGGTCTGCTCTCATTCCCACGAAAGCTTCTCACGACCGCAATTGTCCCATCGGACTTTGACCATCCTGATATCTTTGTTACGCAGTCGCTTGATTTCCGAGTCCTCAATGTGCATGGGATTGACCTTCGTCGTCAACCCCACATCAATCGGTACTTGATCGACCGCGATCACTTGTAAAGGCTCTTGCACCGCCTTCCGCAGCACCAATTTGTGGAATACGTCGTGCAGACCACTCAACACCACCGATAGCTTTAGACGATAAACTGCTTCACCAATTCGCTCAAGGATCTCAAATGGTCCAAGGTACCTCGGGCTCAGCTTCTTTAAGTGTCATACCTGTGAGACACCCTTGAACGGCTTAATCTTCAAATACACCCAGTCGCCAATAGCAAAATCCATGTTCCAATGCTTGGTATTATAATATTTAGCATGTCTGTCCTGAGCGATCAGTAGCTGTTCTCGAATAGTTCGTAACAATGAAGTTGCATCTTCCACCTCTTACCGTTTGTATAGCTTCGTCTCACCCATTTCCAACAACGATAACGGTGTGCGACACTTCCTACCATAAAGGGCCTCGAAGGGCGCCAATTGAATGCTTGCCTGGTAGCTATTTTTGTAAGCAAATTCCACCAGGTACAGGTGATCCTCCAAATGCTTCCCGAAATCCAAGACCCACATGTGAAGCATATCTTCCCTCGTCCTATTGACTCTCTCATTCTGACCATCCGCCTGCGGATGAAAGGCCGTGCTGAAACTCAGCTTGGTTCCCAACATTTGTTGCACCAACCTTCAGTCATTAGTAGTGAACCGTCCATCTCGGCCGCTCACGATGCTGCGGGGCACACCGTGTAGTCGAACATTGTTATCCACATACAGTTTTGCCAGTTTATCCACCGAATCATCCTTACTATTCGTAATGAAGTGCGACACCTTCATTAATCGGTCTACGATCATCCAAATGTCGTCGTTTCCCTTCTGCGACCTTTGCAACCCATGCACAAAGTCCATAGAAATATTGTCGAACTTCCACTCCGGGATAGGTAAGGACTTCAAGAAACCTCCGGGCCTCTGGCACTCTGCCTTCAACAAGGCGCACGTCTGTCACTTCGCCACATAAAGTGCCACGTCCTTCTTAAGTCCTAGCCACCAGAACAACTTCTTCATATCACGGTACATCAATTCCTCCCGCAGCTTACCCACACTTGGGACGCACAGACGTCTTTCCTTCCATAACAGTCCATCAACAACCTCAAACTGGGAATTTGACCCAGCAAAGCCTCACCCATGATTTGCTTCATGTTACTAACCAAATCCAGAGCATGCTGAATCCGACCAGCCAGGTCGTACTGAACTTCTGTCCAGTTTAATTGGGCTTCGGTACTCGTTTGCTTATCAACACAATAGATCTCTAATGCCTACTGCTCCCGAATCAACCGCTCGTAATGAATCGACAACCTGTTGGCCCGCACAGGGGCCCTGCGACTAAATGCGTCCACAAATTCATTGCCTTTCCCAGGCACATAGTGAATCTTGAATGTGTAGTTCCCCAGGAATTCCATCCATGTCTGATGCCTCATGTTTAGATCTTTTTGATCCAACAAGTATTTCGTGCTCTTGTTGTCGGTATAAATAGCGACCTTCACCCCGCACAGATAGTGTCCTTACGGTTTCAGAGCAAATATCACGGCCACTAATTCAAACCATTGCCCGAAGCATCACTGTAGATCTCAAAACCTTCGGTCCCACTTAGCGAACATAGAACAGTCGTTGTGGTCAACTGTCTCTTCATCTCCTCGAAAGCTTGTGCGCATGCAGGCATGCAAACAAACTTTTGATCTTTCCTCATCAAAGTCGTGAGGGGTAATGCTATCCATGAGAAGTTCTCTACGAAGAGCCTATAGTTGCCGACCAGATCCAGAAAACTCCAGACTTCCACTACCGAACACAACACAGACGATTCCCGTATCACAACTATCTTTGCTGGATCCACTACAATTCCCTCTCTACTAACTATATGACCAAGGAACGCTACCGAGGACAACCAAAGCTCGTGTTTGGAGAACTTGGCGTATAGTTAGTTCCTCCTCAGCGTCTCCAACACCAAATATAGATGCTTGAAGTGATCCTCTTCGTACTGCGAGTACACCAATATGTTGTCGATAAAGACGATCACGAAATGGTTCAGGTACTCTCGGAATGTTCTGTTTATCAGATCCATGAACACAGATGGCGTATTAGTCAGCCCAAACAGCATGACAGTAAACTCGTAATGCCCATACCTCGTGCTGAAAACAATCTTTGAGATATCACTTTCTCTTATCCTCAACTGATAATACCTGGACTTAAAATCCAACTTCGAGTATACCGATGACCCAACTAACTGATCGAAAAGATCGTCAATTCTTAAGATCGAGCACTTGATCTTTTCCGTTAACTTATTCAGCTCTCTGTAATCGATACAAAGTCGCAAGCTTCCGTCCTTCTTCTTAACAAAGAGGACCGGTGCGCTCCAAGGCGATGAACTTGGACGCACATAACCCTATTCCAAAAGCTCTTCCAGTTGTGCCTTCAGTTCCGCCATCTTCTTAGGTGCTAACCGATATGGAGAGCGTGACACAGGTTTGACACCTAGCACTAGCTCAATCGTGAAGTCAATCTCTCGCTGTAGTGGGGCTCTAGGGAGATTGTTAGGGAACACATCAGGATACTCAGATATAACCGATATACTGTTCAAAGAAGGCTTAGGCTTTGAAGCCTCCAGTAGCGGCAGTAATTATGCTTGCAAGTCAAACCCCTGACTCCCAAACCGTATCTTTATACTACAGACTCTATCCGTGCGCATTGAACACCCATTAGGCAACAACACATCCAATTTGTCCTTTGCCATCGAAGAAGGTACTCTGATGCGCGATATAAATACTTCGGACAAAAGGAGTGCGAAGCACCCTTATCGAACAATGCTCTCTCCGAATTACCAAAAATCAAAACAAAGCCTAGTACCTCCAGTCCTAAGCTAACTCACATAAGGTAACAGGTATAAAAAGCTAAATTGCTATCAATTAAACCATACCATTCATCCCGACAGTCGGACACATGGCCTCCAGTTGGCCAAGGATGTACACTCTCGGTTGGGTCGGAGTATAGTGCAATGCGGTGGACTCCACCGCCTTTCCCTTCTCCTCATATGTTACTCTCGGCTTCTTTTCGGACATTGGGCATCCGCTCTAGCAATCACGGGCAAAGTGCCCCGACTTCCCACAATTATAATATGCGCCCGGGGTTCGGCCTGTAGTCATCCCGGATGCGCCAGAAGAAGGGACTAGGCCCGAAGTCCTAGCCTTCTTATACAACTTACGGTACCCAAATTTTGAGCAGCTCGGCATTTTGAACAACATTTCCTTTGCACTAGAGTCCTCAACTGCTCCTGACATAGCTTTCATTGCCTTCTGAGCACCCTCCCGACAATCTCAGGCAAAGTGACCTTTCTTGCCACAAGTATAATAAGTGTAAGTAGCTTTGCTAGTAGATGATCTAGCCTCCTTTCTCAGAGTTCTGCGGTATGTAGCCCTTATAGGATCCTCAGGGTTCGGTACCCTACTCATTGGTATCTGGTGAGTTTTCCCCAACTCTACTTCCAAAGATCTGGCCGAATCTACAAAGGCTTGGAATCCCAATAACTTTGGTCCTAGTAGTAGGATTCGCAACTCGCTACGCAAACCATTATAAAATCTATCGACTATAGACTGCTTGCTTTCAAACTCAAAGCCTGGGCAACGCCTTATCATAAGGAACGCCTACAAATATTCGTCAACTGAGTGCGCTCCCTGCACTAAAACCATGTTCACCTGCTACCCCATTGGTCCTCTAAATGCCATTTGCTCCATCACACCACCCGGTGTTGAGGCCACCTCAGAGACAGAGGGTTGCACATTCCTTCCATGTTGTGCGTTGGTCACAGCGAACACCACTTCAACTACCCTTCTTATGGTTTCAATAGAAGGAGGGGTCTCAGGCAGGTCACTGGGTGCAGTGCTTTTCTCAGAAAGCGTGCGTTCAGACTGCCACGCGCCACTCCCAAACACCAAAAGTCATACAAAACACCATTAAGTGACCGAATAATATTGCAAAAAGCAATTATAGAAACACGCAGGTTCCTCAAACATGTGTATTTTCATTCCTAAGTGGACATTCATGGGTTCTTTTTATGTTATAACGATGACGGAAACACATGTGCTCACCACCCCTTAAAAGAATTCGCCCACGAATTCATTTAAGCATGACCAAAACCGATAGTCTGATACCAAATTATAACACCACTATCCATCGCATAGCATATAGCAGTAGGTCCGATCGGGGTCCGACGCCATATACAATAGAAAGATCGGTGGGTTATTAAATGAAACCATCCAACCAATAATACAAACGTCCTACTCAGAGTACATTCTAACGGAAGCAATTTAAAAGTTGTAAAGTAAAGAATCCAAGCCAACAACATGAATGTCCACTAACAACCCAAATTAGGAATGAGCGCACAAAATACACAAAGTGCTTGGCCTTATGGCCTTACAAGAGTTTACTTAATTAAACTGTGTCTTCCAAACATCGGCAAGCAGGCCAGTCACACATGAATAAAACAAGTAAATATTCGCTTGGCCTTCGAGGGCCGGCTCAGCAAACTGGGCTTCAGCCCGCTACTTGCCACTAGGCTTCGCAGCACCTGCAAGAAACAATCCACCGCAACAGTGGAAAACAAAAGCAACGGTCAGCTAAAGCTGACCAAATTATAACGACCCCACCCCTTTATTGGGGTGACGGAGCTCCTTCCCTGCAATGCATTAGTATAACCAAACAGGATAACGAAAGTAAAATTTAAGCACACTTCATCACAGGCATAGATGCACACGACCACACACCTCGTGCTCTCAGGGCACTTACACGGTGAACTCGGTCAACCACTGCCCCTAGGACGGCAATCTCGTGAGCATTAAAGTCTTTCCGGCCTCAGCCTAAGACCCTCGCTCTATGCCATTGGTAGGCCTCTAAAACCGAACCATACAGAGCGGGTACGGTTCCACTCAACTTGTTGCTCACACCGCCACGACAATATAAATCATCGGCGTGAGTTATGCTTCCCCACAACCCAAATATCGATCAAACAAAAGTACATAACCCGGTTTTGTACAAGAATGGCTCCCGGGCCACCAAAGATGGCAGAATCACGCTTCTGCCAAGATTTCTATGTGTACCTTGGGATTAATCCCCAAGGATCCCTGCTGCAATCTACCACGTATAAACCCGAAAACAACCATTGGTACAGAGTCTTCTCTGGCTATTCATGCATAATGAAACATCACTGATCCCAACCAATTTATTTGGGTTGGCTTCATACACCATGCCTATGTCCGTAATTCGCTTCCGGACTCTACATGCAAAACAACAACGGGGACTATTCATGTCTACCCGAAGGAATACCTCACACTCATCGTATACTCATGAGAGTAGGCTTCCTATGCAAACAGGAAAGAGGACTTCACATGTCCAAGAAGAGAATCATTACACTAGCATTTCTCTTCGGCACCATGAAGATATAGTCGGATGGAAAGCACCGTATTGGCCTCGCCTTCGCAGATTTGGACTTAGATCGAGAATCGGGGCTCCGAAGCTTCTCCGGTGGCCAGATTTCCTCTTCCTATTCTTCCTTGCTCTCCCCTCTCTCTAAAACCATAGAAAGAGAAAGCACCCAATGAAATGAGGGTTTCTTACCCTATTCCCGGCCATATACTAGGAGGGGAAGGGCTAAGCCGTCAGATCTTAATTGAAGGAAACGAACGGTCACGATTCGCTCTTAAAGTCAAATTACTGGGCCAAACATGGCTTATGACACGCCCGTGTCATGAGCCGTTTGCCTCAATCGGCGCTGAAACCGTCATGTCCCGAACGGGACACGGGTTTAGACACGCCCGTGTCACAATTGACACGCCCGTGTCATACAGTACAAGCCCGTATTGCGAGGCGTGTTCCCTGAATTGACACAAGATCAAAACATCTTGAGGAGGACACGACTCTGTGACACGCCCGTGTCATAGGCCGTGTGCCAGACACGCCGTAGGATACACCCGTCTCCTAGACCATGTAACTCTTTCCACACAGCCCGAGCAGGACACGGCCTTGGAAACGCCCGTGTCCCAGGCCGTGTTCTCAACCTTCAACGATCGTCGACTACAACACGTCGACCTCACGAAAAATCATGCAACCCGAGCATGACACGGCCCTGGACACGCCAGTGTCCCAGGCCGTATGGCCCTTACCAGGAGCTAAACTTGGCTCAAACGCTGCCAGTTCCTGTTTTGAGTTTCGGGGCATTACACAACTAGATCCCCAAGAGTGGTTTTGTCATGACTAGGTCATGACAAAATTCTAAGAAACCCAAAAGACCCAAGTGAGCTAAGGCATGAAGATGGATATCACCTTGGTTTGCAAATAGCACAACCCAGTCACCAGGTCTAGGGTTAGGTTATATGGTTTCAATTTAACTCCATGACCCCACCATGGCACCCCTAACTCTAGGGGAGGTCAATGGATCACCAAGTACCCATTGGGGTTAACCAAAAAGGGTCAAGTTGACCAAGTCAACCCAATCCCTAATTAGGTCAAACTAAGCTCACACAAGGTCAATTGATCTCCCATTTGCCAAAGGGACCCACCTAGACCTTCCAAAGCCCTTACGGAGGCCAATGGGTCACCAAGGACCCATTGGGGGTCAACCAAAGAGGTCAAGTTGACCAAGGTCAACCCTAATCCTAAAGTGGTCAAAGTGCCCTAATTAAGGGTCAAGTGACTTATAAGGTGTTAAACCAACCCTACCCAAGTCTCCCTAGACCTTAGGAGAGGCCAATGGGTCACTAAGGATCCATTAGGGTCAACCCAAAAGGTCAATTTGACCAAGGTCAACTCAACCTTAAAATTTGGTCAAATTAGCCTAAGTGGACTTAACTAAGGCTAACTCACTTAGGCTAAGCCCTACTAGTGTGGCCTATTAGCTTTAGGAGGAAGAAATTTACTCAAAATGCCATTAAAATTCTGGAGAGGGTGACTAGGAGAGAGAAATCTCCATCTTCCCTTTAATGGAGGAGGTAGAAAGAGAGGCCATTCATGGCCAAGGGAGGCCAATGACCTCTCTATCAACCTTCAATGCTGGTTCAACTCCCCTTGGGGAGAGGAGAAGTTTCCAGCCATTTCTCGGCCTAGTTGAGCCTAGGTTAACGCCCCCAAGCCATGGACGAAAAGTAACCTTCATGACCATTAATGGCCATTGATGCTACACCCTCCCTCTTCCCCATTTGGCAATCTTAAAAGCATCCCTAGACCGCCAACAACCTTTTCTACACTTTCCCTGAAGCAGCTGAGCCTTCTTATAGTACAGTTGCAGAGCACCAAACGACACTGCCACTGGCAATGGCATTCCGTCGATAGGCAAGGATTCACGCCTCCCAAAAGGTCGACTTCTCCCCCCTCTCCCTTTGTGCTAGCCTCTTAGATCAACTAGGGGAGATATCGGGCTCAATTGAGTCCGATCCAGTGAGCAATTTTGAAGAAATTCCATGAAAAATGAGTGGTTGCGGGTTTGCTGGAAACGCCCCCCCCCGGCGGCCGTATCGCCGCCATCGATAGCCGCCACCTCAACGGAGGTTGTGGTGGCGGTGGCCGGCCATGGAAGTGGCTGGGTGGCTGGGAAATTGGGCTGGAAGTTTCTCCAGGACGGGTTGTCTGGACCATTAGTGCACTGGGGATGATGACGGGCAGCCGCTGTATTGGGCCATGATTCGTGCCGCCATCTAAAATAGTTTAGGATTATATCATTTCATTTTCTTTGATTTCTGTCACACTTATTGCAGTGGATATTTTTAATTATTAAAAATACTTAGATTAACCTGCTGGAGAATTGATCAACATAAAAATTGTAGCCCTTAAAGTATAATTTATTTTAAAATTAATTTCAACCCATTTGGGTCAGTGGTCTGGCCACAGCACCCAAAATGGTGCAGACTATACATAGGGCTAGTCAGAGACAAAATTGAGTGCCCCCACTAAACCACTAGTCCAAATGAATTGAAATTTGGGCTGGGAGCCACTCTTATCGACACTTATAACATATCCAAAATTGGGATATTTTGGAGAACTTTGTGTTTTATAGTTTTTGTAAAAATTTAATAAATAGGTTTGAATTAATTAAGGGGTCTATAGACCTTAAAATCAACCAAAATTTTGGTGGATGGTCCTTAGGGTCAATATATGTCCCAGTATAAATATAAATCCATTTGGGATTGATTTGAGTAGGTGTTGATGTGACCAAAGTTTGGTCCCTTAAGGGTGAATTAGGTCAAAAGTGCACTAGGTGGAGTGAGTGACCATTCCTCATCCAAATAAGGTGAAACTTTGGCCACTGACTTGTAGTCACTTATAATCCCCACACAAGTGGTTTTGGGTGGTTTGGGATGGATATGCCCACAATCCCTAGTACAAACCCTAGGGTTACCCTTTAAGTATTGAGAAGGACATGGGGTCATATGTCTTTGGCTTAACTTGAAAATTAGTAGACTACTTCATAGGGTGGTAATAAGCCCTAAATAATTTTATTGGCATTTTAAGGAACATTTATCCCCTCTGAATTAATTAAGGATTAATTGGGGCACCTTATTTCAAAATAGAATTTCTGTTTATATAATCTTGGATGTTCATGAAACTTGTTCAGTGAGCCTATTTTGATGTTATTGTCCTGTGATAATTTTGTTATGAATTTTTGATTGATATATTTGGTACTTTATTCACAACACAAATGATTGCCCTAATATTAAATAAATTAAATATGAGTTGATTATCAACTGTAAAATTTTGAAACCTGGTGAAAGGGCATCTTAGGGCATTATAATATTTTTTGAATCTTTACAAAATTATTGGAAGCTTTTCTATACAAGTTGTTTCATAAAGTGCCATATGTAGAAGATTATTAAATAAATTAACTATGTGAACAAATAAGCTTGGAAAATATTAATCTTTTGTCAATAGTCTCTCATGCTTATGCGTATAAGCTGGTAATTTTACTACAATTTTTGGATGGATATTTCTACTATTTCTTATTTTTCCCTATTAATGGGCTATTTAGTCAATAATTAGTTGGAGCTTAAAAACCTTTTGGAAAACTATGAATTTCAGTATTTATTATTATTTTGATGGCACACACCTGACATAATTTTGTTAAGGCCATACCTAGACAGAAAAGTGCACTTGTTGTTCAAAAGCACAAATGGCCTGATTTTGCAGAAAATACAATAAATGCAAATAAATTTAGGAAAAATGTTGTCTTCTGGATTTAAACTTATAATACCATGATAGACCCACAGTAAAAAGCTTAGGTCATTCGAATGATTATTTGAAAGGTCAACATTCTTGCACATCATATAGTCTATTAGGTCTGCACACATCCAAAAATTATGGAACTAGGGAAACACGTGAACCTTGGTATGGGATAGATGGTGTACCTAGTATAGTTGAGAATGATTTAGGTCACCAATGGAAGGCAAGTTGTGAGAGCCTGGTTGACTAAGGTACAGAGTTGTCCTCGGGATCGACGATAGATCGTCTTTCCCTAGAGGGTGTCTAAATGCACTTAGGTCTAGATCAAGTGTAAATCAGGAGAGTTTGGGAATATGGGTAGATATTAAAAATAATAAGTGTCTTACGAAAGGGAGCTTTGGGCTTCAGCCCATCATAGTTCCTAGTGCCCTCGAGAGCCCTTCACAAGGAATGCCCTGGGCAATCCAAGGTTAACCTAAAACGAAAGAACAATTATTAAAGAGTAACTAGTATATAATAGGGCTTCACATTCACTCACCCAGTCGGCTTGGGAGTTTTGTTTGGTTTGGTTACCTGAGTGGTAGGCTCGGGGGTTGTGTAAATGGGCAAGTTAACCTGGCGAGCCATGGGCTCAGAAGGTAGTTGTATGGACAAGTTAGTTTGGGGAGCCGAAGGCTCGGGAATTCATGAATGCATGTGCATTAAGTGGTGGGTCTTGTGGTGGGTCTTCTTTATTTGATGGTCGTTCCCACTAACGTCGATACGTTGACTCCGCAGGTATGGTTTACACATTGCCGAGGAAAAGTCTGGTGGTGGGTCAGCATGGTACGTGGAGACTCTAGTTTGTCCATCAGGGGAGTACGTAAGGGATAGGCCAGGTAGTGTGAATACCCGCCTAGGAGTGGGGTGTCCCGACCAACTATCTCCGTTGGCCACTATGACAGCTCTTGGGAATGAAGCTAGCTCCAAAAATGGGGGTACTAAATGTCTGTGCGCATAAAGTTGTGTGCTTGAGTTGTACTTGCATGAATCATGGCATAACATTTCACCACACTCATACCTGCATAAAACTTGACACCCCATCATATAAACTAGTACGTGATAGCTTATACGATGGGAGCCTTGCAAAAGACCCCTTAACTTATAAGTTTGTAAGGGCATTCATGTAAATTAAGGTTAAGTTATTTACTTGATACGATACTTATGTCCTTTATTTCTGCTTACATGATATAAAACCGTTAGTTTAGAGTCATGCATATGTTTACTATTTTATTGCTAGATAGTTCCGCCGTCACCTATTTTGTTTACTCTCCACCTTCATAAGCTCCCCTATCTCTCCTCCCACACGGTGCCTAAGAGTAATGGGGGCGAGGCGGGGATGATAGTTGGCTTAGTCTTTTGACTAACGGTCGGTGGACCAAACATTTCAAGGGCTCCGAATGGGTGACAGGGAGCAGTAGTAGGAGATACCACACAAGCAGAGTATGATGCACATGGAGGTAGGCAAGTATAGTACCGGAGCACCAGTCTCTGGCTCCGTGAGTGTCAGATTTACTTAGCTTTAATGGGAGTATATTAGCGAGGATTTGTTGTACCAGGCATAGCCAGTTTATATTTCTACATTTCTATCTGACTTCAGTACTTTTACTTTAATGATCTGTTTTCGTACTTTTATTATCATGTGGACTTTGCTTTGATTTCTATTTCATATATTATATATGATTTGTGGACTTGACTTATAGTATTTTAACTGTAAACTTCTACTCTTGATGATCGTCAATGCCGGCAGAATCGACGTTTTGTAGTGGTGACCCTCCCGAGTGTCGGTGTCACCGTAAAATGGCGGTTCTGGGCGTAAGACCCGGTAGTGTAGCAAGAAAAAAATGGGGTCTTACAAACTGGTATCTAAGAAAACATCGATATAAAGAGAAGAAGTCCACAAAACCCTTGGCCACCCCTTGCGAGCTTAGTTTCAGGACAAACTAGCAGCAAAAGCAATGGTGTGCCCATATGGGGAATCATATGCAAGAAGTCCACCTTTTTCCTTTTATTAGTTCCACTTGTACTTTAACTAACAATTTGAATTTTCCTTTGTAGCCTGCAACGAACCCTACTCCACAGCAGGGTACACCTCAGGCACAGAACATGGTTCCAACCTCGTCTGCTCCGACTCCATTCCAGCAGATGGAAATGGGGCAGACACTGACAGCTATTCTGGAGACCTTCAGGGCTCAACAGGCTCTAGCCCCACAACTAAATCCCGAGGCTAACTGGATGAGCGCCTTCCGAGGGATCTCTCCTCCATCCTACCTCAGGATGGAGTCAGGTGTCCACACAGAGGAGTGGCTGGACATAATCTATGTGATGCTGGATAGAATTTGATGCCTGATGGAGGAGGTTGTTTCCTTGGTAGTTTCCTGCTTGGAGTCACATGCAAAGAAATGATGGAAGTCACTGTTGGACACCACCTTTGCTAGAATGGATTGCGCTGACATCTCCTGGGAGGGGTTTAGAGCAGCTCTATTAGAGCATTTTGTACCTCAGTCGGCGAGGGATGAATTGAAGGATAGGATCCTGTAGTTGAGGCAGGGCAGAAGGATGGTGTTGGAGTACTGCCGGGGGTTTATACATTTAGCCCGCTTTGCAGACTCATATCAGCTGGATGATGCGGGCTACCCGAAGTGGTTCTACAAGAGACTTCATGATGACATGAGTCAAGCTCTCCTCTTCGTTTCTGATGGAAGCTTGGACAAAATTTTGGAGATGGCAAAGAAGCTGGAGGCAGACCAGCTTACAATTCGGGGTCGGAAGAGACCGGCTAATGACTCATTGATTGGTGGTAGGAGAGACCAGCCCAGAGGTCATGTCATAGGGGGAAGGAGGAATGGGGACCAACCCTACCAAGAGGACAGGCAGGAGCAGAGGAACCCGATGGTGTTGGCTCCTCAGCCTTTATAGATGCGGGAGATGTCGAGGGCGATGGAGGTGGCATAGACATGCTTCCGGTGCAACCAGCCAGGGCACTTCAAGAGGAATTGCCCCATGAGGAAGCACCCCTACAAGCACTTTAGGATGCCCCACCTGCTCTGCAGTTTGGTGGTCGAGGATGCGACCGAGGATGTGGATTTCAGGGTGGTGACCGCAGGCAGGACAGAGGGCAGGTGTATGCCCAGGACATTGCTCAGCCTCGGAACCCGGAGCGATTGATAGCAGGTATGCCAGTTATTTAAAGTTTCCTTCCCTTTCTAGAAGTTAGGATATAAAACTATAGAACTTAGAAGGAATCAAAAATTAGATAACAAAGAAGAAAAAACTTAACTAACTCAAGGAAGTGATGGTGTGTGGCAAGACACCCAACCCCTATTCGACATTGGAGCATCACATAATTTTGTCTCAAAGGAGTTTATCAGAAACCTGGACCAAATCGAGAGCTTTGAGGGAGTCGTCAGGAGGGTGCATCTCCCCAATGGGACGGAGATCCAGTCTACGGCCAAGTGCATTTTAGGAGTGGCCATTGATGGTGTAACTTTCAAGGCCCCGACAATGATCCTAAGGATGCTAGATTTTGACCTTGTCCTGGGCATGGCATGACTCACCTGAAACCATGCGCATATTGATTGCCCAACAAGAAGGGTCGTGCTAAGACATGGCAACACTTACCCGACCTTAAAAGGTATTGCCTCAGCTTCTCGTCTTCTACTTTCCTCTATTCAGGCCATCAAGGCCCATCTACAGGAAGACGAGGTGTACTAGATGCTGTTTGAGATGGCCGAGGCCAAGGATTCTATTACTAGTATTCTAGTGGTGTGGGATTTTGCTGATGTATTTCCGGAGAAGTTGCTAGGGTTGCCACCATATTGAGAGAAGGATTTTCAGATACAGCTCGTATTAGGAGCTAAGCCGGTATCTAGAGCTCCATATCAGTTGGCCCTGAAGTAGTTGGCGGAGTTTTGAAGCTAACTTCAGGAGTTAGTAGAAGCTGGGTTTGTCAGGCCGAGCTCTTTGCCATGGGGAGCTCTTGTGCTATTCGTGAAGGATGATGGGACACTCCCACTATGCTTCAATTACAGAGCACTAAACAGGCTGAAGGTCCAAAACACGTATCCTCTTCCAAGGATAGATGAGCTATTTAATTAATTAGAGGGAACTCACTGGTTTTCAAAGCTAGATTTAAGGTCAGGGTACTACCAGCTGTGGATTCAGGAGGAGGACATCAAGAAGACCGCTTTTAGTAATAGATACGGGCTGTATAAGTTCACCGTGATGCCCTTCGGGCTCACGAATGCACCATCCACGTTCATGAGTTTGATGAACCGGGTATTCGAGGCTTACATGGATGTCTTTGTCATAGTGTTTATTGATGATATCCTCATATATTCAAGGACCGAAGAGGAGCATGCACGTCATCTGGCACTGACTCAGGAGAAGCTCTGAGAGCAAAAGTTGTATGCAAAGTTTAGCACATGCTAGTTTTGGCTGAAATTGGTGGCCTTTTTAGGCCATATTATTAGTAGAGCAGGACTGATAGTGGACCCAGCAAAGGTTCAGGCAGTACGGGATTGGCCACCGCTAAAGATAGCCACCGATGTGAGGAGTTTCCTAAGACTTGATGGTTACTATCGAAAGTTCGAATAGGGTTTCTCTCAGATTGCCCTCCCGCTCACATCTCTAACGAAGAAGGAGATTCCATTTGTTTGTACGCCACAGTGTGAGGCTGCCTTCCTGGAGCTGAAAGGTCGGCTTACCTTGGCCCCTATCCTTCCCCTTCCATCTAGGAAGTAAGGATTTCAGGTTTATACCGATGCATCATATCAAGGGATGCGTGCCGTTCTGATGTAGAATGAGCACGTGATAGCTTATGCTTACAGACAGTTGAAGAAACATGAGCAAAACTACCCGGTGCACGACTTGGAGATGGGAGAAGTTATCTTCACTCTGAAGATCTGGATATACTATCTCTACGGTGTCCACTAAGATATCTTCTCAGACTACAAGAACCTGAAGTACGTGGGCACGCAAAAGGAGCTGAACATTTGATAGAGACGCTGGGTAGAAATTTTGTCAAACTACAATTATACCATGCACTATCATCCCAGAAAGGCCAATATGGTAGTAGATTCTCTGAGACAAAGAGCCACCACATCAAGAGTGGAGCCTCAGCTAAAGCCTATGGAGCCGGTGCAGATGTTGGAAGTTATGCAGATATCTCTGGTATCTGAGGATGATCCTGAGCTTTACGAGGAGTACCTAGCATCGATGAGTACCACTCACGACATCCAGGATCGCAACAGGGACGTGTAGAGGCTAGATGCGAGGATGGAGCTGATATTTACGGCGTTGGAGGAAGGCACGATAGGGGATTACTCACTGAGAGATGGGCTACTATGCTTTAGAGGCTGAGTTTACATACCGGCATGAGGCCTAATTTGAGAAGATATCATGACTGAGGCACACTACAGCAGATATTCAGTGCACCCAGGGATCCCAAAGAAGGCAACAGATTTGAAGAGGACGAGGTATTAGACGGGTATGAAGAAGTATATTACATACTTCGTGACGCATTGCAAGTCTTGCCATCTTGTAAAGGCAGAGTGCAAGAGTCCAGCCAGATTATTGTAGCCCCTTCCGGTGCCATAGTGGAATTTTGAGGAAATAGCCATGGACTTTATACATGGGATACCCCGATCTCATGCAGGGAATGATTTGATTTGGGTGATCGTCGATAGATTGATGAAGGTGCCTAGGTTTATTCTAATCAGGAAGGACGCTCTGGTCGGTGATCTGGTACAGAAATTTGTGGAGCAGTTTGTCCGCTACCATAGAGTGCCCAGGACGATCGTGTCAGATCGTAATGGACGGTTTATATCCAAGGAGTGGAGGTCAGTTCAGGCCTACCTAGGCTCTCGGTTGACCTTCAACACGACTTTCCACCCTCAGACGAATGAGCAGATGGAGCGCACCAACCAGACACTTGAAGATCTTCTATGCCTATGCATTTTGGACCGCGAATAGCCCTGAGAGAGACTATTACTGCTTATCGAGTTCTCCTACAACAACAGTCATCAGTACAACATATGCATGGCCCCTTATGAGGAACAGTACGGATGGAGGTGCAGAACCCCACTATCTTAGATCCAGGATAAGGATCCAAAGGGACTCAGCTTGGAGTTCATGGAGGATACAGATGCTCAGGTAAGATTTATCTAGGACAGGATGCTGGAGGCCCAGAGCAGACAGGACAAATACTACCATGCACGACATCGTCAAGTGGAGTTCCAGGTGGGAGACCGAGTTTTCTTGAATATACGACCGATGCATAGAGTCTTGCGGGTTCACGGGTGTAAGAAGCTCAGTCCGAGATACATGGGGCCTTACCGGATCCTGGAGCAGATCGGCCCCTTGGCTTACATAGTGGAGCTACCGCTGGAGTTAGCGAGATTTCATGATGTCTTCCACGTCTCTTCACTTCGGAGGGCTCTACAATGACTTGAGCAGCTGATTTCCATTATAGATGGCCTAGTGGCTTCAGATCGATCAGTCAGCATGGAGCCGGTCAGAATCGATGATACAGCAGTGCGGGTCTTGCGGCGCAAGAAGGTTATGTTAGTTAAGGCGCTGTGGAGGAACCACGGGCAGGAGGATCACACCTGGGAGCCACGAGACTTGATGTGGCATAATTATCAGGGCATTATCGAGTCAGGTAATCTTTTAATTCTCTAGGGATGTTATATACTTTCACCTTAGTATAAACCCCGTAGGCCTAACCTTAATTTCGGGGATGAAATTTTTATTTTTATATATTGGCATTTGTAACATCCCTCAAACAACTAGACCCCCAAGAGTGGTATTGTCATTACTAGGTCATGACAAAATCCTAGGAAACCCAAGAAGACCCAAGTGAGCTAAGGCATGGAGGTGGATATCACCTTGGTTTGCAAATAGCTCAACCCAGTCACCAGGTCTAGGGTTTGGCTGTAGGGTTTCACCTTAACTCCATGACCGCACCATGGCACCCCTAACCCTAGGAGAGGCCAATGGGTCACCAAGGACCCATTGGGGTCACCCAAAAGGGTCAAGTTGACCAAATCAACCCAAACCCTAATTATGTCAAACTAAGTTCACACATGGTCAATTGATCTCCCCTTAGCCAAAGGGACCCACCTAGACCTTCCTAAGCCCTAAAGTAGGCCAATGAGTCATCAAGGACCCATTGGGGTCAACCAAAGAGATCAAGTTGACCAAAGTCAACCCTAACCCTAAAGTGGTCAAAGTGACCTAAATAAGGGCCAAGTGGCCTATAAGGTGTCAAACCAACCCTACCCAAGTCTCCCTAGATCTTAGGAGAGTCCAATGGGTCACTAAGGGCCCATTGGGGTAAACTCAAAAGATCAATTTGACCAAGGTCAACTCAACCCTAAGATTATGTCAAATTAGCCTAAGTGGAACTAACCAAGCCTTACTAGATTAGGCTATGCCAAACTAGTGTGGCCCATTAGCTATAGGAGGAAGGAATTTAGTTAAAATTTCGGAGATAATGACTAGGAGAGAGAAAGCTCCATCTTCCCTTTAATGGAGGAGAGGGAAAGAGAGGCCATTTATGGCCAAGGGAGGCCAAGGGCCTCTCTATCCACCTTCAATACTGGATTCAACTCCCCTTGGGGAGAGGAGTAGTTTCCAGCCATTTCTCAGCCTAGTTTACCCTATGTTCACCCCCCTAAGACATGAACGAAAATTCACCTTCAAGACCATTAATGGCCATTGATGCTACACCCTCCCTCTTCCCCATTTGGCAATCCTAAAAGCATCCCTACACCCCCAGCAGCCTTTTCCACAGTTTCCCTAAAGCAGCCGAGCCTTCCTATAGTGTAGTTGCAGAGCACCAAATGACACTACCGCCGACAATGGGGTCCAATTGATCGGCAAGGCTCACCCGCCTCCTTGACGATCGACTTATCCCCCTCTCCCTCTATGCTAGCCTCTTAGGTCAACTAGGGGAGATATCGGGCTCAATTGAGCCCGATCCAGTGAGTGATTTTAAAGAAATTCCATGAGAAATTAGTGGATGCGAGTTCACCGGAAATGGCCCCTCTGGCGGCCGTGTCGCCGCCCATCGATAGCCCCTACATCAACGGAGGTGGTGGTGGCGGTGGCCGGCCCGGGAGGTGGCTGGGTGGCGGGGAAATTGGGCTGGAAGTTGCTCCAGGACGGGTTAATCTGGACATTGGTGCGCTGGGGACGATGACGGGCAGCTACTGGATTGCGCTAAGATTCGTGCTGCCATTTGAAATAATTTAGGATTATATCAATTCATTTTATTTGATTTCTGTCACACTTATTGCAGTTGATAGTTTTAATTATTAAAATACTTAGAGTCACCTGCTGGAGAAATGATCAACATCAAAATTGTATCCCTTAAAGTCTACTTTATTTTAAAATTAATTTCAACCCATTTGGGTCAGTGGTCTGACCACAACACCCAAAATGGTGCATACTATACATAGGGCTATTCAAAGACTAAATTTAGTGCCCCCACTAAACCACTAGTTCAAATGACTTGAAATTTGGGCTGCTAGCCACTCTTACCTATACTTATAATATATCCAAAAATGGGAATTTGTTGGTACCCTAGTTTTGATTTGAGTTTAGTCCTCGCCTTTGTGCCCCTTGACCCAAGAAATATCTATGGTCAATGGTTAGGAGTCTAGCTGTAGAGTCCTCACTTTTCCAGATTGAGAATTTGGTTAAGTAGTTTTTTCGTTCGACGATAGTCGAACGCCGCTCGACTATCGTCTATCGGCTGATCGACGATCGTCTATCAGTTGGTCGACGCTTTGTCTGCGTTGATAGTTCGACTATCTGTTGATAGGTCGACTATCTGTTTTGCGTTGATAGTTCGACTATCTGTTGATAGTTCGACTATCTGCTTGGCGAGGTAGTTCGACTATCTGTTCTGATAGGTCGACTATCTGATAGTTCGACTATCTGTTGATAGATCGACTATCTGTTTCGTCTTGATAGTTCGACTATCTGTTGATAGTTCGACTATCTGTTGCCTTTGATAGTTCGACTATCTGTCCTGATAGTTCGACTATCTGATAGTTCGACTATCTGCTGATAGATCGGCTATCTGGTTGGTTTTGGTAGTTCGACTATCTGTTGATAGATCGACTATCTATTTTCTGAGATAGGTCGACTATCTGCTTGATAGGTCGACTATCTCTGTGCGCTTGATAGTTCGACTATCTGTCCTAGATAGATCGACTATCTGATAGTTCGACTATCTGCTGTGATAGTTCGACTATCTGCCGGGGTAGTTCGACTATCTTCTTTGATAGGTCGACTATCTGGATCGTTCGACTATCTGCCCGATAGCTCGACGATCTCCGTGCGTCGTTCGACGATCTTCGAGGGTCGTTCGACGTTTTCTGTTTGCCTTTGTATTTTGTATTTATTTATTATATTTAATTATTTAATACATTTTCTGGCACATGATTTTAAGCTGTATGATAAAATTTCCAGGCATTATTTGCTCTATTCTTTTTGCCTGAGTTAAAATCTTTTTAAGATAAAGTTGTTTGTCTTATTAGCTGTCATTGTAATTTACTTTATCTATTGTCAGTCCTTTATAGCCGTTAGACTGAAAAGTCTTCTTTTGCTATAAAGAGATTATTCTGATGTGATTTATTTAGTCCTTCTGTTATTTGATTTAAGCCTGCAGCTTCTTAGAAAGAGGTTTATTCCTTTTATAGAATGTTTTGCGGCAGAGTTGTTTCTGTCTTCTTGATATTTACAGCCCAGGTCTCAAGGCTCAGAAGAAGACAATTAATTCAAATGGAAGAGAGCCGTTGCTTGCTGATGATTATAAAAAGGACCCTTTGAAGAAGGATTCAAGCTAGTGATACACATATTCTCAAGCTCTCAAGCCTTCATCAAGTTCAAGCTTCCTGCTCTCAGCAATTTCCATCTAACTGAGAAGTGTTAAGATCTTCATCTCTTCTTCACCTGAGTTCTCCTGCTTTCAGGAAGTTCAAGCTCAGAGTCCCTTTGAAGAAGAAGAAGAAGATAGCTGCTTGAGATCTTTGATTTTATTATTTATTTTCTTCCTGTAGCTTTTCCTTCAGAACTTTCTGAAGAGTTTTTCTGCACTGAAGCAAGACTTCACCTGGACATTCTTGAGCCGGGGAGCCTTGATTCTTTAGAGCATTTAGCTCAGTGCAAGCTTTTATGCTTCTCTAATCTATTGTAAAATAGAGAAGACATCTTAACCTTCTTCCCCCTCCTGTACAAGGTTATTACTCCCTTCAAAAGTATCCCTTGGTGGCAGGGCACCTGATCAAAAACCTGTGCTTGGTTTTTAGACACCTGATCAAAAGTCTAAAGGGTTTCTAGATCTACCTGAAGCAGATCCTGTTGGTGGCAGGGCACCTGATCAAAAACCTGAGTGGATTCCTACCGTGTGGGTAGAAGAGTGGACGTAACCAAGTTGTTTGGGGAACCACTATAATTTTCCTTGTGTCGTCTGGATTCCATTGTTTAATTCCTGTATTGTGGCTGTGATTAGATATAACTAGGTTGCTAGTTGCTGATTAGGTTTTTCCAAGCTTAACTGTAATTATAGTTAGCTTGTGTTTGTACACATCACTTGTGTTAGGCTTTAAGGTTAAATCAATATCTATAATCTTTTCATTCCGCACTTCACTCCAAGGGAGTTGGGTAGACTATTAGTTTTGTCTGTGCAAAATTTGATAACTCTATTCCACCCCCTCTAGAGTAGTATCTATCCCTTCACTTTCAATTGGTATCAGAGGGAGGTTGACTGACTGTATAGGCTAACACCTAAGTCACAAGATCCTGATAGATACCAAGAGCTTATAGATATTCACTATCATGGCCCAGTCTAAGGATTACTCTAGCACCAGACCTCCAGCATGCAACTTAGCAAGTTTGGCATCTGGAAGGCAAGGATTAAACTATATATGAACTCTATTGATGAAAGCATCTTTGCTTCTATTTTGTCAGGTCCCCCAAGAGCACCTGCTGCTGCCACTGCCTCATCATCTGATATGAGTGCAGTGCCTCCTCCAAACTACAATGATGAATACAAGAAGGCCAAAATTGCAGATGCCAAGGCAATGAACATACTGGCTCAGACAATGTCTGATGAGTGTTCCAGAAGGTGGCTGACTGCTCCTCAGCAAAGGCCATTGTGGGACACACTGAACCAGATTGTAGCTGGTTCAGCTGATGAAAGGAAGGACAGAAGGTCCAACCTGATCTCACAGTATGAGAACTTCAAGAAAACTGATGCTGAATCAGTTGAAGCTATGTACACCAGGCTCAGCTCAATCATCAATGAGCTGAGGACCCTAGACAAGGACATATCATTGACAGAGGTCTATGATAAGATTCTTATGTGCTTCCTAGCACATGGGATATAAGAAATCTGGCCCATCAAGGAAGCCAGAAGCATAATGAGATCTCAACTGAAGCTCTCCTCGGCAAAGCTCAAGTCTTTTGAGCATGTGCTGAGGACCAGAGAAGCAGAAGCTGAAGCCAAGACCCCCACTCCAACAAGAAAAGAGCAATCTCTAGCTCTTAAGGTGCAGATGTCTCTGAAGGCAGCCAATCTAATGAGGATCTTTTGCATTGTTTGCCAAATGATTTCTCAAGATGGAAAGGAAGAAAGAAGTCTTCACGCTATGAAGACAAACCAAGGTATGATCGCTCTCCTGCTAAAGAAATTATTTGTTATGGTTGCAGGAAGCCTGGACACATCTTGCCAGAGTGTCTAGAGGAGAAGAATAAAGAAAAGAGAGAAAAGAAAAAAGAACAACTCAGGAAGCACTCCACCATCCTCCTACAAAAAACAAGAAGAAGGCGAGAGTTTCATTGCAGAATACCTGGAGTGATTCGAGAGAAGAATCCTCCTCATCAAGCTCCAGTGATAGATGAGGAAGAAGAAGAAGGCAAAAAGA